>CATOUR010000007.1:0-1250000 GCA_951848785.1 Callosobruchus maculatus
TGAAGGAAGAAGGAAGGAAGAAGGAAGAAGGAAGAAGGAAGAAGGAAGAAGGAAGATAGAAGAAGAAGGAAGAAGAAAGAAGGAAGAAGGAAGAAGGAAGAAGGAAGAAGGAAGAAGGAAGAAGGAAGAAGGAAGAAGGAAGAAGGAAGAAGAAGAAGGAAGAAGGAAGAAGGAAGAAGGAGAAGGAAGAAGGAAGAAGGAAGAAGAAGAAGGAAGAAGGAAGAAGGAAGAAGGAAGAAGGAAGAAGGAAGAAGGAAGAAGGAAGAAGGAAGAAGGAAGAAGGAAGAAGGAAGAAGGAAGAAGGAAGAAGGAAGAAAGGAAGAAGGAAGAAGGAAGAAGGAAGAAGGAAGAAGGAAGAAGGAAGAAGGAAGAAGGAAGAAGGAAGAAGGAAGAAGGAAGAAGGAAGAAGGAAGAAGGAAGAAGGAAGAAGGAAGAAGGAAGAAGAGAAGAAGGAAGAAGGAAGAAGGAAGAAGGAAGAAGGAAGAAGGAAGAAGGAAGAAGGAAGAAGGAAGAAGGAAGAAGGAAGAAGGAAGAAGGAAGAAGAAGAAGAAAGAAGAAGAAGAAAGAAGAAAGAAGAAAGAAGAAAGAAGAAAGAAGAAAGAAGAAAGAAGAAAGAAGAAAGAAGAAAGAAGAAAGAAGAAGAAGAAGAAGAAAGAAGAAAGAAGAAAGAAGAAAGAAGAAAGAGAAAGAAGAAAGAAGAAAGAAGAAAGAAGAAAGAAGAAAGAAGAAAGAAGAAATAATGACCAATGGCCTCTCAATAAACACTTGCGTACTTCTTACCGTTACAGCATGTATTTTTTCAGTTTCGTTTGCATTTCTACCAATCCAAATATAGACGATCTTTGATGTTCTCAGTATCAAAACTTCATTGCTACTGAAGTGGTCCCATGTGATCCCAGATAATTCCATTAATATTGGCGTTTTTTTCCTCAGGATTTTGTAGAGTTTTGGGAATATCCTCCCTGTGTCATTCCTAAGTACCCTGAAAAAAGTTTGGTCCAGTCATAGTTGGCCTTTTCAATAGTTCCCTTATATTCAGATATATTTTCTTGAACATAAAAACCGATTCTGCGATCCCTGGGGTTGCACTGTGACAAAAATTGCAGTAATTGAACACCAAAACGAACTGATGCGAATGCCATAATTATAATATAGAATTGAAGAGTTTTACTATATTACGTATTTCTTTTCTTACCTTATACCTTTCCTAAAATAGCTCAAAAATCTGGAACTTTCATTGGTCTCAGCTTCACGATGTTGTATTGCATAGCCACCGATGAAATTGTCCAGTTCTACAGTTTTGTAGGCAGCTACCCCAGATTTATCTGGGGTTGTTTCGGAGCCTAGCCAGAAGTGGATGTGGTATTCCAAATTTGCATCTTTGGTTTCTCGCTCCTTGAATAAGTATAATTTGTCATATAAATCTTCTCAGCTACATGATGTAGACTACATCTGCATCTTAATATTTATTTTGGTTTATTCAAAACCCGTATAAACAAATTTCCCCTAACCTTATCTCTTCGTAGCAGCCGCTGTTGCTATTTATATACAAAAAAATCATTCTAAATTCAGTTTTTTTGCGAGACGTGTTTGAGAGGGAAGTTATGATAACCATTATTACAAAAAATGCATCTCTGTAATTTCAAATAGCAGTGTTATAAGTATAATTATCAAAAATACTTACGACGGTATCAATAGTACATGACTGCCCGTACTGAGAAGCTGCATACACTATGTAACATTCTGTGTTTAAGAAAGTCCCGTATTGGTCTTTAGGCAGTGCAACCACATTCATACCCTAAAAATAGTATGCAATTGGATCTTACGGCAAGAATAATATAATGAGATTGCTGCTGCAACTTCTTCCAAAGGTTGGATTTTATAATACATAATGTGATGAAAGCCTTATCTTTGATAATGAACTTCGACCTATCCGTTCATGAAGTTAAAAGAAATTGAGAGTTTGAAGACTTATGAAAAGTAGATAAAGTGAAGGGATAGGTGTAAATGATAGACTGATAAATTCTCATATAAGTGAATGAAGTTAAGTTTTCAAATATATGTTGAATCAAACTTTACCTCAATTTTCCACATATAAAATCCGATTGCTTTTTTCTTTATTTTCTTGAACGCCACGTCTATAACAGCTTCCGATAAACAATCCTGAAAAATAATAGTAGTTGTAGTAATAGTATCTACCTAGTTTTTACATACAGAGTGAGTCTCACGATTTTCATGAATTTTGGTGTATAAGAAACTTACAATCTTATTTTTTTAAAATCCTTGAAAAATACTCATTATTATTTATCAGAAAATATTATCACCATCTAAATGCCATAATTTATGAGTTACAGATAAATTTACATTGTATACACTCCGGTTGCAATAAGGCCCAGTTTCACAATCATTGGTAACCTCTGGTAGTCATTCAACCGACAGATGGAGGTTAACCAGTAGTTATCGGGGAGCTCTGTTTTACAAAGGAAACCAATGGTAAAGCTTATTTATCTTTATGTTGGCACCGCGTATTGGTCTCAGAGCAGCGATATTCCAACGGAATCTGCTCCTCTGAGCTCCTCTGAGCTCCTCTGACCTCTAGCGTTCCGCCGCTCACTGCTCCTATCAGATGTATCCGTGCGACCGCTGCATCTCATCCTAAGACGGCCGTTCTTCATACATCAAGAACTGAGCGGTACAACCGCACATTTATTCCCAGGGTGTCCAAGGCTTGGAATGGACTGCCAGAAGATGTATTTATTGGGCCTGCGGGTATTGGCCCATTCAAATCTCGCGTTAACAAACTTCCCCTAACATAACCCTTTCACAGCAGCCGCGGTACTCTGGTATTTAGGCTCTGCCTGCGCGGTCTGCTCAGTTATAAAAAAAACTGCCATAATGGTATTCCTTGAATACAACTTAACCCTTTGGCAAAGAAACCTAACCTTTCTTTTAATATTTTTCATTTATGTCGTTACAGAGTATAATCAAAATCCATCGACGTCTTATACGTCAGTGTCAAAATCCAAGCTTTTATAACCCCCAAAGCTGTCATCCGTTGACAACAAACGTAAAGATAACCAATACCTTGTCCTTGGGTTAACAAAGCTACTGGTTGACCAGAGGTTTTGACGTAAACTGTCGAATATTAAATGGAATATTCTCGTTAGCCACTAATTTTCTTTTGACCATTAGTTAACTAACGATTGTGAAACTGGGCCTTAGACATTAACTTCAAAAAACATACGACTGTAAAAGCGGTTACAGCACATGCTCAAAATGTTGTCCGTTTAGTTCAATACAACAAGTCATGCTATCCTTGAAACTTCGTGGTACATTTTGATAGGTATTATTACATTTATTTCTCTTAGAAAACTGTTTTCATAGCCTGGAAGAATTCTTTAGTTTTTCTTGTATTTATAATTATTTTATATTTTGATATTTCTTGCTCTACCTGTCTATAGATTTGTCTATGACATTCAACATGTAATAAATTAATGTTTATCACAATTATTATTATTTATTATAATGGATGCTATACACTAGCAGTCAGAGATTATGATATGATCACAGTTTGATTTTTATTGATACGAAAAAAATACGAAATAAGAATTTTTATTATCATGTCGTAACGTAAAGAATGAGCTGTTTAAGATTTTAGAGGGCCCAAGGCACCTATGGCCCCCCTATAACCGCCAGTGGTACTATAAATAGGTATATATTTACCTAAATTACCTAATACTAACTACTTTCCATCCACTTATCAATTATGTGATAAGTGGATGGAAAGTCATATATGAGGTCAGAGCAAAATAAAAAAATGTAGGGCTACTGGACTACACAGATATCGTTCAAAGTATACCTTGCAATTGATAAATTGACTCTTATCAATATTCAAATGGTGCTTTTCGAAATTTCAATTCGCCCTTTGGAATTTGCAATTGACTATTGGAAATTAGATTTACATTGGATATACTGTATCTAAATACTCACAGTACTACATGAAAGTGTTTTCCGTAAATCTGCCATTTACCACTAACTGCTTTTCACCCACACATCACTCAATCAATATATCATATGAAGGTATTTAAATAAAAAAGCCGCGCAACAGACGGTATGGTATGCGTACTAATGGTAGGTCAAAACAAAATAAATTGCGGATGTGATTCCAACAAAATATCTTTTTCAACATGCCCAATAACGGAAGTACGGTCAGCGATCGTGGATTGTTCTTTCGCAATGGACGTTATGGATACACTGTTTTATATTATACTGCAAGCTTTGTGTATTTAAATTGTCATGGGAAGCTCGATAAAAGGTAATAAATACCCACATAGCACTGGATGATATGAGAATATTCTATTCACATTCACTACGGACATTATGAATATTCTGAGAAAATTCTATGGATAATTAGAATATTTACAGAATATTCTTTAAACGTTCGAAATGGGAAAAACACGCTATATTCCTAGAATATTCCGGCGAATATTCCGCAAGGATATTACATGAACAATCGTAGTAGAATGTTTTTGAATATTCTAGGAACATTTTGTCTAAATCTCGGTCTGTTCCAAAAATAATAGCACCTACTAGTGGCAGATGGTCACGAAAGTTAAGTGGCTAGACATCTCTCAGTCTAAAGATGTTTAAAATATAGTGCAAACAGGTAAACCTGTTACATTTAACCTCAAAGTTCTACTCACATTATATAATCATATAATGAACCATACACCATATAGTAGGTGACCATAATTTGGAACACTGTCGCACACTTTATAACAACTAGCAACTTTATTGTACAAAATTGGGTATAAATGCACGCCTTTCACGAATAAAACTCGTGAATCGCTAAAATGCCCACATCACATGTTTATTACAAATCCAAATCGAAGATTCGAAGGTGAAGCACAGAACACTTGAAGCGAAGTTTCAACCTGACAAGATTGACAACTGACGAATGAACGACACCATGCTCTCACTTTACCGTGTTGCTGCCAATGGCTAATTCACTAATAAACTTTTGAAAATTGGACATAATACTTATTAGGTATATTTAGGAGGATGGACGCAAAACGAATAGAACTAAATGAAATTTTTTTTTAATTCACTGACAGGTGCAAACATAAATTAATAATACCTCATGTTGAATATTATTTGCCTACATACAGAAAATAGTTCTGTTACGAATATTACTAAATGTTCTTCAGAAAATAGCTACATATCTTGTTCTTAGTAGATGATTAAAATAATATTCTGTGAAGAATATTACTGGTATATTCTGGAATAATTCAGACATCAAACGAATAATCGCTGATTATCCTAAGTGGATAAAATAATAATATTCTATAAAGAATATTATTTTAATAATCCAGAATAATCAAGAGAAATAACGAATATTCTATGATTCCACTGAATATTCATGGAATATGTAGGAGATTTAAAGAATATTCATAAAATATCCAGTGCTATGTGGGTAACTGACCCTCAGAGAACTGACACTATGATGGTAGACATACAGGTATTGAAACTTAAAAGGTGCGTTGATATCGGCACCTTTTTCAATTTCCACGACAAAAGAGGGGAAATTTATTGGAATCGGCCCGTTTTCGCAAATTTTACCGAAATTAACCTGCGAGGTATCATTTCCAAGGTAAAATTACCTCCTGATTCATTTTCTGATAAGAAAATGCTATGTTATATCATTATTTTTCAGAGTACCTAACCCCCATCATTAAATCATAGATTTGCACCCAAAGTGAACCAAAAGAAGAAGAAGAAGAAAAACCTCTTTATGACAGTGAAGTTTGGAATTATTTGGATCTGGAATGAAACTCAAAAAAAACGATCGGATTTGAAATTGGCAACCTCAAACTATACGCGACAGGAGTTTTCGTTTTGATAGGAAGCCAGATAACGATTTTAGGTATTTGGCGTGAACTTGAATATCCGAAGATCTGAAAATTTCTCATCTTCTTTACCTGAGGCTGTAACTCAAAACAACGGCCGGATTTAAAATTGGCACCCTAAAACTATACACGGTACGAGTTTTTGTTCTGATAGGAGGCCAGATAACGATTTTAGGTATTTGGGGTGAACTTGAATATACGAGGGTCTGAAAAATTTTGATCCTCTTTACCTGAGGCTGTAACTCAAAACAACGGCCGGATTTAAAATTGGCACCCTAAAACTATACACGGTACGAGTTTTTGTTCTGATAGGAGGCCAGATAACGATTTTAGGTATTTGGGGTGGACTTTAATATTAGAGGATTTGAAAATTGTTTATCTTCTTTACCTGAGGCTGAAACTCAAAACAACGGCCGGATTTGAAATTGGCACCCTCAAACTATACACGATAGGAGTTCTAGTTCTGATAGGAAGCCAGATAAAGATTTTAGGTATTTAGAGTGAACTTGAGTATCAGAGGATCTGAAAATTTTTGATCTTCTTTACCTGAGGCTGAAACTCAAAACAACGGCCGGATTTGAAATTGGCACCCTAAAACTATACACGAAAGGAATTTTTGTTCTGATAGGAAGCCAGATAACGATTTTAGGCATTTGGGGTGAACTTGAATATACGAGGATCTGAAAAATTTCGATCTTCTTTACCTGAGGCTGTAACTCAAAACAACGGCCGGATTTAAAATTGGCACCCTAAAACTATACACGGTACGAGTTTTTGTTCTAATAGGAGGCCAGATAACGATTTTAGGTATTTGGGGTGGACTTGAATATTAGAGGATTTGAAAATTGTTTATCTTCTTTACCTGAGGCTGAAACTCAAAACAACGGCCGGATTTGAAATCGGCACCCTCAAACTATACACGATAGGAGTTTTAGTTCTGATGGGAAGCCAGATAACGATTTTAGGTATTTAGAGTGAACTTGAGTATCCGAGGATCTGAAAATTTTTGGTCTTCTTTACCTGAGGCTGAAACCCAAAACAACGGCCGGACTTGAAATTGGCAGCCTAAAACTATACGCGGTACGAGTTTTTGTTCTGATAGGAAGCCAGATAACGATTACTATTATTATTATTGTAGTATTTGGGGTGAACTTGAATATTCGAGGATCTGAAAATTTTTGATCTTCTTTACCTGAGGCTGAAACTTAAAACAACGGCCGGATTTGAAATTGGCGCCCTAAAAGTATACACGATACGAGTTCTTGTTCTGATAGGAAGCCAGATAACGATTTTAGGTATTTGGGGTGAACTTGAATATACGAGGATCTGAAATATTTTGTTCTTCTTTACTTGAGGCTGTAACTGAAAACGATAGCCGGATTTGAAATTGGCATCCTCAAACTATTCACGATAGGAGTTTTAGTTCTGATAGGAGGCCAGATAACGGTTTTAGGTATTTAGGGTGAACTTAAGTATGCGAGGATCTGAAAATTTTTGATCTTTACCTGAGGCTGAAACTCAAAACAACGGCCGGATTTGAAATTGGCAGCCTAAAACTATACACGGTACGAGTTTTTGTTCTGGTAGGAAGCCAGATAACGATTATTATTATTATTGTAGTATTTGGGGTGAACTTGAATATTCGAGGATCTGAAAAATTTTGATCTTCTTTACCTGAGGTTGTAACTGAAAACAACGGCCGGATTTGAAATTGGCACCCTCAAACTATACACAATACACGATAGGAGTTTTAGTTCTGATGGGAAGCCAGATAACGATTTTAGGTATTTAGGGTGAACTTGAGTATCTGAGGATTTGATCATTTTTGATCTTCTTTACCTGAAGCTGAAACTCAAAACAACGACCGGATTTGAAATTGGCACCCTAAAACTATACACGATACGATTTCTTGTTCTGATAGGAAGCCAGATAACGATTTTAGTTATTTGGGGTGAACTTGAATATACGATGATCTGAAATATTTTGATCTTCTTTACTTGAGGCTGTAACTCAAAACAACGGCCGGATTTGAAATTGGCACCCTAAAACTATACACGAAAGGAATTTTTGTTCTGATAGGAAGCCAGATAACGATTTTAGGCATTTGGGGTGAACTTGCATATACGAGGATCTGAAAAATTTTGATCTTCTTTACCTGAGGCTGAAACTCAAAACAACGGCCGGATTTGAAATTGGCGCCCTAAAAGTATACACGATACGAGTTCTTGTTCTGATAGGAAGCCAGATAACGATTTTAGGTATTTGGGGTGGACTTGAATATTAGAGGATTTGAAAATTGTTTATCTTCTTTACCTGAGGCTGAAACTCAAAACAACGGCCAGATTTGAAATTGGCACCCTAAAACTATACACGATACGAGTTCTTGTTCTGATAGGAAGACAGATAACGATTTTAGGTATTTGGGGTGAACTTGAATATTCGAGGATCTGAAAAATGTTGATCTTCTTTACCTGAGGCTGTAACTGAAAACAACGGCCGGATTTGAAATTGGCACCCTCGAACAATACACGATAGGAGTTTTTGTTCTGATAGGAAGCCAGATAACGATTATTATTATTATTGTAGTATTTGGGGTGAACTTGAATATTCGAGGATCTGAAAATTTTTGATCTTCTTTACCTGAGGCTGAAACTCAAAACAACGGCCGGATTTGAAATTGGCACCCTATAACTATACACGATAGGAGTTTTAGTTCTGATAGGAAGCCAGATAACGATTTTAGGTATTTAGGGTGAACTTGAGTATCCGAGGATCTGAAAATTTTTGATCTTCTTTACCTGAGGCTGAAACTCAAAACAACGGCCAGATTTGAAATTGGCACCCTAAAACTATACACGATACGAGTTCTTGTTCTGATAGGAAGACAGATAACGATTTTAGGTATTTGGGGTGAACTTGAATATTCGAGGATCTGAAAAATGTTGATCTTCTTTACCTGAGGCTGTAACTGAAAACAACGGCCGGATTTGAAATTGGCACCCTCAAACTATACACGATAGGAGTTTTTGTTCTGATAGGAAGCCAGATAACGATTATTATTATTATTGTAGTATTTGGGGTGAACTTGAATATTCGAGGATCTGAAAATTTTTGATCTTCTTTACCTGAGGCTGAAACTCAAAACAACGGCCGGATTTGAAATTGGCGCCCTAAAAGTATACACGATACGAGTTCTTGTTCTGATAGGAAGCCAGATAACGATTTTAGGTATTTGGGGTGAGCTTGAATATACGAGGATCTGAAATATTTTGTTCTTCTTTACTTGAGGCTGTAACTGAAAACGATAGCCGGATTTGAAATTGGCACCCTCAAACTATTCACGATAGGAGTTTTAGTTCTGATAGGAGGCCAGATAACGGTTTTAGGTATTTAGGGTGAACTTAAGTATGCGAGGATCTGAAAATTTTTGATCTTTACCTGAGGCTGAAACTCAAAACAACGACCGGATTTGAAATTGGCAGCCTAAAAACTATACACGGTACGAGTTTTTGTTCTGATAGGAAGCCAGATAACGATTATTATTATTATTATTGTAGTATTTGGGGTGAACTTGAATATTCGAGGATCTGAAAAATTTTGATCTTCTTTACCTGAGGTTGTAACTGAAAACAACGGCCGGATTTGAAATTGGCACCCTCAAACTATACACAATACACGATAGGAGTTTTAGTTCTGATGGGAAGCCAGATAACGATTTTAGGTATTTAGGGTGAACTTGAGTATCTGAGGATCTGAAAATTTTTGATCTTCTTTACCTGAAGCTGAAACTCAAAACAACGACCGGATTTGAAATTGGCACCCTAAAACTATACACGATACGATTTCTTGTTCTGATAGGAAGCCAGATAACGATTTTAGTTATTTGGGGTGAACTTGAATATACGAGGATCTGAAAAATTTTGATCTTCTTTACCTGAGGCTGTAACTGAAAACAACGGCCAGATTTGAAATTGGCACCCTCAAACTATACACGATAGGAGTTTTTGTTCTGATAGGAAGCCAGATAACGATTCTAGGTATTTGGGGTGGACTTGAACATTGGAGGATCTGAAAATTGTTCATCTTCTTTACCTGAGGCTGAAACTCAAAACAACAGTCGAA
Source organism: Callosobruchus maculatus (assembly GCA_951848785.1). Lineage (NCBI taxonomy): Eukaryota > Metazoa > Arthropoda > Insecta > Coleoptera > Chrysomelidae > Callosobruchus > Callosobruchus maculatus. Next base: position 10,029 of record CATOUR010000007.1, read on the forward strand.
TTTGAAATTGGCACGCTCCACCTATACACGATAGGAGTTTTAGTTCTGATAGGAAGCCAGATAACGATTTTAGGTATTTAGAGTGAACTTGAGTATCCGAGGATCTGAAAATTTTTGATCTTTACCTGAGGCTGAAACTCAAAACAGCGGCCGGATTTGAAATTGGCGCCCTAAAATTATACACGATACGAGTTCTTGTTCTGATAGGAAGCCAGATAACGATTTTAGGTATTTGGTGTGAACTTGAATATACGAGGATCTGAAAAATTTTGATCTTCTTTACTTGAGGCTGTTACTGAAAACGACGGCCGGATTTGAAATTGGCGCCCTAAAATTATACACGAGACGAGTTTTTGTTCTGATAGGAAGCCAGATAACGATTTTAGGTATTTGGGGTGAACTTGAATATACGAGGATCCGAAAAATTTTGATCTTCTTTACTTGAGGCTGTAACTGAAAACGACAGCCGAATTTGAAATTGGCACCCTCAAACTATATACACAATACACGATAGGAGTTTTAGTTCTGATAGGAGGTCAGATAACGGTTTTAGGTATTTAGGGTGAACTTGAGTATCTGAGGATCTGAAAATTTTTGATCTTCTTTACCTGAGGCTGAAACTCAAAACAACGACCGGATTTGAAATTGGCGCCCTAAAACTATACACGATACGAGTTCTTGTTCTGCTAGGAAGCCAGATAACGATTTTAGGTATCTAGGGTGAACTTGAATATCTGAGGATCTAAAAATTTTTGATCCCTTTCACCTGAGGCTAAAACTCAAAACAACGACCGGATTTGAAATTGGCACTCTCAAACTATACACAATACTTGATAGGAGTTTTAGTTCTGATAGGAAGCCAGATAATGATTTTAGGTATTTAGGGTGAACTTGAATATTTGAGGATCTGAAAATTTTTGATCTTCTTTACCTGAGGCTGAAACTCCAAACAACGACCGGATTTGAAATTGGCCCCTAAAACTATACACGATACGAGTTCTTGTTCTGATAGGAGGCCAGATAACGATTTTAGGTATTTAGGGTGGACTTGCGAATATCCGAGGATCTGAAAATTTTTGATCCTCTTCACCTGAGGCTAAAACTCAAAACAACGGCCGGATTTGGAATTGGCACCATCAAACTATACTCGATATGAGTTTTCGTTCTGATAGGAAGCTAGATAACGATTTTAGATATTTTGAGTGAACTTCAATATAAGAGGGTCTGAAAATGTTTTAACCTCTTCACCTGAGGCTAAAACTCAAAATAATGGCCGGATTTGAAATAGGCACCCTCAAACTATACACGATTCGAGCTTTACACAACAACGATTTTAGATATTTAGGGTGAACTTCAATATCCGAGGGTCTGAAAATCTTTACCTGAGGCTGAAACATAATACGTTATAGCTTTCTGGAACACCTATTACACCGTACATTGTCAAGTGAACTGGAACGTAGGTTTATTTTGGAAGCCCTGTCGTCGTCTACATTTCGCGTTTTCTTTGCCAAGGAAATGCATTTATCTGAAGGCGAGTGTATCTCTCATAGCGACGTGAAATTCTGGACACGTTCATGACGTTAGTTCTCTCTCTGCCATCCCTTTTTCTAAAGGTAATTCGAAATCGTTTAGTAATGGCGTCTGTAAAATACAAAAGGACATAAAGAATTCCGGGTCTTTCAAAGGTCTTTTAATGGCGAACTCAATATTAAAGAAGGCAAGTGCAGCAGCGGGCAGAATTGGAAATTGAAGGAATTTCAGTTGTGACAGGGTTAAAGAGTAAGGATACAGTCAAAGAAGGAATGATTCCCATCATTTTCATTCAACATGAATGAAGAACAATAATCTGGGCATACTGTTTGACGCAAGGCTTACATTTGTAAAGCCGGCGCCACATATGCGGGTACTTGCCGAGTATCAATACTCGCCGTTTTTCAACCTTACTCGCCGAGTAGCGAGCACGTATCGCCCTACATGTGCGTAGTTGGCTATGTTTAGTTTCGAGAAGAAAGGGAATGGGAAAGCCCGAATATTCGTAGCAAATTGAAACTTATTTATTATTAAAATTTATCGACAGTAGAATCAACGTCATCATCATATAGTCGTGGCAGCAAGTGCTGTTTTTGTTATGTGTAGTGCTTATGTGTTAATAAGGAAAAGAAAAAATCAACCAGGAAGGAGGCGATGGTGGATGGTCTCATTAAATAGAAGCCGAGAGAGGTAATAAAATAATTAGCAATAACATCAAACCAAAATGTTAAACACATTTTCAGGTATGGCGGACCACACCTAGTTGCCGATGTATTAAAAGAACCGTCTGGATTTTTTGAAAATTTTTGCAGAATGTCTTCCGAAGATTTTGAATATCTGCTCAGCAAAACAGGACCACTGATATCAAAAAAAGACACAAAATGGAGAAAAGCTGTTCCTGCTAAAGAACGACTAGCTCTGACGCTTCGATTTATAGCGATCGGCGACAGTTATCAAAGCCTTCAATATCTATTCAAAATATCACATCAACTCATTTCTGAAATCCCGAAGTTTGTGAAGCTCTCACCAAAGTTTTGCATATCCTAAAAATATTCTGAAATATACAGGGTGTTTCGGGAAAGTAGGATAGTGATCAACTTGATTTTTTTATATGGTACTATTACTTTTTTTAAATTCTTCTAGTTTCCATCATTGATCTCTATTAAACCCTAAAATATTATTGCGATCTTGCCGAGTTATAATTTATTTTCTATTAATTTCCGGATTTGCAAGGTCGCAAGTAATACCTCCAAATTGATATATTCCTTCAACTTTTCTCAAAAATTTATACAGCGAATTACTTAAATATTAAATAAATACTATTCTGGATGACACCAGCAATGTGCAGGGTGTTATTGGTAGAATTTTAAATTTAAATTTTAAATCGAAATATCTACTAATACCCTATCTCGCCTTGTAATTTTTTTCGCGTTTGCGACATTGCCAAGTTATAAATTATTTTTCTACATTTACAAACAAATATCCCCGATTTTTATTAATAGAACACACTGCATATTTTATTTAATATAGAAGGATTCCCTAATAATGGTTTACAGCATGAACAAGTTTCAACTGGTGTTCCTCACCGCCTTCTCAGTAAACAGTACCGGAAGGCTTAAATATTTCCAAAACTGCCACATCTGGGGCGGTGAAATTCAATACTTGGGGGTTTTTGAACACACAGAATTCAAAAATGCTAACATGCTAACAAATAAACAATGCGAATAAAGTTTTTAATTCTCTAGTCCGGCCCTGTTCCTGTTTCTGTGTCAGTAGTCGGGTACTTATTTGTGTTCGGCAAATTCCGACCATTCGCACAAACTGCTCCAGCCACACTAGTAGGCGTTTGCCGAATTGCGAATATTCGCTGTTCGTTGTTCCCTAAATGCCGCATGTGTAGCGCCGGCTATGGCGCCGGCTGAATGCTCGGTGCTCGGCATATGGCGAGTATTCGGGTAAAATCCTGCAGCCACATAGCCGAATAGCAATTAATCGGGGTTCGTTGCTCGCCGAGTACCGCATATATGGCGCCGGCTTTAGGCATACTGATGTTATTGTCAACATCGCTTACAAGAGTTTGGGCTTCATAATCAGAAACTGTCGAGACTTTAATAATGATTTTATTATATAGTTCATTTGTACGAACGAAAATAGAATATTGCTCTGTAATATGGTATCCTGCTTATGAAGTCCATCGCAACAAGATTGAAAGTATTCAGAGGCGATTTGTAAAATACTTATGGTTTAGAGAGGATGGTACATACCCTGAAATTGGTTTCAGCCATGACGTATTACTTAGTAGGTATACTTTATCAAACTCAGATAAGCGAAGAAAGTATGCTGCTTCTATTTTTTTGTATAAATTAGTTAATAATATTATCGATTGTGAATACTTACTTAGTAAAGTTATTATACATGTTCCCTGCGTTAAAACTCGGTCAAATGTGAAATATTTTTACTTAAATGTCCCAAAAAGTGAAGTATTACTTTTTTCTCCAATATATGTGATGTGTAACAGTTATGAAGGTTCAAAGCATGCTGTAGATATATATTTTTGTAATATGCTTGAATTTAAAAGATTTTTCCTCACTTTAGGTTAAGATTAATTTTAAGAAAGTCAATTTATTTTGACATGCAGGGTTGGAATAAAGTATGGAACCAAGCAAATAACTTTGGAACGGAAAGAGTGATATTGCTGAAAATTTGCAGGCAAGTGTAGTGACGTCTAATGCATCCGAAGACATTATGTTAGTTATTAATGTACTTCCGGTTTAACCGGAAGTACCGTCAACTTTTTTAATTTAAATGGGACACCCTGTATATTTTTGCAGATTTTAATTCATCTTTTTTTTCCGAATACGTCCATAGTGGGTTTAGCATTAGTTTCTGTAAAAATGGGAAAGATAAAGCTTCTTTATCATTTCAGGTGTTTAAAATGCCGGTCATTCAAAGTCGGTTTTGGCGATCGCGTGAGAACTCACAAAGAAGTGTGTCAACTTTTAATGATTTACGTCCCGACAGGGGTCCTATAACACGTTTGACGGTGACTAAAAAAAAAAATACAAAAAAAATTATCTCAAACGGGAAGACCGCAGACCGCCACGGACGAATTTGTGAGACAAATTTTTTAAGAAACAAATACCAAACCCACCCGTTTTTACAGAAACTAATGCTAAACCCACTGTGGACGTATTCGGAAAAAAAGATGAATTAAAATCAGCAAAAATATACAGGGTGTCCCATTTGAATTAAAAAAGTTGACGGTACTCCCGGGTAATCCGGAAGTACATTAATAGCTAACATAATGTCTTCGGATGCACGTCACTACACTTGCCTGCAAATTTTCAGCAATATCACTCTTTGCGTTCCAAAGTTATTTGCTTGGTTCCATACTTTATCCCAACCCTGTATGTGCATATGACAGTAGTTTATAGTTTAATATAGTTATTCTACTCTTGTGCAACTCCTATCCGTTAAATGGTGAAGGCCGTTCGGATAGTGTATTTATATAAATAAAAAAATAAATAAACATTAAACCTCCAAAATATGTTTTTCTCTTTCTTACATCAAGAGTGTAAATTGAATCATAAGAAGAAGTTCATTTTGCATTGGACGCTATGCAAGTTGCTAGGCCTCAAATGTAATATGAAATATTCCAATGTTCGGTCTGCTATTTTTTATAAAAAACATTAAGGTGGCTTGGAGAATTTAAAGCCGAATGACAAATTTCATCAGTTTCAGGCACGTGGCCAGGATTTGGTTTTGAGGTCCAGATTATGGGTGTCACTTGGTTGACCTTTCGGGGGGGTCCAGAGATTAGAGTTGCCTCCTTAATTTGCGGAATTTTATAACGTTTCGGGGGGAGGGGTGTCCGGACTCCTCCCTGGACCCCCCCTCTAAATACGTGCCTGATCAGTTTGTTGAAGTTTGTGCATTACAAATAATTTCGTAGCTATTTCCAAGAAATCATACAATTCATATATGGAAAGTGATTGTGATAGTGAGTTGGAATTGACACCTCTAAGTATGACAGAAGCAACAAATTTAACAACACTAAATTTGAGAGCAGGCGACAGAAAAGATCTGCCTGTGCGCCATCTGTTACTCGAAGGTAACGGCAAATCAAAGAAAATCGCTGCTAAACAGCAGCAGACTTCTTGGTGGAACGCCACGGCGCGTTCGCTGAGCCTGACCAGAAAAGCGCGCTTCTATATGCTGCTGCATATGAGAGTCGATATACGAGGGTCGCTCTATATCTCCGTCAATCCACCAGTACGCAGACAGCTGTTTCACACTTATTAGCGATCATCAGTGCGCCATAGGTCGATTGACGGAGAGCTCTTCTGGCACAGGAGCGGGAATCTTTGGAAGAGGTACGAGACAGAGCATTCCGCTAGAAAAGACGCTTCTGTATTTCAGTCAGAGGTGTACGCCATCCTGCACTGTGCAAGGATAAATAATGAGCGATCCTACAGAAACAAGAGGATCGCAATACTTACAGACAGTCAGGCTACTCTTAGGGCACTAGAAAGGTCCAAAGTTACGTCTGCTCTAGTCTGGGAATGTCTACAAGAACTGGGAAGGCTGGCAGAACGCAACAAAGTAACTTTGGAGTGGGTGCCAGGACACTTAGGCATAAGGGGCAATGAACGGGCGGACGAGCTAGCCATACTAGGCTCGTCTGCTCTATACATTGGAGCCGAACCCGCCCTGGGGGTGCCTAAAAGCACAATCAGACACCAGGTCGGAGAATGGATGAAACATCAGCACAAGGAGCAGTGGAACTTGTTGCCAGGATGTATTCATGGAAAAACATTCATTAAAGCTCCATGCAAGAAAATAGCTGAAACACTGCTCTCCTTGAGTAGGAATCAGCTCCGAATAACGAGGGTCTCCTCACAGGACATTGTGGCCTGAAGGAACACCTGAATAAAATGGGACTCTACAATGGAGACCTCAACTGCAGATTGTGTGGAAGAGGAACTGAGTCAGCCCTACATATGCTCTGTGAGTGCGAAGCGCTAGATCACAAGAGACAACAGCTCTTTGGGAAGGCCAAGCTAGAACTAATGGAGTACAGCTCAGCACCAGGACCAGTAGGAAAACTGCATAAACTTATTCAGGGATCTAGATTGCTGGTGTGGATACCGTAAATGACAGAAATAATAATACAATAGGCCTTAAGGCTCAAATATTGACGGGGACAGTAAGGTCGGACGGCTCCTGGAAAAAAAGACGGCCAATCTTGCGATTGTGATTACAATGCTGTCAGATCTATCGTTTTTCTGGATATAATAAACTTTTTTATTTCAAATCGATCACCTTCTATATTTTTACATTTTTTAAATCCTTGAAAAATACTGACTATTTTTTAATAACATTTCCTATACCTAAAATTCAGGCGCATGCACTGCGATGTTTCAAGAATCATATGGCTTATTGTAATGAAGTAAAAGGACAACATTTTGAGCATCTGCTGTAACCGCCTTCATGTGTTTTGAAGCTAATGTCTTATTTTAACTTGGGCGGATGCAATGTGAATTTAGTTGTTACTCCAAAATTATGACGTTTAAGTATAGGAAATATTATACATATTATTAATATTGATCTGACTTTCTAAGTTCCTCTCGCATAATTGCGGTAGCAACAAGTGCTGACGGGCTGTGCCAAGCCAACACCCGGACTATTACTGATCGGAATTTAGGAAGGATCGCACAATATTACAGGTCTTCAGGATTACAGACTTTTGGAATACTTTTTGTAACCTTTCGTCCAGGCCCAACTGTTGAAGGTGTTGTGTAAACGTGTTTGGTGTAAGGCCTGAGACAGACATAATGAGGGGGACAGTTGTGACTTTCTTTTGTTTCCAAAGTCGTTTTATTTCCATCGCAAGGTCCGTGCATTTAGATATCTTCTCAGCGTAGGTATTTTGGATATTCACATCATTGGAGATGGCAATATCTATCAAATAGGTAATTTTGTCGACCTTTGACTGGAAAACTATATCTGGTCTATTGGCTGGAATAGTCTTGTCTGTATGTATTTCAACGTCCCAGTATAGTTTGTATTGATTGTTTTCGAGTACTGATGTCGGAGTGTAATAATTGTAATATGGATCTGTGTTATCTATTAGTTTGTTTGTTGTGGCTAATGCCTGGTGTATGACCTTGGCCGCAGAGTTATGTTTATTTGTGTATTCGGTACCGGCAAGAGCTTTGCACCCTCTTGTTATGTGATCTATTGTTTCTTTCTGTTGGTGAAATTTTCTGCAATTATCGTCTGTTACGGATGGATCTTTAATTATATATTTTTTGTAGATTCGTGTTGCAATCACTTGGTCCTGGATAGCAAGCATGAAACCCTCCGTTTCTGGGAACAGCTGGCCATACTGCAACCAGGTGTATGACTGTTTTTTGTTAATGTGGTCTTGGGTGACACGGTATCTATGATTGCCGTGCAGTGCTTTCTGCGACCAGGTGTTTATTTTTGCTTGTTGTGATTGGATATGATTGTATGTGTCTGCTACGTGATCTAGAGAGGTTAAGTGGTGTATAGTTTTTGTCTGCTTTTACTATTGTCTTATGTAATTTAGTTTGTTTGGTGTGGAAGTGTTTGTATTTGTGTTGTGCGAAGTGACTGTATGTCTATAATTTCTCTGCCCCCTAGTTTTCTGTCTATGGTAAGCCTCTTCTTGCACGCGTTCGGATGTGACATTCTGTGTTTTGTAAGTTTTGTTCGTATAAGTATATGGATGTTCTCTATGTCCGTGTGTGACCACTTGATGATACCAAAGGAGTATGTGAGTACCGGTATCGCAAATGTAATAATGGCTTTTGTGAGATTCTTAGAATTCAATTTTGTTTTTAATAGTTTAATGTTATTTTTAATAGTTTACTGTTATTGATATTATTATTGTTTTTGCGCTTTTGGACACCTAGGGCATGTGTCTGCCGATCATTGGAACTCAGTCTATTAAAACATTCAATAGTCTCATTAAGTTCTGTGAAAAAAGATTGATTACTCAACACTCTGTAGATATTATGACGAAGAGTGACGAGAAATCACGAAGGGTGAACAAAAGAACGCGTGACTTGCAATCCAGGAACTCCCGAAGCCACTGTCTTGGGGAATCCGAATTAATATTTAACTTGGGGAATAAGAAAATATACGGCGACGGCGGTGTCCGTGTGAACGGCGTTCGGGTCATGATCGGAATAGAAATCAACCCCCGTCGGGGCGGGATTAGATGTTAGGGGTCCGTCCGGAAATGTTTTTCGGGTGGAAAAAGCGAATATCTGACGGGGACGAAAGTTGCTCTCAACGAATTCGCCCATTGTATTCGTGTAAAAGTTGTGTAGGAATGCACGAAAACAAGTCGGAGGGTGAATACTATCACTAATTTTTTTCGTCCTGCGTATTATCATATTAATTTTCCTCATGCTACGCCCTCCGTGAAGTTCAGTTCTTTCTCTTTATTTGGCTTTTATTTTATTGAGAGTAGGCGACAGAAAAGATCTGCCTGTGCGCCATCTGTTACCCGAAGGTAACGGCACACCAAAGAAACTCGCTGCTAAACAGCAGCAGACTTCTTGGAGGAACGCCACGGCGCGTTAGCTTGGCCTGGCCAGAAGAGCGCGGTTCTTTATGCTACTTGCATGTGAGAGTCGATATACGAGGATTGCTCTATATCTCCGTCAATTTCGAGAAATTTGATTTGAACTCTAAGTTTCACGACTATAAGACAAGGTCTTGCAACGATATTTCAGTGCCATATGATAGAGTACAAAGAGCTAGGAGTGGTTACAACTACCACGGTATAAAAATTTTTAATGTACTACCCACTGCAGTAAAAACGCTGGGTAGTGAAGCTTTTAAGTCTAAAATGAAAAGCTTTATGAAACTAAAAGCATTTTACAGTGTGAACGAGTATTTTAAGGACAATTTTAACGATATAGTTATTTAATAGATCTATACCATTTTTATACTATATGTTATATTGTATTTTGATTATATTTGTGATGTGTATATATATTATAGGTATATGTGTGTGTTGCTATTTTTAGTATTGTTTGACTTGTGTTATTGCTTAGGCATATTTAGCACCAATAAATGAATTGAATTGAATTGAATTGAATCCACCAGTACGCAAACAGCTGTTTCACGCTTATTGGCGATCATCAGTGCGCCATACGTCGATTGACGGAGAGCTCTTCTGGTGAGGCCAAGCGAATGCGCCGTGGCGTTCCACTAAGAAGTCTGCTGCTGTTTAGCAGCGATTTTCTTTGGTTTGCCGTTACCTTCGGGTACCAGATGGCGCACGGGCAGATCTTTTCTGTCGCCTGCTCTCACATACTTCACATGTCTGGTAGACATTAAAATTCTGATGCTCTCTATCTCCGTCAATCGACCTATGGCGCACTCATGCTGGCTAATAAGCGTGAAACAGCTGTCGGCATACTGGTGCATTGACGGAGATATACAGCAACCCTCGTATATCGACTCTCATATGCTAGTAGCATTCAGAACCGCGCTCTTCTGGTGAGGCCAAGCGGACTCGCCGTGGCGTACCACCAAGCAGTCTGCTCCTGTTTAGGAGCGATTTTCTTAGGTTTGCCGTTACCTTCGGGTAACAGATGGCGCACAGGCAGATCTTTTCTGTCGCCTGCTCTAAATAAAATAAAAGCCAAATAAAGAGAAAGAAATGACTAACTTCACGGAGGGAGTAGTATGAGGAAAATTAATATGATAACACGGACGGATAATATCAGCTAGGTGAGTTGTAAACAAAATGGTTGGTGGATGCATCACATGTTTTCGGATCAAACCTGACTTAATATATCCGCTAATGGGCAACTTACCTAAAGAGCGTATTAATCCAGCTCCTCCTTTCTTTATCACAGGGGTGGATTATGCTGGACCATTTACCCTGCGTGACAGGCACGTGGTTCCAAAATTCAGATAACATCAAAATTGGAACCTTAGTAATACTGAAGGATCACAATGTTCCTCCACTATGCTGGCCCATGGCTAGGGTAATCGACGTGCACCTAGGGGAAGATGGAGTTATTAGAACTGTGTCCCTGAAGACATCCAAGGGCTTTGTGAAAAGGACAGTCGCCATTATCTGTCCATTGCCATCTTCAGAAGAGAGGACTTTGGAGAACCCAACTTCTCCAAGGCGGGGGGCATGTTCAAGCAATATTTCCAAAAAATCAAGATTCATGCTGTCGACTTATAAATAATATCAGAAAGTATGATCACACTAGCCCTGCTCTTTATTCCATGAAGTGGTTAAAAATTGATAAGTTATTTGAATACAATTTTATTTCATTCATCATGAAGATTCTCAACACATCCATACCAGTTTATCTGAGGGATAGACTGATATTTAGAAACTTAATTCATAATGTGAACATTAGACATACTGATCTCCTTACTATGCCACGTCATACATCAGCTGTTTTCCAAAGATCGTTCACCTATAATGCAGTTAAACTATTTAATGAACTCAATTCTGAGCTGAAGATTTCCTTTTCTAAAACCAAGCTTAAACAAATTATATATAATAAGCAAATCAGATAAAAAATTCTCTCCACTCTACTGTTATTACATCTATATTTATATGACACATTCAGTATATACTTAGGTATTACATTTATTTACATTTATTTACATTTATTACGTATTGTAATTAGTTAGTAAGTTAGTTAGTAGATTGGTTAAGTTGAGTAGGCTTTGCCTAGACTTCGCCTTTTATAACTATTTGTTATAATAAAGTCATATTATTATTATTATTATTATTATTATTATTATTATTATTATAGAAGATAGACGTCTTTCATAATCAATATTCTGACGTTCAAGTCACAGTCAAAAAGACATTGTATATTTGCAGCTACTTTACTGCAATACATTCATTTTTACTTCCCACACCGATAGGTGAGGGGAGTATTGTGATCGCGAAAATTTTCGATTTTGAGATAATACGTTTTTTGGGCGTTTTATGATGTGTACATAACGAAAATCCACGTCACTCATTTCCGTCGGTCTGTCTGTCGGTCTGTCTGTCTGTCTGTCGCGTTTTTCTACCCTCGTAATCTCAGTAACCGCTGCATGGATTGTGATGAAATTTGGGCAGCGGTATGCTGTGGGGTCGTAGTAGGTAATGTTCCTATAATTTTGTTGTTAAATTTGTTGCTTTCATAATAGACTGTCCACTGACCTGTGAAGGAAGACCTGGTGACATAAATAACTTTTTTAGGTCCATCCGAACATTGCCTTTGCCTATTACAGAAAGCAAAGGACCTAGAATTTTTGTTTGATGTAAACATATGAGAGTATTGCGTCAGATCGTTGTAACGAGGAACCTGTTGAGTTGATTTTAATGAAATTCTGAAACGGCATTACTACCATGGCGAAGATGGAAAACGCGTATGGTTTTGATAAATCGTGCCAGTGGCGGCGCAGAAATAATAAAAAAACTAAAAATATAAAAACAGCTCAAACTTCGTTTTTAAGTGTTTTAGAGGTTCCTGATCATTTTCTGCGTTTTTTTGGGTGGTGGTGAAATTGGGGTGGTTGGGGGGTTGGGGGTTGAAAAATTAAAAAAATTCTTGTACTCATAATAGGCTGTCCACTAACCTGTGAAGGAAGATCTAGCGACACAAATCACCTTTTTAGGTGCATCCGAACATTGGCTAGCCTATTACAGAAACTAAGGGACTTAGAATTTTCTGTATACTATACGAGAATTAATTGGTCTAAATCGTTTTGTATTTTGTAACGTGGACACTATTAAATTGATTCTAATGAAATTTTGACACAGTATATTGTTACCGTGGTGAGAATGGAAAACGAGTATGTTTGTTAAAAATCTTGTCAGTGGCAGCGTAGCAATAATCAAAGAACGCGACCAGTATGAAAGCAACTCAAATTCGGTTTTTAGATGTTTTAGGGGTTCCTGATCATTTCCTACCAGTTTTTGGGTGGGGGTGAAAGTGAGGTGGGCAGGGGGGGGGTTGTAAAACTGAGAAGTTTGTAGTATGGATAATAGGCTGTCCATTGACCTGTGGAGGAAAGACCTAGCGGCATAAGACAATTTTGGGGGGGGGGGGGGGGGCTGGCGATTAGACTAAAGCTTCATGCTATGGGAAAATAATAAACTGGTGTCAGCGTAATGTGTGGGAAGTACTGAGTCAATCAACTTGACTTCATTTTTTAATCAAAGTGAGTGATATTATTCTCCCTCTGACTTATTTACGCACATTCCTACACAACTTTTACACGAATACAATGGGCGAATTCGTTAGGAGCAACTTTCGTCCCCGTCAGATATTCGCTTTTTCCACCCGAAAAACATTTCCGGACGGACCCCTAACATCTAATCCCGCCCCGACGGGGGTTGATTTCTATTCCGATCATGACCCGAACGCCGTTCACACGGACACCGCCGTCGCCGTATATTTTCTTATTCCCCAAGTTAAATATTAATTCGGATTCCCCAAGACAGTGGCCTCGGGAGTTCTTGGATTGCAAGTCACGCGTTCTTTTGTTCACCCTTCGTGATTTCTTGTCACACTTCGTCATAATATCTACAGAGTGTTGAATAGTCAATCTTTTTTCACAGAACTTAATGAGACTATTGAGAGTGTTGAGATGATGCGTTCTAATAGACTGAGTTCCAATGATCGGCAGACACATGCCCTAGGTGTCCAAAAGCGCAAAAAAGTCGACCTATGTCGCACTGATAATCGCTAATAAGCGTGAAACAGCTGTCTGCGTACTGATGGATTGACGGAGATATAGAGCAACCCTCGTATATCGATTCTATTATGCAGTAGCCAAAGACTACTAAAAAATAGAGCCGCGCTCTTCTGGTCAGGCCAAGCGAATGCACTGTGGCGTTCCACCAAGAAGTCTTCTGCTGTTTAGCAGCGATTTTCTTTGGTTTGCCGTTACCTTTGGGTACCAGATGGCGCACAGGCATATCTTTTCTGTCGGCTACTCTCACATGCTTCACATGTCTGGTAGACATGAAAATTCTGATGCTCTTTATCTTCGTCAGGCGACCTATGGCGCACTGATGATCGCCAATAAGCGTGAAACAGCTGTCTGCGTACTGGTTGATTGACGGAGGTATAGAGCAACCCTTGCATTATTTTATTAATTAACAGATAATATAATAAGGCCACGTGATAAAAAATCGCTTCTCTTTTATTGTCCTTGGATTATTCAAAAGTGTCTGACTGTGTACACTCCTTAAATTCTAGATCCTGACGTCATTCTTGCTAAGCTACACTTCTATAGTTTTGGTAACAAGTAAACAGCATTTTTCAACTTATATCTTAAGAACAGACATGATACTGTTACTGTTAATGATGCATATCCTTCGCCCACGATTATCCCATCTGGTGGATCACAGGGTTCCATACTAGGGCCCTTCTATTTTTACTATACGCGGCAGCTCTTACAAAAAATATAACGTCCTGCAAAGATATGCAGATGATACGCAAGTGATCATTTTCCTTCAGAGACTGTGCAAAAATGAATCTCAGACAATAAACAGGGACCTTGACATAATTTATAATTACCCTTTAGAATACAATCTGAAACTGAACTCCAAAAAATGTACGTATATCCTGTTCTCTTCAGAAAATATTAAACCTGAACTTAAATCCAACAAGGACCTACAAATTTGTGGTAGCTCATTGCAGCGCTTCTAAAAATTTAGGTTTGCTTGTTGATGATCAACTAAGATTTAAAGAATATGTAAGTTCTTTTATTCAATGTGCATAATAATATATGCGCCTTAGGCTATTGTGTATCAATTCACGCATTCTAAACAAAAATTCGAAGAAAAAACTCTATCAAACTTTAGTTCTCTCTATTTTCCAGTATTGTTTCATAGTTTATTATCCATGTATGGATTATGATCCTGCGCATAGGATACAGAGGATCCAGAATACTGGTTGTCAGTAGATTTGTAGCTTGAGGAAATATGACTATGTTTCAGTGGTACTCAACACATGATCATCGTCGCATCTTCGTTGAAAACTTATTTTTAGACACAGCTTTTACAAAATTGCCATCAGACAGCCTAAACTTTACCATACTGACTACTCTATTCACCCGATATTTTACGCATAACGCTGTTGCAACATTCTATTTGATAAGAGTGCTACCACAGCATAGTAAACAACCAGCACAATAACTCAAGTTGGCGGAAATTACACGCGCATCCCCACTTTTGGATGATTTTTTGTATGGATGGTAACGGTACTTCCACCGAGGTACTTCGATACTTGTACTTCTGCACTACTATCGACTATTTTTATCTTAGATACTTTTTGAGCGATTCCAAGCTGGTATCGATACTTTTGTAGGTATATCGGTATCGAAAATAATTATATAATTATTGAGGGGTGTGATCAATTGCACAAAATTCTCTGTACGAACCAAACGCGCCTAAGAGGCTAAAAAATACCGAGTTGGTACCGGTATCGATATTTTCATTTTCGCATCTCTACCCAAACTTCACAGCCGTAAAATTATCCATAAATCCTCCGAAGTCAAATTTTGTGGGAACCATTTTTATATAGGAAATCCTCAGACCTCAGAGATATTATGCTGGTTGTTTACTATGCTGTTATGTTACTCTTGCTATTTCTGTGCCTATATATATTTCTACAGTTTGATCATTCTCTTCATTTATAATTAATATTGATATTTTGCAAACTCTTCCAACGCTGGTGATGTTAATCACCGTCAATGTTTATCGATTCTTTATTTATTTATTGATGCAGGCTGGTACATTTCTGTTGGGCTTTTGCGTTAGAATATGAGGTGAAAGTACAATTATTGTTTAAGATGTTCTATGGCATTAGACATTGCACTCTTTTATTGTAATTTAACAATTTGTTTTATGATGCTTATGATTTGTTTTGCTGACGATACAACCCTTATTGCCGCTTCTCATGAAGAACTAGTAGCTCTATTAAACATCTTAGAACAACACAGTGCAGCATATGATCTTGGTATTGGTCATGATCGTAGATAGAGAGCACGATAATCATCGAGAAATAAAATCAATAGGCCGTTGTGAAGTAGTTCAAAGTTTTGTGTACCTCGGTTCTTTGATCGACAATTCAGGTAGCTGTGAAAACGAGATTCGACGGCGCATTCAACAGGCACGTGTGGCCATGACAAAGCTTACTACAATATGGCGTGACCATATAACCCCACTAAAAAGCTACCAAAATGTCGCTGGGTCAGTCTCTTGTGTTCTCCATATTTTTGTATGCCTCGGAAACTTGGACTGTAAAAAGGCAGATCGAGCTCGCATAGATGCTTTTGAAATGTGGACGTGGAGGAGAATGCTGAGAGTTCCTTATACCGCCCATCTAACCAATGTTTCCATACTGGATGAGCTCGGTAATCCAAAGAAACTATCCTCCATTGTGTCGACGAGAATGCTTACATTCTTCGGACATATACACAGAAGCGATAATATGGAGAAACTTGTAGTTAAAGTCACGCCCCGAGTGGGCGGCGTCGTGGCAGTTTCCCTACACGCTGGGTGGATACGATGAAACCGTTGCTGGATATGAGTATCAAGAGCGCCACTGAACTGGCAGTAAATCGCGATCGATGGCAAGCTACTGCTCTCAAAACTATTGATAATATTCGTGTCGGCAATACTCCAGCTCCGACTTAATGCATTTTACGAGTTCACAACATATCTGTTAAGACATTGTGACTATGATGATTATTTGATGCTTCTCTGCAATCTTTACTTATTCAACCCCAGCGAGCCTCCCTAATTCCCATTTTACTTCTCACAAAAATGAGGAATGAGGCTCACTGAGGTGTAAGTAATGCCCATTTCACACCTGCCCTCCTCCTTCATTTTCCGGCATCCTAATTCCAGAGAGCGGAGTGGCAGCATGTCACTGCTAAGAATTGTCGAATGCTTACTTACGGAGAGATACCCAGATATTACGGTTAATTTCATGCCTCAGTGAACATCCTGAGAAAAGGGGGCAATTAAATACAATTACAATTTACAGAATGGTCGTTATTTTGCTCAGCTTTGAATATGGGCCATTTTACCGGAGAATTGTTTGTAAAATTGCTTACTTACTCTCTGTTACTTCCATGATTGAGAAAGATTTTGGGAAGCAGCCGAATAACAATACATATAGAGATTGTCAAAATCAGCGTATAGCATCTTAGGTGAGGAGCTTATTTATTGTAATAGCAAAAAGATTCAGTTTTGATATAAGCTTTTGAATATTCTGTGATGTCTACATAACGAAAATCTATGTCACCCATTTCGGTAGGCTTGTCTGGACGTATCTGTCGGTCTGTCTATTGCCATTTGTCTATCCGAGTAATCTCATTGACTGCAGAATATGTGACTATAATTTTAGAACAATCCATCAAATAGTTTAAATAATATTCAAACTGTTTACCCCAGGGAGATTTCCTTTGCAATAAGATAAGACAGAATATAATGAAGACACAGATTTTTTAAGTAGTATACGAAAGAAGTAGACTTTAAGTTTAAATTTGATTAAAAAAAATAGTAAACCAATATTATATAACATTGCAAATTTATGAAACAATAAAGTCCTAATTTTTTGCTTATAAATAAATGGAATAACATTTTTGATATTGAGGTTATATAATTAATTTTCTCGTACATGGTAAGTTGACATATTTATATGAATTAAAAATCATCCTACTTCAATATGGGCCAAAGTTACCTATTTCCAATACCTCTTTTGTCTATAATAATTAATTAACCAAATTTCCGTCATTTAAGAGTGGAGTTATTTTAAACTATTGATGGATTTTGATGTTTCTCTTTTTAATTTGTATGTACTCTTCCCGTAGATAACAAATGTGTAATTAGTTTATAAATTTGATACCGATTTAACAAATTGTATATTTGTAATATATGTGAAGAGTACATAATGCACCATTAAAAGAAGAACAACAAGATTCATCATTCATCCAGATATACTGGGTGTCCCAGAATTTCCTTGACACGTGATATTTTCGTAACGAAAAACGGTTCAAGCAAGAACGGAGTGGTACTTTTGAAGGTACTATAGGGTCTATCATAACATGCATTCTAAACATTTTTTTTGTACGTCAACCCCTAAGACTCACCCCAAATCTTTTTTTTCAAATACCACCCCATAGGTTTTCCTACATAAATGATATCCCCATTTTATTTAAAATCCTGTGTTACCTTTAACTTTATATGCAAACTTATTTTTTCCGTAAAATCATAAGCATAAGACAAATGAAATGATAATGTGTTTGACGCCTGATATTTTCGTAACAAAAAGGGATAAAAAAAACGATAAAATTATAATAGGTACACAAAGGTGAGGTACTATGATGTTTTAATTAACGTAAGAAATTCATTTTTCCGATAAAAATTGTGGATCAAAAGCTGGAAAATAATTAGGGCTGGGTGTTCCGGTTGGAGCGATTTTTTTTATAAGCGCAATATGATAGATAATTCAGCACATTTAAAAACCCACTTATTTTCTTTTTTATTATTTTTTATTACGAAAATATTTGGCGTCAAACAAATCCTAATTTTATTTACTTTATGCTGATTACTTTCAGAAAAAATTGGTTTTGTACGAAATCAAAGGAATTACAGGATTTTAAATAAAATAAGGACTTCATTTATGTAGGAAAAGCTCTAGGGTGCTATTTGGAAAAAAAAGTTGGGGGTGACTTTAAGGGGTTGACGTACAAAAAAAAAATGTTTTGAATACATGGTGTGATAGACCCTATAGTACCTTCAAAAGTACTTGAACCGTTTTGCGTTACAAGAATATCACGTGTCAAGGAAATTCTGGGACACCCGGTATATGATAAAAACCGATCCAACTTGAATTTGGTATTTCATTTTACTCTACACATGTTATGAAAAATAATTGTGTAAATTCAATAGCAAAAAGTTTTTTTTATTTATTAGTAAAAATTAGAGCACTATTATTACAACAACAAATATATAGTCCAAGTTCTCTTCTTTGATATGCAGCATGTAGGTTTTGTATCTTCATTATTTACTGTTTTATAGCATTCTTATAGCATTAAAAAAAGCCCATTTGAATATTATTTAAACTATTTGGAGAAAGAGCCCCAACTTTTAGAATACTAGGTTCATTTTTGCAAATGTTATTGTAAAATAACGTTTTATTTATTTTTGTCAATTTTTGTAATTTTCTAGGCAACAAATGAACATAAAAGCAGAAATTTCATAGCTTAAGACATTTGCTTAAAAACAGCTTCAAAACATTTAAACTACTTTTCACTGGTAACCATCTTAAAATAAAATCCGTCACTTTTTACTCTTTATTGGTTCACAACTGTTATTTGTCCACAAATCTCATGCAGAAATGACTTAGGTTGTGTTTGTTTCTGGAGGTGAACATGACAAAAAAAATTAAACTAGCGTTTTTCTGATTTGAAAAAAAAACAAGTCACAGCTGTTTTTTTCAATCTTAATTAAGAAGAAAATGATCAGGTACCTACAAAACATCAAAACCCAAAATTGAGCTTTTTCAAGTTATCTATATTTGATGCCTAGATATATTGGCCACTCTATTGGTTCTATGTTCTTTTTCTTGCAATATAAATTGAAAATGGTCAGTTTCTCTAACTAGAATCTTCTCATAAAATTTGAGCACGTCTAAAATAAAAATACAAAATGAAATCGATAAAGCATTTATTTCATTGAAATTTTTACATCCTCAATAGTCTATATCTATGTTGCAATTTGCTTTCTAGATGTTTGACTAACATCTTCACTGGATATTCTGAAGACAATTGACGATAGTATATAAATCAAGATATCGTTACATAGACAATGGAAAACAATAGTAAATTGTGGAATCTTATTTACAAGATCATAAATCTTAAACATTATACAAACAAAGATCTCACTTAATGTCTTTTACACTTAACTTCAAACTGTCCAAGGCTTTCTGCACACTCCCAATGCACTCATTCAAAGATGCATTGGATTGATTGGTGCTTCTATCCTTACCACTGGAATCCTTGGATCTGAATCCACTCACATTTTTCCTGTTGACGTTTGAGACCTTGCGCAAAGAATACAAACGTTCGAACACGTTCTTGATGTGATGAACGTTTGTTTCGGGAGTTGAGTCTGCATCACTTTCCTCACGTACCTCTTCTGTCTTCTTCCTTTTCGCAGCCAAGCTTCCACAGGAACCATTTAGCTTCTGAGATTTTTCTGTATTCTGCTTTTCGGCCTTTACTTGACAGGCGGTGCAGTGTCTGTGATCTCGCTTTCTGTTCTCAGTTGCGTTGTTGAAGACCTCATTGAGCGCTTCCTTGCAAAAGGCTTTGGGTTCAGGTTTCTTGTTGTTCTGTCTAGACTTCTGGTTTTCTTTCCTGGTGCCAAACTGAAACGGTTGCTCCTTCGGAGTGTCCTTGACACCTGCTCTGGATATCAGATCTTCAGCAACCAGTCTCACTTGAGCTTCTGTGAGGCCAGGACGGGTTCTTCTCACCAGATCCACCGTGAAAGTGCGTATGTCGTCCATATTTTCTTCGAAATGTTTATTTGCGAAATAAAACATTTGGATGCTACTGGGGTCACTACTATAAAGCGAATACTTAGCTGAGGGTTATGTAGGCAGGGTATTTATGCGAAATTTTCTAATCTTTTAGAAATAGTGTTTTAATTATGGGCAATGTGGGATTACCTTAAATGGGCTACCTGTCCGGGACCTAATGACAATTGGCTACTTCAGTGCTGTCCCAGATATTTATAGCAAGCGAAAAAGGGAAGGTAAAATGCAAAATAATGCGTTACAATTTGAATATGGACTTTTGTAAGATCTTAATCTTGTTCCAGGATAGGACTAGGGTATTTTAAGGCACGAGAGAAATACTGTCGAGGAGGTCAAGGAGCTCTCAAATTATTCACCTTTTTTTTTGTTCACTAGTTAAACTTTTGTGTTTCAGAGATTTCTGGTCATCTTTGGGACTATATTTAAATAAAATTAAGACAAAGTCCGTGGTGATAAGCAGAAAATCAAATCAGCTGATAGATATAAAGGTTCACGGATCCAGAAATTTAGATGTTTAGGTAGCTACAAATCTGGTCGCAATTTTGAGTTTCAGCCCCGTTTTGACAAAAGTGAAAAATGTTGAGATCGTCAAGTTTACCTAAAGAATCAAAAATCTTTATTTGGCTTTCTATTAAGATGAAACTTCGTGTTTTGTATAATTTGAAGGTACTGATTATAAATCCGGTCGCAATTTTAAGTGTTATTCACGTTTGACGGGAATCAAAAGTATCAGACATTTCTTTTTTTCTTCCAAGTTTACCTAATAAATCGAAAATCTTTATTTGGTTGTCTACTAAGAGGAAACCTCATGTTATGGATAATTTGAGAGTGCTGATTACAAATCTTGTCGCAATTTTGAGATCTAGTCTCGTTTGGTTAAAGTAAAAAATTTCCAATTTTTCAGATTTTCAGGCTCACCTAAAAAATTGAAAATCTTTATTTGACTTTCTATTTAGATGAACCTCGTGTTTTGGGTAATTTGAGGATGCTGATTACAAATCCCGTCGCAGCTTTGAGTTCCGGTCTCGTTTGATGAAAGTCAAAAATTTCCTATTTTTCAGATATTCAGGTTTACCTAAAAAATTGAAAATATTTATTTGACTTTCTATTTAGATAAAACCTCGTATTTTGGATAATTTGAGGATGCTGATTGCAAATTCTGATGCAGTTTTGAGTTCCAGTCTCGTTTGATAGAAGTAAAAAATTTCCTATTTTTCAGATATTCAGGCTTACCTAAAAAATTGAAAATCTTTATTTGACTTTGTATCTAGTTGAAACCTCGTATTTTGGATAATTTGAGGATGCTGATTACAAATCCCATCGCAGTTTTGAGCTCCAGTCTCGTTTGATGAAAGTCAAAAATTTCCTATTTTTCAGATATGGTTTACCTAAAAAATTGAAAATCTTTATTTGACTTTCTATTTAGAGGAAACCGCGTATTTTGGATAATTTGAGGATGCTGATTGCAAATTCTGTCGCAGTTTTGAGTTTCAGTCTCGTATGACAAAAGTAAAAAATATCAGATTTTTCAGATCTGCAGGTTTACCTAGAAGATTGAACATCTTTATTTGGCTTTCTGTTAAGATAAAACACCGTGTGTTATATATTTGACAGTGAAGGATGGTACAAATCTGGTAGCAATTATAAGTTTCAGCCTCGTTTGATGAAAATAAAGAATCTCAAATGTTTTAGATCTTCAGGTTTACCCCCGGGTATTCCTAAGGAATCTAAAATATTTATTTGGTTTTCCATCAAGATAAAACCTCGCATTTGGGATGATTTCAAGGTCCTGATTACAAATCCAGTCGCAGTTCTGAGTCTCAGTCTCGTTTGACCAAAGTACAAAATCTCAGATCACCCAGATCTTCAGGTTTACTTAAAAAAAATCGAAAATATTCATTTGGCTTTCTTAGATCTTCAGGTTTGCCTAAAAATCTAAAACCTTTATTTGGCTTTCCATCAAGATGAAACCTCGTGTTTTGGATGATTTGAGGATGCTGATAGTAAATTCGATCGGTGTCAGGGGCGGTTTCAGGGCTGGATTTCGGGGGGGGGGGGGGGTAAATCCGCCACTGTTCGGAGTTTTAGGCTTGTCTGATTTGATAAAAATAAAAAAATCAGATCTTCAGGTTTATCTAAAGAATTGACAATTTCTATTTGGCTTTCTATGAATTTGAGGGTGCTGATTATAAATCCGGTTGGAGCTTTGGGTCACAGTCCCGTTTGACAAAAGTCAAAAATTTCCGATCATTCACATCTAAAGGCGGCTACAGACCGGCGTGCATGTGTGATATGCGAAACACAAACTAAGCATGACGATAAGTACGCTGTTGTCCACACACAAGGCTGTTTGGGTGTCAAACATGCAGTTTGATTACAAACGATGAGCAGTGAAGACGAGTTAATTTTGATGACAGTGGCTTACGCGTACATTGTCAAAAAAAAGAAAATAGAAACAAAATCAAACAACGGCGGACCCGCACAAAGTGGGTGAGAGAATGACTTCCAAAAAGACAACTTTTGACACATATAAATTGACTGGAAGAATTACAACCTGATGATTGGAGAAACTATTTAAGGATGGATGAAGCCAGTTATCGTATGCTGCTTGACTTAGTAACTCCACTAATTGAGAAGCAGGACACAATACTGAGGTCTGCTATATCACCTCATAAACGATTATCAGTCACGCTTCGATATGCCGACGACACAGTCATACTTGTCAGCGACATTAATGAACTGCAACATCTGGTAGAGAGAATACAAGTCGTCAGTGAACAATACGGTTTAAAGCTCAATACCTCAAAAACCAAGTGGATGATTATCAGTAAATAACAACAAGCAGGGCAACTCTTAATTGGTACCGAACCGGTAGAACGGGTGGAGAAATATTGCTACCTTGGATCGATGGTTGACTCACAATTGAATCAGTCCATAGAAATAAAATCGAGAACTGAGATATCGAGAACAGCGTTTAACAACATGAAACCACTTTTTACTAGTAGAGATATATCTTTAAAAATAAAAATTAGACTAGCGAAATGCTATGTGTTCTCAATTCTTCTATATGGAGTGGAGGCAGGGACTTTGACTGACTCATTGATGAAAAAACTAGAGGCATTCGAAATGTGGGTTTACCGCCGTATTTTGCGTGTATTGTGTACTAACGTAGAGGTTCTCCGCAGACTTGGTAAACAGAGAGAGATTTCCTTTATGATCAAAAAACGGAAAATGGAATACTTTGGGCATATAATGCGTCACGAAAAATACAGAATTCTTCAACTTATACTACAGGGTAAAACGGACAGCAAAAGGGGACCCGGGAGACGTAGACACTCATGGCTACATAATCTACGTCAATGGTATGGGCTCACTTCTGCACAGCTATTCAGGACTGCAGTGAACAAAGTACAGATAGCCATGCTAATCGCCAACGTCCGCAACGGATAAGGCACTTTAAGAAGAAGAAAGAAGAAGTCACGCTTCGCTATTTAGTGACTCGGAGGAATTACGAATCTCCCGTAGTTTATTCAATAATACATCATACGCTGCATCCTTTTTAATTCTATTCATGTAATTTTTGCATTTCGTTTTCGACAGACAGTCAAAACTTTTATAAAGTTCAATGAATTCTGCCATGAAATCTCTTGAGAATCTTCTCAAATCAGACATTTTGAAAATAGTACGTTATATGATATAATCTATGATATAACCTACGCGACACTGAACAGAATAATCAAGTTAAGACAGAGTGAGGTTAATCACAAGCAGCTAGCCGTACCAAGTGTACTTTGGCTCCCTGACTTTGACAGTTGACGTTGACACGGAACATAACCTAAAACTAAAAGCCAAAAGGCCCGCACACCGAGGCCCGCATTATTTTGGGATTTTCGCCACTTTCGCGGTCTTTGTATCGCTGATATTTTTCGTCTGAGAGTCTGAAGTTTTTAGTAATATTGGAATTGAAGTAACGCCTATTATTTACTGTGAATTAATTAAAAAAATGGCTTTAAGATGCATTACACTATTTTCAAAGCATCGCAATTTAAGGCTGCATGTGAAAAAATTCCACCCTAGTAGGTTCACAACAGAGACGTCTGTAAAAACAAAAAAAACCGCCATCAAAAGATTTAAAATACTTGCCAAACCAGACGCCGAAGAAGCAAAATAATATCGCGCTAAACCTTTTATATCGACCAGAATAAAACAAACTGAATTTCAATATAAATAAATTGTTTATTATTTTTTATTTTGCTAATTTATAATTTTAAAACTGATTCCTTTTCGAATACCTAAGTATATTAAACTAATTTATTAATTCTAGAAGTATTAAGAAATAAAAGATTGATATATAGTGTGGTCAACATACGGGAAACTTTTTCTATTCTATTCATGATAAAAGAGAGTGCATTAGAGAAAAACTAGCAGTGAGTTGATCAAATCTGCCATACCATTGTGTATACAGGGTGTGTAAGAATTCGGAATATCTGATGAAACTAACCTAAAAAATTGAATTTTTGAGATAACCAAATTATAGATCCTAAAAATGTGAGCAGAAAAGCACTATAAAGTTTTTGCGCATCAGCTGTGGTTACCGCGAAAATTGTCATTGAAAATGCAAAAAATCCGAAATAAATAGGAAAACATCGGTAAGATTTTCTGAATTTTCACATACCCTGTATACACAATGGCAGATTTGATCAACTCACTGCTAGATTTCTTTATGCACCATCTTTTATCACGAATAAAATGTTCTGAGATATCGATAATAAAAAAAGTTTCCCATATATTGCACACTAAAATGACCACAGTGATATGTGAATGGCCACAATACATAGGCACATAATAAAATAATACAATTTACGTTACATTTCCATTTTCAAGTTTAAGAATATAAGGCGTGACAATTTTCTAATCATACATGGCCGACTTTACTCACTAGGCCGGAGCATGAAATATGGCAACACTGAATCAGCGGGCCGAGTTTTCATTTGTTGTTATGTCATGTGTATTCTTCCAGGAGCAGAAAATACGGTTGGAAGGTGATTATTAATGTGTTTCTAATTATTTACCTGCACAAACGAAACTATAAAGATAACAAGATGCCTGCAAAGCGTGTAGTACCAGGTTGCAGCCCAGTAGAGGACTACCAAACCATGGCCCAACATAACCTTATTCCAGATTAAAAAGAACGTTGCAAGGTAATTTTTATGTGTTTCTACTTATTTACCTGCACAAATGAAACTATAAAGATAAAAAGATGCCTGCAAAGTGTGTAGTACCAGGTTGCACTAGCAATTGTGCGTCCAATAAGGGACATAAACAGAAGTGGGTGAAAGGTATTCCTCGGAAGGGCTGGTTATATTTATAAGGATAAAGACAATAATTTACAAACATTTCAAAGGATAAGACCTATTTTAAAGCACAATGTGGTACCTATAATGTTTTTTGGACCTCCCAAATGTCACAGAAAAATACAGTTAATAGAACTCATCTGGGCATGGCCTGGGGCATACCTACAAAAGGATTTGATAGTGAAAGGGAAATCAAGACCAGCAAGAATGGCTTCACAGTGACCTAATAGTGAATTTTTCTAGCTCAAGTGACAATTTACAAAGTAAGTTGAGTGTTCATTTAAGTGGAAGTGGAAGTGGCAGCAGGAAACAGGTTGCGTTCATTTTTATTTTGTAGTGTCTGACTGTGATGAAACAGACATCAGATGTAAGTGGTATTAGTAGTAGTAGTTCTAAAAAGTATTTTTCTTAATTTATTAACCGAGATGAACTCTAATACATATAAAATGTAATAATTATTCGGAAACTATAGGGCCACTATTTGACAGCTACGCCACGTTGCCACATCTAAGGCTCCGGCCTACTGTAGAGTCGGCCATGAATCATAACATGACATTAGTACTCTGCGCATGCGGAAGTCAGGGAGCCAAAGTACATTTGGTACGGCTAGCCGCTTGTAGGTTAATCCACACACCGACATACATGTATGTTCACCTATACAGGTGCTCGTATTTGCTGTGACATCCATGAATTATCCTCAATTGTGGCCTCATCCAAAACATACCAACTGTTAGAGAGAGAAAAATTTTATCATCACGTGACCCTTTCCCGTTTCTTTTTACACTCCGTTGTTGGGTAGCTGTGTTCGCATGCAAGAACCTGACTTGTGACATCGATGTCACAGCAACTATAAAATTCACGTGTGTAGCTTTCTGCTTCTGTATTTGTTGTGACATCTTTAAAGGGATGCCACAGCAAATACGGAATTGAAGTGTGTATAACGAGCTACATAAAAGCTGTGTTAATAATATGACTTCAGACAATAACCACTTGTTTATTTTTGTAAATTTTATATCATTAGAGATGGAGCAATGAAATTCGGACTCTAGCAAATATCAAAATAAACTGCTGAAACCAGAAATAACGTAAAGCTTTATTTAAAAACCGTACAACATACAACACAAAACAAATAGTCAAATCTGTTTTCTAAGCAATCATTAGATCTAGTCTAACACTTTTTTCCTCTGCAACCTTTTTTTCGGGTCTCGGAGGGCTTTGTTTGGAGACATTGACTAGGGTATCGAACAACTAGGACAACTCGGCTATCAACATCTTTATCTCTTTATCCTGAAAATCTTAAGTCATAATAAAGTTGTTACCTAGCAAAGTTGTAATGACATGACCTGCTTTAGCATCTCACAACTAATTGCTGCAGAGTAAATAAACATATTGTGCCAGTTCGGCCCTGTCCGCCATCTCGCGATAGTCGCTCGAGCGACTGAATTCGTAAAAATGGGCCGACTTCCAGAAACCTGCTTGCTGTGGCCGCCAGCGTCGAGAACGCGGAGAGAACGTTCGAGAGCGGGCGACAGGCATTATATAAGAAGGAGCAGCGCAACCGGACAGCAGAGTTAAGCAGCGAGTCGCAATCCGTGGTCTACCAGTCGCGTGCGTAAAATAAATGGTCAGTGAAATAAAAAGGTAGAGTGAGGGACAAGCATAAATTAGTATAGTGACTGTAAATAAATTACTTAATTTATACCAGTGTATAAAGTTAGTGTAAATAAATAGTTTAATCCGTACCAAGCGTCTTCCTGCCCAATCAAATCAACAGTGGTGTCAGGTGTGGGGTAGACTGATTGATTGGGCAACATGGTACGGACAACTAAGTGAATAAACTGTCAAAATGGCAAAATTCGAGAGCTCGACGAACGTGGTGCTGATAGCAGTAGGTTGCAGGCCGTTCTCCAGGATCGACTTCGGCATATAATGATGGAAGGGGGCGAGGATCCAGATACCTTTATATTCGAATCACCTGAATTCGAGTGCGCCAAAGAGCTCCAGTCAAAAAATGAGGCAAGCTCCGAACAGATTACTGCTGTAGCAAAGAACATCGAAGAAAGGATTGGAGTCAGAATCGACATCTTAGAATCGATAATGGAGAAACAAAAAGAAGATCTGCGAGACAACATCCTGCGAATGCAGCTTCAGGCTGCAAGCGTAATCACACTAAGTGATCTGAAGGCAGGAGATTCCAGCAAGCTGAGATTAGAACTTCCTCAGTATAATGGTAACACGTCCTGGCAGAATTACCTCCACTAATTCGATGCGGCGGCAAACGCTAATGGTTGGTTATCTGGTGAAAAGGCGACAGCACTGAGAGGCGAAGCTACAGATGTGCTTCAGACGCTATCACTGACAGAACGAGGGGACTACGTACAGCTAGTCAGACATCTGGACATGAGATTTGGTCAAGTCAGATTCGGTCACGTCTTCCACGCTCAGCTGAAGAATCGCTCCCAACGATTAAACAGACGTTGCAAGAATTTGAAGCAGATGTGGCCTGCTTTGTTCAACTGACATATCCGACGCGACGGCTCCAGAAGATCCAATGGAGCGACTAGCTGTGTAGGGCATTAGTGGGTGGCCTGCGTGATGGCGAAATGCGTCAAGCTGTAGCTCTGGCACATTCGGAACAACTGGTGGTCGCACTAGCCAGAGATTTAGAATATGAGGCTGTAGGTTGTGAAAAAGCAAGCCCGGCCCGAGTTCCGGAATGTGAAGGTGAGACAGAAGTGCTGTCCCTAGTTGAGGAACTGCGGCGGGTAATTATCGAGGCCCGTCCCAAGAAGGAAAGAGAGATCCGATTCTGGAACTGCGGCGAGCTGGGTTATTTTAGAAGCCGCTGTTACAGAAGAAGCCACTGTCGAAACCGGAAAAACTATGTCGGATCGAAGACAAGAGGCAATCCTCAACCCGCGTCCAGAAGGCCGGAGGAAGAACTGCTCGTATGGCCTACGTTGGGCAGCAGATGAAAGACGCCATGACAAGAAGAACCACCGTGGTGGATGATCTCTGGCAGCCTATCGAACTCCAGAAAGACCAAGAGGAGGATTCTAGCCTGCAAATGATCAATCGTCGAGTGGAAGAGGGAGGACCAACGACCAAGTTCTTCACCTAAAGTTTCTATTTACTCGCCCACCCTCAAGTCCTACTGGGCTCAGTGGGACACTCTGGTGATGGAGGATGGAATCCTGAAACCAATGGAAGACAAAGGAGGGGCCAGAGAAAGAAGACAGACCGTAATGGTACCAAGGGAGATTCGCAGCGGAACCAGTGGAGCTCATCTGGGCGTGGCCAAGATCCTGGAGAAGGTTCGGAAACGGTTCTACTGGTTCAGGTTCAAGGAAGACGTTAAGAAATGGTACAGGAATTGTACAGCTTGTGCCGCCAGCAATGGTCCAGAGAGATGTACGAAGGCTCCCACACACCAATACAATGTTGTAAGTCCCTTCGAGAGGATCGCTATCGACTACTAGCAGATGGGTCGAAGCTTATGCTCTGCCAAACCAGGAGGCCGCAACCCTTGCCGAGGCTCTGGTATAGGACTGGATTTGTCGTTTTGGAGTCCCGCTCGAGCTGCATTCGGACCAGGGAAGGAACTTCGGGTCTGCGCCTTCCGGAACCTATGCAAAGCTTTGGGGATTAGGAAAACTCGGACCACGGCGTTACATCCTCAGTCGGACGGCATGGTGGAGAGGATGAACAGAACGGTGAATCGCTATTTGGCCGAGGTTGTCTCGGACCGCCAACGAGACTGGGATAGCTGGCTTCATCTGTTCCTATTGGCGTACCGCTCGGCAGTTCATGATACCACGGGAGAGACAACAGCCAGTATTGTGTTTGGGCGAGAACTCCGGCTAGGATATCATGTATGACCTCATGTTTGGCCGCAAATCAGGGGACGATGTGGCAGGCGGAGGCTACGTTGCCAACCTACACAGAAGAATGGCTGAGGTCCATGAGTAAGGTCGGCACAATATTCGCACCGCAAGCGATCGGATGAAGGTGACGTACGACGTAGGGTCCAGCGAAACAGCATACCAATCCGGAGTCCTGGTCTGGCTGTACAACCCTCAGAAAGAGCGAAGCCTGTCACCGAAACTCCAGAGCTCCTATGGGAGGGCCCGTATGAAGTCGTGAAAAAAATCAACGACGTAAACCATCGAATCCAGAATGCCAACGGTGGAAAACCCAATGTCGTGTACTTCAACAGATTGGCTCCATTTGCTGGAGATAATGCGGGCACGCAAGTTAGAGAACTTGAGCAACCCAACCCGGAGATGCGCTTCGAAGATTTCATTTCATGGTCACTCACACTCTAGATTTGACCCAAAACCAACAACATCAATAACAATCAGCGTCCATGTGAAACAAAATAAAAACGCTAAAATAAGGGATTATCGTTACTATTATTACTATCGCTGCTAAAAGTAAGACCGTTTACCTATCTCTGGCTGAAATACGCGCTCTTCTCCAATGCTTCTCCCTTGGGCACCAAAGTGATGCTGATAGCAAAAGATACGTTTACACACTTTTACGCTCATAGTGAAATGTGTATTCTCTAGAGGGCGCTTCAGAACAGACTTTATAAATGATGTTACAATTCAGGATGAAACCTGTGTGCTACAAACCGAATTGTGACATCACATACACAATCGAGGAAAATATTAAGCACTGAGCGTAGACCAACATCGATGAACTCATCGGCGGCGTTGCCAAATGGTCGTCCCGAAATAGTAGAAAGGATGGATTTAGATGATAAATTAAGAGAGTTATCGCATGTATTGCTGTGACATCGGGGTGTAAGATGCCACAGCTAAGGCAGAGGTCACAGTCCACGATTATTCACGCACACGATGTCACAGCAAATGCAGTACATAAACATTCATGTATGGGCGTGCATGAATTCAAGTTGAAACAGAAAATTTGTATGTCGCACATGTATGTCACTTTTTGCCCACACACCAGCGAATATCAACGTAGAAGCATGTATGACATACATGTATGTCACACATGTAGGCCGGTCTATGGCCGCCTTAAGAGAGATTGAAAGCTGTCCATAATACCTTACTTATATACTTAATACGGTCCTGACCAACGTACGTGACTTTGGACAAGTTTACTTGCTACAATAACCATAAAACGTACATTAGGCCATTTCCGAGTTGAAGTCCTGTTCTGCCAGACCTTACATTCATTTCAGTTTTCATTATATAATACGAAACGGAAACAATTATAAAACTTTGAGACTGAGTTATCATTTTAGCCTAACAAGTTGTTGCACCTTACTCTGCAGTAACTTGTAGTTTGAAATTACAGATAATAGTTATGTCAGGGGGTTCCGTTGAAAGTTTAGCAAGAAGTGCAGTTAATTTCGACAATTTCTTATGTAATGTTGGCCTCGTTGAGGAAAATGAGTAATTGTCTTAGAAACTGATTAAAACTTTTCAGCTTAAAGTTTTCTGAGATTAAAATAGGTGTATGTCAGTAGGCGTAGGTCTTGTAGCTTACTTTAGAGACGGTACGATGGCTTGTAATGTTCAGTCAGAATGGGGATGCGGCACCTTCAAAATTATAAAATACGAGATTGCATTTCGATAGAAACTTATATTACTATATTTTAGGCAAACCTGAAGATCTGAATTTTTTTATTTTCATCAAACGATACTGCAAGTCAAAATTGCGAACAGACTTGTAATGAGCACCCTCAAATTATGCAAAACATGAATTTTCATCTTAATAGAAAGCTAAATGAAGATTTTGAATTTTATAGGAAAAACCTGAGGATCTGAAAGATATGGAATTTTTTATTTCCGTTAAACGCGACTAAAACTCGAAATTTGGACTTGATTTGTAATCAGCACTTTCAAATTATCCAAAGCAAGAGGTTTCATCTTAATAGAAGGCCAAATAAAGATTTTCGATTTTTTAGGTCCTGCCTGAGGATCTGAAAGATTTGAAATTTTTGCTTTTTACCAAATGAGATTGAAACTCATATCTGCGACCGGATTTTTTGTGATCAGCGTATTCAAATTATACCACACACGAAGTTTTATCTTAATAGAAAACCAAATTAACAATTTCGATTTTTCAGGTGAACCTTAAGAATTGAAAGATCTGAGATTTTTTATTTTAGTCAAACAAATTTAAAACCTAAAACTGCGACCGAATTTGTAATCAGCACACTCAATTTATCCAAAACATGAGGTTTCATCTTAATAGAAAGCTAAATGAAGGTTATAAATTTTATAGGTAAAACCTGAAGATCTGGAATTTTTGATTTCCGTTAAACGCGACCAAAACTCGAAACTGGGACTGGATTTGTAATCAGCACGTTCAAATTATCCAAAACAAGAGGTGTTATCTTAATAGAAAGCCAAATCAAGATTTTCGATTTTCTAGGCAAACCTGAGCATCTAAACCTTGAGGATCTGAGATTTGAAATTTTTGTTTTTTGCCAAACGAGACTGAAACTCAAATCTGCAACCGGATTTGTGATCAGCGCACTTAATGTATACAAAACACGAGGTTTTATCTTGATAGAAAACCAAATTAATCATTTCGATTTTTCAGGTACGAACCTGAAGATCTGAAAAATCTGAGATTTCTATTTTCGTCAAATGAGATTGAAGCCAAAAACTGCGACCGAATTTGTAATCACCACCCTCAAATTATCGAAAATACGAGGTTTCATCTTGATAGAAAACCAAATAAGATTTTCGACTTTTTAAGTAAACCTGAGGATCTGAAATTTTTGGTATTTGTCAAACGAGATTGAAGCTCAAAACTGTGATAGGATTTGTAATCAGTAAACCAAATAGGTAGAGATTTCCGATTTTTTAGGTAAACCTGAGGATTTGAAAGATCTGTAGTTTTTGTTTTTCATCAAACAAGACTGAAGCTCAAAACTACGACCGAATTTGTAATCAGCACCCTCATACCTCATATTATTCAAAAGACGAGGTTTCATCTTAATATAAGGTCAAATAAAGCTTTTCAATTTTTTAGGTGAGCCTGAAAATCTGAAAAATTGGAAATTTTTTACTTTCATCAAACGAGACTAGAACTCAAAACTGCGACGAGATTTGTAACCACTCTCAAATTATCCAAAACATGAGGCTTCCTCTTAATAGAAAACCAAATAAAGATTTTTGATTTATTAGGTAAACTTGGAAGAAAAGAAGAAATATCTGACACTTTTGATTTCCGTCAAACGTGAATGAAACTCAAAATTGCAACCGGATTTATAATCAGTACCTTCAAATTATACAAAACACGAGAGGATCTGAAGGATCTGCAATTTTTGACTTTTGTCAAACAAGACCGAAACTCAAAACTGTAACTGGATTTGCAATCAACACCCTCGAATTAAACAAAACCCGAAGTTTCAGCTTGATAGAAAATCAAATGAATATTTTTGACTTTTTAGGCAAACCTGAAGATCTGAAGGAGCTGAAATTCTGTATCTCGTCAAATGAGAGTGAAACTTAAAACAGCGACAATATTTATAATCAGCACTCTCAGATTATCCAAATTACGGAGGTTTTATCTTAACTTGTTGTAAATCACGAAAATCGTTTTTCAACACATATTTAGGTGAATAAAATGTTTAAACGGCATTACATGATCAACAAAAGGTATTCGTCGGGTGATCGGTCACGAGCGCGCGCGGTTTGATTTTCACCTGTTTACAAAAAGGGTGCCTTCATCGGCACAGGTCACTTGCGCGCCGGAAGAAAATTAAGCTTGGTTATTCCTAATGACCACATCCCTTTGATTCTTGCGAACTTTCATCTGTCTTTTTACGACTTGCGGTAGCTTACAGTTACTTCTTAGATTGTTTAAATGACTATTCGGCTTCTGTAGGAATATAAAGCTACCCTTAATGAAAATATTTCAGTAGTTTGCAATCCTTAGTTGCTGTTTGAGAGTATTGTTTGTGTTCTGCTTTTTCTTCATGGAGACTACGTTAAGTGTGAAAGGGGAGAAATTAATAGTCATTGAAGAGTATACGTTCCGAAGAGATAAAGAAACCACCCGTGGTGTAACCTACAGATGCTCTATGAAGAAGATGCATAGCATCTTTGCTGATTGATCAATCGGAAAAGATTGTTCTTAAAAGAAATAATGAGCACAACCATGATGCTCCCACAAAACAAGCTGTGAAGGTAAATTTCTCGGACTTTTTTTTACATCTTCAAGAAATCGATGAAATTTGTAACAAATTAGAACACGTTCTGATTACTTAAATTTTTTTGGAGTATTATAAGACATTTCGGGCTGCTGACAATACCAACTTCTTTATTTGCATCTATCATAACTTATTATGTTCAGAACAAAATTTTGCATTTAATAATATACAAAAGTAATTCATTTCTGTCAAGTCAAAAGTAACGATACCTCTGACTGGGGTTCTACAAATTCTTCAGTAACTATTAGCAAGATCGCAAAAAATGACGAACGAATTATAATCGGTTAAAATTATAAGACATAAGCTTACCTCGCCGCCCCGCGCGCTGGTGTCCACATACCTGCCTTACCTTACCTTATTAAATATTTTGGGGGCTTCTGACCGGTAGGATTAGGACAAATCTGACCGCGGAGCGCTAGTGACCTATGGCCCATCTGGTGATCGAAATATTTTGCGCGCTTCTGACCGCTGGGATTAGGGCCAATCTGACCGCGGCGCGCTAGTGTCCTATGGCCATTCGTCGGGGGAAAGGGGTAGGTGCACATTATAAGAAAGATAGATATGAAGAAAAAAGTACGACATAAGAACTTATATTATCAAGGCAAGATTTTAGGAGAAGCCTTATGGCTCCCATGTTCCCAGTCGACGCTCCGTACGCTGCGACACGTCATAAACACTGCAGCATGCATAGTACACATTAAACAGCATATCCTATTATGCTATGCAAATTTGTAATTATGAACACCGAAGAAACATTCTCAATTTCATAGGTGTTCGCTCTTCTGCAATGCAAAACATACAGCAGCAACTGCCGGTTTTACGTACACATATGTTTACGTATTTGCCAGGCTATTTTCTCATTCCTGGCTTACCTGATTACAAAACATGTCAACAAAGCTATAAGAAACATGAACGTATCAAGTGTGGCAATCTCAAAGTATCAAAATGCATACAACATTTACTGAGATTACGCAAAAAATCTAAATCCACAAATACGCCTTGAAAAGCAATGCAAGTTAATAAATATATAAGAAATTGTTCAAGAAGCCATAAATCAGCTAAAAACGAAGTCTTTTTGGCTTTGACGATCTTTCTTGTTGACTTTTCTGTTTATTTGATAGATCTTAGTGACAGGCTGAATTTCTTGGTTGCCCGTATAGCTGCTCTAAAAAGGAAGGCTTCTTTATCCTCATTCTCGTGCTCTCGCACATAGCGGTTCAGGGGATCAATACTTTTCGTCACATACCAGCCAAACTCAATAGTCTACGTCCTACCAGGTGTCGTGGAAGGTATATTTGCTGGAGAGAGGATGCCGGCTTCTTCCCATATTCATCCTTTTGGTGGTCCTTTTCAGGTCGATTTTCGCAACTCGTCCACAATCCAGTATATGACACCGAAGGTATATAAAATAACAATGGGACAAGGGCACAAGATGCTTCCATACACGAGCTGTTCCTCCTCTTCACTATCTCTGCATCGTCCTTTCTTGGGTTGAACCATAGCACATTTGTCTACTCCGAACTCTATTCCAACAGCATGACTGTACATCCTGCACTACCATCAACGATTGTTGTAGTTCGCGTTGGCAGGAGGCATAAAGTTTTAGGGCGAGCCACAGCTGTATCCTTTAGTATTTCTCAGCACTATGGACAGAGGCAAAAGTAATATGCAAAAGAGCAAGGGACTGAAGGAGTCTCCTTGGAAGGAATCTCTTTTGAATGACAGCAACTCTGTCTGAATCCGAGTTTCACGATGTTGTAGTGATCCGGGTCTTCCAGAGTGGCATCAGTGATTTGATGCATCCCACTATCTGATTATCTACCGAAAGACATTCCAAAAGCCGCACAATCAGTTCATGAGACGTGGTGTCGAATGCTTTGCGATAGTCAATCCGCAATCCAGGCCACAGAAAGATTTCGCTTGTACTGCACGGAGCCCTGCGTGGCACATCGTTCAATCAACAGGTTCTCCTTGCAACCAGTTACTCCTTTCTTTGACCCTCTATGTTCATACACGTTGAGAAATACAGGATTTACAGCTTGACGGATACGCATGTATAGTTTTTAAATCAGACAAATCTCCGGTCTTCGGGAGAAGCACGGTTCGACCCTCGACAAACCAAGCCGAAACTGACTGTTTCTGTTTTATTCACGAGTTAAAAACACCAGCTAAATGCCGGTGGAAACAGAAATCTTTTCAACCAGTAGGTGCTTATGTCATCCGGGGCAGGAGCTGAAAGATTCTTTGCGCTAAGAACTTCTTTCTTCTCTATGTGCTTATCTCATGGTGCAGTACGTTTACTTTGAGGGTTCTTCTACAAATGGACTCAAACTGTGTCAAGGACAGAGGGTCTGCTTGGAGAGGCATCGAATGGTAGTAAATGTTCCATCAAAAACCCCAACGCGATCAGCAGTTGACGGCTGTTCTATGGTTTTTTGTCTGTTTGACAAATTTTATCGTGGAATATGTTCGAGTGAGCTCTACCAGATAACAACACCAAAGGCCGTCCGAACGGGAAACACTAGAGAGGCTCTGCGAGATCATCCTTACCAGGTCGGGGTCCTTACTCCTCGAACCAGTCTCCTCTAGTATTCCCTCTTTTAGAGAACTTCGACGCTGTGGAATGAGCTGCCGGGCAATTTGTTTCCCGACGGCTACAACCTGCAGAGTTTTAAATCTAACGTGCACTGACATTTATCCTCTCACAGCGCTTCTACAGCATCATAGGCTTTCAGCCTTTGCGGGAGGCTGACCATAAAATTAGAATCCCTTTTTACTTCCCACACCGATAGGTGAGGGGAGTATTGTGATCGAGAAAATTTTCGATTTTGAGATAAAACGCTTTTTGGGCGTTTTATGATGTCTACATAACAAAAATCTACGTTACTCATTTCCGTCGGTCTGTCTGTCTGTCTGTCTGTCTGTCTGTCGGTCTGTCTGTCTGTATCTCGCTTCCTTCTAGCCTCGTAATCTCAGCAACCGCTGTATGGATTGTGATGAAATTTGGGCAGCGGTATGCTGTGGGGTCGTAGTAGGTAATGTTCCTATAATTTTGAAAATCGGTGCATAGGCGGCGGAGTAAGTAATTAGCAAAAAAACAAAAAAAATAAATATTCGTTTTTAGGCGTTTTAGGAGTCCCTGATCATTTTCTACTCTTTTTCGAGTGGGGGTGCAATTGGGGTGGTTGGGGGGTGAGGGGTTGTAAAATTGAAAAATTTGTTGCTTTCATAATAGACTGTCCGGTGACCTGTGAAGGAGGACCTGGCGACATAAATAACTTTTTTAGGTCCATCCGAACATTGCATTGCCTATTACAGAAAGCAAAGGAAGAATTATTTGATGTAAACATACCAGAGTATTCCTTTAGATCATTCTATATTGTGTAACGAGGAAACTGTTGAATTGATTTTAATGAAATTTTGACACAGTATTACTACCGTGGCGAAGATGGAAAACGCGTATGGTTTTTATAAATCGTGCCAGTAGCGGCGCAGAAATAATTAAAAAGCTAAAAATATAAAAACAGCTCAAACTTCGTTTTTTATCGTTTTAGAGGTTCCTGATCATTTTCTGCATTTTTTTGGGTGGGGTTGAAATTGATGTGGTTGGAGGGTTGGGGGTTGAAAAATTAAAAAATTTCTTGTACTCATAATAGGCTGTCCACTAACCTGTGAAGGAAGATCTAGCGACACAAATCACCTTTTTAGGTCCATCCAAACATTGCCTAGCCTATTACGGAAACTAAGGGAATTTTCTTTATACATACGAGAATTTATTGGTTTAAATCGTTTTGTATTTTGCAACGTGGACACTATTAAATTGATTCTAATGAAATTTTGACACAGTATATTGTTACCGTGCTGAGAATGGAAAACGTGTATGTTTGTTAAAAATCGTGTCGGTGGCAGCGTAGCAATAATCAAAGAACGAAAAGTATGAAAACAACTCAAATTCGGTTTTTATATGTTTTAGGGATTCCTGATCATTTCCTACCAGTTTTTTGGGTGGGGGTGAAGTGAGGTGGTTGGGGGGTGGGAGGGTTGTAAAACTGAGAAGTTTGTAGTATCGATAATAGGCTGTCCATTGACCTGTGACAATTTTAGGGAGGGGGCTGGAGATTATTTGGTTGCAAGGGATCTCAGACTAAAGCATCATGCTATGGGAAGATAATAAACTGGTATCAGCGTGTGGGAAGTACTGAGTCAATCAACTTGACCTCATTTTTTTCGATTAAATGGATTCCAACCGAGATACACTTTTGTCTCAAGATAAATGACCCACCCGGTATATGATAACGATTGTTCATCCTACTTCCAATTCAACCCTCATTGACATTCTGTCCATATCCACGATCTTCTTTGGCGCTTCGCGAAGCTCTGGTGTTTCATAAGTTTTCCTCCTGTTGTAAAACAGCAAACGTATCTATCAAGTTAGATGTGTTAAAACGTAGCTTTTACACTGTGTTCTTAGTTTTGCCGAGAACTTTTAGATTTAATGAACCGTTAATATTGGAAAAGTTTGTAGCGGATTTACAGCCAGCGAATGTTTCTTTTTTGGAATTTCGCTGCAGACACTTTTGTATCGTTGCTGTGGAGAAATTCCAGCGTCAAAACCGACCAACTTCGTCCGAGTGAAATGGACCGGATTTCATTAGAAGACTTAACGATTGTAAAGTTGAGCAGCTCATCTTTTACCAAGTTGGTCGCGGAAGCGGCCATGAATGAAAATAAGTTCTCATCGATTGAAAAAGTGCTTTCAATTTTTACTTCTCACACTGTAGGTTAGGGGAGTATTACACTGAACCAAAAGTGACCCTAAATACAATGAAAAACTTCATTAAAGTAATGAATAGATTCATTATTAGAGCAGGCGACAGAAAAGATCTGTCTGTGCGCCATCTAGTACCCGAAGGTAACGGCAAACCAAAGAAAATCGCTGCTAAACAGCAGCTTGTTTTCTTGGTGGAACGCCACGCCGCGTTCGATTGGCCAACCAGAAGAGCGCGGTTCTATATGCTGTTGCATATGAGAGTCGATATACGATGGTTGCTCTATATCTCTGTCAATCCACCAGTACGCAGACAGCTGTTTCACGCTTAATAAGCGTCTGTCTCCCTCGTAGATTTATTATTTTTTAGCCGAAGTACGAGTTCATTAATATAATGAAAAGTAGTTCATTATATCTATCACTATTAGTTCGTTAGATCGATGGACGCTATTCATTGATATAATGAAGTACAACATTAATTTGAGGAATGCAGTTTTATTATTATGATGAACTTAATCATTGCTTCAATGAACAGATTTCATGAATTCAATGCTTATAATGTTGTAGTTAATGACATCGTTCATTAGTCTGATGCAAGAAATCTTAATATTAATGTAATGATATCATAAGATGAATGACATGATTCATTAATTTAATGTACCAGTTTCATATTATTTATAAAATTGATATTTAATTGTATGATTAAATTAATATAACTACATAAATACATTGAAATAAAGTTCTAAAACGTTTAAAAAAGAAAAATAATACATTACGCATTATTGCATCACGCAAAATTGTGGATCCGACTGATGTTTCATTTGGCTATATACTCACAGTCACCAAACTCTATAAATTTTATCCATTCAAAATTGAACTAGTGCAAGAGTTAACCGAAGACGATTTCGATCGACGAGTTGATTTTTGTGAACAAATGACTACAGTGATTAATGGTAATAGGTCTGTTTTTACAGCAATCACAAACTAGTCAGCGTCAATTTGATTGGCCAGTACTAGTCAGAAATAGTTTGACAACTGCAATGGGGAATACTGATTGGCTCTGACTGGTTTGTGATTCTCTGTAGAAACAGACCTATTATGTGTAAAGAATGAACTGTTGGTTCTTGGGCTGTTCGGTCGGCGTCGACAC
Source organism: Callosobruchus maculatus (assembly GCA_951848785.1). Classification (NCBI taxonomy): domain Eukaryota; kingdom Metazoa; phylum Arthropoda; class Insecta; order Coleoptera; family Chrysomelidae; genus Callosobruchus; species Callosobruchus maculatus. The sequence continues at coordinate 49,651 of CATOUR010000007.1, forward strand.
GCTCCGCCGAGTCTCTCGGAACACGCCGAACATCTGATATCAGCTTCTGAGGATGCCGACCACTCATGTTGGCGAAACGTCAAGCTGCGAAGTGCGCCGAGGCCAAGAAGGCGGAGCGTGTCGACGCCGGCCGAACAGCCCAAGAACCAACAGTTCATCGGATTAACTGGATTTGTTAATCATGAAAATATCAATGCTTTTGTACAAGGACATACCCAGTACGCCTCGCAAAAAAAAGTGTGGGGAATGGCTAGACGCTAGACGTGTTTCCAGATAAATGGACATGGCGAAGAGGGCCTAGAGAACGGCCTGCTAGATCTACTCATTTGATGCTATTAGACTTTTTCTCTCCTTATTATTTATTGCAATAATAATAATAATAATTTATTGGTGTTTTGTACACAAATATGTGTTTACACAGGTCATTCAAAAAATAAATAAGAAAATTTAAATCACAAATTCATGTGCAGGATATGTGCTTACATAAGTCATTAAAAAAAAAATACATATAAATAAATAGGTAAATCACAAACAAAAGTACGAACAAACAATAAAATAGAACATGAAATAAAAATCATACAGTCATGTCGCTAAAGTTGTTTTCTAAAAACTCTTCAATAGAGTAGAAAGCTTTACTTAATAGGTAAGACTTTAAAACAAATTTAAATTTTTTATCATCAAGATGATGACATATCACAGGTAGCTTATTAAAGAACGTAACACCGAAATAATTTGTGTCACATCTGGTTTTAGTCAGCCCAGTGTAGTGAGGGATTATTTCAAGGTTCGATCGTGTAATGTATTGGTGGATATCTCTTGGGGTTGAATATTCATTGAGGTGTTTGTTTACATATATCAGACATTCGAGTATATATGAGCATGGAGTCGTCATTATTTTTAAGTCAATATAAACTTGTTTACAACAATCTCTATACTTTAAATTTGAAAGGATTCTCACACATCTTCTTTGAATTGCAAACACTTTGGATGCATGAGGTGAGTGACACCAATTTAGTATACATTACTGCATATTTCTGTGAAAATAAGCAAAATAAGCAGTCGTTAAAATGTTTTTTGAAACAGAGCTATTCAGGCTACGTATCAGGAAAGTGATCTTGGTCAATTTTTGGGATAACTTAGTTAAGTGAGGTTCCCAACTAATGCTATGGTCGATGAGTACACCCAAGAATTTAACTGGCTCCATTAACTTACTATTATGGTGTCTGGTACTGAGTACTAGGATTTGAGATTTATTAACATTCAGAGATAATTTATTTGCAGCAAACCAATTCTCTAAATCTAATTTGTGTTTTTGAGATTGTGCCATCATATCATCTAAACTATCACTTGTATTTATAGTTGCAGTGTCTTCAGCAAATAATATTTGGGTTAACTTTAGGAAGATAATTGATGTATATCAAAAAAAAGAAGAGGTCCTAAAACAGTTCCCTGAGGCACACCTTGTTTAATTTTAATATTGTTTGACTGCTGGTTCTGACATTTAACGTATTGCTGTCTGTTCGATAGATAAGAAGATATTAGAGATACACTATCTTCATTGAGTCCGTATGCTGATAATTTATTCAAAAGATATACCTACTTTCGTGTGTTTTTGTTTTCTATTTGAACAAATTAATATACACAAACATTATTCTAATTGCCTCGAAAACGAATCGACCGATTAAAAAAATCAAACGTCAAAATAAAGGACTTCAACATACCTTTGAAACGAGAAATTACTCGATACTCTTGTCATCCAAAATTACAAGGAGATGGTTAAAAAGCTGTCCCTCTTGACAAACCTTTTGACGTGTTTCGGCGCTTTTTATTTTAATCAGTGGTTTTGGATAAATTAGTGGTGGAAAGTTTTTAAATGAACACCTGTAGTGAGCAACAGGTCACTGTCAAACCGATACCAAATTTAGAAATAGCCAAAGTGATCAAGACGTCTAGTGGTGGAATTTAGAACCCAATGTTGTATGTGTGCCCGTGGTAACTAGATTCTTTTAGCATGCATGTGTGCCAACTCAGAGAGAATGAAATCAAAACACAGAAATGTTATGATGTGGTTTTTTATTATTTGTTTCTTAACATTTGTTTTGTATTTATTAATCATGAGTGCTGAGTGTTTATGGTATGGTTTTATTACTTGATTCTTGTGTTTATCAAATCATGAGTGCTTTGTATTTCATATATTTTACTGGTGAAGTATTTATATTGATATGTTAAAATAGACGATTCAAAAATGTCTTAATAATAGCGGTAAACTGGCTCTTGTTATTGATATTGGTATAATAAAGAAATTGTTATAAACATTCACAGTCTAAATGATAAATAATAATAAAAATACATGGTGGGCTAGGTCTCTGTTCAACGTCAGGGAGAGAAATGTGGATAGAATGTGAAAAAATATCAGCATATATAAATAAATAAATATAACCAACACATAAAGGAGTAAATAAAGGATGTAACTGGGATAGGGTATATAAAATATAGACATAGCATCGCAAGCACAGCAGTATATCAAGCATGGTATCTAAGCACATGAATAGATCAATAAATAAATATAAACAATAAACAACATATAAAAGGGCTGGTTAGAGGCAACGTATGGTTCGTGAACGCGTGAGCATAACCCACTTCCACCTACGGTGAGTGATAAGCCGTCCCGGGGACAGTCATCTTGGTTTCCACAACTATAAAATAAATATCGTATATACATAAAGAGGATCAGTAAAGGTTGACATAGATACACCTAAATAAGACAGAGTTGTCTCTGCTCACCATCAGCCTGCAATCCCTCCGGACCTAATACCTATAGTAGACGTAAATCAGAGACCCATCACCATATAAAGTCGTCTTAAAAACCCGTATGTATAGTATACGTTGTCAAACACTTTAAATATTGTAGCCAGACCACATTAGTTAATAATAAAAACTCAAAAGACAACATACCTGCAAATATTCGCGAAAAAGACTCCAAAAGGCATTGTGTAAATTTTGGTGACTGAACTCCTCCTGTTTTCAAAAACAATCCCCGCTCGTAATCAATAAACAAACTATGGCAACCAGTCTCCAAGGACTTCCTATTTTATTCAAGTGACAAAACCCAAAAGCATCACAGAACTGTAGCTTTGAGTCACAGATAGAAAATGACTAAGGAACTATTTGCTCTATGAATAGTCACTCATGATCTGACAAATATCAAAATATCTGAACAATATAATATGATGTAGTAATAATCAAATAAATTACTTATCTGAAATTCATCAACTGACTGCACTCATACACTTAGATCTTACAACTTTTAAAATCATCCGTCGATGCCGTCAATGTCAAACTTCGGTCACGTGACCGCTAAAAGGTGCGTTCTAACGTCCGGCAGCCAGGAGCACGTTCCGCATCACCACACACCCTGTATGTTTTTAACATTAACTCCTACAAAAACATTTTATTATTCTTATAACCATTTTGTCTGCGGTCCAGTAAAACTACCAATAAGAGGAACGACCAAAGATACGTTCCTTAAACCACCAATTTTCCATTAAAAATATTTCCTGAATGGAAAACCGTAAGTGTTACAATGACCACTAAGGATTTAAACCTTAAATTATTTTACAAACGTTCCGGTAGTCGGACTGGGACTCGTGTAATTACTAGAAATTTCATTAATAAATAATTTAAATTCAACAGACCAGCCGGGCCGTAGGGTTTACCTGTGTAAACAGAAATTACCTTTCAGGATTAACCACTGTATTTGTCTAGGTAAATTTCTGGTAAAAATTTAATTAGTAGCTTTAAGGTCGGTGAATATGCAAATACTGGGCAACCGAATTTAATCCGGAAGGGCAAAGAACAGTTTGTTTGCTATTTTGTTTGGCGAACTAAGCGAGGTGAGTGGTGTCACAAAATATTTGGAATTTTATACCTAGTACTAATAATAATTTGATGTCTTTATCTAATCATTTTAACAGAAAAGCATCTACGTACAGTATACTATGCATTAGTTGAAACCCATCTCATTTATGGTATATTGGCATGGGGTGGTGCATGCACAACATATATAAATGATTTAGATGTCCTCCAAAAATCAATACTAAAATCGATATTTGGAAAACCAAAACTGTATCCTAGTGACAATTTGTTCAGGGAAGCTCTGATACACGATGTAAGGCAACTTTATTTCTTACATGCTATCACTCGTTACCACAAAAATTCAAATAAAGAAGATAACATCAAACACGATCATAACACAAGATTTAAATTACACGCAAAAGACATACCTAAAACGAAAAAATCGATTATGCAAAAATCATATATCTATTTGGCGCCAAAACTATATCAAAAGTTACCTAATGATATAAAGGAATTACAATCCAATAAACACTTCCAAAAATGTCTCAGAGAATGGTTAAGTACAATAGACAGGAAGGAAGTAGGTACATAAATTAATAAATAAATCATATTATAACTGAATACACATGTAATCTAATAATTTTAAAAAATAAGATTACATTTAAATTATTCATAACTATATTTATCTTGTACATATATGTAAGTATATATAAGTAAGTAACATTATAAGTAACATTTATATATGTAAATTAATTCGTCCATGTACAGGCCTAGACCTCCTATGGATATAAACATATTTATTTACTCATTTTTTTCAACGATTTGTTTCTTTTATGTAATTTCAGAGTAAATAAATATTATTATTATTATATAATTCGATTACGTTATATAGCGAGAAACAATTACGATTTTTCGTAAAGTGAGCTCAAGGATATCACAATCCTTGTTTCGAGCATGTCCTGAATTCCATCATGCACGAAGTCCCTAGTCCACGACATTCTTATTTTTATTATATACGGACTATTTCTACTTCATTTATAGACATTTAAATTATTCATAACTATATTTATCTTGTACATATATGTAAGTATATATAAGTAAGTAACATTATAAGTAACATTTATATATGTAAATTAATTCGTCCATGTACAGGCCTAGACCTCCTATGGATATAAACATATTTATTTACTCATTTTTTTCAACGATTTGTTTCTTTTATGTAATTTCAGAGTAAATAAATATTATTATTATTATATAATTCGATTACGTTATATAGCGAGAAACAATTACGATTTTTCGTAAAGTGACCTCAAGGATATCACAATCCTTGTTTCGAGCATGTCCTGAATTCCATCATGCACGAAGTCCCTAGTCCACGACAGCGCTATCTCTATCTTTCGGAACTCATCAGGTCATCATCATAAAATGCATTAAGTCGGAGTTATAGTATTGCCGACACGAATATTATCAATAGTTTTGAGAATTGTAGCTCGCCATCTTTTGCGATGTACTGTCAGTTCAGTGGCGCTCTTGATACTCATATCCAGCAACTGTTTCCTCGTATCCACCCAGCGTGTAGGGGAGCGGCCATGGCGCTGCCCAATCGGGGCTTGACTCTCAACTAGGAACTCTCAGAATTCTCCTCCACGTCCACATTTCAAAAGCATCTATGCGAGCTCGATCTGCCTTTTTAACAGTCCAGGTTTTCGAGGCATACAAAAGTAAGGCGAACACAGGAGACTGAACCAGTGACATTTTGGTAGCTTTAGTGATGTTATGGTCACGCCGTATTTTAGCAAGCTTTGTCATGGCCACACGTGCCTGTTGAATGCGCCGTCGAATCTCATTTTTACAGCTACCCGAATTGTCGATCAAAGAACCGAGGTACACAAAACTTTGAACTACTTCACAACGGCCTACTGACTTTATTGCTTGATGATTATCGTGCTCTCTAACTACGATCATAACCTTGGTCTTGTAGTTAATACCAAGACCATATGCTGCACTGTATTGTTCTAAGATGTTTAATAGAGCTACTAGTCCTTCCTGAGAAGCAGCAATAAGGGTTGTATCGTCAGCAAATCTTAAGTTGGATATTTTGCTTCCGCCAATAGTTATGCCGCCATTTCAAGTTGCGCAAAACTAGTTCTGTGCATTTCAAGATGCGCAAACCTACTTCTGCCTATTTGGTAATGCTCAATAGCCGTATAAGATTAATATTTCGGGTTTGGGAAACATTCCTTGCTCAAAACTAGTTCTGCGTATTTGTTTCGGGCACTGCCCGAATTCGGGTATTGAGCGTAACATATATATAGAAGTTTTAAACGTAATCTTAGTGATTTTATTTTAGTTTATTGAAAATGAATATAAATGAATTAAACTTACTAAATTTATATTCAATTTCAGTAAACGAAAATAAAATCACTGAGTTTATGTTTAAAGGTTCTATTATACATTTATAATTAGTTATACTCCTACTTTACACATACAATTTATAATTCTTTTATTTACCTGTTTTTTTGTTGTTTTTTTGTTTTGTACTTTTATCCTTATTTTTTTATATACGGACTATTTCCTACTTCATTTATAGACAACCGAAGATGGTCTAGATTAAAATAAACCGAAACGTAGTGAAGAAAAATTATAGTTTCAATCGTTGACCGAAACCCATGAAAAATAACCATAATCTATAGTCTCGGTCACTAGGAAAATAAGCATTAAAAAGTTCCAAGTTTGACAAGCTGCTGGCTGATTCCAAAACGACGAATCGAGAGGGTTGCAAAGTGGGGACCAACTTTCCATTGCGAAAGAGCCATATGTGCTTTCGTTCCGACGTCAAACGTAAAGTTTCTGTCGGGATCTGACCGTATTTTTTTAAGTAGATGGTTTCCTGCACGGCACGGCACGGCACGGGCATGGCATCCGCTTTCGCATATCCAGCAGGCTGCGGACATCTGTCACTGGCAAACTGCGCCCGCTCACCCGTGCCGTGCCGCTTCGGGGTTTATCCATTTTAATGAATCCAATTTTCCCTGCGCGATGGAAGGTACCCTCCATTTTTTACCATCGAAAGCGTTTGTACGGATGGATATATTGAGAATATTGAAATTCGGGGAAGCTTACATATTATGTAGTGTCCACTGTCCCGTAATCATATTCATATCGAGAGTAGGGTATCGCAGTGACGAAAGAACGCAAAAGCTTCCGAGTAACGATCGGCATGGCTCTTTATAACATAGAATCTGCAACCTAGATGCTCGTTATATGTACGGTCAAAGGTTAAAGGTATTCGAGGGGTGCTCTATATTTCCGTCAATCCACCAGTACGCAGATAGCTGTTTCACGCGTATTAGCGATCCTCAATGCGCCATAGGTATATTTGTTATTAACCCTAGAATACTAACCTTATTTTTATACCTATTACTACTGACCTTCGTAAAACTTACTACTTGAGAAAGGATCACAATTAAAAAAAAACCGTTTTTATCGTTTATTAACTTTTACTGAAAATTGTTCATAATAAGAATATTTCTGAATACAAATATTAATAATAACAAGAAAAATTCCATTTTTGAACTGCAAGACAGACAGCAAAGAGCAGATGTTCTCCGCAAAAGGACCTTTAGCAGTGTTCACATTAGCGCGTCGCCATTCTAAGTTTTTTGAAGGACAGTGTTGGCACTTGTTTAGACTAGGAGTGGCTCTATCCTCTGATCCATCTTGGTTTAATGTATTCTCTATGATTAATCTTCGCGAGAGGGTTAAAGTTGGTCAAGTTTTCCGTTGTCCCAACCATGGTTTTAATAGCTGTTTGGATGATAAACACAATTTTTTTCTCGAGATTGTCCTAGCTCTTTGTTTGTTGGTTGTGATCACACACAATCCATGAATTCAGACTCAGATAGACTAAAGGCTTCTTGAACACTATATTCGCTCTCAGAACCACTATCCAACGAACTCTATTCTCCTCATTTTCACCGGGCAATAATCCTCCTAAACCTTGTTTCGCTTCTAATGGTAATTATCTTTGTCATATCCCATTTGTTAGCTTCCATAATGTTATATTCTGAAAAAACTTAGAAACTAACGATATTGACAAAAAATAATCAAAATAACGCTAAACTGGTCTTATGTTTAAATATAACATTTATACTAACCTTCGTAAAATCTATGACGCCGTTGTCCAAATAAAACTATTCCAATTACTATCAAATGCACTTTGGGTCACTAACTTACTCATACCGATCTAATAGAAGATTAGGCAAGCGTACAAGGTCAAGGGCTAAGCCGCGTAGGTAAAATTGCAGATTAAACTAAGTCTCGTCGTAAAATTTACGATGGTTAGTATTCTAGGGTTTTAAGTGATAAATATGAATCTACCCAATAATTTTAAGAGATGATTCTAATGGCTTCTCGTGTGTTGTAGACCGAATTATTAGCAATTATAAGAGAAATACAAAAACTCTTCAATACTTAAGACTGGCCTGCTCTTTTCGAAATTATGGGACACCATCATCAGCAATCAGAAAACGAATTAAAATAATAATACGGTTTAAGTTCAAGGTTGGGTTGCATGACAGGTTTTTCATCTTTAGGAACGAGTCAGAAACTAAGTTTGCAAAAAATCTAGCTAACATTATCGTTATGGCTACTTCTATTTGTTATTACAGGCAGCATAGGTCACACTCTTCTCGCCCAGGGGTTGGTCAGGGCATTGATATATGAACATTACTAGGTGGACCACGGTTAGAAGGGTATATACCACAGAAGGAAAGACACAAAGGAAACGAGACTAACCTATTTACAAACTAATTTTTGATTCTTCTACAAAAAGCAATAAATAGTCAAAAATCTTGTTATTACTGGAGAGGAGATGTAAAACATTATATGGCTGTGCCAGCTTATGTTGTCGCAACCTTCCTCTAAGCCTCGTTGTCTGATATTGATATTTGGAACAGTTAAAGAATAGTCATCCAGATCAGCGATTTATTTCCAAGTACCACAAAGATTACTATTGACTACTTTGATTCTATGTAAGTGAGCCTGGTGTCATGCATGTGAAAGCTTCCTCAAGAAGTGAGTGCGTGCAGTGTTGTTGAGGTTGGTGACTTTTGTGACACTCCCTGTATCCTCGGAAACAAACAAAATCTGTAATGTGTGCTCGAGCATATGTGTCGAAAGCTTAGCGAGGTATAACGAGAATTGATCCAACTCGAAATTTAGTAGCAAATTGTAATTAACGTTTGCAAGCATATTCAATTCAATTAGGGAATAAATAGCTCAACTAAGATGGTATCTATTGTTAATTCCGAGAGTCGTCTGAAAGAGATGGTGTATCAAAGCGACGATAACTTAGACGAAGTTTTAGGGCGCCGCGTTTAAGTCAGTGGCGTAGCTTGTCTTCACAAGGAAAATTGGGGTTAACACCACAACATATTCCATCCATAACATCACTAAAGCTACCAAAATATCGCTGGTTCAGTCTCTTGTGTTCTCCATATTTTTGTATGCCTCGGAAACTTGGACTGTTAAAAAGGAAGATCGGGCTCGCATAGATGTTTTTGAAATGTGGACGTGTAGGTGAATGCTGAGAGTTCCTTATACCTCCCATCGAACTAACGTTTCCATACTGGATGAGCTCAGTAATCCAAAGAATGTAAGCATGTAAGATACCATCCTCCATTGTGTCGACTAGAATGCTTACATTCTTGGGACATATTCACAGAAGCGATAATATACAGAAACTTGTAGTTCAGGGTCATACTCCGAGTGGGCGGCGCCGTGGCCGTTCACCTACATGCTGGATTGATACGACGAAACAGCTGCTGGATATGAGTATAAAGAACGCCACTGAACTGACAGTAAATCACGAACGATGGCAAGCTACGGTTCTCAAACTATTGATAATATTCGTGTCGGCAACTGTCTAGTTCCAACTTAATGCGTTTTACGAGTTCACAACATGCCTGTGAAGACATTGTGAATATGATGATGATATTCATGTACCAGCAGACGGAAGTGGGCGGGCTTACTGAAGCACCGAAAATTAACAGAGATAAGTAGGATCACTCTAAGCTCCGCCCCTAATGTGGTCTTTGCAGCTGTGCTCTCGAATACTACGCAAGCTGGCGGATTCTGGTGCCCGGCGATCTCGAGCAGTAGCTGAACGCTAACAGCTGTGGATTACAGGGTCAGTCCGCCTAACACCACCTAACACGTGACACGGTGCACGGGATACAATCGGTCGGATCTACAGGGTGCCTAAATAAGTATTGTTTGTGTGTTATTGAGTGGTTTGCGCGTATTTCACAAAAAAATGCCGGTGACATGCTCTGTATATGGCCCCATTATTTTTTATATTTGTACCTAATTATTCCCATTGATTTTTAAAATATCTGTTTTTAATACTTTAATTTTATTATTGACTTGACTCTTAAGTTTTTAAATTCATTTTCCATGTTTGTGTTTCCCGGTTCTATAACTTTTTGTTTATAAATTTTGACTCGGTTTTCAATCATTTCGAGAATTTCTTGATTTATCCAGTAGTTATTTTCAAGTATCTTATACGTCTTTTTGAATTCCAAATCTTTTTTACAAGAAGTGATTAAGTCAATTAGTTCCTGAAATGATTGAACTTCTGTAGTTTGAATACTCTTTTCAAATTTGGATATTAATTTTTTATGATCTATTCTGTTTACTTCTTTTCTATATTTTGTCGCAAGTACTTTTATGTTTACACCTAAGGTTATTGCCAACAAATTATGAATGATCAGACTGTTACTGTTACTTTACTATACTTGAATCGTACATTTCAAATTACTACATCTATCTGACAAAACATGATCTATAACACTCCTTGAGCTATTTACCACCCCAGTAGCTGCATCTGCAGTTATTGTGTTGAATGGTTTATTGAATAATAACTTATATTCTATCTATACTATAGAATTTATTCCTATTAACCCCCGTATAAGAAAAGTGAACGTCGACCGTTGACGTTCACAATATCCCACAGTCGGATTCCTAAGAAATGAGACCGCACGAAGGGAACCCCTCTCAAATCGAGGCGGCTCGCATTTGTGAGACTCACATCAAAGTCGGCACGACGAGTGACCCTACTTGTCTCTGTATTACAGAGCGTTCGAGCTCAGCGTGCATTTCGGCAATAATTTGGTTTATCTACACGCGCTCTAGTGGCTTTGCGTAAGGCGATCTTATTTTGAGTAAGACATTTTGAAGCCAGCAGCAGCATCTTGAAAAAAAGACCAGTTGAACAAAAGTGCAGAAGTGCATTAAAAAGAACTATTTCGCTATCTTGGATGGTCTACCATAGCTGATTTGGAATGACGTCATATTATTTTTCGAGTCACTCTCAACAAGCCCTTCCACTATGCAAAGGCTCTTCTCTCAGGTCGTAAACAAGGTTCATGCAGTGACAAAACAACTCACCGACTTTGAATAGTATATTTCCCCAAACTCTTACAACAAAACACATCATCGTATTATATCTAAAGATACATACTATTTGCCATCATTTGAACGACAGTTTCTAACTTAAAATTTGCGCTATCCTGATATACACTCATCTTCGCAGATTTCCTTTTATTAGACATCATGAAAACCTTAAACTAAACTAAAAATATAGATCTACTCTAGTCATAACATTGAAACTGTTTTGGTGATAAGAGTCCACTAATAACACGAGTTTATCCCTATTACTTTCCCAAAGTCAGTCCAGCACCCCAAATGTTCATTTACAACTTATTAGTGGAAAAGACTTACCGCGGATCTTCTTTACCACTTACGTCGCTGTGACAGTCATACACACCGGCTGTCCGGTCTACCCTTCATGGTTGCTCGGTGCACCAGCGGTTCGTTAGCTACCCCCTAACCTCATGTCGATGTCGTCGATACAACCTGGTGATGACCCCTGCGTAGATTGTATAAAGGAACTCGTACAATTCGATCCAGAATCTCCTGTTACTGCTGCCAGATTCTTGCTCTCATCGCAAGCCTCTAGTTGAGCGCCAAATGCAAAAACTCTCTTCTCTCAGGTCGTCAGGTTCATGCTCTAATAAAACAACTTGCCGGCTTTGAATAGTATTTTCCCCAAACTCTCACAACAAAATGCATCGTTTGACTGAAAATGTATTGCATCTATTGTCAGTGATGACATTCGTCTCATTACATTGTCATTCCCCTTAGCATCTACTGGGCGTTCTCATATCAATATGGATACCCATATTGTAGAAATGCATTAAATAACTATTCGACTATTGGATTTAGAACGACGTCATATGGCTTATCGTGCATTGTCATCCAAACTAGACGTGTATACAAAATTTCAGCTCCATCGGTTGAAGATATCTGCTTCAAAATTGAGTTGCAAGATTCCACCCGAACAAGCGTACATACATTGCAAGTTAAATAAAAGCTTTTAAAAAAGTGACCTTCACTATCAAGCTTACAAAATTCAGGTAGTGCAAGCTCTTCACCCTGAAGATTATGGTGCAATGTTAACTCTGATTGACGAAAATGAAAATAGGGTGCATAACTTGTGGACGAGTGAACATTTTGCTCAACTCTCCTGCTATTAACTAATCTCTCCTCTGTTTCAGCTACGCCTCTGTCTTTATCTGTTAGTTTGTCACGTATCCAAAGACGTCTCGGCGTTATCTAGATGGGGCGACTAATGTACTGCAGACTTAATGGATTAAGAGGGTAGAATGATGGTCCTTTGAAGATACTATCGGGCTGATGGATTCATGACGTTATTGTTTTGTTATCGTCATAAATGTCCTCTATCCTAGGGAAACAAGATTATCAGAAATAAATAAATGAGGATAATAATAAAACCACTATTTGAACGATATTAATTTGCAAAGTAACTTAGTTTACGAGATCCTTTGTAAAGATGTCACAATTCATAGACTAGACAAACTGAACAATATTTAAATAAACGCGTATATAGGCATAATTATGACAGTAAACGGAATGTACGATTGAACTTTTTAATTTAACGAGCGTCACTGAAAATTGGTTCCGGAAATTGTGATTACGTAACCATGCTCGTAATCTTCGGTTATTTTTTTGTAGGATAAGGTCATTTAAACAAAAACTCTTTATTTTCCTATTTGCGACGTTTCGACTTATATTGAGTCATCCTCAGGCAACAGAAAAACGAAGTTTTCATCGTTGGTGTAGCAAAAATCATCAGAGTTTAACTAGATAAAATGATTATTGCCATACCAACGATGAAAACTTCGTTTTTCTGTTGCCTGAGGATGACTTAATATAAGTGGAAACGTCGCAGATAGGAAAATAAGGAGTTTTTGTTTAAATGACCTTATCCTACAAAAAATAACTGAAAATCATCACAGTAGGTCAAAAACCTTTACAAACATGCTCGTAATCTAAACCTCGCTGCACAGGAGTAATATCAAAAATTTTTGAGAAGACCGTTCAGAAATTTAACTCAAGCTACCAATATTTAAAGAGACAGTTTATTGTTGAAGCCTTTCTATTAAACTCCATCGAAAGCTAAGCAAATACCCTTTCAAATAACGAATTTGGATAGGTTAGAAGACATGAACAAAGATTTTGTTTGTTTAAACTATGGTCTGAACCAATGTCTGATCTTCTCCAGGTAAAGACATTGTATATGCCTTATATACTAGTTCATAAGTAATATGAATAACAAAGTTGGTTAACAACATATTGCAGTTATTCCATAACAGTAAAATGGTTGAAGAAGCTTGCGAGGAAGTTCCCAAAATTGCCTATTGCCTCAAAGGAAGATATTAATGCAATGTATTTAGATATCGGAAAATGAAAAAAATTGTAATTAACCTAATAAAAAGTACGCTACCACATAATGTGGGATATGGTAGTCATGTCATACGTCGTATATTTAATTATTATAACCAAAAAGTGACAACGTTGCATCCACTGGTCCAATATATTCAGCAAACCAATATAACAACGGATAGTGGAAGCGCTTTGTTTTGGTTTGATCGTTCCCTGTTTTTTTTGTGAGATTTTTGAGTGAATTGAGTTTTATTAAGGCATAAGTGAAGAATAGACTATTTTAGACAATTTCACAAGATGGTGAAAGGATGCGCGATTTGCAATTTGAGCATGATAAGTGCAGATCTTATCATCATAAGAATTAACAGCTTCATCGACTATGCCGCTAGCCTCTTCAACAATGGAAAAGCAAAGTAAAGCAAATGCAGAACGGATTAGTGATGTAAACATACGTAATAAAGCATCCGTTTAATCCGAATACTAAACAAATACGTACTCATCCGAATAGTTAGTTCGAATACGTAATCGGAATAATTTTCTTAGCGCCTGGTTTCTTTATCCGCAAACCGTCCGATTCCGCTACGTGAATCATACGAAAAAACCATCTAATCCTGACTCGCTAGAGAGAGGTACGTATTCTTATGCTTTGCGATTGAGGTTTCTCAAAATTACATAAAAGTAAATTTCGCATTCCGCGGAAAATTTAAATTGTTTTATAGTTTTATAGTTTCAGAATAATTATTACATTTTATATGTATTAGAGTTCACCTCAGTTGATAAATTAAGAAAAATACTTTTTGAAAAAATAAGAATGGTGTACAAAAGTACAGTACAAAAATGTACATGTATTTAGATTTAGAGATTTTCCCTTCTGTTGGGCATTTCTTATTTCCATTAGATTTTCTCTTTTTAGTTTTGTCAGTCCGTATTTTGTCTTGAACTGTTTCAGTGTAATTATTAATAAAAATATTTGCTACATTAACAACATTAATTCAAGCAGAATTTCATCAGTTTGTGGTTGATTACATGAACAAATGTGTCTAAAACAAACTCATCTATATGTATATTGATGTATTCTTTTGCAATTTTCATTAAAACTGCTTTGTGAAATTGCCCAAAAACTTATTTTTATACCTATTGACCTGAAATCAAAATTTTAACAATACCTATTGTGAATAAGGGCTGTAATTTGAGCTGTGTACTCTGATGGAAGGGTTACACCTACCAACTATAAGCTGTATGTATTTAATATACCTATCAAATAATTTTGTCCTTCATGTTCTACCTATTATTTTTGTAATGACAAGAACATTTACACAGGCTGATATTTCAACAATTTGTAAAACAATGTACATCTCCAAGAATAATAAGCCCTCTGCAACAGATTTAATGTAAGGCATATTTTCTGTCAGGTGCAATTTTTAAAGAACTGCAAAGTTTTGTTGAATATTTAGGATGGTGGTAAAACTGGCAACTTATTCTCTCTCACAAAATTGTAAACTTTCTTTGGCTGGACATAGAAAAGGTTTTAACATCGAATCAACAGAAAACCTAGTTCAAAATAGTGTGCCAAAATATTTTCTATTTGAGACCAACAGGATACTCTTAATGACAGTCGTAAAATCTAACTGAAATCACCAACAAATTAGGTATGATTTATTGATTTAAAGGAATGTCTATATTCATTGATACTAATACCACCTACATCTGATATCTGGTTCATCGTGGTCAAACACCACAAAATAAAAATAAACGCAACCTGTTTCCTGCTGCCACTTCCACTTCCACTTAAATGAACACTCAATTTACTTTGTACATTTTCACTTAAGCTAGAAAAATTCACTATTAGGTCACTTTGAAGCCATTCTTGCTGGTCTTGATTCCCTTTCACTATCAAATCTTTTCGTAGGTATGCCCAGATGCATGCCCAGATGAGTTCTATTAATTGTATTTTTCTGTGATATTTGGGAGGTCCAGAAAATATTGTAGGTACCACATTGTGCTTTAAAATAGGTCTTATCCTTTGAAATGTTTGTAAATTATTGTCTTTATTCTTATAAATATAACCAGCCCTTACGAGGAATACCTTTCACCCACTTCTGTTTATATCCTTTATTGGAAGCACAATTGATAGTGCAACCTGGTACTACACACTTTGCAGGCATCTTTTTGTCTTTATAGTTTTGTTTGTACAGGTAAACAATAAGAAACACATTAAAAATCACCTTCCAATCTTCTTTTTTGCTCTGGAAGATTACACTAATGACTTAACAACAAATAAAAGCTCGGCCCCCGATTCAGTGTTGTCATATTTCAATGCTCCGGCCTAGTGAGTAGAGTCGGCCATGGAGTATGATCCGAATATTAAAATAATCCGATAATATCCAGCACTAGTCTGGACGCGCCTTAACAATGCTTCAACTCGGAGAGCATTCACCATATTCCGAGCTGCACTATACTGTTCGCGAATGCTCTCGTCGGCAAAGCCACCGCACCGTGCGAAATGCAGAATAGTTGGGATGGTAATGAATTCAGGTACGGTTTTTTCGACGAGAGACCTGGAATTTAATTATATTTTATATCGAAGCGAAACCGAGAGACTTGGCAATCCAATTTGTTTTGCATTTGATTAATTACACGGTCACCGATTAACAATTTAGCGGGCTGCACGTACCGGGCGAATTCAATTCGCCGGCAGCTTCCGCAGATAAAATTGTTTTTTTTATTGTAGTTGACAATGACGAGATCAGTTCATTTCGGATTTCGCCATCTGTTGAATTATGTATTTATGGTTATTGTTGCAGGTAGAAATGATGGAAATCAGAGGAATTCGTTACAGTCGACAACTTCACGCTTACTACAGGGTCGTTTGAAAGCAACGAATTCAAATAGGTTGGAAAAAGCATAGCCCATAATCTATTATAGTAGTATTAGTAGCTGTACGCTTCAGCAGGTTTTTTTTACCATCCCCCAATGTCATCCATCAGCATCATTGCCATTTGCCTGCCACCCAATACAATACAATCGCCAAAGTCCAGAAAAAAATGGAGTCAAGTTGATCAACTCAGTACTTCCCACACATAATGATGATACCATTTTATTATTTCCCATTGCATGAAGCTATAGTCTAAAATCTCCTTGCAACTAAATTATCGCCCATCCGCCCGCAAAAACAACATCCAACACAAAAACCCTCGTGAACAGTTACTTGCGTCTCCTTCCTTAGGAACTGGGACACAGTTTTTTCTGCATGCTTCAACTGGACGACACGAAACGATCAAGAGCCTCCAACCCGTCTAAAAACGAAGCTTGAGTTAATTTTATGTTTCTGGTTTTTTTGATTATTTCTGCGCCGCCACTGACACTGAAAACAGAGTCGTTTTCCATTCTCGCCGCTGTAATAAATTCTGTGATAAAATATTATTAAAATCAATTCAATAATTTTCGCTTTACGCAATATACATAGAACGAAACAAATCAAAACTCGTATGTACAGATCACAAAGTTGGCTTCTGTAATAGGCAAGCCAATGTTCGGGTGGACCTAAAAAAGTCTAACATGCCGCTAGGTATTTCTTCTACAGGTCAATGGACAGACTATTATGAATACAACAAATTTTTCAGTTTTACAACCCCTCACCCCCCAACTGACCCGATTTGACCCCACCAAAAAAAAAAATAGAAAATGATCAAGAACCCGTAAGTTTGAGCTGTTTTCATATTTTTAGTTTCTTTATTACTGCTGCGCCGCTACTGATACTATTTTTCCAATACATACGCGTTTTCCATCCTCGCTGCGGGAGTAATTCTGTGTGCGTTACGCAATATCCGAACGATCTAAAACAATACTCGTATGTATACATCACAAATTCTAAGTCCCTTGGTTTTTATAATAAGCAAGACAATGTTCGGATGTACGTAAAAGGTGTATTATGCTGCTAGGTTTTTGATTCAAAGATCAATGGACAACTCATTATGAGTACAACAAATTTTTCATTTTTACAATCCCCCACCCTCCAACCACCCCAAATTCACCCTCACCCAAAAAACGTAGAAAATGATCAGAAACCCCTAAAACGCCTAAAAACAAAATTTGAGCAGTTTTTATATTTTTAGTTTTTTTATTTTTGCCGCGCCGCCACTGACCCGATTTTTCCAAAACATACGCGTTTTCCATCCTCGCCGCGGGAGTAATACTGTGTCAAAATTTCATTACAATCAATTGAACAATTTCCGCGTTACGCGATATCGAAAGATCTAAAACAATACTCGTATGTATACATCACAAATTCTAAGTCCCGCGGTTTCTATAATAAGCATGCAACGTTCGGATGGACCTAAAAAGGTGTATCAAGCCGCTAGGTTTTTCATTAACATATCAATGGACAGCCCATTAAGAATACAACAAATTTTTCAGTATTACAACCCCCCACCCCCCAACCACCCCAAATTCACCACCACCCAAGAAAAAGTAGAAAATGATCAGGAACCCCTAAAACGCCTAAAAACGAAATTTGAGGCATATTTGAAATTTTTCATTTTTTGTTAATTACTCCGCCCCCCGTATAACGATTTTCAAAATTATAGGAGCATTATCTACCACGACCCCACAGCATAACGCTGCTCAAAAAGCGTATCATCTCAAAATCGAAAATTTTCGCGATTACAATACGCCCCTCACCTATCGGTGTGGGAAGTAAAAACATTGGAAAAAATAAAATTAAAACTATGAAAGATCACAAAAATTCATTTAAATTGTATACACATTTGTTTACTAATAAATTCTTAATTTTACCGCTAAAGCTATCCAAACCTCGTTGATAACAAGAAATGACCCGTCTTGTTGCCAAACTATCAACGAGAAGGATATTCCACGGAACAGTTGCTGGAAAAGTGTTGAGTTATGCGGATATCATTTGAAAAGCGATGTTACCATATATGCATTTGTCTACATAATATAGTTACACAGCAATGAACGATTGTTTGATTTTTTTCATTAATATTTGAAAACTGGAACAGTTATACCTAAGCAAGTATGTATAAGCGTGCCATAACGGTATCTTAGATAAATATAACAAATGATATGTCGTTTCAAAAAATGATAAATGAGTAAGTTTTAGGATATAGAGTGGAAGGGGAAGCAGACTGGAGAATGGCATAGGGATAGTTCATTTCAATATTCGTAGCCTGCAAAAACATTTTGATGAATTATTAATGTATGTTGAGGATGGTAAGAGTATTTTTGACATCATAGTGTTGTCAGAAACTGGAAATATCGATGTAAGTAATTTTCCAATTCATAACTACACAGCATACTACAATAACTCCATTATAAACAAATGTGATGGCACAGTTGTGTACATCAAGAATAGCATAGCATCGTCAGTTGAAACTATTGAAATACATGTAACTAAATTTTTGCGAATAGAGTTATCAACAAATTGTTTTCTTCGGAATTTCAAAATTGGTATTACAGCAAATTATAGACCACCGTCAACAAACTTAAATGAATATCTAAGGGACCTCGAACAATATTTTGAGAACTTTAAAAAGCAAGACCTAGAGGTTTTCTTAGGGGATATCAACATAAACTTATTCAAAAAAGATTTAAACGAAACAAACTTATACTTGAACATACTCAATGCATACGGATTTTTGTCTTATATAAACAAACCCACAAGAGTCACTTTGAATACAAGTTCAATCTTAGATCACATTTTTATAAGTCAATCCAGTAGCATACAAAATAGAATAAAAATTAGTCCAGCAGTTTTGCAAACTGATCTCACAGACCATTATACAATCTTTGCTTATGCAGACTCTGAAATTCAGATAAATACCATACAAGAAAATAATAAGAAAGTAATAAAGAAACTCAATTTCCAAAAACTAAGAAATCTTTTCCGTAATGAGCAGTGGGTAAATGTACTACAAAATAACGATGTTCAGGAAGCGTATGACATTTTTTTAAGTAAACTTAATCAAAATATAGATGAATGTACAGTTAGACAAACAGAACTAAGGAAATATAGGAAGCTAAAACCCTGGATATCCCTAGCTTTAATTACGTCTATTCATGAAAGAGATGAAATGAAAAGAAAGCTCATTAAATATCATACACCGGAGCTAGAAGTTCAATACAAACTCTACAGAAATAAGTTAGATTCGTTACTTAGGAAAGCTAAAAACAATTTTTATAAGAGCAAACTAGCCGGATCTGAAGGAAACTGTAAAAAAATGTGGAATGTAGTGAATGAAATAACTGGGAATACAAAAAAATCACAGATTACAAATACTGATATATTAGATGCTGAAGGCTCTAAAATCTGTAGCAATAAAGATAAGGCAAATTTATTTAATAATTTTTATACAAAATTAGGTACTAGAATGGCAGAGAAAATTGAAAAAATTAATTTACCTAAAGGCTTTTTGAAAGACCCAAGCATACAGGCATCATTATTTCTAGCTCCTACGACAACAGCTGAGTTAACCATTTTAATATCTGAACTAAAAATTAATTCTGCCCCAGGACCTGACAATATTAGTGTAGATATTATAAGGAATATACATGCCGAAATAATTGATCCATTATCTCATATTATAAATCTATGTATACAAAAAGGGAAGATTCCTTCGCAATGGAAAGAATCTGTGGTAACCCCTGTTTATAAGTCTGGTGATCGTAATAAATTAGGTAACTACCGCCCTATCTCGGTGATTAATAATTTCGCCAAGTTATTTGAAAAGCTCATAAAGATACGTCTATTGGAATTTCTAACAATTCACAAAGTTATATCTGAAAGCCAATTTGGTTTCATACCAAATTCTAATACAGAAAATGCAGCCTTTCATCTACTTCAACCAATTATTGAGGCTACGGACAGATCAATAAAATGCCTCGCAGTATTCCTTGATCTAGCAAAGGCCTTTGATACAGTTTCTCACAGTATACTACTTGAAAAAATGCAAAGCTATGGTATTCGTGTTTTGGCATTAGATCTTCTTACAGACTATCTAAAAAATAGGACCCAAAGCGTTAAAATTGGAGACCACATAAGTACACGGCTACCAGTAGAAATAGGTGTGCCTCAAGGAACCGTCTTAGGGCCAATACTATTCTTAATATATATAAATAGTTTAACTAAGATAGATAGCTTTGAAGGAAAAATAGTTTGTTATGCTGACGATACTGCCTTAATTTTTACTGGTCAATCTTGGAACGATGTACATATAACAACTGAAAGAAACTTAAGAAAGGTAAAAATATGGTTAGATCACAATTTTTTAACTTTAAATACCGAAAAAACAAAATTTATAACATTTTCGCCGACTATAACTGATCAACCAAACATAAAAGTCCAACTACACAGTCCTAAATGTAGTAAAGCAAATTGTGACTGTCCGCAGCTTGGAAAAACTTCGGTAATAAAGTATTTGGGTGTTATGATAGACCAACATATAAGATGGAATGAACACATCACTCACGTTACCAATAGGTTAAGGGCGTTGATACATCAGTTTTACAATGTCAGAAACATACTTTCAAGAAAAAACCTACTGATGATATATAACTCTTTAGCGGAATCAGTACTGAGGTACTGTATTCCAATCTGGGGAGGAACGTTTACGTCAACGCTATGTTTGCTACAAACCACCCAAAATACTCTATTAAAAATAATATTTTGCAAAGATAGACTATTCTCAACTAATTTGTTGTACCAAGAGATAAAGGTTTTTACTGTAAGACAAATATATGCGTACCAGTGTATTTTAAAAGTACATCTTAATTATGAAAAGCAAAATATAAATATGACAGGTACCAGAGCAACTACGAACTTGAATATAAACTTCAACTTCTTCAAGAAAACAGTAACACAGAGATCTTTCGCTTATTTCGCCCCTAAGTTATATAATTCACTTCCAGTATGGATTAAACAAATAAAAACAACTTCTAAATTCAAGTATCATGTCAACGATTTTATTTTTAATAACCCTTCTATGCTTGAAATATTTTAATCATTTGGTGCGTATGTATGTATGTATATATATATATATATATATATGTATTTATGTATATAATAATAATAGTAGTAGTAATAATGATCTCTAATTGTTATTATAAAATTTATTTGCAAATTGCAAGAGGTTATAAACAAAACAGTACGTGAATACCTCGGTGAATACAAATAAAAAAGTATATTTACAAAGTGATCATATGCTGAAAAAATCTTCAAATTAATAAGGTTTCAATTTTACTAGCGGGTTACAACTTTTGATTTATTTATCTATCTGGGCCATTCTCTTGACCGTTTTACTTCCACCCTCTCCCACTCTTTGTATTTGTTCTTGCTATATGACGATTGTAGGTACAAGGTTTCTGAAGGAGAAAAGTGGACAAAACAGGCACACGTGCCCAGGTCTGGACTCCTTCAGAATGCCTTGTACGTCAGAAAATATGTAATATTTAATGTAATTGGTTGGAGAAATAAATTGAATTGAATTGAAAAAAAAAAAATTACTTTGGCTTTCTAGCAAGTTGAGTGGTACCGCATGGGTCAAATAATAATAAATCGTTGGAAACCGTTTGACCACGGGGGTAAACCTGATTGACACAATTAAGGTTATTGTTAATAGTCATAGCGATCCGTGGGATCTTAGTTCTTCCGTCATAGTATCCATTCGTAAGACTGTCAGGTCTGGGAATCCAGGATGAAAAAAGTATGGAAGAAAGGTGGAGAACAAAGACGGGGCAGACATTAGGAGGCTGTTTTTGAAATGTTGTCAGATCAGTGCCCGCAAACTATCCAACATATATTATTTCGGACTGAACATTTTTATTAAATTTTCTTGTTTTTGTGAAGGAAGGGTTCGATTTTAGAATGCCTCGACCTCAATTTTTGTGGTCTTCATCATTATTGTCTGCTCATTTCATGAATCCACAGGTTCACAGTGAATCCCTAATATTTATTTTCTTTTCTAGTTTTTAAAATTTGGAAATTCATCTTCTCATGCACTTTTGTAGTTATACGTAGGTTGAGATGGTTTCAATCTCCGTATAATTTTGGTGATGCAATATTCGACTGCGTTGCCAAAAAGCTCTCTTGTAGCCTGTAGGAGTTGACAGTGAAGCATTTTGCTTTTTTACACTTGCTACCTTTGATTCAAAGAAATCTTTTTGATATCTGCAGAGAGTGCACTAAAACTTTCTCACTGCCCAGACTGAGGGATCCTCTCATCAAGAGAGGAATAAATTCACGAATCGTCTCTTTCAGAATTATTCATAATTTTTATCCGGTATACATTTCGTGACAGTTCAGTCGATTTGTTCAAAATTACTGAAAAACGTTGCTCTGGAATACAAGGTAGTAAAAACAATGAAATATGTAAATTTTATTAGAATGGAGTTCCTAGATTCAATTTTTTTTATGGTCGGCCTCCCGCAAAGGCTGAAAGCCTATGGCACCGTAGAAGCGCTGCGAGAGGATAAGTATCGGTTCACGTTAGATTTGAAACGCTGCAGGTTGTAGCCGTCGGGAAACAAATTCCCCGGCAGCTGATTCCACAGCGTCGAAGTTCTCCAAAAGAAGGAATGCTGGAGGAGACTGGTTCGGGGAGTAAGGACCTCGACCTGGTAAGGATGAGCTCGCAGAGCTTCTCTAGTGTTCCTGGTTCGGACGGCCTGTGGTGTTATTATCTGAGAGAGCTCACTCGAACATCTTCCGTGATAGAATCTATAAAACAGGGGTAGGTCAGCCACCCTCCTTCGATGTTCCAGGCTGTGGACCGTGGAGGTCCTTTGTGAGGTTAGGCGTATCGATTAGTCTAATCGCTCTTTTCTGGATAGTGTCCAGAAGCTTTAGAGAGTGCTTCGGAGCGCATCCCCACACATGCGAGCAATACTCCAGCGATGGTCGAATCTGTGCCTTGTAGAGCAGCAGTAGTTGCTCTGGTGTATACAACTTCCTACAGCGGAACAAAACTCCAAGCTTCTGGAATGCCGTTTTAGCAATACTGACGACGTGGTCATGCCAGGACATGTTATTGTTGATGTTGATTCCCAAAAGCTTGACGGAAGGTGATTCGACTATGGGGTGACCCTCCATTTCCACGGTTGGTAAGCCATCGTGAGACTTCTTTGTAAGCGTTGTTGCCTGAGTGTTTTTGTACGTTGAACTGTACTTTATTTGCTAATCCCCACTCGACAATTGTTTTGATATCCGCGTTGATCTGTGAGGCATGCTGCTGTCGCCGACGTACCGTCTCCTTGGATGATAGTGGCTTGCCTGGTTCCATGCACGACACTAATGTACTGTCATCTGCGAAGCTGTAGATTGTATTGTATGTTATTTCCAGCAGCTCGTTGATGATGAGAAGAGGATACAAGGCTATATGTCTATCCCTGAATAAAATACTCTATTAGCTGTACCAAATCCGATTTTTTTACTCTTACCTTCCCTCTTGCTGTCGTGAGGGGTATATTTCAAGTTCAACAACAGCAGCACTTACCATAAACCCATGCTCGCAAGTACTAAAACTTCCACGTTCTCAAAAGTGAATTTTCTCATTGGAATTACATTGTAGGGAAATGCACGTCCACGGTAGCCAGTTTTCGGGAGTAGCGATCACGTAGTGCATGCGTGCGTATTCGGGAACTTTCTGTCGGTGTTAAACTTCGTTTTCTCAAGTTGCGGCAGAACTTCCGAGGGAAGTCTTTTCCGTTGGAGTTGTTCGTGCCATGCCGGAACCTACCTAATGATGTTTTATTTGCTTTGATAGAAGTGTGCGAAGAACTAAATCATGAGAGGGTAAACGTGCACCGGTGTACCTTCGTTGTAATACTGAATCGATATACAGGGTTATTCACGTTATTCGACACGGAGCATTATGGCTAAAGTATTTGATAAAAAAGAAAATAATTTCGGATGGATAGAGATCCATAAAGGCTACATTTAAATATTTTCATGTTATACAGGGATTCGGATTCCCTGGTCAATTCTAGTGTGACTTCATGTATCATACATGGGACTTAAAGTGAACCGTTTAGGTGTAAATGACCATTTGCGGTATAAGTAGATATCAGGAAAAACTTGAATATCGCAGAGATTACAAAATTTGGAAGGCTATGACTTTGCTGTATTACTAAGCATAACATGCGTCAGCTTTGATGAGACTGTCAAATTTAAGTTACGTTTATGCTTGGAGAAATCGGATGATTAATTAAGGAAACTTCGATCAGCGCTAACTTGATTTCTTCAAATGGAAATGCCTATTTTTTTATACGGTTAAACGTAGAATTTGATAACCTTTCTAATGATATAAGATTGTGAATATCAATCTCTGGAGGTTTTCATTTAATTTCAAATTCTCAAACAAATCGGCGTTTTTCAATTTTCCTACCTATAACCAAAGTAGCAGGCCATGAAATATAAACAAAAATCTGTTCAGGCAGAAGAAAACAACTAACTTAGCAGAAAAATACACACGATCTAGACTAAAGGGACAATATTATAAAAATTACAACAAACAAAGTCTAACCAGAAACAACGGCGGTGACATCTCTAAGGACAAAGAGAAGATGGAGTATAGGAGTAATAGATATTTTTTACAGTCTACTGGCTACCGCAATTTACTAGAGGTTAAAAATTTCCAAGACAATTAAAAACCCTGATATGAAACAAAAACAACCAGCGACTGTTGCTCCAGCACGCAATTATCAATCATATGTATATAATGGTGTCAAAAAGTAGTAATTTGCGTCGAAGTCGATACCTCTGAATGGAACCCTTCTATTTTTCAATATCTACATATTAGCAATATTGCAAAAAAGAAGTACTGACAAATCAGATTTTCTGCCTTTTAGGTCACGCTTTATAATTTGAACAAATTTTAATTCATTCTTTTTTATCTGCGATCTTGCTAATAGGTACTGAAGAATTTTCAGAACTCCAGTCAGAGGTACTTTTGACTTGAGTTTTGACAAAATTGCTTACTTTTTTATATCATTAAATGTGAAATTTTTTTATGAAAATAATAAACTGCCCACAGCATTGTCTAGTAGTTTTCGTTTTATTTCAAAATTTTTAACGGTTTTGGAAATTGCCAGTTTCTAGTACATTGCAGTAGCTAGTAGGCTGTGAAAAAATCCATTTCTGCCATAATCCAGCTTCTCTTTGACCAAAGATATGTTACCGCCGTTATTTCTGGTTAGACTTTGTTGTGAATAATTTTTATAATCTCTTGTTTGTGTGTATTTTTCAGCTATGTTGGTTGTCTTCTTCTACCTGAACAGGTTTTTGTTTATATTTCATGGCCTGCTACGTTGCTTATAGGTAGGAAAATTGAAAAACGCCGATTTGTTTGAAAATTTAAAATTAAAGGGAAATTACCAGAGATTGATATTCACAACCTTATATCATTAGAAAGGCTATCAAATTCTACGTTTAACCGTATAAAAAAAATTAGGCATTCCCATTTGAAAAAATCAAATTATCGCTGATCGAAGTTTCCTTAATTAATCGACCGATTTCTCCAAGCATAGACGTAACTTAATTTTGACAATCTCGTCAAAGCTGACGCATTTTATGCTTAGTAACACGGCAGAGTTACAGCCTTCCAAATTTTATAATCCCTGCGATATTCAATTTTTTTCCTGATATCTACTTATACCGAAAATGGTGATTTACACCTAAACGGTTCGCTTTAAGTCCCATATATGATACATAAAGTCACACTAGAATTCACCAAGGAATCCGAATATGTAATAATGTACGGGGTGTTCCATTTAAAAAACATAACTTTGATACATTTCGTGTTTTTGAGACACCCTGTATAACATGAAAATATTTTTAAAATGTAGCTTTTAGGGTCTCTATCCATACGAAGTTATTATTTTCTTTTTTGTCAAATACTTTAGCCATAATACTCCGTGTCGAATAACGTGAATAACCCTGTAGAGGGTGTTCCTAAATATCATGTACGAACGAAAGGAAGATATTCTTGAGTCTTTTATAACTGAAATTTGACATAAACATAGGTCCGAAAACGCTTCTTTACCGATCTACATGGTGTTGAAGTTTCAATATTTTTTCAGTTTTTCTGAATAACTCTCAGTTTTTTATAACTCGCTTAGTTTTTTTATTAGCAATACTCGTATGTTTACATCAGAAAAAAATCTAAGTCCAGCATAGCATTATCTCTGTCACTCATAGGCGTTTGTGATAAGATTTCTCTCACTCTGTTTGTGCCTTAAGAAACGGCACGGTCGCGTCGCGTCGTCAGCTCTCATCGTGTGAGTTGCCACGATGCCACGTGTTGCGTGGTGCAAGCATTTATGCGATGAGGCACTATTGGCATTTCATATAAAACAGAAAAAGTCGTTGGAAACTAACATAGAATAAGAAAAGTTAGGAGATAGATAAATATGTTTTTGTCGAAAATTAAGGTAGTGCCACGGCACTGTGGCACTACCTCACCAGCCGCCACTGTATTCTATGCAAATCTATTTCGACACCCGCATAATGGTCACCGCCTTTGCTTTGACCTCAGCCCGTCTTAGTAACTTTAACAACTTTGATCTTGCTTTGCAGAACGTTTCTCTTTGATTAATTTACCTTGGACCTGCATTCTCTAACGTTGCTTAAGATAATTTCGGCTATATTAGTAATGGAAGTCTCTGTTACTGCAGTTAAGGGTCCTGGGTATATACAGTAATACATAATGTATTTGCCATGTGTAAACACGGATTTCTATTTCGAACAGAACTCACTTGTTTTTCAAACTACATACACAGTATTTCAGAAGGTGATAGCTAAGGCCTTAATGAATGACAACTATTTGCGATTTTCTCAAAAAAGTTTTTTAGTGTGCAAAAAAACTCGCAATGCAAAATCATACCTTCATCAAATGTCTGTAATTTAATAACCAAACACGATATCAAAAAAGGCCAAATAGAAGACAGAAATTTTTCCGACGCGAACTGGTTATAACCGGATATAACGGATTCGAAGACAGTGTTGCCCGGCAGATCAGATTGAAATTCGCTACTGAGCAGCCTTGGATGTCGCTACGTTGTCGCCCCACAAAAATAACGTCTAAATCAGCCTGTGTATAACTTGACTCGTGAGGGTGAGAATGATGTTAGGTATATGCTCGGGTATATGTATAATACAATATAACCTTTCATTCAAAAATAGTGGATTACCCGATACATAGCCTCGACACAGCATAGTATAAACAACTAGCAGAATATCTCTGAGGATTTCCTATATAAAAATGGTTCCCAGAGAATTTGACCTTCGGATGATTTCACGGGTGTGAAATCTGGCTAGTGGGTAGAGATGCGAAAATAAAAATATCGATACCGGTACCAATCCGATGTATTTTAACCAAGTATAGAGCTGTACACGCCAACGGAGGCGCGTTTGGTTCGTAATTCGGTTCGTAATTATTTTCGATACCGATACCGCTACAAAAGTAGCGATACCAGTATCTAAGACAAACATATTCGATATTAGTGTAGAAGTATTGATACATTTCAAGTATCGAAGTATTGTTAGCATCCCTACAAATAATCATCTAAAAGGGGGGATGCGCGTGTAATTGCCGCCAACCTGAGATATTGTGCTGATTGTTTACTATGCTGTGGTCTCGATACCAATGCAATACAGTCTGGGCAACACCGAAAAGAAGAACAGACAAGCAGTAATCAGTGGCGAAAAAAATATAGTAACAGAATTTTTCAAAACGTCGCTACAAATCGGTTTATTTTGTTAAATCGCCGCTACGACTCAATGTAATCAAAATGTCGCGATTTTCGCGAAAAGTTGCTATGAATGGCAACACTGCTCGAAGATGGTTTGTTGTGGGGTGACATCGGAAACTCCTTCAGACATGAAAATCGTTAGCGACACCTAAATCCACATGCGGATGCAAGCGTGAAAAAAACAATGTTGGTTAACACCCTGTATAGCAAGAGAATTCAATCCTGTCCTCTCTAAAATGTTAGGCGGATGTGATTTTTCAATGGACTATAACTTGAAATCCAATTTCGTTCGTTGTGAGCCGCAATAAGGTAAAAATAACCAATTCGTATAGGATTTAGCAGAGATCCAAGCGGCGGCGGCTGAAATTCCGGACCTTCTTATGAAACTTCCAAGTTTCCTGATACTGAAAAGAGCCGTCCGTATTGTATATGGGAGTATCCCGAACAAACTAACTGGGATCTCTGCCGGACAATCCGAAACTTCTAATAAAATCTCGACAATAAATCGTAGCGAATCCCAGAAATAACAAAACACAAAAAAATCCCATCAATATCTCCGCAGCAAAAGGAAATATTCTCCTCTAAACTCTTTTTGCCGTGTCCCAGAAATGGGATGAGATTACGGTTCCGATAAATCAAAAGGAACTGATGAATTGCACGAAATGGCTCCTATGATTAAAGTAATAAGGGAAACGGGCGTTTCTTCACGGAGCATCTCTCGGAAAAAGGATAAATCCGGTAAAAAATGCCATATATAATTCATGAGAAATAAAAGCGGGCAGTTTGGTTCGAGCAACGACATCTATTGTCGGACGGACACTGGCCAACCAACAATTCGGAAAGAGCTTAATGTTCTGTATAATCGCAGAGGAATGCGGAAACAGTCAGAAGGCCGTAAGTGAAGTAGTTCAAAGTTTTGTGTACCCCGCTTCTTTGATCGCTGTGAAAATGAGATAAAATATGGCGTGACCATAACATCACTAGAGCTACCAAAATGTCTTTGGTTCAGTGTCTTGTGTTCTCCATACTTTTGTATGCCTCGGAAACTTGGACTGTTAAAAGGGCAGATCGAGCTCGCATAGATACTTTTGAAATGTGGACGTGGAGAAGAATGCTGAGAGTTCCTTATATACTGCCCATCGAACTAACGTTTCCATACTGGATGAGCTTGGTAATCCAAAGAAACTATCCTCCACTGTGTCGACGAGAATGCTTACATTTTTTGGACATATTCACAGAAGCGATAATGTGGAGAAACTTGTAGTTCAGGGTCATGCCCCGAGTGGGCGGCGCCGTGGCCGTTCCCCTACAGGCTGGGTGGATACTGAACTGAAAGTAAATCGCGAACGATGGCAAGCTACAGTTCTCAAAACTATTGATAATATTCGTGTCGGCAATACTCTGGATCCGACTTAATGCATCTTACGAGTTCACAACATGTCTGTTAAGACATTGTGACTATGATGATGATGCCCACGCACAAACGTTGCTTCAGTGTTCATGTTCACTTTTGATCTTTTATGCTTCTCTGTTTTTATAGTCTAATAACAAAATGGAGTCAAGTTGATTGACTCAGTACTTCCCACACATAATGATTTCATTTTATTGTTTTCCCATTATATGAAGCTATAGTCTGAAATCCCCTTACAACCAAATCATCGCCCACCCTCCCTCAAAAAAAACGTATTGTACAACACAAAACTTTCGTAAATAGTTTCTTGCGTCTCCCTCCTTAGAAACTAGGACGCCATAATTTTCATTCTGCATGCTTCAACTGAATGATGCAAAATGATCAGGAGCCTCTAAACCGTCTAAAAGCGAAGTATGAGCTGTTTTCATATTTTTGTTTTTTGTGATTATTGTTGCGCCGCCACTGACACGATTTTTCAGACACTGGCGCATTTTCCACTCTTGCCGCGATAGTCAATTCTTTGTCGAAATTTTACTAAAATCAATTTAATAATTTTTGCTTTACGCAATATACATAGAATGAAATTAAGCACTACTCGTATATCTATCACAAAACAAAACAAAGTTCCTTGGTTTCTGTAATAGGCACAGAAATGTTCGGACGGGCCTAAAAAAAAGGTATTATGCCGCTAGGCTTTTCATTCACAGGTCAATGGACAGCCCCTTATGAATACAACAAATTTTTCAGTTTTGCAACCCCCCACCTCCCAACCGCCCCAAATTCACCCATACCCAAAAAAGTAGAAAATAATAATAATAAAACGCCTAAAAACAAAGTTTGAGGCGTTTTTATTTTTTTTATTTTTTTATTATTGCTGCGCCGCCACTGACACGATTTTTCCAAAACATACACGTTTTCCATCCTCCCCGCGGTAGTAATACTGTGTCAAAATTTCGTTAAAATCAATTGAATAATTTTTGCGTTACGCAATACTAACGATCTAAAACAATACTCGTATGTCTCTATCACGTCTGTATACATCGCAAATTCTAAATTCCTCGGTTTCTATAATGAGCAAGGCAATGTTCAAATGGACCTAAAAAGGTGTATTATGCCGCTAGGTTTTTCATTCACAGGTCAATGGACAGCCCATTATGAATACAACAAATTTTGCAGTTTTCCATCCCACCACCCCCCAACCACCCCAAATTCACCCCTACCCAAAACAAGTAGAAAATGATCAGGAAACCCTAAAATGCCTAAAAACAAAGTTTGAGGCCTTTTATTCTTTTTTATTTTTTTATTATTGCTGCGCCGCCACTGACACGATTTTTCCAATACATACGCGTTTTACATTCTCGTCGCGGTAGTAATACTGTGACAAAGTTTCATTAAAATCCATTCTATAATTTTTACGTTACTCAATACAGAACGATCTAAGGCAATATTCCTATGTATTTATCAGAAAATTTTAAGTCCCTTGAATTCTGGAATAGGTAAGCCAATGTTCGGATGGGCCTAAAAAAGGGTATTATGCCGCTAGGTATTTCCTTTACAGGTCAATGGATAGCCTATTATGAGTACAACATATTTTTGAGATTTACAACCCCCCACCCCCCCAACCACCCCAATTTCACCCCCACCCAAAAAAAAGTAGAAAATGATCAGGAACCCCTAAAACACCTAAAAATGAAGTTTGAGGAATATTTATTTTTTTGTGTTTTTTGCTAATTCGCCGCGCCTGCACCGATTTTCAAAATTATAAGAACATTACTATGACTCCACAGCATATCGCTGCCCACATTTAATCACAATCCATGCAGCGGTTACTGAGATTACGACGTTAGAAAAACGGCAACAGACAGACAGACAGACAGACACACAGACAGACAGACCGACACCGACAGAGAGACCGACAGACAGACCGACAGACAGACCGACGGAAATGAGTGACGTGGATTTTTGTTATGTAGACATCATAAAACGCCCAAAAAGCGTGATATCTCAAAATCGAAAATTTCGCGATCACAACACTCCCCTCACCTATCGGTGTGGGAAGTAAAATGCTACACACTACTACCACCACCTTTGAGTTGCAGTATATAATTCACAACTCCCACTAATTGTCTGCCGGATTTTGCCGTATACCACGTAAGCCATGACTCGAACTTCTTACGAGCCATCATTGGGAAAACGAGTGTGTTGTCTTCGGGAGGATTAGTAGAGAACTTTCCGAGAATTTGTAACTATGAAAGGTATAAGGAGTTCTAAAAGAATCACGGAGTGGGATTACGTAGTTTTCAGCACTTTTCCCTTGGAGTCGGATTGGGAGTATTAGAGATTTTCTAGACGATGTCTTGATGTATCCAAGTTAGATAAAGCTGACCTAAGCCTTCAGACGACCCAAGACATATACACATTATGTTTTTATTCTTTGAGTAGTAGTGGTGGGTACATTGGGTAGGATAAAAGACTAGGTTAAAAGAACACATGGAAAGTTTGAGATATACATAAGTAAATATGGAATTAGTTCGTAGTGTAGTGCGCTTTACGAAGTATGTGGAAGCTTAGAAATAGCAAAGTCGCAGAAAATGAGAGCTGGCTAAACATTTGTTTATAATAGATAGTGTTCTCTGGTATTGGCGTGACATTTTGATGGTGGGAAATTTCGAAACACCAATATATTACCCAAAACGTGATAGAAGTACCGATTGACGAAAGAAAATAACATACAGGGTGTTCCATTAAAAAAATACATGTTTGCTTCATAACTAAAAGGAGCTAGAGTAAGAAAAAATCAAACTACACCACTGAATTCTTCAGAAACAATTCTATAGGACCCTTTTTTAAACTTTTCAATAAGATAAAAGACAACCGAGATACGAGGGTGGTCTCAAAATCGATAGTTTTCGATTTCACCCTGTATCTCAAAAAATAAGACGGCCATGATAATTTTGTTGACGGTATCTTTACTTTCACAAAAAAGTAGCACACTGCCGCGAAAACCGCAACTCTCTATCTTCAAAAATAACCGAGATACCCCGTAAAAAAGCCCAAAATGGGACACCCTGTACATCTTCCCAAGATTGATCAGTAAGAACTAAGGCAATACCGTCAGCATGACAAACTATTTTTCCTTCAAATCTATTTATCTTAGTTGAACTATTTATATAGATTAATTTTGATTTTCACGCTTTGGCACCTATTTTTAGTCTGAACATATCTAACGCCAAACCACGAATACCATAGCTATACATTTTTTCAAATAGTGTATGGTGAGAAATTGTATCAAAGGGCTTTACTAGGTCAAGAGATACTGCGAGGCATTTTGTTGATCTATCTGTAACCTCAACGATTGGTTGGAGTAGACCAAAAGCAGCATTTTCTGTGTTAGAATTTGGTACGAAGTCAAACTGGCTTTCAGACATAACTTTGTGGACTGTTAGAAACTTCAATGATGATTATGTTTATAATCTTTCAAATAGCTTGGCGAAATTATTAATTACCGAGATAGAGCAGTAATTACCCAATTTACTGCGGTCACCATACCCAAATAGAGGTTGCCACAGATTCTTTCCACTGCGAAGGAATCTTCCTTTTTTATTGTCAGCCTCCCACAAAGGCTGAAAGCCTATGGCGCTGTATAAGCGCTGCGAGAGGATAAGTATAGGTACACGTTAGATTTAAAACGCTGTAGGTTGTAACCATTCGGAAGCAAATTCCCCGGCAGCTCATTTCACAGCGGCGAAGTTATCCAAAATAAGGAATGCTGGAGGAGACTGGTTCGGGGAGTAGGGACCTCGACCTGATAAGGATGAGCTCGCAGAGCCTCTCTAGTGTTCCTCGTTTGGACGCTCTTCGGTGTTATTATCTGGGAAAGCTCACTCGAACATCTACCGTGACAAAATCTGTAAAACAGGGACAGGCCAGTCACCCTTTTCGGTGTTATAGGCTGAGGAGGTCCTTTGTGAGGTTTGGTGTACCGATTAGTCCAATTGCACTATTCTGGATAGTGTCCAGAAGCTTTAGAGAGTGTTTCGGAGCGCATCCTTATACATGGGAGCAATACTCCAACGATGGTCGGATCTGTGCCTTGTAGAGCAACAGTAGTTGCTCTGATATATAGAGCTTTCCACAACGGAACAAAACTCCAAGCTTCTGGGATGCCGTTTTAGCAGTACTGATGCACAGTCTTCGACTACAACAAACAACATCGGTAGTTAAAAACTATTCAGCCACTGGCGCAGGCTAGGTGGTAGTTCCTAAGCAGCAAGTTTGACCAGAAGTCCCTCATGCCACACTCCATCAAAGGCTTATGATTCGCCATGATTTTCAATTGTTCCGTTCCACAAGTGAGTGATGCAGGCCAGGGGGTCACCCGTAGACCTATGCTTACGGAAGCCATACTGGCGATCATTTGTGATGTTTCTGCTTTCCAGGTATTTCAGGAGATGCATGTTAATGACAGTCTCCATAACCCTATACATGAGAAGAGCTATACATGTCTATAACTGATGGGATCGGTTTTTTCCTTTCTTAGGGATCGGTTGTATGCAGCCAATCTTCCATGCAGCGGAAAACACTTCTAATGGATAGAATATAACACCCCCTACACTCCTCGAAGCTTTGTGCCTTGCTCTAAATGGAACGATACTTCTGCAGACTGGCCCTTATTTGAAAAGTTTATTGAAGATCGTTTCCCCAATCAAAACAGAGAAACATCCCTAACTGATTTAATTAGTATAATAAGCGATGCAACCTCTCTATGAATGAAAGTCAATCATCCAGTTTGTATTAAAATATCGCACCCCATCTGGTGGGATGCTCAATGTTACGAGGCCGTCTCGAAAAGAAAGGAGGCATTTAAAAAATACTGAGATCTATCTAACTGGCAAAACTATTTAAACTACAAAAATATAGAATCCCAAACAAAACTTCTTTTTAAAACTAAAGCAACCAGCGTTTGGGAAAAATTTCTTAATACCATGAATAGAAACACCCTTGTTAAGAAAATTTGGAATTTCATTAGAAAAATGCGGAACAAAAAATATCGTTCTAAAACTAATATATCTGATGATACTGCAGAAGCCGTGTTAAACTACCTGGCCCCCTGTTCTGTTAGTCAGAAGCCATATCAAAACAGGACTTCATCCAAAAGTTGTCATTTTCCTAAGCACCCATTCACTTTAGCAGAGCTGGAGTCTGTCTTATCAGGTCATCGCGGCTCTTCTCCTGGGATAGATAGTATAACCTACAGCAATAATGCTGTTTTCAATAATGAAAACCTGCCCTCAAACGTTGCAATGAAAGCCCAAATATTCGTGAAGCATGAAACTATTTCGTTTATTGATTATGGTTGGTAGATTTTTGTTAGTCACACCAGCATGCACAATGGTCCTAAATTAATTTAGGCCCTGCCTCTAATACAATGATGGACACACTTCGGACCTGAAGAACCTAAAACCTCAAGTCTCTATCGGCTCAATTTAGTGGGCCTATATTACAAGGTCGGCCCATGTAAATTATGTAAAATGTTGAATTAGCGTAGATAAGATCATGATGAAGGAACTTAAGATATACATAGGCCGGAAAGGCGTAAGGTGGACACGGAAGTGTCCATATTTAGGGCTCTTTACAAACTACTTAATCTCCAGCGAAATAACCTTTTGACCTGGGACGAACTCCATCGGAAAGAGTGCATTTGGTTCATAAAGTTGAACCCAAAATCCCATTTTATGAAAATTTGCACATTGGCTGTTGTTTGTCCAAGCCACATAATAATCGCCCGGAAATGTACTTTTAATCATTTCAAAAGTTTCAGTTGGTGTCTTACCCAACCGAAAAACAAAATTGTATCGCGTATATTTGCCCCACTTGCACACAACTAATAACTATCGTCATATATTTGAACTTTTTCAAAACAGAGCATTGAAGTTTCAGTGACATAACATGATTTAGCAGCTTATTTGCCGCCCTAAAAGTAAAACGACTTATTGAGAGTCAGCGCTGGCCGAGTTAAGTAAGACAACAATCCAAGTAAAGAGTAGAAGAGTCCTTGTAACGAAGTGAACATTTCGCTTTTTTCGGCCGAGCAGCATCCTTTCCTCCTGGGTGGTACTTTTAATTCGATATTGGCAAAACAATTCGAGTCTCTTAAGGTACTGCCTGATGACTTTTAGTGGCATTTTTTCACTTTTATTGCGGGACGTTTTCGCGTGAATCAATGTCGTTTTTGTACTGCTAAAAACGGGCAAGGATGCATCGAAAAATCCATTCTTAGAACTGCTGAGACGATAAACAGTCCTTGCCTTTTATCTATCGTGACACCTGTACTTTTTTGAGATTCACGGAGAACGGCGTAAATGCCGGCATCCTGACCACCTACGAACTTTAAGATGGATTTAAGGGGCCTGGATACACACATTTATACATACGTATTTACCATGTAAAACACGGACTCACAATTTCTCGCATAACTCACTCTATTTTCAAACTACATATATAATATTTCAGAAGGCGATAGTTAAGACCTTAATGAATGACAACTATTTTCGATTTTCTCAAAAAAGTTTTTAAATGT
Source organism: Callosobruchus maculatus (assembly GCA_951848785.1). Lineage (NCBI taxonomy): Eukaryota > Metazoa > Arthropoda > Insecta > Coleoptera > Chrysomelidae > Callosobruchus > Callosobruchus maculatus. Next base: position 86,064 of record CATOUR010000007.1, read on the forward strand.
GCAAAAAACTCGCTATGTAATATCATACATTCTATATAAATGCCTGTAATTTAACAACAAAACACGATATCAAAAAAAGGCTAAATAGTTGCACAAGCGCAAGCTTTCTTCTTCAATTTGCTCTTTGAGTCGTTACTATAAGTTTGAATGTAACGTCAGGAGCTTGGAAATGCGAAATTCATTTTTATGGTGACCTGTGGACCTTACCTTTGGACCTTTTGACCTTACCTTTGGATTTTTGGACTTATCTCCCCTCATCTTAGACACACAGACTGGAGAACGGGAACAGGCGGCCACGCCTCCTCGCTAACACGGGAATACGTCTTTTCATGGATTCTCAATTTCGCGCGCTATATACCCTAGACCCTTAACATGGTTGCACAGATAAGAAACCTTCAAGCTATTGCGAGTAATATTGGTACGAATATCATATAATTTTGGGAAAAAATGTACATAAATATCAAAAAATACTGATCACCATTCCTACCTGTGTGCATAAGAGTATGGTCAGATTCAAGGCGTCTAAAAATCAACTCCTGCTACTCAGTCCAAGCTTCTCTATGTTGCCATACTCAGGGTAATATTCAGAACACATTTTAAGTACTAGTTATCGCATTGTATACCCAAAATGTTCGACTAGAATAATCCTATCTATCAACGTATGACGTCGACGGCGCATTCAACAAGCACGTGTGGCCATGACTAATCTTACTAAAATATCGCGTGACCAATGACCATAACATCACTGAAGCTACCAAAATGTCGCTGGTTCAGTTTCTTGTGTTCTCCATATTTTTGTATGCCTCGGAAGCTTGGACTGTTAAAAAGGCAGATTGAGCTCGCATAGATGATTTTGAAACGTGGATGTGGAGGAGAATGCTGAGAGTTCCTTATACCGCCCATCGAACTTACGTGTCCATACTGGATGAGCTCGGTAATCCAAAGAGACTATCCTCCATTGTGTCGACGAGAATGCTCACATTCTTCGGACATATTTATTATTTATTTATTTTTTATTTATTACGAATTCAGGGTATAACAGAATAAACAATTCCAAAAACTACCCACTAATTACAAGAAAAGTAAATATGTACATTTGTGTGCACAAATACCTATAAAGTATTAACAGCTAAACGTAAACAAAAGTAAAATAGTAAGATAAGAAACGTGAATGACAAATTGTATGTTTGAGGATGAAATCAGTTAAAAAAATATATTATATACGGTCTTGTACAGAGATTAAAACGATCTTCATTGTTGCATTGACAGTATGTTACGCAGAGTACCCTTAAATGTTTTTAGGCTGACAGAGAATATATCAGCTTTATCACGCTCATTATATGTTCTTTGAACTCTAATTAGAGGAGAATTAACTCCCAAGTTAGTTCTTTTAAACGGAATTTTGAACAGAGGAACTTGCCTGAACTGTCTTTCAGGTACATTGAAGTTAATTTTAGTTAAAAGGTGCAGGCTATCAAATATATTGGCTGTTTTATATATAATGCACAGGTCTGACAATGTTCTCCTTTGTTCCAAATTAAGTATTTACACAGAAGTGATAATATGGAGAAACTTGTAGTTCAGGGTCATGCTCCGAGTGGGCGGTGCCGTGGTAGTTCCCCTACACGCTGGGTATATACGACGAAACAGCTGCTGGATACGAGTACCAAGTACCAAGAGCGCCACTGAACTGACAGTAAATTGCGAACGATGGCGAGCTACAGTTCCCAAAACTATTGATAATATTCTTGGTGACAATACTCTAGCTCTGACTTAATGCATTTTACGAGTTCACAACATGTCTGTTAAGACATTGTGACTATAATGATGATGAAACGTGTATTACCTATCAGAGGCATCCAGGAGATAACCATGTAATCCTTAAAAAAAATTAAAGCAAATATAATGATGTAATATACTGTACGAAATTGGACCTCTATCCCAATGCAGTACTAACTACTAACTTACTATTGCACAGCTATTAGTCCAAGAGCCTGTGAGCAACAGACCTTCAGAATTGTATAAAAGCTGAAAGTTTTTCGATGTGCAGCTGCAAAAACAGGCATAAGAGTAGTTAAGTTCCTGGATCTGGGGGAGCTAAAGCCCCCGCTCTAGGTGCAATAAATTCAGCAGAACGTTACTGATTTGAATTATTTTTGGGGGGGCTAATTTCATCCTTGGGGGGCTTAGCACCCTCAAGCCCCCACCTAACTACGCCTATGATTAAGCAGGTAAGAACGATCCCTACTTATGAAACCTGAGTAGTGGCGACTTTGGCAGGTAACAGGTGGCAAAGATCTACGAATAGGCTGAAAGCCTATGGTGCTGTAGAAGCGCTGCGAGAGGATAAGTGTCGGTGCACGTTAGATTTGAAATACTGCAGGTTGTAGCCGTCGGGAAATAAATTCCTTGGCAGCTCATTTCACAGCGTCTAAGTTCACCAAAGGAAGGAATGCTGGAGGAGACTGGTTGGGGGGGTACAGACGTCGACCTGGTAACGATGAACTCTCAGAGCTTCTCTAGTATTTGCTGATCAGCTATAGATGTGACATCTGGTGTCCCTCAGGTTGGTCACGCCTCACCCCTGTTGCTCATTATCTTTTTCAATGGTGTTGTTAATTGTTTCTCAAATAGTCAGTGACTAATGTTTGCCGATGACTTGAAATTTTGGAGAGTTGTGAACAATATGCAAGATCAGGTGCTGTTGCAGGCAGATCTAGATCGGTTGTGTGATTGGTGCGCCCAAAATAAGCTGCACTTAAATGTTAGAAAGTGCTGTTACATAAGTTTTTCCCGCAAGGTGAGTCGAATTGAAACAACTTACACTATTAATGACACAACTCTTGATTGTGTTTCATCCATCAATGATTTAGGTGTTACTTTGGACGTAAAGTTAACAAAGGTTAAACACATAAACTCTATTTCCATAAAATCCGCAAAACTGCTTGGGTTTGTGTTAAGGAACTGTAAATATTTTTCAACTACAACTATTAGGGCAGTTTATTGCAGCTTAGTCAGATCCGCCTTAGAATACTGCTCAGTGGTCAGGTCTCCTTACTACCAAATACACAGCGACAATTTGGAGAGAGTACAACATAAATTTTTGAGATACTGTGCCTATAGATTTAATTCAGGTATTATAAACCATCAGTACCATAATCTTGAGCAACAGTTGTCACTACTGCCACTCAGTATTAGACGTGACATTTCAGGTGCTGTCTTTATATTTAAGATTATAAGAGGACTCATTGACTCATCCGTACTTTTAAGCGCCTTAAAATTTAATGTTCCCAATCGACAAAGTACTACATTTATCATTCCCTTTCATAGAACGATCTATTGTTTATACAATCCATTAGACAGATATTGTAGAATAATTAATGATTCTGATGTTGATATTTTCTATATAACACTACCGCAGTTGAAAAGATCTCTGGTTATGTAAATTGTTAATGCATACAACTCTTGTGATTGTAGCTTTAAGTTTTTATTTCCTTATTTATACATTTTATATACTCTGTATATCTTGCCATCTCAGCGTGACAGTTGTGATCTATTATGTATGTTTTACTGTTAATGGGGTTATCTGGTAAATTTTAAATAAATAAATAAATTCCCTTTCATAGAACGACCTATGGTTTATACAATCCATTGGACAGATGTTGTAGAATTATTAATGATTTTGATGCTGATATTCTCTATATAACACTACCTCAGTTGGAAAGATCTCTGTTAATGTAAATTGTTAATGTTTAAAACTCTTGTGATTGTAGCATTAAGATTTTATTTCTTTATTTATACATGTTATCTGTATATCTTGCCATCTCACCGTGACAGTTGTGATTTATTATGTACGTTTTACTGTTAATGGGGTTATCCCGTAAATTTTTAAATAAATAAATAAATAAGTATTCCTCGTTCGGACGGCCTTTGGTGTCATTATCTGGGAGAGCCCACTCTCATTTCGATATTCCAGGCTGTAGAAGTCCCTTGTGACGTTAGGCGTATCTGGATAGTGTCCAGAAGCTTTAGCTGTGTGTATAGAACGAAATGAAATGTCAGTCAGAACCACATTTTTGCGTAATGAAGTATCAGGATTTATGCCAAAATGATCCAAAACTTCAACTTGAGCGGCTTCATGATTATCGTGCTCTCTACCTACATGTATGATCATAACCTTGGTCTCGTTGTAGTTAATACCAAGATCATACGCTGCACTGTGATGTTCTAAGATGTTTAATAGAGCTACTAGTTCTTCCTGAGAAGCAGCAATAAGGGTTGTATCGTCAGCAAGTCTTAAGTTGGATATTTTGCTTCCGCCAATAGTTGCTGTATGAGAAACACTAGGTGATGAGGAACTCCCACAGAGATGACGGTTTCACACAGTTTAGGGCACTTTACCTTTTAAAACGCCTTAGAGTGGTCCACAAAGCAGATAAAAACTGGAAAATACTGTCCTCTGGATTTTTCAACAATTTGTCTTAAGTTTCACGCGTACCCGCGTCCTTTCACGAAACCTGCCTGCGCCTGAGAAATTTGCCAGCTAATAAAACCCTCCAAACGGGATTGTAAAATACAGGGTTACCGATAGTTTTCGAGATAATTAACATTTAATGTTTTTCATCCAAATGTCCAAATTTCCACACCAGATCCTAAACTAAGAAAAAACCTGTTGTTGATTCTGATAATTTTTATTTTAGTATTTAACTAACACGTACATAAAGCTAACTTAGTATTAAAATGTTTCAAAATACTAAACAGGACCAAACTAGACACAAATATTTAAAAAATACTCAACAAAATTTTTACATTCGCCGTGAAAGGAAATTATCTAGCCCAAAAAAATTATACAAACTTTTGAGCAAATCACTAAAAAAACTTTCCTACCTAATAACCTTTTCTGAAAGATTATAAACAGCAATGAATAAAAATCACCTATTCAAAAAGAACGAATGACAATACAATCATTATTGATAACTCAGTTACATACTAGAATGTTTGCAAATGCGGTCGATGATTTTATCCAAGTAAAACAAATTAAATCCACTCAAAGTTTCTAGAGATCTCAATGTGTTGCCCTTGATTTCGGATACAAGTACGCTTCCTCACTTCGGTCTTTGTAACTCGTGTTGAAAAAGTTCGTTTCATCTCCTCAGCCGCATTGATAATTTTTTGCCTTAGTTCGTCAGCAGTATTCTCGTAAACCAATGCCTTCATGTGATCCCAGACGTAAAAATCAAGAGGTGTCAGATTTGGGCTCCGCGCAGGCCATGGGATGGGTTCACCCCTTCCTATCCATTTGTTCGGGTATGTGTTGTCCAACAACTGCCGAATTGTGATACGGTAATGTGCTGGACAACCATCATGCTGGAATATCAGGTTGTTGATGATTCTGTATTATGTTATAAATTTTGTTAAATAGTTACTTGTGGTTGTGCTGTCATTTTTGTTCTTGGAATAGGCCATCAGATAAGGAAGTTTTTAAAATAATTTGTTTGACCGGTTGTCTTTTTTTGAGCTAGACAATTTTCTTTCGCGGTGAATGTAAAAATTTTGATCTTTATTTTTTAAATAATTGTATGTAGTTTGAAACTGTTTAGTATTTTCACACATTGAAATACTAAATTAGATTTGCGTATGTGTCAGTAAAAAACTAAATTGGAAATTACCAAAATCGACAGCAGGGTTTTTTCTAAATTTGGGATGTAGTGTGGAAATCTGGACATATCATTGAAAAACATTAAATGTTAATTATCTCGAAAACTATCGGTTTTCGGAATTACATATGGGGGATTAATCTATTGCATCTGAGTCCCTCTATCACTTCCTGCAGGAAAGTGGTCGAGTTACCAGTAACCCTGTATATATTAGAACCTTACTTGCATGAGAGATTAACGAAAGTAGGCGATGATTGTCTGGATTTGTTGTAGATCCCTTTTTATGAAGTGGAACAAAAATTGATGTGCACCATTGATCTGGCCAAACACCGGAGGACCAGACACTCTTACAAATATTATGTAAAAGAGAGATGCCATCATCACTACATTGGGATCTTGTAGGTCTTTTGGAAAATAATTCACACTGTTTGTGTATACGCAGTACTACCTGTTCGAAAGTAGCTCAGTGAAATTGCTTTTTACCTAAATGGGTCTAGATAAAGATATTAGATACTATTTATTCCTTTCATTTATCAGCGCTACCTTCTCATTCATGTTTTTTTGTTAAAAAAAGCTCTGGAATAACTGCAAATGCATTCAAGTCATCGTTTAGCTTCTTGGCGTTACCTTAAAGAGCACGACGGTGATAGTAAGACAAAAAGTAAGTTTATATGACACGACGCACAATAAGAGAAAAACAGCCAGCCGTTCAGTGCTTGGGACAGTTCCTTGGAAATGTCCACATATCGCTGGACACCTGGTACAATTAAGGTGCGTATAAATGTGGGTCTTTGACCGGACAGACAGACACATCGAGCCAGAGACGGTCTCCGTTAGGACAACTTTTTCCATTGGCATAGAAAAAGGCAGATCGAGAATTCCGGTTGCTCTTTCAAAAATACGACGGAGACGGGTTATCAAGTGGAGTGTGCTTTACATTTCGGTTTACGTAAAGCTACGGTCAGAGTGAATCTGTGTATGACTGATTTTACTTCCTACAGGTGTGATATGCTTTGGTGTCATAGTAGGTAGTGCTGCTATGTACAGGGCGACTGGTAATTCGATACATACATTTGGGGAGGGTATAGTAGAGGTAGTAAGCTATAAAGTTGAGCATGTTTAATTCCTGATAGTTTCCGAGACAAATTAAATTTTAGAAGATTTCATTAAAATGCCGATCTCCAAACGAAAACCTTAATACAAGATTCTGGATTCTGGGTATTTTTGGAATTAGTCCTTAGAGAATATGCTATTACATCATTATAGACTAAAATAATCATGTGTCAAAAATTTCGAGAGATGGTATCAAAATCAGCATGTTTTGAAAAGTGACTTGAGGAAGGGTTACAAAGCAATGAATTTATCTTAAAACTTATTGTAAATGTGGTAAACACAGATATTAAGATTACATTTAAGCTCTAAAAGATTAATGGATCTCTGAGAGTACAAAGTTTCAACACAGTTTGGCGCAAACTGGTCATCGGACTTCTAATTTTTTTTATTTGTACTTGAATAATGTGCTACAACACCATGATTACTCATAAAAAAAGATCGGTAAACCAAAAATTTGGTATAGGTTCTCGAAATTGTATAATTTCAAAAGAAATATTCAAATTGTACTTTAAAATAGATTCGTCTTAAAAAGTCGCTAGGTAATCTCCTAACAGATCTAGATGACCAAGCAGAACATGCAAGCCACGTTATAAAAAATCATGTATTCCTAGATTTTTACTCTTGTACAAATGAGAGGTCGTAAATTGTCCAGAACGAAGTAGGTCTAAAATTAAGTATGATATTTCTTGTGAACAATATGGATTATATGGATTGATCATGAATGTACGTACGCTAAAGATCGACAATAATGAACGTACGTACAACAGACTATGACAGCTGAATCTCTACTTTTAGAACGGGCAACGCTGCCGGTGTTCATGCATGCACAGAAATCATCTACAGTATTAGCTTTAGCGTACGTACGTTCATGACCGATCTACAGTGTGTCAGTCTGTGAAACACAGATAGCGATAGCCTAATCGCAGTCAGCCCAACCAAAGAGTTTTTTCTGGGACTTTTCGACGTCTACACGAGACACTAACCTTTCGATTATGCCCCAGTGAAACCAGCAAGCCTCGTTCATATGTTTTCGAAGACGAGGACCAGATTCTTTGAAATGGTGAACAAGACACTGTTGCAAATCACCTCATTACGGTATTTCGCAGTGGAAAGTGTGGTTCACTAAGCATACAACTGGTAGGTATCCGTATCATTACGTGCCAGTATGTACTTTGAAAAAAGGCGATCCTGTCAGAAGAATGAATTTTTGTCGACTAATGCTTCATGTGGACGCCGAAGATGCAACGTTTTAAGCAGGGACCTTTGGACGGATGAGTCCATACATAGCTGAAAATCTATGGTCACAAGATTCTTTATAACGTGGCCTGCATGTTATCTTGCTTGCCTAGTGACTTTTTAAGACGAATGCATTTTAAATTACAACTTGAAGTTTCTTCTGAAATTATTCAATTCTGGTTTTGGTTAACCGACTACTTTTTATGAGTAGTTATGATGCAAACGTTCATTACTCAAGTATCCGTAACAAAACAGCAACAATATTAGCTGGATATAAGTATTAAGAGCGCCACTGAACTGACAGTAAATCGTGAATGATGGCGTGCTACAGTGTTCAAAACTATTGATAATATGTATTCGTGTCGGCAATACTCTAGCTCTGACTTAATGCATTTTACGCGTTCACAACATGTCTCTTAAGACATTGACTATGATGATGATAACAAAAATTAGAAATCCAATGACAAGTTTTAAGCTTAAGTGCAATCTTGTTGCCTGTGTTTACCACATTTACAAACAGTTTATGGTACCAATGGTAATGGATAACTAGAGAGATGGGCAATTGGGCATAGTTTTACCGTAAAATGCACGGTTAATCTTTTTTAATTTATGTTATTGGCTCTGATCTGAGATCAACTGGCCATTTCTATTTTGGATGGACATCTATTTTTTCTTAATAATATGAACATTGTTTTATATTAGTTATAGCTGAAAGTTACAGAATTATTTTTAGTTTTTGTGTGCAAAAGTGATATAATAGTTTGTATGCACAGCTGTTTTCACTAGCTAGTATAAGGATCATATTACCTGTTACCTCATTACTGATCAATTGGCATTCTAATATACAGTGTTGAGCAGTACCAATCTCTCCACATCTGCAGTGAGGGTCATCGTCTAGCCCTATTCTAGTTTTGTGTTGAGGGCTTAAGCAATGACCACACCTCAATCTGCAAAGTGTTCTCACAAGTGGTCTATTCGTTTCTCTCTTAAACCAGGGTTCTGTTCTTATGTTCTGCTGGTATGGAAGTGTTCGATCCACTTTTCTTTTAGGTTCTTGTTTGATTTACTGTTCAAGTCACTGTAGGGAATTTTGAAATTTCTCATCAATATTCCATCTGTAGTCGCCATCTTTGCTAGTAGCACGGTTAATTATTTGGTGACTTTTTAATACAAATTCATTCTTTTGTAACGCTGTAAGTCACCTTTCAACATATGCTGATTTTGACACCGTCTCGCCAAAGTGTTTGACTAAAAATTCCAAAATCCCACAATAAAATTTAGTTTTATTAAGGTTTTCGTTTGGAGGTCTGCATTTTAATGAAAATCTCTAAGATTCTTTCTTTTCTTATTGCTTAGACCCTCATCCCAAATACTTTTTTAACTCTAAGGGACCAAATGGCATCTGTGATATCGCTTCATGTCGATTTATATAGGAATTTGCAAGACCAGACTACCAATCCTCCTAACGGAAATAAGAAAATCGTAACAAATGGCTGAGCGGCGGCAAAAATATACACACAATGGCCGCAAACGACATCCTGGAACTGCGGCCGTTATTATTATCAGTGGGGTAAGCCTGCATTCGGTTGATAAGGCTGCTTGCCTGCCACCGTCTGGAGAGAAACGATTGCAAAGGGCATAGGTGTAGAGTGGTGGAGAGAAGTTAATGTATAGGGTGAGCCACGATTGCGCGAAGCAGCTAACTGCCAAATATACAGGGTGTAACTAAATAAGTGTAAAACATTTAAGGGGATGACTCCTCATCGAAAGAAAAAAATTAGATCCTTCATGTAAAGGATCTTCATTTATAGCATCCCTTGTTGAAATACAGCCCCTTAAAGGGGGTATATAAAATTTGTTTAACAATTTTTTTCACAAGCACTAAAAAAGCTGCAATATTGAAATTGACCTGACATTTTCTACTACCAAAAAGACATTTAGCCAGAAACTTACTCGCTTTACGCCGAAGTTATAAGGGGTGAAAACGCAACCCCTAAAATTTATTTCCAATGCAACCTCTGTTGATCATTAAATTATGTTATCTGAGGCTGAAACTGAAAACAAAAGCCGGATTTATAATCAGCGCTCTCACACTATACACGACACGAGTTTTTGTCTTGAAACGAAGCAAGATAACGATTTTAGATTTTTAGGGTAAACATGAAGATCTAAGAATCTGAAAATTCCTGATATTTGTTACCTGAGGCTGAAACTGGAAACAAAAGCCGGATTTATAATCGGCGTCCTCATACTATACACGACACGAGTTTTTGTCTTGAAACGAAGCAAGATAACGATTTTATAGAATTTTAGGGTAAACATGAAGATCTAAGAATCTGAAAATTTCTGATATTTGTTACCTGAGGCTGAAACTGAAAACAAAAGCCGGATTTACAATCAGCGCCCTCATACTATACACGACACGAGTTTTTGTCTTGAAACGATGCAAGATAAGGATTTTATAGATTTTTAGGGTAAACATGAAGATCTAAGAATCTGAAAATTTCTGATATTTGTTACCTGAGGCTGAAACTGAAAACAAAAGCCGGATTTACAATCAGCGCCCTCATACTATACACGACATGAGTTTTTGTCTTGAAACGAAGCAAGATAACGATTTTATAGATTTCTAGGGTAAACATGAAGATCTAAGAATCTGAAAATTTCTGATATTTGTTACCTGAGGCTGAAACTGAAAACAAAAGCCGGATTTACAATTAGCGCCCTCATACTTTACACGACACGAGTTTTTGTCTTGAAACGAAGCAAGATAACGATTTTATAGATTTTTAGGGTAAACATGAAGATCTAAGAATCTGAAAACTTCTGATATTTCTTACCTGAGGCTGAAACTGGAAACAAAAGCCGGATTTATAATCAGCGCCCTCATACTATACACGACACGAGTTTTGGTCTTGAAACGAAGCAAGATAACGATTATAGATTTTTAGGGTAAACATGAAGATCTAAGGATCTGAAAATTTCTGATATTTGCTACCTGAGGCTGAAACTGAAAACAAAAGCCGGATTTATAATCAGCGCCCTCATACTATACACGAAACAAGTTTTTGTCTTGAAAAGAAGCAAGATAACGATTTTAGATCTTTAGGGTAAACATGAAGATCTAAGAATCTGAAAATTTCTGATATTTGTTACCTGAGGCTGAAACTGGAAACAAAAGCCGGATTTATAATCAGCGCCCTCATGCAATACACGAAACAAGTTTTTGTCTTGAAACGAAGCAAGATAACGATTTTAGATTTTTAGGGTAAACATGAAGATCTAAGAATCTGAAAATTTCTGATATTTGTTACCTGAGGCTGAAACTGGAAACAAAAGCCGGATTTATAATCAGCGCCCTCATACAATACACGAAACAAGTTTTTGTCTTGAAACGAAGCAAGATAACGATTTTAGATTTTTAGGGTAAACATGAAGATCTAAGAATCTGAAAATTTCTAATATTTGTTACCTGAGGCTGAAACTGAAAACAAAAGCCGGATTTATAGTCAGCGCCCTCATACTATACACGAAACAAGTTCTTGTCTTGAAACGAAGCAAGATAACGATTTTAGATTTTTAGGGTAAACATGAAAATCTAAGGATCTGAAAATTTCTGATATTTGTTACCTGAGGCTGAAACTGAAAACAAAAGCCGGATTTATAATCAGCGCCCACATATTATACACGAAACAAGTTTTTGTCTTGAAACGAAGCAAGATAACGATTTTAGATTTTTAGGGTAAACATGAAGATTTAAGGATCTGAAACTGGAAACAAAAGCCGGATTTATAATCAGCGCCCTCATACTATACACGAAACAAGTTTTTGTCTTGGAACGAAGCAAGATAACGATTTTAGATTTTTAGGGTAAACATGAAGATTTAAGGATCTGAAAATTTGTGATATTTGTTACCTGAGGCTGAAACTGGAAACAAAAGCCAGATTTATAATCAGCGCCCTCATACTATACACGAAACAAGTTTTTGTCTTGAAACGAAGCAAGATAACGATTTTAGATTTTTAGGGTAAACATGAAGATCTAAGAATCTGAAAATTTCTAATATTTGTTACCTGAGGCTGAAACTGAAAACAAAAGCCGGATTTATAGTCAGCGCCCTCATGCTATACACGAAACAAGTTTTTGTCTTGAAACGAAGCACGATAACGATTTTAGATTTTTAGGGTAAACATGAAGATTTAAGGATCTGAAAATTTGTGATATTTGTTACCTGAGGCTGAAACTGGAAACATAAGCCAGATTTATAATCAGCGCTCTCATATTATACATGACACGAGTTTTTGTCTTGAAACGAAGCAAGATGACGATTTTAGATTTTTAGGGCAAACACGTTTATTCGATCAGATTTCCGAAATTTTTAGTTTTAACAGCACAATTACTTATGAAAACATTATTGGTATTATCTGCTACCAGTCTTTGGTTGCCTCAAGTAAACCAGTTTGCAGAAAGTCCAATGAAGCATACGGAAAGACAACTATCGCAAGATATCAGTCGTCACGATCCAGTTCTGGTATGAAACGATGAGATGCTAAATGATGTTGGATAACCATTGGCTTTAGAAAGTGGTATAGTAGAGCCCAGAGATATACCATTTGTGTACGTTTTGCGCTATATAAAAACTGCATTCCATCTCTTAGTACAGTTCATCATTTGGAATAGATACAGTTTTGATAATATTCAATGGTTACCATTATTTTACTTTCGTACTCGTAACCAATTCATGGAATGTGCTTCTAACCAATTTTCTAACATAACGTAACCTTTTAGAACGGTGAAAATGAAACACTAAGTTGTATTTGAACGTAAATCTGTCGGATGACGTTCACGATGTATATTTTGACTGAACTATGATAAGACCGATACATTTTAGGATTATTAGCGACTCCATCGATGAAGAGGACCGGACTTAGTCAAATTGTTTAGGCAGGTATTGCTACCGTTATTGATAGCAACGCCAATCTGCTTTTACTTTTGTGCGTTACTTTTCTGTCTGAATCAGACGTTTTTTTTGGAAGTGTGACAGCTAGAGTATGTTTCGGCCTTGGGAAGATAATGGGATTTCACAGCGATGTGAATTACCCTGCAGCAGTGAAGCTACGTCGGCGGTTTGTCATTACGGTGGTGAAAGTAGTGACTATAGTACGGACACTGATAATGAATTTGAACAGAGGGAGGTGGAGGTAGACCAATTAAAACCTCACAGAAGGTCACATCTTAGCGCAGATGCAAAACAAATAGTACTAAATGATAATGAACTAACGAAGGATCCGGAGAATGAAAATAAGGAGAGTATGATCAAAAAGACGTCAATTCTAACAGACGTTCCATATACAACAGTATGTGAAATTTTGAGAAATGGGCCACAAAAGAGGAAGCGTAGGTTTGATGCTGGTGTTTCAAAAGAACTAGATCCCACGATCACAAAATTGTTGAGGAATATTGTGTACGAAAAGTACAAAATTAATGAACTACCCACAATCGAATCCGTTCAAAGACAATTGGCTAGAATGGGGTAACAGTATCCAAGGAGTACATTGCAGCGATGGATTAGGAAGATTGGGTTTAGGTACAGAACTGTGAACAAACGAATGGCTATAATGGAAAGTGCAAGGATTGTGGAATGGCGGCACGATTACTTGAGAGCAATACCGGAACGAGCAGGGGAGGTCAGTGTACTACCTTGACGAGACCTGGTATGATCCCCATGATACCGCGTATACTTATCTTACACTGCGGATCATCTGAGGGCTAGGTCGAAAACGCACTCAAATTATGCGGAAAGAAAATTGAAGACTGCAATATAGACTACCACAAAAACATGGACTCGGGAATATTTGAGCAATGGTTTGAGTATACACTTATTCCCAATTTAAAGCCATTTGGCGTCATCGTAATGGACAACGCAAGCTATCACTCCAGACAAAGGTACAAAATTCCGAATTCAGCGTTATCGAAGGCGGAAATACAAGATTTTCTCATAAAACAGGATTTGTACTTTGAAGAAACTTACAAAAAAACTGAATTATTGAAAGTCCTCCACACTGAACAGTTTGAGAAACAATATGTCATAGAAAGCATAGCTAAAAAGTATGGTCATGATGTCTTAAGGTTGCCTCCCTATTTTTGCATTTTCAGTCCTATAGAATTAATTTGGGGACAACTAAAACAACGAATCGAACATTAAAATTGAGTGTAGAAAGGAATAATTTACCATATGGTTTATACGGTTATATTGAAATGTCTCTACCATATATTTATCAACAGATAATAAAGTTTCAAACATCTTGTTCAACCAACTGATGTATGAGCACTTTATTGGATGGAACGAACATTTTCGTTGTTGCCCACTCCATCGAATTCGAACGCCCAGTCCGACCCCGTTTCCTTTCTCTGTCGGCACTTTTTGCGGAGATCCTCACTTTGTAAACAAATGGTATATCTCTGGGCTTTACTATACCGCAAAATATTTTGTGACGTATTATAATTATCCTACCTTGTATGCCTATACCCCGCCACAAGCCTTCTAGGGGTGGCATTATTTGTAGTTTTATTGCAAATAAATGAATGAATGAAATGAATGAATGAAGATCTAAGGATCTGAAAATTTCTGATATTTGTTACCTGAGACTGAAACTGGAAACAAAAGCCGGATTTATATTCAGCGCCCTCATAGTATACACGAAACAAGTTTTTGCCTTGAAGCGAAGCTAGATAACGATTTTAGATTTTGAAAGGGTAAACATGAAGATCTAAGGATCTAAAAATGTCTGATATTTGTTACCTGAAGGTGACACTGAAAACAAAGGACGGATTTGTAACCAGCGCCCTCAAACTATGCACGACACGAGTTTTTGTCCTGAAAAGAAGCTAGATAATGATTTCAGATTTGTAGGGTAAACATGGAGATGTTTTCCGATAGCCTGTTTCTTTCTAAGCAAAAAATGTCTCTCGATTTTTTTGCCCAAAATAAACGAGTTCGCAGCAAAAAATTATTTTATGATTATTTTGACGATATTTTTACGTAAAATAATTTTTTGCTGAGAACTGGTTTATTTTGGGCAAAATACTTAAGAGACATTTTTTGCTTAGAAAGAAACAGGCTATCGGAAATAAATTTTTAAATGGTAAGCAAATAATAAGACAAAAAGTTGCTTTGGGGCTGTATCTTAACAAGGGATGCTCCAATGAAGTTTCTTTATATAAAAGATCCTATCTTTTTTTCGATGAGAAATCACCCCCTTAAATATTTTATTCTTATTTAGTTACACCCTGTATATATCAGTATATACAGGGTGGGACAACAATGGGTGGACGGAAGATAGTGGGCTTACTAGAACATATTTCAGAAATCATGATAGGGAACTGTATGGGCTATAAACTTAAAATATTTTCACTTAAATTTTGGCGTATATACAGGGTGGTTAGTATCAGACTTAATTCCTTTAAATGATACTTTCTGTATATTATTGTATATTTGGATTCCGTGGTCAATTCTAGTGTGACTTAATGCGTTCACGTGGGAGTTAAACCAAACCGTTGAAGCGCAAATCACCAATATTTGGTGTAAGTAAATATATGAAAAAAAAACTGAATATCGTAGGGATTATAACACTTAGAAAACTGTGACTTTTCGGCGTGAGTAAGCATGAAATGCCTCAGTTCAAGTTGGATGGTCAAATTTGGATTTTTTTAGTTGGAGAAATCGGTAGGTTAATACAGTGTGTCCCACGACGACTAAGACAAGCAATATATCGGAACTGGGCAGTAGTAGCGAATTATAATTTTGGGGATGTAAATTAGAGTAAATATAGTATCTTTTTTTCTTATTGTGTCACCCAATGAGCTATTTGTTTTTGGTCACGTGACGTCCGATTCAAAATTTTAATGGGACACCCTGTATATTTGTGACTTTTTGTGTTCCCCCCGATTGAATAAATCCAACAAACTAGCACACTTGGTGTCTAAAGTGATTAATTGAAGAGCTACAGGTACTTAAAGGACTGTACCTCTTGTTCGAGAATGCTTATTTGTATTAAAATATTATTGTTTTTTGTTGTTTGTAACAACAGTCAGTCAGTGTGACAACTACTGTCAATAATGTAAAAAGAGTCAGTCGCCAATAAACTATTGTACAAGAAAGGTCGTCAGTATCATTGTTCCTGATTCTCAAGGAACGTAGCAGGGAAAATTGATCCTACCAGTCCAAAGTTATAAAACAGGGAAGCCGTAAGAAGCTCATCGAGATCCAAGGTAAACCCAACATATTTATGGTCCAATCGAGCGCGGATACTAGTGGATCTACACTCCTTGCTACGATTGACAGGCATATTGGCATATAGGGCTCCTTAAATCAAAGTTGAAGTATCGGAGTCAGGAGAACAGGCGACAGAAGTCTACTCCACAACCTGGCGTACCTTTCCTTGATTTGCGTCAGTTACGCGAGAATAAAAGTATTTCGGCGTCAGTTAAATACGCAAAGGTTAATCCAAGTAATAATATAAGTAAATTTAGTAAATATGAGTGAGATTGATTCACTTAAAAATCGTCGGAAGTCATTAAAAGGCTGGTTGACACGCTCGATGAACTTTTTCAATTCATTAGATAAAGCAAACGTTGATGACGAAAAGTATAATGAAGTTGTAAGTAGGCTTTTAAAGATTGAACCCATGTGGGAGGAGTTCAATGAAATTCAAAGTAAAATTGAGGCATTGGAACTTTCTGAAGACGATGAACTTCAGAGACAACAGTTTGATGACAGTTATTTCAAATTAGTAGGTCAGATGAAAGCATTCATCAAGAAGTGGGAAAATGCCTCTGATGTAGCAAGCAATAGATCATCGGCATCGGTAGTCAGATCAGCCTCTAGTTCAGCATCGCATAATAGTAATGTGAATAATAGCAATTTAGTGAAATTGCCATCTATAAAGATACCTTCCTTTGACGGTCATTACCATAATTGGCTAGAGTTTAAAGATTCATTTTTATCATTAATAGATAGAAATGAGCATTTGTCAGACATCCAAAAATTTTATTATCTAAAAACTTGTTTAGAAAGGAATGTCCTTGACACTATAAAATTCATTGAGGTTACTGCTGACAATTATCAAAGTGCTTGGCAGTTCTTAGTAGAAAGGTATGAAAATAAAAGATTGATTGTATTCACCCATATTAAAGCTATTATAGAACATTCAGCGGTCAGTAAAGAAAATCATATGGAGCTAAGGAATTTATATGATAGCGTCATGAAACATCTTAGATCGTTGAAAAGTTTAGGAGAAAAAACGGATGAGTGGGATAGCCTCATTATATACATCATGAGTACAAAGTTCGACTCAATCACTAGGAGAGATTGGGAGAATTTTATGTATAATGGGGATCTTCCTACAATGGCGGATTTACATATGTTTTTGAAGAAAAAATGTGAAGTTTTGGAAAAATTAGAATTGGTGAAGGGAGATGCCAGGCACTTGGATAAAGGGAAGTTTCACCCAACCTCGAGTCATAGAAAGTCACATATAAGTAGTAGCTTCGCAGCTACTGAGTCTGTTATTGAATGTTTCAATTGCAAAGGCCCGCACTCAATATTCAAGTGCACAATGTTTCTATCACTTCCAATTAGCGACCGCATTTCTACTGTTAAGAGATTGAAATTATGCTTGAACTGTTTGAGAGATAATCATCCTACTTGGAAGTGTAAATTAAGTAAATGCAAATACTGTAGGTTATCACATAACGCATTACTTCATCTAAGTTCTCGCGAAGAAACGACCGTTGGTGAGAAGAATCATCATCGTCCAAACGCGGAACGGCCGGCAGTCGGTTCAGCGCATGCACAATCGCAAACGTTGCCGCTACAGAGTGAAGCTGTGTTGCCGTCATTGCCGCCGGCGCCGTCTACTACTACGAATGGTTTCACTTGTGCTAACGTTCGGACAGATAGTTCCCAGATTTTGCTATCTACAGCTTTAGTACAGGTAAAAGATGCTGAAAGCCAATCAGTAATCGTTAGGGCACTGTTAGATTCAGGTAGTCAAAGCAATTTTATCTCTGAAAGGCTTTGTCAAAGGCTTAATTTAAAAATGAGAAAAATAAATCATTCTATTAAGGGTGTGGGACAAACGCTAACAAATATTAACAGAAAGGTTGAAATATCCATCAAATCGAATGTGACTGAGTTTTCCATAGATATAAGCTGCTTGGTAATTCCTCGCATAACTGATAAATTACCGATAGTTTCATTTGACAGCTCTAGTCTTGATATACCAAGTTATATAGAATTGGCCGACCCTCAGTTTAATGTTTCTGGTGACGTGGATTTATTATTAGGTTCTGAAGTGTTTTGGTCAGTAATGGTACCAGATCTGAAATCACATAAGCGTCTGATGATTTGGTTACAAAATACGAAGTTGGGATGGTTAGTAGCAGGCAATTTAACTTGGGGAATAAGTAATAATACTACGATTAGTTGTTTGAGTTTAAGTTACTATAGTAGTACAAAATGTAGTATTGATAATAAGCTAGAGAAGTTTTGGCAGTTAGAGGAAGTATCAAATGAAAAAATTATAAAATCAGATGTAGATAGTTATTGTGAAGATTATTTCAAAGAGACTACACAGCAAGACGAGAATGGTCAATTTATAGTTAGAATCCCATTCAAAGAAAATGTTAAACAGTTAGGAGAGTCACGCGAAATGGCGCTTCATAGATATCAGTCACTAGAGAGAAGGCTAGTAAAAAATCCAAATCTGAGGTTAGAGTATAATGCGTTTATGAGAGAATATCGCGATATGAATCATATGGAAGAATTCGACGATAGTTGCGAACATAATAAAGGTTACTATCTGCCTCACCATGCAGTTATAAAGTCATCAAGTATAACTACTAAGTGTAGAGTGGTTTTTGACGCTTCAGCTAAAACTAGTTCAGAATTATCGCTTAATGATACCCAATTTGTGGGACCTAAGTTACAGGATGACCTGTTTGATATTTTAGTTCGATTTAGAAAACATAAATTAGTTATGACAGGGGATGTCTCTAAAATGTATAGGAGAATTTGGATTGCTGAAGATCAAAGACTTTACCAAAAAATTTTGTGGCGTTTTGAAGCTACTGACTGTATTAAATGCTACAAGTTAAAAACTGTCACCTATGGTACTGCATCAGCGCCATATCTTGCGGTAAGGTGTCTTATTGAAGTAGCAAATAGGTATGAAAATGAATTTCCAGAAGCTTGTAAGATTATCAAACGGGATTTTTATATGGATGATTTATTGACAGGTTCAGAATCGGCTGTAGATCTATTAAAAATACAGGGTGATGTATCTAACATTTTAAACAGTGTTGGCTTACCATTGAGAAAGTGGTTATGTAATGATAAACAAGTTTTGAATAATTTTGAAACACATGGTGAGACAGATGCTAGTATTTTGGAATTTGGTGAAGATGAACAAAATAAAACGCTCGGTGTATTCTGGAATGCATATAGTGATATAATTCAGTATAAAGTTGATTTGGATATTCTGTCTAACAATCGCATGACGAAGAGACGTGTATTATCCACAATCTGTCAGATCTTTGATCCGTTAGGTTTAGTAAGCTGTGTGATCATAGTAGCTAAGTTAATGATACAGGAAATGTGGATTAGGAAATTGGAATGGGATGACGAGTTGCCTAACGATTTGCAAAGTAAATGGATTCTATTTCGTGAGGATCTAAAGTGTATAACAGAACTCAGGATACCGCGACGGGCCGTTCTATCAGAATACATGAGTATTGAAATACATGGATTCTGTGATGCGAGTGAGAAGGCATACGCAGCATGTGTATATATTAGATGCACATTTAGCACAAAGGCCCCGATGTCACATTTGGTATGTGCAAAATCCAGAGTTGCCCCGGTTAAACAAATAAGCCTACCACGTTTAGAATCATGCGGCGCGGTTTTAGTAGCGAACCTAATCAGTAAAACTATGACTGTTATAGAAATAAAGTTTAATAAACGTTATCTATGGACCGATTCCATGATAACCCTCGCTTGGATACGAGGGGACTCCAAGAGGTGGAAAACCTTCGTAGCCAATCGCGTAAGTGAAATTCAGTCTCTCACTAAGGTATTAAATTGGCGACACATCAACTCTGCCGACAACGCAGCAGATTTGTTGTCTAGAGGAGCGACAGTTGAAACATTGCGAGACTGTCCACTGTGGTGGCATGGTCCTTCCTTTTTGGAATTAGATAACACTGAATGGGATAGGGAAAATCTTGTAATCAATTTTGAGTCAGAAATACCAGAACAACGGAGTACCTTATCATTAGTGTCAAGTAACGATAAAAATGTCTTTTTAGAATTAATTTATAAGTTTTCAAGATTAAATAAGATTGTCAAAGTAATATGTTATGTGAACAGGTTTGTTAATCACTCTCTCCGAAAACAAAGAAATGTCGGACCTTTGACTCCTATAGAGCTAAATAACTC
This sequence comes from Callosobruchus maculatus, assembly GCA_951848785.1. Taxonomy (NCBI): domain Eukaryota; kingdom Metazoa; phylum Arthropoda; class Insecta; order Coleoptera; family Chrysomelidae; genus Callosobruchus; species Callosobruchus maculatus. Next base: position 106,567 of record CATOUR010000007.1, read on the forward strand.
TTTAAATTTTTTGATTAAGCTTGTACAAAATACATGTTTTTCGACAGAATATAAGGCTTTATTGAATAATGAAGAACTAAATAGTAAAAGCAAGTTGCTTCCTTTGAGACCATTTCTAGAAAATGGCATTATGCGAGTTGGTGGTAGAATACGAAACGCTAAACAGGATTATGATAAAAGACACCCGATAATTTTACCCAAGGGTCATGTCCTCACCTATTTGATATTAAGAGATAGTCATGAAAGGCTACTACATTGTGGGGTGCAAACACTGTTATTTTCAGTAAGAGATAAATATTGGCCTATTTCTGGAAGAAATTCTTGTAAAAATATAGTAAGAAACTGCGTAACTTGTTTTAAGGTTTCTCCCAAGGTTATACATTATCTTATGGGTGATCTTCCTGAAGTCAGAGTAAATACCTATCTACCCTTCCAGAATATTGGAATAGATTACGGCGGACCTTTCTATGTTAAAGACCGTAAAGGTAGGGGCGCTAAAATTAGTAAGGTTTATATATGTCTCTTTATTTGCATGAGTGTAAAGGCAGTCCATATCGAACTGGTGTCAGATCTGACCACCGATGCATTTTTTGCTGCGTTCAACAGATTTTGCAGCCGCAGAGGCAAACCAACTCATGTTTATTCCGATAACGGAAGTAATTTTCTGGGAGCAAATAATGAATTAAGGGTGCTGTTTAAGTTTTTGAAAGAAAATTCTGAAAAAATAGTTAACCAGTTAGCGATTGAGCGTGTCCACTGGCATTTTATACCTGCTAGAAGTCCTAGCTTTGGTGGACTCTGGGAAGCAGGAATTAAAAGTGCAAAATACCATATACGGCGAGTAATAGGTAAACAACATTTAACGTTTGAGGGATTTAGTACATCTGACGCAAATCGAAAGTATGCTTAACTCCCGTCCTCTATGCCCCCTAACTGAGGATCCAGAGGAAACAGCAGCTCTAACTCCTGCTCACTTTTTGATTGGACGGCAGTTGACGGCCCTCCCAGAATTGGACGTAACTTGCATGTCTGTCAATCGTTTGAATACCTGGCAGCAGCTACAGGCGATGACGCAGCACTACTGGAAGAGATGGAGTAAGGAGTATCTGACGGAACTTCAAACAAGGACCAAATGGAAACGAGATGGAGGAAAACTATTGCAGATAGGCTCCTTAGTCTTACTTAAGGAAGACAACACACCTACGTTGGACTGGACACTAGGCCGCGTGGTGCGGTTATTTCCGGGTAGTGACGGTATTGTACGAGTATGCGAAGTAAAGGTTAGAGGATTCACCGTGAAGCGGGCTATAAACAGGTTGTGTTTACTTCCTGTAGAATCACAGACTAGTTGTTGAAAGTCCTGATCCTTTCAAGGCGGCCGATATATGTTCGAGAATGCTTATTTGTATTAAAATATTATTGTTTTTTGTTGTTTGTAACAACAGTCAGTCAGTGTGACAACTACTGTCAATAATGTAAAAAGAGTCAGTCGCCAATAAACTATTGTACAAGAAAGGTCGTCAGTATCATTGTTCCTGATTCTCAAGGAACGTAGCAGGGAAAATTGATCCTACCAGTCCAAAGTTATAAAACAGGGAAGCCGTAAGAAGCTCATCGAGATCCAAGGTAAACCCAACACCTCTACCATTATGCAACACTACCAAAGTAATTTAACTGTAGGGGTACATGTTATAATCAATGGTAGTGGTATCATCCTTTAAATACCCGTAGTTCTTGAATTAATCACTTTAGACCCCAAGTGTGCTAGTTTGTCGGAATTGTTTTATCGGGAGGAACACAAAAAGTCATAAATATACAGGATGTCCCATTAAAAGTATTGAATCGGACGTCACTTGACCAAAAACAAATACCTCATTGGGTGACAAAATAACAAAAAATGATACAATATTTGCTCTAATTTAAGCCCCCAAAGTTATAATTTGCTACTACTGCCCAGTTCCGATATATTGCTTGTCTTAATCGTCGTGGGACACCCTGTATTAAGGTAACTTTACTCATAGGTAACTGAATTTTTTCAAATGAAAATGGTTTTTTATACAATTAGATGTAAAGTTTGATAGCCTTTCTAACAATTTAGTATTAAAGTATCAAAATCTCGTAGTTTTCATTTTATTCCAAATTTTCAGCCAAATCGGTATTTTCTTACTTTCCTATTGATACGCAGGATGTTTTTAGTACACACATAGAAGGATATTATCAATTTTGATAATCCTGTAAAGTTGTACCAGCGACAAAAACATTTGTTCTCACCCCGAGGAAATTTTCTTGATGTATACAATTGATTTTAACACTCATTCTAAATCTAAAGAAATATGCTCTAACTAAGAATATAATAATTTTCTTCACAACTAAAATTTCAATACTCTTCGCCAAGATTATGAAATGCTTCAGTCAATATTATCATAGGTGATATATTCATTATCTTGTGTTCAAGATTATCATGTAGATAGATTTCGATATTCTTACATTTAAGTTGAGACTTTCCCAGTTTTGATTTGACAATATTCCCTAAATATAATCCTAAATGATCGAAAATATCAAATTTTTGGTTTAAGATAATTACAGCTTTGGAGGGAAGTTTCGTTCCAGAGGATCTGCCATTTGGAGTTGACGTTGAAGCTATTGGCTATTGTTGTGCTGATAGCATTGGCGGTTTCCTAGATAGACTAAGTATCAATCTCATTTGATCCTTGTACTTTGACAATTTCTTCTAAGACTTAAAATAATGCATCGCGGTATTCCTAACCGGCAGCATTGCAACTGGTAGTTTATTAACGGGCGCCTCCTCAACACGCAACCAGTATTAATTAATGATTAATGCTAATGGGTCGCGGGGAAACATAATCTTTAAATTATCTGCCCGCTCATTATAAACACGAGAAAACACTAGCCCTCACCATCGAACTTGTGTTGACAAGACAAACTACCGTTCGGACTTGAAGTTCAGCAAATAAGTAGACTTTTACGATCCTCTTTCAATTTACCTCTAATAATAGTATCATTATAGTCACAATGTCTTAACAGACATGTTATGAACTCGTAAAATGCTGAAGTATTACTGACACGAATATTATCAATAGTTTTAAGAACTGTAGCTCGTCATCGGTCGCAATTTACTGTCAGTTCAGTGGCGCTCTTGATTCTCATATCCAGCAACTGTTTCGTCGTATCGAACCAGCGTGTAGGGGAACGGCCACGGCGCCGCCCACTCGGGGCGTGATCCTGAACTACAAGTTTCTCCATATTATCGCTTCTGTAAATATGTCCGAAGAAAGTAAGCATTTTCGTCGACACAATGTAGGATAATCTCTTTGGATTACAGAGCTCATCCAGTATGCGTAAGGAATTGGTCTAGTTTATCTAATGTTGAATGTTTAAAAATCTTAATTTTGTTTTTATTCGAACCAAATTAGAGTACGCCTCACTGGTTTAGTATCCTATATACCAGAATTCAATAATCAGAGTTGAATCTGTTCAACGCAAAGCTCTGAAGTATTGGTACTTCAAATGCACTGGCAAATATCCTGAAAGAGGCTGTGATCATAATCACTTATTGAACATTTTTGGCATCGAATCTTTGCAACAGCGTCGTGATACTCAAGCACTGGCTTTTCTTCATAAACTTCTTCATGGCCAAATTGATTGCAGCTTCTTATTAAGTAAGATAAACTTTCATGTACCTAGAATTGGCAGTCGTCATAGCTATAGATTTTACTGTGATATCTCGCGTACAAATATGTTGTGTAAGTCTCCGATAGCTCTCATGTCTTCCATATATAACTCGATATGTGATAAAGCAGACATATTTCATGATCAAATTAATCATATACTATGCATTAGACGGGATAGCCTTCAATTTTAATTTTTGTTTCTCTGTATCCTTTATGATAATTTCTATTATTTTTTTTGGTTTAGGTGGTATTGAATAATTTATAGTTAATGTCTGAGCAGGCAATGTTTGATGTATCTAGTTTAGTTTTCATATGTTTCCTATGATTGGTTGATCATTACCTGTCGGAAAATGAACGTATTATTATTATTATTCTGATTTTTCAAGTTTCTCTCGCATGACTGCGGTAGCAACAAATGTTGACGGGCTGTGCCAAGTCAACACCTGAACTATTACTGATCGGAATTTAAAAAAGATCGTACTATATTACAGGTCTTAAGGATTACAGACTTTTGGAATATTTTGTGTAACTTTTCGTCCAGGCCTAGCTGGTGCAGGTGTGGTGTGAATGTGTTAGGTGTAAAGCCTGATACCGACATAATTAGGGGGATAATAACGACTTTGTCTTGTTTCCAGAGACGTTTTACTTCTATGGCAAGGTCTGTGTATTTAGATATCTTCCCAGCGTAGGTGGTTTGAACATTCGTATCATTAGGGATAGCAATATCTATTAAATAGGTAACTTTGTCTGCCTTCGACTGAAAAACTATATCTGGTCTATTGGCTGGGATAGTTTTATCTGTGTGTATTTCAACGTCCCAGTATAGTTTGTACCGATCGTTTTCGAGTACTGATGTCGGAGTGTAATTGTAGTATGGATCTGTGTTTTCTATCAGTTTGTTTGCTGTTGCTAGTGCTTCCTGTATGACCTTGGCCGCAGAGTTATGTCTGGCTGTGTATTCGGTACCGGCAAGAGTTTTGCACCCGCTTGTTATGTGATCTATTGTTTCTTTCTGTTGGTGACATTTTCTGCAGTTACCTTCTGTTATGGATGGGTCTTTAATTATGTATTTCTTGTAGTTTCTTGTCGCAATAACTTGGTCCTGGATAGCAAGCACAAATCCTTCAGTTTCTGGAAAGAGCTGGCCATCCTGCAGCCAGGTGTATGACTGTTTTTCGTTTATGTGGTCTTGCGTAATACGGTATCTATGCTTGCCATGGAGTGGTTTCTGCGACCAGGTGTTTATTTTTTCTTGTTGCGATTGCGTGGGATTGTGTGCGTCTGCGGCGTGGTCTGGACATGATAGATTGAGTGGTGTATAGTTTTTGTCTGCTTTTACTATTGCTCGATGTAAATTTGTTTGTTTGTTTTGGAAGAAATGTCTGAGTGTCTTTATCTGTCTTGTGCGAAGCGACTGTATATCTATAATCCCTCTGCCTCCTTGTTTTCTGTCTATGGTGAGCCTTTCTTTGCATGCGTTTGGATGTGACATTCGGTGTTTCGTGAGTTCTGTCCGTATGAGGATGTGGATGTTCTCTATATCAGTGTGTGACCACTTGATTATTATTATTATTATTCTGATTTTCAAGTTTCTCTCGCATGACTGCGGTAGCAACAAATGTTGACGGGCTGTGCCAAGTCAACACCTGAACTATTACTGATCGGAATTTAAGAAAGATCGTACTATATTACAGGTCTTAAGGATTACAGACTTTTGGAATGTTTTGTGTAACTTTTCGTCCAGGCCTAGCTGGTGCAGGTGTGGTGTGAATGTGTTAGGTGTAAGGCCTGATACCGACATAATTAGGGGGACAATAACGACTTTGTCTTGTTTCCAGAGCCGTTTTACTTCTATGGCAAGGTCTGTGTATTTAGATATCTTCCCAGCGTAGGTGGTTTGAACATTCGTATCATTAGGGATAGCAATATCTATTAAATAGGTAACTTTGTCTGCCTTCGACTGAAAAACTATATCTGGTCTATTGGCTGGGATAGTTTTATCTGTGTGTATTTCGACGTCCCAGTATAGTTTGTATTGATTGTTGTCAAGTACTGATATCGGAGTGTAATTGTAGTATGGATCTGTGTTGTCTATCATTTTGTTTACTGTGGCTAGTGCTTGGTGTATGATCTTGGCCGCAGAGTTATGTCTGGCTGTGTATTCGGTACCGGCAAGAGTTTTGCACCCGCTTGTTATGTGATCTATTGTTTCTTTCTGTTGGTGACATTTTCTGTAGTTATCTTCTGTTATGGATGGATCTTTAATTATGTATTTCTTGTAGTTTCTTGTCGCAATAACTTGGTCCTGGATAGCAAGCATAAATCCTTCAGTTTCTGGAAAGAGCTGGCCATCCTGCAGCCAGGTGTATGACTGTTTTTCGTTTATGTGGTCTTGCGTAATACGGTATCTAGGCTTGCCATGGAGTGGTTTCTGCGACCAGGTGTTTATTTTTTCTTGTTGCGATTGTGTAGGATTGTGTGTGTCTGCGGCGTGGTCAGGACATGACAGGTTGAGTGGTGTATAGTTTTTGTCTGCTTTTACTATTGCTCGATGTAAATTTGTTTGTTTGTTTTGGAAGAAATGTCTGAGTATCTTTATCTGTCTTGTGCGAAGCGACTGTATATCTATAAGTTTAAAACAAAAAAGTGCAGCCCGGGCTCCGACACACCGGGCTGCTGTTCCATTACCCAATGACTACTCCTCACACCGTGAGGTGAGCAATCACTGGGTCCGCGAATCGTGCGCCCTAAGTAGACGAAGGGACCCAAGGATGACTGCCTTCTGCATTCTGGCGGCTAAGATGTGCGCCGCCGCACGGCACACCGGTATTTTGCGCAGTGCAGAGAGCAGCGTATTCCTCATTCCACCTAGGGATCCAATGACCATAACCAGCAGACTTACAGTGTAGTCTGGCCAGAGCCTGCGAAGTTGTCCGAGCAACTCCTGATATTTGGTCCGCTTTTCCTCCTCCTTAGAGACGATGTTCACCTCGGCAGGGGCCGAAAACTCAATAACGAACATCGTCTTCTGTTGGTGGTCGAGAAGGACTATGTCGGGCTTGTTTGCCTGTACAAGCTCGAGCGTGGGGAACGAGTAGTTCCAGTAAATCCGGCATCTCTCGTTCTCCACAACGGACTCTATATCCCCTGGAGCGTATGGCAGCACCGGTGTCTCATCGATACCGTATGAGTGCCTCAAATGATAGTAGAGCACTCGTAGAGCCGCGTTGTGCCGATGGACGTAAGCCGTCCCAGCGTACCTCTTACACGCCGACAAGAGATGCATAAGCGTCTCTGGCGCCTGTCGGCAAGCTCTACAAAGGGTGTCGGGTACATCTAGACCCATAACCCTTTTACGGTACACCAAGGTGTTGAAGACACCGTCTTGGCAAGCCATTATAAAGCCCTCATATAATATAATATATATCATATAATAAAGCCCTCATATAATATTATTATTATTATTATTATTATTACAAACACAGTATTTCAGAAGGTGATAGTTAAGACCTTAGTGAATGACAGATATTTGCGATTTTCTCAAAAAAGTTTTTTAGTGTGAAAAAACTTGCAAAGCAAAATCATACATTATTCAAATGTCTGTAATTTAAAAAATAAACACGATATCGAAAAAAGGCCAAATAGATGACAAAGCGCAAGCCTTCTTCTTCAATTTGCTTTTTGAATCATTAATGTAAGCTTAAAGGTAACGTCAGGAGCTTGGACATGCGAAATTAATTTTTATGGCGACCTTTGGACCTTACCTTTGGACCTTGACCTTACCTTTGAATTTTTGAACTTACCTCCTCTCATCTTAGACACACACACTGGAAAAAAGGAAGAGGCGGCCACGCCTCCTCGCTAACACAGGAATACGTCTTTTCTTGGATTCTCAATTTCGCGCGCTATACCTCAGACCCTTAAGGTCAGGTTGTTTTAATCGTTTCGCAATATCTGGGACAAAACAGCTTAGTAGGTCGTAAATTCCTACATATCAGTCATGATTTCATCGACGATAATATAAGAAAAAATCTAAATAGGCACTTGATGCTGTCCTTTTGGATTCAGCTACACTTTAATTGCCTAATTAATGTTATAAATAGTCGTTATAAAAATATAATCAAGAATGCATCTTCGTATTGGTAGTAATAAACCTACACCCTTTATAAGCAACATAAATTTTATTAGTCGTTAAGTTTCTGGTAGTATCCTCTTTTTAGTGGGATTTTCTGCAGTGTTGAATATACTGACGGCAATAAAAATGTTATTTTTAATTATCTGGGTGGGTTTATCTGGATCATCTTTCACTGCAATGCACCGCTCAATATTTAAAGCCTTATTTAGAGCGACTTGACGGTTTCAGGAAAGGACTGACATAAGTTATCACAATTCAACGTATACAGAATTCATGTGCTAGGTTAGTGTGTGGTGTAAGTAGAGGGCATCCAATTTCTCATAGAATCAAAGAAATAGGCTGGCTCCGCATGTCACAGAGACGCATACATCACTGTCTTGTGCTTTTTCATAAGATAATCCTTGAAAAAACACCCTCTTATCTTTATAACAAAATAGTATTCAGGTCGGATTTACACAATGTCAACATACGGGGAAAGGAGTTGATAAGTCCATCCCAGCATAACACTTACTTTTTCGAAACGTCATTTTCATATTGTATATACAATTTGTATAATATGCTGCCCTCAGGATTTAAGAGATTTTCAGTCGAAACCTTTAAACGTCGTGTCCGAACATTTAGAGTTGAAAATGCCATTTTTTGAATAATTATGTATATTACTATTATCCTCGCTATTATCTTATATAATTTATGTATAGTATTATTATCAACTATCTTAAATAATAATTATTAATAGGTATGTATATTATTACGATTATTATATTTTTATAACATTTTTCTAGCAAAATTTGCTACGGGAGTAGGTCTTTTATGAAGCGGATTTATTTAGTTATTTATTCAGTCATTGATCTATTATATGTTTATTTGCGCAGCAGAAATGTGTACCTACAGATTTTGCAATGAAAATTGGTCATTCCGGCGATTTTTCATCAATAAATAAATTTAAACACTTGTTGAACTATTGTTCTCTAAATGCGATCACAGGTAGCTGAGGTCATAATATTGTGTTTAATAGATGCAATATAACTGAGACGCTACAGTTGAATGATTCAAATTTTAGAAATACCATGGAAAATACCATGGAAATACGTTATGAAATCCTGTTTAGTTAGTTAATAGGGTTAGGTAATGCAAAAATGGTTGAGTGGAAGAGCACTGTTGTAGTGAACTACGCCATTTGAGGTATATCTGTATATGCTTCAGTAAAGACTATTATTATTATTATTATTCTCAATAATAACAAAATGTCATTTTCGGATACGATTCAGTCAGTGGCCTACAGGTCAGCCAAGTTGAACATAACATCTTTGATAAAGCTTATTATTGCGAAAAAATAATAGTTTTGTTATCAAACGTATATGTACATACAGGGTGGTACAATAAGCGCGTGGTGCTCTCTAGCGGCCTTACTTGCAGAAAATAATTTCAAAGATGGCGGCCATCCGGATATATCGGAAGTAGGCAACAACTTCCTTATTTCAAATAGAACACTGTGTATATTATTACGTTTTTGAATTCAGGATTGACTTTTAGGTCCAGCTTGTTAACCATACTTTATGCCTACGAAGCTTATTTTCGGAATTGTTCAGCATCTTTAGAAAATTTGACGTTTGTATTACCAGTAGTAGCAACATATAGATCGTACGAAGTACTTTAAAAAAGTATTGGTTCGCCATCTATCTACCAAAGCCGGTACCTGAGCGTTTATTCTGAGGAACCGAGTACTGTTTATGTGACCCGTTTTAAAAGCATCAGGTATAGGAACCTGCGGATACGACAACACACAGACTCTTTGTTGTGGAACACTCTCGACATTCGGTTTATGCTAAAAAGCAACTTAACTCAATTAGAGAGTAGCAATCTCATTCATTCATCCGAAACCAATCACAGACGACGTCGTTTCACTTTTATTAATTCTTTTTTACGTACCGCTTCCCAATATCGATATGTTGGTACTACTAGTACGAGTTTTGCCAGCTAAGCACTAACAGGCAATTTCATTTATTCGTCTGAGACCTAAATCACACTGACGAGCTTTAATAAAAGCGAAACGACGTCGTCTTTGATTGGCTTCGGATGAATGAATGAGATTGCTACTCTTGTGGTTCTATTTTTGATGATTTTCAACATATTTGCGATTTTGTAATAATTGAATTGCGAGAAAGTCAAACTCATCATCTTCATTATCTACATGTTTCCTTCTCTCATGTTTTTCGTACTTGACTATTTCGGTCCTGCCAAAACTGTCCATCACTGTTTCAAAAAATTCTTGGACCTAGATGCCTTCTATCAGGAAATATCTCTTTGTACACACTCGATGAGAGCAAACTACTTTTTTAAATATTCTCCAATGATATAAATTATGTGAACTATTTCTTGGTTGTTAAGTTACATTGTTACTAAAACCCCTTTCAACCACATGCAATAAGTTTCAAAAAATCTGACATAAATGATTTGGTATAAGTTAGCAATTGCTTCGTCTGTGAGGCACGTCACCTACGATTTTTCCAATTCATAAGCGCCATTACAGAGTAATTACAAAATCGTCATCAGCATAGTCACAATTACTTGACAGACATGTTGTGAACTCGTAAAATGGATTAAGACGGAGCTAGAGTATTGCCGACATGAATATTATCAATAGTTTTGAAAACTGTAGCTTGCCATCGTTCGCCATTTACTGTCAGATCAGTGGGGCTCTTGATACTCATATGCAGCAACTGTTCCGTCGCATCCACCCAGCGTATAGGGGAACGGCCACGGCGCCGCCCACTCTGGGCGTGACCCTGAACTACAAGTTGCTCCATATTATCGCTTCAGTGAATATGTCCGAAGAATGTAAACATTCTCGTCGACACAATGGAGGATAATCTCTTTGGATTACCGAGCCCATCCAGTATGGAAACGTTAGTTCGATGGGCGCTATAAGGGACTCTCAGTATGCTCCTCCTCGTCCACATTTCAAATCTGCCTTTTTAACAGTCCAAGTTTCCGAGGCATACAAAAATATGGAGAACACAAAAGACTGAACCAGCGACATTTTGATAGTTTTAGTGATGTTGTGGTCACGCCATACTTTAGTAAGCTTTGTCATGGCCACACGTGCCTGTTGAATGCGCCGTCGAATCTCATTTTCACAGCAACCCGAATTGTCGATCAAAGAACCGAGGTACACAAAACTTTGAACTACTTCACAACGGCCTCCTGACTTTATTTCTCCATGATTATCTACTATCATAACCTTGGTCTTGTTGTAGTTATTACCAAGACCATATGCTGCACTGTGTTGTTCTAAGACGTTTAATAGAGTTACTAGTTCTTCCTGAGAAGCAGCAATAAGGGCTGTATGGTCAGCAAATCTTAAGTTGGACATTTTGCTTCCCCCAATAGTTATTCCGCCGTTCTAGTTGTCCAATACCTGTCTCATCACAAATAGTAAATGTTAAATAACATCGGAGATAATACACATCCCTGACGAACTTCTTTTATGGTTAGTGTTTGACCAGACAGGTTACCAGCAATTCTTACACGAGACGAGCTAGACTCATAGAGCTGCTTTATGAGAAATACTAAGTGGTAAGGAACTCCCATAGAGATAAGGATTTCCCACAGTTTAGGCCACTTTCCATTATCAAACGCCTTAGAATAGTCCACATAGCATCAGACAAAAACGGGAAAATAATGCTCTCTGGCTTTTTCAATAATTTGTCTTAAGTTTAAGATCTGTTCACGCCTACCGCGTCCTTTTACGAAACCTGCCTGCGCCTGAGTATTTTGTCATCCAATAAAACCCTCCAAACGAGATTGTAAAATATATAGTAGAACCTTGCTTGCATGAGAGATTAATGAAAGTAGGTGATCATTGTCTGGATTTGTTGGAGATCCCTAAAAATCAATGCTCGATTCAAAAACTTAATAGTATATAGGGTGTTCCATTTTCCGGATGTTCATTATCCTTGAAAATATTTTCTACAAGTAGACCATTTGGAACATTTTCTTCTAATTTGAACGGTTATTCGATCAGATTTCCGAAATTTTTAATTTTAACAGCACGAGTACTCATGGAAACATCACTGGTATTATCTGCTACCAATCTTTGGTGTCTCAAGTAAACCAGTTCGCAGAAACTTCAATGAAGCATACGGAAAGACAGCTAGCATAAGCTATTAGACATCACGATCCACATAATCACTGGCCTTAGAAAATGGTACCGAAATATATCTTGTGGCCTATTATAATTATCTTACTATGTATGCCTATACCCAGCCACAAGGCTCAGCCTTCTAGGGGTCGCATTATTTGTAGTTTTCTTGCCAATAAATGAATGAATGTATATTATGATCTTTGCAATTATCATAAATATATTTTTTTCAAAAATCCATTTAATTGCTACTGTGATAATTTTCGTGGCAAGTGGTACAGTATTATCCCGGAAATCTCTGAATCAAGATGACGATGATTAAAAGGAATCAGTTTGGATCTCGCGTATGAATACAACCCGCACTGCCGATGCCGTTCAGACAGAAATTCCTCTGGCTCTACCGTCGGCTAATTCATTGCACTCCATAAATGTTCTTAATTCCGGCCCCAAGTGCATATTACAGTGTCACATTGAATATTTATGAATTATGGTCAAATAACAGCCTGCTATTATCCGATGCCATGCAAAAATCATGCACTCGGTACGAGGGTCGAACGATATGTCCTTCGAAAATACAAGGGATGACGCTCATAGTATCGAAAATTAATTTTTACTAGTAAGCAAACACTCCTAACTAGCAGTGGCGGTTCCTGAATTTTTTAAAGGGGGCGGACAAAATTTAAAACAGTAAAACTAGTTATACGAAAATCTTACCTGAGTTTACTGAAGCTGCAGCTGCACCCTGCATGTAATAAGAGTTGTCAGTATCCACAAACAGATATTTGTTAAAAGTTTATAAAAAGTAATTTCTTAAGAGTTTTTTATTTATCATCTACCCCGTGTAATCAGGAAAATGTCTTTTTTGGAATTGATCCCCCGATTTTGGTATTGAAACGCCGTTTACCAGGAGGCTGTCGACTACTATCACAGTCTCAGTGACAGCACGCCACCTTGTGGACAACTTTTTTTGCGTCTTCACCTCTCCCTCCCAAAATAGGGATGCTTTTCCCTTCCTGTTGCTTAGTATGTTTCCAATCCACCTCATAATTGTTCTTTCAGTGCCCCTGGACTCCAGCTTTGACACTATCAAACCAGTGCTCGTGTTATCAAATGTTGCTTCGATGTTCAGCAACATTGCCTGTGCTACTCCTTTGTATGTAATGTCCTGCTCGATTTTCCCCACAAGACTGTATAAGGATGCTTCGCAGGATTTTTGACTTTGATAGGCATGTTGATCTTGGTGGGAATTTAGGAGTTTGTTGCCTGGAGCCGTACTCCGTATGTGTATATCTAACACCTTCTTCATAGCCTTGAGAAGGAACGACATAAGGCTTATCGAACGGTTAGCCTTTGCATTGTCATAAGACTTTTTTTTATGGTGACCCTCCCGCAAAGGCTGAACGCCTATGGCGCTGTAAAAGCGCTGCGAGAGGATAAGTATCGGGGCACGTTAGATTGGAAACGCTGCAGGTTGTAGCCGCCGGAAAACAAATTCTCCGGCAGCTGATTCCACAGCGTCGAGGTTCTTCAAAAGAAGGAATGTTGGAGGAGACTGGTTCGGGGAGTAAGGACCTCGAGCTGGCAAGGATGAGCTCGCAGAGCTTCTCTAGTGTTCCTGGTTCGGGCGACCTTTGGTGTTATTATCTGGGAGAGCTCACTCGAACATCTTCCGTGATAGAATCTATAAAACAGGAATAGGTCAGTCACCCTCCTTCGATGTTCCAGGATGTGGAGGTCCTTTGTAAGGTTAGGCGTATCAGTTAATCTAATTGCTCTGTTCTGGATAGTGTCCAGAAGCTTAATAGAGTGTTTCGGAGCGCATCCCCACCCATGGGAGCAATACTCCAGCGATGGTCGGACCTGTGCCTCGTAGAGCAGCAGCAGTTGCTCTGGTGTATACAACTTCCTACAGCGGAACAAAACTCCAAGCTTCTGGGATGCCGTTTTAGCAATACTGACGACGTGGTCCTGCCAGGACTTGTTATTATTGATGTTGATCCCCAAAAGCTTGACGGAAGGTGATTCGACTATGGGGTGGCCCTCCATTTCCACGGTTGGTAAGAATGATAAGCCATAGTGAGAATTCTTTGTAAGTGTTGTTGCCTGAGTTTTTTGTATGTTGAACTGTACTTCATTTGCTAATCCCCACCCGACAGTTGTTTTGATATCTGCGTCGACCTGTAAGGCATGCTGCTGTTGCCGACGTACCGTCTACTGGGATGATAGTGGCTTGCCTGGTTCCATGCACGAGACTAATGTACTGTCATCTGCGAAGCTGTAGATTGGATTGGATGTTATTTCCAGCAGCTCGGTGGAATGACCCCTGTGGGCAGGCTTAGGCCGGGTTTGCATTAGAGATGTGCTAGGAAAATGAGCGCAGCGAGGATGTGTAGCGGAGCTGTGAAACGGTGTGGGTGTCTCCACCAGAGATGTGCTAGGAAGATGAGCGATGCCAAGATGTATGGCGGGGCTGTGTAGCGGGCTCTTTTCAGATTTCCTGCGAGTGCGTTGCATCTAGCCGTTGTTGGCGTCTCAGTCAGTGTTGCCAGATCTACCGATTTAGGGAATATCTGCCGTTTCAGTCCTCTGGCCACCAATCTGCCTCATACACACCTAAACCTACCGTAATATCCAAAACATGCTGAACTACAAGATTTCGGGTACCTATAGAGTTTCTGGATGGTCTATGCATTCGACAACCATACGATACAAGCAATTTGGCAATGACAATCATCTGTCTTGTGTTTCAAGGAATTTGTGAGATGCGACTGAGGAATGCTTTTTGTCCTAACTCGATTCCTCAATATTATCATATATGTTTTTTTTTTGAATATATGTATATGTTTTCTACTTTTTCCAAGGGATAGAATAGTGTGATTTTGTGATTTACATTTTATTCTTTTCTCTCTGTTGTACCTGTGTTACGTTTCGTCAGTTCTAAAAAATACATTGTCTCCGTTAGTCTTATTTCACTAACCTTTCTTAAATTTATGAAGCATTAAATTGTTCTGCTGGAACGAATTATTAACTACATATTTACTGAAGTGATGAAAATCGAACTGGCAACACTGACACTTAGCCCACATCCCTAGCACATATCCCTCGCAAAAATTTTTTAGCATACATCTCTCGAAATACATTCCTAGCACACATTCCTCGCCAATATGCCTTGTTTTGGACGTACAGAAACTTCGCTCCGCTAAGCCGTACTCGCTAGAGCTGGGCTGAGCCTTGCTGGAACATGGCCAGAAATACATTTATTTTTTATTTTCGTCTAACGAGACTCAGACTCAAGACTGCAACTGGATTTATAAACAGCACCTTCAAATTATCAGAAATACGAGGTTCCATCTTGATAGAAGGCCAAATAAAGATCTTCAATTTTTTTAGGTACACCCGCCCGCCCGAGAGATCTGACATTTTTAATTTTCGTCAAACGAGACTCAGACTCAAGACTGCAACTGGATTTATAATGAGCACACTCAAATTATCCGAAATACGAGGTTCCATCTTGATAGGTGGCCAAATAAAGATCTTCGATTTTCTTGGGTACACCCGCCCGCCCGAGAGATCTGAAATTTTTTATTTTCGTCAAACGAGACTCAGACTCAAGACTGCAATTGAATTTATAAGCACCACCTCCAAATTATCAGAAATACGAGGTTCCATCTTGATAGAAGGCCAAATAAATATCTTCGATTATTTTAGGTACACCCGCCCGCCCGAGAGATCTGACATTTTTAATTTTCGTCAAACGAGACTCAGACTCAAGACTGCAACTGGATTTATAATGAGCACACTCAAATTATCCGAAATACGAGGTTCCATCTTGATAGGTGGCCAAATAAAGATCTTCGATTTTCTTGGGTACACCCGCCCGCCCGAGAGATCTGAAATTTTTTATTTTCGTCAAACGAGACTCAGACTCAAGAATGCAACTGAATTTATAAGCAGCACCTCCAAATTATCAGAAATACGAGGTTCCATCTTGATAGAAGGCCAAATAAAGATCTTCGATTTTCTTGGGTACACCCGCCCGCCCGAGAGATCTGAAATTTTTTATTTTCGTCAAACGAAACTCAGACTCAAGACTGCAACTGGATTTATAATGAGCACACTCAAGTTATCCGAAATACGAGGTTCCATCTTGATAGACGGCCAAATAAAGATGTTCGATTTTCTTGGGTACACCCGCCCGCCCCAGAGATCTGAAATTTTTTATTTTCGTCAAACGAGACTGAGACTCAAGACTGCAAGTGAATTTATAATCAGCACCTCCAAATTATGGTTCAAAGAATTTGATAGCTCATATCACAGCTCCGTATATAATTAACGATTTGGCGCAAACTATTTTCTTGTGTATCCGCATTCTGAGTCTTTGTATATCCCGGAAAGTGCGCACTGAGCAAGATCGCTAGTTTGCTTTCTCCACCATCTATGTGTGAGCCATCTCCTTTTAGTATGCTCTCCATAACATTGGTTGGATTACGGGCCATGAAACTTTGGAGCTTTGCTCAGTAAGAGACACTTTCGATGTCCTGACGGTAGTTTCTCCATTAACTTCTCTTGGCCTCTCTCACTGCTTTGTTGTGTTCAGTGAGTGCCGTCTTGTAGCGGTCCCAGTTTTCCGTAAGTTCACACTGGTTGTATAGTCTGCGGGTATTCCTCCTTTGAGTTTCCAGGTTCCTCTTCCACCAACAATGATTCCTGTTGATTTTTATAACTATTTCCGGGTAGGATGTGGTTGTGCATCCACCAAATATGACCATTGTTCCGGACTTCAAAGAAATTATTGAAGAGTCTTCGTATTCTCTGATGCCATGCAAAAATGATGCACTGTATATTATGACTTGCTCTGCGGTAGATTCGAATAGACAGCGACCGCTTCATTTGTATCGTAATAATACTGTTTTTCCAGTCTGATAATTTTTGTTAGAGGATTTATCTAGATGGGTACCTTCAGTCTGTGTGATTAATCTGAAGTAACATGGAATTCGATAATTAGTACTCTAAAGCAGTCTTAACAATAGTTTCGTTAAACACTGCCACTAACTTCCGGGGGGCATTAAAGTGAAGCAATAAAACAAGAATTAGGTCCAAAACTGTTCTCCTCTGATCAAAATCCCTATTTGATGGTGATTACCCATAATTTGTACCAAACTAAGTTTTGCACGTTGTAACATCTGCTGCTAGATATTTTGCAAATGGCAGTCATAACGAATATATGATGCGATCGTAGTTTGCTTTATACATTAGCGTGCATGTATTGTGTAAGTCTTTCGCGGCCATGGTCCGATGAAGTATTGGTTCTTGTGCTATTCGGCCGGTATCGACACGCTCCGCCGCCTTGGCAAAACTATAGATGAAAATTTTGGTCTCTCCTTAAATCATTTAAAGCTTTTTTCGATATCACCAAAACAACTTTTGAAACGAGTACTGTGGTCATTTTGAAAAAAAAATCGTCTATGTGATTTCAAAAGTGTCGGTCGATTCAAGCGGGATCTTAGACTATCTATATCTATAATGAGTCCCAAAGGCTATACTAAGTTGCCCTGAGATAATTTCGTGTTTTTAGGTATCATTAACCTTTGGGTTTTGTCTGTGTTTAGAAGAAAATTATTGGTGATAAGCCATTTTTCTGCTAGAGTTTGAGGATCATTTGAACTGGCCAGTAGACCATCAAGAGTAGGGCTATGAGTAGTAGAATTGATGTCGTCAACAAATATAGCGCATTTAATCTTGAAAATGTGACAAACAGAAGAGGACCCAACATTGGGACTGAGACCTATCCTTCAGGTAACTCTCAAGAAGCTTTAAAGGTAAGCCTCTTATACCGTCTATGCTTTTAGTTTTTACTTCCCACACCGATAGGTGAGGGGAGTATTATGATCGCGAAAATTTTCGATTTTGAGATAATACGCTTCGTTTTGGGCATTGGGCGTAACGAAAATCCATGTTACTCATTTCCGTCGGTCTGTCGGTCTGTCTGCTGTTCGCGTTTTTCTAGCCTCCTAATACCACTAACTGCTGCATGGATTGCGACAAAATTTGGGCACTGATACGCTGTGGGATCCTAGTAGGTAATGGAGCTATAATTTTGAAAATCGGTGCATTCGTGGTGGAGTAATTAGCAAAAAACAAAAAAATTAAAATATCCCTCAATCTTCGCATCGATTTTAGGCGTTTTAAGAGTTTCTGATCATCTTCAACTTTTTTTGGCTGGGTGATAAATTGGGGTAGTTGGGGGGGGGTTGTAATACTTAAAAATTTGTTATATTAATAATAGGCGGTATAGTACCCTTTTTTAAGTCCATCCCAACATTCTTCGTCATCATAGTCACAATGTCTTAACAGACATGTTGTGAACTCGTAAAATGCATTCTCATTTTACGAGTTTCTCTTGGGATATCTTAGAGACCTTTAATGCAGTAGCTTCTCATTTGCTTTCTGCATCCTCATGCCGTTGACCAGATGGTAACTGCTGGTTCATCCGCCTTTAGGGGCAATTTCTCACCCCAAGGACAAGAAGGTGTCCTGACTCGTCTCAACTCGTCCACCCAAAGCTGTTGGTTGAGAAGAGGGTACTGCTTATACCGACAGTAGTTCGGTTCCTTTTAGTCGCCTTTTACGACACGCAGGATATACGATGGGAGACATTCTAACCCGCCCCATACGGGCAATCCCGTATGGGGGTGGCAACATTATCTTGCACAAAAACCAAGGGAGTTATAATTTTCTGATGTACTTACATACATACATACTAATATTGTTTTATATCATTCTGGATTGAGTAATGTGAAATTATGAAATTGGTTGATTGGTTGAAACTTTGCCACAGTACTAATACCGTGGCGAGGATGGAAAATGCGTATGGTTTTTAGAAATCGTGTCAGTGACGGCGTTTTTTTTTCGGGTGGGGGTTTACTTGGGGTAGTTGGGGGGTGGGGGGTTGTAGAACTGAAAAAGTTTTTGTATGCTCTCCATTGACCTGTGAAAGAAGGACCTAGCAGCAATAATAAAAAAATTTAAAATTATGAAAACTTCGTTTTTAGACAATTTTGGGGTTCTAGATCGTTTCGTTTCATCCAGTTGAAGCTTGCAGAATAAAAACTGTGTCGTCCTAGTTTCTATGGAGAGACATGCAAGAAACTATTTACGAGAGAAGGGATCTCAGACTATTGTTTCGTGCAATAAGAAAGTAATGAAATGGTATCACTGTAATGTGTGGGAAGTACTGAGTCAATCAACTTGACTCCATTTTACTTCCCAGACCGATAGGTGAGGGGAGTATTGTGATCGCGAAAATTTTCGATTTTGAGATAATACGCTTTTTGGGCGTTTTATGATGCCTACATAACGAACATCCACGTCACTCATTTCCGTCGGTCTCTCTGTCGGTCTGTCTATCTGTCGGTCTGTCTATCTGTCGGTCTGTCTGTCTGTCGGTCTGTCTGTCTGTCTGTTGTCGTTTTTCTAGCCTCCTAATCTCAGTAACCGCTGCATATATTTTGATGAAATTTGGATAGTGATATGGTGTAGGGTCGTAGTAGGTAATGTTGCTGCAACTTTGAAAATCGGTGCATAGGCGGCGGAGTAATTAACAAAAAACGAAAAATTTCAAATATGCCTCAAACTTCGTTTCTAGGTGTTTTAGGGGTTACTGATCATTTTCTACTTTTTTTGAGTGGGGTGAAATTGGGGTGGTTGGGGGGTGGGGGGTTGTAAAGCTGAAAAATTTGTTGTACTCATAGGCTGTCTACTGACCTGAGAGAAAAGGACCTAGCGGTGTAATACACTTTTTTAGGTCCATCCGAACATTGCCTTGCCGATTACAGAAACCAAGGGACATGAACTTTCTGATGCATACAAAATACATACGAGTATTGTATAGTTTTGTATTGTGCTAGATGGAAACTTCTGAATTGACTTTAATGACACAGATTTATTACCGCGACGAGTATGGAAAGTGCGTATGGTTTTTAGAAATCATTTCAGTGGCGGCGCGGCAATAATAAAAAAACTAAAAATATAAAAAACACCTCAAACTTCGTTTTAGACGTTTTAGGGGTTTCCTGATCATGTTAAATTTTTTTTTTGGTTGGGGTGAAATTGTGGTGGCTCGGGGGTGGGGATTAGTAAAACTCAAAAATTTGCTGTAATCATGATAATATTGTCCATTAGTCCATTGACCTGTGAAAGAAGCACCTAGTAGAATAAAACACTTTTTTGCGGTCGGGCGAGCGATGATTTGATTGCAGGGGCATCTAGACTATAGTTTCATGCTGTGAGAAAATAATAAAACTGGTATCATCGGAATGTGTGGGAAGTACTGAGTCAATCAACTTGACGACCACATTTTTTTAAGTAGCTTTTTAGAGCATAAGATAAGTACGATAAGTTCTGGCCGGAAAGCTCTCAAGCAAGGTAAATTTTTTACTTTTTGACCGTCGGTACCAAATATTTAGTAAAACAATCTTGGGATACGGTCAATTATTATATTTCTAAAATATAATTTTTTTTACGACGTTTCGACGCTTGTATTAGGCGAAAACAACTACCCCCAGCACTTCACAAACACCACTATCAAGAAGAGAGTTCATCAACTTTATAACCGCCGGCAACGTTCAAATAATGATAATAATAAAAAGAAATATTTTTCAATGGCTTATACACCTGGACTCTCCGAAAACATTAATAAAATTTTCAATAAATTTAACGTAAATGTGTGCCCATACTGCCATGAGAACAACCCGTACAGTTTTTTCAAGCCTGAAACCTTCATTAGAAAAGGACATGCATAGCAACTTGGTTTATGAAATACCTTGTAAAGATTGCCCCAACTTATACATAGGACAAACTAAGCAATATTTAAATAAATGCATATATAAGTATGATATTAAAAATAAGAACCTGAATTCTACCGCCCTCAACAAACATGCTATAGAAAATAAACATACCATCGATTTTAACAACGTTAGAACTTTATGCAAAGAGTAAGATTGGTATAAAAGAAACATCTTAGAGATGATACATATGAAAAGAAGTTCTAACAGCATGAATTTCAGGACAGATACAAGCAATCTTTCATGCATATATGCAAATTTAATAAATGGAACATAGCCTATACTTTCTTCCATCTTATCAATATTTACCTTCCTCGATATTTAATTATTTTCTTATGTTTTGTACTTGTATATATTTTTTAACGTATATTTTATCAGCTGGATATTTTTGTTCCACCACGCCAGTCTCTCACTGAAAACCAAATTGCCAACACCACCCGGCATAATACATAATTATGACTGTTGTGGTATAATGTAAGTTTTCTGTTGCATTTTAATTATTTGTTTTAAATTGTAATTTTGTTTAAAAAGAAAAAATTAATTGTGTCAAGGTAAATGTAAGTTTTGATGATAACAAATGCGTCTGCCAGTCCGCCGCACGACCTATGCGTGTGGCCGTTGTCGCTGTCATCTGCCGCAGACGCTGACGCAGACTTCGTCGCCTGACGCCTTTAGTGCCCGTCACCCTCGTTTGCTCGCTAAACTTAGCGTGATGAACACGGAAAACATGTTCGTGTGCGCTCCACGGACGCTGATTAATCTCTTCTGGGTGGCGTTTGATAAGTCGGAGCTTCCAAATAACTATTTTCGGACTGTCAGACGCGATGACTTCAACCGTGGCCCCGGATTTGCTTTGATATTTATTTCCGGACGTATCGTGCGCCTGTTGTCGCGAAGACTCGCATGCAACATTAGTTTCGTGTTCATCTACTTAAATTGTATTTTTTTATGGGAATTCTGATCAAGCAAGGTGAAATTTTACATGGATGACAGGTTCAGCAGGAAGGAGAGTTTGCACATGATGTAAATGTAAATGTATACTTTATTTCTTTCGACCAAATACATAGTATCATCATCATAGTCACAATGTCTTAACAGACATGTTGTGAACTCGTAAAATGCATTAAGTCGGGGCTAGAGTATTGCCGACACGAATATTATCAATAGTTTTGAGAACTGTAGCTCGCCATCATTCGCGATTTACTGTCAGTTCAGTGGCGCCCTTGATACTCATATACAGCAACTGTTTCGTCGTATCCACCCAGCGTGCGGCGGCGCCCACTCGAGGCATGACCCTGAACTACAAGTTTCTCCATATTATCGCTTCTGTGTATAAGTCCGAAGAATGTAAGCATTCTCGTCGACACAATGGAGGACAGGCTTCTTGGATTACCGAGCTCATCCAGTATGGAAACGTTACGATGGGCGGTATAAGAAACTCTCAGCATTCTCCTCCACGTCCACATTTCAAAAGCATCTATGCGAGCTCGATCTGCCTTTTTAACAGTCCAGGTTTTCGAGGCATACAAAAATATGGAGAACACAAGAGACTGAACCAGCGACATTTTTGTAGCTTTAGTGATGTTATGGTCACGCCATATTTTAGTAAGCTTTGTCTAGGCACACGCGCCTGTTGAATGCGCCGTCGAATCTCATTTTCTTAGCTACCAGAATTGTCGATCAAAGAACCGAGGTACACAAAACTTTGAACTACTTCACAACGGCCTATTGACTTTATCTCTCGATGATTATCATGCTTTCTATCTACGATCATAACCTTGGTCTTATTGTAGTTAATACCAAAACCATACGCTGCACAAATACATAGTATAGAAAGCGTCAAATGTATAATGGACATAACACATACAAAATCGTCCAAGGTATAGAAACACCTGTCAGAGAAATAGTTTTAGATCTTTCCTAAATGCCTCAAGAGTCGCTTTGGATGTTATATTGGGAGGTAGTTTATTATACATTTTTGGTCCAAGAGTTGTTGGTGCAGATTAGGATATGTTCAGCTTACATTTACGGATTCTAAAGTGATGTTGCTGTGTAGTATTGAAAGTGTGCATATCACAACTTGTCGCATACTGATTCTTGTTACGGTATACTGATACAGACAGATTATGTATCAAAATACCTGTTAGTGTATGGTTTTAGTGCACCAGTAATTGTACTTACGAGTAAAGTAAAAATGTTCGAGATATACCCAGTATACCTCAGCACTGATTTGATCGACAATCAAATCAATGCTGAGTTGGCAAGCGACTTGTTCATCTTCACCGACGGATCTAAAACTGGGAGAGGTACAGGATGTGCATTTTACATCCCATCTAAACATCTATCAGCCATGTTCAAGCTCCCAGAACAGATGTCAATTTTTTCTGCTGAAGCCATTGCCATCATGCAGGCCCTCGAGTACATAGAACAACAAAACATGCAAAATGTAGCTATTATGTCTGACTCACTATCTGTTCTGACTAGTCTTAAAGAGTATAACTACTCCAAATCCCACAGTGAACATATCTTCAAAATAAAAGATAACATCCACAGATTGGAACAAAAAGGCTATAACATCAAATTGGTATGGATAAAAGCACACTCTGCAATACATGATAACGATCGAGTAGATGCACTTGCGAAAAATGCTATCATTTCTGGTGATGAAATACATAGTTCACTTAGCTTACATGACAGTTATATTCTACTAAAAGAAAAATTGTACGATAGATGGTCTAGTGAATGGAAAGAATATGCTATCACAAACTCCACAAGATATACCCGTATCCATCCAGAATTACCACGCATGTACTGGCACAATAACTTCAAGATATCCAGGAAGTACATTCCTTCAATAGTTCGGGCAAAAATTGGACATGGCGCCTTCCCAGCACAATTAGCAAGGCTGGGTGTGATTCCATCATCGCTGTGTGAACACTGTGGTGTGAAAGGAGATAATGACCATGTATTTTTTGGCTGTTCTAAGACCATTGTTCACTGCAATCAACTTTACTACAGTTTAGTTAATTGCGGCTTATCTGCTCCTCTGAATACAGCACACATTTTCTCTGTACACAAACCAGCTGTAATTTCGTGCGTGATAATATTTTTGAAAAATACAGGTTTGAAAATATAGTTGTCGTTTTTAGCTCTCCTCTGTATCTATCCCATGTACATAATAAAACCTATCCTAACCGTGGCCTAATTGTTGTTTGTGTCAAGTGTGAATGCCTTAAGAGGCCCTTAGGCGAGAAGAATTTGTGACCCTGTCCAACACGATCCCATATCCTACCTATTTTAGGTTTGTTCTAATGATTGTCTTCTGTAGGTTTCTCAGCTTTGTACAGATTAGTTAGGTTTACACTGGAAAATTAAAATCATTTACAGATTACATTAGATTTATATTTTGTTTCTGGCTAATGGGATAAACTCCTAGTGCCAATTTAAAAAAAAATATACTCAGCCCTAATTTTTCAAAAAGTTAATCTTCTTTAATAGCTAGAAACATGTATTATACAAGTAGTTGAAGGCTGCTCATCAGAAGTATTTTCAATAAACACCTGTGTTCCTCAGGCGACAGTACATTTATATCTTGCATGGAATCAGGCAAGCCACTATCATCCCAGGAGACGGTACGTCGGCGACACCAACATGCCTCACAGACCAACGTAGATATCGAAACAACTGTCGAGTGGGGATCAGTAAATAAAGTACAGTTTAACGTGCAGAAAACTCAGGCAACAAAACTGACAAAGAAGACTCACGTTGGCTTACCAACTGTGGAGATGGAGGGTCACCCAATAGTCGAGTGACCTTCCATCAAAAATTTTGGGGATCAGCATCAACAATAACATGACCTGGCACGACCACGTCAGTTTTGCTAAAACGGCATCACAGAGGCTTGGAGTGTTGTTCTGCTGTAGGAAGCTGTATACACCAGAGCAACTACTGCTGCTGTACAAGACACAGGCCAACCATCGTTGGAGTATCGCTCCCATGTGTGGGGATGCGCTCCGAAGCACTCTCCAAAGCCTCTGGACACTATCCAGAAGAGAGCAATTAGACTAATCGTTACGCCTAACCACACAAAAGACCTCCACAACCTGGAACATCGAAGAAAGGTGTCTGACTTGTCTCTGTTTTACAGATTCTATCACGGAAGATGTTCGAGTGAGCTCTCTTAGATAATAACACCAAAGGCCGTCCGAACGAGGAACACAAGAGAGGCCCTGCGAGCTCATCCTTACCAGATTGAGGTCCCTACTCCCCGAACCAGTCTCCTCCAGCATTCCTTCTTTTGAGGAACTTCGACGCTGTGGAATGAGCTGCCTGGGAATTTATTTCACGATGGCTACAACCTGTAGCGTTTGAAATCTAACGTGCACCGACACTTATCCTCCCGCAGCGCTTCTACAGTGCCATAGTCTTTCAGCCTTTGCAGGAGGCTGATCATAAAAAGATGTACAAACATTTAGATAATTTTCATGATCATGAAAAGTAGGGAAAATTACCTTGAAATAATAAAATAGGCTGATCCAACAGTACTAACGCTTACAAGGAAGTCTGGTAGGTTTGACAAAAAATGTTTCAGCAAGGCCTTGCTTCAAGGCTTTAAAGCTCAATGCAATTAAACTACAACAGCGCCAGTGATTAAGTGATCGGTATTATCATTTCAGAAAATGATGCTAATCCACCGAATGTACATAAATTCCAAGTAATCTGGACTAATTACCAGCGTTCATGATTCAGATCATGTTATTAATTATTATACATTGGAATACAGGGTGATTACGTACGCTTTTAGTATCCCGTTTCATGTAAATGTCGTAGTCTCATTGTAAAATTAGTCATATTATTATACGCCTAAGCATTTTCAACACGACTAGGCGTATTGCAATACCACCTAAATTTTAAGGCGTATTACAATACGCCTGTTGCTTATTAGGCTTATTGTCAAAATTTAATAGCGCGCGATTATTCTGGATTCTGATTGGTTATACTCGTCGTATTATAATACGACTGACGACTTGTCAGGTTAATTGTATGTTATTGTTGTTGTGACTTACTGTTCAATTTCTCTCTGCAATATTAGTGCAAATTATTGCATTGAAAATGAGTGATGACTCGCTAGGTGTATTTCTCCACAAGGACAACTATTATGAAGAACTTGACAAGTTCTACAAAGGTTATAGTCAATTCTAAAAACAACCGCATACAGATTCTTTCGAACAATGAGACTAAGAAGCGTCAGCCATATTATAACACGTCTTAAATAATAATTGATATTGTCAGATTTTCATTTGATTTGATAGTTTTACATTACGCCTAGTCATATTGAAAAAGCCTAAACATATAGGTACTGATATTACGATAAGCCTGCGACATAAACACGGTACATGCATAATAATTACAAACTCTCCACTGTATACTCTATCCATACATGCTTTATCAAGTGTCATCACTGTCATCAGCTTATAGTCAGACATTTTACAGAGAGAAATAGAAAATTGTACAGGCTGGTCTAACTAAGAATGGACGCCGGCAATATCTCGGTAACCGTTAATCATATGAGGTAAATCACTGGAAATTATTTTTAGGTTCCGCAAGTAGCCGCGAGGGCGCGCAACTGTTACGATGAAAAACGGATATTTCTCAAAACATATGTAACTAAAGTCATTTTACCATATTACCATCATATAGACTGGTTAATTTTCGATTTGTTTACTACCTTGTAAGATGTAGAGGTGGGAGAACGTCAAAAAACTGTTTATTTAAATGACAACAACTTTGGTATAAGTTAACGGAACGGAACAAGCTAGGTCTCGTTTGAAAGAGGTGTTTTTAACTAACAATCTGTTATATAAAAATTCCCCAAGTTGGTATCCACTTAGTAGCTACAGGACGGTATTTGGCGCATTATTACGAAAATTTTAAATATCTATATCTCTTTTAACATGAATAATAATAATGATGTATGTAACGAACAGCAATGATCCCCTGATCCGCTTTGTGCGAGAGCACGATAATGCGGGTAAAGGAGCCTTTCTTTTTAGCGCAGCGAAGCGAGCAGCCAAGGAGCTCAGCCTCACACTCGACTTCAAGCGGAGGTGTCAGCAGTCCATTACGGAACTTGCTCCCGCAGAATTAAAATCCCACATTAAAACTGCCGAAGTCGACTTCCTCTTAAGTCTACATAAAGATAAGCCAATGCATGGAATCTTCTACAAACATCTAGAAGAGCATGGATTGTCTGAGCAGTTGACCTTATCTTTCCTAAGGTGTAGTGGGTTGAAGTAGGAGATTGAGGGCTTTATAATGGCTTGCCAAGACGGTGTCTTCAACACCTTCACCTTCAACACCACGTAAAAGGGTTATGGGTGTAGATGTATCCGACACCCGTTGTAGAGCTTGCCGACAGGCGCCAGAGACGCTTATGCATCTCTTGTCGGCGTGTAAGACGTACGCTGGGACGGCTTACGTCCATCGGCACAACGCGGCTCTAGGAGTGCTCTACTATCATTTAAGGTACTCATGAATAACTCATACGGTATCGATGAGACACCGGTGCTGCCTTACGCTCCAGGGGATATAGAGTCCGTTGTGGAGAACGAGAGATGCCGGATTTACTGGAACTACTCGTTCCCCACGCTCGAGCTTGTACAGGCACACAAGACCGACATAGTCTTTCTCGACCACCAACAGAAGACGATGTTCGTTATAGAGTTTTCGGCGCCTGCCGAGGTGAACATCGTCTCTAGGGTGAGGAAAAGCGGACCAAATATCAGGAGTTGCTCGGACAACTTTGCAGGCTCTGGCCAGACTACACTGTAAGTCTGCTGGTTATGGTAATTGGATCCCTAGGTGGAATGAGGAATATGCTGCTCTCTGCACTGCGCAAAATACCCTTGTGCCGTGCGGCGGCGCACATCTTAGCTGCCAGAATGCAGAAGGCAGTCATCCTTGGGTCCCTTCGTCTACTTAGGGCGCACGATTCGTGGCCCAGTGATTGCTCACCTCACGATGTGGGGAGTAGTCATTGGGTACTGGAACAGCAGCTCGGTGGGTCGGAGCCTGGGCTGCACTTTTTTGTTTTTTGTATATAATAATGATAATAATGTTTATTTGCAACACATACATGAGATATTAAAGGTGAATAAACAAATAGGAAAATTGTTACAAAAAGGGACCGAAGGCATTAAAAATGAACCGAAAAGAAATAAGTACCATAAGAGCAGAGAAAAAACTTTAAAATAGGGGAACTTTTGCATGTGTACACACAAATATATGTACATATAAAGAAAACATGATATTTGTCATCCATAGCTATTCGAATTTGGATATTTGCCAAATAATTCTAAAACTCCGGCAAGAATTTCTTATATTTGAGTTTAAATATCCTAGGTTCTAAATGTTTAAATGAATCAGGAAACTGATTGTATAGCCAATAAACATAGTAAATAAAAGACCGCTCAAAGAAAGTTGTTCGATGCGAAATTGTTAAAAAGTCAGTGCAAGATTCAACTTCCTTGCTGTTTTCGAACCGAAAATATCCATAAACCAAGCATTCTGACAACTGTGTTCTGAATTTGAGGAACTATTGGTGGCCTCCGTCACAATGTTTTAGTAATAATTCAACAAATAACACTGAAGTAAAACCACTAGAAATTATATTTGACTGAAATAACCACCAGGTGGCGTAGCAGGCACCAAAAAGTGCTGTATTCAAAAAAGTACTTCAACGAGGGTTCATTTTGGGCACAGTAATTTTGAAGAGCATGTTTTAAAATGGTACGAGAAAGTTGGCAGGATGATGAAAAGGATGATATCCAAATTTTGCGATAGAAAGTGACACTTACAAAGAAAAACGGAAAATACGTGTCTACCTCGGAAGCTACGAGAAAATATAAAAAAGTTTCTAGGTATCTCAGAAGACATTGCTAAAATAAAATCAAAATTGTTAGAAAAACGCAAGAATTGCTGCATTTTCCCCTGAATCATGGAAAGAAAAACTGGATTTTTGCGTTATATGTTAGTAACTACGTAAGAGAAATGCAACGTTAGCAGTTAACTGTTAAAAAAATGTTGTGTGAGGAAGATAATGAAACAGCGGATATCAATCACCTCTTTTTGCACGTGTCAGGTACCTTTATGCAAGAAATAAGTTTATTTCGTTTACGGTTTAGGCTTAGGCTACCTTTGACCCTTAAATATTAATGCTAAATCATTCGCCTTTTTAGGACAAATCCCATGTATTTTTGTCGTAACGCCTAAATGATATTCAGATGACATGGTTCGTGTACAGAAACGAAACTTAAAGAAATCTGTTTGTTTTATGTTATGTAAAGAGTTTGCGCTTTCACTGTATACTTACCCTACACTGTATACCGCTGGGCTTATAGTATAAATCTCCCGTAGCTGCCACTGGTGCACTTGCCATATTTCCATTTTATCTCTCACGTAATAAAAGCAAAACGTATACATTTTAGTCTTTTAAATGTAACAGATTTTTAGTAACTTCAAGCCGATCTACCGGTTTAAATAAATTATGATTTCAAGTCATGTAAACGGTCAACCAGAATAGATTACAACCTAATAAATAAGGCCTAGGAATTATAAACCAGAAGCCGTCGTTTTCGTTTTTATATCCTAATATAGCTGTGCCGGAGTATATCATGCAAGCCTTCATGTGCCCACATAAATCATCTGAATGAATTAAAATAAAAGCGGATGCTCAAGGTGGTAGCTATGGGGGGAACGGTAGTTGCAACGAACTCCTTCGTTGATGTTATTCAACCCAATCTATCCATAAAAGTACACGCAAGAAATTTGAGAAGCTTAAGGGTCTAGGGTATAGCGCGCGAAATTGAGAATCCAAGAAAAGACGTATTCCCGTGTTAGCGAGGAGGCGTGGCGGCCTGTTCCGCTTCTCCAATGTCTAAGAGGAGGGGAGATAAGTCCAAAAATCCAAAGGTGAGGTCACAAGGTCCAAAGGTAAGGTCTAAAGGTCACCATAAAAATGAATTTCGCATTTCCAAGCTCCTGACGTTACTTTTAAACCTACAGTAATGACTCAAAGAGCAAATTGAAGAAGAAAGCTTGCGTTCGTGCAACTATTTAGCCTTTTTTTGATATCGCGTTTTGTTGTTAAATTATACAGGCATTTCTAGAATGTATGATTTTGCATTGCGAGTTATTTTGCACATTAAAAAACTTTTTTGAGAAAATCGAAAACAGTTGTCATTCATTAAGGTCTTAACTATCGCCTTCTGAAATATTATATAGCGAGTTATGCGAGAAATTGTGAGTCCGTGTTTTACATGGCAAATGCGTATGTATAAATGTGTGTATCCAGGCCCCTTAAAGACAAAAAACATGGCCCAACTGGCTCGTCTAAGTACAAAAATTCGGTTTAATTTGAATTATGACGTGAAGTCGAGCTGCATTCCTCGGCCGTTAATGTTCCTTACCTAATACATAAAGTTTAAAACGAAAAAAACACGCTTTTCAAGGACTTTGGACTAAAAAGTTAAAAATAACTTTCAAAATAAGTTCAAGACAAAAGAGAGTTATTGCAAGCCGGACATAAATAACGCCCTACCATATTTAGGCCAGCCCTATGAGGACACAAAATAGAGTTATTTAGAGTTATCCCAGTCACGGAAACAGATTATTTTGACATAATGACATTTATTTTCGTAGTTCTATTCTCGAATCCCATCGTTTGAAATTTGTTTTTGTATTTCTATTTTCTAATCTCATCGTTTTGAGTTTGTATTTGGGGCCTGCTTTGGTTTTTTGCTTCTAGCTGTACAAAATCATATCCTTATATAGATAACAAATTTTGTTGCTGCTTACAATTCTATTTCTGTCAATAGACAGCCTATTATGAATAGAACACATTTTTCAGTTTTGCATCCCCCACCCTCGAACCACACCAATTTCAACTCCACCCAGAAAAAAGTAGAAAATGATCAGGAATCCCTAAACCGCATGAAAACAAAGTTTGAAGAATATTTGAAATTTTTTGTTTTTTTGCTAACTACTCCGCCGCCCATGTATAGATTTTCAAAATTATAGCATCATTACCTACTACGACACAGCATATAGCTACCCAAATTTCATCATAATCCATGCAGCGGTTACTGAGATTACGAGGCTAGAAGAACGCGACGGACAGACCAACGGAAATGCGTGACGTGGATTTTCCTTATGTAGACATCATAAAACGCCCAAAAAGCGCATTATATTAAAGTCCAAAATTTTTGCGGTCACAATTCTCCTCTCACCTATCGGTGTGGAGAGCAAAAATGTGAAAATGGATCAGGAACTCTTAAATCGCCTAAAACCGAAATTTGAGCTATTTTTATATTTTGTAATCTTTTATTATTGCTG
Source organism: Callosobruchus maculatus (assembly GCA_951848785.1). NCBI lineage: Eukaryota > Metazoa > Arthropoda > Insecta > Coleoptera > Chrysomelidae > Callosobruchus > Callosobruchus maculatus. Next base: position 137,770 of record CATOUR010000007.1, read on the forward strand.
TGCCGCTTCTTACACGATCTCTAAACCCATATGCGTTTTCTACCCTAATAATAGGCCAAGATTTTATTAAAATAAATTCATTAAAATAAACATGAGAAGATTCTGTTCCATGGTTTCGGTAATAGGCAAAGGCATTGTTTGGACGGACCTAAAAAATAGTATATTATGCCACTAGGTATTTCTTTCACAGGTCAATGGGAAGCCCAGTATGAAACAACAAATTTTCAATTTTACAACCCGCCATCCCACCCATTCCAATTTTACACTCACCTAAAAAAGTGGAAAATGATCATCATCATAGTCACAATGTCTGTTGTTGTGAACTCGTAAAATGCATTAAGTCGTAGCTAAAGTATTGCCGACACGAATATTATCAATAGTTTTTAGAACTGTAGGTCGTCATCGTTCGCGATTAAGTCATTTCAGTGGTTCTCTTGATCCTCATATCCAGCAACTGTTTCGTCGCATTCACCCAGTGTGTAGGGGAACGGCCACGGCGCCGCCCGCTCGAGGGCATGACCCTGAACCACAAGTTCCTCTAAGTTATCGCTTCTGTGTATCAGTAAACCCCAAAAACGCCTAGAAACGGAGTTTGACGAATATCTGAAATCATTGGTCTTCTGCTAATAACTCCGTCGCCCATGCACTAGTTTCCAAAATTGTAGGGGCATTACCTACAAAGACCCCATAGCATACCGCTACCCAAGTTCCTCAAAATTCCTGCAGCGGTTACTGAGATTACGAGGCTAGAAGAAAGCCAGCCGAAAGACAGACACACCGACGGAAAGTGTGACGTGGATTTTTGTTAAGATAAAGATATCATAAATGCCCAAAAAGCGTATTATCTCAAAATCGAAAATTTTCACGATCACAATTAATACTCCCCTCACCTATCAGTGTGGGAAGTAGAAATTACATCAAATCCGAAGACAACTTGAAAAAGATAGCCCACTTTTTATCAAATCTCTCACACCCCCTGTTGCGACAGAACCGATTGAAAAATTATTTTCAATAAAACCGTCTCGAACAAGCGCCCCAGCTCGGAAATGCTTCTTTCATGGATTAGGTACACGTCACTGACGTTTAACTTGGGCCGTTTGAAGACTGGATCATTTTTATCCGCTCGATCCTATTTTGTTTCGTCCTTCTTTTCGCCGCTTGCACCGACAAGATGAGAACTTTCTCAAAGTGCTGCCCATATTACAGAGTGGACGTGCAAATGTTCATTAACACAAAAATTATTATCTTCGTGATGAATCCAAAACAAAGGTGCTCGGACAGCTACAGTTAAGCCGGCGCCATATATGCGGTAATCGGCGAGCATTAATTGCTATTCGGCTATGTGGCTGCAGGATTTTACCCGAATACTCGCCATATGCCGAGCACCGAGCATTCAGAAGGCGCCATAGCCGGCGCTACACATCCGGCATTTTTTTTTCCTCTGGGAGCCGTCAGCACTTAAGCTTATTGGCCTATTGTACTATGACTTCCCAGAGGGGGGACGGTGCACGGCCAGCACCGTTGGAATGATTACACTATCATCATCCCGGACGGTCCGACGGGGGTCACCCGTCCGGTCCTTCCAGTCGATCATCCAAAGTGCCGGCCGCGTAAGATGCTCCGCTCAGCGCTCGTGTGGGTGACACCAACACGGTCGAAACTGAATGCCCTGTGTATATACAGTCACCCACCCAAGCGCTAACCGCGCACAAGGCTGCTGCTGCCCCACTATCGAAGGCAGACGCTGTTCACCGCGCAGCCACGTGGGTCCCCCACATGCGGCATTTAGGGAACAACGAACAGCGAATATTCGCAATTCGGCAAACGTCTACTAGTGTGGCTGGAGCAGTTTGTGCGAATGGTCGGAATTTGCCGAACACAAATAAGTACCCGAATATTGACACAGAAACAGGAACAGGGCCGGACTAGAGAATTAAAAACTTTATTCGCATTGTTTATTTGTTAGCATGTTAGCATTTTTGAATTCTATTCTGTGTGTTCAAAAACCCCCAAGTATTGAATTTCACCGCCCCAGCTGTGGCAGTTTTGGAAATATTTAAGCCTTCCGGTACTGTTTACTGAGAAGGCGGTGAGGAACACCAGTTGAAACTTGTTCATGCTGTAAACCATTATTAGGGAATACTCCTATATTAATTAAAATATGCAGTGTGTGTGTTCTATTAATAAAAATCGTGGATATTTGTTTGTAAATTTCGAAAAATAATGTATAACTTGGCAATGTCGCAAACGCGAAAAAAATTACAAGGCGAGATAGGGTATTAGTAGATATTAGTAGATACAGGGTGTTACATTTAGAAAAAACAAAGTAAAATGACTTTCAACTTACCGTAATTTAAAATTCTACCAATAACACCCTGCACATTGCTGAGTAGATATTCAAAATCTTCGGAAGACATTCTGCAAAAATTTTCAAAAAATCTAGACGGTTCTTTCAATAAATCGGCAACTAGGTGTTTAACATTGTGGTTTGATGTTATTACTAATTATTTTACTACCTCTCTCGGCTTCTATTTAATGAGACCATCCACCATCGCCTCCTTCTTGGTTGATTTTTTCTTTTCCTTATTAACATATAAGCACTACACATAACAAAAATGGCACTTGCTGCCACAACTATATCATTATTATTTTCCATTGATGATGACGCTGATTCTGCTATCCATGAATTTTAATAATAAATAAGTTTCAATTTGCTACGAATATTCGGGCTTTCCCATTCCCTTTCATCTCGAAACTAAACATAGCCAACTACGCACATGTAGGGCGATACGTGCTCGCTATTCGGCGAGCAAGGTTGAAAAACGGCGAGTATTGATACTCGGCAAATACCCGCATATGTGGCGCCGGCTTTACACCTAATGCCGGCTTTCCACTAAACGGACAGTTGAGTTTATGTTTTGTTTGTGTTTCCTGGAACCTAAAAAACAAAAACAAAACTGAAACAAATTTAAAACTTTTGTTTACATCAAGCGGACTAAATTATGGTCGAGTTTCGGTTTTGTTTTCCGTCCGTTTCAATTGGTCAGGAACACATACTTTTCAATAATCATCAAGCAATGTTTCGAGGAGATGAAGGCTATAATTTATAAACCCTTTGATGAATCAAATCTCAGTTATGCGACACAGCTGATGCAGAAAATCGCGTATATGACGGATTTATTTTCAATGAAAATGTGCTCTGTCTGAATAAACGACACCTTAATTCATTATTAATATTAAAATATACTTACGTAAACTATTTGGTACAAATCTGGGTAGCAAAACGAGTCCCAGACTCTCAAGAAACACAACACAACCGTTTGCATCAGACAGTCGAGTTTCAAAACATATCGAAACCTTTTGATGTTTACCACTTCCGAGCTGGACTCGAAAAACAAAACACGAACCGTCGCAAAACACGCCAGTTTGCGAACTGTCGCAGTTTTGTTTTCCTCGACAGCAATTTGTGTTTTGTTCTTGTTTTGTCCGTTTAATGGAAAACCGGCATCATGAAACAATTATAAAAAAATGGAGTCAAGTTGATTGACTCAGTACTTCCCACACGTAACACTTGCAACCAAATCATCGCCCGCCTGTCGTCAAAAAACATCCAACACAAAAACTAGTAAATAGTTTCCTAAATCTCTCCGTAGGAACTAAAACGACACAACTCAGCTTCAACTGGACGAAACGAAACAATCAGGAACCCCCAAATTGCTTAAAAACGAAGTTTGAACTATTTTGATATTTTTGGATTTTTATTATTGCTGCGCCGCCACTGACACGATTTTTGAAAACCATACGCATTTTTCATCCTTGCCGCGGTAATAATACTGTGTCTAAATTTCATTAAAATTAATTCCATAATTTCCATGTTACTAAATTCAGAACGACCTGAATCAATACCTACCCCTACCAATACCAAATCCCTTGATTTCTGTAATAGTCAAAGCAATGTTCGGATGGACCTAACAAACGTCTATTATGCCGCTAGGTCTTTCTTTCACAGATCAATGGACACTATTATAAATGGAATAAATTTTTGAGTTTTACAACCCCCCACCCCTTAACCACCCCAATTTCACCCCCACCCAAAAAAAAAGTAAAAAATGACCAGAAACCCCTAAAACGCCGAAAAACAAAGTTTGAGCTATTTTTACATTTTTAGTTTTTTTATCATTGCCGCGCCGCCACTGACACGATTTTTCCAAAACATGCGCGCTTTCCATCCTCGCCGTGGCAGTAATAGTGTGTCAAAAGTGTGTCAAAATTTCATTAAAATCCATTCGATAATTTTGGCGTTACGCAATAAAGAACGGTCTAAAACTAAACACTCTGATGTATACATCACAAATTATTCTAAGTCCGTTGGTTTCTATTATAAGCAAGGCAATGTTCGGATGGACCTAAAAAATTGTATTATGGCGCTAGGTCTTTCATTCACAGGTCATTAGAGAGCCCATTACGAATACGACAAATTTTTCAGTATTACAACCCCCCACCCCCCAACCACCCCAAATTCACCCCCACCCAAAAAAAAGTAGAAAATGATCAGGAACCCCTAAAACGTCTAAAAACGAAGATTGAAGCGTATTTGAAATTTTTCGTTTTTTGCTAATTACTCTTAACAATTTTCAAAATTATAGGAACATTACCTACTACGACCCCACAGCATAACGCTGTCCAAATTTCATCACAATCCATGTAGCGGTTACTGAGATTACGAGGGTAGAAAAACGCGACAGACAGACAGACAGACCGACAGACAGACAGACAGACCGACGGAAATGAGTTACGTGGATTTTCGTTATGTACACATTATAAAACGCCCAAAAAACGTATTATCTCAAAATCGAAAATTTTCGCGATCACAATACTCCCCTCACCTATCGGTGTGGGAAGTAAAAATTGAAGTCAGAAATATAAGATTTGTTTACATTTCTTTCAGGTCTCAACACTTCTATAGTGCAGTTACGTTATTATGTAGACCTGAGTAATGATAAAAACGTAATTATCTATACAAAATATAATATTATAATAATGTAGAAAGTGATAGGAGATAAAAAATTTATTGTCTCTCCAGCTCGACTTTCTTTGGAATCCTGTAAACTTCATCCAAAATTTTAAAACACAGCGGCTCGCCTTTTGATGGGATGAGAGATTATAAAGTCAATCCACTTCAAGTGAAAGCGTGCCAGGAGACTCACAGATATATTTCTATTGGGCGTTGACCGCTGTATCCGTATCCTAATTGGTTCCTACTTACGGAACGCTAGCGAATTTCATAGCCGCTCTACCAATGCAAATCTACAACTTTCAGGGATTACCCAATAGCAACGCTTTATTTCCATCCGCGTGGACTGCACGGGTTTTCCCAAACAGTAAGCAGTTGAGTGGGTATTAACTGATTACGATAAAGATAAGTGAACGCGAACTGTGTCTCTTAGAGTTTTGAATAAACTTTACACACACCTGCTACGAACGAATGACCAATATAAGCATGCTCAATAAGCAGACCTTTCCAGACATGCTAAAAACACGTCCCCTCTCAGCCGCGCTACAGGTAGCCTGCTCCAAAATCGCAAGACCGTCGAATCTTGAGCATGCTCGAAATTAGCATGCTTATTTCTAGCAAGGTACGTACATACATGCTACGAAGTAATCATAGAGAAATAAAGTCAGTAGGCCGTTGTGAAATAGTTCAAAGTTTTGTGTGCCTTAAAATCAGCACCTTCAAATTATCCGAAATACGAGGCTTCATCTTGATAGAAGGCCAAATAACGATTTTCGATTTTTTAGGTAAACCCGCCCGTCCGAGAGATCTGAAATTTTTTGTTTCTGTCAAACGAGACTCAGACTCAAGACTGCAACTGGATTTAAAATCAGCACCTTCAAATTATCCGAGATACGAGGTTTCACCTTGATAGAAGGCAAATAACGATTTTCGATTTTTTAAGTATATCCGCCCGCTCGAGACATCTGAAATTTTTTATTTTCGTGAAACGTGACTCAGACTGAAGACTGCAACTGGATTTAAAATCAACACCTTCAAATTATCCGAGATACGAGGTTTTATCTTGATAGAAGGCCAAATAACAATTTTTTATTTTTTAGGTATACCCGCCCGCCCGAGAGATCTGAAATTTTTTATTTTCGTCAAACGAGACTCAGACTCAAGACTGCAACTGGAATTAAACTCAGCACCTTGAAATTATCCGAAATACAAGGTTTCATCTTGATAGAAGGCCAAATAACGATTTTCGATTTTTTAGGTAAAAACCCGCCCGCTCAAGAGATCTGAAAATTTTTATTCTCGTCGAACGAGACTCAGACTCAAGATTGCAACTGGATTTAAAATCAGCACCTTGAAATTATCCGAAATACGAGGATTTATCTTGATAGAAGGCCAAATAACGATTTTCGATTTTTTAGGTAAACCCGCTCGCCCAAGAGATCTGAAATTTTTTATTTTCGTCAAACGAGACTCAGACTCAAGACTGCAACTGGATTTCAAATCAGCACTTCAAAATATCCGAAATACGAGGTTTCATCTTGATAGAAGGCCAAATAACGGTTTTCGATTTTTTAGGTATACCTACCCGCCCGCTCGAGAGATCTGAAATTTCTTATTTTCATCAAACGAGACTCAGACTTAAGACTGCAACTGGATTTAAAGTCAGCACCTTCAAATTACCCGAAATACGAGGTTTCATCTTGATAGAAGGCCGAATAAGGTAAAGCTCCGACTTAATGCATTTTACGAGCTCACGATTTGTCTGTTAAGACATTGTGACTACAGTGGGTATATAGAAATCAATTTCGGGGGGGGGGGGGGGGGGGGGGGGGCATCGGAAGAATTAAAGCTTATTTCATACACGTTATATAATTGGCGTATTATAAACCTAACCTAAATATAAAATAACAATGTACTAATAGTAATGAAAGTAATTATATATAACACATACACGTATATGAGAAATGTAAATTTCTATTCTTCAGCCTCTTCCCAGACTTCAAAACTGAATGCGTGGCTGGTTTGGGGGGGCCTCGGATCTACCCCTTATATACGCCACTGTGTGACTATGATGATGATAATGTCCTGGAGTTATGCTAAAGTGGACCACCCTGTTTACTTGACTACGCAGCTTCTTCCCACAAGTCACGATATTCCGGAAGCACCACCCCTACTCTGCGCCCATTGTCTTGCAAAAACTAACCAAAGCGGCCTGTCAAACGGATTTGCCAGTAGGAATAAACACAAAAGTCCCTTTGTTTTGGGGGCCCGTTTTTTCCTTCGTCGCCCCGCCAGTCGCGCAACGTCGCAATCGAATTCGGCCTGAATGGTTCGCTGATTTGAAAGCAGAAGGTTTCCGGCAATCCGCTCATCCCTGCCTTTCATATTCAAATCAGATGTTTACGACGACCGAGTCACAGGAATTGTCTTAAAAACACGGTCGCAGCTCCTGCCGGTAAAAGCAGGACCGAAGCTCCGACGGATACATAAAGATGATGTCGGCCTTTCAGGTGTTTCACAGAAAATCACAAATGCCAGTTGTATTTCGTCTTGCTACTGGCGGATTTATAGTAAAGTTGGGTCGGAAAGTCCGTAGGCCAACATAAAAAAGCCCTACAGCCCTACACTCCAAGAGCTCGTGAGGGCCAGACCTTCGGACTAAGTAGGCATGCACGGGCGGATGCAAATTGCAGCCGCGGTTAGGGTATAATCTTATAAATCTCAAATTTGACCATAAAAGATGTTGAAAATTGCAGCGAGGATCCCTTATCGGCTTATCGGCGTCGTCGCAGGGAGGTGGATTAGGATTAGTCTAGCTGTTTGGAGGTATTCTAAAAATTAATTTGGATTTGTATAGCAAAATATTATATAAAAATAATATTATGTGATAGGTCAAATTAGTTTTTATCTGAAGCAACAATTTGGTGGCATTTACTTACCCACTTCTGCTAGTGATTCAAAAAATCTTGCTTCTTTTTAGTTGTTGCATTTGGAGCGTGCTTTATTCTGACACTATTCATTTTAATGGATGTGTCTGTTTGAGTATTTATCAAAGACTCTACAAAAATAAACAATGATGGATATCTGTTATAAAAACTCTAGTTAAAGTGCGCATGAAATGATTCACAGGCATTGGTAGTGCGAGATGTGTTGGCAGAGTGTTCTGCCCAAATTTCTGGAGGAAACTCAGAATCCCCCGATATATAATCTTCGACTAAATAGTCTGCATATAAAAACATCCTTGCATCAGCAGGCTAAATTCCTGCAAAGTCGAAAGCATAAGCATCACCTACTTCGTTAGGATTCAGAAATTGTAAGCCAAATGTATATTTTAACCATTTACCAATATCAGTCAAATTTTTGTATTCACTCGCTAAACCTAGACTTTGAATTTTACGCCACCACGCTTGACTTAAGTGAAATGGACACTCAACAATCTGAACTTAAGACCAAACATTTTTTACTGCAGTGTGGATTGCTTTTTCAAAATCTATGACTACAGTTGCTGGTTCTAAATTTAAACTGTTTTTACAACAAATATTTTTGAGAATAGCAAAACATTTTTCATAAGATGTTAATAACTTATCTTTTAACAATATGAAAACCGATGAAATGTAATGTCCATTCTTTAGTCCATGGATTGTAAACAACTGCAAACAGCTGCTTGAAGAATTTTGTACAGTACTAAAAAGTACCGTCAGCAAATATGCATTCAACACTGCATAAAAATGTCAAATTAGTAATAAGTAATTACTATCTCTTCTATCCCTAACAGACGGTCGTCCGCTGCAATTTACATGTTTACCTGAAATGGAAAAATAACCAGCCGCTGCAATTATCATATCCCGGATTAAGAATACTTGACCATCGCTGCAATTTGCAATCGCCGGCATGCAAAGTAGTGGCAGTTAGGAGCGTTGGAGTGCGTTGGCCAACGCCGAGTCCCCTCAGCAGGTAGAAGCAGGCCGGCGCCGGTTCCGCACGTAGACAAGCACACCAGTGCATGGTACAGTGAAAACAGACAAGAAGAAGAGTGCAAAGATTGGCCAGTCGCATCAACCTCCGATGCAACCATTCCGCTTTATTAAATAGTCCCTTACAGTGATGAAGACGTATAACAGAGGCATTTTCGTGGTATTAGTTATTATGTACACATAGTAAATATTTTTCACGTTATTAACAATCATTCAATTGCAGGTTTTTCCAATTTACACGAAAATTTATTGATGGATTTTAATGGATGAAAAATCATACTAACAGCCGTTCAACTAGCTACATTATTATAGACGTTAGCGGTTATGGCAAATTTCAGATTCCGAAACCATTTCATCTTCCTCAAACACGAACAAAGGGACTTTTTGTGCTAACAAGTGACGAGGCATATCCACTCTTACCACTTCTTTTGAAGCCTTTTGGTGTAAAAGATATACAGTTTGAACAGGAATGCCTCATACCCTATTATCTCGGGCTAGAATATGGATTAGGCGTAATTACCAGTAAATGCCTCCAAATAAAACCAAAACAATTCGAGATGTCTTTGTTAAGTATCTTGCAGAGCACCTCTTATCTTATCTATCACTACCACATCTATAACAAAATTCTTGATGTATTACCTCAGTTCCAAGCTTATGAAAAATATATCCAAATAACTATTGTATATAAACTTACCGTCTACCTTCATAACCGCATTTAATTCCTTCCAACATTTCTCTATCGCAGTGCGGTTATAGTGCAGCTTGTGCTTTTATCCCAAATAGGGGTTTTTGCAAACACTGGAGCTATAAGTAACTCTTTATCGCTACTCATCTTCGACCGGCACAGACGAAACCAGGTAGCAAACTAAATTTCTGTTACTATAAAGGCGTTCAAGAGGGCTTCCGACGCTGGTAAGCGGTCGAAAACTCAGTTGAGCAGGTTAGCCTGCATGCGGTACCTGCACGCCTTCGCACGCCCTTGCACGTTCACTAAAAAGCCTCACTGTGTTTGCGCACTAACAGTCGGTCTGTCGGTCTGTTGGCGTTTTTATAGCTTCGTAGTCTCAATAACCGCTGCATGAGTGAATTGTGATGGAATTTGGGTAGCGTTTGGTTTCGTCTGTGCCGGTCGAAGATGAGTAGCGATAAAGAGTGGTGATCGGTCACGAGCGCGCGCGGTCTGATTTTTACCTGTTTACAAAAAGGGTGCCCTCATCGGCACCGGTCACTTGCGCCCCAAAAGAAAATTAAGCTTGGTTATTCCTAATGACCACATCCCTTTTATTCTTGCGAACTTTCATCTGTCTTTTTAGGACTTGCGGCAGCTTCAGTCACTTCTTAGATTATTTAAATGACTATCCGGTGTCTGTAGATATATGTATAAAACTACCCTTAATGAAAATATTTCAGTAGTTTGCAACCCTTAGTTGCTGTTTGTGAGTATTGTTTGTGTTCTACTTTTTCATCATGTAGAGTATGTTAAGTGTGAAGGGGAAGAAATTAATAGTCCTTGAAGAGCATACGTTCCGAAGAGATAAAGAAACCACCCGTGGTGTAGCCTACAGATGCTCCAGAAGAGGATGTGTAGCATCTTTGCTGATGGATCAATCGGAAGAGATTGTTCTTAAAAGAAATAATGAGCACAACCATGATGCTCTCAAAAATAAGCTGTGAAGGTAAATTTCTCGGACTTTTTTTTATATCGTCAAGAAATCGATCAGATTTGTAATAAATTAGAACACGTTCTGATTAACTAAAATTTTTTGGGGTATTATAAAGACATTTCGGTCTGCTAACAATACCAACTTCTTTGCTTGCATCTATTATAGTGATCAGATTAACTTATTATGTTCAGAATAAAATTTCGTATATAATAATATAAAAAAGTAATTTATTCTTGTCAAGTCAAAAGTAACGATACCTCTGACTGGAGTTTTACAGATTCTTCAGTAGCTATTAGCAAGATCGCAAAAAATGACGAATGAATTAAAATCGGTTAAAATTACAAGACATAAGTTTACCTCGCCGCCCCGCGCGCTGGTGTCCACATACCTGCCTATTATCCAAAATATTTTGGGGGCTTCTGACCAGGGTGATTAGGACCAACCTGACCGCGGCGCGCTAGTGTCCTATGGCCTTGCTGTGTGGTGTAATTTATCGAAACACCATTTATAAATCCCTCTGAACGGTTGACGATCCCTAACCAATGACTTTGGATGAGCCGACAATCCAATCACAGACCTAACATATACTTATACCCACTACATTTATAATTAAATCAGTCGCAACAAATAGGCTTCATATGTATCTCTCCCACAAAACATACTCTTTTTGGTATATTTATTCAGGAATTAGCTTGATGCGATATAGGCCAGCAATATCATGGCTTAAATGGCACCCAGCCACGGTTATAATCCTATTAACCGTTATGAATGCAGCTAAATCCTTTGAATAATTGCGTGGGAATTCATTTACATTTAAATTGCAAACAATAACAAAAATACATCCCACCTATTTTACGTTTTTCGAATTGAGATTAATTTTAAATGGGAGTAAAGTCGCCAGACGAGGGGTTCAAATCGTTTTGTTCCGCAATAAATATAAAGTACCAGGATTTTGGCTTTATTTCATGAATGTTTAATGAAGTGACGGCAGCTAGAAGTATGAATTCTGGTGAAGTTAAATGTTCCTAGAAGGTGTCTTTTTAGCTTGAAAAACTTTCCGATATTCCAAGAACCTTTGGTCAGGTGTAGGCTTATGAATGAAAAAAGGAGAGGCTTTTCGGTGACTAGAATCACCAAAGCATAGGTCTACAAGCGGGCTTCTCTGCATCTCTTCTTACTCTGGTTCCCGAATCCAGCCCTCATCCTTGGGTCCTACCCATCTTATATCTCCAGGTTAAAGAATCCTAGAACCTAGTATAGGCTGCCTGTGACATCCAAGGAGCTCACAGCGACATAGAATGTCTTTTTTTTATTCAACTTGTATTAAGGTATACAGGAAGTGTAGCAGAAAGTGGCGAAGTTTAGCAACATGCTACTCTTACACTTAGCCACCCCTGCATCAGATTAGGTTGTTCAGTAGCAGATTCAATTAGATATGAAACTATACACATTCAAGACAAAAAAACAAAACATTACAAGAAACTAGTGCATAAACAAAGGCTATAAAGGGTTATAATAGGTTAACCAACATTTTAAGTGCTTTTTTGAATTGCTGCATAGACATGTTTTTATATTTAATCCCAGTGGCGTCGTACAAAGTCGCTGCATTATATGAAAAGGACCTCTGAAATAAGGTTGTATAATGAACAGGAATAGTTAAAGCATAACTAAACCTTATACGCCTGTCGTGTACATCTTTCCTAAAAATTAACTTTTCTCTTAGATAAATGGGCTTGCCGGAAGATACGAGCCTATGGATAAAAACAAGGTAATGATATTTGACGTCATTTTTAACATTCATCCACTTGAGTCCAGCTAGACTATTAGAAACATGGTCAAAACATTTAAGTCCACAAACAAATCTGACACAGTTATTTTGCAGAATTTGGATACGATTTTTTGAATACACATCAAGACAAGGAAAATATAAAATATCACAGTAGCTGAAGATAGACAAGATCCAAGATGCGCACAATTTTTTTCTTAATTTGAAATTGAAGACAGATTTGTTTGCATACAGTGATCTCAGTCTCAAGTAGGTTTTCTTTAAATGATTCTTGATATGACTTGTAAATCAGAGTTTGATGTCAATGATTAATCCAAGAACCTTGACCTCGTCAGCGGATGCACTCTTTCAGAACCAATTTTTACTGACAGTTGGGATTCGACTACCTCTGTTTTATGGTCTGGACAAAAAAATAAAAGACTAGATTTATTTGCATTGATTGAAAGGTTGTGGTTATCAGAAAATTGATAAATCATGTGAATATCGTTGTTGATCGACGTCTGTGCTTGTTCTAGATCACTAATACCAAAATAGTGAATCAGTTGAGTATCATCTGCAAAAGACTGAAGCTCACACTCACTCACACACTTATTTAGATCTGAGACATAAGTAAAAAACAACAGAGGACCCAAAACGGAGCCTTGGAGTACCCCAGAAGAAATACTTAGAAAACTGGATGCACTGTTATCAAGATATACACACCGAGAACGATTAGAAACATAATGACGGAAGAAATTCATGTATGCCAAGGACTTCTCCTCCTCGCCGTAGCGTGCACACTTCGGGTCGCTTGCCACCTCCATCACATACAAAGGACGTCTGAAGGTGTTGTGATCAGATGGCAGGCTCACAAGTCACAGCCAGCTTCTGTCCAGTGAGAGACAGAACCGGCCCACCTTGGCCAGAGGTCTAAAAATAAGTTCTCTCCAGAGATTCCTGTCAGACTCATAAGATGTTGATTTTGCAACCGCACCTCTGTTTTCTTTCTAATGGTACCTGCTGCTAGCCCCACAGCCTGCTCAGGATGCAGGAAATTATTTCTTGATCCTCGCCTTGCGAGCTCATCTGCCGTTTCATTACCGTAAACTCCAGCATGACTCGGCACCCACATAAGTGACACCTAATGTCTTGCCGAAATGTCATCCAAGACCTTTCTACATTACAGAACGAGCCTTGATGTAAACCTACAAGCACTCAGTCCTGTATGGTTGTCAGAGTACATAGATACACTCCATCATGTTGAGTACAAGAATCTGAGAGATTCAGTTAAGAGACAGACTGCTTATGAATATCGTATGCATCAACTGACCCTGGAGGAGAATATAAAAAATAATCCCAGTAACTTTTGGGCTTTTGTACAGTCAAAAAGAAAAAAAAAGTGCCGTTCCTAGCGAGGTATCCTGGAATGATGAGGTTTACCAAACGCCTGCAGATATTGCCAGTGCCTTTGCACGCTACTTTTCCTCAGTATACTGTCATCAGCAAGTCCTAATATGGAGGAGAACTGGTGCCCTGATTGGGGAGACTTCCAGTTTCCTGCTATCACTGTTGAAATGGTCAAAATAGCCATTAAAAAATTAAAACCTAAAAAGTGTACTGGAAGTGACAATATTGCCTCTTATATTTATAAAGGTTGTTCAGAGTTTTTGGCTAAACCTCTAGCTCATATGTTTAAAATATCTACAGAACAAAACATATTTCCTGACCAATTCAAAACTACTATTGTAACACCCATACATAAGGCTGGAAAAGTTACAGAAATCACAAATTACAGACCTATCAGTGTACTGAACTCCTTGGCTAAAATTTTTGAAATAATCTTATGTGAGGCTATTAAAAGTCATATTGAAAACAAAATATGTCATGAGCAACATGGATTTTTTAGGGATAAATCTACTATCACAAATCTCATTGACTTTACAAATTATGTATCCTCTGCGATTAATGATAAGAAACAATTAGATGTTGTGTACACATATTGTTCTAAAGCTTTTGACAAAGCGGACCGTCACATTTTGTTGAGGAAGCTCACTGAATTTGGATTTTCAAAAAGTGCATATAAATTTATTCAGTCATACTTAAGTAATAGAACGCAATCAGTGAAAGTTGGTGATTGCATGTCTGAATGCTTCTCAGCAACATCTGGAGTTCCCCAAGGTAGCAATTTGGGTCCTATATTATTTACCATGTTTATAAATAGTTTACCAAGGGTTGTTCATTATTCCCATAGCTTGGTCTATGCAAATTATTTCAAAATGTTTAGAATTATCTCTAATGAAAATGACTGTGATCTATGGCAGGCTGATTTAAATTGTATTGTAGGGTGGCTGTCTCAAAACAACATGTTTTTAAATATTAATAAATGTTACGTGATGTCCTATACTCGTTAATTGAATCCAGTAAAATATAATTGCACTATAAGTGATAAGACAATAGAACAAGTGGATAATATTAAAGACCTTGGTGTGTATTTTCAATCATCCTTTAAATTCAACAATCATTATGAGTTTATTGTAAATAAGGCTTACCGAGGTCTAGGCTTCATCATTAGAAACAGTAAACATTTTATCAAGATTGATACAATTATATTGCTGTACAATGCACTGGTTCGTTCTATCTTGGATTATGCATCTATCATCTGGTCTCCTCAGGCAAACCAACATAAGGAATTCATTGAGAAGGTGCAGAAAAGATTTCTCAGATTCTTGTATCTCAAAAGTAATGGTATATACCCATATATGATATCATACAGATCTATGTTAAACAGCTTCAATTTTCAGTCCTTACTATTACGAAGAGAAAAACAGTCTGTTATTTTTATATATCATATTATAGTATATGTAAATATAAGAACTGCTCATACATAGATTTTATAAGTTTTAAAGTACCAAAGATTACATTAAGGCAAAGAAATGTTGGCGTATTTCACACGGGTAGTGATTGTTCACCTCTTACATTAATGCTCAAGACATGTAACAGATTAACAGTGGAATATAGTGATTTAGATTTCTTTAACAAAAATCATGAATTGTTCATTAGAAGCATTGACAATATTGTAGAGTTATAGGCTCTAGGCTCTCTCTTTTGTACATGTAATTACTGTATAAGATGTTTCCTTAAATAAAATAAATAAAATAATTATGTAATCGAGCTCCTATGCCCCTGATTTCGTGAATACGAGAGCTCAAAATATGGTCATTCACCGTACAATGATTCATAAAATTGATACGTACCTCTACTCCTATCACAACTTTAAGCTTTGAGCCTTTTTGCAGTATTTTTAGGCAAATATCTGGTGAACATTGTGCAATCTTGAACCTGTTCAACCCCGGACCCTCATAAAATAACTCTCCCCACAAAGTTCAATTACTCAGCCCTTCCGAAAAAAGACCAAAACTGTCTTCTATATTAAAAGTTGAAACATAAAAACACGGACATTGTGGAAGTTTCAGAAAGCTGCGGTTCCTTTAGCAGATATTACTTCTTTGTTAATTGTTCCTTTGTAGTTCAATTCCACTTCAGCTAGCTCAGTCTGTTCATTAAAGAACACCCATCGGCGCACTGCTTTTAAATAGATTTGGGGGTGATTTTAACGTATAGAGGTTATATGTACCTATATGAAGAAACAGCGAGAATGAAGGTCATCATCATAGTCATAATGTCTTAATAGACATGTTGTGAACTCATAAAATGCATTAAGTCGGAGCTAGAGTATTGCCGACACGAATATTATCAATAGTTTTGAAAACTGTAGCTCGCCATCGTTCGCGATTTACTGTCAGTTCAGTGACGCTCTTGATACTCATATCCAGCAACTGTTTCGTCGTATCCACCCAGCGTATAGGGGAACGGCCAAGGCGTCGTCCACTCGGGCAAGATCCTAAACTACAAGTTTCTCCATGTTATCGCTTCTGTGAATATGTCCGAAGAATGTAAGCATTCTCGTCGACACAATGGAGGATAGTCTCTTTGAATTACCGAGCTTATCCAGTATGGAAACGTTAGTTCGGTGGGTGGTATAAGAAACTCTCAGCATTATCCTCCACGTCCACACCTCAAAAGCATCTATGCGAGTTCGATCTGCCTTTTTAACAGTCCAAGTTTCCGAGGCATACAAAAATATGGAGAACACAAGAGACGGAACCAGCGATATTTTGGTAGCTTTAGTGATGTTATGATCACGCCATATTTTAGTAAGCTTTGTCATGGCCACACATGCCTGTTGAGTGCGCCGTCGAATCTCATTTTCACAGCTACCCGAATTGTCGATCAAAGATGCAAGGTACACAAAACTTTGAACTACTTCACCATGGCCTACTGACTTTATTCCTCGAAGATTATCATGCTCTCTATCTGCGACCGTAACCTTGGTTTTGCTGTGGTTAATACAAAGACCATATGCTGCACTGTGTTGTTCTACAATGTTTAATAGAGCTCCTAGTTCTTCCTGAGAAGCAGCAATGTGGGTTGTATCGTCAGCAAATCTTAAGTTGGATATTTTGCTTCCGCCAATAGTTATACCACCATTCCAGTTGTCCAATACCTGTCTCATCACAAATTCACGGTAAATAATAAATAACATCGGAGATAATACAGAATGCAGGTAAACTGTGAATAGCAGTGAAGAAGCAGGCCTTTCACCTAACAACGAAAAAATAAAATTCATGATCATCAGCAAAACAAATGTCCAGGGGAGACTGTTTGTTCGCCATGAGGTAGTTGAAAAGAATGAGAGAGTATAAATACGTGGGTACCACTATGAACGAAACTGGAGGACACTTTCGAGAAATAAGATCTAGAATAGGTCAAGCTAGAGTTGCATTCAGGAGAGTTTTCTGCTCTAGAGATCTGAATTCCAAACTTAAGATCAGATGGGCCAGATGTTACGTTTTCTCAATCCTTCTCTATGGGATGGAGTTGTGGACAACGAACAAAGTTGGTCTAAAAAGATTTGAGGCTTTCGAAATGTGGGTATATAGACGCATACTCAGAGTTTCTTTGACGTATGTAACTATAGAACTATTGCGGAAAAAAGAAAAAGAAGAGGTTTGTTAGAAAACATATCTATATGAGCTTTCTATTTATCACAAAAATTTTTTTTCAAAAACCCAATTCAACGAATTGCTAATGCATATGCAATACGCATTAGAATGCACTAGCCCCAAAGTCTCTCTTTTTATGGATTGTTTTCGGTAACCGCTTTTTTTAAACACTATAGCAAGCTATTTTGAGAGCGGGTTTAAGGGTCTTATTCGTAGGGTTCCTTAGGCAAGGTCTTGTTTTTCGAAAACTTACTTGGGGGGTCCCTTACGTATATATTACGTAATTACGTATTACCTATATTATAACACAAGGAGCTCTAATGCCGTCAGAATGCCCTTTTATAGACTGAATAAGTCAGTAAAAAACTCATTGAAAATTGACTTGTATAACTGTATTCCCCTAAACATAAGAAATCTTGATTACTGTCGCTTCAAGATTGCCACAAAGAAGCTTCTTCTGAAACATTGCTTTTATACTGTTGAACATTTTAAGGGTACACATTTTAATGTATAGACTCTATGTTGTTTTTAACGATTCACTTGTACATTGTACTTTCGTGAAAATAAAGCTACTACTACTACTACTACTACTACTACTACTCCTACTACGTGAGGCTCCCTAGAGTAATACTCAAGTAAAGAAATATCAACATGACATGTCAACATGGCATTTTGTTGCAGTCAAGGAGCTTTTGTAGGTTAATTTTGGAGTACGGTGTTGTCAGTTTCTGTCACATTCGGAAAAATGTCCGGCACAAAACACGAAATACTGTCACAAAACAAAAAGGGATAACAGAAAACATCAAAATGCGTAGGCATGGGCATAACAAATTTACTTGTATTGGAAGTATAACAACGTCGCTGAATGAACCCTGCCGTCTGCTAGATAGACAGATACACAAGGAAAGCCACACTTGAGAGTCCCTTGAGTAATACTCAAGGATACTTGAGAAACGACTATGAATAAGAACTTAAATGTCCAAAAAAATATTATTTAACGTAATTGAACACCCATCCAAATGATTTTTGTGCGCTCCTGTCGTGACAACGGGGAGTACTGGGGAGGCAGCGTCTTCCTCTGCCACTAATTACCAGGTTTTAATCTAAGAGATTCCTGCAGCTCAAATTGTATTCCGTTGAAATATTCATATTGCAAATCTACTTTCCCTTTTGGCAGACCAACTTCGCGCTGTTTGCATAATTGTGCCAATTATGGCCTTGATAAGCGAAAGAGTATTCTTTTAATTGAAATCACGGTTTTGGGTCGCTTCCCCGCTTAGATCTTAAAGGAAGCATTTCGCCTGTCTACGGACCTGCGAGTCAAATATTTCGAGGAACCTGACCACATACAGAAAAAAAATACTGTTGCGTTTCCAATTAATTGTTAGTATTTGGATGCTTTTCTATCGCTTTAAATATATTTACAGTTGTTTTAAATCTAAGTCATTGAAAGAATTCAATCCTTATATTCGAAGTAATCACAGGTACGCTAATAAATTCAAAATAATGTTTTATTGGTTCTAACGATATGTATAATCCTTCTAATACCAGTATTGACATATAATGTAATCAAAACATCCTTTTGTTTTCGAAATTTACCCTATGTTTCATTTAAGCAAAATATACAATCTATTCGATGCACAAAAATTATTACTCCAGCAGCAGTTCGTGATAATTCATCTGATAAAAATTAATTTTGTTTCAAAAGGTAACTATTACGCGAACAATATACCCATGGTTTCATAACATTGTCTACGCTGTCAAAGAAATTGGTAAGTAGTATTCGTAACAACTCAATGGCCCTTGTTGTTTGCTGAACTATAATCAATATTCGGCGGGGCTGATGTCCCAATTCACCGAACGGATTAAGAAAGAACAGGGGGATCATCTTAGTGTTACTATCGGCGCCAACCCGCCAACATGGACGAGGTTGTTTCGTTGTGTTTTGTTGCGTTTTTTCGGTGTTAGCCGTGTTGTGTCATCTTGTGTTTTTGCTTTTTGCATCAGCAATTGTGTGATCCAGTTATATATTCAATGGAGGAACTACTGAGAAACTGGGGCTTAAAAGAGCTAACACCCACATTTGAATGTAGGTATTTATATTAGTCAGACAGTTATATTTCAGGTAAAAATGCAACAACTGGTGCAGGCTTATGTTTATTCTTATATCATGCTCCTTATAACTTCATTCAAAATCACACCACTAAACATCCAAACCAATCGGTCAGCTTTCCTCGCAATAAAATCTGTTGGTACCAGGAAAAGAAAGTAGTTTAGAATCAATTACCAAACACAGATTAGATTCAACGACAGGCTGCGATTGAATCATTCATTGGAATCCAATGACATCTTGTAGTTGAATCGACAGTACGATATAATTCGTTACCAACTTTCCATTGGATAAAACATCGCTGAGAGTAACGTCCCATTGAATCCAAGCGTAAGTCTTTGACAAAACGACAGATTTTTCTGTGTGGACAATCTTAACCACCTTCTTTTAAAAAATACTAACTGAGAAAAAAATTTGGTTCCCAATCAGGACAAAAACTCGGGTGTTGGTTTAAAGTCGACAGTGCTGGCACATCACCTAACCAACCCGTTGGTCATATATGCAGTTCCTTATTGTTCTGAAGCCTTAGAACCTCTTCGACCACCTGTCGCATACTTTTCTCATTCGATTCTCCACGGGATAGTATCCGGATTTATCCGACCGTCATTTTACCCGACTGAACAGCTTCAGCTAATTTTCAAATGTTTAACAAAAATAAAATGGATGCTGTATTCACAGACCCCACAAAACATATTTAATTACTTACAGAAGCGTAAAAAGTAATCGTATTATTTAACTTGCTTGTTTCAATAAATTGCGTAACTCATCATCATCATAGTCACAATGTCTTAACAGACATGTTGTGAACTCGTAAAATGCATTAAGTCGGAGGTAGAGTATTTCCGACACAGATATTATCAATAGTTTTGAGAACTGTAGCTCGCCATCGTTCGCGATTTACTGTCAGTTCAGTGGCTCTCGTGATACTCATATCTAGCAACTGTTTCGTCGTATCCACCCAACGTGTAGGGGAACGGTCACGGCACCGCCCACTCGGGGCGTGACTCTGAACTACAAGTTTCTCCATATTATCGCTTCTGTGAATATGTCCGAAGAATGTAAGTATTCTCATCGACACAATGGAGGATGATAGTCTCTTTGGATTACCGAGCTCATCCAGTATGGAAACATTAGTTCGATGGGCGGTACAATGAACTCTCAGCATTCTCCTCCACGTCCACATTTCAAAAGTATCTATGTGAGCTCGATCTGCCTTTTTAACAGTCCAAGTTTCCGAGGCATATAAAAATATGGAGAACACAAGAGACTGAACCAGTGACATTTTGGTAGCTTTGGTGATGTTATGGTCACGCCATATTTTAGTAAGCCATCCGTGCCTGTTGAATGCGCCGTCGAATGTCATTCTCACAGCTACCTGAATTGTCGATCAAAGAACCGAGGTACACAAAACTTTGAACTACCTCACAACGGCCTATTGACTTTATTTCTCGATGATTGTCATGCTCTCTATCTACGATCATAATCTTGGTCTTGTTGTAGTTAATACCAAGACCATATGCTGCACTGTGTTGTTCTAAAACGTTCAATAGAACTACTAGTTCTTCCTGAGAAGCAGCAATAAGGGTTGTATCGTCAGCAAATCTTAAGTTAGATATTTTGCTTCCGCCAATAGCTATACCGCCATTCCAGTTGTCCAATACCTGTCTCATCACAAATTCAGAGTAGATGTTAAATAACATCGAGGACAATTCGCATCCCTGATGAACTCCTTTTTTGGTTGCTGTTTGACCAGAGAGGTTACCATCAATTCTTACACGAGCTGAGCTAGAGTCATAGAGTTGCTGTATGAGAAATACTAAGTGGTAAGGGACTTCCATGGAGATAAGTATTTCCCACAGTTTAGGCCACTTTACGTTATCAAACGCCTTAGAATAATCCACAAAGCAGATAAAAACGGGAAAATAATGCTCTCTGGCTATTTTTAATCTGTCTTAAGTTTAAGATCTGTTCACGCGTACCGCGTCCTTTTACGAAACCTGAAAAATTGCGTAACTGACTATCCACAAAACTAAGTTACGTAACCCTCCTTTTTGGAATTATCACTTGTAACTCACCACAGATTAAGAATCAATTAGAATAACCACCTGATGTATCTGAACACACTTTTTTTTACATCGATTATAACCAGCAGTTGTCAGATTGGGCTCCTTATTTAGAAATAATAGCCGGTGTACCGTTTCACTAGGCTCTGCTGCTTTGGCTAACCTTCCCCTACTCAATTTAGAGAAGTGATACCAACAGAAGTAATAATTGGCAAATAGTACCTAGGTAGTAAATTTTTGGGGATGTCCGCAAAGAGGAAGAGGTTGAGGAGGAGGATGGTAACCCGAGCAATAGGGATTTCTGCTAATTGGCTTCATCAGGCACAAATGGATATCATATGCCCTCATCTAGATGCGGTTACATAACATACCATCTGGTTTCGTGTGTAACCTGAGAGTCAAGGATGGAAAGAAAAACACACTGCCAGAAGCCACCGACAACAGCCAGTCAGCACATTTGTGGCTTCGGCCAACAGATTCCTTTTTTGGAGACAACAGTTACCGTTGCCACGGAGGTCAGCTATAGCTACCTGCCGAAGGACTTCTGAAGCCCCCAATCCATCCTTCAATTTTTCTGCTCATCAACCTCTCCCTCTTTGCGGACATCCCCAAAATTTTCTACCTATTTACACTTTGTATTCCGCACGACTACCTTTCTCTGTATAACCTTGCGGTCTTTGGTAACTGGTGACAGTTTTTCATCATTGATGTACCATTTTAAAATATCAAAGGCTTTGCAGTCTTTGGTTCCTGAGGTTCTCAAAATAATAGTTGAATCCCTACACCATTTTATTAACACGTTGTTGAACACAACGGCTATAGCCGTCTGCGGGGAGTGATCGTGATACGCCACGACGGCTATATCACTCAAAAAGTTATCTGCTTGTTACTGCAGAACGGCGGCAACCGTCAGAATGTCGGTATACTTGCCTTCTTGAGCGTTGTCTGTGCCATAACGTGAAGCTCTTCATTTCTGAAATTGCCAAATTCTAACCCACTATGCGCTATCTCAACTATTCATGTTTCAAGGCACATGGGTAAAACAGCAGGACGGCTATAGCCGTCCATAACTTCCAATGTGATGCGAGTAGACAGAAGGAATTCTGCCGATGCGCCATCTAGTACCCGAAGGTAACGGCAACCAAAGAGGAACGCTACTAGCAGCAGTAAACTCTCCTTGGTGGAACGACAAGGCTCGTTCGCTTTTGCCACTAGAGGCACGGATTTTGACGCAAGCAGCGTAAAGCCGATATACGAGGGTTGCTCTATACCTCCGTCAATCCACCAGTACGCAGACAGCTGTTTCACGCTTATTAGCGATCATTAGTGCGCCATAGCTCTAGTGGCAAAAGCGAACGAGCCTTGTCGTTCCACCAAGGAAAGTTTACTGCTGCTAGTAGCGTTCCTCTTTGGTTGCCGTTACCTTCGGGTACTAGATGGCGCACCGGCAGAATTCCTTCTGTCTACTCGCACATCTTTCACATGTTTATTAAACATGGAAAAATTGATGCTCTCTATTTCCGTCAATCGACCTATGGCGCACTGATGATCGCTAATAAGCGTGAAACAGCTGTCTGCGTACTGGTGGATTGACGGAGGTATAGAGCAATCCTCGTATTCCAATGTGATGCATTGAACACGTGTATAGCTGCCATATTGCGAGTGTGTTTATCTTTGGTTTTCATGTGTTTAGTAGGTACTTTGTATCCAGACTGCTTTGAAGAATTTGTGTCTGAATTCCGTTTTGTTTGGGGATACCTCTGTTTGCTAATAATTTTGATTTTTTGTTTTGATACCGTCTATATTCTGATAGATGCATCTTTGATACAATAAAATTTTGTTTTTGTTTTAGTTCTTGTCTCGAAAATTACCCTCTTCTTCCCACAAGATGTATTCTACGATTATACTGATCAGACGGCTATAGCCGCGTGGTTGCCATTCTAGAACATTAAGTCAGCTGTGATATGACACGACGGATATAGCCGTCTTTTTTTTGTCGCCAAAAACCTCAAAAATGGAAAAAAGAGTCCAAAATAAATACCCCTACAATATTTTGATAACGGAAATCATGTTACAAACGCAGAAAAGATGGGAATGTTTTGAGGTGCCATATTACGAAGCCTCCCGGCCAGTAGAGTATTCAACAATGTGTTAAGGTAACATATCAATTTATTATTACAGTTGCATATTAATGTGACAGAGAAATTGCAACACCCAGTAAACGTTAATATATTTTATCAATATTTGGAGAATCTATTGAGATGGATAGGAGTAATAATCGATGGAATTATGAAACAAATTTATTGAAATGTATTCTCAAAAAATCAGTAGTGAGTTGCGCCTCCATCTAAGTTTTGACACTCTGCAACCCTTCGTGGCTTGCTGCGAATGAGATGATCGATATCTGCCTGAGGTATGCGGTCCCAGACTGATCTAACCTCGTCACGTAGTCGGCCTTCATCCAGTATAAAAACTTGCAATCGACCCAGTCTTCTACCTATCATATCCCATACATGTTCAATGGGCGATAAGTCAGGTGGCCTTGCGAGCCATGGAAGGGTGGTCACATTGGCTTGTCGGAGAAAGTCTCTGGTAACTGCAGCGGTATGTGGTCTGGCATTGTCCTGCTGAAATATTGGGTTTTGTAGTTGTTGAAGGTACGGCAACGGAGCAGGTTCTAATACGTTATTAATCTAAGACTGGGCGGTCATGTTTCTATCTAAAAATACCAGAGGTGATCTGCTTCCAGTTGCTATAGCATCCCATAGGATAACGTCTCTAGTAAGCGCAGTCTCGCGCTCCACACAAAATTGAAGTTAGCGCCTTTCTCCACGTCTTCGCCTGACACTTCTACGACCATCATGAGCCCACAAACAGAAACGTGACTCGTCACTGAAGACGACATGATCCCACTGAGCCCGTTTTTGAAACCATGTCATTCGTAGCTGTCTATGTCTAATGGTCAATGGTAATACCAGCCGAGGACGGTATGACAGTAGCCCATAAGCCCTAATTCTTCGATAAATTGTTCTCATGCTTAACTGTCGACCTGTAGCTACTCTCCACGCATGTCCGATTGCACTGGTTGAGCTGAAACACTCTCTTAGGGCACTAAATCTTGAGAGGCGTTCTTCACGGTCAGTAGTTCGCAAGGACATCCTAGCCTCGCGTAGACCCACTATCCTACCTGGTTCAAATTCACTTAATTGACTATACACGCCAAGTCTCCTTATGGGAGGCATTGCTAAACAATGTTTTACATATCACATAAGCAATAAAACTAAATTTGTCTTAGTAAATTCAACAATAAAAAAATTAATGCAAACTACTCCATTTTTTGTTAAATGCAAAAGTGACCTGGTATTTGAAAATAAATTGGAACAAAAATGTTATCGTTTACTAAAGTTCATGTGAACAATAAGCTGACAAAAAATGATAAATATATCTGGGCTTATACTGGGTGTTGCAATTTCTAAGTCACACAGTATATATGAGTAGCGAATCAATGAATCAGTATCATCATATAATAAAGTGTAACTATCCTGTGAACTAGCGGAGCGTGGGTATATTCCCTAGAGGTGAATTTAAACAAAAATGGCAGTTGGTAGCCCATTTAGCGATTTTATATCCGAATTTACCGCATAAAACGGTCGGTAAATTCGCAATTTCCGCTTTCAATTTTATATCATAATTATTTATTTATTAGCAACGGTGGCGCAATGTAGATATTAACCGGAAAATGGTATGCTGTGATAGCGGCGGCTTAATGGCGGATCGGTCGAAACGCACCACTGGAGCCGGATTAAAATTTATACCGGCTCAGCGTGATCGGGGTGGAACGGAAGGACAGCCCTACAGCCCTTCCGTCAGTAGCGTAGAGTTGTAGGTTTTCACTGAACGAAAAAAGTACAGGGTCCGGCACAAACAACGAATTCGAATAGGTCATAGCGTTTTTCACCGAGTGTAGAATACTGAAAAAGTTCACCTAGGGTAACACTTTTGCACTGGACTCGTCCAGTGGAATACACATCAAGAAACAACAACTTGTTTTCACAACAATTTTTGCATATACAGGGTGGTCCAATAAGCGCGCGGTGCTCCCTAGCGGCCACACCGTTTAAATTAGACGAAAATGTTTGGAATAAAAAACGTTTCTTTTCAAATGCTCTACATTCAGAAAATAATTTTAAAGATGGCGGACTTCCCGATATACCGGAAGTAGGCATCAACTTCCTTATTTTAAATAGAACACCCTGTATATTATTACGTTTTTGAATTTAGCATCGATTTTTAGGTCCAGTTTGTTAACCATTGTTTATGTTTACGAAGCCTATTTTCGGAGTTATTCAGCAATTTTTACAAAATTTGACGTTTGTAGTACTTTACAAGAAACGTTAATATCTCGGAAACTAAACGCGATAGAAAGATGCGGTTGTCGGTTTTGAAACAAGCAAGGAACGTATTTGTGTTTCAATAAGATTGTTGTTTCAAAACAACAAAGATATCCTATTAATGCATTTATTCAAGAAACGTAGACATGTGGAAGGCTGCAGAAGGGTCGTTTCAGTCCCGGGGTAAGACAGGATGGATTCAACTTCAAAACCGAATAGAAGCCATGATGATCATTCAACAGATAGGATAAAAGCAATAGGTTAGCTAAATTATGGTATGTGTATATGCATATACCTCATACGAGCATTGCTTTCGAGGTGGCAATATTTGTAACTCATTAATAGGTACAAATAAAATTGAATCAATAGACTAGCAATTTTCAAATTTGAAATGTTAGACACGCTAGAAACTTTTTTTTTCAAATGGGATGGTATCATAAGTTTCACATCGGTGGATGCGAAATTAAATTCTCTTTCACTTTTATCTAGACACATGTGGTCCTATCGTTATTGATAACGCTGTAGCTACATTTCATGAAAAAAGAAAATGAAAGAATTTCATAAGAAATGTAGCTTCATTCGTAAACTGTAGAAAAGGAGTGCATCTTCTTGGACTCGAGTACGACTCCAGTCTAGTTATAGAAATTCATTCAGTTTTCAAAGTCTTGTCTTTCAGCTGCTAAGATTTAGCTGCACGTGATAAGGATGCTGTTACCAATGCCCAAATAGCGACTAATTTCTGCTGTAGCACTGCTGTGCGGATCTTCAACTACAATTGCGAGAATGTCAAACTCACGATCTTCATATTGTATTACTACTACATGTTTCCTTTTCTCATATTTTACGCCCACGTAAATCCAAATTTTGAGAAGTTTGCTGACAACCAGCATGGAGTCTAAGCATTTGGGGTGGTATTATTGGAAACCGCCTATTAAACTAATGTTTTCTAAAATTTTCTAAATGGAAATTTGGAAAAACTGTTGGAAAATTTAACACTGGAGTTTTTAAGAATAATGTGGTTACAGGTAGATGGAGCGAAAGCACATTTTAGTATTAGAGACCGAAACACTTTGGATGAAAGGTTTCCTGCCAATTGTTTCGTCTGCATGCCACGCTACCTACGATTTTTCCAATTCCTACGCCATAATTACAAAACCGTAAATATCTTAAAAAACATCAAAGATAGACCCACATGTGTCTCGATAAAAGTGAAAGAGAATTTAATTTCGCATTCACCGATGATCTGAAACTTATGATACCATCCCATTTGAAAAAAAAAAGTTTTTAACGTTTTTAACTTTTCAAATTTGATAATTGCTAGTCTATTGATTTAATGTTCTTTTGAAACAACGATCTTACCGAAACACAAAAAAGTTCCTTGCTTGTTTCAAAATCGAAAACGGCATCTTTCTATCGCGTTTAGTTTCCGAGATATTATCATTTCTTGTAAGTACTAAAACGTCAAATTTTGTAAAATTGCTGAATAACTCCGAAAACAGGCTCCGTAGACATAAATAATGGTTAACAAACTGGACCTAAAAATCGATGCTGAATTCAAAAACGTAATAATATACAGGGTGTTTCATTTAAAATAAAGAAGTTGATGCCTACTTCCGGTATATCCGGAAGTCCGTCATCTTTTGAATTATTTTCTAAATGTAGAGCATTTGCAAAGAAACGTTTTTTATTTGAAATATTTTCATCTAGTCTAAACGGTATGGCCGCTAGAGACCACCGCGCGCTTATTGGACCACCCTGTATAGTTATATACTACTTACTCGTTTGTCTGAAAACTGCTCAATAGTTTCCATGTAATTGCTAATTTCAGGAATTTCTTCTCCAGAATTTCTTCCTAAACACATCGTTTGTTCATCCTCAGAAGATGAGCTGGACTCTGCCAACTCAGACAAGGAAATTACAAGTTTGATTTTTTTTTCGTTCAATCTACTCATTCTTAATGAAAATTGTGAAAACCAACTAGGTATTACCGTATTCAAAGATCGAAAATTTAAACTGGCGGAATAAAATTCTTTGATTTGAAGTTTCCGCTCAAACCAATTGTCATTTTCTTGGTTCACTTCCACGACACTCATTTTGAAATCGGTGCGAAATTATTGCACTAAGTTCGACCGCTGCGAGTGCAGAAATGCCAGTGAAATGAGTGCACTTAAAACATTTTGCACTGGAACTGCCAGTGAAATACAAAACAGAAAACCAGTGCAGCTCGAATGCAACCAGTGAAAAACGCTATTAGAAAAAGCAAAGCCCATGCCCTAACAGGCATGTGTGTGTGTTTGCAAGGTTCCCCATTATTAAATCAAGGTGTTACCAGAAAAACCTAACCAGCGGGTGTACTGTGCAAGGCTTTCGCGGTCATCGTCCAATTAGTTTGTGGTTCTTGGGTTTTTAAGCCGGTGTCGTTTAGCGTTAAGGTTTGACGTTTCGCCACCATGAGTGGATGGCATCTCCACAAGCTATTTCACTTCGGCGACTTCCAAAATACTGACAGCTGGTGAATCTGCACCTGTATTTATACCTGTTAACGATGACGTGGCCCAACCAGGTAGCGTTGCTAGCCTCGCCCCCTTGCGATATGCCAGTGTCTTCAGGTACTTTAGGATGGGTACCTATGTCTGGTTGACTGTCTAAGTGTTTCTCCTTTCTATTGAAATTATTATGATTTTTTTTGTATTTTGATCGTTTCTCTGTAGAGTCTGGCACAGTATGAAGAAGTTACGGCAAGAACCTGAGCTTCTTCAAACTTGATCCTATGGTCTCCCTCCTTAATCGCATGTTCAGCTACCGCTGCTTTGTCCGTATGACCCCGTCGTCGATAGCTAGCCTTATGTTTTGCAATCATTGTGTTTGTCGATCGCTTCGTTGTTTATAATATATGTATACATGTGCATGGTATGCGATAAACCCTCGGTGTTGTGTGTGGGTCTCTTTTATCCTTCACGGTTCTCAAATACTCCTGTAGCCTTCCTGTGGGCTTGTAGATGGTCTTTTTGGTTTTTTCGTAACATTTTCCTATTCTGTCTGTTATTCCAAGCACATAGGGTAGAAAAGCTTTTGCTATCGGTTCAGGTTGCTGTTTTACCCTATTTCTTCTCATTGTTCTTGTTATTTTCCTTTCTGTATAACCCTTTGTCTTTAAGCGTTCTTTAGGTGTTCCAGTTCGATGTCGAGTTCCTCTGGTTCGTACACTTTTCTGGCCCGTTTTTTCAAAGTTCTAATAATTCCGTACTTCTGAGATGGGTGGTGGTTTGATTCTTCATATAAGTACCGGTCAGTATAAGTTGGCTTTCTATATACTTCGTGTCCTAATGTAGCTCCTTTTCTTGTTATAAGAACATCAAGGAAGGCCAGTTTTTTGTTTTCTTCTACCTCCATGGTGAACTGGATGTGATCAGGTGTTCTAGAAATTCTTCTAGCTTTTCTCCTCCGTAGTTCCAAATGACGAACGTATCGTCCACGTATCTGAACCACATCTTGGGCTTGTATTGAGCGCTTTCCAAAGCTGCTTGTTCGACCTTCTCCATTACAAAGTTCGCTAGTATGGCGCTTAGTGGGCTTCCCATGGCTACACCTTCAATTTTTTCGTATCTCTTGGTGTCCCAGACGAAGTAGGTTGTTGTTAACACATGCCTGAAAAGGTTTGTTATGTCCTCTGGAAATATGTTCTTGATGTGTTCATGGACTGCTGACACCTCGGCGTGAAGTCGAGTGTGAGGTTAAGTTTCTGATTATTGTTATTATTATTATTATGAAAAAAAAATAAAACAGTCGTTTACAACGATTTCCTGAGAAGTACATTTCTGACGACACTCAAAAAGATTGTAATTTATATCAGAAAATGGGGTATTTTCCGAACAAAATTTTATGACGGAATATTGATGTTACGTCCCCAAAAACCATGTAACTAACATTTTCACTTTTTACTGTGAACGCGAAGTGGCTTAAAAGCACCTGCAAAGTTCAAACATAAAATTTCGCGCCAAAGCTGTGACGTAATAAATCTAAATGCGACGTAATAAGGCTTTCGTAGAGCTATCCTTAGAATGTGACTCTATTTTGTCATATGACCTCCTTTTCTCCATCTACAGACATAACCTCCGCTTCGTATTGATATTAACAGATGTTTGTTTACATCATTTCATGATCTATCGGTTAAATGAGATACCGTGACAGTCGTGACACCAGGGGAGGTTATGTATGCATGACACTAGTGACAGGCTGTTAAAGACGAGTGTTGCCGAATGACTAGTAAAGTAAAAAATGGAATAGCTGTGCAATATAACATTTATAGTCTACAAAAAGAGGGATACTAAATAAACATAAAATAAAGTTTGCATCCTTTATAGAAAAACTATGCAAAATATTAACAACGTGACAACCTTGAATCTACGCCCAATTCAAATTAAAATAGTCACATCCTATCTACATCCGGCATAAAAATCACTTTTGATTGGTTGATTTCTTAGGCGGGAGGTTTGAGAGATTGAAATGAGCTCTTTTCAGAGGGATGATTTTCAAAGTCCATCTTTACTCCACGTGGGCAGAAAAAAATTGAGCAAACACTACCATCATTACAAATTAGATACAAGCAATCCATTTCAGCCATTAAACAGCCAATATTAGCAAGTTGGAAAATACCCCATTGAAGGAATATGATAAGGTGTAGTTTCAAATTTATGATTTTGTTACTAATCAGTATTGCCTAGCCTGATTGGAGCACTTTAACAAAGAATATAGCCAGTAGTGGATGCAATTTATTTTGCGGCTTGCTCAATTATAAAAAAATACAGATGTTGAACATAGGCATAGATTCTATGTTCAAATATCTCCTGTACCACTTGTAGTAGTAGTAGTAGTAGTAGTAGTTTATTGTGAGAAAGAATCAATACATATATGTGGATACATTACATTTATAGATAAAGGTTTCACAATAAATTTGAAAAATTCCCAAAAAGAAAAATCTTGTGCTGGGCCTCAAATTAATTCACGGTGCACACACAAAGTTATATATAGATACAAAGGTAGGAGTGTAAGAAAGAAATAACTCACACCTCAACAAAAAGAAGGATTAAAATACTAGTGGTAGATGTCCTAAAGAAAATACATAATAACACAAAATCAATACACAGATATGTGGAAAATGTGGATACATTTTGGTCATACTGTTTCACAATAAATCCGAAAAATGCCCAAAAAGAAAAATCTTGTGCTGGGCTTCAGACTAATTTACAGTTCCAAGCAAAAAGTTATTTATAGATGGATACAAAGGTAATTAGGAGTAGAAGAAATAACGTATCATAACAAAAATTAGGATTAAAAATACTAGTGCTAGGTACCCCTAGAAAAAATACAAAATAACAACAACTTGGTAAGGTTTAAATACTATACATAAACTATAAACAGTATGTTAGACGTTTTCACACAATACATAATACATATTAAATAGAAAGTATGATGAAAAAATACTTTGTTTAAATAGAAAACAATCGGAAGGAGACACATTCATGCACAGACATGCACGTATATGCACATCTACACATATATCGAGCAATTAGTCTTAAATAATATTAATAGAAAAAGAATACGTAGTATGGCTGAAAGCTTCATTGTAGCTATACTACTATATATATATATAAAAAGAATAGCCTTACACAATAAATATTAAATAAAAAATAATTACGTAATGTGATATGCCTCTGAAGTCATTGCTAGATAGGACTCAAGCGTGGTGATGGGAGAACAAGTTTAAGTATTTACGTAATTTTTTTATATCAGTGTGACTAACTGTATCAAATGCCTTCATGAGATCAATAAATATGCAGATAGTAGGTGTTTTCATATCAATATTTCTGCTAATCTTGTTTACAACATTCAGAATGGCATCCGTTGTCGCTTTTCCTTCCAAGAAACCATACTGATTTTCGTGAAGTATTTTATATTTGTATAAATAATTCATCATTCTTTTTTTCAATATTTTTTCGAATACATTGGCAAGGTTAGATATTAAAGATATCAGTCGATAATTAGTCACGTCTTGGCGGTCTCCTTTTTTGTGAACTGGAGTTACTATTGTCGTCTTAAAAGCTGATGGGCACATACCGGTTAAAAAACTTTGGTTGAAGATGTGTACTAGTGGATCGGCTATTTCATGGACAATCTGCTTAAATATTTAACCTTTAAGCCATCAATTCCAGGACTTTTTTTATTTTTTAATGCCATGACGGTTTCTATTACCTCTTCTGATGTGACGTCATCCAAGTAAAAAGAATTATTTACATATTTTTGTGCAAAGTGTTCACTATTTACATTTGGCGTTATATTGTTAGCTAGTTTTTCTCCTATCTGAGTGAAAAAATTTACAAAAGTATTAGCTATTTCTTTTTTGTCTTTTTTTAGTTGTCTATCGTACTTAAAAGAATCTTCTTTACAGACATATTGTAAAAACAGGATATAATAAATGTTAAATATAGACATACGTGCCTCGAAAGGCTCAACTTTTCCAACCATAATTCACGCTTAATTGGAAACAGCATCGAAATTAAAGCTTGGATGCCACCCACTGGTATGCTCATTTGATCTGAAATTAGTACTGTTATAAATACATCCGCACTTGGATGATGCGCTGATGCGCCAGTGAACTTAAGGATAGCACATATCAACATATGTGTACAGTTTATTTCTACTGACACGAAAATTTTAATGTCATCACAGCATCCTGTAAGCGGTATGTACATACAAGTAATAATTCAAATCAATTAAAACAAAAAACTTAAAAAAAACTTTTATTTAAAGGTTCTAAAAAAAAGAAAATAAAATGTTCCTTTAGATTGTTAACTATCAACTTATCGCCTCATTATACACAATTTATATGATCATAAAAGCTTGTCGCGAGGTTTGCGTAAGTACCTATAGGAATTCAATTAAACTGAAATTTTAACACACTTAAATTTAGCCGACCAAGTTAGTCAATCGAATAGGTACTAGCTAATTTACACAAGTATATCGCGCGACAAGCTTTTATGATCATATAAATTGTGGATAATGAGGCTATAAGTTGATAGTTAACACTCTAAAGGAACACTTTTTTTCTTTTTTTAGAACCTTTTAAAAAACCTTTTTTTTAAGTTTTTTTGTTTTAATTTATTTTTCACTTTTAGGTATTAACTTGCATTTATATCAAACAAAATTTTTATTTATTCTCGGCAAGCCCTTTTATTTGATCCCATATTGCAGAAGTGTATTAAAACGAACTATTTCTTGGATGGTCCACCATAGCTGATTTAGAATGTCATATTATTTTTCGAGTCACTCTCAACAAGCCCTTTCACTGTGCAAAGACTCTCTTCTCTCAGGTCGTAAGCAAGGTTCATGCAGTGATAAAACAACTCATCGACTTTGAATGGCATATTTTCCCCAAACTCTTACAACAAAACACAACATCGTATTATATCTAAAAATACATATTATTTGCCATCATTTGAATGACAGTTAATCCTGATATCCACTCATTTTCGTAGATTTCCTTTTATGAGACATCGTCAAAACATTAAACTAAACTAAAAATATAGACCTACTCTAAACATAACCTTAAAACTGTGTTGGTGATAAGAGTCAACTAACAACACGAGTTTATCCCTATTACTTTCCCAAAGTCAGTCCAGCACCCCAAAAGGTCCTTTACAACTTATCAGAAAATCCTTACCGCGGATCTTCTTTACCACTTACGTCGCTGTCACAGTCATACACACCGGCTGTACAGTCTACCCTTCGTGGTTGCTCGGTGCACCAGCGGTTCATTAGCTACCCCCTAGCCTCATGTCGGCGTCGTCACCGTCGTCGACAAAACCTGGTAATGACCACTGCGTAGGTTGTATAAAGGAACTCTTACAATTCGATCCAGAATCTCCTGTCTGCTGCCAGATTCTTGCTCACACCGCAAGCCTCTAGTTGAGCGTCAAATGCTAAAACTCTCTTCTCTCAGCGTCAGGTTCAAGCAGCGATAAAACAACTTGCCGGCTTTGAATAGTATTTTCCCCAAACTCTCACAACAAAATGCATCGTTTGACTAAAAATGACATCAGGGAATCTATTGTGCCTATTGTCAGTGATGACCTTCCTCTGATTAGATTGTCATTCCCCTTAGCATCTACTGGGCGTTCTCATATCAATATGGATACCCATATTGTAGAAATGCATTAAATAACTATTCCACTATTGGATTTAGAACGACGACATATAACTTATCGTGCAATATCATCCAAACTAAACGTGTGTACAAAATTTCAGCTCAATTGGTTGAAGATATCTGCTTCAAAATTGAGTTGCAAGAGTCCACCCGAACAAGCGTACATACATTGCAAGTTAAATAAAAGCTTTTAAAAAATTGTGTTCTAAGAGATTGCGTCACTGTAACAGAATTATCTATATTAAGGTATCAGAAGGCACCACAGAGCTATTTGGGACAACTATAAGCTTAGGCTGCAGTCTCACAAGGACTTTCACAGCCTGGAACATCGAAGAGGGGTGGCTGATCCGTCCCTGTGTTACAGAATCTATCGCCGAAGATGTTCAAGTGAGCTCTCCCAGATAAACATCGAAGGCCGTCCGATCGAGGAACACTTGAGAGGCTCTGCGAGCTCATCCTTACCAGGTCTAGTTCCCTACTCCCCGAACCGCTCCCCTCCAGCATTCCTTCTTGGAGAACTTCGACGCTGTGAAATGAACTGTTTGTTTCCCGATGGCTACAACCTACAGCGTTTCAAATCTAACGTGCACAGATCCTTATCGTCTCGCGGCGCTTCTACAGCGCCATAGGTTTTCAGCTTTTGCGGGAGGCTGACCATAAAAGAATAGCACGGTCAAGCTCAAGTGAGCAAAATTTGCGTGAGGTAAGCATTCCTTGGATGGTCAGACTGGTCGAGTACAATTGAGTCCGATCAACCAAGTAACCTCAAATATTGTTGTCACAATCGAAAAACATCGTTATACTATTTGTATGAGTTTATTGTTAAAAATATTTTAAGTGAAACAGACAGCAGTGACTCTAATGTTTGCAGTATTTTATTATTTGAGACTGAGCATTATAACCTCCATTATAGCCTATGGGAAATCCTTACCTCCATGGGAGTCCCTTACCACTTAGTATTTCTCATACAGCAACTTTATGAGTCTAGCTCAGTTCGTGCAAGAATTGATGGTAACCTGTCTGGTCAAACAGCAACCAGAAAAGGAGTTCGTCAGGGATGCGTATTATCTCCGATATTATTTAACATTTACTCTGAATTTGTGATGAGACGGGTACTGGACAACTGGAATGGCCGTATAACTATTGGCGGAAGCAAAATATCTAACTTAAGATTTGCTGACGATACAACCCTTATTGCTGCTTCTCAGGAAGAACTAGTAGCGCTATTGAACGTTTTAGAACAACACAGTGCAGCATATGGCCTTGATATTAACTACAACAAGACCAAGGTTATCATCGTAGATAGAGAGCATGACAATCATCGAGAAATAAAGTCAATAGGCCGTTGTGAGGTAGTTCAAAGTTTTGTGTACCTCGGTTCTTTGATCGACAATTAAGGTAGCTGTGAGAATGAGATTCGACGGCGCATTCAACAGGCACGGGTGGCCATGACAAAGCTTACTAAAATATGGCGTGACCATAACATCACTAAAGCTATCAAAATGTCACTGGTTCAGTCTCTTGTGTTCTCCATACTTTTGTATGCCTCGGAAGCTTGAACTGTTAAAAAGGCAGATCGAGCTCGCATAGATGCTTTTGAAATGTGGACGTGGAAGAGAATGCTGAGAATTCCTTATACCGCCCATCGAACTAATGTTTCCATACTGGATGAACTCGGTATCCGAAGAGACTATCCTCCATTGTGTCGATGAGAATGCTTACATTCTTCGGTCATATTCACAGAAGCGATAATATGGAGAAACTTGTAGTTCAGAGTCACGCCCCGAGTGGGCAGCGCTGTGGCCATTCCCCTACACGCTGGGTGGATACGACGAAACAGTTGCTAGATATGATTATCAAGAGCGCCACTCAACTGACAGTAAATCGCGAACGATGGCGAGCTACAGTTTTCAAAACTTTTGATAATATTCATGTCGGCAATACTCTAGATCCGACTTAATGCATTTTACGAGTTCACAACATGTCTGCTAAGATATTGTGACTATGATGATGATGATGATTTAATGACAGTGTACTATTGATCGAGCGCAGCAGCCACATGTGCGGGCAGCACATGGATGTGCGACTACGGGAGGACTGGGCGGGTGAAGCCGGACCCCCTGGACCCCCCCCCTAAATACGTGCCTGCAGTATATGCCATCTCCTGTACCTAATGAATATTTGGAGCCACCAGTGTACCAGGCGACATCATTCAAACATATGTCGTGGTTCTCCTAGAGCTCATTGCGATTTGTCACTTAAGTTGACCTTGTACGGGATCTCGGTGTCCACAAATCATGGCATTTTGTCTGGCGTCGAACCACAGCTTGTCAAGTCAACTTCTTGTTTGATGCAAACGCCGTTTTAATTATCCTCCTTTCAAAAATCCCATTTAAGCGTCTCTAAACAATACATTATTTCCTTGAAAGCTGCGCAGCTCTCGCAAAAGTGAACTTAGCCTCAGAAAAGAAGCAGCAACAACGCCGGCAGCTGCAGCTGCAGAGGCAGCTTTTCGGACAAGTTATTTCGTATTCTCTGTGCGCGATCCATCTAATATGTATGAAACCATTTTGTTGTGAAACGGAAAAATAGGAAAGGCACACAAATGTGAGCCAGGTAGTTGGTATTCGAGCTGTAACTCTGTGCACTAAAACGACGACGTTGACTGCCTCACCGCGACTTTTTGTACGTTGAATGGCGCTCATGGTGAATTTCATCGATTCGGAGGGCGTAATCGACTACATTTACCCTTTCTTTAAGGTAAATAACATAGGAAATGATTTTAGATCACTATCTACTACTCTTTATTAGCAATGGGTACTCTCAAAAATAGCTAGGTTACGAAATAAGTAGTACGAATATGAGTTCAGGCTAGCTAGTTTTTCACATTGTGGCTCACAGGTAATAGATTCATCATAAGTATAGCTTGACAAAACTAAAAAAAAAACGCTTTTAAAAAACATCGAACTGAAAAGTCAAAAATAAGCTTGAAACAATAATGAACGAAAAATACTAGTTTTATTTTGAAAAAGCGTCGGGCGCTCGATTTACGTATAATGTCCCATGAAGTGCCCACGCTTTTTTCACAATAATACTAGTATTTTTCGTTTATTATTGTTTTAAGCTTATTTTTAACTTTTTAGTTCTATGTTATTTAAAAGCGTGTTTTTTTAGTTTTTTTAAACTATACTTATTTTTAATTTTTTAGTTAACTTTAGCATTAAATCATTTTTTTAGTTTTTTTAAACTATAGTTATTTTTAATTTTTAGTTCATTTAATTTTTAAAGCTCTTTTTATGTTTCTTCAAACTGGATTAACTTGATTGATGAAATGTGTAGGATACGAAATGACAACAAACTATACCTTATCCACCGAACAAACGGAGTAACCATGCACAATGTATGTAAATTTTTACTGTATGGTCAAGGGTTATATGCACACCGTTTACAAAACTGCATACTGAGAGCAGTGGTGTTATTATAAACAGAAAAACTAAGTTCGATTTATCCGAGTAAAGCCCCAAAATATGGGTTCGAAATAATTTTTTACTCCTTTTCTTCAGTGGACAGACTATAGTGCTCCCGACAGGCGTCGTTCTAATTACAGCGCTACCTGCCAGATCTAATGTGATCTTAAGGTGAAGCCCTCAGTTCCGCACCGTCAATTGTAGGTGGCTATGCACGAGGTCAAGTCGACACATGAAACGTTACAGAGTAAGACAACAGATGGCGTAGTATTGCAGTCACTACCACATGATTGACAAAATTCAACGCCTATCTTTCTGGGAACTTGGGAAAGCTTCGCATACATATCTGACGTAGAGGGTTATGCCAACTTAATGTATGTTTCGTTGGATGTAACAAATTGTTTTGTGAATAGAGAAGATGGCATAGCCAACTTGGTTTTAATTCAAATGAGTGTTACAAGCTTATAAACTCACATTCAGGTGAAGCTAATAAAAACGTGCTAAAAACGAAGTCCAAGTAAGTTCACTTCACAGATTTACTAGTAGTCGTTGACTTGTCCGTTGCACATAATAGATAAATCATTAATCAGGTATTGTCTAGTAGTCTTGTTTTGTTTTAAGTACAAACATTTACTAGCAAAATCATCTGCTAACGTATATATGAAGTTTGTACATTTGTCTTCAATTTGAGTATCTGGTGTATTTTTAATGAAAAATGAGAACCCATCAGTATATATGCAACATATAGTTATAATGTGATAAAGTGGGGCTTAAAATAGATGCCTGAGGTGAGCCCATTCTAATATCTAAGCACGCGGTTTCTTCATTTTTAACATTATCTGTCCCAGTAGATTTTATGGACATGCTATGCTTTAATGGTTCAAATATTTTGTTTGTTTTGTATTTCATCATAATTTTGAGTGGATCATAAGTTGTACCTCAAACAAAAGACGCTTGTTTTAATCGTTAATATCAAGTGATGCGTAATACGTTGTGCGCTTCCCTACAGATATTATAGTCTGGTGCCGACCTTTTTTCAATGGAATCCAATCATCGGTTTCTCCTATACATCGTTCTATTCACAATCATGCTTCTTTCAGGGATTCTATATATCAATACGTTGCTGAATGAATATTACCACAGAGCTTAGGAATCGAAATTTATTTCGATCACGCATGAATTCAAAAGGGACTCAACAAAATCCTAAATTATCCTTAGTACGTATGGGAAAAGACACCGCTACTCTTATTTAGAATTGATTCACTGAAAAATCGGTATATTATTCTTTTTCCGGTTCTCTTGAAAAGTCTCATTGAGTACAATATCTTAAATGTAGTTTTTATCATCATTTAGATGCATCAATGGTATCAATTTAACCAGATCCTTATGCTTAAGTATTTAATACAAATATACACATTTAAACTAGAGGATACTTCGTGTAATCATCGAGAAATAAAGTCAATAGGCCGTTGTGAAGTAGCTCAAAGTTTTGCGTACCTCGGTTCTTAACATTGACATTCGGGTAGCTGTGGAAATGAGATTCGACGGCCCATTCAACAGGCACGTGTGGCCATGGCAAAGCTTACTAAAATATAGCGTGATCATAACATCACCAAAGCTACCAAAATGTCGCTGGTTCAGTCTCTGTGCTCTCCATATTTTTTTGTGCCTCGGAAACTTGGACTGTTAAAAAGGCAGATCGAGCTCACATAGATGTTTCTAAAGTGTGGACGTGGAGGAAAATACTGAGAATTCCTTATACCGCACATCGAACTAATGTTTCCATACTGGATGAGCTCGGTAATCCTCCATTGTCTCATCAAGAATGCTTACATTCTTCGGACATAGTCACAGAAGCGATAATATGGAGAAACTAGTAGTTCAGGGTCACGCCCCGAGTGGGCGGCGCCGTGGCCGTTCCCCTACACACTGAGTGGATACGACGAAGCAGTTGATGGATATGAGTATCAAGAGCACCACAGAACTTACAGTAAATCGCGAACGATGGCGAGCTACAGTTCTTAAAACTATTGATAATAGCCAGGTCAGCAATACTCTAGCTTCGACTTAATGCATTTTACGAGTTCACAACATGGCTGTTAACATATTGTGACTATGATGATGATGATACTTCGCGACCCTATCGTATTATAGGTTATATACGCTACACGCTACCAGAGTGTCAAAATAAAATCAGTATAAAATTGACATTTTTCTTGTGTGATATAATACAATAATTTATTATTAAAGCAACAATATTGACGGAGAGTTTTGTTCCACAGCACGTAGGGGAAAAGTATGATTACAGTGATCCAACCAAATCATATTAGTGTTGTATATTCCGATATCAAGGCTTCCATTCCGCAATTGCACTAAAAGCAAAATGAATTCCGGGTCCAGGGAAAATGCTGTGACATCTGGATAACAATATCTCACCGTCCTATGCTTCGCTGAAATTACC
The DNA here is from genome assembly GCA_951848785.1 of Callosobruchus maculatus. Classification (NCBI taxonomy): domain Eukaryota; kingdom Metazoa; phylum Arthropoda; class Insecta; order Coleoptera; family Chrysomelidae; genus Callosobruchus; species Callosobruchus maculatus. The sequence continues at coordinate 177,945 of CATOUR010000007.1, forward strand.
TGAATATTTTATCTCACATGTCTGCTCACTTATGCTCAGAACGAGGCTCTGTCCTCCTATCGAAATTAAAGGCGCCACTACCGGAAAGTAATTAATGTCCGGGAAAATTCCTGACGATTTCCTGGTTTTCAACTTGCTCCTCAAAACAAAAATTGCATTCATTATGTGAACGACATGAATGTTTGTTGGATTTTCTGTGCTGCAGTAGATTTGTTTTTACTAAGGTTTTCATGTAGGTTTGAAGAATAACGTTTCAGTAAGAGCACAAAATTGTAATGTTCAACATGGTTCTATGAGCTTCATATTATGAGGGTGATGAGTCAAAGAGTAAAATTTAATGCAGACTTAAAAGACGTTTTAAAATAACAAAAATTGTAATGAAATGGCAGATTTTGCTATTGCAGTATAGATACAACGTTCGAGATATCATCGTCATAATCCCAATGTCTTAACAGACATGGTGTGAATTCGTAAAATGCATTAAGTCGGAGCTAAAGTAATGCCGACACGAATACTATCAATAGTTTTGAGAACTGTAGCTCGCCATCGTTCGCAATTTACTGTCAGTTTAGTGGCGCTCTTGATGAGGCATGACCCTGAACTACAAACTTCTCCATATTATCGCTTCTCTGAATATGTCCGAAGAATGTAAGCATTCTCGTCGACACAATGCAGGATAGTCTCATTGGATTATCGAGCCCGTCCAGTATGGAAACATAAGTTCGATGGGCGGTATAAGGAACTCTCAGCGTTCTCCTCCACGTCCACATTTCAAAAGCATATATGCGAGCTCGATCTGCCTTTTTAACAGTCCAAGCTTCCAAGGCATACAAAAATATGGAGAACACAAGAGACTGAACCAGCGACATTTTGGTAGATTTAGTGATGTTATGGTCACGCCATATTGTTAAGCTTTGTCATGGCCACACATGCCTGTTGATATATACACGACAATAAATTTTGTGGAACTATCATGTCCTAAAAGTTGATCTCCAAAAACCACAGCTATAGTTCTCTGACTAGGGTGGTAATGGAATAATTTTTATGTGAATAGTAAAACTTATAAGTGAAATTTTCATTTCCGTACAATGTCGGATTATCTAAATGTTTACACGTTTACTTGTACGGAGCGTTTTCTTGAAACAGTGGACTACCTTATCTTCGATTCAGGTAGAAAATTATCATGATTAATCAAGAAACGTGGCTAGTAATCGATACTTTAAGAAATAGAAAGAACAGAAGAAATACAGTAATAGAAACTCAAGACTATTGGAAGAAATACCTAACACTTTGCTTTGAAAAGCCATGATTATTGAATTACTTACAAAACAAAATATCACAATTTCGCCAGAAATTAAAACAAAAAGTCAGTTATTGGCATTAGTAAAAAGTTACAACTTTGATAAAAAGTATATGGTTGATGAAATGGCGCGAAGTAGTGGATGTGAAGTTTTAATGCAAACTCGATTGAATTACCATGGAGAGATCTAAAAAGACAGAAAGTACAACAATTACCCCGAAATCTCCTCAACAGTTATACCTTTTATTAGAAATCAGGTACATTTAATAACTCAGTAAAAATGGCGAAACTACATAAAACGTGTAATTAAAGATTCACCATTTTTAAATACACGACCGAACGAAATTATTATCAACTTGATATGACTCATCTGAATCTGATTTTGACTTGTGTTAAATTCTTTTTATTTCCTGGTTTTTCATTTTTATTCTAAAGTAATATTGTTAGATTGGAAATTTCAATGGTATTTATTGTATATTTCATAATGTTAATTAATATCTACCAAAAATCTAATAGGCAACCAGGTTTGGTTTTCTTATTTAATGCTAGTGTGGCTTTGGATGCTTCTGTCCTCAACATCCAGCACCTTGTACATTAATAAGTGCAAAACACAATAGAAATGGGAAGTATTTATTACTGGTCGGCCACTCTCTCTCTCTCTCTCTCTCTCTCTTTCATACCCACATCCACACAATGCCTCAAGGAAAAGTAATTTTTTGATACTTCACTTGTTATTACAATTATTTGAAACGAGAGCTTAAAGTGCAACAACATGCATGCATGCAAAAATGCAGGCCATTTTAATATCGAGATGGGCAAAAAATGCGTACTGATACCTGAAAACCCCTTTGTTTGTCAAAGAGTAGTTTCAAACAGAGGACAGAGAACTGCATCCCTTTAATAACCTAATGAGTACGTACCGCTCAAAATCTGCAGAAATACCTTTTTGTCGGTTCCTATTACAATTGAAAAGTGTATGGAACAATTCCTATGTATTTCTTTTAGTATTATTTATTTCAACAGTTTTTTATATATGTTACGGTCAAAGATGATATTTCGGTCTTTAACGATATTGGCCGGTCATTGTCGTGAATGTCCTATTACAGCGGGACGTCCTGATAATGACCGGCCAATAGCGTGAATATCCATGTAAACTGGGCACTGTTGATAAACTGGGAATGGATTTACGTTTTTACGACTTTGCCCGGGCAATCTCGTTAATGTCCGCTCAAGAGTGGGCTGTCAAGGTTTGAATAAAATATAGGTTATGTTATTCTCGTTTTGCCATTTTTGTGTCTGTTTGTGTAAGCAGAGTGTGAGTTTAGCAGCTTTAAGCATACAGTAGGTGATAAATATGAGTGCAATGCGTGAAAAATTCATTGAAAAGCTGAACTTGCTTATTAAATCAAAGCGAAATGATAATAAGGCGTTTTTGAGTGGAAGTGAATACGAACAGCAAATTAGCAAATTAAAAGGCGCGAAAGAAGTGCTTTGTACCGAGAAGTATAAGAAAACAACGAAACATTACAGAATAATACGTAAATATGACATAATTTCAATATACGGGAAGGAACGCTTGATTAAACCTGTTGCGGAAACTTCACAGTCACAAGTATTGTATTATGCGACAAATGAAGAGCTGTTTGAAATAATACATAACGCACATTTAGCCATCGGACATGGTGGAAGAAATAGAATGGTTTCCGAAATAAATAAACAGTACTGCAACATTACGAAAGAGTGCATAATGTTTTATTTACGTCTTTGCCCTCAGTGTCAGAAAAAAAGCAGCAACCAACATAAAGTTTCTAGGCCAATTTTACATTCACAGTTTAATTCTCGAGCTCAGGTTGATCTGATTGATATGCAATCGTAGAGTTACAATGAGTATCGCTTTTGTGAAGCGATGAAAATATATATATGTTTTTTAAAATGTTCCTCATATTTTATCAAACAGTAATCTGTAATATCAACTTTGGCCATGCATTGATGGTCGATGCCATGAATGGCCGGCAAAGATGCAAAACTAAAATACTTTCAACCTTGTCCACGACAGACGGGCATTCTCGTTATAGCCTGGGCAATAACGATATTGGCCTGCATATTTGGCTTCTAACGTTAATGCCCGGCCAATGTCATCAATGCCCAATTTACAACAGTGGCCGTAACATATACATACGTCTTAGTGTAGTAATCGAGAAAAATTCGAGAAAAATCAAACCATCGGAACAAAGTTAAAAATTAATGACAAGTTGGACCTCCACGATATATTATGTACTCAGAAACACGTCGGGGTATCGTCCTCTTGATGTATTTCATGTTGAAGTGAAGGATGGGATAAACGCAGCAATTTCTTTCCAGGCATACTCTATGGGTGAAAGATCGGGAGATCTAGGGGGCCAAGGAAATAAATCTACTTTTTTTTTGCTATTATAATGACCCTGGTCAGAGACCAACAGGCCAGATCATTTTGCCCCATCTTTGCATAAAGAAGGGAAATTTTAAACTGTATTAAATATAGAACAGTGGAACACAAATTATAGCTATGGAACAGTAGTTAGTATTTCATTTTGTGTTTTTTTTCTTTTTTTTGTATGTGTTTTTTTATTAATTTTGTTTTTATTTAGGTATTAATACTGTCACGACGGCCTCTTTTTCTTCAGCCAGGGAATCAAACTCGACGTAACTTTCACCGTTTTACTTCAGAACTTAATACAATAACTCTTAACCTTATCTCAACTAGATCTCAACTCAACTGACTGACTCCTGCCACGCTACTCGTGGTGCCTTATATACTTCATCGAACCATCTAGAAGATTCCAGACACCCAGATGACATTCGAGAATGCCGATCTGTCAGTCTAGAAAATTCCAGATGATTCGATGACGCTTACACATCAAAAAACTGTAACCTAATCACTTTGACTTTACATCATGTATGACAATCAATGACTAATACAAATACACGAATACCATAATATACAGTATGTTACATTCTTCCCCCCTTAGCGTTCGGCGTCCTCGACGAACAACTTCGATTCTTGTATCACCACAGACATCAGCATAGTCGATCTTCGGTTTTCCACTTTCCGTACATAACCTGTAGACTACGTCGTTGAGGCGCTTCATCACCACATAGGGTCCCTCCCCATGGCGTTGTAGCTTCGGACATCTATCCTTCCTTGCGTCGTGTGTTGCAAGACCATACCAGATCACCTCGTAATTGTGATATTCTTTGCCCAACTTGCGGTTCTCATTTTCAGCTCCAGCAGAATTCAATTTTCCTAGCTCTGTTATCATTCTCTTCAGTTGCGCCAATCTCTGTTCTAACTCTGCATCGTAAAATGGCTTCGCTAATACTGCGGACACACCCTTCTTTATATCTTCAGTGACCTTATTCAGTTCTCTCTTCTTCTTATCGATCTCAACTTCCAGCTGTGTAGTCTTCTGCTCCACGTTACTGTTTTCATTCTTCATATGCTTCATCTTGGAGCTACCATACTCTACTTCAGTCAATGCGTTTTCCAGCTCTTTTTTCAGTCGAGCATTCTCATTTTCCAAATTCATCAGTCGCTGTTTAGTTTTACTATCAACTTCTCTTGCTTTAGACAAATCTTCCTTTCGCTTTTTCGCATCATCGACCTCGGCGCTCAAATCTGTTCTCAGCTTCTTGTTTTCTGCTTCAAGCTGCGCCAACCTTTCTCTCAACTCATTCTTCTTGATACCGACCCTTTTGGCTTTGTCATTCGCTTTGCTCAAGTTCTTTTTACAGAATGCATACTCAGCCTCCATCTGATTTATCTTCTGTTTGACCATTGCATTTTCATCTTTAACTTGGTCGTATTCCCTCTCTGATTTCTTCAACTGATTCAAAGCTTTCAATCTCTTGATTTCGCCCTTCAAAACAGAAACTTCTTTATTGAGCTTCCTCAAGGCTATTTCGTGTTGTTCGTCCTTCTTCAGCAGATTCTTTCTATTCGTTTCAAACTTGCTTTTAATATGCATACTTCTCCTTTCCTGAGAGGCAAGCAACTGCTTCATCCTATCCCTGTCTGCTCTAAGTTCCCTCATGGCTACTCCGTGTTGTTGTTGAAGCTTGGCAATACTTTCTTCATTCTCCTTTACTAAATTCTTTATGTCTCTATCAAACTGCTCCTTCATTGAGTTTATCGTGTCTTGCACAGATTTCATTTTGTTCGCATATTCATCTGCTTTTTCTACATCCGCTTGTATCTTATCAGCCTGGGTGCGGCAGCCTATCCTAAGATGCCCCTTCTGTCCACATCTCCAGCATGTAAACTTTTCAGCTCCTTCTAGGCTTGTGCGAACCGGGTTTCTTTGGAAGCTAGCACCTCTTCTTCCTGAAATAAACGGTGTGGCCCTGACTTCTGCTTCTGTATCTTGCTCGACAGCGCGCACCCTCCTTGTCATTCGCATGGCTTTTATGTCAGCTTCAATTTGCAAAGCCTTGATCACAGCATCTTGTAAATTTATGGGACTGGATAGTTTTACCATTCGTTGAACTTCCGCGTCTGCAATGCCTTCGACAAACTGACGAGCAGCAACGTATTCCTGTGTTTCGACGGGGCTGTTGACGAATGCCCGTTTCGCTAAGCTTTGGACTTCATATGCAAACGTGGTCAGATCCTCCTTGGCTTGCTGTGTCCGGTTGTGCAGTTGACCATGCAACAGCTCTGTCAAGTGTGCATCTCCAAAGCGTAACTTTAGTGCAGATGTTATCTTATCATAGTCACGTAGGTCTGATGCGCAGAGATTTTCCAAAATAGCTGCGGCAGAGTCTCTTAGCATGGATGTCAGCACACAAGCTTTTTCTTCATTTGACCAGTTATTCATACGTGCGATATTTTCAAATTGCATATAATAAATGTCCCAGGACGTTTTACCATTGTACGGATAGGGCTTTGCTACTACGCCACTGTGTCTATCAGGAAAAGCGGGTGCTGCAGATGTTAAACTACGCTCACCTGCACTAAGTTCTCGCAGCTCCTCTCTGATCATTTCCTTGACCTGATCTTTCACCTGCTGTAGTTGTTCACGCTCACCTCCACTAAGTTCTCGCACTTCGTCTCTTACGATTTCCTTCACTTGATCCTTCACTTGCTGCAGCTGTTCCTCAACGATCTTTTGCGATGTCTCTATAGCACTAATACGCTGATCTTGATTTTCTAACGCCTGACTTACGGCTTGCCTCTGCTCCTCCAATCTAGCCATTACCAGGTCCTGTCCACTTTTCAAGTCACTCTTCAAACCTGCGACTACCTCATCTTGGTGGTACTTTAGCTTCTCCTCTAGGTTCACAACTGCCTCGTCCTGGTGTTGCTTTAGCTTCTCCTCTAGGTTCACTACTGCCTCGTCCTGGTGTTGCTTTAGCTTCTCTTCTAGGTCTTGCATATTTGTTCTCGATTGAGCTGCACTTTGATCTAATCTAGCTCTTGTTTCCGCTGCACTCTGTTCTAATCTGTTTCCCATTTCTTGCAGCATAGTCATCAATGCATTCATTTCGGATGCCATAGCTCTGGTTACTGGCATTAATGGACACTGTACTCACTTTTTCTTTCCTTTTCCTGGCTTGATTCGATGAATAATCCCACACTTCTGGCACCAATTGTCACGACGGCCTCTTTTTCTTCAGCCAGGGAATCAAACTCGACGTAACTTTCACCGTTTTACTTCAGAACTTAATACAATAACTCTTAACCTTATCTCAACTAGATCTCAACTCAACTGACTGACTCCTGCCACGCTACTCGTGGTGCCTTATATACTTCATCGAACCATCTAGAAGATTCCAGACACCCAGATGACATTCGAGAATGCCGATCTGTCAGTCTAGAAAATTCCAGATGATTCGATGACGCTTACACATCAAAAAACTCTAACCTAATCACTTTGACTTTACATCATGTATGACAATCAATGACTAATACAAATACACGAATACCATAATATACAGTATGTTACAATACTTTTTTATATATATTAAATCTTTTCCTGCCTCTTAATATACTACAATAGTTGAGTCAAGCCATTCTATATACAATTTGTTCATATTCAATTTTCTATCTAAATTAAAAGTTTTAGTTTTACAGTACAATAATTATAAACTAGTTCATATATTTGCTGGTTTTCGCAGCCCAGAGTTAGAGTTATACTAGTTGGAAGCGCAAAATGAGTAGAGAGATTGAAATACATTTGAGTGGTTTCTTTGTTGTATTTAAACACTCCAGAAGACAATGTTCTAATGTGCCGACCTCACCGCATCTGCAGAACGAATCTCCCCCCAATAAATCTACTTGTTTTTCTTAAAAATTTGCCAAAGTAGTTCTGCCTATACGTAGTTGTGTATTAGCTTGTTCGAAACACTGAGTTTGTTAGCGTCCGAATATAAGGCAGAATATGTGGTTCTACCATCTTTTTATGGTCAGCGTGGCGCAAAGGTTAAAAGACTATGGCACTGTAGAAGCGCTGCGAGGCTTGCCTGGATCCATGCACGATATTAATGTACTGTCGTCTGCGAATCTGTGCATTGGGTTGGACTGTAGCGGATAGGACAGATCTCTGAGACGCACCGGTGTTTATTGAAAAGACGTCTGATGAAAAGCCTTCGACTACAACAAACTGAAATCGGTTGTTCAAAAAGCTATTCAGCCACTGGCGCAGGCCAGGTGGTAGTCCATAAGCAGCAAGCTTGACCAGAAGTCCCTCAGGCCTCATGCCACACTCTGTCCAAGGCTTTCGATATGTCACGTGCAACAAAATGGGATTCGCTATGACTTTCAGTTGCTCTGTTCCACAAGTGAGTGACGTAGGCCAGGAGGTCACCCGTAGACCTATGCTTACGGAAGCCATACTGGCGATTATTTATGATGCTAAGGCATCTGGTAGTAGACGTGGCAGCTCCCAAGATATGTGAGCAAGTCAAAACTTATCTGAGCTTTATGCAGCCTGAGCAAGATGATTAGAAGTGCTTTCTGGCTGTAAATATTTATGCGAGCTTTTGTCCAGCAGCTTTTGCCAATGACGAAGCGTTTTCATGCCAGGCCATGTCTCCTGTAACATTGACTCCTAAGAGCTTGAATGAGTGACTTCTTGGCAGAGCCTGATTGTTCATTAGAATAGTATGCTCGCTCGGGCACTTCTTGCTTAATAGCGTACTGTCTGGGACTTTGAAGCAATGGAGAGTTTTCAGCGAAATGGAAGCCCTGACTGTACACAGAAAAAGAATACTGTTGCGTTTCCAATTAATTGTTAGTATTTGGATGTTTTTCCATCACTTTAAATATATTTGCAGTTGTTTCAAATCCATGTCATTGAAAGAATTCAATCCTTATATTCGAAGTAATCACAGGTACGCCAAGAAATTCAAAATAATTTTGTATTCGTTCTAACGATATGTATAAGCCTTCTAATACCAGTATTAACATATAGTGCAATCAAAACATCCTTTTGTTTTCAAAATTTACCCTATGTTTCATTTAAGCAAAGCATACAATCTATTCGATGCACAAAAATTATTACTGCAACAGCAGTTCGTGATAATTCATCTGAATTAATTTTGTTTCAATGGCCCTTGTCGTTCGCTGAACTATAATCAGTACTCGGCGGGACTGATGTCCCGATTCAATGAAGGTAAGAATAAAGAACAGGGGGCTGATCTCAGTGCTACTATCGCCGTGAACTCGTCAACATGGAAGAAGTTGTTCCGTTGTGTTGTTTCGGTGTTAGCAGTGTTGTGTCATCTCGTGGTTTTGCATATTGCATCAGCAATTGTGTGATTTAAATGTATCCAGTTATACATTAAATGGAGGACCTACTGAGAAATTGGGACTTAGAAGAGCTAACACCCACATTTGAATGTAGGTATTTAGATTAGTCAGACAGTTAATTTCAGGTAATAATGCAACAACTGGTGCAGGCTTATGTCTAATTCTTATATCATGTTCCTTATAACTTCACACAAGATCACACCATTAAACATCCAAATGAATCAGTCAGCTGTCCTCGCAATAAGATCTGTTGATCCAAGGAAAAGAAAGTAGTTTAGAATCAATTACCAAACAGATTCGATTCAACGACAGGCTGCGATTGAATCATTCACTGAAATCCAATAACATCTTGTAGTTGAATCGACAATACGATATAACTAACTAACTAACGCTACCAACTATACACTTCCCATTGGAGAAAACGTCGCTGTATTTGAGGAATGCTGAGTGTAACGTCCCATTGAATCCAAGCGTAAGTCTTTGATGAAAGGACAGATTTTTATGTGTGTAGGGCATACTATACCCATTTAAACAGGATGATTTCTTAGTACATTGCTTTGCAGCGCTCAACAACTTCATCGTACGATGTTATCATTTACATATGCATGGTTAAATCAACTGAAACAGTGTAGCTGAACATTGAAGGTACGGAAAACCAATCACAATTTGTCCGCAACAATGGACGCCGATACGTGTGGTAAATTCCATCATGACGATCGTGCTTTCCCGCATTGAATATAGGCTAATGCGTATTATACGTACAGGAGACCACTTTAGTCCAGTCGTAGTGTTCATGCCGCATGGTGTTTTGCTATTGTTTGCTAAATAAATTTAAGTGCGCTTAAAATATTTGTTTCCCTTATATTAGCTAGGGATCGTAAAGATTTTAGCTTAACAAAGAACAATTGAAGTTTTGGGCCAGAGACCTCTCAATGATCATCATCATAGTCACAATGTCTTAACAGACATGTTGTGAACTCGCAAAATGCATTTACTCATTTTACGAGTTACGATGGTATCTACTGGTTCATCCGCCTTTAGGGGCAATTTCTCACCCCAAGGACAAGAAGGGGTCCTGACTCTAATCAACTCGTCCACCCAAAGCTGTTGGTTGAGAAAAGGTTACTGCTTATACCGACAGTAGTTCGGTTCCTTTTAGTCGCTTTTTACGACACGCAGGATATACGGTGGGAGATATTCTAACCCGCTCCCACACGGGTCTCTCAATGATAACAAGCTATTATTTTTTTAGAAACCATGCAGTTTCAGCAATGCAGCAAATTAATTAATAAATAAATAGAATAGCGGAAGATAATAGGAAACGAGAGAAAACAAGAGAAAACAAGAGAAAACAAGAGAAAGCAAGAGAAAACAAGAGAAAACAAGAGACAACAAGAGAAAATAAGAGAAAACAAGAGAAAGCAAGAGAAAACAAGAGAAAACAAGAAAAAACAAGAGAAAGCAAGAGAAAACAAGAGAAAACAGGAGGAAACAAGAGAAAGCAAGAGAAAACAAGAGAAGCAAAAGTAAATAACAGAAAACAACAAGAAAACAGCGGAGAAGAACAGAAATCAACAGAGAATAACAAAAAACACCATAATGCAACAGAAAAATAACAGACAACAATGAAAAACAACAGGAAACAACTGAAAGCAACAAACAGAGACAAAAAACAACAGGAAACAATAGGAAACTACAGAAAACAATAGAAAGCAACAGGCAATAACAGAAAACAGCGGACAATGATGGAAAACACAAGAGTGGACGACAGAAACCGCCAGGTAATAACAAAAAAACAGTAGGAAACAACAGAAGACAACAGCCAACATCAAGAATAATTACATGACATTAGTCAAAATCACGTCAAAACTCAAAACCAGAGGGCGAATAACTGTGGGTTGAATTTTCCTTTTATAATACCGGACCTAAAAGGGACCAGCACCGGATACCTGAACAGTATGTCATCCATACGAGTTTGTTTTAACTGGACTATCATCGGTATATACAAGACCCATTTGTCTGTTGGTGGTATTTTGCATCAGTATTCCAAAGTGCATAAATACGCTGTTTTCCTGCATTATTATTCACCACGTCGAATGACCGCATATTAATATGTACAGTTTATTGCAAATGGATGTGAGCAAGGGTAAGGCATCTATTACACACTGCGACTAATACGCGGGTTGAACGGCCAATCGCTGAAGCTGCAGATAATGCAGCATTATTGGTACTAATGGTTCGATGTCATTTTTTATTTACGGGTACGCTGTTTTGGTAGATGTAAAGTTGAGGGCATAGAATGGTTAGCCAATTCGTTACTCATTAATTTCGTATGCAGAGTGTTATCTTGACTGCTATCAGGGCCGCATATAAGGGGGGGGGGTATAGAGGGTTCAAACCCCCCCCCCATGAGTATTCCCATGTATGAAATAACTACTAAAATGCTTTCTTCAAGCTTAGTGATTCATTCTCCTAATAACCAATCGCTCGGCGCTCATGACACATTAGCAGCGATACAATCTATACAGTTTTCAAGCAAATTTAGGGTCGTATTAATAGTTGATACTTAAGGCTTTGTGTTTCGAAACCTTACTTGAGGGTCTCTCACGTAAGGCTCCTTGAGTAATAGTAGTAATACTCAAGTAACGAACTAACGAAATGTCAACATTTTATGTCACATCCGCAAAAATCTCCGCCACAGAGCACGAAATACTGGTACAATACTAAAAGAGATAACAGAAAACATCAAAATGCGTGGGCATAGGTATAACAAATTGACTTATATTTGCAATATAACAACGTCGCCAAATGAATCCCGCCGTCTGGTAGATGTTCTCTAGGGAACAGATACACAAGGAAAGCTACACTTGAGAGTCCCTTCTCCCTTGAGTAACCCTCAAATAACCTTCACGTATCCCTTGAATAATACTCAAGGGATACTTGAGGAACGACTATGAATACGGACCTAAGACATTACAAAGTAGTCTTTTCTTTTATACATAACCCCCCCCCCCCCAAGGTCAACATGAACCCTCTCGAGGCCAACATGAACCCCCTCATGGTCAACGTCTAGCTACGGCCCTGACTGCTATACAGTCCTAGTACCACCTGTATCACATTGTGAGATGCTGGAATCTATGCTTTCACTTGAAACATCCTTGAGGGCATCCATATTGCGGAATTGGGAATTTGCCAATTTCTTTGTATCAATAATGACTCAGTTAGATACTAGGATCCTTCAATAAGTAAAGAGACAAATTGTAAAATTTTAAAACTAAATGTGTACAATCTTTTCAGGGTTGTTATTTGGCAACTTTGGAAAATGCCCTGATCAGCTGTTTCATCATTTTATATCAACATAACCTCAATATTTTCAATTCACCATGGCAAGTCCACTAGTCGCAGAAGCCGTAAAACCAAGTGAATTTATTTCTAGAATGTTGATACAGTACGGAAAAAGTTGAACCGTGCGAATATTTACAAGTGAGTTGATCGATCGCGTAAACAGATCTTAAACTTAAGACAGATTATTGAACCAGCCAGAGAGCATTATTTTCCCGTTTTTATCTGCTCTGTGGACTATTCTAAGGCGTTTCATAACGTAAAGTGGCCTAAAATGTGGGAAATCCTTATCTCCATGGAAGTTCCTTACCACTTAGTATTTCTCATACACAGCAACTCAACGAGTCTAGCTCAGCTCATGTAAGAACTGATGGTAACCTGTCTGGTCAAACAGCAACCAGAAAGGGAGTTCGTCAGGGATGCGTATTATCTCCGATGTTATTTAACATTTACTCTGAATTTGTGATGAGACAGGTATTGGACAACTGGAATGGCGGTATAACTGTTGGCGGAAGCAAAATATCTAACTTAAGATTTGTTGACGATACAACCCTTGTTGCTGCTTCTCAGGAAGAACTAGTAGCTCTATTGAACGTTTCAGAACAACACAGTGCAGCATATGGTTTTGGTATTAACTACAACAAGAGCAAGATTATTATCGTAGACAGAGAGCATGACCAATCATCGAGAAATAAAGTCAATAGGCCGTTGTGAGGTAGTTCAAAGTTTTGTGTACCTCGGTTCTTTGATCGAAAATTCAGGTAGCTGTAAGAATGAGATCCGACGGCACATTCAACAGGCACGGGTGGCCATGACAAAACTTACTTAAATATGGCGTGACCATAACATCACCAAAGCTACCAAAATGTCACTGGTTCAGCCTCTTGTGTTCTCCATATTTTTTCATGCCTCGGAAACTTGGACTGTTAAAAAGGCAGATCGAGCTCTCATAGATGCCTTTGAAATGTGGACGTGGAGGAGAATGCTGAGAATTCCTTATACCGCCCATCGAACTAATGTTTCCATACTGGATGAGCTCGGTAATCCAAAAAGACATTGTGTCGATGAGAATGCTTACATTCTTCGGATATATTCACAGAAGCGATAATATGGAGAAACTTGTAGTTCAGGGCCACGCCCCGAGTGGACGGCGCCGCGGCCGTTCCACTACACGCTGGGTGGATACGACGAAACAGTTGCTAGACATGAGTATCAAGAGCACCACTGAACTGACAGTAAATCGCGAACGATGGCGAGCTACAGTTCTCAAAACTATTGATAATATTCGGGTCAGCAATACTCTAGCGCCGACTTAATGCATTTTACGAGTTCACAACATGTCTGTTAAGACATTGTGACTATGATGATGATCGATTTAAAAGTGGTCGAACAAGTGTAGGTGACGAAACCCGATGTGGACATCCAGTGAAAGTTTCTGGTCCCTCGTTGAAATCGGGGATTGATAACAAAAGAATTACTGTTGAAGTGATAGCTGTGGAAGTCCAAGTAAGTGTTGCAACTGTCATTCAGAATAATTTAAAGTACAGAAAAAAGTGTGCCAGTTGGATTCCCGGACAGCTTACTGACGCTCATAAAGAATCAAGGCATTCCGTTAGTCAAGACTTAAAGCAACGAAGTTTGATTGAAGCAGACTCTTTTTTTAAGGAACAGTGACCAGCGGCGAGGTCTGGATCCATCACTGCGACCCTGAGATCAAAAAGCGGAGTATGGAATCTTTTGGGTCCGGGGTCCACACTATTGCGATTTCCTTGAATATTAGCGAACTATCAATAGCCACTGACCCATGTGGGGGCGGGTTAGAATATCTCCCATCGTATATTCTGCGTGTCGTAAAAGGCGACTAAAAGGAACCGAACTACTGTCGGTATAAGCAGTAACCGCTTCTCAACCAACAGTTTCCTTGCCTACGTCACTCACTTGTGGAACAGAGCAATAGAAAGTCATGGCGAACCCCATGTTGTTGCACTTGACATATCGAAAACTTTCGACAGAGTGTGGCATGAGGGACTTTTGGTCAAGCTTGCTGCTTATGTACTACCACCTGGCCTGCGCCAGTGGCTGAATAGCTTTTTGAACGACCGATCTCTGTTTGTTGTAGTCGAGGGCTGTTCATCAGACGTATTTTCAATAAACGCTGCTGGAAATAACATCCAATTCAATCTACAGCTTCGCAGATGACAGTACATTAGTGTCGTGCATGGAACCAGGCAAGCCACTATCATCCCAAGAGACGGTACGTCGGCGACAGCAGCATGCCTCACAGATCAACGCAGATATCAAAACAATTGTAGAGTGGGGATTAGCAAATAAAGTACAGTTCAACTTACAAAAAACTCAGGCAACAACACTTACAAAGAAGTCTCACGATCGTTTACCAACCGTGGAAATGGAGGGCCACCCCATAGTCGAATCACCTTCCGTCAAGCTTATGGGGATCAACATCAACAATAACATGTCCTGGCACGACCAAGTCGTCATTATTGCTAAAACGGCACCCTAGAAGCTTGGAGTTTTGTTCCGCTGTAGGAAGTTGTATATACACCAGAGCAACTGCTGCTGCTCTACAAGGTACAGATTCGACCATCGCTGTAGTATTGCTCCAAGTGTGGGGATGCGCTCCGAAACACTCTCTAAAGCTTCTGGACACTATCCAGAAAAGAGAAATTAGATTAGTCGATACGCCTAACCTCACAAAGGACCTCCACAGCCTGGAGCATCGAAGGAGGGTGGCTGAGCAATCCCTGTTTTACAGATTCTATCACGGAAGATGTTCGAGTGAGCTCTCCCAGATAATAACAGCAAAGACCGTCCGAACCAGGAACACCAGAGAAGCTCTGCGAGCTCATCCTTACCAGGTCGAGGGCCTTACTCCCCGAACCAGTCTCCTCCAGCATTCCTTCTTTTGGAGAACTTCGACGCTGTGGAAACAGCTGCCGGGGAATTTGTTTCCCGACGGCTATAACCTGCAGCGTTTCAAATCTAACTTGCACCGACGCTTATCCTCTTGCACCGATACTAAACGTATCCTCTCGCAGCGCTTCTACAGCGCGATAGGCTTTCGGCCTTTGCGGGAGGCTGACCATAAAAAAAACGGATACGACTGCTGGTCCGACGGATTAAGCCGCCAAAATCGTTTTCGCGGCAAAGCTGGAGCGTTCAATGTTTGGTCCGACCTCTTGATTCAAAGGAAAGTTACAAGCTAACCAACAAACATATATGTGAAGCCAATAAAGCGTGTTAAAGATGATGATGTTGGGCGGTTGGTCCATCGACTCGATGTACGAAATATTCTTCTATGTAAAACACTACCTTTCTAGGTTAGTTATTTAACATACCATTCCTGGCAGAAAACGAATGAATCGTTACCGTAAAATACGTTCGCGTTATGCAAAACTGAGGACGTATTGTCACGCACGCACAAAAGAGCGTGCAAACGCCATGTCCGCTACAAATTCAGACCGACTTTATGACGTTTTCCGTACACCAGTTTCGCCTATCTGTATAAAATACAGATAAAGGGAGCGTATTTATGTGGACACAGTACTTTGCCGCTTTCGTTGTCTACCCGGAACATTTCATAAAGTAGACAGGGAATTCCGCAGCCGCGCGTTCATAAATTTTCGGTAATATATTTTTCTGGGGTCTTACAGGCAGAATAATTATGCGTTAGTTCCTATATATTTTATAACTCAAGATACGTAAGGGGCAATGCAGGTTGTCCATAAAGTTTTCTAACTGTCAAATATCCGCAGAGCCCATCGAATTCGAATAGGTTAGAACAGGACCGTAGCTAGGCGTTGACCATGGAGGGGGTTCATGTTGATCTTAGGGGGGCTCATATGTAAAAGAAAAGACTTGACTTTGTAATGTCTTAATTTGCTTAAAAACTGTATAGATTGTATCGCTGCTAATGTGCCATGAGCGCTGAGAGATTGGTTAGTAGTAGAATAAATCACTAAGCTTGGAGAAAGCATATTGATTATTTTTATTTTGTATTATTTTAGTAGTTATTTCATTCATGGTCATGGGAATACTCATGGGGGGGGGGTTGAACCCCCAAACCCCCCGCCCCTTATATACGGCACTGGGTTAGAAGTAAACAAGGTTTTTGTTTATGCCCACAATCGTAACGCGGCAGCTGGCACACTGACCGCTGAAATGCTGATAAACCCAACATCCTTTGTACAGATAGTAGGTAAAGAATCCTAAAAATAATAGCACTCATGTAGCGGCATAGTATGAATAGCTACTTTGTTTTGGTTGATCGTTTCGGGTTAATTGTTATAGTTCTTAATGAACTTTGAGTTTTAACAGTGCATAAGTGTTAAAAAAGACTATTTTAAACGATTCTATAAAATTTAAATCCCGCAGATTGCTGTAAAAAATAACATCGTGTTTGTGAACACAGTAAATAATAACAACGGGATCTTGGGCACACTCACATGCCTGTTAGAGCATGGGCGTTGTTTTCTAATCTATTCGAATTCGTTGGCAGAGTCCAATTTGCAACAAGCTCGTGGAATGATCGAAAAGACAGTATTTCCGACCCTCGTAATGGCGACAATGGAGGCTTTTGAGATGAGGATGTACCGCTGAACGTTAAGAATACCTTGGACAGTGTACGCTACAAATTAATATCGAAGTCTTGCGGCGAATGAACAAGGAACCTGTCTCAACCACCATAAAGAAGAGAAAAATCTTGGACATATCATGAAGAATGATAACTACCTACTTGATTTCTGTCGATACTACAAGACTACTTAGCTTACCAAAAATACTTCTGTTTACTTAGCTTTCTATTAAGGTAAAACCTTGTGGTTTGGATGATTTGAAGTTGGTGATTACAAATCCGGTCACAGTTTTAAGTTTCAGTCTCGTTTAACGGAAATCAAAAATTTCGATCTTCATAGGTTTACTTGAAAAATCAAAGATCTTTATTTGGCTCTCTAATAAGATGAAACTTCATGTTTCGGACAATTTGGGAGTGCTGATTACAAATCCGGTCACAGTTTTAAGTTTCAGTCTCGTTTGATGTAAATCAAAAATTTCAGATCTTCAGGTTTACCTAAAAAATCGAAAATATTTATTTAACATCCTATTAAGGTGAAACCCGGTGTTTTGGATAACTTGAGGGTGCTAGTTAGAAATCTGGTCACAGTTTTGAGATTCAGCCCGTTTGCCAAACATATTTCAGAATTTCAGATCTTAAGGTTTACTCAAAATATAGAAAATAAAAAATTTCAGATATTGATGTTTACCTAACAAATCGAAAATCTTTATTTGGTTTTCTATTGAGATGAAACCTTATGTTTTGATAATTTGAGGGTGTTGATTAGAATTTCGGTCACAGTTTTGAGTTTCAATTTCGTTCGACAAAAATGAAACATTTCAGATCTTTCAGGTTTACCTGAAAAATTGAATACCTTAATTTGGCCTTCGGTTAAAATAAAACTTCGTGTTTTGGATGATCCGGAGGTGTTGAGTACAAATCCAGTCATAGTTCTAAGTTTCACTCACGCTTCACAAAAATAAAAAACTACAGATCCTTTAGATTATCAGCTTTACCTAAAACTTGCAAATATTTGATCTTCTATTAAGGTGAAACCTCGTGTTTTAGAAAATTTGAGGGTGCTAAGTAGACATTCGATCGCAGTTTCGAGTTTCAATATCACTCAAAAATTTCACATCTTCAGGTTTATCAGATATTCAGGTTTACCTAAAAAATCGAAGATCTTTATTTGGCTTTCTATTAAGATGAAACCTCATATTTTGAATAAGTTGAAGGTGTGATTAGAAATATGGTCACCGTTTTGGGTTTCGGTCTGGTTTGACGAAAATGACAAAATTCGGATCTTGAGGTTTACCAGTTTACCCAACGAATCAAAATTTTTATTTGGTTTTCTATTAAGATGAAACCTCGTGATTCCTCGTGACCTGATTAGAAATTCGGTCACAGTTTCAAGTTTCAGTCTCGTTTGACGAAAATGAAAAATTTCAGATCTTGAGGTTTACCTAAAAAAATCGAAAATCTTTCTAATAAGATGAAATCTTGTGTTTTGGATAATTTGAGAGTACTGAATTCAAATTTGGCCACAGTTTTGAGTTTCTGGGTGGTGAACAATTGTCAACTCCAAATTTGAGAATGTGTGGAAAGGACCGCGTCAACTCACCTTACCCAATTTTGTTATAAGTTTCATTAGTACACAATTTTGTACACGTTGTGCTAAAAATATACCTTTCTTGTTACCCGTAACGGAGCTTTAATATCGTTTAAAAGAATAGCACAAACTTTTAAAATTTTGCAAGTAAAACTCCTGAAACTCCTAAAACTCCGCAATCTCAGATTATTAAAAAATTCCTCCACCTTCGAGCTGTATCCTCCTTTCCATCAAACTTTAAAAACCGATATGAAAAACTAATAAAAAACGTCAATTACGCTGCGAGATTATATTAAAAGTTGGATGATTGATGGTCTCATGATAAAGTCACTCGGTGATCTGGTAAAACGGGCCTCCATTCATAACTAATCGCCGTGAAAAAGTCCATGCAATGCTCTACTTTGCTTGCTGGCTGATAGATTGTGATTGATGTTGACGGTTTAGTTTTGGAGCTGGAAAATCATGTGACGTGCAACGTCGTGTATAGTGAAGCGGATGTAATGAGGTCACAAGAGTAAGGCCTATTGGACTAAATTAGTCGTGACGTCACGTCACGTCAAAATAGACTTTATACGTCAACCCAGGGGTCTGAAAGTCAAATGAGGACCCTGTGTTCGCTCTAGACACCTAGCGCACCTAGCGGCGTTGCTTGATAATTATTGGTCACGTGATCAGCCAACACTGTCTCAGAACAGATTCCTAGATGCATCAATAGAAGGGGCCCAATAGGGTACTTGCAGAGGTCATGAAACCGCCTCGGGAGTATACATAGCGTGAAAAAACCATATCAAGAAGCAGTAGGAAACAAAAAAAATGATTTTACTGACGGCCAAAAAAAGATATTTGCAAAATAAAATAAGGATATATTCAAATTTTTCCACGTGACTTAAAACAAGGGCTGACGTCACAGATATCTTATCGATATCGACAATCGATACTGCTACAGTGCAGGTCAGTGAGATTCAACTGCGCATTCGACTAGAGATGATCTAAATTCTTTAACAATGCGACTCAATTTATTGATGCTTAAACATATTTGAAACAAGCAATTAACCCACTAGCATTTTCGTTGCAATACTTTTTTATATCTGATAGGTATCACAGTTTGTCCTGTTTGTGACCCAGATTCGCAATTAATCGAAGCCATCATTTTATTTCGGCGCATCCCATTATGAATGAAGATAAAATCTAATTCAAGCCCATCCCTACAACGTGAATTAGTAATCTAGCCTAACTTTTATTCTTTTGACTTTTGTACTTGTGTGTGTGACTGTGTTTTGTGGTTATAACGATCCTGTCAGAATGTTAGGTTAGCACTGGCTATCGATATCGAATATCAATACTTTACATCCCATCACTATACGATATTACTGACGTCAGAGGTTGTTTGCGCGGAATTTTCCGTCATTTGAAATAATTTTTGGAATATCTCTTACAGCCGATTCCAGAAAACCAAACACGTGATTTTGTCATGTTTACGCGTAAATGACATAATATTTTTTTCTGCAAGTACCCTATTGTGACGCCCTTAGATAAGGAAGGAGAGGAAATGTCGCGCACCTGTCTGATGCTATATGAATTAGCTGTGACAGAAAACGAATAGCTGTCGAAATTTTGGTGGAAAACAAATAATTTGGTACGGTAGTATTTTGTGGTATTCAGCGTTTTTAAAACCAATAATTTTAAAATATTGTGATGTGCATAATGGTAGGGTGTGCAGCTTACGGTTGTGAAAGTCACATCACTACGAAGGAGCCAGGAATCCCTTTACAGGTGAATGTGTGTTCATATTTTTTGGTGCATCGAAGTTTATGGAAATATCTCAATATCTAGTTCATAGGTATATATGTATCCAAAAAAAAATTTCAAATGTACCACTAACATGCGAATCATAATATTTTTGAGCATGTAAACTGTAAAAATTGTACTTTTGAAAGCATTTTTAGGTTCGAATACAATTAGTTTTTCAGTGACGGATCTGTTATAGCTTACATTTTACAAGACAAGATATTGGTCAAATGGAAGTTCACAGTTAAATTAATGTTAATTACTTAAATTTGAACTGTGGATGGTGAAATTGACCATACAGAACCCGTGAATAACAATATTTTATTAATTTTTATTTTATTTATTTTAAAATATGTTATTTCTCCTATTTTTCTATTTAGCCATAATATTAATCCCATTAGCTACGGCACTGGGACTATAGCGCTCTCTCCTTCCTTGTCTAAGATTAAATTAGTCGTGACGTCACGTGACATCAAAACTGACTTTATACGTCAACTTGTTTCCAAACAAACTATTTTTGAGAGGCCATCAGAGAGTTTTTGGTGTTGTTTTTTTTATATTGTTTTAGCAGTTTTCTTCAGCTCCACTGACTTTATTCCATACACAGCATTGATTGAGATTTACGGAACCCTAAAAAAGTAAGTAGTTATGAAATATAATAATATGTGCAATAATCAATTCTTGTTGTTTGTGGTTAGAACGCATTGTTATTGTTTTATTTCAAAATACCGTTTTTTCCCTGGTGATTGGTATGAAAATAGTTTGTTTTCATTGCGTTTAAACAATGTTGGAAGCCTTGTCTTGTCTTCATTGATAAAGTGGCATGAGCACACCAAAGAATATATAAAAAGTTTTCAAATGTACAAAATTAATAAGATGTGCTCAATGGTCATGACCAAATAGTATGATACATCAAAGTAAAATTTACATCATTCTTGAGGTGTCGACAACTAGCAGGTAAAGAGCTCTAAAAATAACGGCATGAATAGGGGAATAATCACCGACTACTAAATCAATTATTAATATTGTCTAGTAGTTTACGTCTACGCGAAGGACAACTAGTGCCGCCATTGTTGATTTCTAGCCATTCCGCCGTTCGCGTCCTTATTCGTAGTTAGCGTGTGTGTGCTGGTTGTGCCTGATTACCTGATCGAGTGAAGTATTGTGCAATGTTACTTAGAGAAGTGTCATTGTCAGCTTGTACAAATTTTGGTGTCGAAAATGCATAAAAAAACTTCTGGAATCATTAACATTTATAATATTCGTATATCAGCAATTATCAAGAAGACGGTGACAACACCGCACATTAGTTATGGATAGGATACCACTTCAAGGTAGATTGGAACCACTGAAATAACTATCAACAACGAGAACTTCAAAATTCAATTATATTGTCAAAATATGGTCAACATCCTTATACAAGGTATATCCTTCAAGGGTGACCACAGTCTGTATAACAGTTACAAATAAATAAATAAAAAAAAATGTTACTTAGCTTCTGGCTACTGATAACACTCGCATCCAGCGTTTGACTGTAAGTCGTAAGCGGAACAAACCACCTACAAAATGTTATCACCTTGATTTCTTTGTGATTTTAGACATGCCATTTAACAGGAAAGAGATGACAATCACAGTAATCGATTTTGCCAGGTATTATAATTGTAACTAGAAATTGAATTAACAACAATACATAATGAAAGTGAAACGTTTGTTTATTTTTCTGCCTCTACATTGAACTTTCATACACTATGCATGTGCACTAAAAGTACATGAATGTACATTCAATGGATATACCATGGATGTGGAAATTCGCGACAAACGTAAATGATATGTAAATTTTTTTATGTCTATTTTACATCCATTAGACGTTCATGCTCCATTGTGGATATACATATCCATTGTATGTACACTGTATATACTTTGGTATGCAAGTATATACGTGGTAGGTATATGTTATGAATATATATGTTCATACCTGGTCTATGTTACATATACTGTGCATGTACATTAGACACACATATGTACATTCAATGGATATGCCATGGAAGTGGAGGTTCGCGTCTTACGTACATGAAATGTATATTTTTTTTGATGTCTATTTGACGTCCAATGGACATTCTTGCTCCGTTTGTGGATATGCATATCCATTGATTCGATATCCACTGTATGTACATTGTATTGTATACTTTGGTTATGTGGGATGATACTAGTCCATTCCCGTCTCCCAGGTTTACCTATAAAGCTCGGGCTAAGGAACGGTAGGTATATGTAGGTCACGATAATGTGTACAATGAGACGTGGTGAATGGAGGCACGTCCTTAAGGGTCGGGATCTGGGCTAGCCGGAGGGCCTGAAAAATCGCGATTTGCAGATAGGATTCAAGCGGCGGCTGTCGAGAACGCCGTATAATGCTCCGAAGAAATTACCATATACAAACCGGACGGTCGAAGCAGAGAGAGAGAGCCGACATTTTGTAATATTCATAATAGTTTCTCATTTCCCGGAGCGGCCATTCAATCCCTACGCGCCGCGACGCCATCCCCCGTGCGACGGAAGTGCAGCGGTGAGCGTCGCGTCATTCTGTCAACGCTTCAATGCAAACGAGCTTACGGCTCAGAATCCTTCCAAATCTGACGGATTTTAAGACGAGACAGACTGAACATCCCTCATTTTTCATACTTCGTCAAATCATGTGGTTTGAAATTTTTTTGTTAATATGTAACGTACTAACCGTTACATCCCTTACCACTTAGTATTTTTCATACAGCAACTCTATGAGTCTAGTTCGGCTCGTGTAAGAATTGATGGTAACATGTCTGGTCAAACAGCATCCAGAAAAGGAGTTCGTCAGGGATGTGTATTATCTCCGATGTTATTTAAGGCGGGTTCATGAAACTTTTCCTTTGCTGCAATTTAGCCGTAAATTAGCGTTTGTGTTAATTCTAAAGTTCAACCCACCGTCAGTAGTGAAACTGTTCATGAAACGGCTTTGAATTTTACTTAAGAATTAGGCGTAAGGATTGACCTTGAAAAGATAATTAGCTTCCAACTTTACCTTACCGCAAGAGATAAATCTAAATCTTAGGAGTATCTGAGCATGCGCGAAACGCACAGAACATAAAATTATGATCTGGCATGAGGCAACCGCTCCTGAAATCACCTTACCCTTCCTATTAATCTTCATTTTTGGTCGTAGTTTTGAAAACAAATTTCGCCTTTCGCAAACAGTATAACCGCCAACCCGCCAAATCTTAAAAATATAACCTTAAAATCAAAACAGACCGTTGAAAACACACCTTGTGAAACGTCACATCCGTCATCCTTAGCGCCAAATTCAAGTTTAATGAACGTCGATTCCCTTACGTCTAAAGTTAATGATAAAGTTAATACTCAGTATGATGTCTTTCGTTAATACTAACGCCACAGAGTTAACATGTCTAGAGGGAATGTAAACAACAAAATGCACAGGTCGCTGACCAGCCAACAGGTAACGGAAATTTTGACAGCTTGAGGGCATTACCAGTGGCGTACGATTTTATACTAAAATTGGATTTTCATTAATAGTTTCAATTATTACTGTGATGTTACAAATTGATACAATAAGTTGTATGAGTATTTAGCTATACATAGAGAGTTACTCTTATTATAACTTGATTATAACAGTTGATAATTTATTATTACAATGAAGTGTTTCCCCATATTTTACGCTACTGAAAAACCAAAACAAAACCTATACTAACCTATGATAAGAGATGCTCACCGATTCGTCGCTATTGCAGCAAAATATGCACCTTTTATTTCGACCCATCATGCAGTTATGACAATATTGTTCATAAATCATTGAATTTACACCACAAATAGTCACAAAGTCACTCAAATATACACTAAAACAACAAAAATCTCAACATACGCAATAACTACAACTACAATGACAGCCACATGACAGCTTTAGGGCACGCCGATCGTAGGTTGCCAGATTTACGACATATTAGAAGTTATTGCGACATTCCGCTATGAAATTTACCATTTTTGAGATTTCGTTAAATCAATACAAATTATCTTCACGTAAATCAGTTACATTGCAAGTATATTTTAATGTATTGTTAAATACCCAGTTAAATACTTTGAGGAATATGTGTTCAAACTGCGGAAACTGCCAGACTGAAGGAACCGGAAGGTCCTTAAGCGGACGAAGAAGGGTGGCAATAGTGCTATAGATGTTGGCTGGCCAATATCCAAATTAGGTTCCCTCTAGAGATGTTAACTCTGTGACTCAATTTACGGCTAAGTTACGTCCTGAGGTTACGGCAAAGGAAAAGTTTTATGAACCCGCCTGTACTCTGAGTTTGTGACGAGTCAGGTATTGAACAACTGGAATGGTGGTATAGCTATTGGCGGAAGCTAAATATCCAACTTAAGATTTGCTGACGATACAGCCCCTTCTAGGGGGTACTAGTAGCTCTATTAGACATCTTAGAACAACACAGTGCAGCATATCGTCTTGGTATTAACTACAACAAGATCAAGGTTATGATCGTAGATAGAGACCACGATAATCATGAGAAATAAAGTTAGTAGGCCTTCCAAATCTGACGGATTTTAAGACGAGACAGACTGAACATCCCTCATTTTTCATACTTCGTCAAATCATGTGGTTTGAAATTTTTTTGTTAATATGTAACGTACTAACCGTTACATCCCTTACCACTTAGTATTTTTCATACAGCAACTCTATGAGTCTAGTTCGGCTCGTGTAAGAATTGATGGTAACATGTCTGGTCAAACAGCATCCAGAAAAGGAGTTCGTCAGGGATGTGTATTATCTCCGATGTTATTTAAGGCGGGTTCATGAAACTTTTCCTTTGCTGCAATTTAGCCGTAAATTAGCGTTTGTGTTAATTCTAAAGTTCAACCCACCGTCAGTAGTGAAACTGTTCATGAAACGGCTTTGAATTTTACTTAAGAATTAGGCGTAAGGATTGACCTTGAAAAGATAATTAGCTTCCAACTTTACCTTACCGCAAGAGATAAATCTAAATCTTAGGAGTATCTGAGCATGCGCGAAACGCACAGAACATAAAATTATGATCTGGCATGAGGCAACCGCTCCTGAAATCACCTTACCCTTCCTATTAATCTTCATTTTTGGTCGTAGTTTTGAAAACAAATTTCGCCTTTCGCAAACAGTATAACCGCCAACCCGCCAAATCTTAAAAATATAACCTTAAAATCAAAACAGACCGTTGAAAACACACCTTGTGAAACGTCACATCCGTCATCCTTAGCGCCAAATTCAAGTTTGATGAACGTCGATTCCCTTACGTCTAAAGTTAATGATAAAGTTAATACTCAGTATGATGTCTTTCGTTAATACTAACGCCACAGAGTTAACATGTCTAGAGGGAATGTAAACAACAAAATGCACAGGTCGCTGACCAGCCAACAGGTAACGGAAATTTTGACAGCTTGAGGGCATTACCAGTGGCGTACGATTTTATATTAAAATTGGATTTTCATTAATAGTTTCAATTATTACTGTGATGTTACAAATTGATACAATAAGTTGTATGAGTATTTAGCTATACATAGAGAGTTACTCTTATTATAACTTGATTATAACAGTTGATAATTTATTATTACAATGAAGTGTTTCCCCATATTTTACGCTACTGAAAAACCAAAACAAAACCTATACTAACCTATGATAAGAGATGCTCACCGATTCGTCGCTATTGCAGCAAAATATGCACCTTTTATTTCGACCCATCATGCAGTTATGACAATATTGTTCATAAATCATTGAATTTACACCACAAATAGTCACAAAGTCACTCAAATATACACTAAAACAACAAAAATCTCAACATACGCAATAACTACAACTACAATGACAGCCACATGACAGCTTTAGGGCACGCCGATCGTAGGTTGCCAGATTTACGACATATTAGAAGTTATTGCGACATTCCGCTATGAAATTTACCATTTTTGAGATTTCGTTAAATCAATACAAATTATCTTCACGTAAATCAGTTACATTGCAAGTATATTTTAATGTATTGTTAAATACCCAGTTAAATACTTTGAGGAATATGTGTTCAAACTGCGGAAACTGCCAGACTGAAGGAACCGGAAGGTCCTTAAGCGGACGAAGAAGGGTGGCAATAGTGCTATAGATGTTGGCTGGCCAATATCCAAATTAGGTTCCCTCTAGAGATGTTAACTCTGTGACTCAATTTACGGCTAAGTTACGTCCTGAGGTTACGGCAAAGGAAAAGTTTTATGAACCCGCCTGTACTCTGAGTTTGTGACGAGTCAGGTATTGAACAACTGGAATGGTGGTATAGCTATTGGCGGAAGCTAAATATCCAACTTAAGATTTGCTGACGATACAGCCCCTTCTAGGGGGTACTAGTAGCTCTATTAGACATCTTAGAACAACACAGTGCAGCATATCGTCTTGGTATTAACTACAACAAGATCAAGGTTATGATCGTAGATAGAGACCACGATAATCATGAGAAATAAAGTTAGTAGGCCTTTGTGAAGTAGTTCAAAGTTTTGTGTACCTCGGTTCTTTAATCGACAATTCAGGTAGCTGTGAAAACGAGATTCGACGGCGCATTCAACAGGCACGTGTGGCCATGACAAAGCTTACTAAAATATGGCACGACCATAGCATCACTAAAGCCAAAATGCCGCTGATTCAGTCCCTTCTTCATATTTCTGTATGTCTGTGATACTTGGACTGTTAAAGAGGCAGATCAAGCTCGCATAGATGCTTTTGAAATGTGGACGTGGAGGAGAATGTTGAGAGTTCCTTATACCGCCCATCGAACTGACATTTCCATACTGGATGAGCTCGGTAATCCAAAGAGACTAACCTCCATTGTGCCGACGAGAATGCTTACATTCTTCGGACATATTCACAGAAGCGATAATATGGAGAAATATGTAGTTCAGGGTCATGCCCCGAGTGAGCGGCGCCGTGGCCGTTCCCCTACACGCTGAGTGGATATGACGAAACAGTTGCTGGATACGAGTATCAAGAGCGCCACTGAACTGACAGTAAATTGCGAAAGATGGCGAGCTACAGTTTTCAAGCTATTGATAATATTCGTGTCGGAAACACTGTAGCTCCGACTTAATGCATTTTACGAGTTCACAACATGTCTGCCTGAAAAAAAAAATCTGATGCTTACTATTCAAAGTCTTAACATACTTCTTTTATAATGCTGATCCTAAGGGTACCGCGATGAATACCATAATAAATAGTTTCATGTCCCATGATAATATCTCAGCTTCTGGATGCATATCGGAGAATGATTTACGAACGACTATTCGACACATTGATGATCATTAACTGTCACTGATGCCATTTACTCCTGCAGGGGATGCACAACTTATGTGCCTCAGGCTAGATTAGATTACGTTATCCAACCCTCTGTAGATATCGGGACAATTTTTCTGGCAAGGCCACATGGCGAAATGTAATTTACTCTAGTAATACGAAAGTTAATGTGGTTTCGATGGGGTGGCTTAGGTAGTATATGGTTTTATCTATAAATATATCACACAGTGGGTAGGGATATACCCTATGTGAACGTATTTTAGGCTCCTAAATTGATTTTTGAAGGAATATGGTTTTGTCGAAATTTCATATACAGTCTCTTGATATGAGAAGCTATATCTAAACAAATAAATGTTGTTTTTCTAAATTAAGCAGATAAAAGCACAACTTTGTTGTCTCTTAGTAGACATGCACAGTAGCGGCAGTTAGAAATGTTGGAGTGCATTGGCCAACGCCGAGTCCCCTCGGCAGGTAGAAGCAGGCCGGCGCCGGTTCTGCACGTAGTCAAACACAATAGTGCATGGTACAGTGAAAACGGACAAGAAGAAGAGTACAAAGATTGGCCAGTCGCATCTAGACACGGTATATGAAACATGCAATAAGGGTTCAAAATGTTGCCAATTATTGGCAAAACAATGAGGGACAGTTGCAAAAACACTGGAAATGATTCCCCTGAGGGGCTAGAGGGTACAATGGGGTGAAATAGTTTTGGTTAAAAAGTTGTCTCTCTGGACAAATATTTTGACGTGTCTTGGCGTTTTTTCGTTTAATCAGCGGTTTGTGATAAATCTGTGGTGGGAAGTTGTCAAATGAACTATTAGTACATACACATGTAGATTCACATCATATACATTAGAACCATGATACTACGACTTTAGAAGGTATGCTCACGCGCATGATGTCTTCCGTCTCGCTTCCACCTGTGACGTCAGCGTGTGACAAACGGGGTTTGTTTACTCGTTTAGTTACAGGTTATAGCCGAACATTTTCAGTTTATTTTCTTCAGTTTACTCGTTTGCCGTAGTAAAGTTTGATCAAACATTAATTATTTGCGATTCTGGAGTTTAACACATATTTGAACAATGGTTTATTGTGTGGTTGTGGGATGTAATAATAAAAAAGTAAAAACTATTCGTCACACTACCGCTACTTGGGATGGTTTGGAAAATTTGGCAGGTTTCATTGCATTTAAGTTGAAAAATAAGGAGAAACTGGGTTATATCCCAGATTGCACAGATACTTCTCTCAGTTGGGTCAACCATTTAACAGAAGGTGGACTACAAGAACATACAGATGAGTTCTTGGCAAAATGTAATGAGCTCGGCCATATATTTTCCAACTATAATGGAAATGCTTTGAAAATTGAAAAAAAACTATCTTGCGAATTTAAACAAATTATCAGAGAATGTATATGTGACTGATGAAGCAAAGATGAGGTTGTTTTCTAGATGCAAAATGTATTTCAGAATACGAATTCTTGATAGGGGAATTAGAGAGACCTCGAATATTAGAAAAATTAAGTTCACTCACATTGTAAAATAGTATAAAGTAATAAGTATACAGGGTCCTGCGACGGTGTATCCAGCTTTCCTAGCGCCTTTTCTATTTGGAATAAAAAAAAG
Source organism: Callosobruchus maculatus (assembly GCA_951848785.1). Taxonomy (NCBI): domain Eukaryota; kingdom Metazoa; phylum Arthropoda; class Insecta; order Coleoptera; family Chrysomelidae; genus Callosobruchus; species Callosobruchus maculatus. The sequence goes on from CATOUR010000007.1 coordinate 207,313, forward strand.
CTACATAAAATAAAAATGCGCTAAAAGACTAGTTCTATATGCTCTTATTCACCCCTTTTTCAGTTCTTATTGTCTGTCCAAAATATATTTCCTCATAGACTCATATATACAGAATCAGTACCTAACTACAGTTAGGTATTGATTCTTGTGTTGTTACACAAGAGAGCAACAAATAATGTGCCCTATACCCAGGCCATCAGAAACCATCACTACAAGTGGATCAAACTTTTTAATTCAAACATATTATTAAACAGATACATCGTGTGAAAACGTTTTGAAAAAAATTGAGGAAAAACCTGTTATTACTAGGAATCTTTAGTATACGAGAATTCACCTGTACTAGCTAAATACAATGCCCAGAAAGATATTGTATTGTTGTATTGTGATATGTTTTTATTTTATGTTTAACATATACGCGGTTGTGACATATATTTGAATAAATAAAAAATAAGAGAATTTGGTAATGTATTTTTCCACCAATCATTAGCAGAAAAAAGTCAATATTCATTCGCCATAAACATAATGCCATTATGCTTGTTCATGATTTTTAAAAACCTCTAATGACAGAATCATGTTATTTATTTCTTGTCTACCTTTTATTAAGAGAATTATACAGTAAATACATATGCAAATTGGCTTGAAGGGTTTCACTAGGCACTCCAATCAACCTCTTATATGAGATTTCAGAAAAATACGTCCAGACCGCTCTGGCTCAGTTCTTTTCCCACAATGTAAATTTTTTTGAGTACATATCTATGTTACAAAAATTTGAATCTTCAAATTTTTGTATCTAAAATTCAGAACGCTCGGAACTACTGCAAACGGGTCAGGCATCGATTAATATTAATTCTCTGTATAACTATTTCACCAATTTTTTATTCAGATACAGAGCAATATGTACCGTTTATATTATACTGTACATGAGCTATTTTCATTTTGTATGAATATTAAATATCTAAGACAGATATAACAGGAAACGAAATAAAACTTTCAAAAATCAATGCTTTGGCGCCATGTGCTTGTACACTTTTGTCACACGGTGACGTCATGCGCAGAACGGTTCGAAATCTGTCCGCCAAGTGATCATATCTGTCAGTGTCGTAGTATCATGCATTAGAACCATTTAGTTGAAATTTGTCAATTAGATGAATATGTGACTGATGCTGTACATGTTCAGCGAATTTTTGTGCGCGTCTTATTAGGGAAGCTATATACTCTGGTAGAGACTGTCTAAATCTCTTTGTAAACAAGTTTTTGGTATCAAAACGCAGAAGTGTTGTATCATTTTGGCGCTAAATTGAGATATGACCGCCACATGACTGATTTGTTTGGTTTGGGACATAGCCTATATCTACTGTTGTGGTTGTGTATAAATGTGTTATGCTCATTTGAATATATCTATGATACTAAGTGATAGTACGTAGTGAATACAATTAATTGCCTAACCTTATATATTTTGGTCTTGTAATATCATTGGTCGGGTACATTGTTATTTTGTTAAACATTAATATTAGAATAGCTTTTACTTCCGATACACACCGATAGGTGAGGGGAGTATTCTGATCGCGAAAATTATCGATATTGAGATAATATGCTTTGTGGGCATTGGCAACAACATGGACATTAGGCGCGCTACATAAGGAGGCTCCTGCACTTGGCAACGCAGCAGGGACGACCTGGGTTCAGGGGAATTCCGTGTCGGACAGATCCTTTGGGCTGGCCCGCCAGTTATAAGATAATTATAACATTATTAAATGCTCATTTTGTTACCTTATTTATTTCATGTTTTGTATCATTCCTCTAACATATTTACATCGCATTTATACTATATCTGTATCAGATTTCTACCATATTGATATCATTGCTTAATCATATTCAACCATAAGTTTTCCATATTTATACTGTATTTTTAATAACGTTTATCATTAAAACTTGTTATCGTTAAATAGCCCCCTTTGTAATATCTAATATCGAAACAAACCAACATATCGAATATCAGACATAGTTAAAGTATATACAGAAGAATATATACAGTTTGATCAGGAGTGCCTAATACCCCATTATCTCGGGCTAGAAAATGGATTAGGCGTAATTACCAGTAAATGCCTCCAAATGAGGCCAAAGAGTTCGAGATATCTTTGTTAAATATTTTGCAGAGCACCTCTTATCTTATCTATCACTACCACATTTATGACAAATTTCTTGATGTATTACCTCAGTTCCAAACTTATGAATAATATATCCAAATAAATATTGTGTATAAACTTACCGTCTACTTTCATAACCGCACTTATTTCCTTTAATATTTATCTATCGCAGTGCGGTTATAGTGCAGCTTGTGTCTTTTATCCCAAATAGTGGTTTTCGCAAACACTGAAGCTATAAGTAACTCTTTATCGATACTCATTTTCGACCGGCACAGACGAAACCAGGTAGCAAACTAAATTTCTGTTACTATAAAGGCATTCAAACGGGCTTCCGACGCTGGTAAGCGGTCGAAGACACAGTTGAGCAGGTTAGCCTTCATGCAGTACCTGTACGCCCTCGCACGCAGTTGCACGCACACTAAAATGCCCCACTGTGTTTGCGCACTTAGGGTCGTATTCATAGTGGTCTTTTGAGTAATACTCAAGGGATACTTAAGGGAACCTCAAGTGTAGAGCACAGGTACAGCATCTTGCAGATGATGGCCATTACGCTTACATATCTGGCCATAACAAAATGTTGTTTGTTGCATTCCTGCCACAGCAGATGCCCAGCTAGCAGTTCCCATACGTGAACGTTAGCGTTTTTGGACGTAATCTACAAGAAACTCAATAAATAATTCATGCAGGTACAGCTCTCTTAACATTCAATTGTCATAATATCTTGATATGGTTAAGTCACTGCATCACGGTTTAAGAGAAACGTAAAAAGTATATGAGTTACGGTAATGTCTATGTTTAATGTGAATTTAAAGCAAGGCGTCCTGTAAAAAGTTGCAGTTCGTGAAAAGTTAATGGGCCTGGACATCACGTAGGAACGGGAAATTTATTGTTGTTTTTACTTGAGGTCATCGTGCGTGTACAGGGGATGTTCGAAAAATAAAATAGAAAATTGGATTTTTTTGACCCAATGGGATATGTTATCCTTGGTGCTATAGGGGTGGGCTCAATAGCCCTGAAGAAGGCGTAAAATGAACGCCGAAACGTCGGATTTTTGAGAAAAAACCTCTGCAGTATTTTTTACCCCCAAAGTCCCAAGAACCTTTTCTACAAAGTAGTATCATACCTAATAAAAACAACGCCAGAGTTCTATCTCTAGCATAATATTTTCTAAGATAAAACATTTTATCCCATACAACTAACTTTTGTAACTTCTTCTTCTCCATTCTGGAAGTTGGCAATCATCAAGGCAATTCGAACTTTGGAAACCACCGCTCCAAATAGCTGGTTATTGGAACAATTATACCAATCCCTCAGATTCTTCAGCCACGAATGTCTTCTCCTTCCTATTGTTCTTTTCCCTGCGATTTTTTCTTCAATTATTTCCTTTCCTTTGTTTTTTCATTCTTATTAGTACTGTTTCGTTTGTAACTTTGTCTACCCATGATATTCTCAGAATTCGACGATATATCTACATTTCAAAACTTTCGAGGCGTTGGGTATCTATTTCTTCCATTGTCCACGTTTCCATCCTATAGTATAATACAGAAAATACGTAGCATCTCACAAGTCGAATCTTCAATTCCAGGCTTAGATCCCGACTATTATTCAGCACTTTTTTCATTTTCATGAATGTATTTCTGGCTTTCTCTATGCGTATTCTTATTTCAACAGAGCAATCGGTGTTCTCATTTTTATATGTTCCAAGATAAATATATCGCTTAACACGTTCAACCGCTAGGTCGTGTATATAGAGATTTCCACTGTTTTGTGTGGTTTTAGATATTAGCATAAGCTTTGTTTTATTTATGTTTAATGATAGTCCATATGTTTCACTACTTTCCACCACTTCATTTAACAGGGTTTGTGAGTCTTCTAGGGTTTCTGCCAACAAAACTGTGTCATCAGCATATTGTATATTATTTATTGGTGTTCCATTGACTTTGATACCGATATTGCGATCTTCTACTTTTTCTAAGGCCGTGTTGATTGTATCTTCCGAGTATAGATTGAATATAGTTGGCGAAAGAACGCATCCCTGTCTGACTGCTCTCTTTATTTCAATATCGTTCGATATGTTCTGCACTACTCTTATCTTTGCTTTTTGGTTATAATCTAGGGTTGATGTTAATCTAACATCTCTGCGGTCTAGTCCCTTATCTTTCAGTAGTTTAATTAGATGATCATGCTGAACCCTATCGAATGCCTTATTATAGTCGATAAAACACGCATAAATATCTTGGTTCATATCCAGATATCTTTGTGATATTACATTAAAAGCGAATAGTGTCTCTCTTGTCCACAAACCATTTCTGAAGCCAAACTGAGTTTCGCTCACATCTTGCTCTAGTTTTGTATACACTGTTATGTATAATTTTTAATAAAGCCTTCAGAGTGTGGCTCATTAGACTTATTGTACGGTAATCTGCATAGCGTCACTTCAAAATATTACGGTCAAAATCATCAGTGAAAAAAAGGCTACAAATAGAAATTAGATATTATGGAATGCTAAGAGGTTCTACATATATCCTACAGATATCCTGACATATAAAATGAAGCAACTCAAACTACCAGTGGCAGATGGAATGAGGCAAAGTAGCAGCATATAGGTTAGAGACATAAATTTCAGTGGTATATAAATTATTTCAGCCAATACTCTACACAAGGCATAGCCTTCAGAGTGGCTCTATTTGTATAGACCAATACGAATAAAGTAATAAAGTAATAATTTACTTTTTAAGGAGGCGTCACAAAAGTAGATAACAGCCACCCTTCAGGTATTATTCCGGTCGAATAGATTACGTTAAATAAGTCTACTAGTATTTGAAGCTTATCTTCTTCTATCTTAGTTTGAGAATTTCGGTTGGAATTTCATCCGGGCCGGCTGCCTTTCTGTTTTTCATTGCGTTTATAACATATAAAATCTCTTCCTTTGTTATATCCGGTCCTTCATCTAACTGGGTGTTCTTGGGTAGATATTATGGAATGCTAAGAGGTTCTACATATATCCTACAGATATCCTGACATATAAAATGAAGCAACTCAAACTACCAGTGGCAGATGGAATGAGGCAAACTAGCAGCATATAGGTTAGAGACATAAATTTCAGTGGTATATAAATTATTTCAGCCAATACTCTACACAAGGCATAGCCTTCAGAGTGGCTCTATTTGTATAGACCAATGCGAATAAAGTAATAAAGTAATAATTTACTTTTTAAGGAGGCGTCACAAAAGTAGATAACAGCCACTCTTTAGGTATTATTGCGGTCGAATAGATTACGTTAAATAAGTCTACTAGTATTTGAAGCTTATCTTCTTCTATTTTAGTTTGAGAATTTCGGTTGGAATTTCATCCGGGCCGGCTGCCTTTCTGTTTTTCATTGCGTTTATAACATATAGAATCTCTTCCTTTGTTATATCCGGTCCTTCATCTAACTGGGTGTTCTTGAGGTTATTTGCCTTTCTATCGCCTTCAAATAGTTCTTTTGTATATTATTTATTATTATTATATATTATTATATATACTTTTGTAACTAGAAAATAATAAAAAAGGTTTCTTGAACTCTGTATCAGAAACGTTGAATTTAACATAATATTGATTGACGTTATACTACAGAGTATAGACGTGTAATGCTTCATTTGCATAAGCTAATTTGGAATCCAGGCGACATCACGCTGGGATCTCCTAGTATTAAGAATATTGAATCTCAATGAGCTGCTTTTATTAGAAACTACATATGGCAACCAATAAAGGAGTATGTAATCCGCAGATTTTAATATATAATAGGCATCTCGATTCTATAACGTAGGTCTTCTGGTTCTATAAAATTGATCAATGCAGTAAAATAAAGCTTTTATTCAGCCACAAGAATATAGTTTTTGAAGATAGTGCACTTTGACTAACTTTCATGTAAACTGTACCTACTTTGCCTATACAGAGTGTCCAAGATAAGGAGGGCCAGTACAGGAATCTCGGAAAGTGTAAGAGAAACGAAGTCGGTTAAATAGCAGTAAAGTTGCCCACACGCCGTTTAGAAAGTTTCAAAATTCCGAGTAATTGCGGAGATATCCGACAAAAACCGAACTTTCAAAGAATAGTTTTATTTTTTTTCTCGCTTTATTTGGCAACGAGTTTTAAAATAATTTTCAAATTTACATTACCACTTTTTTGCTCAATCCAACCGCGTTGATAGATTTTCGATCCGACGTTTCGTCTTCGAGTGGTCGTCGTCAACTTTCTTTTTTTTTAAATACGGTCCTGACTTTCTGATATCGGAATCCGAGAGTCCTTTTTATTCTAAATACAATGATGTAAAACACAGTATGGATAATGGCCTGTCAAGTTTTTTTTATGAAACCTGGAAATTTTGAGATCCGGCCTTGTATTTCCCATACTGGATAAGAAATATCTTATAAATGAGCAACATAGTAGCTATTAATCAAATAAAAGGAGAAACAACATTGAATTACTGAGTGAACGACACACATCATCATAGTCACAATGTCTTAACAGATATGTTGTGAACTCGTAAAGTGCATTAAGTTGGAGCCAGAGTATTGCCGACACACAATTATTAATGTCGGTAATGTAAATCAGGAACAACAGCTGACCCAATATAGAGCCTTGCGGAACCCCAGAGAAAACTTTTGATGCATCTGATACCTTGTTATCGATGGTCACACACTGTGATCTATCGAGCAGATATGACTTAAAAAAGTTGAAGGAAGTACCGAACCCATAGTACTTCAATTTAGAACATAATAATTTATGACTGATTTTATCAAATACTTTTGAGAAATCTATAGAGACTAGTGCAACACACATTTTATTATCTAAAGCTATAAGTATATCATCAGTTAGGGTTAAAAGTGATGTTGTAGTGATGTGCGATTTTGTGTTTTGAGAACTGTAGCTCGCCATTGTTCGCGATTTACTGTCAGTTCACTGGCGCTCTTGATACTCATATCCAGCAACTGTTTCGTCGTATCCACCCAGCGTGTAGGGGAACGGCCGCAGTGCCGCTCACTCGGGGCGTGACCCTGAACTACAAGTTTATCGCTTCTGTGAATATGTTCGAAGAATGTAAGCATTCTCGTCGACACAATGGAGGACAGTCCAGTATGGAAACATTAGTTCGATGGGCGGTATAAGGAACTCTCAGCATTCTCCTCCACGTCCACAATTCAAAAGTATCCATGCGAGCTCGATCTGCCTTTTTAACAGTCCAAGTTTCCGAGGCATACAAAAATATGGAGAACACAAGAGACTGAACCAGAGACATTTATGTAGCTTTAGTGATGTTATGGTCACGCCATATTTTAATGAGCTTTGTCATGGCCACACGTGCCTGTTGAATGCGCCGTCAAATTGTCGATCAAAGAACCGAGGTACACAAAACTTTGAACTACCTCACAACGGCGTATTCACTTTATTTCTCGATTATTATCATGCTCTCTATCTACGATCATAACCTTGGTCTTGTTGTAGTTAATACCAAGACCATAGGCTGCACTGTGTTGTTCTACAATGTTTAATAGAGCTACTAGTTCTTCCTGAGAAGCGGCAATAAGGGTTGTATCGTCAGCAAATCTTAAGTTGGATATTTTGCTTCCGCCAATAGTTACACCGCCATTCCAGTTGTCCAATACCATCACAAATAACAGAAGAAAAAACATTAAATTACTGAGTGAACGAGACACAGAAACGTTTTATTTAACAATTAACATTAAGTTAGTAAAAGCAAAAATTAACAAAGAAAACTCAATTCATATCGCTTATAAGCCCAGCTAAATCACATCCCACAGTGCTTACAGAACAGAAGTGACACAACTTGATTCTACAGGGTGTCCAGTTAGTGTGTAATTCTTCGATATCTCGCAAGGTATACCTGATAGAAGAAAATGTCAAATACAAAAGTTATTTGGTTACTTGAGACGCATATTATATAAATATTTTAAAATATACAGGGTGTTGCGTGAAAGTAGAATAGTGATCAACTTGAGTTTTTATATAGAACTATAACTTTTTCTTGAATTGTTATAGTTTCCATCATTGATCTCTATTCAACCCTAAAATATTTTTAGGATCGGTTGCGACGTTGCCAACTTATAATTTATTTTCTATTAATTTTCGGATTTGCAAGGTCGCAAGTAATACGTCCAAATTGATATATTCCTTTAACTTTTCTCAATACTATTATACAGCAGGTTACTTGAATATTAATTGGATATTATTTTGGATGTTACAAGCAATTCGTATCTACAGGGTGTTTTTGGCAGAATTTTAAATTACGGCAATTTAAAGGTCACTTTACTTTGTTTTTTAAATGTAACACCCTGTATGTCTTATTTTAAATCAAAATATCTACTAATACCCTATCTCGTTTTGTAATTTTTTTCCCGTTTGCGGCGTTGCCAAGTTATAAATTATTTTTCCAAATTTTTTAACAAATATCCCCGATTTTAATTTATTTTAAATAGAATTCTCTACTTATTTTTATTGCAATGAATTGCAGATGTCGAACTTAGTAAGATCTCAAAATTTCAAAATTTTGTTTCTAATAATTACTGAGATAAGGCAACACCGCTTTTTCAGTAAACGGTACTTGAACGCTTATATATTCTCAAAACCGCCACAGCTGGAGAGGTAAAATTCAATACTTGGGGGTTTTTGAATATACAGAATTCAAAAACGCTAACAGCAGTGTTGTCAGATTTACCAATTTCACGTCATAATTTTGAATGGAATTCCCTATTTATGAGGTCTAACATAAAAGTTGTAAATCTGACAACACTGCTGTTAGCGTAGTTGAATTCTGTATGTTCAAAAACCCCCATGTATTGAATTACACCTCTCCAACTGTGGCGGTTTTGGAAATACACAACACCCTGTATGTTTCAAAGGATCTTAAGAATATGCGTCTTAAGTAATCAAATAACTTTTGTATTTGACATTTTCTTTTATCAGGAATACTTTGCGAGATATCGAAGAATTACCCACTAACAGGACACCCTGTATATTGTGTACTTATACCTATAAAAATCCCCTACATATTCCGCTATCGCATCCATTTGATGTAAAATCCAAGTATAACCTCCTATTCATATCCGGCAACCCTTCAATATGAATATTCTCGATTGAATTTCTTCGTACCCTACGAAAATAGCATGCTCGTTCAAGTGTGCTCAAATATTGAGTAAATTTAATTTTACCGTATCCCAACCTATTCTATTTAATCTCGGTTACCTTTGAAATCTCCCCATACAAAAGATAAACGAATATTTCCTTCGTATTCCTTATCCTTTGCCTTCAGGGGGGACATAAACCGCAAGTAATTTGATTTTATAAATATATTCTGCACTGTGATAAAAGCTGTTGAAGGCAAAACTTTACATACGGAGAATTTTAGAACGATATCTTGATAGATTTTCTAACAAACATTCAAGGTTAAAGTCACATTGAATCGATCACAATACAGGTTACACGACTAATTCCAACAAGTGTACTATGTACTAGAGAGCAATGTCACACATTTTTAATGTGAAAGTCTCTTTTACTTCCCACACCGATAGGTGAGGGGAGTATTGTGATCGCGAAAATTTTCGATTTTGAGATAATACGCTTTTTGGGCGTTTTGTGATGTCTACATAACGAACATTCACGTCACTCATTTCCGTCGGTCTGTCTGTCTGTCTGTCTGTCTGTCGGTCTGTCTGTCTGTCGCTTTTCTCTAGCCTCGTAATCTCAGCAACCGCTGCATGGATTATGATGAAATTTGGACAGCGATATGCTGTGGGGTCGTAGTAGGTAATGTTCCTATAATTTTGAAAAATTGGTGCTATAATTTTGAAAATTGGTGCATAGGCGGCGGAGTAATTAGCAAAAAACAAAAAAAATATCACTTAAACTTCGTTTTTAGGCGTTTTAGGGGTTCTTGATCATTTTCTACTTTTTTTTTGGATGGGGGTGAAATTGGGGTGGTTGGGGGGTGGGGGGTTGTAAAATTGAAAAATTTGTTGCTTTCATAATAGACTGTCCATTGACCTATGAAGGAAGACCTAGCAACATAAATAACGTTTTTAAGTCCATCCGAACATTTCCTTGCCTATTACAGAAACCAAAGGACTTAGAATTTTTCTGGTGTAAACATACGAGATTATTGCTTTAGATCATTCTATATTGTGTTACGAGGAAACTGTTGAATTGATTTTAATGAAATTTTGAAACAGTATTACTACCGTAGCGAGGATGGAAAACGCGTATGGTTTTTATAAATCGTGCCAGTGGCGGGCGCAGAAGTAATAAAAAAACTAAAAAATTAAAACAGCTAAAACTTCGTTTTTAAGCATTTTAGAGGTTCCTGAATATTCTCTGCGTTTTTTTGGGTGCGGGTGAAATTGGGGTGGTTAGGGGTTGGGGGGTTGAAAAACTGAAAAATGTCTTGTATTCGTAATAGGCTGTCCACTAACCTATGAAGGAAGACCTAGTGACATAAATCACCTTTTTAGGTCCATCCGAACATTGCCTAGCCTATTACGGAAACTAAGGGACTTAGCATTTTCTGTATACCTACATACGAGTATTGCTTTGGATCGGTTTGTATTTTGTAACGCGGACACTATTAAATTGATTCTAATGGAACTTTGACACAGTATTACTACCGTGGCGATGATGGAAATCGCGTATGGTTTTTATAAATCGTGCCAGTGGCGGCGCAGAAATAATAAAAAAACTAAAAATATAAGAACAGCTCAAACTTCGTTTTTAAGCTTTTAGAGGTTCCTGATCATTGTCTGTGTTTTTTTGGGTGGGGGTAAAATTGGGGTGGTTGGGGGGCAGGGCGTTGTAAAACTGAAAAGTTTGTAGTATTGATGCTGGCTGTCCATTGACCTGTGAAGGAAAGACCTAACGGCATAAGACAATTTTAGGAGGGGGGGGGGGCTAGCGATTATTTGGATGCAAGAGATCTCACACTTAGGCTTCATGCTATGGGAAAATAATAAACTGGTATCACCGTAATGTGTGGGAAGTACTGAGTCAATCAACTTGACTTCATTTTTTTCCTGGTGTACGGATTTAACCTGAGAGTAGAATATTTATTACTTCCCACACCTATAGGTGTGATCGCGAAAAGTTTCGATTTTGAAATAATACGCTTTTTCGGCGTTTTGTGATGTCTACATAACGAAAATCTACGTTGCTCATTTCCATCGGTCTGTCTGTCGGTCGGCCTATCTGTTTGTTGGCGTCTTTTTCTAACCGCATAGTTCAATGACCGCTGCAGGGACTGTAATGAAATTTGAACAGCGATATGCTGTGGGGTCGTAGTGGGTAATGTTCCTATAATTTTGGAAATCGTGCATGGGCAGCGGAGTAATTAGCTAAAGCCAGAAATGGGGACATAATACACTTTTCTTAGGACCATCCGAACATGGCCCTGCCTATTACTATTACAGAAGCGAAGGGACTCGGAATTTTCTGACGTATACATACGAGTATTGCCATAAATCGTTATGTATTAAGGAAATGATTGATTTTAATAAAATTTTGTATTATTATCGTGACTATACAATGAGATACCAGAAAGCATAAAATGTCCAGTGCCTTTAAATTCATTCAAGTATGGTTTAAAACAATGCATAGTAAATAATAATCGCATTAAAATTCACCAACTTGTAGACATATGTAATACCTATTATTACTAAAATATATAGAACACATATATTTAAATATAAATATTCCTGAATTAACCCTTATTTGTTGTTTCTATTTTATAATAATTACCTTGTACCCAAGCACAAGTTTTTAACTTTTTTGGGGCATTTGTTGTTTATTGTATTTTATTTATTTTATATTTACAATAAACGCTATACTATACTATACTATAGAAGACACGAATGGCTATTAGAAATCGTATCAGTGGCGGCGCAGCAATAATAAAACACTAAAAACATGAAAACATTTCAAACTTCATTTTTGTTGGTTTTTAGGGGTTCCTGATCACTTTCAACTCTTTTAGGTGTGAGTGAAATTGGGTTGGTTGGGGGGTGGAGGGTCGTAAAACAGTGAAATTTGATAAATTCATAATAGGTTGTCTATTGACCCGTGAAAGATGACCTAGCGGCATAATACTCCTTTTTAGGACCATCCGAACATTGCCTTTCCTATTACAGAAACCAAGGGACTTGGAATTTTCTGATGTATACATACGATGAGAATTGCTTTGAATCGGTCTATATTGTGTAACCTGGAAACGGTTCAATTGATTTCAATGAAATTTCGACACAGTATTGCTAGCGTGGCGTGGAGGGAAAATGCGTATGGTTTTTAGAAATCGTGTCAGTGGCGGAAACTGAAAAATAAGCGAGACAGAATAAAAAAGGCATATCTGGGCTTGTGTATCACATAACTGGTCTGTTTATGTTTAGCTTTTCGCGCAGATTTGTGTCTCGCGGATTAGATATCGTACCTGTCAGTTAGTGTAATCGTCACTTTTTGTTTATCAATGGTAATTTAACATTGGTAAATCCTAAAAGCGGCACATTATTATGGCACAGCTTTTAGGATTTACCAATTTGAAGTTAACTAAGATAGACAGGAACAATGCCTGATCTCTTTTCTTCTTTTCAGTTTTCGGAAAAAGGCTTTTTGAAAAAGTTGTTCAATTAAATGACTTCTATAGACAGTTAAATAGCATCAACATAGGACTCACCCTGTATAAGTGGGCGGTGCTACACAATACTCGGTCCACCGAAGAAAAAGAGTGCAAAAAGTTCATGGTGTTCACGTGCTCTCGATATTTGCGAGACCTTTTTACACGATAACCACCGACGCGACGGTAAGTCTTTCTAGGAACGACAAATGGACGGTGTTATACAATAGTGATGTGAGCCACGGATCTGTTGTTTTGAGAAAATTAGTTTTGTATTAAGCCGCCTTCTGGACTGTACTAGTTAAAAAACATTCTTATTATAATTTTTTATATTCAAATAAAATTAGGAAAAAAATACCAAACCAAAAAAATGTGATGTTCATGTGTTTTCGATATTTGGCAAACCTGTTTATACCACAATACGACCGCGGCTATATTATGAGGAGGCGCCGACAAACAGCGGTGCATTTGATTCTTCAGGAAAGGTGGGTGGCGTGTTCTCAAAATTTGTCGGTACCAGGCGTGCGCTTAGGTATTGGCATTTCCAAGTGGTGTAAGCTTGCCTCTGACTAGGCCTCGAAAACTCACTCTTTGCTCACCTGTTTTCCTGTTTCTCCGCTAGATGGATATTAATGAATTTCTTCATTAGATTATTGGTTGACAACATGGAATAGGAACTTGCCCACAAATGTCGCCAAAATGTGAACAGTTGTTTAGGACATTTATGCTCAATGTAGAATGAAACGTCCAGGTTTTGGTATGAAATAAACGATTATCCAAAATTATGTTAAATTCCTTATGGCACAATGCCATCCACATCATGTTGTTTTCAAGAGGCGGTCTGCTGTGGTGTAAACTCGCCTACGGCCAGGCAACAAGAATTCACTTATTTTGCACTCTTTTTCTTCGGACAAAGAATAGTACTACGTTTCCCATCGTGGATACCTGAGAATAATATTTGTCGATGCGGCAACTGATAACCGGCTCTCGAACGAAAATTAGAGGACTTCTGGAATTATGATTATTCAGAAGTTGCAAAGTCATAAAATTTAAGCTACTGCTTTCCGTTTCCATTTGTGTTCCATTAGCGCGGGTCCTTTCTTCAAGGATGCTTTTAGTAAATTGCTAACTACTATGAAATTCCCCTCTGGTTGCCTTACATTTGTCTAATGAAAACATTGCTACAACGGAACAAAACACTAATTTTAGTAATTACGAGGTTTGACAATATCAAACCTTTTAGATAAAAAAATTAAGAATTATCATTGACATAATATTGGAATGCTTTTTAGCCATTTAGGCGAAAGTCGCTAGTAGGTACTTTCGGTGTTGGCCGAAAATTGGTAAAGACTGGCATTAACTAAATATAAATATTCAAACAGGGTTGTTCTTTCACTGACATACACACATATTTTTGTGTCTAAGGTTTGGTTTTTACGTTACGTATATATGGAAGAGGATTTTCTAATAGTCTATTTCCTAATAACTATCAGCAAGTAGCTGAGATCTATATTGCATCAATACATCTAATAACAATTGAAGTTTGCGGTTGTTGTCTGTTAAGAAGTAGGATTCTTGAAATTCTCAGGAAGCATTGACATCAGTTTATTGCTAACTAGAGAACAAAAAAAAATGTCATTAGATTTCTAACGTAAAACCTATATTTCGTTACTTAAAATACTTCTTGACTTGGATTACAGCGCATTATTCGTTTTTTTAACTAACTTACTATTTTTCACAGCTATAGTTTAGCGGTTACACAAAAAATCTACTCTTCATAAAAATGAGATTTCAGTTTATTCCTAATCATTTGTAAAATGAACCTCTAGCTTCAAATCCGGCCACTACTTTCATTCTTCACTGACAATTTGCTGACGACGCCCCTTCTTATGTAAATTACCTTATCACACGGAAAAAATTGGGGGACTGCACATGCGAAGAATGATAGTCAAGATCTTTCAATTGATCACTAAAATACAAATTTGAATGACAATTATCCTCCAGTCAACAGAAAAGCCAATAACCTTAATCCCTAGCGATTAAAAATACATCAGATATAATTGTGGCCGAAGAGATTTATGAAAAATAATTTCCGGTGTTTTTTATGTAGAGAGAATAGTGAAGTAACGAACATCAAAAACTTTTAGGCCCTCAGATCTTCAAGTTCACCCTAAAGAATCATTTGTCTGGCTTCCTAACAGGGCACTTATATACTGACGGTGTTAATTACAAATCGGGTCGTTGTTTGAAATTTCAGCCTCAGGTGACGAACATCAAACATTTTCAGACTCATAATATCTTCAAGTTCACCCTAAAAATCTAAAATCCTCTGGCTTTTTATCTGGACAAAAATTCGTGCCATATATATTCCGAGTGTGCTAATTAGAAATCCGACCGTTGTTTTAAGTTTCAGCCTCAGGTAACGAATATCAACAAATATTCAGGTCCTCAGATCTTCAAGCTAACCCTTAAGATCTAAAATCGTTATCGTAACAGGACGAAAATTCGTGTTATGTATATTTTGAGGGTGCTTATTACAATCCGGCCGTTGTTTAGAGTTTCAGCCTCAGGTAACGAGTATCAAAAAAATTCAGACCCTCAGATCTTGAAGCTCACCCTAAACATTTATAATCGTTCTCTGACTTCTTATCAGGACGAAAATTCTCTTCTTGCATATCTTGAGGGTGCTAATTACAAATCCGGCCATTGTTTTGAGATTCAGCCTCAGGTAATGAATATCAAAAATTTTCAGGCTCATAAGATCTTCAAGTTTACCTGAAAACCTAAAATCGTTATCTAGCTCCCTATCAAGACGAAAATTCGCGTCATGTATATTTTGAGAGTGCTAATTACTAATCCAGCCATTGTTTTGAATTCCAGCCTCAGATAACGTCAAAATGAGATTTTTACTTCCTACACCGATAGGTGAGGGGAGTATTGTGATCGCGAAAATTTTCGATTTGGAGATAATACGTTTTTTGGGCGTTTTATGACGTCTACACAACGAAAATCCACTTCACTCATTTCCGTCGGTCTGTCTGTCGGTCTGTCTGTCTGTCTGTCTGTCGGTCTGTCTGTAAGCGTTTTTCTGTCCTCGTAATCTCAGTAACCGCTGCACGGATTGTGATAAAATTTGTGCATCAATATGATGTGTGGTCGTAGTAGGTAATGCTGCTATAATTTTGAAAATGCATGGGCGGCGGAGTAATTAGCAAAAAACAAAAAAATTCAAATATTCATCAAACTTAGTTTTTAGGCGTTTCAGGTGTTCCTGATCATTTTCTACGTTTTTTTGGGTAGGGTGAAATTTGGGGTGGTTGGGGGGTGGGGGGTTGGAAATTGAAAAATTTGTTGCTTTTATAATATACCTACTATCCACGACACGTGAAGGAAGACCTAGCGACATAAATAACTTTTTTAGGTACACCCGAACATTCGCCTATTGCAGAAACCAAAGGACTTTTTTCTGGTGTAAACATACGAGTATTGCTACAGATCGTTCTGTATTGTGTAGCGAGGAAAATGTTGAATTGATTACAATGAAATTTTGACACAATTACTACCGTGGCGAGGATAGAAAATTCATATTGTTTTTTAAATCATGCCAGTGGCGGCGCAGAAATAATAAAAAAAACTAAAAATATGAAAACAGCTCATACTTCGTTTTTAAGCGTTTTAGAGATTGTTGATCATTTTCTACGTTTTTTCGGGTGGGGGTGAAATTGGGGTGGTTTGGGGGTGGGGGGTTGAAAAACTGAAACATTTGTTGTATTCATAATAGGCTGTCCACTGACATGTGCAGGAGGACCTAGCGAGTAGCGACATGAATCACCTTGTTAGGTCCATCCGAACATTGCGTAGCCTATTAACGGAAACAAAGGGACTTCGAGTTTTCTGTGTATATACGAGTATATATTGCTTTAGATCGGTTTGTATTTTATAACGTGCAAACTGTTGAATTGATTCTAATGAAATTTTGCCACAGTATATTACTACCGTGGTGAGGATAAAACGCGTATGGCTGTTAGAAGTCGTGTCAGTGGCAGCGTAGCAATAACAAAAAACTAAAAATATGAAAACAGCTCAAACTTCGTTTTTAGATATTTTAGGGGTTCCTGATCATGTTCTACCTTTTTTTTGGTGAGGGTGAAATTGGGGGGTGGGGAGTTTCAAAACTGAAATAATTGTTGTATTGACAATAGGGTAAGATTTGGTTGCCTGGGGATCTCAGACTATAGCTTCATACTATGGGAAAATAATAAACTGGTATATCACCGTAATGTGTGGGAAGTACTGAGTCAATCAACTTGTCTCCATTTTTTAATCGCTTGGAGTTAGCTTTAAGAGCACTAATATCCTCACTATATTTAGTGTAAGAGTTTGGGGACAATAAAATCGAATTATAGTATGCCTCAGGGTGCCTACAGCAGTCCCGCAGTGACCAAATATCTCCAAGAGGGCTCTTCATTCCATCGAGAATCTTTGCCGGAATTATCGCCAGTCGCATGCTATAAATGATGTATTGTAACGATTTACAGGATTTTACTCCTTGTTAAAAATAATTGGTAGCCATTAATTTGCTAAATATACGACATATCTGAGTTATTTATCGCAATCGTAATTTTATAGGGGATTATTTATGGGCTGCTACCAGCGTACCGTGATACCCTGTAACTGCTGATTTATTTTTTGTCTGCCAAAATGAGTGCATCGCGCTATGTTTGTTAGTGTGTAACAGAGGCAAAAGCTGGATGTTAATAGTCATTGATAATGTACGCAGTATCGTATAATCGATGTCGCATATAGTAGAGCAGTAATATAGCAGTAGTAGTCCTTTTTTTATTACAAAAGGGCTAGGAAAGTTGGCTTGATCATAATGACAGAAGCTCTCGCACACCAGGAAGTGTGAGAGAGTCTGATTGCTTGACGCAATTGCCAGTGGCGTAACTTCAAATTCGGGCCCCCCGCAGAAAATTTTCGTGGCTTCCGTTTTCATATTATGTACCTATATATACAGGATGAGTCCTAAGTTGATTATTCTTTTTAACTTTGTATAGAAGTTGTTAAAATAAACAACTTTTTCCAATAACTTTTTACCGAAAACTGAAAAATAAGCGAGATACAGGATCAAAAAAAGTAAGTCTACATAGACTTGTTATTATTATTATATATTATATTATTGTTATTACTCTGATTATGCTTGGGTAGTTTTTTGCTCGAATTTTTGTCTTATCATCTGATGGCATTTGTACCAGTCAATTAGTGCACTAGTCAGTTTATTGTAGTCAATTCTAAATATGTAAATCCTAAAAGTTGCGTTCACGATAATATGCCGCTTACAGGGCTTATTAATTAAAAATTTACAAAGATAAACAGAAAGTGACTATTGCACTATCTGGCTGATCCAATGCCTAATCAATAACACAAAAATCTGACCAAAAACTAAACATAAACAGAGTAGCTACGTATTGATACAGAAGCCCAGATCTACATTTTTTATTCTGTATCTCACTTATTTTTCAGTTAGCTGAAAACAGTTATTTGAAGACGTAGATTATTGCAACGACACAGTTAAAAAAGTACCAACTTAGAACTCACCCTGTATATATTAAGGGGCCTGGATACACACATTTATACATACGTATATTTGCCATGTAAAACACGGACTCACAGTTTCTCGCAAAACACACTCTATCTTCAAACTACGTATATAATATTTCAGAAGGCGATAGTGAAGACCTTAATGAATGACAACTATTTTCGATTTTCCCAAAAAAGTTTTTTAATGTGCAAAAAGACTAGCAATGCAAAATCATACATCCTATGAATGCCTGTAATTTAACAACCAAACAGGATATCAAAAAAAGGCTAAGTAGTTGCACAAGCGCAAGCTTTCTTCTTCAATTTGCTTTTTGAGTCATTACTGTAAACTTAAAGGTAACTTCAGGAGCTGGAAATCCGAAATTCATTTTTATAGTGACCTTTGGACCTTATCTTTGGACCTTTTGACGTTACTTTTGGATCTTTGGACTTATCTGCCCTCATCTTAGACACACACACTGGAGAAAGGGAACAGGTGACCACGCCTCCTCGCTAACACGGGAATACGTCTTTTCTTGGATTCTAAATTTCGCGCGCTATAACCTAGACCCTTAAAGACAAAATTTTGGGGTTGTGGCCAAAATGTTGAAAAGAAACACTGGTCACTGCATAAGATGGTGTTGAAACCGCCCAGCTTTTGGCAATTGCCATCTTTAGGGCTCTATCGTTGAGGTTTACTCGCAAAAAAAGCAATGTCCACAGACTTTCAAATGCAATTCTCAAACAAACTAAACGTAAAAAACGTTTGGCTAATTTAGCTCGGTGTCTTACACAACACAGGTTACACAAACAACCAACACATCGGTGTAAAATTAAAACTAAACAACGGCATTTATATGATTCATCATCATCATAGTCACAATGTCTTAACAGACATGTTGTGAACTCGTAAAATGCATTTACACATTTTACGAGTTTCTCTTGGGATATCTTTAAGATCTTTAATGCAGTAGTTTCCCATTTGCTTTCTGCATCCTTATGCCATTGACCAGATATGGTATCTACTGGTTCATCCGCCTTTAAGGGAATTTCTCACCCCAAGGACAAGAAGGTGTCCTGACTCTCCTCAACTCGTCCACCCGAAGCTGTTGGTTGAGAAGAGGTTACTGTTTATACCGACAGTAGTTCGGTGTTCCTTTTAGTCGCCTTTTACGATACGCAGGATATACGATGGGACATATTGTAACCCGCCTCCACTCGGGCAATAAAAAAATATATGATTAAGTCACCCGAAAAATTACAAAATTCGCGGTTAGAAAACACACATTTTTTGATTTATTTTTTTTTAGAAGGTCGTTGTTCAGTTTGTATTTTACATCTTTGTGTTGGTTATTTCTGTGACCTGTGTTGTGGAAGACACCGAGTTAAATTAGCCAAAAATGTTTTTGGCGTATTCTGTTTTGCCGTATTTTTCCATTTGCTGCGGATACTGTGGTGATTTTTGTGGTTTAGTTTAAAATGCAATACTGTCCCACTTTTTCAATAATAAGTATGTATCATGGCGTTCATAGGTTCAAGTATTATTTTTAAAACATAATATCATACAAGCAAATCGACCTCTTAACGACTTTTTTGTTGTACAAACGATGGCGCTTGAGAACCCTGGGCCTCCAACACTACGAGGCTGCCAAAACCACGGGGTCTCCTCACCTGCGGGCCCTGCAAGCCCTTAGTTACTTCACTGGCAATTGCGTCCATCCCACATGCCACCACGGCCCGACCGGTTGAACCCGTTTCCCTCATTTCAGATGCTGTATCTTCATCTGCACCGGGAATCATCGTCAACAATATTCTTCGCGGTGCAAGATGAGGTAAGTATGTTCTTCTTTTCCTTCTTGTCCTTCTTCTATCTCTTTCGATTTTGAAATGCCTTGTACAATCTTATGTACTATCTTCCAGCGTTGTTCGCTTGATATCGTCATAGGCATCATTTTCTCATAGACCACGTCCTCATGATGCAGATAAGGAAATACCTTTCGCAATCAAAGAAGGTGTACTCTTGCTTTGGCCGCAATGTCGATAACGATCATCCGTCACTCGCCCTATCCTGTTTCTACATACACGAGAGGCACCGTGGCCCGATAGCATCTATGTTAGTAGTAGTACCAGTGATGAGGAGGCGAAAAAAGGCAAGTAGTCCACATTTAACCCTTATTGTCAACCCTACTGAACCAACACTGAAAACACTAAACTACGTGCTAGAAATCTCCTTTTCGAACCCACACCAGACCTCTTGAGTCAGTATGTCCAACCATGTGAACTGAGTGACCCCTCCCCGAACTCCATACATCTGCTCAGGAAATGGAACGCTATCTCGTCCTACACTCAGCATCTGTATCCGATGGGATCACCTACCTCTCTCATATATCCTTCTCAGCGCCTTGTTTTTCATTTGCACCAAAGTTTTCTCGTTTTTGATGAAGGCTACCAGAGCATGGGCCCTTAAACACCACTCCTCCCTAGTTCCCAATTCCAGCTCCCATCGCAAAGGTGAGGATGGCCTTGGGTCCTGCCCACCTTATATCCTCAGGTTCAAGAACCCCTGAACCTAGTATGGTCTTAACCTTAGCCGGATTTTGTCCAGTGGGACAAAGGACCACCTCACCTTGGCCAGAGGTCCTAAAGTAAGTTCTCTAGCTTGACGGAGATGTCCAGAGATTCCTCTCCATCTCATAAGATGTTGATTGCTTGATTTGCAGCCGGTTCAGGATCCAGGACATTATTCCTCGACCATCGCCTTGCGAGCGCGTCCCCCATTTTATTGCCACCCTCTCCAGTGTGACTCGGCACCCACATTAGTGATGTCTTGTTGAAATGTCATCCAAGACCTTCCTACATTGCAGAACGACCCTTGATGTAAACCTACAAGTACTTAATGCTGCCTGGCTGTTTCTGACTCAGAATACTTGATGATCCGCCTGCCAGACCCCTGAATTTCGTGGATACGAAAGGCACAAGCTAAAATCGCATATATTTCTACTTGGAATATCGCGGCGTCTCCCTCAAAAGAGAGGAAGAGAATATAGAAGGTTAGAGAAATCGGCTTGATTGCAGGACATATTTTCGCGATTGTAGACATTCATTCAGACCCACACAAGAACTGAAATGGTTAAATATAAAAAATATATTCACCTGCAATCTGCTTTTACCGCTTTATAAAATTCTACATGGAAATGGACCATCATACTTATTTGAAAAATTCCAATTTACACATGCTCTTCATAATGTCATCATTATAGTCACAATGTCTTAACAGACATGTTGTGAACTCGTAAAATGTACTTATTTTGAAAGTTTCTCTTTAAAACCTTCAACGCAGTAGTTTCCCATTTGCTTTCTGCTTCCTCATGCCGTTGACCAGATGTATCTACTAGTTCATCCGCCTTTAGGGACAATTTCTCACCACAAGGACAAGAAGGTGTCCTGAATCTTGTCAACTCGTCCACCCAAAGCTGTTGGATGAGAAGAGGTAACTGCTTAGTAGTAGTTCGGTTCCTTTTAGGCGCCTTTTACGTCACGCAGGATATACGATGGGAGATATTCTAACCCGCCCCCACACGGGATTTCATAATGTAAGCATCAGGAATAAATCCATTATGCACATGCCTCGTCATTGCACTGCTTTGTTTAGAAAGTGCTTCTCATTCAATGCTGTGACACATTACAATGTGTTGCCTCTTCATTTGAAAGAAGCAGCATCTATTGTGGTTTTCTCCTTTTGAAACTCAAATTATTTCTACTAGACTAGACCATCAGCAGTCATCTTGATAAATAATCTATACGATACTGCTATTATTATATTCTCAGAGTAACAACTGAACATAGAGGTAGTAAACAAACCACTTTAGCATGGCGTGCTCAAAGCCATCATCTCAAGTAAATAAACAGATTTTTGACACCTCAACCTCCAAACATTGATCAGCTGTGTTCCAATGTAACCCATGTTACAAACACTGCACTTTTTGAGTTCCATCTCGAAAAACTGTTAAACTACACTCGAATATAGCACAGCAAATCCGTAAAGCTTCACTACAGTTACAAATAGCAAATTCGATTTCACTGACCAAGCTTAAAAGACGCACAAACAAAACAAACGTTTGACAGTCGAGCTTCTACCGTAAATAAGTTGCACGAAAATTATGTCGACGTTGCCAGCTCCTCAAGATTTATGTAAGACTTCAGAATTTGCGTTTATGATGAAGAAATATGCAGTAACGCAGTAGAGGTCTACATATCTATTGATTTTTCTGTAATCAGTCCTAAACCATCAAAATACCGTCTTTTTTAACGTAGAATAGAATATTTCTGAATACTATACAATTAAGACGATAGTAAACAATTATGATTGCCGTATCTGGTGGTCAATATGGTAACGTAAGAAAAGATGTCGGCCTATTAGAATTAGTTCTTTACTACCTCTATGTTCAGTTGTTACTCTGAGATTATATTACATATTTTATCACTTTTTTTCTCTGTATTTTCTTGTATTGCTTTGTTTCTTAAACACTTTGGTGAAAACAATTTTACCTATATGTCTTTTATATCACTCAATTCCATATTGCTAATTTTGTTTATATATCTGTTTCCCATCACAATTGTGCAATGTAGAATCACAGTTAGGGCCGGGTTAGGTGTAAGAGTAGCACTGTTGCTAAATCTCGCCACTTGATAATTGACGTTTATTATTATTATTATTTATTATTAAAATGCATTATTAACACGGCTTGGCGTGGGTAGTAAAACATTCCTGAGGAGCAGTCACCCTGTAACTATGCAAGTATGCAAGGGGCATTGTGCATGCCCCTTGCATACTTTAATGTTATGGATCCGCCAACAAAGTGTGACAGCTTTGCGTGCTGAAAAAATATTTTGCAGCAAAATTATAATTTCATCGTTATTCCAAGACGCGTCTCAACCTATTCACGAAAAAAGATGTAACGCTATACATACTCGATCTTGGTATACCCTCACATTATGTTTATAGGAGGTTCTGGTTTTGGGCAGCGTAAAGCAATAGCAGAAGCGTAGATAAGGGGAGGAGGGCAGGCAACGACCCCCCTACAGATTAAAAGAGTTTAGAATTCTGTATGTAGTTCACTATTCTATTAAACCTATTAAAGCGTTATGAAGTTGCTGAAATTCATCGTAAAATCCTTGCAAGTTCTCCCATCTTGTTATAAACATTGACTGAAAATTGGGATCAGATTTAGCTTTCACTCCACCTGTGTAGATTTCTGTTATACGAGTAATATAATATAAACTTGCCACCGAAGGAGGGTCTTTTGTATATCCTTAGACATTTCAAACGAGTGTATGAAGTAACTGTGTTAACTGCAAATTTCAACAAGTATTTTGTAGCGCCCTGAAGAATGTATGTAAAGAGAAAAATATTGCACCTTGTACTGCACACAATTATTAATAAAATATTTTGCGAACCAAATATAATGGACAATGTTTACTTTTCTGTAATATAAACCGTCGCAATAATTCTAGAAGTGATTTCATTTTTATGGAAGAAAACAAATGTTTTTTGCTGCTCGTAGCGTTCGACGGAGAAAAGATAGATAGTCTTCTTAAATAATGGCTACTGAATACAGAATGATGTAGATATAATAAATTAACGAATTGAATGAATTATGGGTTATTGCAATTAATTTACCAAAAAATGTATGTGGTTTGCTAGTTCTCTACGTAATTGCGGTTTCAGTGGACTGTATACGAATTTTGAAATTGAAGTTGAAATTTATAACATCATAAATATCTTATTCGGATTATTGGCACATCATACCTCGCTTCTTCGCTCGAAGGGACACTGGGCCCAGTGGTGCTCGTCCTTGATGTTCAGGTTCAGGTGGTTTCGAACTAATAGGGGTTTAGTACTGTGATTTTCTCCCAAAACTTCCGCATAACGTAGTTTTTCTCGACCGTATATTATGTAGGTGATTTCTCTTTAAGAGCTCTCGAAGTACTGCTTGCGGAAATTGCCGATCCCGACAAAATGAAATTTATGGTGCGGGCGCCAAATTTGAAATTGAAAAATACACATATAAATTCTGTATGAGAAACTGCACCAGTTAAAACAAGGTGGCGCAAAATCAAGTTCCGTATGGAATGTTGTCACGGTTTCGTTTGTAGTTGACATCTGTTCGAGTTCTTCTGTCACTTGTCAAGTAGATACTTGAGAAATTCATTATGAATCGATATACGCCTCTAAAACGTGCCGAAATCGTAAGAAAAATTATCAAAACAATCTATCGATTATCCTAGCTCAACATGAGAATACCGTAGAAAATATGGAACACGCTGTGTTCCAACTGCAAAGACATTTCGGGGGGTAGTGACAAATTTTTAACCAACTGGATCTACATCTGATGAACCGCATATTATTGGCATAACTCGTTAAGCTCGTTCAAGGGATAATATAGACCGCGTATGTAATCATGTGACGGAAAGGCCTGGTATATGACAAGAAAACGATCTTCGCAATTAAACATTACCCGACGTTCATTACAATGAATTTTGGTGAAAAATTTGTACTTGTTCCCCCACAAAATACAAGTAAGGGGTTGTCTATGAATCACGTGAGGCTCTTAAGGGGGGAGAGGTTTGACAAGAATCACGAAATATCACGAGGGGGGAGGAGGGGTCTAGTAAGATATCACGTGTATTAATTTTTTCGTCTAACAGCTTATTATTACTTGCATGCCAACCAAAAACAACCTGCACCCATTGGTCTAGATCTCAGAGTAACAACTGAACATAGAGGTAGTACCTAAACAAACCACTTCAGCATGGTGTGTTCAAAGCCATCATCTTTTGACACGTCAGCCTCCAAACATTGCCAACTAACCTGAAAATTCTTCCCATGCAACCCATGTTACAAACACTCGCCTACACTGTCCCATCTCGAAAAACTGTTAAACTACACTAGAATATAGCACAGCAAGTTCGTAAAGCTCCACTACAGTTACCAACAAATAGCGAATTCGATTACTGTCCAAGCATAAAAGACGCACAAACAAAGCAAACGTTTGACAGTCGGGGTTTGTCGTAAACAAATCGCAGGAAAATTATATAGGGGTTGCTGGCTCCTCAAAGTTTATGTGAGACAGAATTTGCGTTTATGGTGAAGAAACATGCAGTGACACAGTAGAGGTCAACATATCTATTGATTTTGCAGTAATCATTCCTGAACCATTAAAATACCGTCTTTTTTAGCGTAGAATTGGAATATTTCTGGATTCTATACAATTAAAACGATAGTAAACAATTATGATTGCCGTATCTGGTGGTCAATATGACAACGTGAGAAAAGAAGTTGGCCTATTAGAATTAGTTGTTTACTACCTCTATGTTTAGTTGTTACTCTGAGGTCTAGATATTTTTATCATGGTCCTTAATTTCAGAATAGAATAAGATTATACATTATGCGTTTATTTGAATACCATATTCGAAACATATTGAGATTCCTTCGGGGTAGAAAAATACACGTGATGTTGGATGGGGGAGAGGGGTAATCTTAAAGCTCACCACATATCACCAAAGGGGAGGGGGGGGGGGTAAAAAAATGCTAAATAAAGGAGCACGTGAAGAATGGACGGCCCCTAACCCATAAAATTCTGCCTTTAGACTTTGAAAAACGACTTAAATATTGTAATGCTATCGTATTGAAAACGAAATTCAGAATTTTTGGAACAAAATCATAATGAGCGACGAAGCTCATTATTTGATTGAATGTGAATAAGCAGAACCATCGCATCGCTTCTGGGGTAGGTGAATCGACAAATTATTCGCAGCAGTGGTTGAAAAGTTTTAGGGCCTCATTTTTTTTGAGGACGATCGGGGAAGAAACAGTGGATGGAGATCGCTACAGAGCATTCTGTTGGATTTTTTAATTCCGGAAATGGAACAGCTTAATCAGGAAGATATTTGGTATTAACAAGATGGTGCTACAGCACACGGCCCGTGAGACAACAGCTATTTGGAACAGCATTTCTTCTGGACGTCTTATCCCGAAAAACGCCGATATTGCAAATATGCGAAGGTATCTCGATTTAACTGTTCCAGACTTAAGGTTATGGGGTATTGTAGATGATTTTCAAACACTATAGGCATTAAAAGATAGCATCCGGGAAGAAATTGATAGAATACCACCTTTAATGTTGGAGAAAGCTATAAAATATGCTTCAAAATTATTGCATTATTGCGGAAGGTGGTCATTTGGTCGATACTATTTTTAGTGTGTAACAACACACATTTTTAGAGTTTGATAAATATTTTTCATTTATAATATCTCTGTCTAGAATTAGTCTCAATATCAAAAAGAAATATGGGAATTATTCATCGACAAGTACCAACTTTTTGTGACTAAAAACAAGTCGTGACGGCAAATGTTACTTCTGTATGGCTCTAAGAGGAAAACTGCATCTCATAGTCATCATCATAGTCACAATGTCTTAACAGACATGTTGTGAACTCGTAAAATGCATTAAGTCGGAGATAGAGTATTGCCGACACGAATATTATCAATAGTTTTGAGAACTGTAGCTCGCCATCGTTCGCGATTTACTGTCAGTTCAGTGGCGCTCTTGATACTTATATCCAGCAACTGTTTCGTCGTATCCACCCAGCGTGTAGGGGAACGGCCACGGCGCCGCCCACTCGGGGCGTGACCCTGAACTACAAGTTTCTCCATATTATTGCTTCTGTGTATATGTCCGAAGAATGTAAGCATTCTCGTCGACACAATGGAGGATAGTCTCTTTGGATTACCGAGCTCATCCAGTATGGAAACGTTACTTCGATGGGCGGTATAAGTAACTGTTAGCATTCTCCTCCACGTCCACATTTCAAAAGCATCTATGCGAGCTCGATCTGCCTTTTTAATAGTCCAAGTTTCCGAGGCATACAAACATATGGAGAATACAAGGGACTGAGCCAGCGACATTTTGGTAGCTGTATAGTGATGTTATGGTCACGCCATATTTTAGTAAGCTTTGTCATGGCCACTGGTGCCTGTTGAATGCGCCGTCGAATCTCATTTTCACAGCTACCCGAATTGTCAATCAAAGAACCGAGGTTCACAAAACTTTGAACTACTTCACAACGGCCTACTGACTTTATTGCTTGATGATTATCGTGGTCTCTATCTACGATCATAACCTTGGTTTTGTTGTAGCTAATACCAAGACCATATGCTGCTCTGTGTTGTTCTAAGATGTTTAATAGAGCTACTAGTTCTTCCTGAGAAGCAGCAATAAGGGTTGTATGGTCAGCAAATTTTTAGTTGGATATTTTGCTTCCGCCAATAGTTATACCGCCATTCCAGTGGTGCAATATCTGTCTCATCACAAATTCAGAGTAAACTGCATCTAGCTGTAGCCAAAATATGCTCGACCACCCTGCTCCCTCTGGGCAAGTGGCTAGTGACGCCCTTGATCATTTACCTACATAGTTGATTATTTTATTCATGAACCTATATAGCACGCAACTGTTTGGCTTCCACAGGCAGACATTTAATGGAGGTTTGACGATGGCTAGACGTACTGATCATACAATGCCTGAGGCGGAACTCGACGAAAAATGCGGGTACTTTAGAATTAATGGTGGCTTTTGGGTTTGATGCGCGCAGGGCAACCTGCAAATTTAAAATAATTTTGGTTTAGCAGATATGGGCTAGGTTAGGATTTTTTTGTTCCTACATCGCGGAACCGATGTAGTGGAATAAGAGGTGCATCCTGCAGTATATGGTGCTGCCACAAGTAACGAAAGAATATTAACTTCGGTGTTGACTTGGTTATTTGATTAAATAAACCAAACTCACCGCTCCTATCAGATGTACCCGTGCGACCGCTGCATCTCATCCTAAGGCGGTCGTTCTTCATACATCAAGAACTGAGCGGTATAACCGCACATTTATTCCCAGGGTGTCCAAGGCTTGGAATGGACTGGAAGATGTTATTGGGCCTGCGGGTATTGGCCCATTCAAATCCCGCGTTAATAAACTTCCCCTAACATAAACTTTTCACAGCAGCCGCGGTACTCTGGTATTTAGGCTCTGCCTGCGCGGTCTGCTCAGTTATAAAAAAGATAGTATGAGGATAACACGGTTTGGGTTTTTGATGATGAGGACATATCGGTCGCTGTCTGAAAATGCCGGTGGGTAAATAAGCTAATTTTTAAAAATAAGGCGTTGTGTTTTGGATAGCTTGAGGGTGCTGATAGCAAATCGGTCGCAGTTTTGAATTTTAATCTCGCGTGACGAAAATCACAAAATTTCAGATTTTTCAGACCTTCAAGTTTATCAAAAAAATCCAATATTTGTATTTGGGTTTCTATTAAGACGAAACATCGTGTTTTAGATAATTTGAGGGTGCTGATTACAAATCCGGTCACAGTTTCGAGTTCGAATCTCGTTCTTCAGGTTTAGCTAAAAAGTCGAAAATGTTTATTTAGCTTTCTATTAAGCGGAAACGTTATGTTTTGGATAATTTGAGGGTGCTAATCATAAATCCGGTCACAGTTTTGAGTTTCAGTCTCGCTTGACGAAAATAAAATTTTTCAGATTTTCAGATCTTCAGGTTCAGCTAAAAAATCGAAAACCCTTATTTGACTTTCTATTGAGATGAAACATCGTGTTTTTGATAACTTGAGGATGCTGATTACGAATCCGTTAGCAGTTTTGAGTTTCAGTCCCGTTTGACCGAAGTAAAAAATTTTAGACCTTTCCATTCTTAATTTAGCCAAAGAATCGAAAATTTTTATTTAGCTTTCTATTAAGATGAAACCTCGTAATCTGAATAATTTGAGGGTGCTCACATCCGCTCACAGTTTTGAGTTGCAGTCTCGTTTAACGAAAATCAAAAATTTCAGATCTTCTTGTTCAGCTAAAAAAAACCGAATATCTTTATTTGGATTTTTGTTAAGATGAAACCTCGTATTTTGGATAATTTTAATGTGCTGAATCCGGTCAGATTTTTGAGTTTCCGCCTCTTTTGACGAAAATAAAAAATGTCATATCTTTCAGATATTCAGATTTACCTAAAAAATCGAAGATGTTTATTTGGCTTTCATTTAAGATGAACAGCGAACATGAACATTGCCTGTCTAAAGTCAATGGATTTATGAAGAATCTGTGGCCTGTAAGAAAGAATGGAGATCTGGTTCCCCCGTCGGACCAAAGACCAATGAAAAATTTCAAAAAACAGATTGGAGCTCATAGAGACAGGTGGAGGACAATATACACCCTAAATAACAACAACAAAGGTTAATGCAGCTACGAACTGTATTCTATCTTCTCGCAGGCCAGCTAAAGCTACCCCTATTGATTTAGAGGAAACCACAGAAAGAGGAATGTAGTGCAGAAATATGGATAGAACCGTAGGAAAAGTTATTGGGCATGTCCGCAATAAAGGAAATGGTAAAGGAGTAGTAACCGGCGATACGTATTTCCGCTCATCAGGCTGGTGTAATCTGAGAAACAAGGATGGAGGAGGGTAAAATTGGGGTAGTTTTGGGGCGGGGGTTTGTGAAACTGAAAAATTTGTTGAAATTGTAATGGGCTCTTCATTGCCCTGTAAAGGAACGACGTGATATACTTTCTAGCTACATACGAATTCTGCCCTATCTTTGGCAGAAAAATGATTTTTGAAATTATATTGATGTAGATAATAGTGTAATGTATGTAGCTCATTATTAAACTGATAGCAATTCAATTTGTAAACCGTAACATTGGTCTTGTTTTTCTAAAAAATTAGTAGCATGTAATTGTCTGCATCGAACTATTTGCCATAGAAATGTATATTTCTAAAGGACAATAAATTTATTGATTGATTGATTGATTGATCAACAGTTGGGCCTGGACGAAAAGTTACACAAAGTTACACAAAGTTACACAAAGTCTTGTTTTTCTATTAGTGGCGGTGAAATTGAATTAAAAAGAAACAGTATAATTATAGAAGCCCTTCAAACTCCGTTTTTGGGTACTCTAGAGCTCCCTGATCACTTTCTGCTTTTTTTTGTAGAGGTCGAACGATTTGGGTGAGGTCTCGGATAGACTGATCGCCCTTTAAAGATTAATACATACTAGTAATATAATCTAGTTTTAAATATCGGAAAATCGGCATGCCATGTTAGTTTATCAGTTTAAGATTGTAGAATAAAAACTGTGTCGTCCTAATTTCTACGAACAAAGATGCAAGAAACTATGTACGAGAGTTGTCGGGTTGGATGTTTTTGTGGCGATCGGTCACGAGCGCGCGCGGTTTGATTTTGACCTATTTACAAAAAGGGTGCCTTCATCGGCACCGTCACTTGTGCGCCGAAAGAAAATTAACCCTTAAGTACTATCTATCCGTCTCACAGACGGAACACCATATCTGAGTTTGTGATATCTCTCCCACCACGCGCATCACAGCGTCAACCGTTCATGACTTTACACTGCTTGTAGATTCTAATTAGAGGACCGAAGGTCAGTTGGCGGAAACGCGTTGGTGCGGATATATTTCAATTCGAACTGCTAGTTCCGTCTGTGAGACGGGTGGATAGTGTAGGTGTAAGTTTTCCCTTATTTTGTGGAAAATGGATGACGAATCTGGAAGCTCCAAAAGGGTTAAATATGGCGACCCAGATTACGAAGATGTCCTTCTAAAGTGGTTTGAAGAAGTTGGAAGCGACAATAGCGATGTAGAGGCTGAATGTGATGAGAACTTTGCCATGAATAGTGTACACAGAATGTGCCGAAAAAGCCCAATTTTAGGCTTTGCTGTTTTTTCACTGTCTCGTTAATTTGTATTTTTTCTTGGCTAGGAATATTTACTTATATTTTCTTTTTTCGAAAATAAAAGATATTTTTGTATTTTTTCAAACAGTTTTTTTTAATATAATAAAAAGTAGAGGCATGCCAAAGGTGAGAAAATGGACTGCACGTTTCTGTATTTTTAATTTTCTTCCAGTGAAAATAAACGTAAACTGTATTGTTTCTCATTGTATTCCAAAGCTTGATCATCAGTTTACTTATTTCTGTCAAAAAGAGAGTAATAAACAAAAAGTTTATTTTTTTACAGTCATTTCTCTGAAACCCGTCTATCAGACGGTAGGATAGTGTGAGTGTGATTATTTACGGAGCATAGTACTTAAGGGTTAAGCTTGATTATTCCTAATGACCAGATCCCTTTTATTCTTGCGAACTTTCATGTGTCTTTTTACGACTTGCAGTAGGTTACAGTTACTTCTTGGATTATTTAAATGACTATTCGGCTTCTGTAGGTATACAAAACTACTCTTAATGAAAATATTTCAGTAGTTTGCAATCCTTAGTTGCTGTTTGTGGGTATTGTTTGTGCTCTACTTTTTCATCTTGGAGACTGTGTTAAGTGTGAAAGGGAAGAAATTAATAGTCCTTGAAGAGTATACGTTCCGAAGAGATAAAGAAACCACCCGTGGTGTAGCCTACAGATGCTCTAGAAGAGGATGCATAGCATCTTTGCTGATGGATCAATCAGAACAGATTGTTCTTAAAAGAAATAATGAGCACAACCATGATGCTATCACAAAACAAGCTGTGAAGGTAAATATCTCGGACTTTTTTGACATCGTCAAGAAATCGATGAAATTTGTGACAAATTAGAACACGTTCTGATTAATTAAAAAATTGTAGGGTTTTATAAAGACATTTCGGTCTGCTGACAATACCAATTTCTTTATTTGCATCTGTTATAGTGATCAGATTAACTTATTATGTTCAAAACAAAATTTCGCATTTAATAATATAAAAAAGTAATACATTTCTTTCAAGTCAAAAGTAACGATATCTCTGACTGGAGTTCTACAAATTCTTCAGTAACTATTAGCAAGATCGCAAAAAATGACGAATGAATTAAAATCCGTTAAAATTATAAGACATAAGTTTACCTGGCCGCCCCACGCGCTGGTGTCCACATACCTGCCTATTATCCAAAATATTTTGGGGGCTTCTGACCGGTGTGGTTAGGACAAATCTGACCGCGCCGCGCTAGTGTCCTATGGCCCATCTGGAGATCGAAATATTTTGCGCGCTTCTGACCGGTGGGATTAGGACCAATCTGACCGCGGCGCGCTAGTGTCCTATGGTCATCTCTGACTATAGCTTCATGCAATGGGAAAATAATAAAATGGTATCACCGTAATGTGTGGGAAGTACTGGGTCAATCAACTTGAATGCATTTTTTGTGTGTGTCTACAACGGCTGTTTCCATAGGCGGTGGTAGCAAAAATCCGCAAGCTCCATTTAGCTAATCGCTGGATTGTAGACTTTTGTGCTCAGCTTAATTGCGGAAACGCAAACGTCCATCATGCATTTTACGATGTAGGAAAACAGAGCGCGCGTAAGAGCAGAAGAACGGACGAACAGGACCAGGAAGGACAAAGCCGCGCGACGCCGTGGTGTGTCGCGATAAAACCGAATTTACGACGGGATCACACCGGGATTAGTGACGGGACTCGACGCGACGGACCGACCGACCCTAATGGAACGCCCAGATTCCGATCTGGTAATCTAATTATTTTCCGGGAATATTGGAACAGAGCTTTGTTGGGACCGGCAACGATGTATTGTTTTTTTAGACGATGGCGATGTCCTTGCGCTGTATTCCAGTGACTTTTTACTTGAATCCATGTAAAACAAGTCTAAGGGCCGATTTTATCAACAGGCGCATTTTAACAAAGGCTTTGACCAATCAGAGCAGCCCATTCAAGAACATGCATCTGTCAAAGTACTCTGAAAACTATTGATTTCTCTCGAAGTTTACCTCAAAAATGTTAAAAATGACATGCTTTATATACAATCGACCATTATGAACCATCTAGTATCTTTTCCAGTCTGATTTTCCATCCTAAATGGGTGAAAAATTGCATTTTCTTCTTTAACAAAAAGTTTAGCAATTGCCAATTTCAACCAATCAGATTCCGCAAAAACTGTACATTTGATCGCTGGTTTCTTCTTCTGCTAAATGATAATGATGACAAAAAATTAGGGTTTTGAATAATTTTTTTTGTGATAAATGGAGAGATCAAATATAAGTTTTACAACAAAACTGTTTTTGTTTTCTTTTTTTTTCGCAATAATTCAAAAGATATATCAAAATAAAAACGGGTTTTTGAATCCAGAACCGAAAATACGCCGACGGCTCCCGAACCCGTGTGACGTACTTGAAAATACTTGTAACAGTTGTAACTAAGATGTATATTTGTTGCAACATAGGCGACGAATGAAGTTTGCAGCTCGAGACGAAGTCAACAATCGAAATAAATATCTTTTTGAATGGATGAGATTAGATCACAAAGCCCAGTAATAAAGTACCTAACCAAATATGTTTCGCTGAGGCGATCCGCTCTACAAGATGCTGGCCGAGTGGTATAGTGTTCGACAACGATTCCCTGTGTTCGTGGCTGGTGTTGGTGGGTGTTGGTTCGAGACCCAGTCCGTGCAAATACTTTTTTTTATTTTTTTAACCAAAATATTCATTGATATGCTTTTTACTCATGTTACACACATTTTTTTGTACCATCGACATGAATATGTTTTTGAATCAAATTTTATTAGGTGTTTTACTAGTACAACAAAAATGCGAACAATTTTACTTTTTTTGAATAATTTCATTTTGATACCGCTATCAGAGCAAGTGGCGATTGATATTGACGGATAAACTTCACTTCCACTGACTGAATTCTCCACCACCTCCGGTACTTAGCTTTTGCAATATGTCAAATAAAATTAATAAAATTTGAGTCAAAAACACATTTATGTCGATGGTACAAAAAATGTGTGCAATATGAGTAAAAAGCATATCAATGAATATTTTGGTTAAAAAAAAAAATAAAAAAAAGTAGCTACACGGGCTGGGTCTCGAACCAACACCCACCAACACCACCCACGAACACAGGGAATCGTTGTCGAACACCATACCACTCGGCCACCCGCCATCTTGCCGAGGGGATCGCCTAAACGGTACATATTTGAATTGGGATTAGGTACTGTTTTACTGGGATTTGTGATCTAATTTCAACCATTCAAAAAGATATTTATTTCAATCGTTAACTTCGTCTCAAGCTGCTACTATTTGTCAAAAAGCATCACAAAACACTTTTACCCCCTCCTCCCCCCCCCCCCAACCTCGAGCGGCAACCTTCAAATGTCACAAGTTGAATCTTATCTTAATTAAACAATGCCGGGGTAGTATCACTCCTGCTAAAAGTATGCACAAACACTATATTTTTCGCACCAGCACATATCGGTAGTAGTTTTTTTTAAACTCCATGCATGAGTTTAGGCAGCTGCGGATAATAAAAAAATTACACGACTTTTTGCCTTAATCCACCCTTAAATTCTGATTTCAGTGAACATCACAAACCAACCCCTAACTTTGACGCAGTGTAGGACGGAAACTATTGGTCGCACACGAAAATCGTCCGAAATTATGCAGAATTTTGTTCTCTCCATAAATAATTTGAAGCTTTTTTCGATATCACTTACCAGAACGGCGTTATTTTTCAAAAATCGTCGAGAAACAGAGTTTTCATCCCCCCACCCCTCGAGCGGCAACCCCCCGAAGTCGTAAACTTAAGTGTAGGTTAAGTGAACCAATGTCTGTTATCCCACCAAATTTGATTTATTTCCGACCTTTTGCTATTAAAAACCCTTACCGCCTGGACTATTATCTAGATAATCTGAACATCAGAGTAGCAACTGAACATAGAGGTAGTAAACAACTAATTCTAATAGACCGACATCTTTTCTTACGTTGTCATATTGTCCACCAGATACGGCAATAATAATAATTTACTATCGTCTTAATTGTATAGTATCCAGAAATATTCCATTCTACGTTCTACAAAGACGGTATTTTCATGGTTCAGTAACGATTACAGCAAAATCAATAGATATGCTGACCTCTACTGCGTTATTGCATATTTCTTCATCATAAACACAAATTCTGAAGTCTTACATACATTTTGAGGAGCTGGCATCGATATAATTTTCATGCGACTTATTTACGGTAGAACCTCGACTGTCAAACGTTTGTTTTTGTTTGTGTAACTGTAGTGAAGCTTTATGGACTTGCTGTGCCGTATTTGAGTGTAGTTTAACAGTTTTTCGAGATGGGACTCAAAAAGCGCAGTGTTTGTAACATGGGTTGCATTGGAAGAATTTTCAGGTTAGTTGGCAATGTCTGGAGGCTGAAGTGTCAAAAATTTATTTTTACTTAAGATGATGACTTTGACCACGCCATGCTAAAGTGGTTTGTTTACTACCTCTACGTTCAGTTGTTACTCCGAGTCTGAAGCATATATCGCTACAGCACAAGATCAACTAAATTACATAGACTATTTGTAATAACTATTAAGTTGGCTTCTTTGAGTGTAACTAAGGGCCGATTTCACAGGTTTCTGATAAGTGTCAGATAGCTTATCTGTTAGATGGCCTATGTTATTTATATGGCGTTATTTCTGTGACTTGGATGAACAAGGGCCAATCTGCATAAAACAAGTTTTGAGAAAATTGAAGATTTGTGAAAAAAAATCGAAGTTGTTTTTTATTGCCGTTTCTTAACTTAGCGACATAATATTTTGATAAATGTAATGAAGGTCCAAATATTCGTAAAATATGAAACTATTAGGTTTACTGGATGTCGTTAGAAGAGTTTTGTTAGTTAGACCCCAGCAGATTGGTCTCAAGTGAATATAGGCTTTGCCTTTAATACAATAATTGACACACTTAGGACCAGAAAATTGTTACTTAGGACCGGTTGTCGTGTAAAACATTAGTTAGGCCCTTTTTAGCTCGTCGAAATTTTCCTCATTATGTTTGATTACAGTAGTAGGAGTGACAAATTTAAGCTTTTCTGTAGTAAAAACTATTTTATTAAAAAAATACATCTTCTGCAAACTGTGTAATGTATACCAATACAGAACAAAGAAAATATTCATTATTGCACCAAAACAAATGAATAGCAGATACACAGATGTGTGCGAGATTGTGTCTCAGAAGTATGGGTTAGGTACTCATCATAGCTTAACACAATAGGACAAACGTCTTCGTCGTCATTGATACTGTCAGCTTTTAAATTCAAATAAAGTGTATGTATGTAACACAACGTCACAACAAGGTTCCAATATCTTTAAGTTTCTTTTTAGGCAGTAGAATTGGGTACGCATCATGTAGTTTTTCTAAACTAGGATGTTCTGTGCTTAACTGTCTTTTTTTAGGTTATAGTTTACGAAGTCTCAAGGGCCTATAACACACATCAGAATTAAAGTATCACATATTTTTCAAAATAATAAGGGCCTAAGTAGTAGACAGGACCTACATTTGAAACCAGTTATATATCGAAGTTACAATTAGGCCCTTTGGACCTTTTTATCTGCAAACTTAAAACGGCCGAAGATAACATAGGTCTCATGTTTCTTGTATCATTTATGCCGACTTTTAGTTAGGCCTTAAAGTGAAGCAAAAAGCAAAAAAAGCATAAAGGTTCAAGTCCATATAGGCCCCATTTAGTGGGTCTATATTACAAGATAGGTCCATTTACGACATGCACAATGTTTAATTAGTGTAGATAAGACCGTGATAAAAAGACCTAAGGTATACATAGGCCTTTATATACACTCAAGTGTTCATACTTTTGGCCTTTTTACATACTATGTAATTCCCAACGAAAATGCCTTTTGACTTAGGACCTATTTCATCGGAAAGAGCGCATTCTGTTTATGAAGTTAAGTCCAAAACCCTATTTTAAGAAAATTTGCACATATATAGGCCCTTGTTCATCCAAGCCGCAGATTTGACAGATAGGCTATCCAAAACTTATCAGGGATCGGTGAAACCGGCCCTAAATTTAAGTTAGCATTTACATTTCGTAAAGTATGAATAAATCAATTTTGCGCTAATATAAGATATTTAAATTGGAAAATACCCCTAACAGCCTTCTGACTTCAATTAAGTCACTTGATAGAAATTTTATCGGCGTTTGCCAGTTTCAATCCGATTGACTAATTTGAATGAAACGACTGGAATGCGCATTGCGACGAACTTTCCAAGAGTGTTTGCAACTTTCCAAAGTACCAATTTGTGATTGAACTACGTTCATTTCAGTTCTTTCATTGCAGTTACTGCTAATTTTCGTTTGTTCCAGAGAATACTTGAACGGATAAATTAATAAGGTATTGCTGAATGCTGGATCTAACTTGTAACTCGTTAAACTTGGGTATTGATAGAGTATTCAGTAACTGTATAGTGGTTATTTTTAATTAAGTAAGACAGGAAGTAAACCGCAGCCAATCCTTGATATCAAAACAGATAATGGGACTGGTAGGCTTTAGATATCAAAAAATTTCCCAGCGATTCTACTTTTTTCGTGTAGAGGACGGTCTAATATATCACTTTCGACAAAAACATTCTTGGTATTTTCACCAAGATTTTTTTTTAAAACACTGATTTTCACCATATATCGAAACCAAACAACAACACAAAACAACCAAAACTATGACAGAACGGCAAACTTGATATGACACGAAACGTGTTAGCACCCATCGTCCACTCAGATTTTGCGACGTTGCCACATTTCGCTAAGACGTGATCAGCAGAAAAGGCCCATGACGTAATTTTATGAATACAAGAAAAGTTTTAGTGTTCAAAGGGTTAAGTGGAAGAACAGGTATGCACCATGTCCGTGGTGCATAACTGAACATCGCCCATTCGTCATACCATATCTTCCTTTTTTTCTATTTATTACTCTGGATGATTAATGTATTTGGCGAATAAAGACGTTTATTATTATTATTATTATTAAATACCACCCTCCCCAGCACTCCAATTATGGCACGCCCTCTACGAAGTTGAAATTGACATTTCATTTCTCTCCATTTACATTACCAAACTTAGAGGTTAACGAAACGTGTAAATAAACAGAAAAAAAAACTACTAGAACCTAGAACCAAAGTAGAAATTAAATTCAAATAATGGACTATCAGTTAATTGTCTTACTGGGCACTGCCGCATCGTTGGCTACTTTGGCGAGGTATAAAATGTGGAGTAAAAAAATAAGAAATAGGAGGATGTAGATACCTGGCGGTATCATCTCCATCGTGAATTCATAATACTAATTAATAATATTGATAGCGAAGTGATTTAAAATCACAGAATGACAGATCAACGACTTTTCTAACCTAAAAATTTTATTTCTGCTGGCTTTTGCAAGCTGCTTGCGCCTGTCCAAATTGCAATTCGAAGTGAACTTTTTGTGCAATGTAAATGTCAGCACAGTTTTGTACATAGGTTAAGCACATAAATTTGCTGTCAAATTGCTAATGGGAGTGAATGTAAGTGTAGCTTTATTCCCGAGTAGTGGTATAACACATTGAACTTCATTCATTCGGCAGACATCAAGATTAGCGAGATGTGGCGTCGTCGCAGAATCTGAGTGGACGATGGGTGCTAACACGTTCCGTGACATATCATAACTTTGCCGTTCTGTCGTGGTTTTGGTTTTTTTGCGTTGCTGTTTGGTTTCGATATATGGTGAAAATCGACGTCTTTCAAAATTTTTTTTGGATGAAAATGTGAAAATGCCAAGAATTTTTTTGTCGAAAGTGACATATTAGCCCATCCTCTATACGAAAAAAATAAAATCGCAAGGAAATTTTTGGATACCCAAAGCCTACCAGTCCCAAGATAATTGATTATATGAGAATAAAATGGACCCAAGTCCATATTTTTAAAAATTGACTTAACTGCGCACAATCAAAAGTTCACATTTCATTCCATCACTGACCGTGAAAACAGGCCCAAGTCGACAATTGAAACCTGATTTGTGCCGCATGAAAAATGTGTATTAAGTAAAATCGGGCCCAAGTCCTGGACTTGGGACCGTTTTATTTTTGACTGTTGCATCACGAGCTTTAGTTATGTTACTCTTTCACTGTCACTCTGGTTTCCCTCGAAATGGATTCTGATAGCGAAATAACGCCTAAAAGAAAGCGAAAGTTGGAGTGTTCATATCAGAAAATAAATGTTTTTTGTAGTTTGCAAATAAAACTGGCCCAAGTCGATGTTTTTGTTATATTTTTTTTGTAGTATTTTGTGAACATTTAATGGCATGTCCTTTCAGTTTTGGTATATAAAATATCATACATTTGATATTAGAAAGGTTGGAAAATATATGATAAATAATAAAAAAGATACGGAAGCCAAAAATTGATTTTGTTAATTTTCTAGAATGCTTCCTGTTGGACTTAGGCCCTTTTCATTCTCATATAATCAATTATTTGATGGATTTCTACACTGTTGGACTCCAAAGAGACTATCCTCCATTGTGTCGACGAGAATGCTTACATTCTTCGGACATATTCACAGAAGCGATAATATGGAGAAACTTGTAGTTCAGGATCATTCCCCGAGTGGGCGGCGCTGTGGCGGTCCCTCTACACGCTGGGTGGATACGACGAAACAGTTGCTGGATACGAGTATCAAGAGCGCCCCTGCACTGATAGTAAATCGCGAACGATGGCGAGCTACAGTTCTCAAAACTATTGATAATATTCGTGTCGGCAATACTCTAGCTCCTACTTAATGCATTTTACGAGTTCATAGCATGTCTGTTAAGACATTGTGACTATGATGATGACACTCTTGGACAATGTTATCGAATATGATTCTTATAATCACAATTATTTCAAAATAATTTTAAATGATCGCCGTATTCCTATTTGTACTGATGTTGGCCATCTAGTAGGCTGACTATTCACTTGTTTTTTTTTTAGAAATTTGATGTTTAATTTACATTAATGGCATTTACTATTGTCTCTAGCACATTTTGTCAACAAAAGGCATTACATATTTTAAGAATTATAGTGAATTGAGTTATTAAAGTGTAATTAACTAAGTAATAGTGGAAAGCGTTTGTTTTCCTCCATTGATAACGCCATTATGCTACCAGTTAGACACTGCAATGAAGCTGAAGCCCTACAAATTGTAACTCTACATAATGGAGGATATAAACAAAAAGATATCGTAGGACGTCTCATAAGAGGTCAATCTACGGTGCCAAATATTTTGAAAAGGTATCAAGAAACTAGGAATTTTGGACGCAAGCCTGGTTAAGGGCGTAAAGGGTTTACAACTGCAATTGATGATCAATTTTTGATAGTTAATTCTATACGAAATCATACATTGACATCGATGCATCCCAAACACGAGCTACTAAACGTGAGACAAATTAATATAAGTTCAAAAACAGTCAGAGAAGATTAGAAGGAGCAAGCTTGAAGCCAAGACGGTTCAAGTTTCGCACCTTCTCAAAATTCAAAACACGTTAATCAGCATTTGAACACATATATTCAGTGGAATATCAAAAATTGGAAAAATTTACTTTTCACGGATGAGCCTAGCATACAATTATGGAAGACGAAACTGACTACAGAAGCGTTGAAGATCTTTTTTCCAAGTAGACACCGTCAGATTTGGAGGTGGGGGTTTAATGCTCTGGGGAGGTATTAATTAGGAGGGACGCACCGAACTTGTGAAAGTTATTGAACGAATGATAGGTGACTTGTATATCGAAAACAAGATCATGTTCCGCCATATGTCGGCCATATTAGAAACGATAGATTCATAAGCATGCAACTGGCATAGTAACTAATTACCTTGATGCAGTCCAGATTCAAAGATTAGATTGGCCACCATACAGCCCCGACCTAAATCCGATTGAACATATGTAGGATTACCTTAAAAGCCTCATACAAAGAATATTTTTATCATCGTTCAGTAACATCATAGTAAAATACTCAAAATAGCAGATTGTGAACTATATTTCAAGCAGAACATCTGACAACAGCCCTACTTTACTCCACATTATTTTGCCTCGCATTCTTTCACTTGCTAAACAATGGAGCTCGAGGGCCTTCTATGTTTTATAGTCGCTGCAGTATTGGGTTTCTTGAACGAGAAATCCAAATATGCAATAAAATACAGGGGGTTCTATATTAGAAAATTTGATATGAATCACCCTGAATAAATACCAAAATTTAAGTGAACACAACAGATTTCTGAATATGTTGACCACCCTGTACAATCACAGAGAAGGACGCCTCATCAAGTGGCTCGAAGGCGTGCCAAAGTGCACCCCTGCCCTTAATGAATTCAGCTGAGAGGATCGGGTTCAAACTGCACCCTGTCTAATAAGACTAATTGGCGATCTGGAGCTTGACCACAGTTAAGATTGATGTTGATATGAGGGTAAGTAATACTGTAATCCATTTGACACGCTAAGTGGCACCCCATCTATGCCGACGAGATGATTCAGACGGTATCGGTCAATACGGAGAATATAGGGTATGCACAGGCATGGGCGCCGCCAGAAAAAAAGCCAGTGGGGCAAAACAAAATCAAGGGGGGGCAAAAGAATATTTCTTGTCATGCATTTTTTTCTGTATTTAAACAAAAAATAACATAGAACATATGCAAAATAAAAGTGGTAAACATCTTAAATAACAGAGATGCATGAACAATAGGACTGTACCCATACTCAGTACAGTTTTTAAATCAAAAACAATAAAAGAAAAAAACAATAAAAGAACAAGAAAAATACATCTGAAAAAATAACTAACTATAAAACATAAATTTTTTTTAGGTAAACCCCCGCCCAAGAGATCTGAAATTTTTTATTTTCGTCAAGCGAGACTCAGACTAAAGAGTGCAACTGGATTTACAATCAGCACTTCCAAATTGTCCGAAATACGAGTTTTCATCTTGATAGAAGGCCAAATAACGATTTTCGATTTTTTAGGTAAACCGAGAGATCTGAAATTTTTTATTTTTGTCAAACGAGACTCAGACTTAAGACTGTGACAGGATTTAAAATCAATACCTTCAAATTATCCGAAATACGAAGTTTCATCTTGATAGAAGGCTAAATAACGATTTTCTTTTTTTTAGGTGCCCGCCCGAGAGATCTGCAATTGTTTATTTTCGTCAAAAGAAACTCAGACTCACGACTGCAACTGGATTTCAAATCAGCACCTTCAAATTATCCGAAATTCGAGGTTTCATCTTGATAGAGGGCCAAATAACGATTTTAGATTATTTAGGTATACCCGCCCGCCCGAGAGATCTGAAATTTTTGATTTTCGTCAAACGAGACTCAGACTCAAAACTGCAACTGGATTTAAAATCAGCACCTTCAAATTATCCGAATTACGAGGTTTCATCTTGATAGAAGGCCAAATAACGATTTTCGATTTTTTAGGTAAACCCGCCCGCCCAAGAGATCTGAAATTTTTTATTTTCGTCAAACGGACTCAGACAGACTGCAACTGGATTTAAAATCAGCACCTTCAAATTATCCGAAACACGAGATTTTATCTTGATAGAAGGCCAAATAACGATTTTCGATTTTTTAGGTATACCCGCAAGCCCGAGAGATCCGAAATTTTTTATTTTCGTCAAACGAGACTCAGACTCAAGAGTGCAACTGGACTTAAAATCAGCACCTTCAAATTATCCGAAATGCGAGGCTTCATCTTGATAGAAGGCCCAATAATGATTTTCGATTTTTTAGGTAAACCCGCCCTCCCAAGAGATCTGAAATTTTTTATTTTAGTCAAATGAGACTCAGACTCAAGACTGCAACCAGATTTAAAATCAGCACCTTCAAGTTATCCGAAATACGAGGTTTCATCTTGATAGAAGGCCAAATAACGATTTTCGATTTTTTATGTATACCCGCCCGCCCAAGAGATCTGAATTTTTTTATTTCCATCAAACGAGACTCAGACTTGAAAGCGCAACTGAATTTAAAATCAGCACCTTCAAATTATCCGAAATAGGAGGTTTCATCTTGATAGAAGGCCAAATAAAGATTTTCGATTTTTTAGGTAAACCCGCTCGCGCAAGAGATCTGAAATTTTTTATTTTCGTCAAACGTACTCAGACGCAAAACTGCAACCGGATTTAAAATAAGCACCTTCAAATTATCCAAAATACGAGGTTTCATCTTGATAGAAGGCCAAATAACGATTTTCGATTTTTTATGTATACCCGCCCGCCCAAGAGATCTGAATTTTTTTATTTCCATCAAACGAGACTCAGACTTGAAAGCGCAACTGAATTTAAAATCAGCACCTTCAAATTATCCGAAATAGGAGGTTTCATCTTGATAGAAGGCCAAATAAAGATTTTCGATTTTTTAGGTGTACCCGCCCGCCCGAGACATCTGAATTTTTTTATTTTCATCAAACGAGACTCAGACTCAAGACTGCAACTGGATTTTAAATCAGCACCTTCAAATTATCCGAAATACGAGGATTCATCTTGATAGAAGGCCAAATAACGATTTTCGATTTTTTAGGTAAACCCGCCCGCCCGAGAGATCTGAATTTTTTTATTTTCATCAAACGAGACTCAGACTCAAGACTGCAACTGGATTTAAAATCGGCACCTTCAAATTATCCGAAATACGAGGATTCATCTTGATAGAAGGCCAAATAACGATTTTCGATTTTTTAGGTAAACCCGCCCGCCCGAGAGATCTGAATTTTTTTATTTTCATCAAACGAGACTCAGACATGAGACCACAACTGAATTTAAAATCAGCACCTTCACGTTATCCGAAATAGGAGGTTTCATCTTGATAGAAGGCCAAATAACGATTTTCGATTTTTTAGGTATACCCGCCCGCCCGAGACATCTGAAATTTTTTATTTTCGTCAAACGAGACTCAGACTCAAGACTGCAACAGGATTTTAAATCAGCACCTTCAAGTTATCCGAAATACGATGATTCATCTTGATAGAAGGCCAAATAACGATTTTCGATTTTTTAGGTAAACCCGCCCGCCCGAGAGATCTAATTTTTTTATTTTCGTCAAACGAGACTCAGACTCAAGACTGCAACAGGATTTAAAATCAGCACCTTCAAATTATCCGAAATACGAGGATTCATCTTGATAGAAGGCCAAATAACGATTTTCGATTTTTTAGGTAAACCCGCCCGCCCGAGAGATCTGAATTTTTTTATTTTCATCAAACGAGACTCAGACTCAAGACTGCAACTGGATTTAAAATCGGCACCTTCAAATTATCCGAAATACGAGGATTCATCTTGATAGAAGGCCAAATAACGATTTTCGATTTTTTAGGTAAACCCGCCCGC
Organism: Callosobruchus maculatus; assembly: GCA_951848785.1. Lineage (NCBI taxonomy): Eukaryota > Metazoa > Arthropoda > Insecta > Coleoptera > Chrysomelidae > Callosobruchus > Callosobruchus maculatus. Next base: position 251,894 of record CATOUR010000007.1, read on the forward strand.
CCGAGAGATCTGAATTTTTTTATTTTCATCAAACGAGACTCAGACTCAAGACTGCAACTGGATTTAAAATCAGCACCTTCAAATTATCCGAAATACAAGGATTCATTTTGATAGAAGGCCAAATAACGATTTTCGATTTTTTAGGTAAACCCGCCCGCCCGAGAGATCTACTTTTTTTATTTTCGTCAAACGAGACTCAGACTCAAGACTGCAATTGGATTTAAAATCAGCACCTTCAAATTATCCGAAATACAAGGTTTCATTTTGATAGAAGCCCAAATAACGATTTTCGATTTTTTAGGTAAACCCGCCCGCCCGAGAGATCTACTTTTTTTGTTTTCGTCAAACGAGACTCAGACATGAGACCACAACTGAATTTAAAATTAGCACCTTCACGTTATCCGAAATAGGAGGTTTCATCTTGATAGAAGGCCAAATAACGATTTTCGATTTTTTAGGTATACCCGCCCGCCCGAGACATCTGAAATTTTTTATTTTCGTCAAACGAGACTCAGACTCAAGACTGCAACTGGATTTAAAATCAGCACCTTCAAATTATCCGAAATACGAGGTTTCATTTTGATAGAAGCCCAAATAACGATTTTCGATTTTTTAGGTAAACCCGCCCGCCCGAGAGATCTAATTTTTTTATTTTCGTCAAACGAGACTCAGACTCAAGACTGCAACAGGATTTAAAATCAGCACCTTCAAATTATCCGAAATACGAGGTTTCATTTTGATAGAAGCCCAAATAACGATTTTCGATTTTTTAGGTAAACCCGCCCGCCCGAGAGATCTAATTTTTTTATTTTCGTCAAACGAGACTCAGACTCAAGACTGCAACAGGATTTAAAATCAGCACCTTCAAATTATCCGAAATACGAGGATTCATCTTGATAGAAGGCCAAATAACGATTTTCGATTTTTTAGGTAAACCCGCCCGCCCGAGAGATCTGAATTTTTTTATTTTCATCAAACGAGACTCAGACTCAAGACTGCAACTGGATTTAAAATCGGCACCTTCAAATTATCCGAAATACGAGGATTCATCTTGATAGAAGGCCAAATAACGATTTTCGATTTTTTAGGTAAACCCGCCCGCCCGAGAGATCTGAATTTTTTTATTTTCATCAAACGAGACTCAGACTCAAGACTGCAACTGGATTTAAAATCAGCACCTTCAAATTATCCGAAATACAAGGATTCATTTTGATAGAAGGCCAAATAACGATTTTCGATTTTTTAGGTAAACCCGCCCGCCCGAGAGATCTACTTTTTTTATTTTCGTCAAACGAGACTCAGACTCAAGACTGCAATTGGATTTAAAATCAGCACCTTCAAATTATCCGAAATACAAGGTTTCATTTTGATAGAAGCCCAAATAACGATTTTCGATTTTTTAGGTAAACCCGCCCGCCCGAGAGATCTACTTTTTTTGTTTTCGTCAAACGAGACTCAGACATGAGACCACAACTGAATTTAAAATTAGCACCTTCACGTTATCCGAAATAGGAGGTTTCATCTTGATAGAAGGCCAAATAACGATTTTCGATTTTTTAGGTATACCCGCCCGCCCGAGACATCTGAAATTTTTTATTTTCGTCAAACGAGACTCAGACTCAAGACTGCAACTGGATTTAAAATCAGCACCTTCAAATTATCCGAAATACGAGGTTTCATTTTGATAGAAGCCCAAATAACGATTTTCGATTTTTTAGGTAAACCCGCCCGCCCGAGAGATCTAATTTTTTTATTTTCGTCAAACGAGACTCAGACTCAAGACTGCAACTGAAATTAAAATCAGCACCTTCAAATTATCCGAAATACAAGGTTTCATCTTGATAGAAGGCCAAATAATGATTTTCGATTTTTTAGGTAAACCCCCGCCCAAGAGATCTGAAACTTTTTATTTTCATCGAACGAGACTCAGATTCAAGTCTGCAACTGGATTTAAAATCAACACCTTCAAATTATCCGAAATACGAGGTTTGATCTTGATAGAAGGACAAATAACGATTTTCGATTTTTTTATGTATACCCGCCCGCCCAAGAGATCTGAATTTTTTTATTTTCATCAAACGAGACTCAGACTTGAGACCGCAACTGAATTTAAAATCAGCACCTTCAAATTATCCGAAATAGGAGGTTTCATCTTGATAGAAGGCCAAATAACGGTTTTCTATTTTTTTAGGTATACCCGCCCGCCCGAGACATCTGAAATTTTTTATTTTCGTCAAACGAGACTCAGACTCAAGACTGCAACTGGATTTAAAATCGGCACCTTCAAATTATCCGAAATACGAGGATTCATCTTGATAGAAGGCCAAATAACGATTTTCGATTTTTTAGGTAAACCCGCCCGCCCGAGAGATCTGAATTTTTTTATTTTCATCAAACGAGACTCAGACTCAAGACTGCAACTGGATTTAAAATCAGCACCTTCAAATTATCCGAAATACAAGGATTCATTTTGATAGAAGGCCAAATAACGATTTTCGATTTTTTAGGTAAACCCGCCCGCCCGAGAGATCTACTTTTTTTATTTTCGTCAAACGAGACTCAGACTCAAGACTGCAATTGGATTTAAAATCAGCACCTTCAAATTATCCGAAATACAAGGTTTCATTTTGATAGAAGCCCAAATAACGATTTTCGATTTTTTAGGTAAACCCGCCCGCCCGAGAGATCTACTTTTTTTGTTTTCGTCAAACGAGACTCAGACATGAGACCACAACTGAATTTAAAATCAGCACCTTCACGTTATCCGAAATAGGAGGTTTCATCTTGATAGAAGGCCAAATAACGATTTTCGATTTTTTAGGTATACCCGTCCGCCCGAGACATCTGAAATTTTTTATTTTCGTCAAACGAGACTCAGACTCAAGACTGCAACTGGATTTTAAATCAGCACCTTCAAGTTATCCGAAATACGATGATTCATCTTGATAGAAGGCCAAATAACGATTTTCGATTTTTTAGGTAAACCCGCCCGCCCGAGAGATCTACTTTTTTTATTTTCGTCAAACGAGACTCAGACTCAAGACTGCAACAGGATTTAAAATCAGCACCTTCAAATTATCCGAAATACGAGGTTTCATTTTGATAGAAGCCCAAATAACGATTTTCGATTTTTTAGGTAAACCCGCCCGCCCGAGAGATCTAATTTTTTTATTTTCGTCAAACGAGACTCAGACTCAAGACTGCAACAGGATTTAAAATCAGCACCTTCAAATTATCCGAAATACAAGGTTTCATCTTGATAGAAGGCCAAATAATGATTTTCGATTTTTTAGGTAAACCCCCGCCCAAGAGATCTGAAACTTTTTATTTTCATCGAACGAGACTCAGATTCAAGTCTGCAACTGGATTTAAAATCAACACCTTCAAATTATCCGAAATACGAGGTTTGATCTTGATAGAAGGACAAATAACGATTTTCGATTTTTTTATGTATACCCGCCCGCCCAAGAGATCTGAATTTTTTTATTTTCATCAAACGAGACTCAGACTTGAGACCGCAACTGAATTTAAAATCAGCACCTTCAAATTATCCGAAATAGGAGGTTTCATCTTGATAGAAGGCCAAATAACGGTTTTCTATTTTTTTAGGTATACCCGCCCGCCCGAGACATCTGAAATTTTTTATTTTCGTCAAACGAGACTCGGACTCAAGACTGCAACTGGATTTTAAATCAGCACCTTCAAATTATCCGAAATACGAGGTTTGATCTTGATAGAAGGACAAATAACGATTTTCGATTTTTTTATGTATACCCGCCCGCCCAAGAGATCTGAATTTTTTTATTTTCATCAAACGAGACTCAGACTTGAGACCGCAACTGAATTTAAAATCAACACCTTCAAATTATCCGAAATACGAGGTTTGATCTTGATAGAAGGCCAAATAACGATTTTCGATTTTTTAGGTATAACCGCCCGCCCGAGACATCTGAAATTTTTTATTTTCGTCAAACGAGACTCAGACTCAAGACTGCAACTGGATTTTAAATCAGCACCTTCAAATTATCCGAAATACGAGGATTCATCTTGATAGAAGGCCAAATAATAATTTTCGATTTTTTAGGTAAACCCCCGCCCAAGAGATCTGAAACTTTTTATTTTCATCGAACGAGACTCAGATTCAAGTCTGCAACTGGATTTAAAATCAACACCTTCAAATTATCCGAAATACGAGGTTTGATCTTGATAGAAGGACAAATAACGATTTTCGATTTTTTATGTATACCCGCCCGCCCAAGAGATCTGAAATTTTTTATTTTCGTCAAACAGACTCAGACTCAAGACTGCAACTGGATTTAAAATCAGCACCTTCAAATTATCCGAAATACGAGGTTTCATTTTGATAGATGGCCAAATAACGATTTTCGATTTTTTAAAAAAAAATACGAGGTTTCTTCTTGATAGAAGGCCAAATAGCGATTTTCGATTTTTTATGTATACCCGCCCGCCCGAGAGATCTGAAATTTTTTATTTTCGTCAAACGAGACTCAGACTCAAGACTAAAACTGGATTTAAAATCGGCACCTTCAAATTATCCGAAATACGAGGATTCATCTTGATAGAAGGCCAAATAACGATTTTCGATTTTTTAGGTAAACCCGCCCGCCCGAGAGATCTGAAATTTTTTATTTTCATCAAACGAGACTCAGACTCAAGACTGCAACTGGATTTAAAATCAGCACCTTCAAATTATCCGAAATACAAGGATTCATTTTGATAGAAGGCCAAATAACGATTTTCGATTTTTTAGGTAAACCCGCCCGCCCGAGAGATCTACTTTTTTTATTTTCGTCAAACGAGACTCAGACTCAAGACTGCAATTGGATTTAAAATCAGCACCTTCAAATTATCCGAAATACGAGGTTTCATTTTGATAGAAGCCCAAATAACGATTTTCGATTTTTTAGGTAAACCCGCCCGCCCGAGAGATCTAATTTTTTTATTTTCGTCAAACGAGACTCAGACTCAAGACTGCAACTGAAATTAAAATCAGCACCTTCAAATTATCCGAAATACAAGGTTTCATCTTGATAGAAGGCCAAATAATGATTTTCGATTTTTTAGGTAAACCCCCGCCCAAGAGATCTGAAACTTTTTATTTTCATCGAACGAGACTCAGATTCAAGTCTGCAACTGGATTTAAAATCAACACCTTCAAATTATCCGAAATACGAGGTTTGATCTTGATAGAAGGACAAATAACGATTTTCGATTTTTTTATGTATACCCGCCCGCCCAAGAGATCTGAATTTTTTTATTTTCATCAAACGAGACTCAGACTTGAGACCGCAACTGAATTTAAAATCAGCACCTTCAAATTATCCGAAATAGGAGGTTTCATCTTGATAGAAGGCCAAATAACGGTTTTCTATTTTTTTAGGTATACCCGCCCGCCCGAGACATCTGAAATTTTTTATTTTCGTCAAACGAGACTGAGACTCAAGACTGCAACTGGATTTTAAATCAGCACCTTCAAATTATCCGAAATACGAGGTTTGATCTTGATAGAAGGACAAATAACGATTTTCGATTTTTTTATGTGTACCCGCCCGCCCAAGAGATCTGAATTTTTTTATTTTCATCAAACGAGACTCAGACTTGAGACCGCAACTGAATTTAAAATCAACACCTTCCAATTATCCGAAATACGAGGTTTGATCTTGATAGAAGGCCAAATAACGATTTTCGATTTTTTAGGTAAACCCGCCCGCCCGAGAGATCTACTTTTTTTATTTTCGTCAAACGAGACTCAGACTCAAGACTGCAACAGGATTTAAAATCAGCACCTTCAAATTATCCGAAATACGAGGTTTCATTTTGATAGAAGCCCAAATAACGATTTTCGATTTTTTAGGTAAACCCGCCCGCCCGAGAGATCTAATTTTTTTATTTTCGTCAAACGAGACTCAGACTCAAGACTGCAACTGAAATTAAAATCAGCACCTTCAAATTATCCGAAATACAAGGTTTCATCTTGATAGAAGGCCAAATAATGATTTTCGATTTTTTAGGTAAACCCCCGCCCAAGAGATCTGAAACTTTTTATTTTCATCGAACGAGACTCAGATTCAAGTCTGCAACTGGATTTAAAATCAACACCTTCAAATTATCCGAAATACGAGGTTTGATCTTGATAGAAGGACAAATAACGATTTTCGATTTTTTTATGTATACCCGCCCGCCCAAGAGATCTGAATTTTTTTATTTTCATCAAACGAGACTCAGACTTGAGACCGCAACTGAATTTAAAATCAGCACCTTCAAATTATCCGAAATAGGAGGTTTCATCTTGATAGAAGGCCAAATAACGGTTTTCTATTTTTTTAGGTATACCCGCCCGCCCGAGACATCTGAAATTTTTTATTTTCGTCAAACGAGACTCAGACTCAAGACTGCAACTGGATTTAAAATCGGCACCTTCAAATTATCCGAAATACGAGGATTCATCTTGATAGAAGGCCAAATAACGATTTTCGATTTTTTAGGTAAACCCGCCCGCCCGAGAGATCTGAATTTTTTTATTTTCATCAAACGAGACTCAGACTCAAGACTGCAACTGGATTTAAAATCAGCACCTTCAAATTATCCGAAATACAAGGATTCATTTTGATAGAAGGCCAAATAACGATTTTCGATTTTTTAGGTAAACCCGCCCGCCCGAGAGATCTACTTTTTTTATTTTCGTCAAACGAGACTCAGACTCAAGACTGCAATTGGATTTAAAATCAGCACCTTCAAATTATCCGAAATACAAGGTTTCATTTTGATAGAAGCCCAAATAACGATTTTCGATTTTTTAGGTAAACCCGCCCGCCCGAGAGATCTACTTTTTTTGTTTTCGTCAAACGAGACTCAGACATGAGACCACAACTGAATTTAAAATCAGCACCTTCACGTTATCCGAAATAGGAGGTTTCATCTTGATAGAAGGCCAAATAACGATTTTCGATTTTTTAGGTATACCCGTCCGCCCGAGACATCTGAAATTTTTTATTTTCGTCAAACGAGACTCAGACTCAAGACTGCAACTGGATTTTAAATCAGCACCTTCAAGTTATCCGAAATACGATGATTCATCTTGATAGAAGGCCAAATAACGATTTTCGATTTTTTAGGTAAACCCGCCCGCCCGAGAGATCTACTTTTTTTATTTTCGTCAAACGAGACTCAGACTCAAGACTGCAACAGGATTTAAAATCAGCACCTTCAAATTATCCGAAATACGAGGTTTCATTTTGATAGAAGCCCAAATAACGATTTTCGATTTTTTAGGTAAACCCGCCCGCCCGAGAGATCTAATTTTTTTATTTTCGTCAAACGAGACTCAGACTCAAGACTGCAACAGGATTTAAAATCAGCACCTTCAAATTATCCGAAATACAAGGTTTCATCTTGATAGAAGGCCAAATAATGATTTTCGATTTTTTAGGTAAACCCCCGCCCAAGAGATCTGAAACTTTTTATTTTCATCGAACGAGACTCAGATTCAAGTCTGCAACTGGATTTAAAATCAACACCTTCAAATTATCCGAAATACGAGGTTTGATCTTGATAGAAGGACAAATAACGATTTTCGATTTTTTTATGTATACCCGCCCGCCCAAGAGATCTGAATTTTTTTATTTTCATCAAACGAGACTCAGACTTGAGACCGCAACTGAATTTAAAATCAGCACCTTCAAATTATCCGAAATAGGAGGTTTCATCTTGATAGAAGGCCAAATAACGGTTTTCTATTTTTTTAGGTATACCCGCCCGCCCGAGACATCTGAAATTTTTTATTTTCGTCAAACGAGACTCGGACTCAAGACTGCAACTGGATTTTAAATCAGCACCTTCAAATTATCCGAAATACGAGGTTTGATCTTGATAGAAGGACAAATAACGATTTTCGATTTTTTTATGTATACCCGCCCGCCCAAGAGATGTGAATTTTTTTATTTTCATCAAACGAGACTCAGACTTGAGACCGCAACTGAATTTAAAATCAACACCTTCAAATTATCCGAAATACGAGGTTTGATCTTGATAGAAGGCCAAATAACGATTTTCGATTTTTTAGGTATAACCGCCCGCCCGAGACATCTGAAATTTTTTATTTTCGTCAAACGAGACTCAGACTCAAGACTGCAACTGGATTTTAAATCAGCACCTTCAAATTATCCGAAATACGAGGATTCATCTTGATAGAAGGCCAAATAATAATTTTCGATTTTTTAGGTAAACCCCCGCCCAAGAGATCTGAAACTTTTTATTTTCATCGAACGAGACTCAGATTCAAGTCTGCAACTGGATTTAAAATCAACACCTTCAAATTATCCGAAATACGAGGTTTGATCTTGATAGAAGGACAAATAACGATTTTCGATTTTTTATGTATACCCGCCCGCCCAAGAGATCTGAAATTTTTTATTTTCGTCAAACAGACTCAGACTCAAGACTGCAACTGGATTTAAAATCAGCACCTTCAAATTATCCGAAATACGAGGTTTCATTTTGATAGATGGCCAAATAACGATTTTCGATTTTTTAAAAAAAAATACGAGGTTTCTTCTTGATAGAAGGCCAAATAGCGATTTTCGATTTTTTATGTATACCCGCCCGCCCGAGAGATCTGAAATTTTTTATTTTCGTCAAACGAGACTCAGACTCAAGACTAAAACTGGATTTAAAATCGGCACCTTCAAATTATCCGAAATACGAGGATTCATCTTGATAGAAGGCCAAATAACGATTTTCGATTTTTTAGGTAAACCCGCCCGCCCGAGAGATCTGAAATTTTTTATTTTCATCAAACGAGACTCAGACTCAAGACTGCAACTGGATTTAAAATCAGCACCTTCAAATTATCCGAAATACAAGGATTCATTTTGATAGAAGGCCAAATAACGATTTTCGATTTTTTAGGTAAACCCGCCCGCCCGAGAGATCTACTTTTTTTATTTTCGTCAAACGAGACTCAGACTCAAGACTGCAATTGGATTTAAAATCAGCACCTTCAAATTATCCGAAATACAAGGTTTCATTTTGATAGAAGCCCAAATAACGATTTTCGATTTTTTAGGTAAACCCGCCCGCCCGAGAGATCTACTTTTTTTGTTTTCGTCAAACGAGACTCAGACATGAGACCACAACTGAATTTAAAATCAGCACCTTCACGTTATCCGAAATAGGAGGTTTCATCTTGATAGAAGGCCAAATAACGATTTTCGATTTTTTAGGTATACCCGCCCGCCCGAGACATCTGAAATTTTTTATTTTCGTCAAACGAGACTCAGACTCAAGACTGCAACTGGATTTTAAATCAGCACCTTCAAGTTATCCGAAATACGATGATTCATCTTGATAGAAGGCCAAATAACGATTTTCGATTTTTTAGGTAAACCCGCCCGCCCGAGAGATCTACTTTTTTTATTTTCGTCAAACGAGACTCAGACTCAAGACTGCAACAGGATTTAAAATCAGCACCTTCAAATTATCCGAAATACGAGGTTTCATTTTGATAGAAGCCCAAATAACGATTTTCGATTTTTTAGGTAAACCCGCCCGCCCGAGAGATCTAATTTTTTTATTTTCGTCAAACGAGACTCAGACTCAAGACTGCAACTGAAATTAAAATCAGCACCTTCAAATTATCCGAAATACAAGGTTTCATCTTGATAGAAGGCCAAATAATGATTTTCGATTTTTTAGGTAAACCCCCGCCCAAGAGATCTGAAACTTTTTATTTTCATCGAACGAGACTCAGATTCAAGTCTGCAACTGGATTTAAAATCAACACCTTCAAATTATCCGAAATACGAGGTTTGATCTTGATAGAAGGACAAATAACGATTTTCGATTTTTTTATGTATACCCGCCCGCCCAAGAGATCTGAATTTTTTTATTTTCATCAAACGAGACTCAGACTTGAGACCGCAACTGAATTTAAAATCAGCACCTTCAAATTATCCGAAATAGGAGGTTTCATCTTGATAGAAGGCCAAATAACGGTTTTCTATTTTTTTAGGTATACCCGCCCGCCCGAGACATCTGAAATTTTTTATTTTCGTCAAACGAGACTCAGACTCAAGACTGCAACTGGATTTTAAATCAGCACCTTCAAATTATCCGAAATACGAGGTTTGATCTTGATAGAAGGACAAATAACGATTTTCGATTTTTTTATGTATACCCGGCCGCCCAAGAGATCTGAATTTTTTTATTTTCATCCAACGAGACTCAGACTTGAGACCGCAACTGAATTTAAAATCAACACCTTCAAATTATCCGAAATACGAGGTTTGATCTTGATAGAAGGCCAAATAACGATTTTCGATTTTTTAGGTATACCCGCCCGCCCGAGACATCTGAAATTTTTTATTTTCGTCAAACGAGACTCAGACTCAAGACTGCAACTGGATTTTAAATCAGCACCTTCAAATTATCCGAAATACGAGGATTCATCTTGATAGAAGGCCAAATAATAATTTTCGATTTTTTAGGTAAACCCCCGCCCAAGAGATCTGAAACTTTTTATTTTCATCGAACGAGACTCAGATTCAAGTCTGCAACTGGATTTAAAATCAACACCTTCAAATTATCCGAAATACGAGGTTTGATCTTGATAGAAGGACAAATAACGATTTTCGATTTTTTATGTATACCCGCCCGCCCAAGAGATCTGAAATTTTTTATTTTCGTCAAACAGACTCAGACTAAAGACTGCAACTGGATTTAAAATCAGCACCTTCAAATTATCCGAAATACGAGGTTTCATTTTGATAGATGGCCAAATAACGATTTTCGATTTTTTAGGTAAACCCGCCCGCCCGAGAGATCTACTTTTTTTATATTCGTCAAACGAGACTCAGACTCAAGACTGCAACTGGATTTAAAATCAGCACCTTCAAATTATCCGAAATACAAGGTTTCATCTTGATAGAAGGCCAAATAATGATTTTCGATTTTTTAGGTAAACCCCCGCCCAAGAGATCTGAAATTTTTTATTTTCGGCAAACGGACTCAGACTCAAGACTGCAACTGGATTTAAAATCAGCACGTTCAAATTATCCGAAATACCAGGTTTCATTTTGATAGTTGGCCAAATAACGATTTTCGATTTTTTAGTTAAACCCGCCCGCCCAAGAGATCTGAAATTTTTTATTTTCGTCAAACGAGACTCAGACTCAAGACTGCAACTGGATTTAAAATCAGGACCTTCAAATTACCTGAAATACGAGGTTTCTTCTTGATAGAAGGCCAAATAGCGATTTTCGATTTTTTATGTATACCCGCCCGCCCGAGAGATCTGAAATTTTTTATTTTCGTCAAACGAGACTCAGACTCAAGACTAAAACTGGATTTAAAATCAGCACCTTCAAATTATCCGAAATACGAGGTTTCATCTTGATAGAAGGCCAAATAACGATTTTCGATTTTTTAGGTAAACCCGCCCGCCCGAGAGATCTAATTTTTTTATTTTCGTCAAACGAGACTCAGACTCAAGACTGCAACTGGATTTAAAATCAGCACCTTCAGGTTATCCGAAATACGAGGTTTCATCTTGATAGAAGGCCAAATAACGATTTTCGATTTTTTAGGTAATCCCGCCCGCCCAAGAGATCTGAAATTTTTTATTTTCGTCAAACGAGACTCAGACTTAAGACTGCAACTGGATTTGAAATTAACACCTTCAAATTATCCGAAATGCAAATTTCATCTCAATCGAATGTCAAATAAGGATTTTCTATTTTTTTAGGTACTCCCGCCCGCCCGAGAGATCTGAAATTTTTTATTTTTGTCAAACGAAACTGAGACTCAGAACTGCGACTGGATTTATAATTAGCACCTTCAAATTATCCGAAATACGAGGTTTCATCTTGATAGAAGGCCAAATAACGATTTTCGATTTTTTAGGTAATCCCGCCCGCCCAAGAGATCTGAAACTTTTTATTTTCGTCAAACGAGGCTCAGACTCAAGACTGCAACTGGATTCAAAATCAACACCTTCAAGTTATCCGAAATACGAGGTTGCATCTTGATAGAAGGCCAAATAACGATTTTCTATTTTTTTTGCAAACCTGGCAAACTGGCCAGTTGATCTCAGCTCAAAGCATAAAATAATAAAAAAAAAAAACGGAGAAATCTTAAGACCTGATAATGGTGATGTTTCATAACACATAATAGCCGTTCAGCTCCCTCTTTATGCATTACAATTTTTCGAACGGTTTGAAGCTTCTCAAGCCAGAAGACCACAGCTTCTTGTGACAGTCGCACAGTCTGCAATAAATATTTCACCCTTTGACATCCTCTGATCAGAGCAATTGGATCAATGCTCGTTATTGCTCTTTGGTAGATACTTCTTGAAGCAGTATCAAAACGAAGACAAATGAAGGAATTGGGATCAATCTTTCATAGCATGACCAGAAAAGTACTCGTATAAGCCAGTGTTATGTCAAAGTGTAGATAATTTTTTACTTGCCCTTGTAGCTTCGAACTTGAAATGAGAGTTTATATAAGTTGAATCACTCTCCGTCGGCACTTTGAAGATCTCACATCAAAGCGATGCGTTGGTTTTTGCCCAAGTACGAGGGTCTTTTAGCGGGGACTTGCTAGTTAGTGCCTGGGTTTTACGTATATACGAGGGTCATTGAAAAACTATGTATTGACAGCCGATTTAGACATACAAATATAACGTTTATTTTGCTAATACACTAAGTTACATAAATGGATATCAAAAATAAAACCTAGCAAAGCTATTACTAATGAATCTCAAATGATTTCACATATTGTAGATTTCGTAGATAAGTAAAAATTGGTTCAAAGGTGCTGTAGTATTTTTACCTTAATGTTTTGTTTATTTGGCTTATTTTTGAGACCACAGCTTATAAAATTTATGGTATAGTATATACGAACTGGTATGTACAATTTTAAAAGATAATCATGTGGAAATGCTTTACTTGGATGTGAATAAATTATTTTTGACATTTTGCTTTTCAGTGTCATTCCAATTGCTACTGTAGAAAGTAAATTGTTAGAGTTATCAATAAAAATATTTCCGAGCTCTAAAATATAATTTAGAATGTCCCTGGGTGGTATGGTAAGACCACCGAATGAATATGTTGTCTCACTATACGCTTTTAGCGTGATACAATCGTTTAAGTACCTGTAGGTCTTGAATTAAACACTTTAGACCCCAAGTGTGCGAGTTTGTTGGAATTGTTTTATCGGAGGGAACACAGAAAGGCACAAATGTACAGGGTGTGCCATTAATAATTTTTGAATCGAGTGTCACGTGACCAAAAACAGATACGTTATTGGGTAGTACAATGACAAAAAAAGACACAACATCTGCTCTAATTTATATCCCCAAAATTATAATTCTCTACTACTGCCCAGTTCCGACATATTGCTTGTCTTAATCGTCGTGAAACACCCTGTATTTATATCCTTTACATTTCAAGGTTTACCACAAAATAAGGATGGATCTGATTGTCATTTTCCATCCGTTAATAAATTTAATTGATAAAATCAAACTTTTAAAAATATTATCCATTTCCTGCAAACAAATCAAGCTACTCATCCACACTAGGTACTGAACTAGCTCCAATGTATAATAGGACTCATCATCCGTTACCACCTTGGACATCACAAAAAATTCCAATCAATTGGGAATTATTGCAACACCACAGAGATAGTACCAGCAGCCAAGTATACAGACAAAGGTTTCTAGAAATTAAGGCTAAATATGAGGATAGAAGCTTTTACTACACTGATGGGTCAATTATCGATGGGCGAGCTGGATGTGCAATTGTCACAGAGATCAAAGACTGTGAGTCTATCAGACTTCCTAGTCAGTACTCAATATTTAGCTGTGAACTCTATGCAATATATCAGACCTTAGAACTAATTAAACGTACTTCGGCCAACCAAAAAGTAGTCATATGCTCTGACTCATATTCTAGTCTGACAGCGCTGGAAAACTTCCTCACGAAAAACCCATTAGTTCAAATAATTCAAGTGTTAATCAAGGAACTCCAAGATCGAGGTACAAACATAGGACTTATCTGGATTCCAGCTCATCAAGGAATAGTGGGTAATGAAAAGGCAGACTCACTAGCCAAAAAGGCCACAACAACATCGACCCTCAATAGCAACATTCCAGTCACTTTCCAAGAAGTTAAAAAATACTACACTGAGGTTATAAAAAATTACTGGAACGACAAATGGAAATCCTCCAGATCTCATCTCCATTCAATAAGGCAAAACATCCACTCGCCAAGACCATTCGTCCCTTCAAATAGAAGAGACCAATGTACAATCACCAGGCTGAGAACTGGGCATATAAATGCTTCACATATTCATATCATCACAAAAGAAGAACCAAAAAAATGTCCACGCTGTGGACAAAATTTATCAGTGCTACGCATTCTAGTGGAATGTACATACCTCACGCCAGCAAGAGAGCAGTTCAACATCCCAGAATCCGTGACCAGTAACCTAGAATCAACGGCCGATTGTCTAAGAACTCTTAAATTCATTAAAGCCATCAACGCTACTCAGTTTATATAATGTACCTTTGTTTGTTTTTGTTGTCTTCCTTATAATGTTCTTGTACATTCATTTAAAATCTGTATAATGTCGTCGCTAAAAACCTTGCTGTTATAAAGCGACTTTAAATAAAAAATAAAAAAAAATCCGAGATAACAAAAGCCGATATTTTTGAGACACTGTATACACTTCGCGTAAACACGTTCAACCTCTACTTTGCGCCGCCCCGTATCTCCCGGCTGACGTCGGTACACTGCTACCGGTATACCGGGGAGACGGAGCAAGGGGCAGGCCGTTTTGATATTTTTGCGGAGTGATCCAACTTATATGTATTCCGTAAATTTTGGCAAAACCAACAAGTCAAATCTACAGAAATGCGCATAATCTTGGAACTCGTCTTGGAATTTTATGCCCAAAACAAAAATATTTTGTACGAACGAAATTAAAGGATTTTTAATTAGCATTCTTCACGGTTATGCATTGATACCCTCGCAAAAAATGCGCTGTCTCATATAAAAGCGCGCCTCTACACCAGTTCCTTTAATTTTCTTCTTAAAATCTCCAAAAGATAAATCGTCTATCTGCAGCTGTCAGGCTTGCTGGAGCGACTTGCAATTAATAAAGTAAATAAATGCGTTCCTTAATGGTGGCCTTATCTCCACCAGATAGCCTCTTCATATTCAATAACTGATGCTTCCATTTAACATCTGTGTTAGGCCGGCTGGCATTGGCGAAGGTCTGGCCTTTTTTCAGGGGTTTGGGCTAAGCAGATAATAATAAACAACATAGTTTTAATTGATTGCCCAACAGTACAAAGACCGTTTACAGAGCAGTTCACATTAAATGTATGGAAGCAATTTGATATAATAATAATAATAAAGATGGAAGATAGACCACACGCAAGTCAAGGCACAACTAACACAAGAGCTTAAAAACCGCTTCACTAGACTATTAATCCACACCCGAGGAATCGCAAGTGATACCTCATTGCACACCAGCAGAGCTTCAGGGTCATATTAACCACCTAAAGGTGCGTAAAGCACCTGGAGGGGACCAGATCACAAATAACGCGTTGAAGTTACTTTCGCCGAAGACTTTCACATACATATCTGGTGGCAATAATTAACGCAATGCTCAGTACTTTCCAAAGGCGTGGAAGGTTGCTGATGTCATCGTGATTCCAAGGAAGGTAGCTTCGATTTTTCCGCAGGATTATCGTCCCATTAGTCTGCTGTCTGCGCCGTCTAAGCTTGCCGAAAAGGTGTTTAAGCGTCACCTCGAGAATTGCTCGTCAAATCAGAACATGATTCCTGACGTTCAATTTGGGTTTCGGTCTGAGCATACCACAGAGTTGCAGGTAGTCAGGCTGGTGGAGCGTATAACCAGCGGATTCACCCAAGACAAAAGTACTGATATCTTGTTTCTGGATGTATCAAGAGCTTTTGACAAGGTGTGGCACGAGGGCCTCCTCTATAAATTAATTCAAAAGGGCTTTCCACTTTGGCTTCTAAAATTTTTAAAATCCTTTCTTGAAGGAAGGAAATTTAGAATCATAATAACACCTTTTCGACATTACGGCCCATAAAAGCCGGAGTTCCTCAGGGTTCGGTCCTTGGGCCAATCCTTTATTCACTTTTTATACACGATGTCCCTTGCCCCCGCAACTGTGAAGTCTACCTCTACGCTGAAGATACTGCAATTGTAGCTCAGTCGCGGACTGGAAATCTAGTCCGCGATGAGTTGCAGCTCGCGGTGGATGAAATATTAGAGTGGGCGGATCGGTAGCTCATCAAAATTAATCACTCAAAGACGCAGGCTATATTATTGTACCAAAAAATGTCGTGGTGCCTCGTTAGAGGTCTCAGTGAACTTTGCTAGGATTCCATGGGAAAATTCTGCCAAGTACCTAGGAATTACTCCCGACAAGGGCATGACTTAGCAGAAACACAGTCAAGCGTTAAAAGCAAAATTCGAAATTACGCTTCGTCAACTCTAACCTGTGTTATGTAGAACTTCAAAATTAAGTTTGGTAAATAAAGTTCGATTTTACAAGATGATTATTAGACCAGCAATTACCTACGCAGGTGCGGCTTGATGTTTTCTCGCCAAAACGCACATGCGAAACTTGCAGGTTCTGCAGAGCAGGACATTGGGTACAATTACCAACGCCCCATGGTGTGTCTCCAATTATACCCTTCACAGGGACCTTGACATCCCTCAGTTGAGAGATGACATTAAACAACAGGGGCAACGACGTTATAGTCAAGCGGAATCGCACAGCAACCCTCTGTTGCGCGAGTCAGTGGACTGACTACACAGTAGAGCAAGTTCGCAACCACACAAGGCCGCGGCTCGCACTGTGATCAAAATCACATCAAGCAATTTTGGAAACGACTAAATTTCAGCCCTTTTAGATACCGAACCTCAAAATTAACCCTTTTGGTTAAACCCAAAAATTACCGAACTCAAGTCGACTATGTCAAGATCTACCCTACAACCCACACACCTACTCTTTGCTTTTCTCCTTCCTTCCTCTATTTTTCTTCCTTTACTTCTCCATGACTTTGTCTGGTCCATGGGTAACCACACCGGACAGACCGATTGACCGACACGACTGCAACTAAGAGGAAAGGTCCTTCAAACCACTCTGACTAACAATGACGAATAGTTAGACTATTAAAAACAAAACTGAATTCCAGAACTATTATGTCAAAGCCAATACCCCACACAAGTGGTAGCCTTCAAGATGGCATTTATTAGTAATGTAAAGTACAAATATTTAATAATAATTACAAAAGCCGTTAACACATTTGCGAGACCGGTATCACATATACCTTTGGAATCATCAAGTGGTCACACACTCACATAGTAAATATCCATATATTTATACGAACAGAACTCACGAAGAGTCACTTCACAAAAAACAAATAAAAACACTCAGACATTTTTTCTATAGCAAACCAACAAACTTACATAAGACGAATAAAAGCAAACAAAAGCTATAAACCACTCGCCCTTTCTTGTGCAGACCACGCAGCAGACGCACACAATCACATGCATTCACAACAAGAAAAAATAACTACCTGGTCCCAGAAGGCAATCCATGGCAAACATAGATACCGTGTAACACGAGACCATATTAGAAAAAGCTGTCATACACCTGGCTGCAGGATGGCCAGCTCTTTCCAGAAGCAGAGGGTTTTATGGTTGCTATTTATCACCGACGAAAATGCCACCAAAAGAAGGGAACAATAGAACTCATAACAAGACATAACTCTGCAGCTAAAGTCATACCTCAAGTACTAGCCACAACAAACAACCTAACTAAAAACACAGATCCGTATTATAATTACACACCGACCTCAGTCCTCAAAAACAATCAATTCAGACTATACTGGTACATTAAAATACATACAGACAAAACCATCCCAGCCAATAGACCAGATATAGTTTTTCAGTCAAAGGCAGACAAAGTTACCTATTTGATAAATACTGCGATTTCCAATGATATGAATATACAGGATTGGGATAAAGTATGGAACCAAGCAAATAACTTTGGAACCGAAAGAATGATATTGCTGAAAATTTGCAGGCAAGTGTAGTGACGTATAATGCATCCGAAGACATTATGTTAGCTATTAATGTACTTCCGGTTAAACCGGAAGTACCGTCAACATTTTTAATTTAAATGGGACACCCTGTATATTTCTGCAGATTTTAATACATCTTTTTTTTTCCGAATACGTCTATAGTGGGTTTAGCATTAGTTTCTGTAAAAACGGGAAAGATAAAGCTTTCGGTTTCGGTGATCGCGTGAGAACTGACAAAGAAGTGTGTCAACTTTTCAATGATTTACATACCGACAGTGGTCCTATAACACGTTCGGCGGTGACTAAAACACTAAAACGTTTTAATTTAACTGGAAATATTAAAAATTTATCTAAAACGGGAAGACCGCAGACCGCCACGGACGAATTTGTGAGACAATTAAAAAAGGTTTATCTTTCTCATTTTTACAGAAACGAATACTAAACCTACTATGGACGTATTCGGAAAAAAAAGATGTATTAAAATCTGCAGAAATATATAGGGTGTCTCATTTAAATTAAAAAAGTTGATGGTACTTCCGCTTAGACCGGAAGTAC
Source organism: Callosobruchus maculatus (assembly GCA_951848785.1). Lineage (NCBI taxonomy): Eukaryota > Metazoa > Arthropoda > Insecta > Coleoptera > Chrysomelidae > Callosobruchus > Callosobruchus maculatus. The sequence goes on from CATOUR010000007.1 coordinate 270,592, forward strand.
ATTAATAGCTAACATAATGTCTTCGGATGCATTATGCGTCACTACATTTACCTGCAAATTTTCAGCAATATCACCCTTCCCGTTTCAGAGATATTTGCTTGGTTCCGTAGTTTATCCCAACCCTGTATGAAATATCTACGCTTGGAGATTTCCAAAAACACAGATCTTGATATAGAAATAAAATGATCCTGGAAACAAAACAAAATTATTATTGTGTGTAAGTTATTAATGTGTTGACTTGGCACAGCCCGTCAATACTTGTTACTACCGCAACCATGCGAGATACCTCAACTCTTGATTCTCTGAATGTTTTTGAAGTTATATTTGTGTAGTTTTTTATGGATTTGTGATCTATTGTAATACTACTGTTAATTTTCTATAGTTTTATGGAATCTATTTTTTAACGTACTTCTTTTCCAAAGATGATTGATTTAGTTCATTTTTTATCATATTTTTTTTGTAACTGTTATACAAACTGTGGTCACTCTTGAAGGATATACCTTGTATAAGGGTGCTGACTATATTTTGTCAATATACATATTTGAATTTTGAGGTTCTTGTTATTGATAATTATTTCAGTGGTGCCAATCTACCTTGAAGTGGTATCCTATCCATAATTATTTTGCGGTGTTGTCATCATCTTCTTGGTATTTGCTTGTATACACAGAAAAAAATACTGTTGCGTTTCTAATTAATTGTTAGTATTTGCATGTTTTTCCATCGCTTTAAATATATTTACAGTTGCTTCAAATCCATGTCATTGAAAGAATTCAGTCCTTATATTCGAAGTAATCACAGCTTCGCCAATAAATTAAAAATAATTTTATATTCGTTCTAATATGTATAATCCTTCTGATACCAGTATTGACATATAATGCAATCAAAACATCCTTTTGTTTTCGAAAGTTACCCTATGTTTCATTTAAGGAAGGCATAAATCTATTCGATGTACAAAAATTATTACTGCAACAGCAGTTCGTGATAATTCAACTGATAAAAATTAATATTGTTTCAAAAGGTAACTATTACGCGAACAATAACCCATGCTTTCAAAACATTGTCTATGCTGGTAAAGAAATTGGCAAGTAGTATTCGTAACAACATCATATATCGAATTCAATGGCGCTCGTTGTTCGCTGAACTGTAATCGGTATTCGACGGGACTGATGTCCCGATTCAATGAACGTAAAAAGAAAGAACAGGGGGATCATCTTAGTGTTATTATCGACGCCAACCCGTCGACATGGGCGAGGTTGTTTCGTTGTGTTTCGTTGTGTTGTTTCGGTGTTAGCCGTGTTGTGTCATCTCGTGTTTTTGCTTTTTACATCAGCAATTGTGTGATTTAAATGTGTCCAGTTATATATTAAATGGAAAACCTACTGAGAAATTGGGGCTTGGAAGACCTAACACCCACATTTTAATGTAGGTATTTAGATTAGTCAGACAGTATATTTCAGGTAAAAATGCAACAACTGGTGCAGGCTTATGTCTAATTCTTATATCATGCTTCTTATAACTTCATACAAAATCACACCATTAAACATTCAAACGAATCGATCAGCTGTCCTCGCAATAAAATCTGTTGGTCCAAGGAAAAGAAAGTAGTTTAGAATCAATTACCAAACACAGATTCGATTCAACGAAGTAAGTCTTTGACAAAACGACAGATTTTTCGGTGTGTACGAGTATTATAAATATTACAAATAATTTATTTTTAATTATTTTGGGATAATCAATTTGTATTTTTTGGTATCGCTACTTTTATTTTGTCTTAGGGTAGTCCTATTTTGAAATAAAGCTTCTTCTTTTTCTTCTTCTTCTCTCCACCCTTTACCTACACCGCTGTCGCGTCGGCTACTTAGGGATTCATATACTCTGAAAATTAATCATTACTCACTTTAAAATTTCAGAAAGGCCAAATAAAAAAAAGTGAAACGTTGGAGGAATGATGCCTGCTATGTGACGGCTCTATTAGTGGAGAGATCGTTATATTATTTTTGTGTAAATAGCTTAAGGATATCGGGGAGTGATTAATAGCTTTGTGACTCGTGATAAACTATGAGTACTCGTTACTTGAGGGTAAAATGCTTTGAATTATTACCCAAACGAGGCTGAGTACCTGATTCGTGCATGAAGGATACCTTGTTGCAATGTAATTATTGAAAACTACTCACTTATGTATCAGAATTCGTACTCCAGGAAGTACATAATAGATTTGCATCGAAAAATGTTTTGTACATAGAGTCAATGAACCATACCACCTTTGTAGCATTATTTTTTTGTACCTAAATGATATTCTACAATGATTCAGATACATAAAGTAAAAAATCTTTTTGATTCATTGATGCACCAAACCAGAAAAGAGTTTTGATGATTTGAATGAGCTCAATGTGCCGTAGGTTGCGTTCTCTATTTGTGATAGCAGGACTGTTGTTAAATTTGGATTTCTCACCTTAAAAAATCCCCCGATGCGTAATTTCGTTTTGTCATTTGAATGCGGAACAATGGAGAAAAAACGAAAATAAAAGTAAAACTTTGACACCCTGTATACTGAAAATTAAGTATTTTAAGGCTTCATGTTCCTATCTCAATTTTCATAGGAAAGTGAGGTCTATCACATGTCAAGCATTCTCGGTCAAATATCCGGACCCTGTATATAGGGTGAGTCAAGCTGAACGCCTCGGTCTCGTGTGGCCAAAAAATACCACTTTTCGGAAACCAACTTCGCGAGTGTATGACCTACATACACTCTTGGCTTGGACTATTCTAAAAATAGTGACTTATAAAAGCGTGACATATCAAAGTTATGTTTTTTTTAAATGGAATACCCTGTATATTATTGCATATTTAGATTCCCGGGTGAATTTTAGTGTGACTTTATGTATCACACTTAGGGCTTAAATTAAAGCGTTTAGGTGCAAATCACATTTTTGGTATAAGTAGATGTCAGAAAACAATTGAATATCGCAGCTATGATAAAACATCGAGGGCTGTAACTTTGCCGAGTCACTAAGCATGAAATGCGTGAGCTTATGTCAAACCACGCCTGGATCAACCATGGGGCTAAAGGGGCTGGAGCCCCGGGCCCCGCGGTTCAGTAGGGACCCGCAGGGGCTATACTATTTACATTTTATTTATAAGAACCCCTTAAAACTATAATAGCCTCGGGCCCCATAAAAGCTTAATCCGGCGTTGTGTTAAACGGCCTAGTTTGAAGTACATTTTACTTGGAGAAATCGGTAGATCAATTAAGGAAAGAGATAACTTGATTTTTTCAAATGGGAATGCCTAATTTTTTTCATACAGTCAAATGTAAAATTTGACAGCCTTTCTAATGCAGTAGCTGGTAGGCTGTGAAAAGTATTCATTCCTGTCGTACTCCAGCTTCTCTTTGACCTTAGACGTGTTACCTCTGTTGTTTCTGGTTAGAGTTGATTTGTTATAGGAAATTTTTATAATCTTGTCCTTTTACTTCAATTCTTCTGGATTTTTTTGCCAAGTTAGTTGTTTTCTTCAACCTGAACACATTTTTGTGTATATTTCGTGGCCTGCTAGTTTGTTTATAGGTAGGGAAATTGAAAAATACCGATTTGATAGAATCCTCGAAATTAAATGGAAACTACCAGACACTGATATTTACAACCTGATATCTTTAGAAAGCCTATAAAATAAAAAAAAATTAAGCATTCCCATTTGAAAAAATCAAGTTACCACTGATTGAAGTTTTCTTAATTAATCTACCGATTTCTCAAAGTACAAATGTAGTTCAAACTTGACCGCCTAACCTAAGCTGACACATTTCATGGTTAGTGACAAGGCAAAGTCACAGCCCTCTATGTTTTATAATCGCTGCGATATTAAAATTTTTTCTGATATCTACTTTTACCAAAAATTGTGATTTGCACCTAAACGGTTCGCTTAAAGTCCCATATGTGATACATAAAGTCACACTAAAATTTACCTGGGAATCCAAATCTGTAATAATATATAGGATGTTCCATTTAAAAAACATAACTTTTATTAGACACTCTGTATAAAAGTCATTATTTTAAAAATGTAGTACAACCCGACCTACATTCACCCGCAAAGTTGTTTTTTCGAAAACTGGTATCGTTTGGCCAGAAGAGTCCGAGGCGTTGAGTTTGACTCACCCTGTATGATCTTTCCATTTATAACAAAAACATTTTTTTAAAAGTGAGTTGTCAGGTGTTCACTTGTTTTGTGGTCATATTAGGAATATAGGTACTTATTTTATATGAGCAACGCGACAACATTATTTTTACTCTCTCTTTGGTGATTACATACATATGTTACATGCACGGAATGACATCCATACATCATACTGTTGTATTTTTTCTATATTATTTTTAGTTGGGTTCACTCACAGCGCAGCTGACGTCCGCCGATAGTGTGTTTAAATCAGTCTCCACGACGGGAACTTACCGGCAAAACCGATGTGGAACGCTAAAAGCACGCAATCCTATATATCATAAGGTGATTTTTATCGTTAAATAACGCTAAAAAATATGAGCCGAGTGAGTAAAATGGATGGCAAGCGGCTTATCGTTAAATTCCTTGATGAATTGGTTAATATTTGACCTCAACTGCTTTTGAATTATTAAAATATGTTAAGCAGTATCTCCGTGAAACTGCACTGCAAAAGCGGAAGATTGATGTAGATGCATTAAGGTCCGTGCTTTCCATTGTTAAGGCAGATTTGTGCAGCACAATATTTGATTTGGTTCGATTTGTCTACTGCATCCGCTATCAAATGAACTCGTGTATGACACGATACGAAGCATATTCTAAAATTGCTTAAGAAGAACGGTTTAAAAAATTGTAAAGAGCCAACACCAGGTTCTAATGAACAACTGGGATCTCCAAGGAGTCACTCATTCAAGCTGTTAGGAGTCAAAATTACAGAAAATCTGATCTGACACGAACGCGTTGCGTCAATTGCAACATTTGCTGATAAAAAGCTTAGGTACCTATTTAAAGCCAGAAAGTACTCACCATGTAACCTCCTCCATATAAAGCCCAGATAAGACCTGGCCTGGAGGATTGCTCTCATGTCTGGGGAGCTGCTGTCCCTACTACACTATCTATACTAGATGTCGTCCAGAGGAAGGCAATTCGACTCATTGGCGACCCGACCTTAACGCGCTACCTCCAGCCACTCTCTCACCGGTGTGTTGTTGGTGACCTCTCACTCTTCTACCGATATTCAAACGAAATATGCTCCTCTGCGCTATCTTCTATCCCTATATATACGCTTTGTTCTGAACACTGTGTGCCACCATCAACATGGCATACACCTTTGCCTGGAAGACATCGTGCAGGTCCCCGGTGCAGAGCTTCGTTGCACACCCTTTCCCTCCAGGTAGAAGACTGCTCCCCCGGATCTCAACGGTGATCGGTCACGAGCGCGCGCTGTTTGATTTTTACCTGTTTACAAAAAGGGTGCCTTCATCGGCACCGGTCACTTGCGCGCCGAAAGAAAATTAAGCCTGGTTATTCCTAATGACCACAACCTTTTTATTCTTGCGAAATTTCATCTGTCTTTTTACGACTTGCGGTAGCGTACAGTTACTTCTTAAATTATTTAAATGACTATTCGGCTTCTGTAGGTATATAAAACCACCCTTAATGAAAATATTTCAGTAGTTTGCAATCTTTAGTTGCTGTTTGTGAGTATTGTTTGTGTTCTACTTTCGCATCATGGAGACTATGTTAAGTGTGAGAGGGAAGAAATTAATAGTCCTTGAAGAGTATACGTTCCGAAGAGATAAAGAAACCACCCATGGTGTAGCCTACAGATGCTCTAGAAGATGCATAGCATCTTTGCTGATGGATCAATCGGAAGAGATTGTTCTTAAAAGAAATAATGAGCACAACTATGATACTCCCACAAAGAAGCTGTGAAGGTAAATCTCTCTCTTTTTTTACATCGTCAAGAAATCGATCAAATTTGTGACAAATTAGAACACGTTCTGATTAATAAAAGTTTGTTGGGGTATTATAGAGACATTTCGGTCTGCTGACAATACCAGCTTCTTTATTTGCATCTATTATAGTGATCAGATTAACTTATTATGTTCAGAACAAAATTTCGCATTCAATAATATAAAAAAGTAATTCATTTCTGTCAAGTCAAAATAACGATACCTCTGACTGGAGTTCTACAAATTCTTCAGTAACTATTATCAAGATCGCAAAAAATGACGAATGAATTAAAATCGGTTAAAATTATAAGACATAAGTTTACCTCGCCGCCCCGCGCGCTAGTGTCCACATACCTGCCTATTATCCAAAATATTTTGGGGGCTTCTGACCGGTGGGATTAGGACAAATCTGACCGCGGCGCGCTAGTGTCCTATGGTCCATCTGGTGATCGAAATATTTTGGGCGCTTCTGACCGGTGGAATTAGGACCAATCTGACCGCGGCGCGCTAGTGTCCTATGGCCATCTCAACTCCCTTGAGCGCGATCCGTCTTTTTGGTAAATGCTTTTAACTAAATTATGATGATGACTGTCAGAATATTTCGAGGAATATCCTTTCCACCAATAAGTGTAAGGAAAAGACACTTAGATTCTTCAACTTTTAACAAAACTACGCACTGTTTTCTATCTTGTGATAGCGCTCTAGCTTCTTGCGGAGTTACTTTCCTGGTTTCTAGCAACCTTCCTATCTCGTCATCCTATGTCAATCTGGCTCTGCCTCTTCCTCTGTTAGATACTGTGTGTGCCTGCCATATCTTCTTTACTTGCCTTGCTTCATGTAGGGCCGATTTTATCAACATGCATATTTAACAAAGAATTTAACAAAGCTTTTCTATTGGATGTTATTTAGCAAAAGGTTTCTGTTGGGTATTGCAGGCTAGGTTAATAAATATCGTCCAATAGTATTTTATCAATATTGAAAACAAAACGTCAAAGCTGGATGACACTTTTCATCATATCGTATATAAGCTTTTTAACAAAGCTATTGTTGTAATAAGTGTATATTTGTTGGAACATAGGCGATGAATGAAGTTTGCAGCTCGTGACGAAGTCTACGATCTAAACAAATATCTTTTTGAATGTTTGAAATTAGATCACAAATCCCAGTAATAAAGTATCTAAACAAATATGTTCTGAGGCGACTTTTTCTGTAGCATGCTGGGTGGCCGAGTGGCACCCAGCCCGTGCAACTATTTTTTTTTATTTTTTTTATCCAAAATATTCATCGCTGTGCTTTTTACTCATGTTACACACATTTTTTTGTATCATCGACATAAAAATGTTTTTGAATCAAATTTTATTAGACTGTATTACTTGACATATTGCAAAAGCTAAGTACCGGAGGCGGTGGAGAATTCAGTCAGTGGAAGTGAAGCTTATCCGTCAATATCAATCGCCAATTGCTCTGCTAGCGGTATCAAAATGAAATTATTCCAAAAAAGTAAAATTATTCGTAATTTTTGTTGTACTAGTAAAACATCTAGGTAATAACATTTGATTCAAAAACACATTTATGTCGATATTACAAAAAAATGATATAACATGAGTAAAAAGCATGCCAATGAGTATTTTGGATAAGAAAAATAAAAAAAAGTAGTTGCACGTTCTGGGTCTCAAGCCAACAGAACCAGCGATACCAAGTCATACGATGTCGACTATTATGCCACTCGGCCACACAGCATGCTACAGAAAAGATCGCCTCAGAATATATTTGTTTATAATAGGTACTTTATTACTGGGAACTGTGATCTAATTTCAAACATTCAAAAAGATTTTATTTCGATCCCTGACTTCGTCTCGAGCTGCAAACTTCATTCATCGCCTATGTTGCAACAAATATACAGGGTTATTCACGTTATTCGACACGGAGCATTATGGCTAAAGTATTGAATAAAAAAGAAAATAATAATTTGGGATGGATAGAGACCTATAAAGGCTACATTTTAAAAATATTTTTACGTTATACAGGGTGTCCCAAATGCACGAAATGTATCAAAGTTATGTTTTTTTGAATGGAACACCCCGTATATTATTGCATATTCAGATTCCTTGATGAATTATATTGTGACTTTATGTATCATACATGGGACTTAAAGCGAACCGTTTAGGTCTAAATCACTATTTTCGGTATAAGTAGATATCAGGAAAAAATTGAATGTCGCAGAGATGATAAAATTTGGAAGGCTGTGACTTTGCCGTATTACTAAGCATAAAATGCGTCAGCGTTGATGAGACTGTCAAATTTAAATTACATTTATGCTTGGAGAAATCGGTCGATGAATTAAGGGAACTTCGATCAGCGATATCTTGATTTTTTCAAATGGGAGTACCTAATTTTTTTTATACGGTTAAAAGTAAAATTTGATAGCCTTTCTAATGATATAATGTTATGCATATCAATCTCTGGTAGTTTTCATTTAATTTGAAATTTTCAAACAAATCGGCGTTTTTCAATTTGCCTACCTATAACCAACGTAGCAGGCCATGAAATATAAACAAAAACATGTTCAGGTAGAAGAAAACAACTAACTTTGCTAAAAAATACACACGAACTAGACTAAAGGGACAAGATTATAAAAATTACTCACAACAAACAAAGTCTTACCAGAAACAACGGCGGTAACATATCTTTGATCAAAGAGAAGCTGGAGTATGGCAGAAATGGATTTTTTCACGGCCTACTAGCTACTGCAATGTACTAGAGATTGGCAATTTCCAAAACCATTAAAAATTTTGAAATAAAGTAAAAACTGCTAGAGAATGTTCTAAGCAGTTTATTATTTTCATAATAAAATTTCACATTTAATGATATAAAAAAGTATGCAATTCTGTCAAAACTCAAGTCAAAAGTACCTCTGACTGGAGTTCTGAAAATTCTTCAGTACTTATTAGCAAGGTCGCAGAAAATAAAGAATGAATTAAAATTTGTCCAAATTATAAAACATAACTTAAATGATGGCAGAAAATTTAAATCTGATTTGTCAGTATTCCTTTTTTGCAATATTGCTAATAGATATTGAAAAATAGAAGGGCTCCAGTCAGAGGTATCGACTTCGACACAAATTAGTACTTTTTTACACCATTACATATGATTGATAGTTGCATGCTGGAGCAACAGTCGCTGGTTGTTTCTGTTTCATATGAGGGTTTTTTGATTGCCTTGGAAATTTTTAACCTCTAGTAAATTGCGGTAGCCAGTAGACAGTAAAGATATCTATCTATTACCTCCATACTCCAGCTTCTCTTTGACCTTAGAGATGTTATCGCAGTTGTTTCTGGGAGAGTTGATTTGTTGTAAGGAATTTTTATAATCTTGTCCCTTTAGTCTAGTTAGTGTGAATTTTTCAGCTAAGTTAGTTGTTTTCTTCTAGCTGAACAGATTTTTGTTTATATTTCATGGCCTGCTACGTTTCTTATAGGTAGGAAAATTGAAAATCGCCGATTTGTTTGAAAATTTAAAATTAAATGAAAACTACGAGAGACTGATATTCACAACCTTATATCATTAGAAAGCCTCTCAAATTCTACGTTTAACCGTATAAAAAAAATTAGGCATTCCCATTTCAAAAAATCAAGTTATCGATGATCGAAGTTTCCTTAATTCATCGACCAATTTCTCCAAGCATAAACGTAATTTAAATTTGACAGTCTCATCAAAGCTGACGCATATTATGCTTAGTAATACGGCAAAGTCACAGCCTTCCATATTTTGTAATCTCTGCGATATTCAATTTTTTCCTGATATCTACTGATACCGAAAATGGTGACTGACACCTTAACGGTTCGCTTTAGGTACCATGTATGATACATAAAGTCACACTAGAATTCTCTAAGGAATCTGAATATGCAATAATATGTGGGGTGTTCCATTTAAAAAAACATAACTTTGATACATTTCGTGTTTTTGGGACACCCTGTATAACATGAAAATATTTTTAAAATGTAGCCTGTATGGGTCTCTATCCATCCCAAATTATTATTTTCTTTTTTATCAAATACTTTAGCCATAATACTCCGTGTCGGATAACGTGAATAACCCTGTACATTTTAGTTACAACTGTTACAAGCATTTTCACGAAGTACGTCACACGGGTTCGGGAGCCGTCGGTGTGTTTTCGGTTGTGGATTCAAAAACCCATTTTTATTTTGATATAACTTTCGAATTATTGCGAAAAAAAAGGAAACAAAAACAGTTTTGTTGTAAAAGTTATATTTGGTCTCTCCACTTATCACAAAAAAAAAATTATTTAAAACCCTAATTTTTTGTTGTCATCATTTAGCAGAAGAAAAAACCAGCGATCAAATCTACAGTTTTTGCGGATTCTGATTGGTTGAAATTAGCAATTGTTAAACTTTTTGTTAAACAAGAAAATGCAATTTTTCACCCATTTAGGATGGAAAATCAGACTGGAAAAGATACTAGATGGTTCGTAATGGTCGATTGTATGTGAAGCATGTCATTTTTAATCTTTTTGGGGTAAACTTCAAGAGAAATCAATAGTTTTCAGAGTACTTTGACAGATGCATGTTCTTGAACCGGCTGCTCTGATTGGTCAAAGCCTTTGTTAAAATGCGCCTGTTGATAAAATCGGCCCTTAGTCTGTCAAAATATAGAATCCTAAACTTTTCCTGTAATCCTGCCGCAATTAATATGCACGTCTTTAATAAAGCGATTAACGAAAAACGAGTCCGATTCCGAACTGTCCTTTTGTGTTGTCGAGCTGGAAGCTGCGGTGTCGTGGATTCGATCCCGATCATCTGGACGGCTCCCGCCGCTAATCTGTATGCAAAACAGCGGCAGGAAACGCCGAAAGTAAATTCCGGAGTTCGAATGCGAAAGTTTTAATCCGTGGGAGTTCGCCAATTAAAAATCGGGGATGGAAACCATTACTTCTTCCTCTGATCGGAGTACCGGAGCCGGGATTAAAATTTATCGGCCGGCCTTCGGAATTTCGATGCTCGAATCGATCATGTCTTGAGCGTCTACTCTCTAAGTTGCTGGGAGAGATTGTTAAAGAAGTGTAGGCTATGTCAAGGGTTTTTCAATAAGGACGGGTCGATGTTGGCAGTCTGCGGCGGCCATGAAGTTTTGACAGCGTGTGTTACATTTGGTTGTTTATCATCAGTCACTGACGCCAAATCACCATGACAGGTTACACAATTGCGCAGCGAGTACAAATGATAAAACTTTATTATCAAAATGGGTGTTCACTAGTGCAGACCATGCGCGTGTTACGCCCATTTTACGGAAGACGCGGGGATCCTTCAAAGTCGACTTTGCAGCGGTTGGTGTGGAAATTCGAGACGACTGGTTCAGTTAACAATCAGCCAACACCCTTACGTTAAAGGAGTTTCAGATCAGACGAGAACATGGCCGCTGTCCGTGAAAGTGTCCAAGAGTACCCAAGGAAGTCAATTCCTCGCCGTTCACAAGAACTCGGCCTTTCGCAGACTTCAACCTGGATAATTTTGCGCCGGGACTTGGGCCTACATCCATACAAGATCCAACTTACCCAGGAGCTCAAACATGATGACCATAGACATCGTCGTGTGTTCGCTGACTGGGCTTCGGAGCGTTTGGAAGAAGACCCCAATTTCGGCCGAAAAATCATATTTAGTGACGAGGCGCATTTTTGGATGAATGGCTATGTTAACAAGCAGAATTGCCATATATGGGACAACGCTAATCCTCACGAGATTCACCAGGTAAAAATGCATCCACAGAAAGTTACTGTTTGGTGCGGATTTTGGGCCGGCGGCATTATTGGTCCGTAATTTTTTGAAAATGGCGTTGGTGAAGCCATTACCATTACCGGCGAGGGCTACAGAAGGATGCTAATGGATTTCTTTTATCCCAAGTTAAACAACATGGAGCTGAACGACATGTGGTTCCAGCAGGTTGGCGCTACCTGCCACACAGCGGACGCCACGTTGGCCCTTCTGCACGAACGATTTGTGAGTATGGTTATCTCTCGCAGAGGTGACGTGAATTGGCCACCAAGATCGTGCGATTTAACCCCACTAGACTTTTTCTTGTGGGGTTTTCTGAAGTCACAGGTCTATGCCAATAAGCCGGAGTCTACCGCTGCCCCTAAGGTGAACATAATCCAGTCCGTGGCTCGAATTCAGCCGGATTTAGGCAGCAGAGTGATTGAAAATTGGACCACTCGGATCCGTGCCACCGTGAGAAGCCGCGGAGGACATTTGAACGATGTGATATTCCACACCTAATGGCATACATGGGCCTTCCAAATAAAAACAAAAATTGTTTGATATCTCACACACAGCTTGTTTTATTTCATTTTAACATCAACCCGTCCTTATTGAAAAACCCTTTAGTAATAACATTTCTCTGACCAGCCTCCTCGCAAAGGCTGAAAGCCTATGGCGGTGTAGAAGCGTTACGAGAAGATGAGCGTCTGTGCACGTTAGATTTGAGATGCTGCAGGTTGTTGCCGTGGGAAGTAAATTCCCTGGCAGCTCATTCTACAGTGTATTCCGCGCTTAAACCTATGTGACAGTATATTATTTTCACTAATGAAATCATTAGGTCTGTTTCTTAGGGCCTATTCAAATATCTCAGCAAATCAATTTATTAGTGAAATAGACCTATAGTTACTTAAAGAACTAAGATCGTCAGACTTGAAGACTGGAAAAACAATTAATTCTTTTACAGCGGCATAGGCTTTCGGCCTTTACGGGAGGCCGATCATAAAAGATCTAATGAGGAACTATTTGGTTAATAGGTACCAAAGAGCCAGAATAGGTAAAGGCTTCAACGCGGTATCTATAGTAAGGACAGGAGTACCACAAGGGACGGTACTAGGTGCATTACTGTTCCTTATACATATGTACAGGGTGAGTCAAGCTCAACGCCTCGGGCTATTGTGACCAAACGATACCACTTTCCGAAAAATCGACTTAATGAGTGTATGTAGGTTGAGTTGGACTACATTTTAAAAATAATGACTTTTATACAGGGTGTCGAATAAAAGCGTGACATATCAAAGTTATTTTCTTTTAAATGCCTATCAAATTGCACATTTCATGGTATAAAAAAAAATATGCATTCCCGTTTGAAAAAATCAAGTTACCTTTGATTGAAGTTTCCTTAAGTGATCTACCGATTTCTCCAGGTACAAATGTAATTCGACCTCGACCGTCTAACGTAAGCTGACACATTTCATGCTTAGTAACACGGGAGAGTCACAGTGCTCTAAGATTTATAGTAGCTGCGATATTCATTTTTTTTTCTAACATCTACCTATACCCAAAATTGTGATTTGCATCTAAACGGTTTGCTTAAAGTTCCATGTGTAATACATAAAGTCACACTAAAATGCACCCAGGAATCTAAATATGCAATAATATACCGGGTGTTCCATTTAAAAAAAAAACACAACTTTGATATGTCACGCTTTTATTAGACACCCTGTATAAAAGTCATTGATTTTAAAATGTACCCAACTCGACCTACATACATTTTCAAAGTCGATTTTTTGAATCGTAATATCGTTTGGTCACAAGAGTCCGAGGCGTTGAGCTTGATTCACCCTGTATATATAAGTGACGTTACAAGAATAACCAACTTTTCATGGACATATAATATGCCATGCAGACGATTCAGCCATCATATTTGTGGAAAAATCATGGGAGAATGTTAAGCTACTATCTAAATCAGAACTTCAAAAGATTAATGTGTGGCTTCACCATAATGAAACTAACACTAAATTTAAAGAAAACGAAACTTATAGCAATTTCACCAACCATTGCGTTGCAGGCAGAAAATTGGTCATAAAGCTTCATCACCTACATTGTCTTACTAACCATTGCCTCAATAAGTAAATTTATAAAATATCTTGAAGATATTATTGACCAACACATAAGAGGGATGGGGCATATTCAGTACGTCATCGTCACCAAGCGTTTAAGAGTTCTTGTGCATAAATTATACGTCTCAAGATCCATACTATCAAAGTAAAATATTATGATGCTAACAACTCCCTGGCAGAATCTATATTACACTAGTGTATAACAGGTTGGAGAGGGGCTTTCAATACCATAATCCAAATTCTGCAGAGCATGCAAAACACTGTTGTTAAAATTATCGCAAAGAAAAACCAATGTTACTCCACGAATATCTTATATAAAGGAGTAAATGTCTTGAATATTAGACTACTTTACGTGTATCAATGTTTGATACAGATATTAATAGCAATTATGAAGAAATATATGCAAAAAGTTATCGGTCAGCTAGATCCGTTTCAAAGAGACCCCTCTTCTTTGTAGGGCTTAAGCTTCATAATACATTCCCTAAAAACTTTAGTTTAAAACTAAAACAAAAAATGGAGTCAAGTTGATTGACTCAGTACTTCCCACACATAACAGTTGCAACCAAATCATCGCCCGCCTGTCGTTAAAAAACATCCAACACAAAAACTAGTAAATAGTTTCCTAAATCTCTCCGTAGGAACTAAAACGACACAATTCAGCTTCAACTGGACGAAACGAAACAATCAGGAACCCTCAAATTGCTTAAAAACGACGTTTGAGCTATTTTTATATTTTTAGATTTTTATTATTGCTGCGCCGCCGCTGACACGATTTTTGAAAACCATACGCATTTTTCATCCTTGCCGCGGTAATAATACTGTGTCTAAATTCCATTAAAATTAATTCCGTAATTTCCATGTTACTAAATTCAGAACGACCTGAATCAATACCTACCCCTACCAATACCAAATCCCTTGATTTCTGTAATAGCCAAGGCAATGTTCGGATGGACCTAACAAACGTCCATTATGCCGCTAAATCGTTCGTTCACAGGTCAATGGACACTATTATAAATGGAATAAATGTTTGAGTTTTACAACCCCCCACCCCCCAACCACCCAAATTTCACTCCCACCCAAAAAAAAGTAAAAAATGATCAGAAACCCCTAAAACGCCGAAAAACAAAGTTTGAGCTATTTTTACATTTTTAGTTTTTTTATTATTGCCGCGCCGCCACTGACACGATTTTTCCAAAACATGCGCGCTTTCCATCCTCGCCGTGGCAGTAAATACTGTGTCAAAATTTCATTAAAATCCATTCGACAATTTTGGCGTTACACAATAAAGAACGATCTAAAACTAAACAACGCTCGGATGTATACATCACAAATTATTAAGTCCCTTGGTTTCTATTATAAGCAAGGCAATGTTCGGATGGACCTAAAAAATTGTATTATGGCGCTAGGTCTTTCATTCACAGGTCATTAGAGAGCCCATTATGAATACAACAAATTTTTCAGTATTACAACCCCCCACCCCCCAACCACCCCAAATTCACCCCCACCCAAAAAAAAGTAGAAAATGATCAGGAACCCCTAAAACGCCTAAAAACGAAGTTTGAGGCGTATTTGAAATTTTTCGTTTTTTGCTAATTACTGCGCCCCCTGTATAACGATTTTCAAAATTATAGGAACATTACCTACTACGACCACACAGCATAACGCTGCCCAAATTTCATCACAATCCATCTAGCGGTTACTGAGATTACGAGGGTAGAAAAACGCGACAGACAGACAGACAGACAGACAGACCGACACACAGACAGACACACAGACAGACCGACGGAAATGAGTGACGTGGATTTTCGTTATGTACACATCATAAAACGCCCAAAAAACGTATTATCTCAAAATCGAAAATTTTCGCGATCACAATACTCCCCTCACCTATCGGTGTGGGAAGTAAAAGCTATATTATTGAACATTCCATTAAATTCATTGAAGTTTTACTCATGTAACTAACAGGGATATGCTCACCTTCCTGCTATCTCTACAATAAATATCATTCAATTGTATCCTGTATTTTGTTTCCACCTAGTTTTAGATTATTATTTGTTTACGTAGGTATAACATTTAGCAATAGTTCTACTGTATTGGCCAAAATAATATATATAAGTACATTTCTTTGGGATAGCATGAAAGAGCATTGCAAGACAAGCCTAGGTTATGCGTTATCCTGAAACAAAACATTTATGTTTATAATCATTCAAATGGGCCTATACCGCATTTTTTGTTTATTGGCTTAAACCAACCCTGACACCATGTAGATGCCATAAATAATTTTACAAAATTTTTCTATCGTATCTGTAACCGAAAAAAATTGCTCTAAATATTGCATTTTTTAAATCCATACACTTCCCGCTCAGGTCGTCACCTGTAAGGAACCAATAAGAGCTCACTGGTACAAAACAGTAGCATCTGCTCATAGTCATCGGACCACGAAAGGACGCTTCTCATTGGTTCCCTACAGAAAGGACGCTTCTCATTGGTTCCCTAAAGGTGACGTCATCATCGGCTATTTCAAATTACAGTACAATTTTCTTTTTAGTGTTATTCTCATTTGGATCAAGTTTTCTGCTGACTTTTTACAGTAAACGGTCCTATGTATCATCAAAAATAATTCCGCAGTAAATAAATTGATCAATTTGAGATCACGGTATAGGCCCATTGTATTGTACTAAAATTGTACCTTGTAGATGGAAAACAAACATCAATTCAGTAAGTATCACTGTCGCTTAGAAAGCTCCGGTCAGCTTCAGCACAGCCCCATAGAAATTCATATTCATAAGACGTTCCTCCTGTTGCCCAGACAAGCTGTATCCTGGAAATACGAAGACATATGGGAAAAACTCCCCCAATGTTTTTCTAGCAGCATCAGCGATTTCCTTTAGCTTTATCTTCCAACTTCCCCACTCAATGAAAATACTTTTCTTAATTCATAATAGGTTTCCGCGTCATATCCCCCTATCCGTTTTCGGCATTCCGGCGATTTTTAACCGGAATCCAATTCGGCTGGCATTCCCGATTCCCCCTCTCCCCATATACTTCCCCCTCCTGTCAGCCTTCACTCACGCCCGCCGGCACTGACAGTTATTTATTAGGAAACGTGTTGAGTAAGTTCAGCTTATTTATCGAACTATCGAAAGTGACAGGCCCCACAGGAGTTCGCGGAGGTGGTGGGGAAGCTTAAGAAAAAAAAAATAACACAAGTTGATTGACCTCTTACACATTACTGTGATACCAGTTTATTATTTTCTCATTGCATGGAGCTATAAACTGAGACCGCATCCTTTGCAATCAAATCATCGCAGGTCAATGGATAGCTTATTATGAATACAACAAAATTTTTCGGTTTTACAACCCCCCACTCCTCAACCACCCCAATTTCACCCCCACTCAAAAAAGTAGGAAACGGTCAGAAACCCCTAACTGTCTAAAAACGAGTTTTTTTTTGTTATTGCTTTTTAGTCTTTGATTATTGCAGTGCCACTACTGATACAATTTCAAAAAGCCATACGTGTTTTCCAACCTCGTCAAGGTACAAAACGCCTAAAAGGAAGTTTGAGGCAAATGTGAAAATACTTTGTTTTTTGCTAATTATTCCGCCGCCCATGCACCGATTTCTAAAATTATAGAAGCATTTCATACTAGGACCCCACAGCATATCGTTACCCAAATTTCATCACTATCCATGCAGTGGTTACTGAGATTACGAGGGTAGAAAAACGTGACAGACAGACATACAGACAGGTTAACAGACCGACAGACCGACGGAAATGAGTGACGTGGATTTTCGTTATGTAGACACCTTAAAACGCCCAAAAAACGTATTATCTCAAAATCGTAAATTTTCGCGATACAAAAATACTCCCCTCACCTATCGGTGTTGGAAGTAAAAGGTATAAATGCTAGGAGTGAGCCCTAAGCAGCCCATAGAGCCATAGTTTTAGTTTTCATTGGCAGAACTAATGAAATTAGTATTATTTCGCATTGTTTTTGTTCTGCAATGGTGTAACAATAAATGTTGATTGGTGATGAGCCACCAACCAACATATTGCCCATACCAACCAGCTGCTCAATCAGATTGCATAAGACAAGGGTCTGTGGGTAGGTACGTGCGTGTATCTAGCTGGCCGTCAAGAAATGAAAACAGAACAACAATGTTCAATAAAGATTTATTTCAGCATACAAATGCAGTACATGTGTATATATTCTTATTTAAAAACAAGAACTTAGCTTCGGTGGAAAGTCCATGAAGTATGTTGTGGTGCCCCTTCGAAGAGAAGGCGGTGCCCAGAAGTGGTGATGGTACCCCAAAGAAGTAGAGGTGGTGCCCCAAAGAAGTTCTGATGATGGCACCCCAAAGAAGGGTGGTGCTCCAAAGAAGTTGTCACATCCACAGAAGCATGGTGATACCCCAAAGAAGGGTGGTGCCCCATTGAGGAGGTGTTGATGGCCCAAAGAAGTAGTGGTGATATTCCGAAGAAGTTCTGATGGTGGCACCCCAAAGAAGTCTTCAAAGAAGTGCCAGAAGTGGTGACGCCCTTCGAATAAGGGTGGTTTCCTCGGTTATAACATAATTGCACACACACAAAAAATTGTCTTAGAGAGACATAGCTGTTTTAGGTGCTTATTGCTCGAGGTTCAAAAATCGAAAGGAAACAGCCATATATCTTCATTGAAAAGCTAACCTCGGTAGAGAGGGAGAGAGAGAGAGATAGCATACTCCCCACTGACCCCACTCATCAGCAAGAATGGCTCTCTCTGTCTGCGCAGATTAGTATACCAGGTGAAAAAGGATAGCAGAGATGGGAAAAAGAAGAAATGCAAAGTGGTACAATGGAACAATTATGAAAACGTTGCTCATATAATGAGGAAATACTTGAAAATACTAAAAATGAAAGTTATAAGCTATTTGTGTATGATAGCCAAATAAATAATATAAAAATATTTTTGAAAACGGGTGAACCGTTGCAATGGGAAACCGTTAAATAAATAAGTGACCTTTGGATTCCAATAAACGAGGTTTCATCCGTGGACCAATGAAACTTGTTGAATTTATGCTGCGTTTAGCAAATCACATTTTCTGCTTTACACAACTCGGTTAAATTTCCATGCAAATGAGTTCACTTCCAATAGTAATTAAAGGAACCCAGCAACAATTCAGGGTAATTTAAGCGACAGCCCGTGCTGTAATTTACTTTTTACTGGTACCGTTGGCAATTAAACTACATAAAGTTGTACTTAATAACATCTAAAACCTGCCAGCCTACGTCCAATCAGACGAGTTGTTATTTTAAATTGAACCAGTCTTCAAACGTATACATCAAAACACGACTACACGCTCAACCGTTCTGCCGTTACAAAATTGTTTTCCGCAATATACGATTATAAATTGATTTTAATTGGATCTATTCAGACAAATCGTATGGCATATGCAAAACGACTACTTTTTATGGCTCTTATAAATTCCCCATCGAACAGGTATTATGTGGATGTGGCCTACATCAAAGCTAAAGAGAGTATAGTGATAGAGAGTATTAATATGAATATTGACGAAAATCAAAAATTTCAGATCTTCAGCTTTACCAAAAAAATTAAAAAAACCTCATTTGACTTTCGATTAAGACAAAACCTCATGTTTTGGAGAATCCGATCTCAGTTTAGAGTTTTAGTCTCGTTTTACGAAAATCCAAAATTTCAGATCTTCAGGTTTGCCTAAAAAATTTAAATTCTCTATTTGACTTTCTATCAAGATGAAACTTTGTGTTTTGGATAATTGGTGCTGATTACACATCCAGTCGCAGTTTTGAGTTTCAGTCTCGTGTGACGAAAATCTAAAATTTCAGATCCTTCAGATCCCCAGATGCGGGAGGTTAGCCTTAAAAATCGAAAACCTCTACTTCGCTTATATCTAATAAGATGGAACCCTGTATTTTGAATAATGTGAGGATACTCATTACAAATCCAGTCGTAGTTTCAGATTCGTTTGACTAATATAAAAAGTTTTATACCTTTCAGATCCTCAGGTTTGCCCTAAAAATCGAAAATCTTTATTTCGCTTTCTATGAAAATCAAATCTCGTGTTTTAGATAACTCAAAGGCGCTGATTACAAATCCGGTCGCAGTTTTGAGTCTCAAACTCATGTGGCGAGAATCAAAAATTTCATATTATTCAGATCTTCAGGTTTGCCTAAAAAATCGAAAATCTTTATTTAGTTTTCTAATAAGATGGAGCCTCATGTTTTGGATAACTTGAGGATGCTTATAATAAATCTGGTCGTAGTTTTGAGTTTCACACTCGTTTGACGAAAATAAGAAAATTCAGGTATTTGGCTTTCTATTAAGATGAAACCTTGTGTTTTGGATAATTGGAGGGAGTTGATTACAAATCCGGTCGCAGTTTTGACTTTTAGTCTCCTGTGATGAAAATCAGAAATTTCAGATCTTCACCTTCGCCTAAAAAATCGAAAACCTTTATTTGGCTTTCTAATCAGTTGAAATTATGTAGTCTGGATAATGTGAGGGCACTGATTACAAGTCTGGTCGGTGTCCCGAGTTTCGGACTTGTTTGACGAAAATAAAAAATTTCAGACCTTTCGGATCTTCAGGTTTGCCTAAAAAAACAGAAAACCTTTATTTATTTTTCTAGTAAGATGAAACCTCGCGTTTTGGATAATTTGAAGTTGCTAATGACAAATCTGGCCATAGTTTTGAGTTTCAGTCTCATGTGACGAAAATCAAAAATTTTAGATCCTTCAGATCCTCAGTATGTGGGAGGTTAGCCTTAAAATTCGAATTTACTTCGCTTATTTTTAATAAGATGAAAACCTGTATTTTGGATAATGTGAGGGTACTGTTTACAAATCCGGTCGTAGTTTTGAGTTTCAAACTCGTTTGACGAATATAAAAAAATCTCATTTTTGAGATCCTCAGGTTTGCCCAAAAAATCGAAAATCTTTATTCCGCTTACTATGAAAATAAAACCTCGTATTTTAATCTAACTCATGTGACAAAAATCGCAAATTTCAGATTATTCTTCAGTTTTGTCTAAAAAGTCGAAACTCTTTATTTGGCTTTCTAATAAGTTAAAACCTCGTGTTTTGCATAATGTGAGAGTGTTGATTACAAATCCGGTCGTACTTTTGAGTCTAAGTCCCGTTTGACGAAAATAAAGGATTTCAGATCTTTCAAATTTCCAGGTTTACCTGAAATTTGATATGGTATTATTTAGAGACTCATCAAAATACTGGAAAATTTGATATAGATACTGCGCGTAAAAGTGCGTAGAACAAGTATAATTTTTTCTGCAAGGATTTGCTGCAAAGAAAAGGAAAACATTATGAATTTGAAATAAAGCAAAACCTTTTCCTTCTATCTTTTCTTTGCCCACTCTATCTTTTTCTTCTACCTCCACCTTTGAAGGAAATGCTTCATTTTTATAAATACCGGCTATTCTAGGAACGTTTTGCGTAACATCTATGTATCGAGAACATGGATCTTTTATTTTCGATGTATCGATACCATCAAGGTAAGAACATTTGTCGATGTCTAAACGTCGATGGTTTACTTCCCACACCGATAGGTGAGGGGAGTATTGTGATCGCGAAAATTTTCGATTTTGAGAGAATACGCTTTTTGGGCGTTTTATGATGTGTACATAACGAAAATCCACGTCACTCATTTCCGTCGGTCTGTCGGTCTGTCGGTCTGTCGGTCTGTCGGTCTGTCGGTCTGTCGGTCTGTCGGTCTGTCGGTCTGTCGGTCTGTCGGTCTGTCGGTCTGTCGGTCTGTCGGTCTGTCGGTCTGTCGGTCTGTCGGTCTGTCGGTCTGTCGGTCTGTCGGTCTGTCGGTCTGTCGGTCTGTCGGTCTGTCGGTCTGTCGGTCTGTCGGTCTGTCGGTCTGTCGGTCTGTCGGTCTGTCGGTCTGTCGGTCTGTCGGTCTGTCGGTCTGTCGGTCTGTCGGTCTGTCGGTCTGTCGGTCTGTCGGTCTGTCGGTCTGTCGGTCTGTCGGTCTGTCGGTCTGTCGGTCTGTCGGTCTGTCGGTCTGTCGGTCTGTCGGTCTGTCGGTCTGTCGGTCTGTCGGTCTGTCGGTCTGTCGGTCTGTCGGTCTGTCGGTCTGTCGGTCTGTCGGTCTGTCGGTCTGTCGGTCTGTCGGTCTGTCGGTCTGTCGGTCTGTCGGTCTGTCGGTCTGTCGGTCTGTCGGTCTGTCGGTCTGTCGGTCTGTCGGTCTGTCGGTCTGTCGGTCTGTCGGTCTGTCGGTCTGTCGGTCTGTCGGTCTGTCGGTCTGTCGGTCTGTCGGTCTGTCGGTCTGTCGGTCTGTCGGTCTGTCGGTCTGTCGGTCTGTCGGTCTGTCGGTCTGTCGGTCTGTCGGTCTGTCGGTCTGTCGGTCTGTCGGTCTGTCGGTCTGTCGGTCTGTCGGTCTGTCGGTCTGTCGGTCTGTCGGTCTGTCGGTCTGTCGGTCTGTCGGTCTGTCGGTCTGTCGGTCTGTCGGTCTGTCGGTCTGTCGGTCTGTCGGTCTGTCGGTCTGTCGGTCTGTCGGTCTGTCGGTCTGTCGGTCTGTCGGTCTGTCGGTCTGTCGGTCTGTCGGTCTGTCGGTCTGTCGGTCTGTCGGTCTGTCGGTCTGTCGGTCTGTCGGTCTGTCGGTCTGTCGGTCTGTCGGTCTGTCTGTCGGTCTGTCTGTCGGTCTGTCTGTCTGTCGCGTCTTTCTACCCTCGTAATCTCAGTAACCGCTGCATGAATTGTGACGAAATTTGGGCAGCGTTATGCTGTGGGATCGTAGTAGGTAATGTTCCTATAATTTTGAAAATCGTTATACGGGGGGCGGAGTAGTTAGCAAAAAACGAAAAATTTCAAATATGCCTCAAACTTCGTTTTTAGGCATTTTAGGGGTTCCTGATCATTTTCTACTTTTTCTTGGGTGGGGGTGAATTTGGGGTGGTTGGGGGGTGGGGGGTTGTAATACTGAAACGTTTTTTGTATTCGTAATGGGCTGTCCATTGATATGTGAATGAAAAACCTAGCGGCATGATACACTTTTTTAGGTCCATCCGAAAGTTGCATGCTTAACCACGTATGTTTTGGAAAAATCGCGTCAGTGGCGGCGCGGCAATAATAAAAAAACAAAAAATATAAAAACAGCTCGAACTTTGTTTTTAGGCGTTTTAGGGGTTTCTGATCATTTTCTACGTTTTTTTGGGTGAGGGTGAAATCGGGGCGGTTGGGGGGTAGGGGGTAGTAAAACTGAAAAATTTGTTGTATTCATAATAGTCCGTCTACTGACCTGTAGAAGAAATAATTAGCGGCATATTACACTTTTTTTAGGTCCATCCGAACATTGGCTTGCCTATTACAGAAACCAATTTTGTGATCTGTACATTTACGAGTTTTGCTTTATTTCGTTCTATGTATATTGCGTAAAGCGAAAATTATTGAATTGATTTTAGTAAAATTTTGACACAGGAAAATGGAAAACGACTCTGTTTTTGAAAAACCGTGTCAGTGGTGGCGCAGCAAGAATCAAAAAACCAAAAACATAAAATCAGCTCAAACTTCATTTTTAGATGGGTAGAAGGCTCTTGATCGTTTCGCATCGTCCAGTTCAAGCATGCAGACAAGAACTGTGGTGCCCTAGTTCCTAAGGAGGGAGACGCAAGAAACTATTTATGAGGGTTTTTGTGTTGGATGTTGTTTTTGCGGGCGGATGGGCGATAATTTAGTTGCAAGGGGATTTTAGACTATAGCTTCATGCAATGGGAAATAATAAAATGGTATCATCATTATGTGTGGGAAGTACTGAGTCAATCGACATGACTCCATTTTTTTGAAAAATTGTTATCCCCACCGGTGTATGGACGGACTTACTATATCGCATCCAAAAATTGAATTGCCTTATTCTACACCGAGCGAACACTGAAAACAAGAGAAAACGGAGCAGATCAGGTTGATTCGAAAGGGCGATTTATTATCTGGTAAACTGCCTACTTACATGCAACATCGTAGTAAACATGAATCCAACCGATCCATAAGGAGGGAGGGGCCATCCTTTCAACATCACCAGAACTCTTAATAGATTTTTGTTGTGGAAAAACGAAAGCATAAATTCCGACTCGACACATCGTTAAATGAAAATATTTATCCGGTCTGCAGCCCGCAAATAAAATGCGATTTGGTACGTGGGAGGTTGCTGTAAGTATATTTTATCGTCGCAAAATTAGCTGATGGAAATATGGTTAACATGTTTACTGTGGCGCCAATATTGAGTGTTCAGTGCACAGAAAAAAATACTGTTGCGTTTTCAGTTAATTGTTAGTATTTTGATGTTTTTCCATAGCTTTAAGCATATTTACAATTATTTCAAATCCATGTCATTGACAGAATTTATTCCTTATATTTAAAGTAATCACAGGTACCCCAATAAATTCAAAATAGTTGTATATTCATTCTAATGATATGTATAATCTTTCTAATATTAGTATTGGCATATAATGCAATCAAAGCATCCTTTTCATACAGACAACATCGTATATCTAATTCAATGGCCCTTGTTGTTCGCTGAACCATAATCAGTATTCGGCGAGACTGACGTCCCGATTCAACGAGCGTAAAAAGGAAGAATAGGGGGATCATCTTAGTATTATTATCGACACCAACGCGTCAACATGGACGAGGTTGTTTCGTTGTGTTGTTTCGGTGTTAGCCGTGCTGTGTAATCTCGTGTTTTTGCTTTTTGCATCAGCAGTTGTGTTATCTAAATGTGTCCAGTTGTATATTAAATGGAGGACCTACTGAGAAATTGGGGGTTTAGAAGAGCTAACACATTTGAATGTAGGTATTTAGATTAGTCATACAGTTATATTTCCGGTAAAAATGCAACAACTGGTGCATGCTTATGTCTAATTCTTATATCATGCTCCTTATAACTTCATACAAAATCACACCATTGAACATCCAAGCGAATCGATCAGCTGTCCTCGCAATAAAATGTGTTGGTCCAAGGAGAAGAAAGTAGTTTAGAATCAATTACCAAACACAGATTCGATTCAACGACAGGCTGTGATTGAATCATTCATTGGAATCCAATGACATCTTGTAGTTGAATCGACAATACGATATAATTCGTTACCAACTTCCCATTTAATAACACATTGCTGTATTTGAGGAATGCTGAGTGTAACGTCCTATTGGATCCAAGCGTAAATTTTTGACAAAACGACAGATTTTTCTGTGTGTGTTACATCACACAAAACTATATTTTAGAGATCATATTAGTATACGTCTCTGAATTTTTTTATGGTCAGCCTCCCCCAAAGGCTGAAAGCCTATGGGCTGTGGAAGCGCTGTGAGAGGATAAGAGTCGGTGCACGTTACATTTTAAAACGCTGTAGGTTGTAGCCATCGGGAAAAACATTCCCCGGCAGCGCATTTCACAGCGTCGAAGTTCTCCAAGAGAAGGAATGCTGGAGGAGACTGGTTATTATCTGGGAGAGCTCACTCGAACATCTTCCGCGATAGAATCTGTAAAACAGGGATGGCGATGTTCCAGGCTGAGGACGTTCTTTGTGAGATTAGGCGTATCGATTAATCTAATTGCTCTCTTCTGGATAGTGTCCAGAAGCTTTAGAGTGTGCTTTGAGTGCATCCCCACACATGGGAGCAATACTCCAGCGATGGTCGGATCTGTGCCTGGCAGCAGTCATTTTTTTGACACGTCATATTCTCGTAATAAAAAAAGTTCAAACAAAACGTGAGTGGAATTTTTGAAAGTTCTATAGGGTCTATCAAAACATTTTTTTCTACTTCAACCCTTATACCTCAAACCCAACTTTTGTTTTTAAAATAGCACCCAATAGTTCTTCCTACACAAATTAAGCCCTTATTTTATTTAGAATCTTGTATTAGCTTTGATTTTATATACAAAGTATTTTTTTCGTAGTCATAAGCATAAGGTAAATAAAATAAGGATTTGTTTGAGGCGTTAAATTTTTGTAAGAAAAAGAGATGAAAAAACTAACTGGGCTTTTCAAGGACCTATCATACCATGCCTTCGAAACATTGTGTATTGTACTTCAACCCCTAAAACTCACCCCCAACTTTTTTTCAAATAGCACTTTTCCTAAATGGCTGAAGTCATAATTTTATTCAAAATCTTGTAGTGCATGCCTTTGATTTCATATACAGAATGAATTTTTTCATAATTTCATAAGTATAATACAAACTGTAAATAAATAAGTGAGAAACATTTAAGGGGGTGACTCCTCATCGAAAAAAATATAGGATATATTATTATTTATTATTATTTATTTATTCATTTTAAAAGTTACATGAATAAATGAAGGTAATTCACAGAAGGCATTGCCTTGTGCGTGAACACCCCCCGGTATATAAAAATTAGAATTTAAGTTCATATGCTCCTACTTCTCGTGCACTCACTAACTTGTAGACCTTTCCATGATTAGTCATCTTTTGGTTTCTCCTATAATCCTGCTGTTTCTACCATTTCGACCAGTAAAACTCCCATCTCTTGTGTAGTCAAACATCAACCATATTAATTTTCCTAAGCTTTGTTCAGAATAACTTCACAAATAAATTTTGAATTACTACCTCGTGTCATGTCATTGGAGCATCCCTTGTTAAGATACAGCACCTTAAAGGGGGTACATAAAATTTATTTAACAATTTTTTTCACAAGTACTAAAATATGCAATACAATATTGAAATTAAGCTGACATTTTCCACTATCAGAAAGACACTTAGCCAGTAATTTATCTTGTTTACCCCATGATCGTAAGGGGTGGAAAACGCAACCCCTAAAATGTATTTCCAATGCAACGTTTTATCTTATTATTTGTTTACCATTTAAAAAATTACCACCGATAGCTTGTTTCATTCTGAACAAAAAATGTTTCGTAAATTTTTTGCCCAAAATAAACCAGTTCGCAGGAAAAAAAATTACGAGCAAGATACATATCGCATATTCGGAGCTGAATGCCCCCCAAGGGAGTTATTAGTTCTTTCGGTGTCGAGTGGGAGAAAATGAAATCATGAAGACTAACCCAGAAGCAGGATTTTGACAAAAAACGTGATTTGGAGACGTGTATCTCATTTCTGTCACAAAAATAAACCAATCGACTAACCTTTAAACTTTTTGTATATATACACGAATTTCTACGGCGGTCGCCGCTTCTCCGTACCCAGCCTCCAAACTTTTCTGTCCTAACACATATGTTCTTGTAAATCCCCGTGTAAATCTCTAGCGTCCATTGCTTCGTTGATATCATCCCTCCAGCTTCTTCTAGGTCTTCTTCTTTTTTTCCGTTCCGGTGGTATCCATTCTAGTACTCTTCTTGGCCATCTTTCCTCCCTCATTCTTTTTGTATGTCCGAACCATTTCAGTTGCTTCTTCTCAACTTCGCCTATGATATCTCTATCAAGGTCCATGTCCCTTCTGATAACTTCATTTCTGACTCTTTCGAGTCTTGATCGTCTACAACTTCTCCGCATAAAATCCATTTCAGTCGCCCGTAATTTTCTTCTGTTGTCCTTGGTTACATCCCAACTTTCCGACCCATATGTAATTACACTTTTTACTAATGTATTGTATATTCTCTTTTTTTGTATGTTTTCTAATGTTTCTTTCCCACAATATTGAGTTTAGTGCTCCAATGGCCTGTCTTCCTTTACGTATCCTTTCTTGAATTACGTCATTACCTGTTCCTCGTTTATTAAATATTACACCAAGCATTTACATTTCTCTACCCCCTTTATTTGTTCCTTTTCTAACTTTAATGTATTGCATGTGTTATTTCCTACTATGAGGTATTCACATTTGCTGAAATTTATTTTTAAACTTAGTCTTTTTGTGGAGGTCAAATAAGCCCGCGCATACGTTACTTGCGTGTCAAAAATAAATTCCAGCACTTCGATTGGTGGGGACATTTGGCAACAAAGCTCTTCGATTCTGCTTCCTCCCCCAAACTCCGGTATGCTCCCCGATGTTCAAGAATACCGCCTTTCACTATCAATAGAGTAGCGAGGAAGTGCACATGATATAGCAGTACCTGGGTGTGCTCCTTCCTATTGATTTCAAAAATAGAGCAACAGTAACATGCAAATTAAATGAGTGGAATTAGTATTGTAACATACTGTCTACTATGGTGTTGGTGTATTGTGTGCTAGTTGTCATGTATCACGTAAAGTCAAAATGTTAGGTTAGATCTTTGACGTGTTAAACGTCATCGAATCAGTTTTCGAGAATGAGGGATGGGCGTTCTAGAATGTCATCTGGGGTCTCGAATTCTCTAGATGGTTCGATGACGCATATATAAGGCGCTACGAGTAGCGTGGTAGTAGTTGTGCTGAGAGGAGATGAGGTTAAGAGATATTGTATTGAGTTGTGAAGTAAAACAGTGAAAGTTACGTCCAGTTTGATTCCTTGGAATACAGAAAGAGCGGCTGTCGTGACACTATCACGGCTCAACACACAATCAGCTGTCTTACTCACGGTCGGTTCCTTTGTGATGATGTGTTGCAAATATCTGACGCCAGCGACGCCACTTTGGGACAGTTTCATTCGCCCTGATAGGGGCGAAGTAGAAAAAAGTGTACAACAGAGCAGAATTAAGAAATAATACTCAACCCATGAGATGCAAAAAACCTTAAAATTAAAGCCATCATAAAGTTTATGTTGTCCTCAATGTTTACCTTCCATAAAGTGGTAGATTTGCGCTGTGATTTCTATTAATTAACTCGACATCCATATTCTATGTAGATACCATGACCCTGCCGCGCCGCCGCTGTTGAAATCAGAGCCAATCTAATCCAAAATGTCGATGCGCAAAGGGATCGGCGCCAAGCATCCCCACACTCAGAAAAAGCTGTCGTTTTATCAAAGACTTACGCTTGGATTCAATGGGAGGTTACACTCAGCATTCCTCAAATACAGCGACGTTTTCTCCAATGGGAAGTGTATAGTTGGTAGCGAATCATACCGTATTGTCGATTCAACTACAAGATGTCATTGGATTCCAATGAACGATTCAATCGCAGCCTGTCATTGAATCGAATCTGTGTTTGGTAATTGATTCTAAACTACTTTCTTTTCCTTGGACCAACAGATTTTATTGCGAGGACAGATGATTGATTCGTTTGGATGTTTAATGTTGTGATTTTGTGTGAAGTTATAAGGAGCATGATATAAGAATTAGACATAAGCTTGCACCAGTTGTTGCATTATTACCTGAAATATAACTGTCTGACTAATCTAAATACCTACATTCAAATGTGGGTGTTAGCTCTTCTAAGTCCCAATTTCTCAGTAGGACCTCCATTTAATATATGTATAACTGGACACATTAAAATCATGCAATTGCTGATGCAATACGCAAAACCACGAGATGACACAACACGGCTAACACCGAAACAACACAACGGAACAACCTAGTCCATGTTGACGAGTTCACGGTGATAGTAGCACTGAGATCCTGTTCCTGTTCCTTATTCTTACCTTCATTGAATCGGGACTTCAGTCCCGCCGAATACTGATTATAATTCAGCGAACGACAAGAGCCATTGAAACAAAATTAATTTTTATCAGATGAATTACCACGAACTGCTGTTGCAGTAATAATTTTTTAAAATGGAATAGATTGTATGCTTTGCTTAAATGAAACATAGGGTAAATTTCGAAAACAAAAGGATGTTTTGATTGCATTATATGTCAATACTGGTATTAGAAAGATTATACATATCGTTATAACGAATATAAAATTATTTTGAATTTATTGGCGTACCTGTAATTACTTCGAATATAAGGATTGAACTCTTTCAATGACATGGGTTTCAAACAACTGTAGATATATTTAAGGCGACGGAAAAATATCCAGATACTAACAGTTAATTGGAAACGCAACAATATTTTTTTCTGTGCACGGACCTTGAGTAAAACAGCTGATTTCTGTTGAGCCATGACATTATCATATATCTCAAATAGCTACATTAGACCAACAACCAAATCAAAGACTTTTTAAAACAAATTCACCATTAGCAGTTGAGTGTTGAAACTTCAAATGAAGTTTTGCAAATAAAGAAAAAACAATCCATACAAATACATTTCGAAAGCTTCCAAATGAGGGTTCAGCCATCGCAAGGACGCCGCGCCGCCTGCGTTTTTCTGCAACAAAGACAAAGCTAGCCGAGAATTCAATTACCTGAGTCCCGTTCGGTGTACAAAGGTAACAAAGTTACAGGCGCTTACTCGTTAGAGCCTCAGTTGGAAGTGGTCAAAGAGCAAGTATTATAATTCAGATAGAGACCCTATACCGTAATTGGACCGCAAGGCCCGCGCGCAAATTGGGACTGTCCTCGGGACTAATGAAGGATTATGTCGGTTGAGACGGAGGAGCACAGCGGACATGCTGATTTTAATGAAACGAAATCCTTTTAATTAAGATTGTTTAGGTGCACGGCCAACTCTAAGTCGGACTTTGCAGAGTGTATTAGATGCCGCTTTGTTATATGACAGCGCGTACATGGCTGATAAAGGGCTTTTCAATAAGAGCACTAGATTTACATCACAGCATAGTAAACAATCAGCATAATATCTCTGAGGATTTCCTATATAAAAATGGTTCCCACAAAATTTGACCTTGAGAGGATTTATGGATGATTTTACGGCTGTGAAGTTTGGGTAGAGATGCGAAAATGAAAATATCGATACCGGTACCAACTCGATATTTTTTAGCCTCATAGGCGCGTTTGGTTCGTACAGAGAATTTTGTGCAATTGATTACACCCCTCAATAATTATATAATTATTTTCGATACCGATACACATACAAAAGTATCGATACCAGTCTGGAATCGCTCAAAAGGTATCTAAGATAAAAATAGTCGATATTAGTGCAGAAGTACAAGTATCGAAGTACCGTTATCATCCCTACAAAGAATCATCCAAAAGTGGGGATGCGCGTGTAATTTCCGCCAACTTGAGTTATTGTGCTGGTTGTTTACTATGCTGTGATTTGTATAGCCTGCAATGTTAGTTGGTTATAAAATATACAGGGTGTTAATTAAGTATGTTAACAAACTTTAACCACGAATGGTACTCCGAAAAATAGAAAGAAAATGTCATATGAATATGGGTCCGGAAATGCTTCCTAAGGGAGCTACGCTCCTTTGTATGGGGCACCCTGAAGACGGTTTTCCCTCGATATTCTCGAAACCATTCACAAAAAAATTACGAAATTAGGTACGATGGGTAAACTTTTGACGCCAAATCTAATTCTGAATTCAGAATTTCATAATTTTAATCAGAGGCGTATCATACGGGAGGAGTTAAGGGCAAAAATAACCTCACTTTCTAAATGGTAATTTTTTTGACATTTTGATTTTAGAATATGGTATTTCAGAGACTTCTACGTAAAAACGGTCTCTTAGTATATCTCGATAGGGCTAACCATTTTCGAGAAAAATGCAAATTATTGAATCACTAACACTGATGTTAGCGTTTTTGAATTCTGTATGTTCAAAAACTCCCAAGTATTGAATTTCACCGTTCCAGCTATGGCAGTTTTGGAAATATTTAAGAGTTCCGGTACTGTTTACTGAAAAAGCGGTGTTGCCGAATCTCAATAATTAACAGAAACAAAATTTTGAAATTGTGTATCTTACCAGGTTCGACATGTGCAATTCATTGCAATAAAAATAAGTAGAGGATTCTATTTAAAATAAATTGAAATAATAGAAATTTGGAAAAATAATTTATTACTTGGCAACGCCGCAAACGCGAAAAAAATATTACAAGGCGAGATAGGGTATAAGTGGATATTTCGATTTAAAATAAAACATACAGGGTGTTACATTTAAAAAAACACAGTAAAATGACCTTCAATTTGTCGTAATTTAAAATTCTGCCAAAAACACCCTGTATAAACAAATTGCTGGTAGCATCCAAAATAATATTCACTTAATATTCAGGTAACTTGCTGTATAATATTATTGAGAAAAGTTGAAGGAACATATCAATTTGGATGTATTACTTGCGACCTTGCAAATCCGGAAATTAATAGAAAATAAATTATAACTTGGCAACGTCGCAACCGATCCCAAAAATGTTTTAGGGTTAAATAGAGATCAATGATGGAAACTAGAAGAATTTAAAAAAATGTATAGTTCCATATAAAAAAATTAAGTTGATCACTATCCTACTTTAACGCAACACCCTGTATATTTCAAAATATTTTTAGAGTAAGCGTCTTAAGTAGCCAAATAACTTTTGTATTTGACATTTTTTTCTATCAGGTATATCTTGCAAGATATCGAAGAATTACGCACTAACTGGACACCCTGTAGAACGAATGGATGAAAATTCCAGCCATGCCAGATTTCTATCAACGCTCTGGAAGAAGAGATATTCGAAGGCCTAGCGAAAGATTGGTATCGTAACAGGCAAAGTGCCTAAAACCTGAAGTAAAGAAGAAGAGAAGAATACTATCTCTGCTTATTAAGGTGGGAAGCAAATGTGATTGGTGGCTCCTCAGACCTCGTTTTCTGCGCCACTGCTCAAGCAAATACCTCCAATATTTAAACATGATAATGAAGTTCGAGAGCAGTCAATCAATCCGCGCGGAGCTGAATAAACATTGATTTAAACTTGCAAATACCACTTTGATTATATTATTGATCCATCGTCGGATCGCCGTCGCTGCTGCTAAGAAAATCGTTTTATT
Organism: Callosobruchus maculatus; assembly: GCA_951848785.1. Taxonomy (NCBI): domain Eukaryota; kingdom Metazoa; phylum Arthropoda; class Insecta; order Coleoptera; family Chrysomelidae; genus Callosobruchus; species Callosobruchus maculatus. The sequence goes on from CATOUR010000007.1 coordinate 303,151, forward strand.
TCAATCTAGGGGACTTTTTCTGTGCAGCGCAAAATGTAAATTCACGATACTCGGAACAAAAATATTCTGTTTCCGTTACTGAGTTTTTCCGGAATTTATTACAGGGGCACAAACAAGAGTTTCGAAGGGATCGATACGCAGAAATGATGCAGTGAAAACGTGAGCGTCTCTTACAAGGTTGCAGAAAACTGCATGTGTTGTTCGAGAGGAATAGGGTTGTCCAAAAAATCTAGTTTAATGAGAGTGATCTTTTTCCATTTATTTGTACTGTAAAATACGAACACTGCCATGTCAAAGGTTACGCCTTGTGTGAGGTATTGGCATTCTGAAATTGTACATCGTAATTTAGTGGATAAACTGGTCTTTATTTGAAACAGATGTAAGTTATATTTATAACAATGGCGTACAAAAATCAGAAAGAGAACTATCTATGTCACATTTGCGTAAAATTAGCTGCTGTCATCAGTGATTAAGCTATTAAAAATGTCATCCATTGGTATGGGGTCTATCAAATAAATAAAAGAATATTAACAAAAAATATATATAATTTGAGAAATTATATTAATAGAATAGATAAAAAATTTAAACAACAACAGCAATTAGGAACACCTTAAAAATAGAATCTAATATTTGGTCATTTGACCATGTTCTTCTACATCTTTATTTAATCTATTTGGCACTGAGTGAATTATATTTGATATTGCAATGGCATCAAGTTCATCCAGCATTCTAGAATATTTTCTCATAATTCATTTAAATTTTGAGGTCTAAAATTTTGCTTATACAGTTTTTTAACAATTATGTCCCGATAGAATTCCTATTGAGACTACAAGAGGGCCATGGCAGCACTTCCATATTATTAGCTTGAAACCAATTACTTACAGAATTGGTGGTATGAACAGGACAATTATCTGGTTGATATATCTAGTTATTTTCAGGATAAACTTGTTCAATGAATGGGAGCATTATATTTTCTAAAATGTTACTGTATATAGCTTTTGGCGTTAAACCTTCCTTCTATTATCCAACAAATACCAGGTCCATGGATACTTATCCAGCATAAGTTAACAGAAACCCAAAAAAGGCTGATATTGAGAATCCTATATCGTTAGAAAAGTAATCAAATTTTACACTTGAGTCTATAAACCATTTGAAAAAAAAGTTATCTGCGATTGAAGTTTCCTTAATTAATCTATTAATTTCCCCAACTACATAAAGAATTCAAGTTTAACCGCGTTTCATGTTTAGTCATACCGCAAGGTCACGGCCTTCTAGGTTTTATAATCGCTGCGATTTCAATTTCTTTCTGATGCCTACTTATACCAAAAATGGTGATTTACGCCTAAACGGTTAGTTTAAAGTTGCTTATATGATACATAAAATCACACTAGAGTTCACCAATGGATCCAAATATACAATAATATACATAATAATATTCAAAAAAATGTGTGCTTGATATAAATCACCCTGTATAAACGTCTAAATTTCTCTAAAGTGAAAATATTTTAATGTTACAGCCCTCAAGGGTCCTCACCATGTTCAAGTGACAGATTTTGAAAATTAGGTTTATTAAGCCCTAATCTTCCGCCCACTCACTACTGGCTCACTCTGTATAATTCAGGAAGGGTGTTATATGTTTAAGATGAATTGATGCGTTTATCGAAAAAACGTCATTAGTACAAGTGAAAAAAACTTCCCAGCATGTAAAACATTGATTAGATTGATTTATTGCCATATCTGGTAGGAGTAAAAGTACTCGTATATAAGACACATCGTCCACAAGCAGTAATTATTTTATTGTGAAACACATATGAAGAAATGAAGTCAAGTTGATTGACTCAGTACTTCCCACACATTACTGTGATACCAGTTTATTATTTTCCCATAGCATGAAGCTTTAGTCTGAGATCCCCTTGCAACCAAATCATCGGCAGCCTCCCCCCCCCTGAAATTGTCTTCTGCCGCTAGGTCTTTCCTTCACAGGTCAATGGACAGCCCATTATCAATACTACAACTTTTTCAGTTTTACGACGCCCCACCATCCAACCACCCCAATTTCACCCCCACCCAAAAAATGTAGGAAATGATCAGGAATCCCTAAAACGTCTAAAAACGAGGTTTGAGTTGATTTCATACTTTTAGTTTTTTTATTATTGCTACTCTGCCACTGACACGATTTTTAACAAACATACGCGTTTTCCATCCTCGCCACGGTAATAACACTTTGTCAAAATTTCATTAGAATCAATTGAATAGTGTCCTAAAGCAATAAATACTCGTATGTATACAGAAAATCCCTTAGTCCCTTAGTTTCCGTAATAGGCTAGGCAATGTTCGGATGAACCTAAAAGGTTGATTTATGGTTGGGGGGTGGGGGGTTGAAAAACTGAGAAATTTCTTGTATTCATAATAGGCACTAACCTGCGAATTTTGGCAAAAATTGACTTATGAGATTTTTCCGAGAAACGCCTCAATTGATACCTCACGTACCATATTGGCCAGAGGAGAAGTATAAAATTTTCGCTGCTTAAAAATCCTAAAGCTCCCTTGATATCTTCAATTTATTACGTAATAACCTTTCAAATACCATGCATACGTCCATGCTTTCCCACATAATTTTGAAAATGGGCTTTCTGCTCATTAGGCAGCCATCATTTCGCTGGTCAGCGTATTCGAACGCGCTGCCGATGCCGGGCGGCCGCGGCCGCATCAGTGGCCCCGTTGCTCAGAAAACTCCCATTTCCGGAATCACAGACTAATTTCGGGTCGATTCCCGACTGGAGCGACGGGATCGCGCGGATGCAGCCGTGTTCAATTATAGATATTACCTGTTCCCTTCCTTCCCGGGATGCATTCATCCCGTGCACCGCAGGCAGGGTCGGGTTTTTACCGCCCGCCGCGCTGTTATTCACATCTATGCAGCTTCACATTTCCAAGGTATCTAAGATTTCGAAGATTCCAAGGATTTCTAGGATTTAGAAGGTATCGAAGATCTCCGTAGATTTCGAAGATTTCGAAGATTTTGAAGATTTCGAAGATTTCGAAGATTTCGAAGATTTCGAAGATTTCGAAGATTTCGAAGATTTCGAAGATTTCGAAGATTTCGAAGATTTCGAAGATTTCGAAGATTTCGAAGATTTCGAAGATTTTGAAGAATCCGAAAATTCCGTTGATTTCGAAGATTCCAAAAATGTCGAAGCTTTCGAAGATTTCGGAGATTTCGAAGATCACGAAGATTCCGAAGATTCCGTTGATTTTGAAGTTTCCGAAAATTGGGAAGATTTCGAAGTTTTCTAGGATTTTGAAGATTCCGAATTTTCGAAGATTTCGAAGATTTCGAAGATTTTGAAGATCTCGAAGATGCTGAAGATTTCAAAGATTTCGAGGATTTCGACGATTTCGAAAATTTCGAAAATATTTCAAAGATTCTGAAGATTTCGAAAATTTCGATGATTTCAAAGATTTCGAAGATTATGAGGTTTCGAAGATTTTGAAGGTTCAATTATAGATATTACCTGTTCCCTTCCTTGGACACATTCATCCTGTACACCGCAGGCAGGGTCGGGTTTTTAATTACGCCGCGCTGTTATTCACATCTATGCAGCTGCACCGCCTTTATTGACACATTTCCAAGATATCTAAGATTTTGAAGATGCCAAGGATTTCTAGGATTTAGAAGGTATCGAAGATCTCCGTAGATTTCTAAGATTTCAAGGATTTCGAAGATTTCGAAGAATCCGAAAATTCCGTTGATTTCGAAGATTCCAAATATGTCGAAGATTTCGGAGATTTCGAAGATCACGAAGATTCCGAAGATTCCGTTGATTTCGAAGTTTCCGAAAATTGGGAAGATTTCGAAGATTTCTAGGATATTGAAGATTCCGAAGATTTTGAAGATTTTGAAGATTTTGAAGATTTCGAAGATGCTGAAGATTTCAAAGATTTCGAAGATTATGAGGTTTCGAAGATTTTGAAGGTTCAATTATAGATATTACCTGTTCCCTTCCTTGCCGGGATGCATTCACCCCGTGCACCGCAGGCAGGGTCGGGTTTTTACCGCCCGCCGCGCTGTTATTCACATCCATGCAGCTTCACTGCTTTTATTGACACATTTCCAAGGTATCTAAGATTTCGAAGATTCCAAGGATTTCTAGGATTTAGAAGGTATCGAAGATCTCCGTAGATTTCTAAGATTTCAAGGATTTCGAAGATTTCGAAGAATCCGAAAATTCCGTTGATTTCGAAGATTCCAAATATGTCGAAGATTTCGGAGATTTCTAAGATCACGAAGATTCCGTTGATTTCGAAGTTTCCGAAAATTGGGAAGATTTCGAAGATTTCTAGGATTTTGAAGATTCCGAAGATTTTGAAGATTTTGAAGATTTCGAAGATGCTGAAGATTTCAAAGATTTCAAGGATTTCGATGATTTCAAAGATTTCGAAGATTTTGACGTTTCGAAGATTTTGAAGGTTTAATTATAGATATTACCTGTTCCCTTCCTTCCCGGGATGCATTCATCCCGTGCACCGCAGGCAGGGTCGGGTTTTTACCGCCTGCCGCGCTGTTATTCACATCTGTGCAGCTTCACTGCTTTTATTGACACATTTCCAAGGTATCTAAGATTTCGAAGATCCCAAAGATATCTAGGATTTAGAGGATATCGAAGATCTCCGTAGGTTTCGAAGATTTCGGAGATTTAGAAGATTTAGAAGATTTCGAAGATTTCGAAGATTTCGAAGATTTCGAAGATTTCCAAGATTTAAAAGATTTCGAAGAATCCGAAAATTCCGTTGATTTCGAAGATTCCAAAAATGTCGAAGCTTTCGAAGATTTCGGAGATTTCGAATATCATGAAGATTCCGAAGATTCCGTTGATTTCGAAGCTTCCGATAATTGGGAAGATTTCGAAGATTTCTAGGATTTTGAAGATTCCGAAGGTTTCGAAGATTTTGAAGATTTCAAAGATTCTGAAGATTTCGAAAATTTCCATGATTTCAAAGATTTCGAAGATTTTGAGCTTTCGAAGATTTTGAAGGTTCAATTATAGATATTACCTGTTCCTTTCCTTCCCGGGATGCATTCATCCCGTGCACCGCAGACAGGGTCGGGTTTTTACCACCCACCGCGCTGTTATTCACATCTATGCAGCTCCACTGCTTTTATTGAAACATTTCCAAGGTATCTAAGATTTCGAAGATTCCAAAGATTTCTAGGATTTAGAGGATATCGAAGATCTCCGTAGGTTTCGAAGATTTCGAAGATTTCGAAGATTTCGAAGATTTCGAAGATTTCGAAGATTTCGAAGATTTCGAAGGTTTCGAAGATTTCGAAGAATCCGAAAATTCCGTTGATTTCGAAGATTCCAAATATGTCGAAGCTTTCGAAGATTTCGGAGATTTCGAAAATCACGAAGATTCCGAAGATTCCGTTGATTTCGAAGTTTCCGAAAATTGGGAAGATTTCGAAGATTTCTAGCATTTTGAAGATTCCGAAGATTTCGAAGATGCTGAAGATTTCGAAGATGCTGAAGATTTTAAAGATTTCGAGGATTTCGAAGATTTCGAAAATATCGAAGATATTCCAAAGATTCTGAAAATTTCTAAAATTTCGATGATTTCAAAGATCATGAGGTTTCGAAGATTTTGAAGGTTCAATTATAGACATTACCTCTTCCCTTCCTTGGACACATTCATCCTGTACACCGCAGGCAGGGTCGCGTTTTTACCGCCCGCCGCGCTGTTATTCACATCTATGCAGCTTCATTGCTTTTTAGTTTTTTCCTGGTTACTCCACCGCCCATGCACCAATGCCCAAAGATATAACAGCATTACCTATTACCATCCAACGTCCTATCAATTCTTAAATTCAATCTAGATTGGTGCAACAGTTACTGATACTGTGCTCTTGACCAGGTTCAGGAGTCATAATTTGGAAAATTTCGGAGATTTCGAAGATTTCGAAGGTTCCGAAGAGTCTGGAGATTCTGAGGATTTCGAAGATTTCTAAGACTTATAGGATTTCGAAGACTTAGAAGATTTCCAAGATTTCCAATATTTCCAAGATTTCCAATATTTCCAAGATTTCCAAGATTTCCAAGATTTCCAAGATTTCCAAGATTTCCAAGATTTCCAAGATTTCCAAGATTTCCAAGATTTCCAAGATTTCCAAGATTTCCAAGATTTCCAAGATTTCCAAGATTTCAAAGATTTCCAAGATTTCCAAGATTTCCAAGATTTCCAAGATTTTCAAAATTTCCAAGATTTCCAAGATTTCCAAGATTTCCAAGATTTCCAAGATTGCCAAGATTTCCAAGATTTCCAAGATTTCCAAGATTTCCAAGATTTCCAAGATTTCCAAGATTTCCAAGATTTCCAAGATTTCCAAGATTTCCAAGATTTCCAAGATTTCCAAGATTTCCAAGATTTCCAAGATTTCCAAGATTTCCAAGATTTCCAAGATTTCCAAGATTTCCAAGATTTCCAAGATTTCCAAGATTTCCAAGATTTCCAAGATTTCCAAGATTTCCAAAATTTCCAAGATTTCCAAGATTTCCAAGATTTACAAGATTTACAAGATTTACAAGATTTCCAAGATTTCCAAGATTTCCAAGATTTCCAAGATTTCCAAGATTTACAAGATTTACAAGATTACCAAGCGAGTTACGCTCGGACCCTGTATGGTGACGGACGTGTGGAACGGAGCGATATAATTATTTTCTCGGTATCCGTTTGTTTACAGTGTTTTTCTTGTATAAATAAGTACCCTAAAAATAAATAAGGTGATATAGTGCACAACATGCCTCCCCCGCCCACGGGGGCTGGAGGTGGCTCTCAAACATTGGACGATGGTGGTGCAGTGATCAATGTTGGTGTCTTCGATCTGACCCATGAAGACAGTGATGCAACACCCGATGCAACCGAACCGTCGCCGTCGGTTGTGAGCCAGCCTAGCAACACGGCAACATACCCTCCCCCCCGCCTGTTTGGTGTTGACAGAGATAAGTATTCCAAGGATATATATGTTTACATAGAAAAAACGGATTCAGGCAGTATTGGCAGACTGCATCCTATGTACGTAGGCCATATTTTACATAAAAAATTAAATCTTGGCAACGTGATCACAAGAGTCAGCAGTGTAGGACGTAATCGAATCAAAGTTGGTATTCGCTCGACTGAAGATGCAAATAAACTCGTTGTAAATGACGCCCTAAAAAAAGAGAATCTAACAGCTTATATCCCCAATAACCTGTTGGTGCGCAAAGGTCTGATTAAAGGAGTCGAGACCTCCTTTAGCGATGAGTACCTGAGAGACAACACTATTTCTAGGCTTAAAATTTTAGATGTGCAAAGACTCAAACGGAAAGTTGTGAAGGACGGTACAGCCCAATACATTCCTAGACAAATGGCAGTAATTACCTTTGATGGGAATGCTTTACCCAGTGAAATATGTATAAATAGTGTCTTGTTCAACGTTGAGCCTTTCATACAACGAGTAATTCAATGTTATAAATGTCTGCGGTATGGGCATGTTTCAAACCAGTGCCGCAGCACATATATCAAATGCATTCTTTGTGGGAAAGCTAAAGACGACTCTCACAATTGTAATGATTCTGACATATTTTGCATTCATTGTAACACAAATATGCATAGATCTACTTCTAAAACGTGTCCTGTTTACATTGACCAACAAAAAATTAAGAAAATCATGGCAACGTCCAACTTGTCATTCATAGAAGCTAAAAGCAATATTGATAAGTCATATGCTGGCTCTGTATCAACCAGTAATCGTTTTAATGCACTAGACAATTTGAATGAGCATGATTTTCCTACATTACCCAGCACCCTTAAGCAAGGAAGAACAACACATTATACAGAGAGACCATTCTATTTCTCGCAAAGTAAACCAGCAACCCAAGCGGTGCCGGTGGCTGGAACATCAAAAAAACGCAAAACCCAATCCCCACCTGTTGTTTCCCCTGAAAATATGTTTCAATTCTCTCCCGGTCCATCTCAGTCTGTTTTAGGTACCCAGGCATATCAAAAAAATATGTTAGCTAAAGAAGAAACTGTAGATATTATCACTCACTTTTTTCAATTTCTAGTAAATAACTCTCATAACTTTGATGACCTTAAAAATTTGGCTAGAGATAACTTGAAAATCAAGATCAGCAAAATTCTAGATAACATACCTAATGACTCATAACACATTAATTAACACTATCAACGCATTAAAAATAATACAGTGGAACGCTCGTTCCGCAGTATCAAATAAAAATAGTTTAAGTCAATTTCTATCAGAAGACAAAGTAGATGTTGCACTAATAAGTGAAACTGGGTTCAAGCCAAACGAAGCAATCAAATTTAATGGATACAGTATAATTCGTCGAGACAGGTTTGATGGCAAGGCTGGTGTTGCCATTCTTGTAAGACAAGGTTTGAGATACAAACAATTAGCCATTGATGAAAATTTCAACGAAGGCATTCAAGTGTGTGGTATAAGTCTTTCCTGCAATGACTCGGATATAACTTTTTTGTCTGTGTATAAGCCACCAAATGTACAGTCTAACACTTCAGATTGTGAAGCCATTTTTTCCCAGGTGAGTGACCCCTTCGTCATTGGGGGGGATTTTAATGCTCACTCTTGTGTGTGGGGTTCTGCTAGTGAAAATGCCGCGGGGCGGCAAATACTAGACGTATGTCAATCTCATGACTTGATTATTCTGAACACAGGTTCCCCTACTAGAGTTTCAGCCCCTAATACTCAGAATTCAGCTCCTGATATTTCTATTGTCTCTCCTGATGTTGCACCATTAGCAAATTGGACGGTAATGGATGACACCTTGGGATCCGACCATCGTTTGATACGCATCGTTATACAAGTAAGAGCAGTGATGAATGAAATTATATATCCAAAATACAAGTGGAATTTGAAGAACGCCAACTGGCCTTTATACTCCCAACTGCTCGAGGAGGCTTTCAGAGAAACCCCTTCACTTAACTCGACAGAGGATAAATATGCATACTTCTTACAGAAAATCAATGATGTAAGTGAAATGACCATCCCAACTTTTAAGCCGTTTAAAGCCAGAAATCGAGCTCCACCACCATGGTGGGATGAACAATGTACAGCTGCAGTGAATCAAAGGAAAACTGCACTTATAAACTATAAACAAGATAGTTCACTGGAAAATTACATAGAATGCCGAAAGATGCTCGCATATGCAAAAAGACTGTTCAAAGAAAAAGCAAAAAGAGGATGGAGAATCTGGGTCTCTCAGCTGAATAAAAACACACCTACATATGAATTATGGAATCGAGCTCGGGTGGTGAAAAGAGTACTGCTACAACAAGAAAAGTGCACCGATTTTGGTTGGCAGGAAGAATTTCTCAAAAAATGCTCCCCCACAATCGCAAGACCGGACATTGGACCTAAACCTGACTTCGCAGACCATGCATTTTTCTCTAGGGAGCTCCAATTATGTGAACTAAATTATGCTCTTAAAAAATGTATAAATACTGCTCCAGGGTATGATGAAATAAAATATCCAATGCTTAGTAATCTTCCTACAAATGCTAAGCTGTTTCTTTTGGATATATTCAACGATGTTTGGATTAGAGGTATGTCCATAGAAGAATGGAAGAGGGTTGTTGTTGTCCCAATACTTAAACCGAATAAAGACCCCAATGATGCAAACTCCTATCGCCCTATCTCACTTTTATCATGTGTCTTTAAAACATTTGAACGGATAGTTAAGGCTAGAGTGGAGTGGTGGTTAAGATTTCATCCCCTCCCTGCAAATCAGTTTGCATTTAGGCAAGGCGTAGGTACCATAGAGGCAGTTGCAAACATTGTCACTGACATTCAAAGCTGTTTTTCCTCCAACGGCTATTTAGGAGCAATTTTTCTGGATATCTCTGGAGCTTATGATAGTATTGATCTAAAACTTCTACAATATAAAGTTGCCAAATACGGTATACCTCCTCATGTCGCTTACATCATCTCTAATCTATATTACAATAGACTTCTATATGTTCGGGGTTCTCCGACCTCTAAGCTGGGACCTCGTCAAGTTTTCTATGGTTTACCCCAAGGTGCAGTTTTGAGTCCCATCATGTTCAATTTATACACCCATGACCTGCATAGCATTAATTTACCAAGTAAAGTCATACAGTATGCCGATGATATATGTATCTATACAGACAATTCAAAACTTACTGAGTGCATCAATACTCTCGATCACTCAATGTACCGGTACAAACAATGGTTCTCGGACAATGGTTTTGTTATATCCGATGAGAAGTCTACTTTCAGCATATTCACTCGTCACAACGTGCAACCACTTAACAACATTGAAGTAGGTGGCTTCACTCTCAAAGTGAATAAAGAAGTTAAGTACCTCGGAATAATTCTGGACCGGAAACTTACCTGGAAACCATTCATCAATAACATCATTATCAAATGTAATAAGAGTCTCAACTTCTTCCAAATGACATCAAGAGTCTGGTGGGGTGCTGACCAGAAAATTGCAATAATGTTCTACCGCTCTTACGTAAGATCCATTTTAGATTACGGCAGCATCTTCTATGGCTCAGCCAGTGATTCGTTACTACGCAAGCTTGACGTATTACAGAATAAGTTCCTGAGAATTTGTTTAGGCGCTATGAGATCCTCCCCTATAGAACCAATGAGGGTTGAAGCACTAGAACCTCCCCTTCATCTACGCAGAGGAATGTTAGCTTCTAGATTCCTCATTAAACTAACTTTTAAAGATTCAAGCTTCTTGAAGGACCTATATAATCTCAACGTCCAAGACCTTACTAACAAATACTGGGTGAAGAAAAATTCTCCTCCTCTTTGTAAAGCAATCCAAGAATTTAGTATAGAAACATGTCAAATGTTGGAAAACCATGAACCCCAGATTGCTAACTTTTTCCAACTGATTTCTTACAGCGGCATTATCATTCCATCATACAGTGACGTGCCATCTGTCAATAACAATATCCTAGCACACATCTGCCAAAGTCACATAAACAGTATGCATATATACACAGATGCGTCAAAGCAGTCTTTGGGAACTGGTTGTGCCTTCTATATACCGTGCTTAGGAGCAAGATTCATGTATAGGCTGCCAAACCAAATATCCATCTTCTCTGCCGAAGCCGTCGCAATTCTTCAGGCTATCAAGTATGTGTACGACATGCATTTCAAATATGTTATCATCTTTTCTGACTCTCTGTCAGTCCTTACTGCCATCAAGAACCTAGATCTGACAAAAGACTCAAACTCTTACATAGTCAACATAAAGAATAAGATATGTGAGATGCAGGAGAAAGGATACGATATCAAATTTGTTTGGGTAAAAGCACACTGTGGAATTTCAGGCAACGAAAAAGTAGATCATCTGGCAAAGGAAAGTATTGTAGCAGGCACTGATTTGACTGTACCGCTGTCAAAGCAGGAATATTATTCACTTTCAAAGCAACTTCTACAAAAGAAATGGGCATCCGAGTGGAGAGAATATTGTTTTACTCATCCTACTAGGTATACTTTCATTCATCCCAATATACCCTGTACATACTGGCATGACGACTTTAGTATCCCGAGGAAGTGTATATCTTCCATCATAAGGCTGAAAATTGGACATGGTTCATTTCCATCCCACCTAGCAAGACTACACATCATACCATCAAGCTTATGCCCACATTGTGAGTGCGAAGGTGATTTGGATCATATATTTTTTGGCTGTTCAAGAAACATCACACACTGCAATCACCTTTACTCCAGTCTTATTAGATGCGGTGTTACTGCTCCCATGAACACATTACATGCCCTTACTCTAAACAGGAAAGACGTTATCCATCAGTTTATTGCATTCGTTAAAAACTCTGGCATTAAAATATGATTTGTTCTAGCTACTACCTCTGTTCACAACCTCTGTTCAATAGTAAACCCCTTACCGTGGCCTAACTTGTACGTGTGTGTGAAAACGAAAATGCCTTAACGGGCCCTTAGGCGAGAAGCGTGTGACCCTGTGTACTCCTTTATCCTATATCCTTCCCAAGTTAGGGCGTGGTTTACTATTTCTTCTTCACCGACATATTTTTTCTTCTGTAACCAGCTTTTGCTTCCGGAATAATACTACTTCATCCTCTACCCCATAGGTTTCTTTGTGCTGGACCATTACGATTGCTTCTAAGGCTTGTAACCGTGTAATTTCTTTAGTAAATCACAGTTTCTGGCTGATGGGACAAGTTCCTACTGCCATTAAAAAAAAAAAAAAAGATTACCAAGGTGTCCAGGATTTCCAAGATTTCCAAGATTTCCAAGATTTTCAAGATTTCCAAGATTTCCCAGATTTACAAGATTTACACGATTTACAAGATTTACAAGATTTACAAGATTTACAAGATTTACAAGATTTACAAGATTTACAAGATTTACAAGATTTACAAGATTTACAAGATTTACAAGATTTACAAGATTTACAAGATTTACAAGATTTACAAGATTTACAAGATTTACAAGATTTACAAGATTTACAAGATTTACAAGATTTACAAGATTTACAAGATTTACAAGATTTACAAGATTTACAAGATTTACAAGATTTACAAGATTTACAAGATTTACAAGATTTACAAGATTTACAAGATTTACAAGATTTACAAGATTTACAAGATTTACAAGATTTACAAGATTTACAAGATTTACAAGATTTACAAGATTTACAAGATTTACAAGATTTACAAGATTTACAAGATTTACAAGATTTACAAGATTTACAAGATTTACAAGATTTACAAGATTTACAAGATTTACAAGATTTACAAGATTTACAAGATTTACAAGATTTACAAGATTTACAAGATTTACAAGATTTACAAGATTTACAAGATTTACAAGATTTACAAGATTTCCAAGATTTCCAAGATTTCCAAGATTTTCAAGATTTCCAAGATTTCGGTATCCAAGATTTCCAAGACTTCAAAAATTTCCAAAATTTCCAAGATTTCCAGGATTTCCAAGATTTCCAAGATTTCGAAGATTTCCAAGATTTCCAAGATTTCCAAGATTTCCAAGATTTCCAAGATATCAAAGATTTCCAAGATTTCCTAGATTTCCAAGATTTCCAAGATTTCCAAGTTTTCCAAGATTTCCAAGATTTCCAGGATTTCCAAGATTTCCAAAATTTCCAATATTAGCAAGATCTCCAAGATATCTAAGATTTCGAAGATTTAGAAGATATCGAACATCTCATAGATTCCGTAGAATTCGAAAATTTCGAAGGTTTCGAAGATTTCGGAGGTTTCAAAAATATCGAAGATTCCATTGATTTTGAAGATACCAAAAATTTCGAAGGTTTCGAAGAATTCGGAGATTTTGAAGATCACGAAGATTCCAAAGATTCCGTTGATTTTGAAGTTTCTGAAAATTGCGAAGATTTCGAAGATTTCTAGGATTTCGATGATTCCGCAGATTTTGGAGATTTCGAAGATTTTGAAGATTTCGAGGACTCCGAAGAATTCAGAAATATCTAAGACTTCGATGATTTCAAAGATTTCGCAGATTTCAAAGATTATGAAGTTTCGAAGATTTTGAAGATTCCGAAGATTTCGAAGATTTCGGAGGTTCAGACGATTTCGAAGATTTCGAGGATCTCAATGGTTTCTAAGATACCGAAGATTTCAAGATTTTCGAAGATTTCGAAGACTTCGAAGATGTCGAAGATTTCGACGATTTCGAAGACTTAGAAAATTACGAAAATTTGGAAGATTTCAGAAATTATGGAAATTACGAAGATTCCGAAGATTTCTAAGATTCCGACGATTTCGAGGATTCCAACGATTTTGAAGATTTGTAAAATTTTGAACTTTTTTTGAGAATTCTAAAAATCTTGAAAAATGTCCAAATTTTAAACATTGCACTTATTGCCACTGTAGTAATAATTTTTTTCACTACAAGTCGTGGTGAATCGTTTCCGAGATGCAGCACTTATAGTATTCTTACACGTAACTGAGCACCCGTTAGATATTTACTAAAAAAAAAGCTTTGCAATCTACCAAGTTTTACGAAATAAATTGATATTTGTCATGAAGTCTATAATTTTCAGATTTGTATACGATGCTGCTCGTAAACATGGAACTGCTGCATTTATGCTAATAACGTTGTGGATATCGTTAGCTGCATTTACATTCAGTATTTATTTATTTAGAATTTATCGAAATGCAGACCCATCGATATCTGGGTATTAAATATTTATGGACTGTGTCATAATAAAATCTGCGAGTGAAATGTGCTTCAACAATTTTATTCATACTTTTAGATTGACTCATTGCCGTAGCTTCATATTTTAAACTATTTATATTAATTATCCTAATTATTTGTGATGCGCATATATTTTCCAATAAAATAATAGGCTGTACGGAGCAGCATAGAATAAAAATAAATTATTTATGTAAGCTTTTATGCACAAAACCAACTGGGTGTCACCATAAACACATACACACGGTGTTCGACAAACAAAAATTTTTAAGTACCGGTAGTACTGTAATAGCACCTGTTTTTAATCGTTTGCTAACTTCACATTCTTTCCTTAACCAAAGAAGCTTATGGCCAAGAAACTACTAAACATGAGAAAATCTTGGGGCTGTGGTCAAATTTTAAAAAGAAACTGTGGGTGACTGAATTGACAAGCTTTCAAAAATGTTTATTGCCATCTTCAGGGCTTAAACTTTGAGGTTTGCTAATGAAAAAAAGCACTACATTTTGCTCATGTGTTGGACCTAGCTCTTTTACTTCCCACACCCATAGGTGAGGGGAGTATTGTGATCGCGAAAATTTTCGATTTTGTGATAATATACTTTTTTGGCGTTTTATGATGCCTACATAACGAAAATCCACGTCAATCATTTCCGTCGGTCTGTCTGTCGGTCTGTCTGTCTGTCGGTCTGTCTGTCGGTCTGTCTGTCGGTCTGTCTGTCTGTCGGTCTGTCTGTCTGTCGGTCTGTCTGTCTGTCGGTCTGTCTGTCTGTCGGTCTGTCTGTCGGTCTGTGTGTCGGTCTGTCTGTCTGTTGGCGTTCTTCTAGCCTCCTAATCTCAGTAACCGCTGCATAGATTTTGATGAAATTTGGGTAGTGATATGGTGTAGGGTCGTAGTAGATAATGTTGCTACAATTTTGAAAATCGGTGCATGGGTGGCGGAGTAATTGAATCCCTTATTTCAGAAACCCTACATGTTCCAGAATCAATATTTTGAGAAAACCTGAAGAAACTGTTTTAATAGAAAAGAGAAGTAAAAGATCTGGTGCTAACAGAGAAAAAGGAATGGTGTTGAACATGTGGGGTTTCTCAAATGAACATCCAACTTTTTTTTGATATCATTTTATTTGGCTAGTGATCTGAATAACAATAACATAACAATGCAAAGACAGGTCAGTTTTCATCAACATCTTGAGCATCTATCTTGTCGGGTTTCTGAAATAAGGGATTCAATTAGCAAATATGCCTCAAACATTGTTTTAGGCGTTTTAGGAGTTCCTGACCATTTTCTACTTTTTTTGGGGTGGTCTTGAAATTAGGGTAGTTGGAGGGTGGGGGGTTGCAGATCTGAAAAGTTTGTTGTACTCATAATAGGCTGTCTACTGACCTGAGAGAGAAAGACCTAGCGACATAATACACTTTTTTAGGTCCATCCGATCATTCCTTGCCGACTACAGAAACCAAGGGACTTGAACTTTCTGATGCATACAAAATACATACGAGTATTACTTTGGATCGTTCTGTATTGTGTACGTGGAAACTTCTGAATTGACTTTAATGACATTTTGATACAGATTTATTACCGCGACGAGTATGGCAAGCGCGTATGGTTTTTAGAAATCATTTCAGTGGTGGCGCGGCAATATTAAAAAAATAAAAATATAAAACACACCTCAAACTTGGTTTTAGACGTTTTAGGGGTGCCTGATCATTTTTAATTTTTTTTGTTGGGGGTGAAATCGGGGTGGTTATGGGGTGGGGGTTTGTAAAACTCAAAAATTTGTTGTATTTGTGATAGATTGTCCATTGACCTGTGAAAGAAGCACCTAGTACAACAAAACACTTTTTTGCGATCGGGGAGCGATGATTCAGCTGCAGGGGCATCTAGAATCTAGACTATAGTAAGTTTCATGCTGTGGGAAAATAATAAAACTGTTATCATCGGAATGTGTGGGAAGTACTGAGTCAATCACCTTGACTACATTTTTTAAGAAGTGGATAATATTTTCGATATTCGTCCACCTGGCCTTCTGACGATTTGTAATTAGTTTCATTTTGACTCATAGAGTGAGTATGTAAATTGTCGGAAGTGTACCGAGTGACTTAATTTTTGCAAAATTTTTTGCCACTTAAGCGTACTCTGACGGCTCTTTACCTTTCGCCTACAGTTCTGACAATTGTTTCCCTAATTTTTTACATTATTTCCATATACGTATGGCAAATTTTCAGAGCTGTACTGACGACCTATTCCTATGTTGATACCTCATCATCATAGTCACAATGTCTTAATAGACATGTTGTGAACTCGTAAAATGCATTAAGTCGGAGCTAGAGTACTGCCGACAGGAATATTATCAATAGTTTTGAGAACTGTAGCTCGCCATCGTTTGCGATTTACTGTCAGTTCAGTGGCGCTCTTGATACTCATATCTAGCAACTGTTTCGTCGTATCCACCCAGCGTGTAGGGGAACGGCCACGGCGTCGCCCACTCGGGGCGTGACCCTGAACTACAAGTTTCTCCATATTATCGCTTATGTGAATATGTCCGAAGAATGTAAGCATTCTCATCGACACAATGGAGGATAGTCTCTTTGGATTACCGAGCTCATTCAGTATGGAAACATTAGTTCGATAGGCGGTACAAAGAATTCACAGCATTCTCCTCCACGTCTACATTTCAAAAGCATCTATGCGAGCTCGATCTGCCTTTTTAACAGTCCAAGTTTCCGAGGCATACAAAAATATGGAGAACACAAGAGACTGAACCAGTGACGTTTTGGTAGCTTTAGTGATGTTATGGTCACGCCATATTTTAGTAAGCTTTGTCATGGCCACCCGTGCCTGTTGAATGCGCCGTCGAATCTCATTCTCACAGCTACCTGAATTGTCGATCAAAGAACCGAGGTACATAAAACTATGAACTACCTCACAACGGCCTATTGACCTTATTTCTTGATGATTGTCATGCTCTCTATCTACGATAATAACCTTGGTCTTGTTGTAGTTAATACCAAGATCATATGCTGCACTGTGTTGTTCTAAAACGTTCAATAGAGCTACTAGTTCTTCCTGAGAAGCAGAAATAAGGGTTGTATCGTTAGCAAATCTGTTGATACCTACCCAACCTTGTAAATGGCAAAATGTTTACCGAGTGACCTTTTTTTACGTAGCGAGCTCTCGGTTTAAAACTCTAACTTTATTTGGAACCGTTTTCAGGCACTATGTTCCAGTCACTTTTTCCCACCCGCGTACAGGCACCTATTACGGCTGCAATTAGTTATCCCTCGAATTTAATTTGGATTAAATATATATTACACGAAATTTGATTATAAAATACTGTGCCATAATGTAAATTGTTCATCAAAGCCACAGCCCCATGAAATTATCCGTCGCCATATTTTCACGGAAATTTATCGTACCCTCCTTCATGAACTCCTCCACGCTACCCATAAAATATTCTATCAACTTTGAAATTACAGTAACAGTGATGGTTCCTGGTTGCTGAGGACTCCTATTAGAAGTTACACTATTTATGTAAGCCAAACACACAAAACCAACTGGGTGTCAGTATAAACACATACACAAGGTGTTCGATAACCAAAAATTTTTAAAAAAGAAATAAATAACAATAAGTACCGGTAGTACTGTAATAGCACCTGTTATTAATCGTTTGGTAACTTCACATTCTTTCCTTTACCAAAGGAGCTTATGGCCGAGAAACTAGTAAATATGAGAAAATCTTGGGGCTGCGGTCAAAATTTTAAAAAGATAGTGTGGGTCACTGACTTGCCAAGCTTTCAACAATGTTTATTGTCATCTTCATGGCTTAAACGTTGAGGTTTGCTTATGAAAAGAAGCACTACATTGAGTCAAAGACCTGTGTCTGTCACAAAGAAACGGCCATTTTGATCATCTGTTGGACCTAGCTCTTTTACTTCCACACCGATAGGTGAGAGGAGTATTGTGGAAATTACTTGAAGTCAAGCAGCTAATACATCGGAAATGATGAATAAAAATAAACAGAAAAAAATGATGAGTTAAACACTTCTTATAATGAATCCGCCATCCTACCTCTGCTCATTTTGACCACTCAAAAAAAATGGCGTCAAGGGTCTAGACTCAGTATTTCTCACACATTATCAGTGCTAACAAAAAATTGGGAGTTCCTCTATCCCTACATCGCTCCCATCAAAAAAGTAGACAATGATCAGGGATCTTTGAAACATCTAAAAACGAGGTTTAAGCGATTTTGAAAATTTTCAGGATCAGAAAGCCTCGAAACGCATGTGTTGGTGAACAACCAAACACATATTTCTGTAATCAAAAGATATAAAATTTACGCTATGCATTCTCAAAAAGGATGACACGGTATACGCCAGTAGAAAGTGGGTAGCAGGCCACATAGCAAGCCATGCGTCTGTCATCATGACAGTGTAAAAAAGGCTTGAAAAGAGTCGGTCCGAAGTTTGGAGGAGCTCTGATAATTTTTTGTTATTTATCAATATCTCCGCCATCAATACACTGATTTTCAAAACTTACCTCGATCTCACAGCATTCGCTGCTCAAATTGTCAAAGTTTGATCAAAATCAATTCGATAATTTCCACGTTACACAATACAGAACGATCTCAAGCATGCATATGTATACATCAAACAATTCCAAGTCCTTTGGTTCCTGTAGGCAATGCTGGGATGGTCCCTTTTTCACTGGTCAATTGGGCCTATTATGGATACAACAAATTTTTCAGTTTTACAACCCCCTATAGTCCAGTCACCCCAATTTCACTCCCATCAAAAAAGTAGGAACCCTTAAAACGCCTAAAAACGAAGTTTGGCGAGGGGTTTGAAATTTTTCATGTTTTGCTAATTACTCCGCCGCCCATGCACCAATTTTCAAAAGTATAGCATTATGCGGTTCCTGAGATTATGAGGCTAGAAAAACGCCAACAGACAAATAGACAGACAGGCATATATCATAAAACGGCAAACGTATATCTTAACAGGATATTGAACTTATTGGGAATCGCTGGAAAGGTGTATAGTGTTGAAAAAGGATTATATTTTTTCCAACATTTTTTTGTTTTCCTTTTTGTTTCGGGTACTTCTCGGACCACCCTCGTGCATATCTTCAGATGCGCTCTTGTGTTACAAAACCGAATAAAATCGATAAAACCGATTTACATATGTCTGGTTTATGGGCTGCTGATAAAATAAAAACTTCTTTCTAGTTGTTCGTCGGTCTTAAATACGTCGCATTTCGGTGTCAACACGAAAACTAACAAAACGAAACACTTTCTGTGCTATGTTTTGTACCTCTTCAGTCACTTTATATCTGGCAAAATGGATAATAATGTTCCAAATGCACGCCCAGTGCTTTTTTAATGTTTACGTATTTCCATAGACGGGGTCGGAGAGGAAGAAAGATCCTTTTAGACACTGTTTATTCCTGCCTTCAATATAAAGGATTGATGGATAAAGGATGATTTAAATCGTTTGATTTAAAATTTCTTCCCAGCTTAATAATTTATGATTTGTGATTTAAATATTTTTCGACACAGAGATTTGAAAAAAGATTTAAAATAATGTGCTATCCAGCATAAATTATTTTACATCATTTTTTGATTTAAAATCATTTGCTTATAATAAAAAATGTTTTTTTGATCTAAATCTCTGCAAATGGTTTTAAATCATTTTTTAAATAATTTTTCGATTTAAAATCATTTGCGACTTATTTAAAGCACTTTTTGATTTATATCTCTTTACCGCTAAAAATCATTGTGTAGGTAGAATGTACTTAATACTAAGCTAGTTGCCCATCTGTTACCTATTTCTTTTGAAGAGAGACTATTATGGAAGTCAATAAAAAATGTGGTGATTAACAAAATGAAGTATTATTTTCATTTCCTGAAGTATTATCGTAAGAAAGGTTCCAAATGGAAGGGAAACTTTATTGGTGTCTACGATATCCTGGCATTATATAAATCTACACTGTTCTTTTATTTTGGCTAGTATATCTTGGCGCGTTCAACTAAATTTAGTTTACTTTGGCACAGACTTCTGCATGCGGTCTGATGTGTTAGTTTGTCCAGAGGTGTGGAGCAGTTAGCGTGTGAAGTTACCTTTGGGTCTAATTGACCGCAGTGTGTTAATTAATGGTGGATATTTCAAGTGCGCAGTTTTGTTGTTTCATTGAATATTTCCAAAAATAAAAATTCCCGATAACGATTTTCACTGCCCTCTGACCTAAAAAGAACTAGAGTCCGAAATTCAGCATATTTTTGTTGAAAGTGCAGAGGACCTTATTGGAGACCCCAAGCCCATTTGGGACTAACATAAAGACTCAATTTGTGTGGACGAAATGTAAGTACGAAATTATTAATTTAGAAAAAGGTACTTTAGAGGCATTACTTGAATCACAAAAGTTTTGTTATTTTGTCTTCATGTTTTTGTTTTCAATTATCAGTGTGGGTCTTAGTTTTCGGTTAAGAATTTAAGTTTTGTTACATTTACCTATGTAAACAGTTCATCATATATTTTGTTTATTTTCAATTTTTTCAAAATCTTATGTTAATAAAATATATTTGAGTAATGAATTAGCTGAATGAAATTGTCTTGTTATATAAGTTACATTTAAAAATTTGGAAAAATGACTTTGCGGTCGGTTAGACCCCAATGTGTTATTTGTGTCCAAAAAGATAAGAGTGCAAATTAAGGGTTAGTTACGAAGAAAATGATATTCTTGGTCGAAGCATATTTCTTTAGAATGAGCATTGAAATCAAATATATATTTTTCTTGGTTAAAATTAACCGTAATTCCCTCATCAAGTAAATTTTGCTTAGAGCGAGAAAAGATGTCTTTTTCGTAAGAATATCTTTGCAAGATCATCATAATTCTTGAATTGAGAATTTCTTTTTACGTGTGCGGAGTTTCTGATGTCAAAGCCTGCATCCTCCGCCTCTGATTCTCTAGCCCATCCCGCAAGGTGTTAAGTAATAAAACAGTTGGATTTATTATCACCGAAAAAAGTCGATTGTAAATAAGCCCAATCGGCGAAGGAAGATGCTGTAGTAGAAGAGAAAGATGGTGCGATAACGAATGCCTTGTTAACTTAATTGGTATAAATTTCGTTAATATAAACGCCTGTTGGACCGAATTCTACACGGAAAATAAAAAAAGGTAATCTGATTAGGTTTGTTATGATGATACGTGCCATACTGATCTTTTCCTCCATTCTTAAATTCTAATCATTGTACCACACGCATCACACGATCAATGCATCAAATTTACATACTCCAGGCCTGCTCCTATCTGGGCTTTATGCAGCGTGAGAAGGTTGGGTGGTTGGCTCTGCCTCCGAATAGGTATCCGAGACTTTTTCTAGCAGCTGTTGCAACTGCTAGAGTGACAGATCATCCCAAGAAATATTTTTACTTTAATCAGAGCCTACACGAGGCTGTTTCCTCATTTAAAGCAAACATGCTTTAAGAACTTCATTAAGGGTCTAGGGTACAGCGCGCGAAATTGAGAATTCAAGAAAAGACGTATTCCCGTGTTAGCGAGGAGGCGTGGCCCCCTGTTTCCTTTTTCCAGTGTGTGTGTGTCTAAGATGAGGGGAGATAAGTTCAAAAATCCAAAGGTAGGGTCAAAAGGTCCAAAGGTAAGGTCCAAAGGTCACCATAAAAATGAATTTCGCATTTCCAAGCTCCTGACGTTACCTTTAAGCTTACAGTAATAACTCAAAGAGCAAATTGAAGAAGAAAACTTGCGCTTGTGCAACTATTTAGCCTTTTTTTGATATCGTGTTTGGTTGTTAAATTACAGGCATTTATAGAATTTATGATTTTGCATTGCGAGTTTTTTTGCACATTAAAAAACTCTTTTGAGAAAATCGAAAATAGTTGTCATTCACTAAGGTCCTCGCCTTCTGAAATATTTATATATGTAGTTTGAAAATAGAGTGAGTTATGCGAGAAATTCTGAGACCGTGTTTTACATGGCAAATACGTATGTATAATAAATGTGTATATTTAGGCACCTTAAGGCAATTATATAACCTTGTCACAGTCGGGAGGATCCATACTTAAGAGAGCTGACTCGCATTTCGTTAAAGCTAGTCTTAAAACCATAAGTACTTGAGCAAATCTCTGTTAAATCTACGATAAATGCTCATTCTTCTGTTCTTAAAGCTTTGTTAAATCCTTTAAGCTCTAAGATTACTTTCATGTAGGTATTTTGATACAGGTCACGCATAAAGATAAATTGGTTTTACGTTTCATTTTATTGAGCATTTTCCTTCAAATTTTTAAAACCATTAGGCTTTCTTGAAAACTTTCTTAAAGTCGGTAAGTCTTAACGCAACTGTAAGGACAACATTTAACAGAATTTGTATGACGCCACAATAAAGCTTCCTTAAAGCTTTATAATTTAAATCGACTATTGACCGTATAAACTGGTTTTATGGATACACCTTATGACCTGTTGATAGTATAATTTGAACTTGAGTGTATTTGGTCATAGCCGATGCAGTCACAAAACACAACTCTTATCACAGGCACACCATAAAACCTATTTGATACTTCCATGAAGCTAATAGGCTGCTGAAATGTTTCTTTAGATATTTTCTGTAATTTTGGCTGGTAAAAGCTTGAATAAGTAACTTCTTTTTAGATTCTGATTGTCCATTAGAACCGAGTAATCGCTTGGATACTTTTTTTTGGCAGCGTACAATACTAGGCATTGGAAGCATTGCATTTAACCATATACTATACCTGTCTACAGTAAACCATCTCTTCATTCATCAACATGGATTTATTGAGCAACGTTCGACGTCAAGAATTTTTTTTAAACATGGGAGAAATTGGATCACCGTGTTCAACAACGAGCTGCTCGAAATAACATCCATTCCAATCTATAGCTTCGCAGACGACAGTACATTAATATCGTGCATGCAACTAGGCAAGTCACTATCATCCCAGGAGACGGTATGTCGCCGACAACAACATGCCTCACAAATCAACGTAGAAATCTAAACTATTGTCAAGTGGGGATTACTAAATAAAGCACAGTTTAACGTACAGAAAATTCAGGCAACAACACAGACAGAGAAGTCTCACGTTGGCTCACCAACTGTGGAAGCGGAGGGTCACCAAATAGTCGAGTCACCTTTCGTGAAGTTTTTTGGGATCAACATCAGCAATAAATAACATGTCTTGACATGATCACGTCTTCAGTATTGCTAAAACGGCATCCTAGAAGCTTGGAATTTTGTTCCGCTGTAGGGAGCTGCATGCATCAGAGCAACTACTGGTGCTCTACAAGGCACAGATCCGACCATAGTCGGGGTATTGCTCCGATGTGTGAGGATGCGCTTCGAAGCAGACTCTAAAGCTTTTGGACAATATCCAGAAGAGAGCAATTATACTAGTGGATACGCCTAGCCTCACAAAGCACCTCCACAGGCTGGAACGTTGAAAAAAAGTGGCTGATCTGTCCCTGTTTTACAGACTCTATCACGGAAGATGTTCGAGTGAGCTCTCCCAGGCAATAACACCGAAGGCTGTCCCAACGAGGAACACTAGAGAGCCTCTGCGAGCTCATAAGGATGAGGACCAGGTCGAGGTCCCTACTCTCCGAATCAGTCTCCTCCAGCATCCCTTCTTTTGGAGAACTGACGCTGTAGATTGAGCTGCAGGTGAATTTGTTTCCCGACGGCTACAACCTGCAGCGTTTCAAATCTACGTACACAGACACTTATCTCCTCGCAGCGCTTTTACAGCGCCAATGGCTTTCATATGCTGACCATAAAAAAATGTTATACTTTATGTTCTGCAAAAACACATGGATAAGATAAGATTTCTTGCATCAGATTAATGAACGATGTCATTAACTACAAGATTCATTCGTCATTAAAACAATGACTGTAGTCATCAAAATAATGAAACCGTATTCTTCAAGTTATTGTTGTAGTTCATCACATTAATGAATAGCGTTCATCGATCTAATGAACTTAGTAGTGATAGACATAATGAATTACTTTTCATTACATTGATCAACTCGTTCTTTGGCTCAAAAATAATGAATCTGTTCATTGATTTAATGAACCTTTTAACTGTATTTAGGGGCAGTTTTGGAATATTAAAAAGGCAGATCGGACTCGCATAGATGCTTTTGAATTGTGGACGTGGAGGAGAATGCTGAGAGTTCCTTATACCGCCCATCGAACTAATGTTTCCATACTGGACGAGCTCGGTAATCCAAAGAGACTATCCTCCACTGTGTCGAAGGGAATGCTTACATTCTTCGGGACATATTCACATAGGCGATAATATGGAGACACTTCTTGTTCAGGGTCACGCCCCGAGTGGGCGGCGCCGTGGCCGTTCCCCTACATGCTGTGCGAATATGCCGAAACAGTTGCTGGATATGAGTATCAAGAGCGCCACTGAACTGACAGTAAATCGCGAACGATGGCGAGCTACAGTTTTCAAAACTATTGATAATATTCGTGTCGGCAATACTCTAGCTCCGACTTAATGCATTTTACGAGTTCACAACATGTCTGTTCAGACATTGTGACTATGATGATGCAAAGAAATGTACATACGGTTGTGCAACTAGTCTACTAACATTTATCCTCCACGAAGATGCATACAATAAAGGCAATTTACAGTTGCATAAGAGCGAGGTAATTAAATTTTGGCTTCCCGTAGCTCAGCCTGAATTTTCTCAAACCAGAAACATTATAATCAGAGGAAAAATTCAGCCTCAAAGGCGTTTCACGAAAATGCTGTTATTATATGGTTTCCGCTGCGAATATGTACACGGGCCTGTTACGTTCAAAAGCATAATTTCCCAAGAGAAATCAGTATACAAACGATATTTGGTGGTACATTTGTGGAAACATTTAAACAAGACTTGCGAATATTACTGTTGCCAGTAATGGCGGTAACTGTTTATACAGGATGTTAACGCAACATTTTAGTCAGAGCTTCGAGCCAAGCACAAGCTTAGTAATAATTGATGAAGTGTATCTAAGAGAGGTTTGCAGTGCCTAGATTTTACAGCACCTACAGGGGTGGTGCCAGAGGTAGTAGTAGAAGTAGTAAGGATAGTATGGCTGGTGGACGAGATATGCCTACACTGCGAGGCGGAATGGCCAATGAAGATCTGTTTCAGAGCAATAGATGGAGGCCATATAGGCAGGAGGCAAGTCAAAAACTAGAGGGTGAGCTAACCCCACTACTCAGAATGGTTTCGGACTCTATGGTTCCCCAAGCGCACACGTAAAGGTTCTACAACTTCCTTTTCCCAGGAGGCGACGAATGGAATAGAAGTGACAGTTTCGTATCTTCTCCGATCTTGCGCTATTCATGGACGACTTGACTTGACATGAACTGGGCGCAGGAGCGGGAGTAACTGGCACAAATCCAAGAGTTGAATATTCAGTAAACCTTGGGAGGTATACCATCACAATCTTCCAGGCAGGCTAGAAACAACACCTTCATCTCTACTACTACTACTTTTCTTATAGATAGATAGATAAATAGATAGATTTGATCTTCTTTTGTGTTATATTATTCGGCCTACAAAAAATAATTTTACGTTGAAATGCCATATTGAAACACCATAAGCAAGCATCTAGAAAATGATCGAAATAGTCATTTGCGTTACAGTTTTGCATGACGCCAAAGTCATGTTGTAGTAGTAAGTAGCGAAATTCATTCAGGAATTCGCTCATATTTTCGACTTACACGTGTATTTGGACTTTCCATAGTTTAACCACTGCTTGAGCTACAAAGTATAAATTGTCCAAAATGATCGGATAGACCGGGATCAAAGTTTTTGGTATCGGTTATTTCAGAAGAGTTAGTTGTTATGTAGTCAATGGACGACTTACTTGTTCCAGCTGAGGTAGTGGCTATACGAGTAGAGTCAGTAACAAGTGATGTTAGTTCACACGATATAAGCAAATCGTTTAGTAATTTTGATACAATGTTATCTCGGGAACTGTTAACATTTAAATCACCTACAAGAATAATATGTTTGAAGTTGGTAGTGTCTAGTGAGAGGACAGAAAACAGTGTATCTAAAAAAACATCAATGGAACTTCTACATTGTGATAGTGGCCTGTTAATGCAAATTATGCAAAGCGTTTTCATGAAAAATATGGGACATATCTCAATAGTCATTTCGAAAGAGGGACTATTCAAGTACGGAACAGGTGCACAACGATGCAGGTAGTTTGTTTTAGAAAATATTGCAGTTCCTCCATGTATGTGATCGGTACGTGTGAAGCAACTTACCAGATGATAGCTCCCCAGTCTCAGGTTTTGAATTTGCTCATCACGAAGCCAATGCTCCGATAAGGTTAAAATATCAATATCATTTTGGTTTAAGAAATATTCTATCATAAAGGGTATAGAAAAATTGGCTTGATCGCAAGGAGAGAATCACTGGCACACCCGAAAGTGTGAGACAATCTACCCGCTTGACGTTAAACCAGCTTGAGTCGTCTAATCAAATGTCCAACGGATGCAAATGCGTCCATCCGCAATGCCACCACGGCCTGACCGGCTAAAATCCGTTCCCTCTTCTTTACCTCTGCTCTATCTCCATCCAGCCATCATCGTGAACCATATTCTTCGCAGGGTAAGATGAGATGATCACTTAATCTTGTAGTCGTTTCTCTTTCTCCTTTGCAGAGAGTATTTTGTTGACCATCCCACGTATGATGTTCCATGTCTCTACGCTGGGCAACATCAGCGGGACCATTGTCTCTGGGGCTAGCTCACTCTCTAGTTCTTGACTTGCCTCCTGTCTGTATGGCCCCCATCTGTCCTATCCTTTTCCTATACAATCTAAAAGGCCCATGCCCAAACAGTGCCTCCGTTAATACGACTTCTGCATTCCGTCTTTTATCGACGGTATTCGTCCATTGTTTGACATCAGGGGTCTCGTTCCATATGCTTTGCCTCTTTTAGCAACAAGTATGATGGCGGTATTGCTGTTGTCACTAAACTTATGTAAGGCTCTTGTAGATATCGTGCGATAAGCACTGGTCACCCTCAGCAGAGACTCTCTCTGCTAGCCGTCCAGGACCTTCTGGTACATTTTTGTGGCCGTTCACCACACAGGAGTTCCATGTAGGACGACCGATTTTACAACCTGGCATAGTAGTGCCCTTTTTGTCACTACTGGGTCCTCCTACATTTGGCATCAGATGACAGTATTGCTGCCTTCTTCTCTGCCTTTGACACTACCCTTTTAAAGTGTTCTCCGTAGCACCTCTCGTTATTCAGAGTGACCCCAAGGTGCACTATGAACCTGCTTGTTGGGATTTGCACTCCCTTTAGCTGGAAAACCACGTTAGCTATCTTGCCTCTTGGGCTGCGCATTACAATTGCCTCTGTTTTCTCAAGAGCCAACCCAAATTTATGATCACACATTCACTATCTATTTTGGACAGCGATTCGTTTGCTTTATGGACCAGCTCTGCCACTTGATTTGTCAGGAAAACAAGAGCCAAATCGTCGGCATATGCCACCATCTTCACGCCACTGGGCAGCTAAAGCCTTAACACCCCATCATACAGGATGTTTCACAATAACGAGCCTAAAGCAGATCTTTGGGGCACCCCTGTTGTCACAGGAATTTCGGTTCTGGCTATACAAATTGATTTGTAGTCTAGGTATCAGATATCTAAGGTATTTTGAAATCTTCAGCTTTGCTAGTTGTTTCATAACCATGACGCTATATTAAAAGCATTGCAGACATCTAGAATCACCACTGCACACCATTTCTTCTTGGTTTCTTCCGCAACTTTTGTTGCCACTGGGCCCTTCTACATTTAGCATCAATTGTTGCAGTATTGTCTTCTTCTTTTCTGCCTTTTCCACTACTATTTTGACACAACACCTTCATCACTCCTACTACTACAACTGCTACTACATATTCTCGAAGGTCTGATTGAAGACAAATTTCAAAACTGTGCGATATTCTTGCATCCACTATACATCGTTTAAAAAGCAAAATTAACTAAATTCTAGAGAAGTGAGTTGGCTCAGTGGTTGGAGAGTAAGGTCCCGGTATACTTGCTGGCCGAAGAGAGGACACTGATCCGCCATGGTCAAGCAGGGAATGCGATAAGCCGCGCTGAGGCTAAAAGGCTGACAGCAAGTAAGTGGCAAAGCATATGGAACGAGACCACTGATGTCGGGCAGTGGACGAAACGACTAATACCGTCGATAAAAGAATGGGCGGAATGCAGTCATCGGCAGACGTCCTATTTCCTAACGCAGGCACTGTCTGGGCACGGGCCTTTTCGAGTGTATAGGAAACGGATAGGACGGGTGATGGACGAAAGATGCTTGCACTGCGAAGCGGAAGATACGACCGAGCATTCCCTGTTTCTGTGCGATCTATGGGGGGCATACAGACAGGTGGCAAGTCAAAAACTGGATGGAGAGCTGACCCCAGAGACTGTGGTCCCGCTGATGTTGTCCAGCGTAGAGGCATGGAACATCATACATGAGATGATCAACAAAATACAGAAGGGGGAGCGGCTTCAAGGATATATGAATTGGAAGTTATTCATAAATGTGTTTTAATCATTGCCTCATCTTGCACTACGAAGAATATCGTTCACGATGATGCCCGGTGCAGATGGAGATATAACGTCAGAGGTAAGGAAGAGCGAACGAGTTTTAGCCAGTCGGGCCGTGATGACATGTCGGATGGACGTGATTGCCTCCATTGGACATGTGATCAGAGGACTCAAGCTGGTTCAACGTCGGGCGGGCAGACTCTCTCTCCGGGTGTGTGAGTGTTTTCTGTCCATGCCATCAAGCCGATTTCCTAAACCCTCTATAATAAAAAAAACAACTGCTACTACATACTCTCGAAGGTCTGATTGAAGACAAATTTCAAAACTGTGCGATCTTCTTGCATCTACTATACATCGTTTAAAAAGCAAAATTAACTAAATTCTAGAGAAGTGAGTTGGATCAGTGGCTAGAGAGGAAAGTCCCGTGTTCGATTCTCGTTAGAGGCGAAAATTTATTTTTGTTTTTCCAATCAAAATAAATAACCATAGATAAAAGCTCAGCGAGAATCCCCCTAAGCCTTCACTGTTGGCTTCTAATTAACAGTGCTTTTCCTAGAGTGGCGCCGGGAAGCAGTAACAAAGCCTACACAGAACACGAGGCTAATGACCAGAGCAGTCAATGCCGATGATGAAGTAAAAAAACTAATCTCGAAATAAAAAGATATCTTTACAATCCCTGTAGTGTCTTTATAGGAGAAAAGGCGCAACAATATTGTACACCTCACAGAAACAATTACAATAAATAATACTCTGGTTCACAATGTCGCTATAACTGCAGGACACCTTGTATGTTGTAGGATAATATGCGTGTACGGGGACCATTTATTCAGAATTACGCTGTACCTTGTTGCCTTTTCATTTTTGTCGGTGCACGTTTAATATTTAAATTCGCTTACTTTTTCCTCAGGTATCCGAGAATAAAATTTTTATTACGCGTATAAAATTTTATGCTAGCATTTATTTAGGGAAAAGACGTGTTGTCTTTTCTTGAAGCTGTGCAGTGAATATTGCATGAAGCGACACGTTTTGAGAAAATGATGAGGTCTAGAAGTCGTAGTGAGAGACGTTCTACACGAAATTCCCGCAAAATTAGGTTTTAGTTCATTCATTTTCTTCACTGCCTCGTAGCTATAATAATAAAGGTTCATATTTTTTCAATTTTTCCGTGATCTGTTTTCTCTGTACATAGCTAATGACTGCAGGAGACGTGTTCAGGGTGACCTAATAAGAATGGACGCCGGCAATATCTCGGTAACCGTTAATCATATAACTTTGAGCAAAAAATATTATTAGGTAAATCGGCTAAGAAAAATTGCTGGAAATTATTTTCAAATTCCATAAGTGGGCGCTAGAGGGCGCAACTCTTAGGCTCAATGAGAAAAAGGGGTTTTTCTCAAAAATATGCAAGTAAAGGTATACTATAAATTCTACCATCATGTAGACAGGACAATTCTCGATTTTCTTTGTTAACAGTTTTTTGCTCTATCTTGTAAGATGTAGTGGTGGGGGAATGTCAAAAAAGTTTTTATTTAAATGGCCATAACTTTGGTATAAGTTAACATAATTAAACAATCTAGGTCTCTTTTAAAAGAGCTATTCTTAAGTAATAATCTGTTATATAAAAGTTATTCAAGTTTATGTTGACTTAGTAGCTACAGGGCGGTATTTGAAATCATAACAATTATTACGCATTATTGCGAAAAGTTCAAATCATATGTTACATCGATTTTAACGCAAATATATAGAGGACAAAAACCTCAAAAAGCTTGTGCAAGATTCAACTTCCTATCTATTTTCAAATCAAAGATATCAATAAAACAAGTATTATGACAAGTGTGCTGTGAGATTCAAAAACAATTGCTGCCCTATAGGGAAATAGCTTCCGTCACTTCGTTTTAATAATCATTCTATAGGTAGTAATATTTTTTGCTTGAAGTTATATGATTAACGGTTACCGAGATATTGCCGGCGTCGATTCTTATTAGGTCACGATGTACATTAAAAACCGAATTCCAAATTATGTTTTGCCAGCTGTACCAACTGTCGTACAGACATTAAAAATTTTGGGAGTAGGCGGCAGAAAAGATCTGCTTGTGCGCCATCTGGTACCTGGAGGGTAACGGCAAACCAAAGAAAGTCTCTGCTAAAAAGCAGCAAACTTCTTGGCGGAACGCAAAGGCGCATTCGCTTCACCTAACCTGATAAGCGCGCTTCTATGCCAACTGCATATGAGAGTCGATATACGAGGGTTGCTCTATATCTCCGTCAATCCACCAGTACGCAGACAGCTGTTTCACGCTTGTTTGCGATCATCTGTGCGCCATAGGTCGACTGACGGAGAT
Source organism: Callosobruchus maculatus (assembly GCA_951848785.1). Taxonomy (NCBI): domain Eukaryota; kingdom Metazoa; phylum Arthropoda; class Insecta; order Coleoptera; family Chrysomelidae; genus Callosobruchus; species Callosobruchus maculatus. Next base: position 334,356 of record CATOUR010000007.1, read on the forward strand.
AGAGAGCATCAGAATTCTCATGTCTATCAGACAGAGTAGTACTCGCACATGCTTTGCATGTCTGATAAACATGAAAATTCTGATGCTCTCTATCTCCGTCAGTCGACCCATGACGCACTGATGATCTCTAATAAGCGTGAAACAGCTGTTTGCGTACTGGTGGATTGACGGAGATGTGGAGCAACCCTCGCATATTCAAAATTCTGTTTGATTAAGAAGAATCAGCTTAAAAAATTACAGGACCAGCAGATCCGTTCTATGGCCTCTTTGTTAAGCTTTGCCGTGGCTCGCATGTCGAAAAATATCTGTCATGGAAGACGGCTTTTCCTCTTTCTTTCATGACATCAACGCTGGGGTTCCGCAGGGATCGGTATTGGCTCTGTTTCTGTCCTACGTCAATGATCTACTGTCTAGCACTACAAACCCAATCCACAGTTTTGCGGATACCTGTACTTTGCATGCAGGCATCATGAGTAATAGACCGACCTCTGCCGCAGTATATATTTTTTCGTTTTATTTTATTCATTTTATTATTCCCAACAGATATAATCCAATTACAGGAAATTTACAAAACATTGAACGTGTTTGCTTAAGGAGACTCTGCTTTATAACAATCTAACACTATGTTAATGGAGTCACTGAATATATCACATTTATGACAAATTGTATTAAATATTCTACACCTTAAACAGGTAAAGTTTGTGATAAGTTGGTTCGACCTGATTTACAATAAAAGGTAAGGTGATGCCGATTCCCTAGTCTAGGTAAATTAAAATTTATTTGGCCGAGTAGTACAGGACAATCTAATTTTGAGTTTACAAGCTTGTATAGAAAAGACATGTTATACTATTGTTATACACAGTAGCGCAACTCTCCAAAATTATGACACTAGTTTATTATCTTCCCATAGCACTAGGCTATAGTCTGACATCCCCTTGCAACCAAATCATCGTCAGACCCCACAAAATTGTGTTATACCGCCAGGTCTTTCTCTCACAGGTCAATCGACAGTCTATCATCAACACAGCCAATTTTTCAGTTTTACAACCCCCCACCTCTCAGCCACCTCAATCTCACCTCTCTCCAAAAAAAAAAAAATTGGAAAATGATCCAGAACCCTCAAATGCCTAAAAACGTAGTTTGATCTGTTTTTATATTTTTAGTTTTTTGACTATTGCAGCGCCACCAGAGGTACGATTTCTAAAAACTATACGTGCTTTCCATCCTCGCCAAGGTAATAATACCCAGTTGAGATTTCATTAACAGATTACACATTACAGAACGATCTAAAGCAATACTCGTACGTATGTACATCAGAAAATTCTGAGTCCCTTTGGTTTCTGTAATAGGCAAGGAAACGTTAGGAATGACCTAAAAAGCATATTATGCCACTAGGTCTTTCTTTCACAGGCAATGGACAGTCTATTATGCATACAACACATTTTTCACTTTTACAACCCCCACTATACAACCACCCCAGTTTTATCTCCACCAAAAAAAGTAGAAAATGATCAAGAACCTTTCAAAAATGCTTGAAGACGAAATCTGAGAAGTTTTTTCCATTTTTATTTTCTTTATCATTTTTGCGCCGCCATTGGCACGATTTATAAAAAACATACCATCCTCGCCATGGTAGCAAAACTTGTCAAAATTTCACACCTCCTGGCGGTCACATTCTGACCTGGATCTAACCATCCAAGGTCAATTTTTTTAAAAGGTCAAGCTCACGCCTGGATTTAAAATTTTCTGGACTTTTCATTTCCGCTGTCAAAATTAGGGGTTTCTATTGAAGAAAATCGACGTGACCTTGATGCGACCTTGATTTCAAGGTCAAGGTCATCATAAAGGACAGGTCACCGTCGGATAGCGAGGAAAATTTAATACCACTTTTTTCTTGACTATTTTTTATGCAGCACAAAATTCCCCAGTTATTCATTTGATCCGGTACTTTTTGAACACGGTGTATGTGAATTTTATATACAATATTTCAAACAATCTTTAATATCATAGGCTTACTATCAGATTAGTTCTATTGATGCATGTTTTTATACATTTTTTTCCTGACATTTTGTAATTTTTATATTTTGTGATACTATTTTTTTAATGACCTTTGTAAGCACTAATAAATTACTACTACTTACTACTACTACTACTACGATTTGTACTTTCAAATATTTCCAGACTTATCTGAATCTTTGACGTTAATGAAATTTGAATGTGTGGGTGGTACTGGACCAAACAACAGTACGACTCCACTAACGGGGAGAAGAAATGATGTCACAAACGCCATTGCAATGTCTCTTCTATTTAACTATCATTGTTTCCAAGGTATGGTTAAACACAATCTGCTTCTGCATACATATTGCCTTTTATGTGCACACCGTAAAGCATCCATAAAGATATCGGAATAATATCGTAGCGATTCCCTCGACAGAACTCCGCCGTTAAAATAACTCCTCAACTTTATTGCAGTGTTTGGCCTACGCTGCCAGTTATTAAAACAGAAACGGTGACATTATAGAATGCGGTTCCGTTGCATATATGGGGAAAATCGTAATGTCGGATAGAGCTGCAATTCTCTTACTGTTATATTATGTATATTGCTGCTTATTGAGGATGTAGGTTAGTAATTGAAACAACACTTTTCGTCGCGACGTTTCGGTTTATTACACGTAAGCCATCATCAGGTGTTTACAAAATTAGGGAGTGAGAATTATCTCAGGAGGAGGGGGGTTGGGTCTTGTAATATGGCCGATCTTACTACGGTATTTACAATGTCGTCGTATCTACTGGAAATAACAAGCTTTGTTATTTCAAATGGAACCCTGTGTATTTCTATATTTTTGAACTCCTTGAAAAATATAAAACATTTCCGCCATTTAAGTGAACGAGATTCGCCGTACATTGGGCGAGGTGGAACAATCTCTTGGCCTCCTCGTTAACAGGACTTGCCCCTACTTGATATTAACTTGTGGGATGAAATGAAACAGTAAGTTTGTTTCGACGTGCCAAATACGTGCGAGGAGTTTATTAGCAAAATTATTCATTTCGAAAATGAATTACGGAATGACAAAGCGATGATCAGTCGCTCTACACAACCTGTAACAGCAAGGAGGACATTTCGAATGATGGTTGTAACATTTGATTCTTTTTTTCCCAAAATAAATGTCGTAGCCACTAAATATTTTGTTTAATTGCCTTCTCTACTGCCGGGTTAGACAATAAAGGGTCATATTCAAATCATCATAGCTTCTAAACTGCTTTACTTAAGGGTCTAGGGTATAGCGCACGAAAATGAGAATCTAAGAAAATATTCCCGTGTTAGCGAGGAGGCGTGGCCACCTGTTTCCTTTCTACAGTGTGTGTCTAAGGTGAGGGCAGATAAATCCAAAAATCCAATAGTAAGGTTTAAAGGTCCAAAGATAAGGTCCAAAGGTCACTATAAAAATGAATTTCGCATTTCCAAGCTCCTGAAGTTACCTTTAAACTTACAGTAATGACTCAAAGAGCAAATTGAATGAGAAAGCTTGCGCTTGTGTCATTCACTAAGGTCTTAATTATCGCCTTCTGAAATATTATATATGTATGTAGTTTGAAAATAGAGTGTGTTATGCGAGAAATTGTGAGTCCGTGTTTTACATGGCATATACGTATGTATAAATGTGTGTATCCAGGCCCCTTAAGGCTAATAACTACATAATTATTTTCTTTTAACAATTTTTCTACCCTGACATGAAATGAAATTTGGAAAATGTTTATCATCAGTTTATGGTATACATGTTTGTCTATCGAATGAGACTTATGTTTGTAGAACCTCTAAACAGGTAGCTGGCTAAATTCGTACAGCACTCGTGCATCAATTAAACAAAAAACAAAATGACTGCCATTTTATTATCGTGGAAGAAAAAATACCTATGAGAGTGATTTGTCAATGAAAATACTGTATTTCATCCCCCGAAAGGTTCCGATACCGCTGACCAGACGCATTGTATAGGGTAACGATTTGAAATAACAAACTTTATTTTATTTACGGAACAACAGTACATCTGACCACATTGTAGACACCATCGCAAGATTGGCCATAGTGCAAAACTCCCCAATCCCAAAATTCATCAAAATCGTGCAAGCTGTTTAGTTCCATACTTCACACTGACTCAGTATTTAACAAAGAATGTATATTGAGGTATGCAAAGAAGCGGCCCAAAAATCGCCCCCTCTCCCCCGAGAAAACTGGCAATAAACCTGATGCCCTCCAAATTTCGGTATCTACTCTTCACATAGGAAATAAAGTTGTTCTTGGTTTGTCGTTTCCATATGAGTGTAACCTTGTACATCTGTTTCATAACATGAATAAGTTGAGTATAGAAACTACACCCATCTTTTACAAGTTCAAAAGTGATGTCTTTCGAAGTTCGGTATCTATTTTTCACACGTTCCAATAATTATAATACCCATATAATCCAGGCACTGAAGAATAGTTTTTGTCTGTGGTAAATTAGGTTGTGCTTGATTTATCGTTTCCACAATGTGAGCTGTACCCGAATCGCAAATTTAATTTGAAGAGACTCTACCTCAGTCATTTCCAAATCTCTACTGTAATAAAGCTTCAGTCAACGTTTTCCTGAACTTTGTCCAGTAGAAATGCTGCTCTACTGCATTGCTGAAAGCAATCAGAATTCAAGTAAATTAAATCAATGTCGCCAACTTTCAATCATATCTTACAACCTGGGTCCAACATTTCTCTTTTATGCTAGAAACCAAAGTATTGACATAGAAAAGTATTGTGTACATAGAGCCTATGAAATCTAAGAAAACTTTTTCTGCAATTATAGTACTTACTACTGCAATGTTTAGCAGCACACACACTTCCAGCAGATTGCTTACATACGAGTATTTTAAAAATCATATGTTGTTTGGCAAGGACCAGAATGCGAGGCAAAATACTGCGGAGAAAAATAGGGCTGTTGTCAGATGTTCCGCTTGAAATATAGTTCACGATCTGCTATTTTCAATATTTTCCTATAATATTACTGAGCGAAGATAAAAATACTCTACATCACGTACCTTCATAACATGTACTGCTGTATAATACATGTACTGCAATACAGGGTGAGTCAAGCTCAACGCCTCGGACTCTTGTGACCAAACGATACTACTTTTCGAAAAATCGACTTCGCAAGTGTATGTAGGTCGTGTTGGGCTACATTTTAAAAATAATGACTTGAATTCTAATAAAAGCGTGACATATCAAAGTTATGTTTTTTTTAAATGGAACACCCTGTATATTATTGCATATTTAAATTCCTCGGTGCATTTTAGTGTGACTTTATGTATCACAGATGGGACTTTAAGCGAACCGTTTAGGTGCAAACCAAAATTTTGGGTATAGGTAGATGTCAGAAAAAAATTGAGTATCGCAGCTAAACAAATCTTAGAGAGCTGTGACTTTGCCGTGTTACTAAGCATGAAATGTGTCAGCTTACGTTAGACGGTCGCGTTCGAATTAAACTTGTACTTGGAGAAATCGCAAAGTCGATTTTTCGAAAAGTGGTATCGTTTGGTCACAAGAGCCCGAGGCGTTGAGCTTGACTCACCCTGTATTTTGAATTAAAATATATAGTTATTAAAGAACAACAGTACAAATATTTCGGAACAAGAAAAGGGTGGAAAAGTATTTGAGATAATCTGCTACTTCCGGCAACGCCGTAGGCTGGCGTGAGCTGATTGGCTGGAGTCAGTCGCCTGCCCGACTGTGGGCCCCTCCCCCCCTCTCTTTCCGCCTCGTCCGTCTCTCGCATTCTCTGCCCGGTCAAGCAATATCAGCATCGCGTATACAAAATCTCACAGCGTACGCCTATGCATTTTATCTTAGCAAATTCGAGCGTTGACCTTGCGCCAATAGTATCCACCTACGCATGCGCCCCTTTGGCAAATTCTAATCCGAAATGGCGGGATGCGCCTCTGTTTGCCGACAACTTGAGATATTCTGCTAATCTTTTGGTGGCTACCTTCCAAACTGATCTGATATCAACATTCCTAAGACTGTTCAACTCTCGTGTCGTGTACAGTACAAGTTTTCCGAGTGCCTCAAATAACTGAACAAAATTGTCAATCAGCTCGCCTACTATTAGAGCCAAACTACATACGCGGAATTTCAGCAGCGGCAGCGTATTTTTCGCGGCGGGATTTCCGTTGGAATTGGCACCAAACAGAAAGCGTTTTTTTCGTTGTTCCGTTGTTTTCCACTCAGTACGAATCCGTCGCAATGTCACCCCATCTAGTTTACTCCATACTGAACAACACGTTGCATTGTGGCGGCGACGATATTAACGCAGTCGAGAGCGTTCTATACGCTCACCGCCGACGGAAAGAAACACAACGCGACGGATTTCCCGTTCGTCTAGTTGCGCAGGGTTTTGATTACGACGTGCATGGCCGACTCTACAGTAGGCCGGAGCCTTAGATGTGGCAACGTCGCTTAGCTGTCAAATAGTGGGCTAGTTACCGTGGGCCAAACGGCGCGCATTCCGCGGAAAATTTAAATTGTTTTATAGTTTCAGAATAATTATTACATTTTATATGTAGGTATTAGAGATTATTTCGGTTGATAAATTAAGAAAAATACTTTTTGAAAAAATAAGGATGGTGAAAAATGCCAGTAGTAACAGTACAAAAATGTACATGTATGTGGATTTAGAGATTTTCCCTTCTGTTAGACATTTCTTATTTCCATTAGATTTCCTCTTTTTAGTTTTGTCAGTCTGTATTTTGTCTTTAACTGTTTCAGTGTAATTATTAATAAACATATTTGCTACATTAACAATATTAATTCAAGCAGAATTTTATCAGTTTGGAGTTGATTACATGAACAAATGTGTCTAAAACAAACTCATCTATATGCATATTGATGTATTTTTTTGCAATTTCCATTAAAACTGCTTTGTGCAATTGCCCAAAAACTTACGTTTATACCTATTGGCCTGAAATCAAAATTTTGACAATACCTATTGTGTAATTTGAGCTGTATACTCTGATGGAAGGGTTACGCCTACCAACTATAAGCTGTATGTATTCAATATACCTATCAAATAATTTTGTCCTTCATCTTCTACCTATAATTTTTGTAATGACAACATTTATACAGGCTGATATTTCATCAATTTGTAAAACAATGTACTTCTCCGAGAATAATAAACCCTCTGCACCAGTTTCAATGTAAGGCATATTTTCTGTCAGGTGCAATTTTTAAAGAACTGCAAAGTTTTGAGGAATATTTAGGATGGTGGTAAAATTGGCAACTTATTCTCTCTCACAAAATTGTAAACTTTCTTTGGCGGACATAGAAAAGATTTTAACTTTAAATCAACAGAAAACATATTTGAAAATAGTGTGCAAAAATGTTTTCTATTTGAGATGAATGACAAATGGTAAAATCTAACTCAAATCACCAACAAATTATGATTTATTGATTTAAAGGAATGTCTATATTCATTGATATTAATATCACCTACATCTGATGTCTGGCTCATCAACGCTACAAAATAAAAATAAACGCAACCTTTTTCCTGCTGCCACTTCCACTTCCACTTAAATGAACACTCAATTTACTTTGTAAATGTTCACTTAAGCTAGAAAAATTCACTATTAGGTCACTTTGAAGCCATTCTTGCTGGTCTTGATTCCCCTTCACTGCCAAATCTTTTCGTAAGTGTGCCCAGATGTGTTCTATTCAAACTGTATTTTTCTGTGATATTTTGGAGGTCCGGAAAACATTGTAGGTACCACGTTGTGCTTTAAAATAGGTCTTATCCTTGGAAATGTTTGTAAATTATTGTCCTTATTCTTATAAATATAACCAGCTATTACGAGGAATACCTTTCACCCACTTCTATTTGAAATGCTCGTCTTGAGGAAAATTAAACACCCTAATATGTCCTCTATTGGAAGCATAATTGCTAGTGCAACCTGGTACTACACACTTTGCAGGCATCTTTTCATCTTCATAGTTTCATTTGTGCAGGTAAATAATTAGAAACACATTAAAAATCACATTCCAATCTTCTCTTTTACTCTGGAAGATTACACTAATAATTTAAAAACAAATAAAAGCTCGGCCCAGCTCGGCCCGCTATTCAGTGTTGCCATATTTCAATGCTACGGCCTAGTGAGTAGGGTCGGCCATGCGACGTGCAAGCCGCCGCGAGAAATACGCTGCGGAATTTCCGCTCGTGCAGTTTGGCTCTTAGCAGGTTATGGTGTCATTAGTTACGTTTATGGTAACGCATCGGCCGCTTCTTTCGATGCACCCCTCAGGGCGTTTTAATTAATAAAGGGCATAATTCGAGATTCGCGTCGGCCGCAATGACAAATACGAGCATCTCGGACTGATACACGCCGAATTGTTAATACCCATTAAGACCTTAATTAACTTTGAGATCCATTGTGCCCTCCGCTGCGTGAAAATGGGATTGATGGTGCTATAAAGTTGAAATTCAATTTCAAAATATGTCGTAAATGAGACCATAGCCACCCTGCCAGTTACGACCTGTTTTGAAAAAAAGTTGCAATAACATATACACAATAGGGTGGGGCCGATATTCACGACTTTCAAAAATATGGATTAATTTGCAATTTTGGAAAAGTTGCAAAACCGAAAAACAACTTTTTTTACCCGACAAAAAATATGTTTCTTTGTTTTGAACTGCCACGATGACAGTTAATTTTTGAATTTTTAATTTTGTTAGTTTAAAGTTCTGCAAGTTCGTTACTTCTTCGGAACATAAAAGCAATCACTTTGTACTAAATGGCATATTCATAATGTTTACTTTTTCAACTGCCACAAGGGCACTAAAGCTTCAAGGTCATTCCAATATTTACATATTCATAGATTCTATCACGGAAGATGTTCGAGTGAGCTCTCCCAGGTAATAACACCAAAGGCCGTCCGAACCACGAACACTGGAGAAGCTCTGCGAGCTCATCCTTACCAGGTCAAGGTCCTTACTCCCCGAACCAGTCTCCACCAGCATTCCTTCTTTTGGAGAACTTCGACGCTGTGGAATCAGCTGCCGAGGAATTGTTTTCCCGACGGCTACAACCTGTAGCGTTTCAAATCTAACATGAACCGACACTTATCCTCTCGCAGCGCTTCTACAGCGCCATAGGCGTTCAGCCTTTGCGGGAGGCTGACCATAAAAAAATATATATGAAAAGATGTGAGAAAAGTAGGGAAGCGTTTTCCTCATACAGTTAACTCTATAGTCCCATTTCTTATGAAATAGGAAACTACAGAAAACAACAAGAAACACAGAAACACAGAAAACAACCAAATATAACAGAAAATAACAGAAAACAGACGGAAACAATACAGTACAACCGAAAACAAGAGAAAACAACAGAAGACAACAGGAAACAATGGAAAACAAGAGAACACAACAGAAAACAGTCGAAAACAAGACAAAATAACAGAAGATAACAAAACACAAAGGAAAAGAACAGAAGACAACAGAAAACAACGAAAACAATATAATATATTATATACAATATAACAGGCAATAACAGAAAACAGCAGACGACAGCAAAAAAAACAGAAAACAACCGAATACAATAAAAATCGGCACAGAACAACAAAAAAACAACACAATACATCAGAAAACAACAATAAACAGCCTAAAACAACAGAAACTAACCAAAAACAGCAGAAAAGAACCGAAAGCAATCCAAAACAATAGAAAGCAATATGAATAAATAATGTTATTTTAGATATTAAGATTTTTACATTATTTTGTAAAACTTATGGATCCAATTTATAATAAATTGATTTGAACTTCATATTATTTGAATAATATCTTTTCTAAACTTCTATGTATTGGAAAAATAAATGTGAATAAGAATTTAAACAATTGTTTTTATGGCAGTTCAAATTGCAAATATAGAAAAATATTTATTGAAGAAAATTTGTTTGTTTTCAAGTAATTGATCTCTAAATTACCTGCATGTTGGAAAAATCTGAATTTAATTTTTGGAAATAAAAAAAATAGTGCCATTGTGGCAGTTCTAAAAATTGAAATGTATTTTTTTTATAATGAAATATTTCACCTGTCTTAATAATTTTTTTCATATGCAAATATGATTACTAACAAATTCTCAAATCCTCTATACAGGGTTGGGATAAAGTATGGAACCAAGCAAATAACTTTGGAACGGAAAGAGTGATATTGCTGAAAATTTGCAGGCAAGTGTAGTGACGTCTAGTGCATCCGAAGACATTATGTTAGCTATTACGGAACTTCCGGTTTAACCGGAAGTACCGTCAACTTTTTTAATTTAAATGGGACACCCTATATATTTTTGGAGATTTTTGTTCATCTTTTTTTTTGCGAATACGTCCATAGTGGGTTTGGCATTAGTTTCTGTAAAAACGGGAAAGATAAAGCTTCTTTATCATTTCAGGTGTTTAAAATGCCGGTCATTCAAAGTCGGTTTTGGCGATCGCGTGAGAACTCACAAAGAAGTGTGTCAACTTTTATTGATTTACGTCCCGACAGGGGTCCCATAACACGTTTGACGGTGACTAAAAAAAAATACAAAAAAATTACTTCAAACGGGAAGACCGCAGACCGCCACGACCCACTATGGACGTATTCGGAAAAAAAAGATAAATTAAAATCTGCAAAAATATACAGGGTGTCCCATTTAAATTAAAAAAGTTGACGGTACTTCCGGTTAAACCGGAAGCACATTAATAGCTAACATAATGTCTTCGGATGCATTAGACGTCACTACACTTGCCTGCAAATTTTCAGCAATATCACTCTTTCCGTTCCAAAGTTATTTGCTTGGTTCCATACTTTATCCCAACCCTGTATATATCGCCCCACCCTGACACACAAGTACAATGCATTTGGCATTCAGTACTTAATCTGATAATGTATTATACTCTCTCATTAAGAAGGAGGAAGAAAAAACTTACACAATACACTTAAAATGAGGTTAACACACACATTCTCAAAAGAACAGTAGCAGCAGGAACAGACCAACAAGCCATGCATGCATACTGTTTTACTATAATTGCCTAAAGCAAGCTTTACCTGATGCTATAGAGAAGTATAGAAACCAGCTTGTAAGATGTGCTTGAAAGTTCGCGACATTGATTTAATTTACTCAAATTCTGATTGCCTTCAGCAATGCAGCAGCGTTTCTGCCGGACAAAGTGCAGGAAAACTTTCGGAGAAGCTTTATTACACTAGTGATTTAGAACAGACTACGGTTAGAATTTCTTGAAATTAAATTTGCGACTCGGGCACAGCTCACATTGTGGAAACGATAAATCAAGCACAACCTAATTTCCTACAGCCAAAAACTATTCTTCAGTGCCTGGATTATATGAATATTATAATTGGAACGTGTGAAGAATAGATACCGAACTTCTGAAGTCATCACTTTTGAACTTGTAAAAGATGGGTGTAGTTTCTATAGTGAACTTATTCATCTTATGACATCTGAACAGATGTAGTATATGAGTATGAGTATGAGTACATTTTTTTGTACAACAGCGGTATTAAGTTTTTTTGTTTTAGAAAACAAATGAATGAGAATCATTATATATTTGTTTTTAAATAACGAACCCTTTAATTAGGCTCATTTGATAGAGATTTTTTCTTTTTCTGATGACGTGTGGCTTAAGTAACACATGTGTGGAGCAAGCTCATCCATTCGTTTGGCGACTCTCAAGTCGATATTTCAAAGGTATTCGATCAACTGAGGCATGCAGATCTCCTAAACAAGCTGCCGTTTTATTGAATCCCTGTTAAAGGATGTCAGGTCGAAAAATCTCTGTCGTTGTAGACGTATGTTCCTCTTCCATCCATAACATATATGCTGGAGTTCCGCAGGGACTTGTATTGGCTCCGACAATGTTTCTCATAACCCAATATACATATTGTAACATCCTGTATATAGCATTGCTTATTTGTGTTGTTGTTGATGTTTCGTTCAAAATTTTAGGTTAGATTTTTGATGTGTAAACGTCATCGAATCGTCTGAAATTTTTTAGCCTGACGGATGGCATTCTGCAATGTCGTCTGAATGTCGCGAATTTTCTAGATGGTTCGATGAAGTATATAAGGCGTCACGAGTAGCGTGGCAGTAGTTCAGTTCAGTTGAGTTCAGTTCTAGTTGAGATAAGGTTAAGAGATATTGTATCGAGTTGTGGAGTAAAACAGTGAAAGTTACGTCCAGTTTGACTCTTTAGTGAAGAAAAAGAGGCCGTCGTGACAATATTGTGCTTCAATATCTAAACCAGAAACATCATGAATTAATTCAGGGTTCGGCAACCTTTTTTCGACGGCGGGCCATTTTCAAAATAAATTTTTGTATGAGGGCCGCATATTCAAATGTAACTTGAATAGTTAGTTTTATTTATATTATACAGTGTGGTCCAAGGAGTGTGCAACAAATGGGATTTTTTTTATTAGCTGCACAATCAAAAATCCAATATTGCCAAAAGTTGGTGCATGTCCGATAACTAATTTAGGTGCACTTAGAATGGTTCCAAGTTCATCAGTATACGGGGTGAATCAAAAAATATAAAAATTGTACAAGAGTAAAGTACCCTTATTTTCAAAAATTCAGCAAAATGTTATTAACAAAAGTTGTTTAGAATCAAGAGTTATGCCTAAATACCAAAACTTGGCCTCCTCTGAGAAAAAAATTTTTTTTTTGAAAAAAGTGCAATAACTCTCCCAATTTTTTTTTTTTTGTAAAATTGTTTGATACACTAATTGAAATTGAATTAATTTTGTAGAACTTTATTTAAATTCAAGCATTTTTGTGAAATTTACCTGAGGTTAAAATTTTTTTGGGAATCACAAGCTAAATGTTTGTTGCAAGGATATTGAATATGGCTTTATAATTTCGGAAAAAATCTTTTTACTAAGGCAAGAGGTTGCTTATAATTACACGCATATCAGAATAACTCTCAATAAAACCGCAAACCTTTTATTAATTTTTTATTTTTTTTTCAACTTATATGTAGCCTGTTTATTATTTATGTATCTTTATATCATTATCAATAAACAATCAATCAATCAAACAGAGTTATTGCACTTTTTTTCAAAAAAAAAATTTTTTTCTCAGAGGAGGCCAAGTTTTGGTATTTAGGCATAACTCTGAATTCTAAACAACTTTTGGTAATAACATTTTGCTGAATTTTTGATAATAAGGGTACTTTACTCTTGTACAATTTTTATATTTTTTGATTCACCCCGTATACTGATGAACTTGGAACCATTCTAAGTGCACCTAAATTAGTTATCGGACATGCACCAACTTTTGGCAATATTGGATTTTTGATTGTGCAGCTAATAAAAAAAAATCCCATTTGTTGCACACTCTTTGGACCACACTGTATAGGAGTATAAATATCATTTAGAATGAATATAGACAAGAATATTTTTTATTGACCTGCTATGTCAAAGAACAAAAATTTGTCAATTTTTTAAGGGAAAAAACGAAAAAACAATTTGAATTACATGCAGGGTGCATCACCACGACTAAGACAAGCAATATGTAAATTAGAGAAAATGTTGTGTCTTTTCCTGTCATTGTGTTACCCAATGAGGTATTTGTTTTTGGCCAAGTGACGTCAGATTCAAAATTATTATTGGAAAACCCTATATATTAGTGCCTTTTTGTGTTCCTCCCGATAAAACAATTCCAACAAACTGCACACTTGGGGTCTAAAGTGATTAATTCAAGTGCTACATGTACTTCGTTGTATAATTTGAGTTTATAAAATTCATTCTTGAAAATGTTTGGTGCTTGAAAAGATGCAAATAATTGATTTACAAAATTTTTCTGATTTCGGCACGCTCACGCTTTGGGTTTGTTGATTTTTATTAAAATTACGGTTTGGTGGCTTTGGTGGGCTGCATAAATAGTTGGAAAGGGACGCAGGTTCCCGGCCCGTGATTTAATTTGTTGAGGACTTTCACCATTTATCAAAAATAAAAGACAGATATCTATCACTTTCACCATTTTTTGAACTAAGCTACGAAAAGTCTCAGAACTTCAATTCTAGCTTTTCAGATCAGGGTAACGAGACAAACTTATTCTGTGTAACGATTTGGACCTGTTGTGACGACCTTAGTTGTAATTTTTTAGGGTTAGGTTAGCAATAAAACAAAAACTTCTTATTATTCTTTATCCATGGGACGTTTTGACTAATATATAGTCATCATCAGGTATTAAAATATCGAAGTTTTATGGTATCAAACAACATCATGGCAAGAGTATGGCTAGATATAGCCAAAGACACTGACTACAGTAATAAAATTCAACGAACATTTTTATACAACACAGACGCACACCATTAAAATTCAATTAAAAAAATGAAGTCAGGTTGATTGACTCAGTACTTCCCGCATATTACGGTGATACCAGTTTATTTTTTTCCCGTAGCACGAAACTATAATCATATATTCATAGTCATATTTTCATGCGCCTTGTTTGTCTATATACGTCTATGTGTTTGTTATAAATCTTTTGAATTACGTTACTGTTCCTGTTTTAGTCTTGTCAAATATTTACATATACTTTTTGTTTTGACTTGCTACATTGTCTAAAGACATTTTAGTAGCCAATAAATGTCTATTCTGTTCTATTCTATTCTATTCTATTCTATTCTATTCTATTCTATTCTATTCTATTCTATTCTATTCTATTCTATTCTATTCTATTCTATTCTATTCTATTCTATTCTATTCTGAGATTCCCTTGCAACCAAATCTTCGCCAGCCAGTCTTTCAACCGTCCATCCGCCAACCACCCCAATTTCACCCCCACGCAAAAAAAGTAGGAAACGTTCAAGAACCTCTAAAACGTTTAAAAACGAAGTTTGAGCTGTTTTTGTATTTTTAGTCTTTTCATTATTTCCGCTCCGCCACTGACACGACGAAAACCATACGTGTTATCCATCCTCGCCACGGTAGTGATACTGTGTCACAATTTCATTAAAATCAATTCAATAGTTTCCTTGCTACACAATACAGAACGATCTAAAGCAATACTTCGTATATTCTAAGTTCTTTGGTTTCTGTAATAGGCAATGTTTGGATGGACCTAAAAAAGTTATTTATGTTGCTAGGTCTTCCTTCATGGATCAGTGGACGGTCTATTATGAATACAGCAATATTTTCAATTTTACTACCCCCCTCCCCCAATCACCCCAAATTTCACCCCCCCCCCCCAAAAAAAAAGTAGAAAATGGTCAGAAACACCCAAAACGCCTAAAAACAAAGTTCGAGCTGTTTTTATACTTTTGTTTGTTATTATTGCTGTGCCGCCACTGACACGGTTTCTAAAAATCATATGCTTTTTCCATCGTCGCGACGGTAGTAATACTGTGTCAAAATTTCACTAGAATCAATACAGTAATTACTGTTACACAATACAGAATAGTGTAAAGTAATACTCCTATATACATACATCAGAAAGTGCTAAATCCCTTGGTTTCTGTTGTATGCAAGACAATGTTCGTATGGGCTTAAAAATATTAATTATGTCGCTATGTCTTTCTTTCAGAGGTCAACGGATAGGCCATTATAAATACAACAAACTTTTCAGTTTTACACCCCCCCCCCCTACCACCCCAATTTCATCCCCAACCAAAAAAAGTAGAAAATGATCAGGAACCCCTAAAACGCCTAAAAACTAAGTTTGAGGAATGTTTAAAGTTTTTTTGTTTTTTGCTTATTACTCCGCCGCCCCAGAATCAATTTTCAGAATTATAGCAGCATTATCTACTACGACCCCACAGTATATCGGTGCACAAATTTCATCGAAATCCATGCAGCGGTTACTGAGATTACGAGGGTAGAAGAACGCGAACATACAGACAGACAGACAGACCGACACACCGACAGACAGACCGACGGAAATGAGTGACGTGGAATTTCGTTATGTAGACATCATAAAACGCCCAAAAAGCGCATTATCTCAAAATCGAAAATTTTCGCGATCACAATACTCCCCTCACCTATCGGTGTGGGAAGTAAAAATGATAAAAATGTTCGTTGAATCTTACTCCTGTGGGCAGTGTCTTTAGCTTTATTCAGCGATACTCTTGCCATGATCAAATTTAGGTCCATTGCTGTTTTTGATCTTTATTAATGATTTAGCCTATGAATCCGAATGTCTGCACTTACTCTTTGCTGATTATCTGAAAATATATGGATCAATAAATTCTATTAATGACTGTATCACCTTACAGAATAATTTAGACCTAATCTCCCTGTAGTGTTCGCGCAATCACCTAACCATGAACATTTCTAAATGTAAAGTAGTATCTTACACAAGAAAGGCTAACAGTTTAATATATGATGATTACAACATTAGTGGACAGGCTATAGAAAGATGCTCCCGTATGAAGGATCTTGGAGTAATTTTTGATAGTAAACTAACTTTCAATGACCACATACATGACATATCAACAGCTGCATCTAGACTGCTCGGCTTTTGCATAAGGAATTAGAAAGGTTTCTCCAACACAAATAGCTTAAAGATTCTATATTTTACTTTTGTTATGAGTAAACTGGAGTATGCAACTCTGATTTGGTCACGAATTTACCAAAACTCAATTGTTTTAATTGAAGGCATTCAGCGAAATTTCTTCCTTAAGAGCAATGGTTTTTACCCTGAGCGTGGTTTCTGCCTTAGTACATTGCTTGAATTATTTAACATTGATGCACTATCAACAATGCGGAACATGTCTGCTTCATCGTTCCTACACGGATTAATCATTTGCAAAATTGATTGTCCGTACTTACTGGCTAAACTAAATCTTTCTGTTCGGGTTGGGGAGGCGTCATCAGACTACATTTTATTGTAATGCCTGTCATGCTAACATTATGTTGAAATATCCATTGTATACCATGTTCAACTCTATTTGTGAGAATTGTGATATTCATAATGATAGCTGTACATCAGTAGTTAAGTATTATAAATCACAGCTACCTGATAGTAGTAGATAGGCCTTATTATACCTTATATACCTAGGTACTAGTGTAAATGTTGGATGGAGTGTTTGATACAACTCTATTTTTGTGCATTTTCTGTAATTGGGTATTCCAAATAAAATAAAATGATGTTGCTTAATACGATGAAAACGTCGCAATGATAAAGGATAATAAGAAGTTTTTGTTTTATCGCAAACGTGTTTTATGATAAAGAGCGAATAAGGAAGAAATGTAAAAATGAGTGAATTTCTTTACATGTTCAGTATGCAAAATTCCATATGATAAGTAGACATTAAGCATACAAAACACGCACATTCCAGCATATGATTTAATCAGTTGGCTCATATATCACGAACATCATATACATATATATGTACACACTGTACAGAAATTCGAATCGGTATTAGTGTAAAAAGGGTAAAAATCCTTGAATATTCATTATTTCATACATCTGCGTGCTGTTAGTTAGGGCTGTTGGTTTTCCTGGAACTGTTTCAATTTGCAAATGTAGTTAGTCAGCTATTGAAAAATCTACTTTTTTCGAATTAAGTGACAACTAAGGCTATTGCTATATATGACTAAAAACGAAATGCAGTATGTTGAGTAAATTAAAAATTATAATATTAAAATAGGGACCCAGTTGATAAAAACAGGTGAAAATGCATCACCATATCTTCCTCATTTGGTCCTACCTCTCAATCCTAGGTAAGGAAGGGATCCGTCCTATCCCTTACACTGTTTCTGCTGTACATCAAAGAGATGCTGGAAATAACACCCAACCCAATGTACGGCCTTGCAGACGACAGTACATTAATATCGTGCATGGAACCAGGCAAGCCACTGTCAGCCCAAGATAATGTACGTCGGCGACAGCAGCAGGCCTCACAACATTGATATAAAAACAATTGTCGAGTGGGGATTAGTAAATCAAGTACAGTTTAAAGTACAGGAAACTCAGGCAACAACACTGACAGAGAAGTCTCACGTTGTCTTACCAACTGTGGAAATGGAGGCTCACCCAATAGTTGAATCACCTTCGGTCAAGCTTTTGGGGATCAAAATCAACAATAACATGTCCTGGCATGACCACGTCGTCAGTATGGCTAAAACGGCATCCCAAAAGCTTGGAGTTTTGTTCCGCTGTAGGAAGCTATATACACCAGAGCAAGTACTGCTGCTCTACAAGGCACAGGTCAAACATTTATTGGAGGATACAGATTCTATCACGAAAGATGTTCGGGTGAGCTCTTCCAGATAATAACACCAAAAGCCGTCCGAACGAGAAGTACTAGAGAGGCACTGCGAGCTTATCCTTTTCAGATCATCCAGCAATCCTCCTTTTGGAGAACTTTGACGCTGTGCTGTGAGCCGATGCTGGGGAATTTGTTTCCCGATGGCTATAACCTGCAGCGTTTCACATCTAACTTGCACCGACACTCCTCTCGCAGCGCTTCTACAGGGCCATAAGCTTTCAGCCTTTTGCGAAAGGTTGACCATAAAACATTTTTTTTAGCTCAACCACCACTTTTTTAAACTATCAGGTTGTATAAGTAATTTTTTGTTAATTTTGATAATTCTGGATATAAAACCTTGTCATGCACATCCGATGTTATTTAACATTGAATCTGAATTTGTGATGAGACAGGTTTTGGACAACTGGAATGGCGGTATAGCTATTGGCGGAAGCAAAATATCTAACTTAAGATTTGCTGACGATACAACCCTTATTGCTGCTTCTCAGGAAAAACTAGTAGCTCTATTGAACGTTTTAGAACAACACAGTGCAGCATATGGCCTTGGTATTAACTACAACAAGACCAAGGTTATTATCGTAGATAGAAAGCATGACAATCATCGAGAAATAGAGTCAATAGGCCGTTATGAGGTAGGTCAAAGTTTTGTGTACCTCGGTTCTTTGATCGACAATTCAGGTAGCTGTGAGAATGATATTCGACGGCGCATTCAACAGGCACAGGTGGCCATGACAAAGCTTATTAAAATATGGCGTGGTCATAACATCACTAAAGCTACCAAAATGTCACTGGTTCAGTCTCTTGTGTTCTCCATATTTTTGTATGCCTCGGAAACTTGGAGTGTTAAAAAGGCAGATCGAGCTCGCATAGATGCTTTTGAAATGCGGATGTGGAGGAGAATGCTGAGAATTCCTTATACCGTCCATCGAACTAATGTTTCCATACTGGATGAGCTCGGTAATCCAAAGAGACTATCCTCCATTGTGTCGATGAGAATGCTTACATTCTTCGGACATATTCACAGAAACGATAATATGGAGAAACTGGTAGTTCAGGGTCACGCCCCGAGTGGGCGGCGCCGTGGCCGTTCCCCTACACGCTGGGTGGATACGACGAAACAGTTGCTAGATATGAGTATCAAGAACGCCACTGAACTGACAGTGAATCGCGAACGATGGTGAGTTACAGTTCTCAAAACTATTGATGACATTACGAGTTCACAACAGGTCTGTTAAGACATTGAGACTATGATGATGATGATGATGCACATTCGGCGCTATCTTTATACTCCCCAGCCGAATAACTGTTATAACAAACACGGTTAATGAACAAACAAGATATTATTTCCCTTGACTAGACGGGTGTCGGGTAGTTTATCATCTCATTGAGAAGTTCTCTAACGGGCAATTAATAAATGTGACGCGAGCCAGGGTCGTTAATCAACAATTAAAGCGCAAATTGACGGGTTTCAGGCAGTTATTCTTTAGAATAATGCGCAGGCGATGCTGAGATTTAATAACTGACAGTTTCGTGAGGAGCTCGCGATTGTTTGAAGGACGGTAATTGGATCTCTACATTTTTTCGCACTTCACTTACTGGAATCTTATCGAACTTTTTCAATAGGAAACAGTAATTTGCTGGAATTTTAAGAGAAACTTCAGGCTAATGCTGGAGCATACAGGTGCGAAGTTGAAGAGAAAAAAGTCCAGTATGGTCTGGGTACTCATGACAATTCATTAGGCAATTCTAATTTTTGATGTAGCTGCTCCAAGCAGGTCTATTGAAGTACAATTGAACCAGTCTCGGAGATTCTTCAACCATGATAAGCGTTTGCTCTCAGCCGATCTTCTTCCCTGCATTGTCAGCATTAGAATTTCATACTTGCTTTATCTTATCACCTATCCTAGGTATTCGAGTTTTCTTTTTTATATGATAAAGACCGAAGCATGTGTATATACAGGGCTATTCACGTTATTCGACACGGAGCATTACGGCTAAAGTATTTGATAAAAAAGCAAATAATAATTTCGGATGGATAGAGATCCATAAAGGCTACATTTTAAAAATATTTGCATGTTATACAGGGTGTCCCAAAAAAGACGAAATGTATCAAAGTTGTTTTTTTTTAAATGGAACACCCCGTATATTATTGCATATTCAGATTCCTTGGTGAATTCTAGTGTGACTTTATGTATCATATATGAGACATAAAGCTAACCGTTTAGGTGTAAATCACCATTTTCGGTATAAGTAGATATCAGGAAAAAATTGAACATCGCAGAGATTATAAAATTTGGAAGGCTGTGTCTTTGCCGTATTACTAAGCATAAAATGCGTCAGCTTTGATGAGACTGTCAAATTTAAATCACGTTTATGCTTGGAGATATCAGAAAACTTCGATCAGCGATAACTTGATTTTTTCAAATGGGAATGCCTAACTTTTTTATACGGTTGAACGTAGAATTTGATAACCTTTCTAATGATATAAGGTTGTGAATATCAATTTCTGGTCGTTTTCATTTAATTTTAAATTTTCAAACAAATCGGCGTTTTTCAATTTTCCTACCTACAAGCAACGTAGCAGGCCATGAAATATAATAAAAACATGCTAATTCAGATGAAAGAAAACAAGTAACTTAGAAAAAAGGTACAGACGAAATAGAATAAAGAGACAATATGATAATAATTCCTTACAACAAATCAGCTCTCCCAGAAACTCTCTAAGGTCAAAGAGAAGCTTGAGTATGGCAGTAATAGATATTTTTTACAGGCCACCGCAATTTACTAGAGGTAAAAAATTTCCAAGAAAATTAAAAACCCTGATTTTAAACAAAAACAACCAGCGACTGTTGCTCCAGCACATAACTATCAATCATATGTAATGGTGTGAAATAGTACTAACTTGCGTCGAAGTCGATACCTCTAACTGGAGCTCTTCTATCTCTCAATATCTATTAGCAATTTTGCAAAAAAGGGATACTGACAAATCAGATTTAAATTTTCTGCCATTTAAGTTATGTTTTATAATTTGAACAAATTTTAATTCATTCTTCATTTTCTGCGATCTTGCTAATAGGTTCTGAAGAATTTTCAGACTCCAGTCACAGGTACTTTTGACTTGAGCTTTGACAGAATTGCATATTTTCTTATATCATTAAATGTGAAATTTCATTATGGAAATAATAAACTGCCTACAACATTGTCTAGTAGTTTTCGTTTGATCTCAAAATTTTTAATGGTTTTGGAAATTTCCAATCTCTAGTACATTGCAGTAGCTAGTAGGCCGTGAAAAAATCAATTTCTGCCATACTCCAGCTTCTCTTTGACCAGAGATATGTTACCGCCGTTGTTTCTGGTTAGACTTTGTTTGTTGTGAGTAATTTTTATAATCTTGTCTCTTTAGTCTAGTTCGTGTGCATTTTTCTGCTAAATTAGTTGTTTTCTTCTACCTTAACAGGGTGTTGTAATCGCTGATCGAAGATTCCTTAATTAATCGACCGATTTCTCCAAGCTCCAAGCAAAAACGTAATTTAAATTTGACAGTCTCATCAAAGCTGACGCATTTTATGCTTAGTAATACGGCAAAGTCACAGCCTTCCAAAGTTTATAATCTCTGCGATATTCAATGTTTTCCTGATGTCTACCTATATCGAAATTAGTGATTTACACCTAAACGGTTCGTTTCAAGTCCCGTGTATGATACATAACCACATAACACCAGAATTCACCAAGGAATCTCAATATGCAATAATATACGGGGTGTTCCATTTAAAAAAACATAACTTTGATACATTTCGTGTTTTTGGGACACCCTGTATAACATGAAACTATTTTTAAAATGTAGCCTTTATGGGTCTCTATCCATCCGAAATTATTATTTTCTTTTTTATCAAATACTTTAGTCGCAATGCTCCGTGTCGAATAACGTGAAACTCTGTATATCTACTTCTAAAAGGCATGCAACTTTCTGGTATTTTTTTTCTTGAGGGTCCAGATCTCAACTGTATACAATAATAAAGAGAATATTTATAGCATCGTATGGTAAGCACGTCTTACATTTAATTCAAGATTTTGCAGGTGAATAGTATCAGCAGAAATATAAGTACTGAGGAACACAAACTCAGTATACCATTATGTGAAAAGAGATCAGTCCGTCCGTCGTTCAGCGAACACGTATGTGTATGTGAGTGTGTCTACAGAACAGTTATAACTGTAAGTTAACAAAAATTCACCTTTATCAAAACGACAAAACCACCTTGTTTTTATCCCTGTACTGGTACATAAAAATATTGACACTATGCCTACGAGAAATCAAGCAGAATTTGAAAGATCGCTTGTTGAGGCTCTGCGTTCAAACAATATCGCAAGTGCAATTAGTGAGGCAATTATTTCAAATATCACCAAGAAATTAGCAGAGAAATTTCATTATTATGATACAAAAATTGCTTCACTGGAAGCCGAAATCCAGTTGCTTAAAACCAATACAAGTGATATCCTTGCTGTTCCGAGAGATGATACCGATAAATTGGAGCAAAAAGTCGATAATTTACAGCAGCAGGCTAAAAATCATAATATTCGGCTAATAGGTGTACCAGAAACCCCAAACGAAAATATTTCTATCAAAATAAAAGAAATCTTTGGGAGTAAGCTAAAGGCTGAGATAAACGATGGTGATATTGTAAACGCCTACAGGGTGGGCAAAAGTTCTAATGGTCGTCCCAGGCATTTAGTTGTTACTTTGAAGAATATATACATTAAGAATATCATATATAATAAGAAACGGGCTCTTAAGGGAACTAGCATCATTATGAAGGAAGATCTCACTACAGCGCGTTTAAAAATCGTTAAGGATGCCTCTGAGAAGTATGGCTATAGGAATGTTTGGACATTCAACGGAAATATCTTCGCGAAAACAGATAAAGGAATAGAAAGGGTGTTTCATAGTGCCTAAATTAACTATAACTGGACTGTTTTTCATTTTAACTTTTGTGTAAATAAGCAATTTGTGTTTTAATTTAGAATAGTTAAGTAATAATTATGGATAAGAAATGTATGCTGGGTCACCTTAATGTGCAGTCCTTAGTTCCAAAATTTCATGAGTTTAGAGATTATTTGTATGATAAAAAATTTGATATCATGGGATTATCGGAAACATGGTTGACAGACGCGATTAATTCCAATAATTTGATAATAGATGGTTATAAGCTAGTACGTAAAGACAGAAGTAATGGCAGAGGAGGTGGCGTTCTTTTATATTTAAGTAATAAGTTTAAGTGTGAGATGATTGATGTTTCTGATGATATTGAGCAATTGTTCGTGAAAGTAACATATAATAAGTTCAGTTTTGTTGTAGGTGTGGTCTACAAGCCTCCACACACTAACCATAGCTTATTTATTGTTTCATTAGAGACCTCCCTGGCAATTGCTATGTCGTACTCAGATAACATAGTTTGTTTAGGTGATGTAAATGTAAACTTTCAAGACGAGCGCGCAGCTTCTACTAAATATTTTAGTTCTATGTTAGAGTCCCTTGGATTTGCGCAAATCATAACTGAAGCAACTCACGTTACTCCTCATTCTGAAACGCTCATTGATGTTATTATTTGTAACAAAGAATCTATAATTGGATCTACCTTTGTCAATACTTCGCAATTTTCGTTGCATGCGTGTATTGGATGTGAAATTAGTATAGCTAAGCCTGGGATAGCTCCAAAGTTTCACACATACAGGGATTTTCGAAATTTTGATGAAACTGCTTTCTTAAATGACCTCTACAATACAAACATCCATGACATACTTTACACACATGATGTTGATAAGAAGGTTGATATATTTAATAACACCTTAATTTCGCTGTTTGATAAACATATACCACTCAGAACGATAAAAATCACAAATAAAAGGATACCTTGGATTAATGATGAAATAAAAATATTAATGAAAGAGCGGAATAAAGCTGGAGCAAAATTTAGAAAAAATCGTTCCGAAATTAACTGGGCTAACTACAAGAGATTAAAGAACCAGACAAATTATGCAATTCAGCAAGCTAAAAAGTTATACTTTGAAAATCTCTCAGGTACAAAAAATAGAAAAGAACTATGGAAAGAACTGAAAACATTAAACATAAATTGTAAATCACACGATAGCTTAACCAACTTTGATGATCCAGATAAGATTAACGACTATTTCATAGATAGTATTCCGAAAAGTGATAAGGACTACTGTGATTATTATGAACACAACAAAATATGCCAGAATGAGTTTCGTTTCAACCTTGTCTCTGAGTTAGAAGTATGGAGTATCCTTCAAACAATCAGAAACACGGCGCCAGGTTCTGATGGTCTGGGTATTTCTCTGATCAAATTGTGTTGTCCTTATATATTACCGTTCATTGTTAACATTATAAATGATATAATTGTCACCTCTAAATTTCCTGCAGCTTGGAAACATGCACGCATCACACCTGTTCCAAAAGTCAGCAACCCTATCAACTTATGTGATCTCAGGCCAATCAGCGTCTTATGTGGTTTGTCAAAATTGACAGAAAAAATACTAGCTAAGCAACTAATACAGTTTCTAGAGACCAACAAAATTTTGCCTTGCACTCAGTCAGGTTTTCGTTATGGTTATAGTTGCACTACTGCTTTGCTGAAAATTACTGACGATATCATCCGTGCTCTAGATAATGATAGCAGCACCATTTTGGTATTGTTAGATTTCAGTAAGGCATTTGACACTATTAATCACAAAACTTTGCTATCTATTCTTAAGTCTTGTGGTTTTTGTACAGAATCTCTGTCACTGCTGATGTCCTATTTAGAGAATCGAACCCAGACCGTTAAACTTGGATCTCTCACATCTCAACCGCGAACAGTAAAAATAGGGGTTCCACAGGGATCAGTACTAGGACCATTTCTTTTTACTGTGTACACAAGCCAGTTCGCAAAGGTCATTAAAAATTGTTCTATGCATATGTATGCAGACGATACACAGATCTCTCATTCATTTTCTATATCAAATCTGGAAGATGCTAATAAAAAAGTGAATGATGATTTGAATCGTATAGCGGATATCTCCAAGAAACATTCTTTATTTTTAAATTCGAAAAAGTCAGTTGCGGTAATATTTGCTAAGAAATCTGTTAGACATTTCGTAAGCTCAAATGTGAATCTGAATATTTGTGGTGAGAATATACAAGTCGTAGAAAAATGTAAAAATTTGGGAGTTATTATAGATCAAGACCTAAGGTTCAAAGAAGATGTTTCAAAAAATATACAAATGGCTTATGCTTCTATGAAGCTTCTTTATCCCCATAAAACTTACCTGTCCACGGATACAAAGAAAGCCTTATGTGAAACTTTGGTGCTGTCACATTTCAATTACTGTTCTCCAGTTTACAAACCATGTTTAGACAGAGAAACTATAAATAGGATACAGCGTGTACAGAACTCCTGTGTAAGATATATATATGGAATTCGCAAATTTGATCGGGTATCACATAAACTACAAGAATTGGCTTGGCTAACGATGGAGCAAAAGTTTGACGTCCATGCTGTATGCCTATTTCATAAAATAATATCACAGAAACACCCTCCTTACCTTTATAATAAGAGTTTACTGAGAACAGATATTCACAACGTAGATACTAGAAATAAAATGGCTATCGCAGCACCAGTACACAGAACAACACTGTTTGAAAGATGTTTCACGTATAATATCTATAAGCTGTACAACTCGATACCTTCGCATTACAAATCTTATAGTCCTCAGAAATTCAAGATATATATCCGTAATCTATTTATGAAATTTAAGTGAATGTGAATTTTATTTCTTTTTTTGATTTTGTAAAGGTGGCCCATGCACATTAATTTTAGTTGTCCCCCTTTTAGGTTAGTGAATTTGTTCTTTGTAAATTTATAAATTATAGTAACATGTACAAGGGTTGAGTGGAAGTGGAGTGGAAGTTGAGTGGAAGAACTCCCCCTTGAGGTTTTCTCTTTGTTGGTTTTCATGTATTAATGGTTTCAGCAACATTTTTTTTCTACAATGTACTAACAATGGGAAAATAAAGCAGTATTATTCATCTTTCTAAGTTCCTCTCGCATAATTGCGGTAGCAACAAGTGTTGACGGGCTGAGCCAAGTCAACACCTGGACTATTATTGATCGGAATTTAGGAAGGATCGTACGATGTTACAGGTCTTCAGAATTACAGACTTTTGGAATGTTTGTGTAACTTTTCGTCCAGGCCTAACTGTTGTAGGTGTGGTGTAAATGTGTTTGGTGTAAGGCCTGAGACTGACATAATGAGGGGAACAATAGTAACTTTGTCCTGCTTCCAAAGGCGTTTTATTTCCATGGCAAGGTCCGTGTACTTAGATATTTTCCCAGCGTAGGTGTTTTGTATATTCACATCATTGGGAATAGCAATGTCTATCAGGTATGTAACTTTGTCGAGCTTTGACTGGAAAACTATATCTGGTCTATTGGCTGGGATAGTCTTGTCTGTATGTATTTGAACGTCCCAGTATAGTTTGTATTGATCGTTTTCGAGTACTGATGTCGGTGTGTAATTGTAATACGGATCTGTGTTTTCTATTAGTTTGTTTGTTGTGGCTAATGCTTGGTGGATGATCTTGGCCGCAGAGTTATGTCTGGCTGTGTATTCGGTACCGGCAAGAGTTTTGCACCCGCTTGTTATGTGATCTATTGTTTCTTTTTGTTGTTGACATTTTCTGCAATTATCGTCTGTTATGGATGGATCTTTAATTATAAATTTTTTGTAGTTTCGTGTTGCAATCACTTGGTCTTGGATGGCAAGCATGAAACCCTCCGTTTCTGGGAACAGCTGGCCGTCCTGTAACCAGGTGTATGACTGTTTTTCGTTAATGTGGTGTTGTGTGACACGGTATCTATGTTTGCCGTGGAGTGCTTTCTGCGACCAGGTGTTTATTTTTTCTTGTTGTGATTGGATGTGATTGTATGTGTCTGCTACGTGATCTGGACAAGAGAGGTTAAGTGGTGTATAGTTTTTGTCTGCTTTTACTATTGCTCCATGTAAGTTTGTTTGTTTGCTTTGGAAGAAATGTCTGAGTGTTTTTATTTGCCTTGTGTGAAGAGACTGTATGTCTATAACTCCTCTGCCCCCTTGTTTTCTGTGTACGATTAGCCTTTCCTTGCACGCATTGGAATGTGACATTCTGTGTTTCGTGAGTTCTGTTCGCATGAGTATATGTATATTTTCTATGTCAGTGTGCGACCATTTGATGATGCCAAAGGAATACGTGAGGATTGGTATTGCAAATGTGTTAATTGCTTTTGTGAGGTTTCTGGAATTCAATTTCGTTTTCAGTAGCCTAATGAGGCGGTCTCTAAATTCTTGTTTAAGTTGCGCCTTGACTTGGGTGTGGTCTATTTTAACATTCTGATTGAAACCCAGGTACTTGTACGTTTCGTCCTTGCCCATGTTATCCAAGGTTTGGTCAGTTACTATTTCCTGTTCAGAATGGTTCTTCCATTGGCCTTTATTGATGTGAAGGACCTTGCATTTGCTCATTCCGAACTCCATCCTGACGTCTAACGTACAAACTTCTGTTATTTTGAGCAATTCTCTCAGTTGCACTTCAGAGGCGGCATATAGTTTTATATCATCCATGTAGAGAAGATGATTGATTCTGTGTAGATTTACTTTCTGGTGTCTGATGTTGAAACCATAGTTTGTGTTGTTCAGTGCGTTGGAGAGTGGATTTAGACAGAGGCAGAACCAAAGTGAACTGAGTGAATCGCCCTGGAAGATACCACGTCGTATGTGTAGTTCCTCCGTTTGGATATGGCCGTCCTGAGTTGTAAGGTGTATGTTGGTTCGCCATGTCTTCATGGTTTTTGCAAGAAACTGACGAAGGCCTGGGTTAATTTTATATATTTGCAGAATTTTTGTTAGCCAGCTGTGTGGTACAGAATCGAATGCTTTTTTATAGTCTATGAAACAGGTATGAAGGTTTCTATGTTCTTTTCTAGTTTGCTCCATGATCACACTATCAATTATAAGTTGTTCCTTGCAACCTTGGCTTTGTTTTCTACATCCTTTCTGTTCTTCAGTGAGGATGTTGTTTTGCGTGAGGTGTTGTTCAATCCTCCTGCGTAATGTTGCTGTGATGATCTTATACAAGGTAGGAAGGCAAGTGATTGGGCGGTAATTCGCAGGGTTCTTGGTATCTGCATTTTTGGGTTTTATATACGTTATTCCTTGAGTGAGGAATTTGGGAAGCCTATCAGGTTGACGTATGGCTTTATTGATTTGGTTTGTGAGCACTTCGTATGTTGAGCTGAAATGTTTGTACCAAAAATTTTGCACATTGTCCACGCCTGGGCACTTCCAATCGTGGGTATGTTTTATTGTTTCGACTATTTCCTCTTTTGAAAGAATAACGTCTCCCTGTTCCGCTATATGTTGATGTTTTTCCTCTTCCTCTCTGATCCATGGAGCGTCTTCATTATGTGTTTTGGGTTCAGACCATAGGCTTCCCCAAAACTCAGTTAACTCTTGTTTACTGGGAGGTTCTATTGTTGTGATCTGGTTGTCGGCTGTTATCTTTTGATAGAACTGTTTTTCACTTTTCTGAAAAAGGCTGTTAGCATCCTTTCTGGCATTGGACTCGTTGTATCTGCGGAGTCTAGCTGCATAAACTGCAAGTTTCTGTTTAAGTGTATCAGTAATTTCTGGTATTGTTTGTTGTGGTGACTTTGATTTCAGTATATTTATTGTTCTCTGTATGTGCCTTGAAGGATGGTTGTTATTGATGCTGTATTGTGCGAGATGTGCCAGGTCCTTTCTGATTGTGCTAATTTTGTTTTCGATTCTTATTTGCCATTTAGGCTTAGTCCTATTGCTTGTCTGGTGTTTAGACCGTTTTGAGAGTTTTTGGCCATTAACTATGAGGGTGGTTGCTGCGGCAGCATATATAACTGTGTGGATGTCCTCCAGGTTACTGTCGTCCGTTATGAATTGTGGTATTACGTTAGCATTGACTGTATGTAATATTTGTTGAGTGTTATTCTTAAAAATTAGTCTAGGCAGGGGATCTCGTAGTGCAGGATTGGTGCCACACCATTTGTTAAACTGCGTACTCATCACTTGCTCGACAGATTGTGTCACGGCAAATGGTCGAGTGATGTTTTGGATTTGTATGGTTGTGGAAGGTAGGTTAGTGATTGTTGTGTCTGGTGTATCTAGTGTTTGGTCATGTTCTGAACTTAGTTCTGAGTGTATGCTGGCATTGTTAGTTTTTGCTGTGTTTGAAGTCTGGCTAGTTTGGGTATGGCTGTTTTGGGTTTCCACAATCGGTTCAGTGGCTAGGGAGTGATTTGGTTGGACGATATTCATTTCATTGGATACAAGATATTTTATATCTTGCAGTTCTTGGGGTGTAAGACGGTTGTTCTTTGTGATGACGCGTTTTTGGTCGATAAGTCTTTGTTCTGTTACACGTGTTGAGAGATGTGGGTATTGTGTCGTAAATAGTCTGTGCAGCTCGTGCCTGTAGCCTGTAGAGATGGTTTCTAGTTTTGTGGCAGTATAGTAACAGCGCATTACAGATTTGTTCATTTCTGTGGTCCATTGTAATCGCTGTCTTGGTATACCAGCTTTGGTGGTTGCCGGCTGCGTCGGCAAAACATCCGCAGCTGGGTTGTGTTCTATGGGTTGTTCTGTTTGGGTTTGGGATTCGGGTGAGTTTAATCGACGTACCCTAGGCCGTCGTTGGTTATTCATAAAATTAACTCTATCCATCGTGTTCCCACGAGTAGGGACGATCTAAATGTCGCTCTCCCGGGTGACGCCCATTCCAGGAGAGAAGGGACTTATATTTACTCCGAAGTTGGCCCAAGGTGCTCCGGAGGATTTACGACTTTACTGTCGGGTTTTGTTGAGGCTTTCTCCTCGCAGGCCGGCCGGCTAAGGCAAGCCCCCCGGTTGCTTACCCCTCACAACGTTCCCCAGCCACGCCCTGCTGAGGTCGTTGAAGTGTGGGGCGCAATAACGGTATGTGACAGAAGGACTGGCGCTCAGCCTTCTGTGGCATTTCTCCCCGGATTTGCCAAATCCCTATCTGACCGAGGTCAGGATAGCCTGGGGGAAAAGAGCTTTGTGCTCGGTAGGGTATGTAAAGTCTACCTAGCCCACAGCTTCCTGAGTTTACTGAGAACAGATATTCACAACGTAGATACTAGAAATAAAATGGCTATCGCAGCACCAGTACACAGAACAACACTGTTTGAAAGATGTTTCACGTATAATATCTATAAGCTGTACAACTCGATACCTTCGCATTACAAATCTTATAGTCCTCAGAAGTTCAAGATATATATCCGTAATCTATTTATGAAATTTAAGTGAATGTGAATTTTATTTCTTTTTTTGATTTTGTAAAGGTGGCCCATGCACATTAATTTTAGTTGTCCCCCTTTTAGGTTAGTGAATTTGTTCTTTGTAAATTTATAAATTATAGTAACATGTACAAGGGTTGAGTGGAAGAACACTTCGTGTGAACTCCCCCTTGAGGTTTTCTCTTTGTTGGTTTTCATGTATTAATGGTTTCAGCAACATTTTTTTTTCTACAATGTACTAACAATGGGAAAATAAAGCAGTATTATTATTATTATTATTATTACAGGATCAGAAGAATAGGGCAAGAATATAAAATTCAAACAGGATTTATGAGAGATACCCCGTCGAAAATTAACCTTGACTTTAAAACAAAACTTACTCATAAAACTCTTACACAACATTCCTTCACATATTATACGGCCCCAAATTATTCAATAAGCTTCCAAAAAATTTAAAATTGATATCGAAATTGCGCTTATTTAAAAAAAATTAAAGCATTTATCCAAAACAATGAAAAAAATTCAACATTTAACTTTATACCAATTCCTGTATTTTCTGAATACTACTCCTTGGCCGTTTCGTTCACGACTTTGTATTTTAGTTTCAGCAGAACCGGAAGCGAAATTGACAAAACCTGATTTTTCCCGGACTATACTATATTTGAAAATGGTTGATAGCTAACATTTTATGGCATAGGTGCGAATTAGGTAAAATACAGGATCGCTCAAAGCAGAAAAAATGTAAATATTTAAACTTTCTCATTTTAGTTTTTCACAAGGCTTTAGGAGGACCACTCTTAACATACCTCAAATACAATACATCGTAAAGGCAAATTAGGAATCTCTAGCGGATTAAGCAACAATTGTAGGCTTCAGTAGCGTAGAACATAAATTTACTTTATGATATCAAATTGTCGAGTGTCCAGAATTTTTCTTCCTCTGCCATGACATGTTTTATAGCATTTTCCCAATATTTAGATGAAATTTTTGATATTGAATCTTTTAATAGTTGACGCACATCTTGCAATTTAAATGTTGTATTGTTTCTCGCAACATATCCCTTCATTTGAACCCATATTAACTCAATGGGGTTGAGCTTACAGTGGTTCGGTGGTAATCACAACACCTTGATTTCACGTTCTTTTGCGATTTCATCAACAGCATACCTCTTAAATTTCGATGAATGTAATTTACATAATGACAAAAGCTCTGGTTTGAGTAATCCTTCTTTTGGCTGTATGTTTTTGCTTATTAACCAATCTAAAAGTTCTTGCTTTTTCCATTTAGTATTAGGTAAAGGTTCCGTAAATCTTGAGTGATAACTCGCATTGTCCATCACTATTACAGAATTTCTCGGCAATAAATCTATCATTTGACTAAAATATTCTTCAAATACATCAGATGTCATCTCTTCGTGGTAATCTTTTGTAGAGTTTGAAACAAAGTCTAATAAGCCTCCTTCGACAAATCCTTTATCGCCTCCAAAATGAGTGATAATCAAACGACGTCCTTTACCAGTTGGAGCTGTTAAACCAGTAGACAAACCTTCTATAAATGCTTGTCATGTGCGTCATGTACATTTAATATTACAATTTTCAAATGCACCGTTAATTGACACTTTAATTTCACAGGAGTAAAATTTAACGTTTGTGCAATTTTTATTACACCTAATTAATATCACTACTAACAATTCTGCGTGTTACACTGTACCGATCGCAACGTAAATTTTAACTAAAATTAAACAGGGAATCTGCATACAGGTTTTGGAAAAGTACCTGCGTCATACTTTGCGGAAATCCCTAATTACCTGCTCATACACAACTTACATTTAAAAGAGCACGTTTAGTATTTTAGGGGTCCTATGGTTTACATTTTCTAGAAATCAAAAATACATCTTTAGACAGATATAAGCATCGAATTTTATTAAGTATATCCATCTCTTCGTTATATTTAAGTAAATTATACACACAGTTTACCAAGTTGAAAATATGTATTATATATAATAATACTTGTATATAGGTAAATTTACAATATTTCATGTTAGAAATTCTCCGTCGCTGTTTTCAGGTGCTACCCTCGATTTTACCTGCTATGCAATAAAATTTTAGCTATCAAGAATTTTCAAATAGACTATAGTTTTTTCATGCTGATTCCGAATCTGTATTTAGTTTTTCCCTAGCACCTGTAGTTTTGGCTATCTTTTGTATACGGACAGACGGACAGACGGACAGACGGACGGACGGACGGACAGACAGAGGCTCTGCATAAGCTCTCTTCAGTGAGAGCTAAAATAAATAATAAATAATCAAAACATTATACTCAAAATTGTTTAGACAATGTAAGTCCAAAACAGACCTTTGAAAGCATTTCCTTTGATGTCGGATCTACTGATTCTTTCTGACATGCTCCCGTACTATCCGCATTCGCTTTACGAAAGCCTTGACAGGCATTCGGTACAAAGCCTCTGAAGCTTAGAAAATACCTTTTCCCGACAAAATTGGAATTTAGTTTTCTGTAAACTGCTTACGCCTCTCAAATTGAAAAACAAAGATGCACGAGTTTCCCTTGGTCTGTGAAATTTTCCATCGGCAACACATAAATTGTTGTTTAATTCAAGTCCGTTGACGCAGATGTGTAAGAAAAGTTTGACAGGGCCATGTATCGGGTGTTACGTAGGAGGGTAACTTTGCAGAGAATTGAAATTTACGACTTATAATCCAGAAATGAGTACATACAGGGTGAGTTTTTAGTACCGGCTCGGTCGATAACTCCACTACTGTAGAAGATAGCGAAAAAAATTGTATACAAAAATTGTAGCCACGGATATGCTCCTCGCTCAGAAAATATTTTGATTTATACAGGGTGATCCATAACAACGCGGTGATGCAAACATGCATTTTTTTAAATGAGACACCCTATATATTATTCCATATTCAAATTCTACTAATGATTTCCGTTCTTCCAATATAAGGTATTGTTACATTATACAGGGTATTTCAAAAGTTATGACCATTTTTGTATCCAAATCACGGTCAAATGAACGTACTGTATATCAAAAAGTAATGAATCAAAAATTATTTTTTTTTACATGAGAAGATTAGAAATATCCTCTAGTTTTTAAATACGCTATAAAAAAATCCCGCGACGCATATTCGTATACAGGGTGATGTAGAATGCAAAATCTAGATTTTCTCTCTTTTTTTAAATGTAACCCCCAATATTTTATTATACCAAAGAATTGCTTTTAATATGCTCTTTCATCTTTATATAGCACTTATTATGGCTGCGTTCATTAGTTTCTGAGATATTTCGATTTTTCTACAAATTTTAAATATACCTTCTATTTGTTTAATAAAATTTATCTATTTTTGGAAAATACTACCAAATTTTGTTTTTGCTTAACAAACAACTAAAATATAAAGCGATAATAATACTTGATCAAGTCAAAACACTGAACTAACGAGATAATATAGGTCAAAGTGTGCTGAGGAAACAATTTTATAGACGTCATGCATAATTATCAAGGAGATGTATCAGGTAGGCTATGAAATATGAAACAACACAGTTCAAATAAAACGATTCGTCAATCTTTCAAACGCATTAGTTTTAGAGTGCCTCCGTTCTGGATATTGCTGTTCATAGTTGATATATTCTAGAGGCAAGTAGACAATTTCTCAAATATTCTCCTAAATACCATCAATGAAAAAATTAATTTTCAAAGCTGGTTTTGCACACAGTACGGAATTATTGAGTAGGTTATGAAAACTGACAATTTTTCAAAGCCTACCTGATAAAACTACTTGATAATTATGCATGACGCCTACAAAATTGTTTCCTCAGCATACTTGACTTTATTATCTCGATGATTTAGGGTTTTGACTTCATCAAATGCTATCAAGACGTTATAATTTAGTTGTTCGTTAAATAAAAAACAAATCAGATAGTACTTTCTCAAAATAAATAAATTTCAGTACACAAATAGAGGCTATATTTTAAATTTACCGAAAAATCGAAATATCTCGGAAACTGATGGACGTAGGTACAACAAGTGCTATACAAAGATGAAAGAGGATATTAAAAGCAATTCTTTGGGATAATAAAATATTGGGGGTTACATTTGAAAAAAAAGAGAAAATTTGGATTTTGCATTCTACATCACCCTGTATACGAGTATGCGTCTCGGGCTTCTTTTATAGCCGATTTTAAAACTAGAGGATATTTTGAATCTTCCCATGTAAAAAAAATAATTTTTTATTCATTACTTTTTGATATACAGTACGTTCATTTGTCCGCGATTTGGATATAAAAATGGTCATAACTTTTGAAACACCCTGTATAATGTAACAATGCCTTATATTGGAAGAACGGAAATCATTAGTAGAATCAGAATATGGAATAATATATAGGGTGTCTCATTTAAAAAAATGCATGTTTGCATCACCACGTAGTTATGGATCACCCTGTATAAATCTAAATATTTTCTGAGCAAGGAGCATATCCGTGGCTACAACTTTTATATACAACTTTTTTCGCTATCTTCTATAGTAGTGGAGTTATCGACCGAGCCGGTACTAAAAACTCACCCTGTATATGAGACGTGGAAAGAGAAAGGAAATGGCTCTACGGAGGGTGATAGATACAACATGTGATTTGAAGGACGAGAAAACAAGCGTTACTTTCTGATTTGTCAAGTGAGTGTGAGATTGGATGTTTATGTTTACTTATTACTCTCCACAACGGAATATTGTGAACGCCAAAATTTTTCAATTTTCAGACGACAAGGTTCTTTGACGTTTCATGAAGTTTACGAGGCCGTACCGTCATCATCATAGTCACAATGTCTTAACAGACATGTTGTGAACTCGTAAAATGCATTAAGTCGGAGCTAGAGTATTGCCGACGCGAATATTGTCAATAGTTTTGAGGACTGTAGCTCTCTATCGTTCGCGATTTACTGCCAGTTCAGTGGCGCTCTTGATACTCATATCTAGCAACTGTTTCGTCGTATCCACCCAGCGTGTAGGGGAACGGCCACGGCGCCGCCCACTCGGGGCGTGACCCTGAACTACAAGTTTCTCCATATTATCGCTTCTGTGAATATGTCCGAAGAATGTAAGCATTCTCATCGACATAATGGAGTATAGTCTCTTTGGATTACCGAGCTCATCCAGTTAGGAAACATTAGTTCGATGGGCGGTATAAGGAATTCTCAGCATTCTCCTCCACGTCCACATTTCAAAAGCCTCTATGCGAGCTCGATCTGCCTTTTTAACAGTCCAAGTTTCCGAGGCATACAAAAATATGGAGAACACAAGAAAATGAACCAGTGACATTTTGGTAGCTTTAGTGATGTTATGGTCACGCCATATTTTAGTAGGCTTTGTCATGACCACCCGTGCGCCGTCGAATCTCATTCTCACAGCTACCTGAATTGTCGATCAAATAACCGAGGTACATAGAACTTTGAACTACCCCACAACGGCCTATTGACTTTATTTCTCGATGATTGTCATCTCTCTATCTACGATAATAACCTTGGTCCTATTGTAGTTAATACCAAGAGCATATGCTGCACTGTGTGGTTCTAAAACGTTCAATAGAGCTACTAGTTCTTCCTGAGAAGCAGCAATAATGGTTGTATCGTCAGCAAATCTTAAGTTAGATATTTTGCTTTCGCCAATATTTATACCGCCATTCCAGTTGTCCAATACCTGTCTCACCACAAATTCAGAGTACATGTTAAATAACATCGGAGATAATACGCATCCCTGACGAACTCCTTTTCTGATTGCTGTTTGACCAGACAGATTACCATCAATTCTTACACGAGCTGAGCTAGACTCATAGAGTTGCTGTATGAGAAATACTAAGTGGTAAGGGACTCCTATGGAGATAAGGATTTCCCACAGTTTAGGCCACGTTACGTTATCAAACGCCTTAGAATAGTTCACAAAGCAGATAAAAACGGGAAAATAATGCTCTCTGGCTTTTTTTGATAATCTGTCTTAAGTTGAAGATCTGTTCACGCGTACCGCGTCCTTTTACGAAACCTGCCTGCACCTGAGAAATTTTCCAGCCAATAAAACCCGCCAAACGAGACTGTAAAATATACAGTATCGTGCGGATTAGTAAATCGAATACAGTTTAAAGGACAGAAAACTCAGGCAACGACACTGACAAAGAAGTCTCACGTTAGTGCAAATGGAGGGTCACCCAATAGTCGACTCAAGCTTTTGGGGATCAATATCAATAATAACAAGTCCTGGCAGGACCGGGTCGTCAGTATTGCTAAAACGGTATCCCAGAAGCTTGGGGTTTTGTTCTGTTGTAGGAAGTTGTATGCACCAGAGCAACTACTGCTGCTCTACAAGGCACAGATCCGACCATCGCTGGAGTACTGCTCCCTTGTGTGGGTATGTGCTCCGAAGCACTCTCTTAAGTTTCTGGACACTACCAGAGGAGATAAATTACACCAATCGATACACCTGACCTCACAAAGGACCTCCACAGCTTGGAACATCGAGGAGGGGTCGCTGACTTGTCCCTGTTTTACAGATTATATTACGGAAGATGTTCGAGGAACATTAGAGAGGCTCTGCGAGCTTATCCTTACCAGGTCGAAGTCCCTGCTCCCCGAACCAGTCTCCCACAGCGTTCTTTCTTTTAGAGAACTTCGACGCTGTGTAATGAGCTGCCGGGGAATTTGTTTCCCAACGGCTACAACCTGCAGTCCTTCAAATCTAACGTGCACAGGCAGTTATCATCTGGCACCGCTTCAACAGCGCCATAACTGGCGTTTTTCCCTTAATTTTGCCTTTATGGCCGATTGAAAAACATCAGAATAGTACTCCCCAGTCTTTTAGATATGATATGATTGTAGATAACTACACGTTTCTTAAAAAAATTACTTTACCAGCGCTTTTAGTAGTTTTGGCCTTCCGTGGTCCTGAACTTTTTGCACACATTACATACTTTGAGACTTCCACTCAGGCTCTTAATTATAAGATGAACTTTCGTCATATGTAACCACTGTATTTGAAAACAGTAGATTATGTGTTTATTCATGGGTCAGCAGTTTTGGAATCCATTTCTATTTCTAGCATTGATTTTGGATTTACCAACATTGCAAATGCAACATTCTTGTGTTATTTTGAACATCCTCTTTAAAATTCATGTGTTCATATCCTCTGAAAACTTGTACGAAAGCTTTTCTTAAGAACGTAGCTGTTCCAAGCAATTGGATTTAATGAGGAATTTCGAAAGTAAGCTTTATATTTATATTTAACAGATTTTATCTAATGTCATGTTCATTTAGGCATCACCTTCTCATTTAAAACTTCTTACCTGCACTATTTGTAAGCTTGAAAAGACCTGAACGGATCATCTTTCTTAATCCTATGCAGATGAACCATGAAGTAAAAACCATAAGAATTACTAAACAGCAGATGAAGTGTCCTAATTTTATTGTCTACCTGTATTATCTCTCAATATCCGTTAAACCGTACCTGGTCTTTACCTGCGTTACAGATTATAATGTACCTAAGAACTAATAAGGTGACAGTCTTAGCACTTCCTCCTCGTTGTTCGAAAGTACCAGTCAAGCAGTATGGACGGTCTTGAGAGCATCCGAAATTTCGCAACCAAACTTATCAGAAGAACCAGACCGGGGCTAACAAAAGCTCAAGTCGAAATCGTAGCAGAAGACTTGGTGGAACGAGCAAAGTACAGCCTTTTGATAATGAAAGACACTCCAACGAAGATAAAACAGACGTATTCGTACATTGAAGACAGAAGAAGCTTTTGTGACAATTGCAAAAGTCCCAGCAAGCTAACAGTGACTAGAAGCAAGGCAGTGTTGGAGAGCAGGAAGTCCCCAAAGGATATCCGTAATCAAGATATCTATGAATGGAGGAACGACGTGATGAGGTGCAGAGGAGGTGGTGTTAGTAAGGAGGACGTGTTTGAGAGGCTATACACAAACAGGACGAGCTGCAGAAAGGACAAGAGGAACACGAGGAGGAGTGACACTGTAGAAATCATCAGTGCAGTGGAAAATGAAGTGAGTAGCGTTAAAGAAGAAATTCAAGATATGTTGACCATTTTGCAAAGGATTACGAACTGAAATGAATTGTACGTGTTTAAAGATTGTAATTGTATTCTGGATTTTATCGAAATATAGTGATAGTTATCGATTAAGTTGTAGTTTTTCATTCATTTCAACTGAGTGCATACTTTGAATTCAGTCATTGAGAGTAACAGGGAGGGGGCAACTACTTTCCATACTATAGGGGGAGGTTTGATGCATTTGCTACTTTTATATAGATCACATAAATTGTGTCCATTTCAGATTTCTGTCTTTGATTATAGTTATTCGTTAACTCAATAAATATTCTGATTGACGTTATGCTAATGAGGGTTCTAAAATTCATTTTATTTATAAGTGTGGTCCACATTTTAGTAGTAATACTTTAGCTCGATAGAAAACTGATTTTAAGGTAGAAATTTCATATGAACATGGATGCTATTCGTTTTTAAGATGCAGGGTGTCAAAATTTGGAAAAATTGATTTTTTATTGATGTCTTAAATATCATGGAGCCGATTATTTTGTAATTTGGCAGTGTTGTTCACTGCAATGAGACGCTAAGTCAGAAGTGACTATAAAATAATTATGATCACCAGTGGCTCCTCGGGAGACAGTCCCACCATTAGTATTAGCAAAAAAATGTACGCCACTGACTAAAAAAATTAAACGCCGTTTTCCAGATCAAACAGATGAAAATACAACTTTTTTGACATCCAATGTCTCTTTGTATCACACTTTGTTTTCGAGGAAAAGAATCAATAGCCACTTCATAGCCTGTCAAAAAATAAAAAATCAAGTTCATCTTTTTCTTATCATTGATGAGATTTAATTTTAAATTCGAGTGAAAAAATTCATATAAACATGTTCTTTAATAGGTGATTTTCAAGATACATGGTGTCAAAAATTAAATTTGGTTTCCAAAGTTTGACACCCTGTGGCAAAAAGGGCCAAAGGTGGCCTACTTGCCTGGCTTCGCCTCCCCATCACTACTACTTGACACCCTGTATCCTGAAAACTAGACCCTTTAAGACACATGTTTATATGATTTGTTATACCTGAATTTGGATCACAAATATGTGCTTGGAAGTACAGCCTGTC
Organism: Callosobruchus maculatus; assembly: GCA_951848785.1. Classification (NCBI taxonomy): domain Eukaryota; kingdom Metazoa; phylum Arthropoda; class Insecta; order Coleoptera; family Chrysomelidae; genus Callosobruchus; species Callosobruchus maculatus. The sequence goes on from CATOUR010000007.1 coordinate 374,189, forward strand.
AATGGGATGGACAAAGTTAATTTGTTTTGTTTTCGAAGACTATAAAGCGGTTTTCATTTTGTCCCTTGAAAACAAAGTAATATACGAAGAGACATCACGATACAAAGAAGTTGTGTTTTTACCTGTTTAATCCGAAAAACAAGATTCATTTTTTTTAAGGTGATTTACGTACATTTTTTTGCTAATATTAGTTGTAGAACAGTTCCTCGAGACGCCACTGGAAATGATAACTATCTTATAGTCATTGATAACTTAGGGTCCAATTGGAGTAATCAACACTACCAAATTAAATAGGATCGCTTCTTGATGTTTGGAAAATTAATATAGAATCAATTGTTTTTTCCAAACTCTTAAAAACGAAGCATTTGCGCAACCATGTTTATCATGAAATTTCTGCCTTAAAATCAGTTTTTCTATCGTATGTTAAAATTAAGTGTCATCGGCAAATTGATAGTTTGCGCAATCCACTGCTTTTTCCTGGGTAACACAGTAATAAGAAAAGATACTATATTTGCTCAACCCCCAAACTTATAATTCGCTACTACTGCCCAGTTCCGATATATTGCTTGTCTTAATCGTCATGGGACACCCTACATGTTCATCTTCATATACATTTTAGCACTAAAAAAGGCGTAAAATAAACGCCGAGACGTCAGATTTTTGAGTAAGGAACATCTGCAGTATTTTATCCCAAAATTCGAAGAACCTTTTCTACGAAATGGTATAGAAATTCAGCGCCACCTCTATCTCAAGTATGGAAAATTTGGACAAAGTGAATTTTGTCCAAGCTTTCAAAATTTGATATAGAGGTGGAGCGGTATTCCTATGATCAAATATTTGCTATTTAACAACCAAAATCTAATAAAATGCATATTTAGCCTCCGTGCTATTAAGTAGGAAATCATATGTAGACAAACAAACTGATTTAACTCCAGTTACATCGTACTTTCAAAGTGCATTGTGACCTATGAACATGGACAAAATGCATTTTGTTTGGGATTTCATTTTCGTATATTGTACGACACAGACCGGGAGCTGAAATGGATAGCTGTAACATACGTGAAAAAAATGTGGCAAGTGATGGAGACAACGAGCAAAAACACAGCGCAGAAGTTTCTGAATGCACTGATAATGATTTCAAATTTCTGTTCTTGCTACTTGACAATAAAGCTCAAATTACATTTTGTCCAGAATTGACAAACTAACTGCATTATTTCCACTAGAGACAAACAAACTGCATTATGTCCAAAAGTCTTTTTAATCTTTCCAAGTTGTTTTTCATCCTCCTGCACCAAATTTTGCGACTGAGTACCATACCCACATATGATTATATTGTTCCAAGCCATTTTTTCTCTGGTTTCCCTGTACTGGTTTTTTGCTTCTCCTGAAAATTTGTAATAATGGACAAAATTCAATTTGAAAATTTGCTCCTCAGTTGTTATATGTTTACAGCTGTTTAAATAGAATGTGTCATGATCAAAAAAAAAATTAACGTCAGCTGTATGAGAGATATTCGGTCGAAAATTAACCTTGATTTTAAAACAGAACTTACTCATAAAACTGTTACACAACACTCCTTCACATATTACGGGCCTATAATAGGCCTCAAAAAAAATTAAAATTGGCATCGAAATTTCGCTTATTTAAAAAAGAAATTAAAACATTTATCCAAAACAATGAAAAAAAAACTCAACATTTAACTTTATACCAATTCCTGTATATTTTCTGAAACACTACTCCTTGGCCGTTTCGTTCACTACTTCCTTAAAGGTTAGTGAATACAGTTACTTTATAGGGTTATTCACGTTATTCGACAAGGAGCGTGATGGCTAAAGTATTTGATTGAAAAGAAAATAATAATTTCGGATGGATAGAGACCCGTAAAGGCTACATTTTAAAAATATTTTCATGTTATACAGGGTGTCCCAATAACACGAAATGTATCAAAGTTATGTTTTTTTAAACGGAATACCCCATATATTATTACATATTCAGATTCCCTGGTAAATTCTAGTGTGACTTTGTGTATCATACATGGGACCTAAAGCGAACCGTTTATGTGTAAATCACCATTTTCGGTATAAGTAGATATCAGGAAAAAATTGAATATCGCAAAGATTATAAAATATGGAAGGCTGTGACTTTGCCGTATTACTAAGCATAAAATGCGTCAGCTTTGATGAGACTGTCAAATTTGGATTACGTTTCTTCTTGGAGAAATCGGTCGATTAATTAAGGAAACTTCGATCAGCGATAACTTGATTTTTTCAAATAGGAATGCCTAATTTTTTTATACGGTTAAACGTAGAATTTGATAACCTTTCTGATGATATGAGGATGTGAGTATCAATCTCTGGTAGTTTTCATTTAATTTTAAATTTTCAAACAAATCGGCGATTTCAATTTTCCTACCAATAAGCAATGAAGCAGGCCATGAAATATAAACAAAAACCTGTTCAGGTAGAAGAAAACAACTAAATTAGCTGAAAAATACACACTAACTAGACTAAAGGGACAAGATTATAAATATTCCTTACAACAAATCAACTCTTCCAGAAACAACTGCGATAACATCTCTGAGGTCAAAGAGAAGCTGGAGTATTACAGTAATAGATATTTTTTACAGTTTGCCGGCTACCGCAACTTACTAGAGGTTAAAAATTCCCAACACAATTAAAAACCCTGACATGAAAGAAAAACAACCAGCGACTGCTGCTCCAGCACGCAACTATCAATCATATTATGTAATGGTGTAAAAAAGTAGTAATTTGCGTCGAAGTCGAATAACTCCGACTGGAGCCGTTCTATGTTTCAACATCTATTAGCAATATTGCAAAAAAAATACTGACAAATCAGATTTAAATTGTCTGCCATTTAAGTTATGTTTTATAATTTGAACAAATTTTAATTCATTAATCATTTTCTGCGATCTTGCTAGTAGGTACAGGAGAATTTTCAGAGCTCCAGTCAGAGGTACTTTTGACTTGAGTTTTGACAGAATTGCATACTTTTTTATATCATTAAATGTGAAATTTTATTATGGAAATAATAAACTGCTTACAACATTCTCTAGTAGTCTTTATTTTATTTCAAAATTTTCAATGGTTTTGGAAATTGCCAATTTCTAGTACATTGCAGTAGCTGGTAGGCCATGAAAAAATCCATTTCTGCCATACTCCAGCTTCTCTTTGACCAAAGATATGTTACCGCCATTGTTTCTGGTTAGACTTTGTTTGTTGTGAGTAATTTTTATAATCTTGTCCCTTTAGTCTAGTTCGTGCGTATTTTTCAGCTAAGTGAGTTGTTTTCTTCTACCTGAACAGGTTTTTGTTTATATTTCATGGCCTGCTACGTTGCTTATAGGTAGGAAAATTGAAAAACGCCGATTTGTTTGAAAATTTAAAATTAAATGGAAATTACCAGAGATTGATATTCATAACCCTATATCATTAGAAAGGTTATCAAATTCTACGTTTAACCGTATAAAAAAAATTAGGCATTCCCATTTGAAAAAATCAGGTTATCCCTGATCGAAGTTTCGTTAATTAATCGACCGATTTCTCCAAGCATAAACGTGATTTAAATCTGACAGTCTCATCAAAGCTGACGCATTTTATGCTTAGCAATACGGCAAAGTCACAGCCTTCCAAATTTTAGAATCTCTGCGATATTCAATTTTTTCCTGATACCTACTTATAGCGAAAATGGTGATTTACACCTAAACGGTTCGCTTTAAGTCCCATGTATGATACATAAAGTCACAAAAGAATTCATCAAGGAATCTAAATATGCAATAATATACGGGGTTTTCCATTTAAAAAAACATAACTTTGATACATTTCGTGCTTTTGGGACACCCTGCATAACATGAAAATATTTTTAAAATGTAGCCTTTATTGGTCTCTATCCATCCGAAATTATTACTTTCTTTTTTATGAAATACTTTAGCGATGATGCTCCGTGTCGAATAACGTGAATAACCCTGTATATTAGTAATTTTGTTTTTGTATTTTAATTTAAGTTATATACTTAATTAATATTCTATACATGATATGTGGGATTGAGCAATACACTATTACGAAACGTACTTCCAAGCCTAATGTGATAGCTGTCATATTAGTTCAATCCCCACTTGACATATATGATATTGGCTTACACGATATTGCATGTCATTATTATATTATTTTTTATGAAATAAACACATATCTTTTGAAGGTTAGAACTATAGTAATGCGGTCTATGTGTGAGCACACGAACTTTTCATCTTAATTGTTTTTTAGCAGTCCTATAAATTAGATCACCTCGAGCAAATTGGTCATCGTCATCTTTACTGTATAGGCAAGAGCAATTGACTGCTTAATTAGAGTGAATTACGCCTCCCAGCGCCATTCTGCAAGACAATTGAAGGCAAACGTATTTAAAATAAAGCAATTTACTTTTAAATCACCAGAAATTTGCATAAAGATGCAATTTAGTATTGTGTCACGTACATCGAATACCTGTAATATAGTCGAAAACCAGTCAGGGGAATAAATTGTTAATTAAGACTTATTTATCTTGTTCCTTTTTGAAGTTCACACAGAACGGGAAATGCTCATATAGCGTGCTATTTTTTGCTAAATTGACGTTTATCTTTAAGTCAGCAAGTCGGTAAGGCTTAACATTGCCTTGAGAGGTCGGCTAAAGTGAGCTTTGTAATTGCATTTTTTGCGAACAGTTGTGAGATGTCTCATTTACAGTAAGTATGAGTTTGTATAAGTCCGACAGACAATAATACTTTGTAAGCTATTTTGGCTACTAGTTATCTTTTGAATTTTGCTTCAATTACTCAGTAATTTTTTGCTCTTGTTTCTGCACTGCAGCCCTTAAGCTCTCCTACGCCACGTATGATCTCAGATAAATGTAAATAAATAGATGGGCTTTATATTCCTCAAAAGTAAATAGACGAAGTGTCAAGTCACTGACTATTGGCGAAACATAAGGTAAGATAAAGTAACCATCGCAAATAATAATAACCAGTGCTAATCTGACGATACCTTCTGGCGCAGTCTTAGTTGCTGTGTAAAATAGTGTCGACGGCACGACACGAACATGACGATATTGAGACGACACGTTTGTGACGTTATTGGGCCGGCAATTAGGTGACGTTACTAACACGGCACTCAGTGACGTCTTTGCTGGTACCTCATACACATAACGTTGGGCCGTTATTGTGCCACGAATCACAAGCAAAGGTGACTTGCTGATAAATGCAATGGTACCTAAACCATCAAAGGCGCTCAACACCAAACTGGAGATTACGTCGCTCATCTCGTAGTTGTCTAACGCGTTGGCGTTCGTTTTGTGCCCCTAGATAAAACTTGGACTTGCCAGAGAAAATCGTCTGATACCACTCAGCATGTCATTGTCGGTATTTTTGGTACCAATATAACTATTGGGAACGATGATTTTCAGTGAGTGGAAGCACTAGATGCGGACCATATGATCTGAAGCCCATTTCACGCAACCTGTGGTATACTCTGTGCGGATTCGAAGGGCCTCCCTATAGCTGTGTACCAAGCGTCAGCAACAGCTCGAGTGGATCGCATACTCTCGCCCTCATTCGATCCATGTGCACCACATTCTCGCTGGCCTACAATCCGATCCCGTTTAAAGGGAGTTAACTGCGTAAACTGGGGCTGTAGACTTCTAGGGGGCATTTTTATACAACCAACCCGTCTCTCGCCACATTTACAATAGATATCATAGTTTTTGGATCGACAAAAAGTCATGCTTTGTTCTACTCGCATAGAGCTTTTGGTGCCATCTAGATAAATAGCGTTTGAATGAACAACAAGTATTTGACGGCGATTGTAAATTGCAGCGATGGTCAAGTATTCTTAATCCGGGATATGAAAATTGCAGCGGCTGGTTATCTTTCCATTTCAGGTAAACATGTAAATTGCAGCGGACGACCCTCTGTTAGGGATAGGAGTTTTTATAACAGCCATCCATCATTGTTTACTTTTGAGAGTCTTTGATAAATACTCAAACAGATACATACATTAAAATGAATAGTGTCAGAGTAAAGCACACTCCAGATGCAACAACTAAAAAGAAGCAAGATTTTTTGAATCTTAGAATACCTAGGTTTATTACTCAATGAAAATAGGATAAGTGGATTAGAATATACAAAAAGTGTATGTCATTTTTATGGTGAGAACCTTAGTTAGTAATTATGGTTTTTTATGTATATATTGATCTAACATGATTTACGAACATGTTTGTACATAATGTTATTTATTATTAACAATTAACAATTTAGAAAAGTATCATTTTTTTGTCAATAGTTTTTGTTTTATTATTAACTGCTCTAACAGAAGAAGGATTTATTAGTTTCAGTCTAAAAAAAACCGCGCATTGGATATATTATCACCTTCCGAAAATTGCAAAAAAGTATCAAAATTGTCTCAATAATTGTTGATATTGTCGAAATTGCCTAAAATAATGGAAATATGTATCAAGAAATTAACTTTACTAGTTAAGTTCTAGTTAGTTAGGTAGAGAATTGCAGAATCTCTATAACAATAAGTGCGAATAAAATTTTGGGTTTGTAATTTAAAAAAGTCATTGTGATGTCATATGTATAGTTTTCAAGATCACTAACAGAAGTAAATGCCACCAAATTGTTGTTTTAGATAAAAATTAATTTGACCTGTCACATGATATGATTTTTATATAATATTTTGCTATACAAATCCAAATTAATTTTTAGAATACCTCTAAACAGGTAGACTACGCCGACAAGGGACCCTCGCTGCAATTTTCAACATCTTTTATGGTCACCTTTGAGATTTATAGGATTATAACCTAACCGCGGCTGCAATTTGTATCTGCCCGTATTTGATGTGTACAGAGGTAGTACTGCCAAGCTGTGTTCGTATTTTTTAATACGAACATTAGTTCTTTCTTGGTATTCAGATTTCACTTGCGAATAGTAGATATGTTTGAAAAATGCACCCTTTCTTTTCTTTTTATTTTCTTTTTCATTTATGTTATGTCTTCGGGTATTTCAATTTCATTATTTACCGCTTCATCTGTAAATAAATAATAAAAAATCACATCAATAAAAATGAATCTTTCCTCGTACGGTTGAAGCGCATGTAGTCGTCCTCTGTCTCGACAAAGGACTGTCTTCTCAAAGCCATACATCTAAGAGAAAAACTCACAGCTCTGGTCTTTCCCATAACGGAATGATTAAACGGTCGTCTAAAACTTTTTCCACCGCTGGCGGCTAACAACACAGAAAATTTTATATATACGGGCAAAGTTGCCCCGAGATTGGCTTCAAAAAGAAGCCCGGCGGTATATTTAATTTCATCGGGAATGACGTTATTATAAATTATAACTTACTCCGTCGAGGTTGCGAGAAGGAGAAAGAGAACGACACGCGCATAAGAAATCGTCTGGTTCAAAGTACCATCTCATTGTCCGTGACGACACACCGGGGTTTGTTTTTCTATCCACCAGACCGCATTCCATTAACATTTAATTCTTCGGTAGGCCATAAATTTCGGTGACTGCCAAGAGCGGCGAAAGTCGCGAAGAAAAACAGTAACGCCGCAACCGTGCCGCGTTGCGCGTTGCGCGTTGCGCTCTTCTTACTTGCTGTTCGCCGCGTTCTGGTACAAGGTGGGGCCACTGCCCCAGTGGCGGATTTGCCAGGGGGGCGAAGCCTCACTATTTGCCCTTCGATCATATATAACTAGATCAATTAGGCTATGGTTACTATGCATGCGAGTTCTGACGAAAATGTGTTCTGACAAATTCTGACAAATTCGCTTGAACAATCAGATGCCCGATTTCCAATGAAATTGGTTACTATGGGAGAGAAAGCCTCGTCGGAATACGCACGTCGTCGTCGGTACGATTTGAGCGTTCAAAAACGTTTGAAATTTTTGAGCGAATTCGTCCGAATCTGTAGTTACTTTGCCACCTGTTGGATGGACAAAAGCTACCACAATATACTACCATACAGCGAGTCTGTTTTTGGCAAAATACAGTCGCGAAAATTGGATAACTTTTCGATCCTTTCTTCCATCCCCTTCAGTATGTATTCGAGTGCTTTTGGTGTCATCCTGAAGTACTCGAAAAATTTTTCTGGTTGATCCCACAATTCTAACATACGAAACTCGCTTTGGTCGTCTCTACTACTAAATGACTGGCTCACGTGCTCCGATTTTCCATTATTTAAAAGAAATAGCTTTATTATAGGATCTTCCAAAAAAATATAGCTCATCAAGTTCATCCATCTTCCGCTGGGTGGCAGAAACGCACAGATGATCAGAATACACTAGAAACGCGTACAGTAGAATCATCACCCTTGTTCTGAAGAGGAGTTCGTACATTCTCGTCAGAACTCGCATGTATAGTAATCGTGGCTTTATGCAGAGGATAGTTCTGAGTCCAAGACAGAGACAGATACGTATTGGATACATACAAGCGTCAACTCGCGTATAAATTTGTAGAATTTAAATTTGTCGCGCTCTGTCTGTCAACGAAGGAAGAGACAGAGGTTAACTGGACAGCGTTCAGGCATCATTTCACGATTTAATCTTTGTCTACGTTGGTGGCTGAGTGTGTTTTGAGTAGTATTGTGCAAATTGTGATTAAAAATAAGGGTGTACTTAAAATGCCGTTCAACGGCAGCCTACTAAAATGCCGTTAACAGATGTGACGTCACTGAAGTGTCGTATTTGAAGGCTTTGTAATCGCTGTACTTAAACTGCCGTCAAACGGTAGCGTAGCCCACTAAAATGCCGTTTACAGCTATGGCATCATTGAAGTGACGTATTTGACGGCTTTATATTCGCTGTGATTAAACTGCCGTCAAACGGTAGCCCACTGAAATGCTGCTAATAGCATTTTCGATTTCTTGTAAAAATCGCTGTATTTCATTATCGGTTATATTGCTTTGACTTGTTTGCATTATAGTTGTGGCAATTTTTGCTGAATTATTGGAATCCAGATATTATTGGCATTAACTGAAGTAAGTTCCGAATAGTTTCGAGCCGCTTAATGAACAGACCTGTTGTTTGAGCAAGGACCTAATGTATTGAAAAATCTTAAAACGCTATGAGCCAATGATGATGATGCTGTAATTGTAAATGTAAACAATAGTGGCGGATTTGCTAGTGAAGCAAGGGAGACGACGACTCGTCAGGCATAAAAAACCATGCTATAATCGAATTTGGTTTTATTTAATTTATTTAACTTACACCACCAAGGCAAGCACACGAGCTCTGATAACAGCAAAGTAAAACATTTAAATAACGTCCTGTGGCCCGCCTTATTTGATATACAGGGTGTTCTAAAAGTTGGGACTTTACTCTTTAGAAGTAATGGCTCTTGAATCGGCAAAGCTAATGCACAGTGAACCAGCAACAAAACAGTAAAAAACATTCAAGCAAGTACTCACTATTTGGTTGCTACGAAGTTGTAAGTGCGGTCACGTCGCAGGCGTTTTACAGGTAAAAGTACGATTTACGATGTCTTCTTCAATTTGGACCATACGAGGTTTTCTAGGTCTTCTTGCGTCTCCACCACGATGTGGATTCAGACATCCTGTGTCTCTAGCTTTTTGCACGAGCGAGACAAATCGACGAGGTGCAGCGTGAGTACGGTTAGGGTTAGAGTTAGGAAAACGATCGGCATACACTCGCGAAGCCGCAGCGTTATTATGACCACACTCACCGTACATTAAAATCATGTCCACCAGTTCATTATTGCTATAACCCATATAGCACCGGATGATATGAGAATATTCTGTTCACATTCACTACAGATATTATGCATATTCTGGAAAAATTCCATGGATAATTGGAATATATACAGAATATTCTGTAAACGTTCGAAATGGGAAAAACACGCTATATTACTAGAATATTCCGCCGAATATTCCGCACGGATATTACATGAACAATCATGGTAGAATGTTTTTGAATATTCTAGGAACATTTTGTCTAAATAACCTCATATACGAAACCTTTTTAGCGAATTATAGATACTGTTCCAAAAATAATGGCACCCACTAGTGGCAGATGGTCACAAAAGTTAAGTGGTTAGACAGTCCAGATGTCTAAATAAAGTGTAAAAATGTAAACTTGTTGCATTTAACCTCAAAATTCTACTCACATTATATAATGAACCCTACACCATAGTAGGTGACCATAATTTGGAACACTGCCACACACTTTATAACAACCAGTAACTCTATTGTACAAAATGGGGCATAAATGCAGGCCTCTCAGGAATAAAACTCGTGAATTTGTGAATTGCTAAAATGCCGACATCCACATGTTGAAGCACAGAATGACAGAACACTTGAAGCGAGTGACAACCAGACAAGATTGAAAACTGACGACACCACATACATACATCATACCTCAGCATAAGATGCTGTCACTTTATCATCGGTAGATGCCGTATCTGTATTGCTGGCAATGGCTAATGACCAATAAACTTTTGAAAATTGCACATAATACTTATTAGGTATATTTAGGATGAACGCAAAACGAATGAAGGTTTTTTAATTCACTAAGAAACGTGCAAATATAAATTAATAATACCTCATATTAAATATTTGCCTGCATGCAGATATTTCTATTACAAATATTACTAAATATTCGTCAGAAAATAGCTACATCTTATTCTTAGTAAATTATTAAAATAATATTCTATGAAGAATATTACTGGCATATTCTGGAATAATTCAGGCATTAAACAAATAATCACTGATTATCCTAAGTGGATAAAATAATCATATTCTATAAATAATATTATGTTAATAATCCAGAATAATCAAGAGAAATAACGAATATTCTATGATTCTACTAAATATTCATGGAACATATAGGAGATTTAAAGAATATTCATAGAATATCCAGTGCTATGTGGGAAGCGTGCGCCATTGTTGTTGTGTTTAAAGTCCGATCGTCAGATGTAGCAAGTGAAGCACTCTCGTACAATATGGCACAGCAACGCGACGTATGACGAACTGTCTGTTTTAGTGTTTTCTCACCGGCATCGGTACCGTTTGCGCCGCCTTGTTTGTTGTGATATTATGACATTGTGAGCTATTGCCCAGGGACAGACTTAGAATTGAGTATTTTTTTAATGGTCAGTATCTTGTTTTCTCTAAATATTTCGTTTATATGTTACTGGGAAAAGAACACTCATTTTGGCGAGTACTACCCGCTGTATGAAAAAAAGTCTCAACTTATGTAACACCCTGTATATGTATCTCAGACCTACCTCAGTAATCATCCAGGAAATTCGCATATTCAGAAGACCTGGCAGTAGACTATAAAAAACAACTTCGACATTCTAGAGTTCACACTAACTGCCCATCTTTCAATCTTGGGATCATACTTCAGCAGGTTGAAGCTAAAGCCAAGTATGAGCAAAACAATTGCATCGTGTTTTCAACTTTAACAAGAAAATGGCAAATATTTACCTTAACGATAACCTGCTACCTTATAATCCCACACCCAAATACCTAGGTGTCACACTGGATAGGACACTGTCGTTTAGTAAACATATTCAGTCCATCGCAGCCAAACTAAACAGCAGACATAGCATCCTGCAAATATTATGTGGAACCTCATGGGGTCCCTCCGTTTCTACGCTCCGTACTACGGCCCTGAGCCTCTGTTTCTCTGCGGCTGAATTTTGTTCGCAACGTCGCTAAATAGTACACATACTAGACTGGTAGACGCCCAGTTAAACTTTTCTATGAGAACCATTACGTGATACATCAAATCAACCTCAACTTACTTGCTACCAACACTCAGCCAAATTCTACCACCCATCCGTCGAGAAATGCCCTTCTGAAAACATGTAAGGAAATCAAAACAAATGTCTCACTGCCAATCCACGAAGATGTACCTGCTTGCGCAGATTAAGGTCCAAAAAGTTTAGGCGACTCAAACACCAGAAGAGGCGAACAGTTATCTAACTGTTGGTCAAGAACCGCATTTCCTCCTTAAGCATCCAAAGCTCGGAACTATATTATAGCAGAGTCAAAAAACACAACACCCCAGCAGTCGTACTCAATATACCATTACAATTCAGTAAAAAATGAACCCAGCATAGAAGAGCCAAATATTAGCTTTAGACGGTGTCTTTTTTCATGAGTTATCCCACGCACCACCTCGCACAGGAGCACATTTATGTACAACACCGTTGCCATTATATATCTTGCAACATACCATTTACACCCAAAGTTGATATTGTGTGCGTCTTGCACGTTTTGCTATTTAGAAGCTTTGTGTACTACGTTTATCATACAAAGCTAAGGTCATTGACACAGAACATCACTGGTATCGCCGAAAATCGAAAGAAGCAAAGTCATCGCAAACAACAAAACATAACCAGTAAACCTAGCGTAGAAATCAAACCAATATGATACCTCTCATAAAAGTAATCAGCAAAACGACAGGTACAACTTGAATACAAACATGCCAAGTATTAGTCATCGAACGGTCATGTCAGCAAGAACCGGACACCGACCAACTAGAAGGAGCTACGAATACGTTGGCAAGACAATAATAAATGAATAGTCATGAAAATAACACGCTTCGCAGTTTTCACCTGATGACGATTGAAAATTAAAATTAATTAAAACGTTGTGGTATTCAAAAATTGGACAACGGGATAGACGTCTTCAAAGTTTTTGAGATATTTAATATTTATGAGCCAGCACTGAGAACGGTATGAACACGTGGATACTAACTAAAATCTTCTCCCTTAATTGCGTTATAATTGGATACAGGAATTTATAAAAAAGAAATATTGCTATTTTTTATAGAGAAAATGCTGCCGTCCAAAATTAATATCTCAGAAACGTAGGCTATGCATCTGCTTTTCTATATTTCAGAGGTTGAACTTCCACTATTCGTACGTAGTATGACCTCAAGCTCTTAATTTTGTTCTAAACGTGCTTTGCGTTATACTGTATTTTGCACATAAGTCCCGAACAGCATCATTACGTACCACTCGGTTTTTATAATCAGGGTCTTTACATCGCCACAACACGTAAAATTGCTGTAGGAGTCGATAAACTCGATAGTTTTGTCATTGTCCTATTCCTTTCTAGCCTAAAAATCAGAAGAGGGACAAAAGGTAACTCACAGAAACTCCCAACAGCCTCAGGAGGTGCTGCGACTCTTTGCCTTTGCACGATGCACGAAAAAAGACACCGTCTGAAGCTGGTATAAGTTCTACCTATATAGTTTTACAAATTTGTTGAATTTTAGCTACGAAGGTGTAAAAAACATCAAAGTAACTGATATAGATGCTGGTATAACAACTACACGTGGAATATATGGGAGAGTGCCCCAGACAGCACAATATATTCCTGGAATATTCTTATTTCATCCAAAATAGATTGAGAATATTCAGAACATTAACAGAACGTTCTATGGATGTTTTTACTGGTTTCATTCCCATGAGGATGTACGAGGAATGTTACGCCATGATTATTCCATGAACGTGTCGATCAAAATATTCTGGTAATATTAATAAATTAATATTATCTAAAGAATAATCTATGAATATGCCTTTCGGTTATTTTGGTATGATTCTTAATGTAGGCGTGGTCGCGTCGCCGCGTCGCCGCGTGGCACCGTTACAGATTAGGTTAGGCTTGAGAATTTTGAGGTTAGCTTCATTCGTCACGTCACGGTGGCGGTGGTCGGTGGTGACTGCTTGATGTGCTTGTGCATTTTTGTCCTGTGATAATCGGATAGTTATCTGTGTTCTGGAACGTGATTTTCACTTGTTATTTAGTTTACAACTTCATCTAGGAGCGACTAGGGTGAGTGCTCAGAGTGTGAGTGTAACTATTTTGTCTCTGTCAATTATCGACTTTATGGCGTCATGTGGTAGCAGCTCTCCTGTTCAGAGTCTAATCTCTGTATTCTAGTCTTACTTGTCGTAGGTACCCTAATTATTATATAATAACAACCACTAACAACACATTTGCTATATTTGTGACTATGAATTTCCAGTGTTTATTCTACTATAATTGAATAAAGTACAACGACAACATTTTGTTGAAAATTTAGCATTATAGTTAATGGAGTGTATTTGAATGTACATCGTATGCTTTAAAATAAAACGGTTTTTTTAATTTTGCAGGATAATACAGGAGGACGATTCCGTGCAATGAAATGTTTTTTAATGTGTACATTAAACTTATGCAATTATAAATACAGGTTCCGTGTTCCATTTTATATATATTTTTTTAATCAATCCTTATAATTAGTGTGTGCCTAAATCAATGCTGCCCAAAACACTGTATGAAAGTTGGATACTAGGTTATATATTATGTATACTACTCGCGTTGAGTACCTAGGCAGACAACAAGACTTACAAATAAATGAAATGAAGTGATAAAAGGTACTAGTTTCTTTCAACATATATTCTTCAAAGATATACCAGGAATCTTCCTACAATATTTGATACATCTTAATAACAATCGTAGAATATGCTGAGGAAATAACCTATGTATGTTTCTTCAAAGATCTACCAGGAATCTTCCTACAATATTCCATGCATCTTAATTATAATCGTAGAATATTCTGAGGGAATAACCTATGCACATTTTTTGGATTGGACTTTTTATGGAATGATACAATGTTCCAAAATGGTGATTCTTAGAATGTTCCTAGAATGTATTGTGCTGTCTGGCACGTTAGTTCTTGGGGTAGGAAGATAAAAACTAAAAATGTTGCATGTGATGACTAGATGCATTTTAATTTTATTTTGTTTAAAAGAACAGAGAAGTTTAGAAAATTATTTATAATTTTAAGTAAAAAGATCATAGACTGTAGTTGCCATCAGACATCTAAATTGAGTGTGTTATGACTTTGCAGCCGTACTTCGCGTGATATTCCACTCGATTGATAAAAACCGTCTATTTTAAAAGATAAGAATTTCAGGAATTCTCTCTGAATCTTCTCGAATCTACTCGACTCATAATTCCAAATCATCCTGGCATACTCCAGTTTGGAAAGCCCAAGTACATACTTTGTAAAGTGACTTTATATTGAAAATCCTTGAATTTACGTACAACAAATCCCAGCTTTTTGTTAGCTGACGAAAAGAGTTTACCTATATGGTCGAATGTAGTACCAAGATCTTCTATTTACAAACTGTGTGTAAAATTGTGTTACATATTGGGAAGTAATTTATTATTGGCTAATTTTTGCTTCCCACACCGATAGGTGAGGGGAGTGTTGTGATCGCAAATTTTCGATTTTGAGATAATACGCTTTTTGGGCGTTTTATGATGTGTACATAACGAAAATCCACGTCACTCATTTCCGTCGGTCTGTCTGTCTGTCGGTCTGTCGGTCTGTCTGTCTGTCGGTCTGTCGGTCTGTCGGTCTGTCTGTCTGTCGGGTTTTTCTATCCTCATAATCTCAGTAACCGCTGCATAGATTGTGATGAAATTTGGGCAGCAGTATGCTGTGGGGTCGTAGTAGGTAATGTTCCTATAATTTTGAAAATCGGTGCATATGCGGCGGAGTAATTAGCAAAAAACAAAAAAGAAATTAAATATTGCCGAAACTTCGTTTTTAGGCGTTTTAGGGGTCCCTGATCATTTTCTACTTTTTTTTTGGTGGGGGTGAAATTGGGGTGGTTGGGGGTGGGGGGTTGTAAAATTGAAAAATTTGTTGCTTTCATAATAGACTGTCCACTGACCTGTGAAGGAAGACCTGGCGGCATAAACAACTTTTTTAGGTCCATCCGAACATTGCCTTATGCCTATTACAGAAAGCAAAGGACAGAATTTTTTCTGATGTAAACATACGAGAGTATTGCGTTAGATCGTTGTAACGAGGAAACTGTTGAATTGATTTTAATAAAATTCTGAAACAGCATTACTACTATGGCGAAGATGGAAAACGCGTATGGTTTTGATAAATCGTGCCAGTGGCGGCGCAGGAATAATAAAAAAACTAAAAATATAAAAACAGCTCAAACTTCGTTTTTAAGCGTTTTAGAGGTTCCTGATCATTTTCTGCGTTTTTTTGGGTGGGGGTGAAATTGGGGTGGTTGGGGGATTGGGGGTGAAAAATTAAAAAGTTTCTTGTACTCATAATAGGCTGTCCACCAACCTGTGAAGGAAGATCTAGCGACACAAATCACCTTTTTAGGTCCATCCGAACATTGCCTAGCCTATTGGAAACTAAGAGACTTAGAATTTTCTGTATACTATACGAGAATTTATTGGTTTAAATCGTTTTGTATTTTGTAATGTGGACACTATTAAATTGATTCTAATGAAATTTTGACACAATATACTGTTACCGTGGTGAGAATGTAAAACGCGTATGTTTGTTAAAAATCTTGTCAGTGGCAGCGTAGCAATAATCAAACAACGCGACAAGTATGAAAGCAACTCAAATTCGGTTTTTAGATGTTTTAGGGGTTCCTGATCATTTGCTACCAGTTTTTTGGGTGGGGGTGAAAGAGGTGGTTGGGGGGTGGGGGGTTATAAAACTGAGAAGTTTGTAGTATCGATAATAGGGTGTCCATTGACCTGTGAAGGAAAGACCTAGCGGAATAAGACAATTTCAGGGGGGGGGCTGGCGATTATTTGGCTGCAAGGGATCTTAGACAAAGCTTCATGCTATGGGAAATAGTAAACTGGTATCAGCGTAATGTGTGGGAAGTACTGAGTTAATCAACTTGACTTCATTTTTCCTGAAAAACGTTATTCTTGAAATTCGTCCTATTCTGCGTGCCTCATTCTACGACAAATATAATTTTATAAATGCATAATTTACCATTAATAATCGATCACCATAATGACAGCTGGATATCCAGAATTAGTAAAGCGTGGTCTCTCTAATATATATTCGGTTTAATCCATCTGTCGGATGAAAGTTTAATCGCTAAAACAGACACATACACAGTGAGCAGTAACTATTTAACGAATTTAATTGAATCTTTCCGGCCGGGCAGATTTCGCGTTAGCTCGCCTCCATGGCCAGATCCATCGTCTGCTGCCAATACCAATATGTCATTAAAAGATGACACAACCGCGAACAATCCCATTTATCCTGTGATGGAAATTGCGTTAGCGCAGCAATTACATTACATAAATTTCGCCATATAATTGAATTACAGTTCCACTGTTGGGAATATGTAATTACGAGGGGACCCCGCACGATTTTTTCGCGCGAATATTCATGTCAGGTTTACGGAATGTCCCGTTGTGTAAATAACCGAAACGCGACGAAATTTAAAAAAGAAATACGAGCGTTCTTCACGTCCGGAGTTCAGGTATGCAGGTGGTCCTTTAAAGCGCAAATAGATGGACGGATAATTCGCGAGGCGGTAGGCGTAACAAAGTTTGGAAATGTGATTCTTACTGATGTACATTTAGTGATTTAGATTCTGTGAGTAACTCTTTTGTTGAGTAGAGTTTGTTTTTCTTTCTAGATTCTCTTTAGTATAATATTTTGAGCAACTTGTAGCGATGAAATTGGTGATTTGAAGGCTGCACCCCAAACAGGAATGCAGCATGTGATAATCGATTCAACAAGGGCTGTATATACAGAATTATTAATTCCTTTCATGACAGTATATCACGTAATTCCGAGCGTAATTTATTATTATTATTTATTCTCAAACGTTTAGGGAGGTAAATAATATTATCTCCCCATTTTAAATGTTGATTAATCATAATTCCTAAATATCTAAGCGATTTAATTTTTTTCTATTATGCTACAATCGCACTGTTTGGTATCATCACAAGATGGCTTATGTAATTTGATATCAATGTCTTTTGGTTGACCTATAATTGTAGGCGAAAATGTTTAGTTTTTTTGATATTTAGGGAAAGTTTATTCAGCCAAGTATACATTTTTTGCATATCAGATTCAGCAGTTGATTTCACAATTTCCCAAGAAGGACCTCTAAAAATAATAGCAGTATCATCTGCATAGCATACTATATGACCTAAAAAATTGTTTATTTTAGCGACACCATTGATACAAATTAAGAAAAGAATAGGTTCTAAGACTGTACCCTGAGATACCCCTACTTGTATTACCAATTCTGAACTAAAAATGTTTCCTATTTTTACTCTTTGGATTCTATACGATAAACTCAGCAACTCTAAAGGAACTCTCTGAATGCCATAATAATTGAGTTTTCCAATTAGTAATTTATGATCAACCGTGTAAAAGGCCTAGCTAGGACAAGAAAGATGGCTAAGCTCTTTTCTGATCTATCCAAAGTCTCCACCGTAGCATTTATAAAGTTCATTGGGGAATTTTCAGTATTTGATTGTTTTATAAACCCAAACTGTTTTTCAGATAGTCGAGAAGATAACTTAGCTTCAACAGGTTGAACAGAGATCACAATATCTCCTATCTCTCACTTCCATTCTTTAGAACACGAGTTGAACAGGATTGCCTTTTCTGGCAATTTTCCGCCAATTATTGGCGATTTCAAAACTAAGTTGGTGACTAGAAATAATAGCTGGGCGATTAGCGACTATTAGTGGCGCAAAACACACAGTGGATTGGCGATTTCTGCGGCCATTTTTCCTTTAATTTTGCCTTTAAGGGTCCTCAAAGTACATTTTTTTCCAGGAGCCGTCCGACCATGCTGTCCCCGGCAATACTAAAGCATTAAGGCCTATTGCATTATAGCTCCTCTCATTTACAGTATCCACTCCAGCAGTCTAGATCCCTGCATAAGTTTATGCAGTTTTCCTAGTGGTCCTTGTGCTGAGCTGTACTCCATTGGTTCTAGCTTGGGCTTCCCAAAGAGCTGCTGTCCTTGTGATCTAGCGCACTCGCAGAGTACTTGTAGGGCTGATTCAGTCCTTCTACCACAGGCCTCCATTGTAGAACCCCTTTTTATTCAGGTGTTCGTTCAGGCCACAATATCTCGTGAGAAGGCCCGTCGTTATTCGGACCTGATTCCTACTCAAGGAGAGCTGTTTTCTTACATGGAGTTTTTGTGTATGTTTTTCTATGAACACATCCCGGCAACAATTTCCCCTGCTCCTTGTGCTGATCCATTCCACGACCTGATTGTGCTTTTAGGCACCCCCAGGCGGGTTCTGCTCCAATGTATGGAGCAGACGAGCCTAGTCTTGCTAACTCGTCCGCCCATTAACTGCCACCTATGCCTGAGTGTCCGCGCATCTATCCCAAAGATACTTTTTTGTGTTCTGCCAGCCTTCCTAGTTCCTGTAGAGATTCGCAGCCTAGAGCAGACACAGCTTTGGGACCTTCTAGTGCCTTAAGTGTGGCCTGACTGTCTGTAGGTATCTCGATCCTCTTGTTTTTATAGGATTGCTCATTATTTATCCTTAAACAATGCAGGATGGCGTACACCTTTGACTGAAATATCGAAGCATATTTTCCGAGCAGAATGCTAGTTCCTCTTCCAAAGATGCCCACTCTCGTGCTCTGCTCGGTACTTGATCCATCTGTATACCAGGTTATTTCCCGTTGCAGGTTGTTTACTTCACAGAGTTCTCGATCTCTAATTACAGTCTCGATTTTTTTGTTGAAGATATATTTCGGAGTTATGTGGTCCTTTCTAGCATCCATTATGGTATGTCCCACATATTCTGCGATTTGGTAGTGTCCAAGATCCTTATAAGTTCCTCTTGGTGTAGTTTGTGGTCTCGCCCATTATCACAGTTTGCTCCAGGATGGTCTCTAGGACTGCAGTAGGTGCCCTCTTTTATTGCACCTGTTATGAGATTGATAAGCAAGTCTTTGCATCTTGCCTAGTTCTGTTATGTCCTCAAAGTATATTAGAATTCTGTTCTCTCTTCAGAGATGCGTTTGAAGAATGTAAAACGAACAAACATCTGCTACGTCGATAGCAACCGTAAAACGTGTGAAGTTTTCGGGCAAGTATTCCTGCGATAGTGCAGTAAGTCGTAAATAGGAAAGTTCTAGGAGAGCGAGAAGGCGTTACACGTTGCAGTAAATCCCGAAAACTGTCAGCTTCTGTGCAGTTTTGTTTACACGTTGAATCGTAAGTGGCGCACCATATGTAGCGCACCTACAGCGAGACCAGTGGTAAGGCTTTTGAAGGTTTCAGACGGCATTGCTTTGAGGTGGTAACATAAAAAGTGAGCTTAAATATTACATTTTTTTAAGAAGTGCCTTGAGGTGTAGATTAGTTAAGTTTTTAGATAAATGCAATGTTATTTCACAGAAGCAATTTGGATTTCAAAAAATGAAGTCAAGTTGATTGACTCAGTACTTGATACGTGATACCAGTTTAGTATTTTCCCATAGCATGAAGCTTTATTCTGAGATCCCCTCGCAACAAAATCATCGCCAGTACCCCCCCCCCCCCCCCAAATTGCCATAAGCCGCTAGGTCTTTCCTGCACAGTTCAATGAACAGCCTATTATCAATAATACAAACTTTTCAGTTTTACAGCCCGCCGCTCCCCCCCCCCCCTCCGACCACCCCAATTTCACCCCCACCCAAAAAAGGTACAAAACGGTGAGGAACCCCTAAAACATCTAAAAATGAAGTTTGAGCTCTTTTCATATTTTTAGTTTTTTGATTATTGCTACGCTGCCACTGACACGATTTCTAACAAACATACGCGTTTTCCATCCTCACCACAGTAATAATAATGTGTCCAAATTTCATTAGAATCAATTTAATAGTTTCCACGTTACAAAATACAAAACGATCTAAAGCAATAAATACTCGTATGTATACAGAAAATTCTAAGTCCCTTAGTTTCGGTAATAGGCAAGCCAATGTACAGATGGACCTAAAAAGATGATTTATGCCGCTAGGTCTTCCTTCACAGGTCAGCGGACAGCCTATTATTAATACAGCAAATTTTTCAGTTTTTCAACCTCCCACCCCCGAACCACCCCAATTTCACCCCCACCCAAAAAAACTCAAAAAATGATCAGGAACTTCTAAAACACTTAAAAACGAAGTTTGAGCTGTTTTTATATTTTTAGTTTTTTTATTATTTCCGCGCCGCTACTGGCACGATTTATAAAAACCATACGCATTTTCCATCCTCGACATGGTAGTAATACTGTGTCAAAATTTCATTAAAATCAATTGAACAGTTTCTTCGTTACATAAGATAGAACGATCTAAAGCAATACTCGTATCCATGTATACATCGGAAAAAAATCAAAGTCCTTTAGTTTCTGTAATAGGCATAAGGCAATGTTCGGATAGACCTAAAAAAGTTATTTATGTCGCTAGGTCTTCCTTCACAGGTCAGTGGGTAGTCTATTATGAATACAACAAATTTTTCAATTTTACAGCCCCCAACCCCAACCACCCCAATTTCCACCCCCACCCAAAAAAAAGTAGAAAATCATCAGGAACACCTAAAACGCCTAAAAACCAAGTTTGGGGAATATTTGAAATTTTTCGTTTTTTGCTAATTACTTCGCCGCCAATGCACCGATTTTCAAAATTATAGCAGCATTACTTACTACGACCCCACAGCATATCGTCGCCCAAATTTCTTCAAAATCCATGCAGCGTTTACTGAGATCACGAGGACAGAAAAACGCGTACAGACAGACCGACAGACAGACTGACGGAAATGAGTGACGTGGATTTTCGTAATGTAGATATCATGAAATGCCCAAAAAGTGTATCATTTCAAAATGGAAAATCTTCGCGATCACAATACTCCCCGCACCTATCGGTGTGGGAAGTAAAAGGGTTGTCGACAAATGATCCAATAGCAAAATGAATGGAGCAAATTAGAAAAAGTTTAGAAAAGAGAAAACCAGTGCTTTGCGTATTTCTGGATCTTGCAAAGGCCTTTGACACTGTCAATCATCAACGGATGTTGGAGGCCTTGGAGGATGCGAGAGTACGAGGTGAACCAAGTCACTTGTTTGCAAGCTATTTGTCAAATAGAAAACAAGTTTCAAAAATTGGTGACACTCTAAGTAATGAGAGAATACTCAATTATGGTTTACCGGAGGGTACCGTTCTGGCACCAATTTTATTCACAATCTACATCAACAGTATTATGACTTCGTCGTCATGCGGTTGAGTCTTTAGCTTTGCAGATGATACAGCAGTGTTTTATGAAGATAATACTTGGTAAAAATTGAAATTAAAAGCAGAGCAAGACCTAGAAATTATTTTTGATTATTTTGCTTATAAGCTGTTGACTATAAATTATGAGAAATTATACTTTATGCCCTTTACTAACACTGTTTTTTACTTATTCTTCTCTGTATCACGTAAAAGCAAATAAACTTATCATTATTATCAGTATTGGCTAGGGAATCAAAAATCAAACCCCAGTAAACACATGTACGTTGTTTAAACGTGATTTGAACGTGTTTTGGCTGATAATACGTTTCACGCTTGAATCTCAACGGTTTGATTTTGGTGTAAATATATACCATTTTATGAAAGTGTCATAACAACGTGTAATTAAAATACACAATTCTACGGTAACTCATTTCCAGGTTAGAATAACGGTATGTACTCCACAAATAAAGTGTGCAAAAGATAATGATAATAATTCATAGAGTTTGGCTAAATCGATAATCAAATGAGCAACTGTTTTTCAAAAGTTTTTCATTTTTAGATTAGGAGCAAAGTCTAGTCAAGCGTCTGAACAAAAAAAAATTGTTTTTGCTAACCCTCTATTAACTTACAAACCGTTATGATAAGAGACGAAAATAACATGCACTGCTGTTCAGATACCACGTTATAATAACGCAATTCCTAAATTAAGCAATTTGATTGATTCGAAAGAGCCACTGTTACTTCCAGGCTGTGCGTGTATGCTATGCCATCGGTACTAGCTGCGGCTACTTTCACCTGTGTTGTGCTAGAAAGCCAAAAACAGATTTTAGATTTTTTACGTACACCTGAAGAGCTGGAACTTTTAATGTTAGTCAAACGAGACTGGACTTAAAACTGCCACCAGATTTGTAAATAACACCCTCAAATTAACCTAAACATAAGGTTTTTATCTTCATAGAAAGCTAATTGAAGACTTTAATTTTTTTAGGTAAACCTGAAGATCTGAAGGAACCAAATTTTTTTTATTTCAGTCAAACGATATCGAAATTCGAAACTACGACCGAATTTGCACTCTCAAATTGTCCAATACACGAGGTTTTACCTTAATAGAAATATAAATAAAGATTCTCGATCTTTTATAGGCAAACTTGAAGATCTAAAAAATCTGACATATTTGGTTTCCATCACATGACACTGAAACTCGAAATTGCGACCGGATTTGTAATCAGCATCCTCAAACTATCAAAAACACAAGGTTTCATTCTAATAAAAAGCCATATGAAGATTTTCAATTTTTTCTGTAAATCTGAAGATTTGAGATTCTTGATTTTTGTCAAACGATAATAAAAGTTAAAACTGCAACCAGATTTGTAATTCGTTTTCCCAAATTATATAAAACTCGAGGCTTCGGTTTAATAGAAAGCCAAACAAAGATTTTCGATTCTTTAGGCAAACGCGAAGATTTGAAATTCTTTATTTTTGTCATACGATACTGCAACTCAATACTACGATCAGATTTCTAATCAGCACCCTTAAGTTATCATTACATGAGGTTACACCTTAATAGAAGTTTAAATAAAGATTTTCAATTTTTTATGCAAACCTGAAGATCCGAAAACTCTGAAATATTTGGTTATCGTCAAACGACTAAAAACTGCGACCATATTTGTAATCAGCACCCTCTAGTTACCAAAAACACACGATTTCATCCTAATAGAAAGCCATATAAAGATTTTAAATTTTTTAGGTAAACCTAAAAGATCTGAAATTCTTGATTTTTGTAGAACGATACTGAAATTTAAAACTGCAATCAGATTTGTAATCAGCATCCTCAAATGACACAAAACACGAGGCTTCATCTTAATAGAAAGATAAATAAAGATTTTCGATTCTATATGCAAACCTGAAGATCTGAATTTTTTTATTTTCTTCATATGATACTGAAACTCAAAACTGCGACCGGATTTATAAATCAGCACCCTTAAATTATCATAGACACGAGGCTCCATCCTAATAGAAAACCATAAAAATATTATGGTTGTTTTTCATGGGTTTCGGTCAACGATTGAAACTATAACTTTCCTTCACTACGTCTCAGTTTCGTTGACCGAAACCCATGAAAAACAACCATAATCTATAGTTGCGGTCACTAGAAAAATAAGCATAAAGTTCTCGGCCTGGTGAAAAGAGCCAAAATGAATGGAAGTAGCAGCTATATTTTCAAGGGTTTTAAAAAGACTCAAACCGAAATTGCAAAGGAAAGAAACAGACAGACCCTTTTGACACCTGCAGATGGTTTAGATTAAAATAAACCGAAACGTAGTGAAGGAAAGTTATAGTTTCAATCGCTGACCGAAACCCATGAAAAACAACCATAATCTATAGTCGCGGTCACTAGAAAAATAAGCATAAAAATATTTTCAATTTTTTAGGTAAACCTGAAGATATGACATTATTGATCAAAACTGCGACCGGATGTGTAATCAGCACCCTCAGGTTATCCAAAACATGAGGCTTCATCTTAAGTACGTAAGAAAGCAACCAGTCATAAGCGACAGCTAGGATACAGTAGTAGCATAGTTTACTTACCTACTTTCTTAAACATCTTAATGGTTCAGTCTTTTTTATTCCACTCTCCCCTTTCTATCCTTCAGGACCCTGTTTACATGGCTTTTACAGAAGTTGGTGCATCCTGTAAACAAGCTGCTTTCGAAAGTTCCACCACTGCTCGGTGGCCAGCTTCCACTCTCAGCCACAAAAGCTTGCCTGAAATAGTAGACGTTCACCGAAATTTATTGTGACCACTCCTTTGTATTACAAAACTTTAAGGAGCTCCTCACTATTTTATCCTGAATTTACTTGGCCATATATAAAACTAGATATTTTCGTAGCGCATTTAGCGTTGAATTATTGCACCTAAAGCACGTTTTTATCGGAAAACATCTTTTGCGTACTCAGGAGTGTTTATGGTGGATTTTAGTTACATCACCATCCAACAGGCGGGCAGCTGAGGGAGGATTATACGGTTAAACCCCGCTCCCCCTCCGAAATTTCAAAGAACTCGAATATTTTTATCTTTTTTTATTTATTTATTTGTGTAAATAGTGAAATACAAATATTGTCGCCTCGAATATAATATCTGGCTAGCAATGGTGGTTAATCTGCTTAATTCTCAATGCCATGTGGTCTTTAAATAAAGCTCTTACAGTTCATCTTAATTATGGGATATTTCCTAATCTTCCTCTTATTATGAAATTGTATACTCTAAATTTTGACGGGCATTTGACGTCATATAAAATTAGTCATTCAATTCCGTAAATCTAAAAATGTAGTCAAGTTGATTGACTCAGTACTTCCCACACATTACGCTGATACCAGTTTATTATTTACGAAGGCTGCTCTATACCTCCGTCAATCCACCAGTACGCAGACAGCTGTTTCACGCTTATTAGCGATCATCAGTGCGCCATAGGTCGATTGACGGAAATAGAGAGCATCAATTTTTCCAGTTTTATTATTTGAAGCTTTAGTCTGAGATCCCTTGCAACCAAATAATCGTCAGCCTCCCCCCCCCTAAAATTGTCTTATGCCGCTAGGGCTTTCCTTCACAGGTCAATGGACAGCCTATTATCGATATTACAAACTTCTCAGTCTTACAACCCCCCACACCCCAACCACCTCACTGTCACCCCCACCCAAAAAACTGGTAGGAAATCATCAGGAACCCCTAAAACATCTAAAAACCGAATTTGAGTTGTTTTCATACTTTTCGTTCTTTGATTATTGCTACGCTGCCACTGACACGATTTTTAACAAACATGCGCGTTTTCCATTCTCACCACGGTAACAATATACTATGCCAAAATTTCATTAGAATCAATTTAATAGTGTCCACGTTACAAAATACAAAACGATTTAAACCAATAAATTCTCGTATGTATACAAAAAATTCTAAGTCCCTTAGTTTTTCGTAGTAGGCTAGGTAATATTTGGATGGACCTAAAAAAGTGATTTGTGTCGCTAGATCTTCCTTCACAAGTTAGTGGACAGCCTATTATGAGTACAAGAAATTTTTTAATTTTTCAACCCCCAACCACCCCAATTTCACTCCCACCCAAAAAACGCAGAAAATGATCAGGAACCTCGAAAACGCTTAAAAACGAAGTTTGAGCTGTTTTTATATTTTTAGTTTTGTATTATTTCTGCGCCGCCACTGGCACGATTTATAAAAACATACGCGTTTTTTATGTAAAGCAATACTCTCGTATGTTTACATCAGAAAACATTCTAAGTCCTTTGCTTTCTGTAATAGGCAAGGCAATGTTTGGGTGGACCTGAAAAAGTTATTTATGTCTCCAGGTATTCCTTCACAGATCAGTGGACAGTCATCTGTGAAAGCAACAAATTTTTCAATTTTACAGCCCCCACCCCCCAACCACCCCAATTTTACCCCCACCCGAAAAAAAGTACAAAATGATTAGGGGACCCCTAAAACGCCTAAAAACGAAGTTTCAGCAATGTTTCATTTTTCTGGTATTTTGCTAATTACTCCGCCGCCTATGCACCGATTTTCAAAATTATAGGAGCATTACCTACTACGACCCCACAGTATACCGCTGCCCAAATTTCATCACAATCCATGCAGCGGTTGCTGAGATTACGAGGCTAGAAGAAAGCGACAGACAGACAGACAGACAGACAGACCGACAGACAGACAGACAGACCGACGGAAATGAGTGACGTGGATTTTCGTTATGTACACATCATAAAACGCCCAAAAAGCGTATTATCTCAGAATCAAAAATTTTCGCGATCACAATACTCCCCTCACCTATCGGTGTGGGAAGTAAAAACGTCGATAGTTTTGTCTACCACTTTAATGCCAGTCCATTAAGCTGCGTGGATCAAATCAAAGATCTTGGTGTGCTAATAACATGTAATCTTGATCTTTCAGCTCATATAAGCAACATCAATATGGCATTACGCATGCTTGGCTTTATGCAACGTAGCACAAGCGGGTTCTCAACCAATAGTGCCATTGGAACTTTGTATTATTCGTATGTCAGATCACACCTTGAGTATGCTACTCCAGTATGGTGTTCTAATTAGAACTTTCTATTGATTTTCGCGTGATGTCGGAAGAAACCAGATGTCCTGGCTCAGAAACTTGAGGGACTGGACAGGCCTAAGAACAATTGGGGACCTTGTACACACGGCAACAAACAGGGAAGCGTTTGGATTTGTGATCACTAACATCCAGTAAGAGTGGATAGGCAGCTGAAGAAGAAAAAGAAGATTGATTTTCGATTTTTTAGGTGAACTTGAGGATCTGAAAGATATGAAATTTTGTATTTTCTTCAAACGCGACTGAAATCCAAAACTCCGACCAAATTTGTAATCAGCACCCTAAATTATCCGAAACATGAGGTCTCATCTTAATAGAAAGCCAAATAAAGATTTTCGATTTTTTAGGCAAAGCTGAAGATCTGAAAGATTTGAAACCTTTGATTTTTGTCGAACGAGACTGAAACTCAAAACTGCGACTGGAATCGCAATCAGCATCCCCCAATTATCCAAAACACGAGGTTTCATCTTAGCAGAAAGCCAAATAAGGATTTTCGATTTTTTAGAGGGAAACCTGAAGATCTGAGAAATCTGAATTTTTTTATTTTGGACAAACGACACTGAAGTTGCGACTGAATTTGTAATCAGCACCCTCAAATTATCTATAACACGAAGTTTGATCTTAATAGAAAGCCAAATAAAGATTTTCGATTCTTCAGGTAAACTTCAGGATCTGAAAGATCTGAATTTTTGTATTTTCTTCAAACGCGACTGAAACTCTAGACTTCGACCGAATTTGTAATCAGCACCCTCAAATTATCCAAAACGCGAGGTATCATCTTGATAGAAAGCCAAATAAAGATTTTCTATTTTTTAGGCAAACCTGAAGATCAGAAAAATCTGAAATTTTTGATTTTGGTCAAACGAAACTAAAACTCAAAACTTCGTTTGGATTTGCAATCACCCTCCAGAAATTATTCAAAACACGAGGTTTCATCTTAACAGAAAGCCAAATAAAGATTTTCGATTTTTTAGGCAAACCTGGAGATCTGAAAAATCTGAAATTTTTGATTTTGGTCAAATGAAACTGAAACTCAAAACTGCGACCGGATTTGTAATCAGCACTCTCAAATCATCCAAAACATGAGGTTTCACCTTAACAGAAAGCCAAATAAAGATTTTCGATGCTTTAGGTAAACTTGAGGATCTGAAAGATCTGAAATTTTGTATTTTCTTCAAACGCGACTGAAACTCAAAACTTCGACCGACAGAAAAATCTGAAATTTTTGATTTTCGTCAAACGAAACTGAAACTCAAAACATCGTTTGGATTTGCAATCAGCCTCCCCAAATTATCCAAAACACGAGGTTTCATCTTTAAAGAAAGCCAAATAAAGATTTTCTATTTTTTAGGCACACCTGGAGATCTCAAATTATCCAAAACACGAGAATTCATCTTACGGCCAAATAAAAGTTTTCGATTTTATCGAACCTGAAAACCTGAGAGGTCTGAAATTTTTTATGTTCGTCAAATGAGATTGAACCTCACACAACAAATTTTTGATTATTTTGGCCAAGTTGAAGTTTAGAGGATCTGTAGTTTTTGACTTTCGTCAAACAAGACTCATACCCAATACTGCGACCGAATTTGTAATCAGCACCCTCAAATTATGCAAAAGACGAAGTTTTACCTTAATAGAAAGCCAAATAAATATTTTTGATATTTTACGTAAGCCTGAAGGTCTGAAAGATCTGAAATTTTTGATTTTCATCAAACAAAACTGAAAATCTGAACTGTATGACATGAAACGTAAACGGGGTAAATCTGAGAACATTGGTGTCAGCACTTTTGAATTCTGTATGCTCAAAAACTCTCAAACATTAAATTTTATCGTTCCAAATTTTCCATTTTGGAGACATTTAAGCGTTTCTGTACTTTTTTACTAACCCGGTATGCGGTTTTGTTGACGGGACAGTTAAACCCATAGGATCACGTCTGCTCTCCTTTAAGTCGCTAAAACATTTCTTTCATCCAGCTCGTAAATAATTCATCTGAGAAGACACAACTTACAGACATTCTGATCCTTCCAGATACGAGAATCCTCAAAGTTCCTTGGCTTTCAACTTTTATCGGGATAAAATAATAAAGCAGCATTCCAAGTTTCAGCGCCAAATGAAATTTTACAAAGTTGAAACCTTCGGTATCCTCTGAAACTAAATGGCTAATATAATTTTTATCGCAAGATGGAAAAGTTCCACAACAAAAGTTGGGGAGTGGAAGAAAGATCTAATTGTTGAGGGAATCCCTCCGTAAATAAAAGTCTCCTGTAAAATTAAGTTGTTAGTTTGGAATTAGGCGGGATGCTGGGCTATCCCACTCTATTCCCAGATAACAGGATTTATCACAGGGAACCCAAACCGATAGAGCTTGATACGTGGATATACGAGGTGGGTACATCAGGTAGTGGAAATTACTTTTTTTCACTTTTTTTCGTGTATTCGTTCTACATGCTCTTTCCATCTAGTTTTATTGTCTCTCATTTTTCGTTTATATTGAATACTGGCGGTACATGAATTTTTGAAAGGAGAGGCGCACAAAATGTTTAAAAGTCTTTGCTAGCTAGTATCACCAAAAGTCACTTCTTAAGAGTGTTTTGCTTATCACTTGTCAAATAACGTTATTTCTCAAGAGTTTTTCACTCGTCGTCCCGCCTAACCAAGAAAAAAATAATTTTACTTGGGAGTCGAACCCCCAACGCCTGACTGTAACAACAACAGTGCAACCTAGTGTGCCAGTCCGGCCCTGGACGGCCGTGTATATTTACGTGAAATCTAGAAAAGTTCCTTCTCGATTCGTGCTGTTATGATCGCGAGCTGCCGCGAACGTTCCAGAGATGGCACGCCGCATAATATAAGGCGCCATCGAATGAGAGACGGGGAAATAAGAGTCGATACAGTGCAGTGTAGTGGAAAGCAATACGCGACGTTCCAGTGGCGCGCGCGAAATAAATGAACTGTGACATAAATTAGTGAAGTGTAGAACCGATATAAATTAGTGTAGTGACTGTAGATAAATTAGACTGTTAAGTATTAGGCTAGGCGTAGTGTACATAGCTAGTGAAAATAAATAGTTCAATCCGTACCAAGTGTTTTCGTGCCCAATCGGACTAAACACTTGTAACACTACTAAACCAACACCCGTTTACATCATTTTGTCTAAACATTGTACACTATATCAGTATCTACTTATTTTCATCTTTGTAGTGTTATTTATAATTTCCTCAATTTTTATTTTGTGCTCTAAGAGAAGTCGGCCAAAGTAGGTACATCTTGAGCATCTGATTATCCATTTTAAATAATAATTTAGTAGGTTAGAATCGTCGACGTAAACAACGCGTAATGACTCCAACGAGAGAAGATGACTTAGGCGCGTCAGCAGGAGCGGTCTCTCTTATTATGTCATCGGTACCCTTTTGGTTTTCATTGGTCATTTTTAAAGTCGGTTGATGTGTCATTGACCAATAGCAGCGCTAAAAACGTGCGTTCGTGCCTTGGCGCTTTCAGTCAATCACATGACGAGACTCTGGTTAATTTCGAGCTTAGTGTGTTGTGAATGCTAGTTTTTATAATCTGAGAATTGTGTCCTACTTACAAATCAGGCAACCGATTGTAGCTAGAAATAGGTACTAGTATTGCATACGTACCTACTAAAAATATTTTTTTGTTTCGCCCAGGGGAGGGGGCAGCATTGCGCCTTAAAGGGGAACCGTAACTGCATTATAGTATCTTTTCTTGTTTTAATCTTTAATGTTCTGCTGGTTAGGGTGTCTGTGTTCCCCTTGTGGAGTCAAGGCAGTTGGTCCTTTGTGAATCCTGTGAGGGGACACTCTGCCATCCTCTCGGAACTGTAAAAGAATGACCCTATCCTACATATGAGGAGTAATATAATTCCTCCTACATATCGCTTCGACTGCAAATTTACCGTGAGGTATCCTACAAGGGAAGAGTGGGGCTAAGCGGCAGGCGGCCTTTTGAGGGGAGAGGGCCAGTCTGGTACACCGATGGCTCACTTACCGACAAAGGCTCCGGCGCTGGCGTCTATGGGCCAAAAACAAAGCTCTCCCCTCTCTCTTGGGGGAAACACCACGGTATTCCAGGCAGAGATATATGCGATTTTAGCTTGAGTTTTTCAAATTTACGAATTCCAGGGGCCTAGCAGGCGGATCACCAACTGCTCTGACAGTCAAGCAGCATTAAAAGCATTCAGTGCTTGCAGGTTTACATCAAGGCTCGTTCTGCAATGTAGAAAGGTCTTGGATGACATTTCGGCGAGACATCAGGTGTCACTTATGTGGGTGCCGAATCATGCTGGAGTTAGTGGTAATGAAATGGCGGACGCTCTCGCAAGGCGAGGGTCGTAAAATAGCTTCCTGGGTCCTCAGCTGGCTTTGGCGCTGGCAGCAGGTACCATCAGAAGGAAAACAGAAGTGTGGTTGCAAAATCAGCGTCTTTTCAGATGGAGAGGAACCTCCGGACACCTCCGTCAGGCTAGAGAACTTATTTCAGGACCTCTGGCTGAGGTGGGATGGTTCTCTCTCTCGCTGGACAGAAGCCGACTAAGGCTACTTGTTGGCCTTCTATCCGGCCATAACACCTTCAAACGTCATTTGTATGTGATTGGGGTGGTAAATGATCCGACGTGTACACGCTCTGGCGAGGAAGAAGAATCCTCGGCACACATTCTTTGTCGTTCTGAAGCCCTTGGGTATCACAGGCAGACTATACTCGGTTCAAGGGTTCCTGAACCTGAGGATATAAGATGGGCTGGACTTGGGAACTAGGGTAAGGAGAGGTGCAAAAGGGCCCGTTGGTGGCTGTCTCCCTCTTTTATTCATTCATTCCTTCATTCTGCTGGTTATGCTCTCTGCACTGCGCAAAATGCCGGTGTGCCATGCGACGGCGCATATCTTAGCAGCCAGTATGCAGAAGGCAGTCCCTTGGTCTACTTAGGGCGTACGATTCGCGGACCTAGTGATGGCTCACCTCACGGTGTTAGGAGTAGTTACTGGGTAATGAAACAGCAGCTGGGTGTGTCGGCACCCGGAATGCACCTTTATGTTTGAATAATATAATAATGTCTTTATTCTCCCAAGAACAATTGGAAACATTTTAATGCTTAGTATTAAATGAGCGCACTAGGCGTATCTCATGGCCATAGGACACTAGCGCGCCGCGGTCAGATTGGTCCTAATCCCACCGGTCAGAAGCGCGCAAAATATTTCGATCACCAGATGGGCCATAGGACGCTAGCGCGCCGCGGGCAGATTTGTTCTAATCCCACCGGTCAGAAGCCCCCAAAATATTTTGGATAATAGGCAAGGTATGTGGACACCAGCGCACGGGGCGGCGAGGTAAACTTACGTCTTATAATTTTAACCGATTTTAATTCATTCGTCATTTTTTGCAATCTTGCTAATAGTTACTGAAGAATTTGTAGAACTCCAGTCAGAGGTATCGTTACTTTTGACTTGATATAAATGAATTACTTTTTTATATTATTAAATGCGAAACATTGTTCTGAACATAATAAGTTAATCTGATCACTATAATAGATGCAAATAAAGAAGTTGGTACTGTCAGCAGACCGAAATGTCTTTATAATACCCCAAAAAATTTTAATTAATCAGAACCTGTTCTAATTTGTCACAAATTTGATCGATGTAAAAGAAAGTGCGAGAAATTTACCTTCACAGCTTGTTTTGTGGGAGCATCATGGTCGTGCTCATTATTTCTTCTCTTCCGATTGATCCATCAGCAAAGATGCTATGCATCCTCTTCTGGAGCATCTGTAGGCTACACCGGGTGGTTTCTTTATCTCTTCGGAATGTATACTCTTCAAGGACTATTCATTTCTTCCCTTTCATACTTAACATAGTCTCCATGATGAAAAAGTAGAACACAAACAATACTCATAAACAGCAACTAAGGATTGATACCTACAGAAGCCGAATGGTCATTTAAATAATCCAAGAAGTAACTGTAAGCTACTACAAGTCGTAAAAAGACAGATGAAAGTTCGCAAGAATAACAGGGATGTGGTCATTGGGAATAACCAAGCTTAATTTTCTTTCGGCGCGCAAGTGACCGGTGCCGATGAATGCACCCTTTTTGTAAACAGGTAAAAATCAAACCGCGCGCGCTCGTGACCGATCGCCTATCTCATGGAGGTGTTCACATCTTGGTGCTCTTCCACCCAATCCTTGCTTAATTTATTAATTTATATGACGAGTGCAAACCTAATTTAACTTAACCCAAGTTAAACTAATACTAGGGGTCTTTTTTTGCACTTCTAACAATACAGAATAACAAAGTCGTTTGAAGTGTTTCACCTGTTCCACTACTTCATCAGTCTTTGACTAGATCTGTGACTAAATAATCTGCGCTTGATTAATTACCAACGCAGCCAAAACTAGGTTTTAGTGGGAGTAAAGCCGTTGCTGAACCGCAGCACTGGTAAGAAATTGTTGGCAAACGTTAATTTTCTAAGAATAAATATGCTCGCAACGCGTGCTGTGTGGTCTCCACTTAATCGCCCGCTAATATATACATTAAGCCTATACACATGTCAAAAGTGCTAAAAATGTGCATGCCTGAAACTATAATCAATGCTCTTTTGTACCGTTTTTTATGCTTGTAGGTCCGACTGCAAGGTTAAAGTCTTAAAGGGTATTAAATGCATGTACGGCATACGTGTATGTATGCATTATTCGCTGAATCAGACCTTGTTGTCTGCGAATGAGCGCTTGTATATAGTTTGAAAAACTGTCGAATAGTTTGGTTTTTGACAGAGCTGTAGCGATTGCAACTGAAAAGTGATACCTTAGTCGCTACTGATTGCTTTCTGAAAAGTTCCGATTAAACATGATTCTTTCAAATTACTGCGATCGAATACCGATTACTTATGTAGTCAAAAGGTAGTCAAAATGCGATTACTTATTTATTACGCTAGTAATACTTTAATTAAAATCAATTCAATAGCTTCCTCGTTACACAATATAGAATGGTCCAAAGCAATACTCGTATGTTTGCATCAAAAAGATTCTATATCCTCTGGTTTCTGCAATAGGCAAGGCAATGTTAGGATAGATATAAAAAAGTATATTATGCCGCTAAGACTTCCTAAACAAGTCAGTGAACATCCTGTTATTAATGCAACAAATTTTTCAATTTTACTACCCTCCATCCCCAACCACCCCACTTGTTTTCCCGACCCAAAAAAGTAGAAAATGTTCAGCAACACATAAAACGCCTAAAACGAAGTTTAAGAAGACCGATAGACAGACCGACGGAAATGAGTGACGTGGATTTTCGTTATGTAGACATCATAAAGTGACACTTGGCAGAATCAGTTGAAATAACAATTTCGGAGCAAAGATGGGTCAAAGCTGTATTTTTTGAATGTACTTAGATGTAAAATATAGTTTAAAAAAATGAGATGAATAAAGCTGTGTTGCAATAAAGACCTTATTATAATGAGTTCACAACACGCAAGATCAAACCGATAAAATTTTTTGGCACATATTCAATATTACTGTCATCTAATTAAGCTTAGCCCTATAATTACTTAGATGCATCAATGGTATCACTTTAAACAGATCCTTATACTTGCAATAAGTCACTGTAGTTTCTCCTTGATAACCGCTTTACTCACAATGATAATAATGGTTATATACTTAATACAAATGTACATAATATGTAGACAAGAGTCTACACAACGCTACCATATTATCAAAATATCACTATTAGTACTACTAGTACCAAGCCCCAACAAAACTGAAGTTTCCTGCTTCCACCTGAATAACAAACTAGCTAAACATGAACTGCGGGTACTTTTTGCATGCGAACTCCTGAAACATAACCATTTCCCAAAATATCTTGGAGTAACGTTAGATCGCACACTCTGCTATAAGAAACATCTCGCAAACACTGCAGGAAAACTTAGAACACGCAACATTATCCAAAAGCTGTGTGGAACGACGTGGGCTGCCACGGCTCCAACTCTACGAACCAGTGCACTAGCTCTTGTCTATTCGTGTGCTGAGTACTGTGCGCCTGTCTGGATTAACAGCCATCATACCAGACTAATTGACGTCCAACTAAATCACACTCTGAGACTTATTACAGGCGCAGTAAAGACAACCCCAACTCAATGGCTGCCTGTACTCTCTGGAATAGCCCCACCGCAGCTGCGAAGGACTGACGCCCTTCTAAGGGAGTATAACAAGATTACGGCCAACAACAAACTGCCCATCCACCGAGCAATACCCCCGTTGAAGATAAACAGACTTAAATCCCGACAACCACCAATAAGGGATGCAGAAGGGCTTACAACCAATAACTTCGACTCCTTATCCCAATGGCGCTCCCAGTAGGAAGATTTTGCAGAACACTACTCACGATGCACATTTATGGGGACAGCCTTACTTCCAGGATCAGAACTACCCCGGGCAGAGTGGGTAAAACTCAATAGAGTCCGAACAGGTCACGGCAGATGTGCCGACTCCTTTTACAAGTGAGGCTATGTGCAATCTCCCTTATGTGACTGTGGCGCGCCCCGCCAAACTATAAACCATATTATGTGCGAATGTGAACTGCGTGCGTTTCAGGGATCCCGAGAAGAGTTCTTCACAGCTACACCGTTGGCGCTGAAGTGGTTGAAAGAACTGGACATCAACCTGTAAATACCAAAGACTATGTATCTTAGTTTGTAGCTGTATATATTTTATTTTAGTCTAGGTTATAATGGTTTTTTTAATCTATATTTACTACTGTCATGTTTTTGAGCCATCCGATAAATAAATAAGTACTGTTAGTTCAAAATTTACAGTACTTTTCTTTGTCTGTAGAGTATATGTTCCTCTAAAATCACCCTATATACTGACATATCCTCATACAAACCATGCCCTTTACAGGTTTTTATATCGAACATAACCTTACATTGTCCATAAGATTTGATATCTCCCTCGTAAATGGCACCTTTCTTATTTAGTATCTATTTCATTGTCTGCTACAGGACAAATTAACCAGTTAGAGGATCTACAGACGACTGGATCACCAGCGGGTTGTTAGGAAAAGCTCTACTTTGATGGTATTTAGCCCAGGGTTTATCGTGAAATCCCATTGTTCCCTATACTGTAATGGCCTATCAGGCATTCAGGGATGGTTTAATTAACGCTTTATTAGTTTAATAAAAGTTAAAGCGTTGCTTCGTAATTGGCTTCGCAGTTGTTTGGAAGTGATTATTTGTTTATATGCACTTGTTTCGTGAAGATCGCAGTTATAATGGGTGTTTCGATAAGAGAAGTATTTCACAAATTTTGTAACTGTTTTGACTCAACAACAAGGCATTTGTAATCACTATACTCCAATAAGTATAGTTTGAAAGAACTAAAAAACACGCTTTTAAAGAACATTGAACTAAAAAGTTAAAAACAAGCTTAAAACAATAATGAACTAAAAATGCTAGTATTATTGTGAAAAAGTGTCGGGTGCTCAATTTACGAATAATGTAGCATAAAGCATGTATTGCGATGTCCTAGTATAGCTTGAATTGATTATTTTCGAGTCATTATTATTTCATATACAGGGTGTCCAGTTAGTTCGGAATTCTTCGATAGAAGAAAATGTCAAATACAAAAGTTATTTGGTTACCTAAGACACATATTTTAAAAATATTTTGAAATATACAGGGTGTTGCGGGAAAGTAGGATAGTGATCAACTTGATTTTTTTCAATGGAACTATAACTTTTTCTTAAATTCTTCTAGTTTCCATCGTTGGTCTCTATTCAATCCTAAAATATTTTTGGGATCGGTTGCGACGTTACCAAGTAATCATTTATTTTCTATTAATTTCCGGATTTGCAAGGTCGCAAGTAATACATCCAAATTGACATATTCCTTTAACTTTTCCCAACAATATTATACAGCGGATTACCTGAATATTAAGTAGATATTATTTTGAATGTTACTAGCAATTTGCGTCTACAGGCTGTTTTTGGCAGAATTTTAAATTACGGCAACCTGAAGGTCATTTTACTTTTTTTTTAAATGCAACACCCTGTATTTTTTATTTTATATCGAAATATCTAGCAATACCCTATCTCGCCTTATAATTTTTTTTTTGCGACGTTGCCAAGTTATAAGTTATTTTTCCAAATTTTTAAACAAATATCCCCGATTTTAATTTATTTTAAATAGAATCCTCTACTTATTTTTGTTGCAATGAATTGCGCATGTCAAATTTAGTAAGATCTCACAATCTCAACATTTTGTTTGTATTAATTACCGAGATACGGCATCACCGCTTTTTCAGTAAACGGTACCGGAACGCTTAAATATTTCCAAAACTGTTGGAGAGGTGAAATCCAATACTTAGAGGTTTTTGAACATACAGAATTCAAAAACGCTAATATTGTTGTCAGATTTACCAATTTTACGTCATAATTTTGAATGGAATGCCCTATTTATGAAGTCTAACGTAAAAGTGGTAAATCTGACAACACTGATGTTAGCGTTTTTGAATTCTGTATGTTCAAAAACCCCCAAGTATTGAATTTCACCGTTCCAGCTGTGGCAGTTTTGGATATATTTAAGCGTTCCGCTACTGTTTACTGAAAAAGCGGTGCTCCGTATTTCAATAATTAACAGAAACAAAATTTTGAAATTGTGAGATTATACTAGTTAGACATGTGCAATTCATTGCAATAAAAATCAGTAAAGGATTCTATTTAAATTAAATTAAAATCGGGGATATTTGTTTAAAAATTTGGAAAAATAATTTATAACTTGGTAACACTGCAAACGCGAAAAAATATTACAAGGTGAGATAGGGTATTAGTAGATATTTCGATTTAAAATAAAACATCCAGGGTGTTACATTTAAAAAACAAAGTAAAATGACCTTCAAGCTGCCGTAATTTAAAATTCTACCAAAACACCCTGTAGACACAAATTACTGGTAACATCCAAAATAATATCTAGTTAATATTCGAGTAACTCTTTGTATAATATTATTGAGAAGAGTTAAAGGAATATATCAATTTGGACGTATTACTTGCGACCTTGCAAATCCGGAAATTAATAGAAAATAAATTATAACTTGGCAACGTCGCAACCGATCCCAAAAATATTTCAGGGTTGAATAGAGATCAGCGATACAAACTAGAAGAATTTAAGAAAAGGTTATAGGTCCATTTAAAAAAATCAAGTTGATCACTATCCTACTTTCCCGCAACACCTGTATATTTTAAAATATTTTTATAATATGCGCCTTAAGTAACCAAATAACTTTAGTATTTGACATTTTCTTCTATCAGGTATACCTTCCGAGATATTGAAGAATTACACACTAACTGGACACCCTGTATATGTTACGGTTAAAGTCGTTACTTTGATAGTTTATACACTAGCTTGATATTATAAAAACTATCCAAGTCTCTGGTTATTTTGATGGAAAATCATATTTATACTAAAACATCTATGAATATTGGTTGGTATGTATACTACCCAGCTAGCTTACAAACTATATGTATAAGATATGCCGCTAAAGTCTATACCACAGAGATATCACACGTATTAACCAGTGTTTCTGGTCAGTTTACAAACAGTCCACATCATTTGGATAAATTATGCACCTAACATCTCTAGTATTACATAATAACCAACTCGTTGGTTAGTATGTGAACTAACCAATCCTCTTTGATTACCTTAGTTTAGAACAATAATTTTTAGTCAAAAGTTAGGTTTATTCATAGATAGAATATACCTACGATTGCTATTCGATTCGATTCTCTGTAAATCATAAGTATTCATTACACGATAGTCATTCTTGTTATTAGTGTTATGTCATTGTTCGCATATTCCCTTTATATGTTGCAGAAGTGCATTATAATGACTGTCATTGATTCATTTTGAATGTTGGGACTTTTTCTCGTAACATTTTAATAGCAACTTTTCAAATTGATGTTGCTGATCCATTTTTGGTAACTAGATACCTGTTCCCAAACAAATTTTACAAGGCACGACTTTAAATAATACCAACACGTAACACTTGCACTTGCATTAACATTACCTCACTTTTCTGTTAAATTGACCAAAGAAAATTAGTTAGTTTACATACTGGCCAAGAAGTTGGTTAATTTACATACTAACCAACGAGTTGGTTATTATGCATTACTAGAGATATTAGGTGCATACCTTATACTAATGACCAAGATAGTTTGTAAACTGCCCAGAAGCACTGGTTAATATATGTCATATCTTTGTGGTGTAGACTTTAGCGGCATATCTTATATAGTTTGTAAGCTAGCTGGATAGTATACAAACCAACCAATATTCATAGCTATTTTAGTTGAAATATGATTTTCCATCAAAATAACGAAACATTTGGATAGTTTATATAATATCCAGCTAGTGTATAAACTATCAAAGTAAACACTTTAACCGTAACATATACATCGATATGGACAGTAACAATAATAATGATATCGTAGACAACAAAAATGAGGAAGCGGGTGTTACAATAACTGTTCTTGTCGCCCATAGTCAAAGTACGGCTGCAAATCCATTCTAAGTACATCTTCCTGGTGAATAAATACAGCATAATCCCAGAGCTGAATGCGAAAGCCACGATAATTTGGAATTTCGCACTTAACGCTGCGATCATAAGCGTGGAAATGGCAATTCTGAGATGGGGGTTTAATTATAAAAATATATAATATGTAACTTTAGGTTCCATTTTCAGTCACAACTTTCCAGACACAAATATTAGTAAACAGTTAAGGTACGCTTTCGGTGGTGTGGCTGGCTGCCACAGATTTTTCATATTTTTAAGTAAACATGGAAATCTGAAATTTTTGATTTTCGTCAAACGAGACTGAAACTCAAAACTGCGACCAAATTTGTAATCAGCGCCCTCAACTTATCTTGAACACGAGGTTTCATCTTAATAGAAAGTCAAATTGAAATATTCAATTCTTTAGGCAGACCTGAAGATCCTAAAGCATCTGAAATTTCCGACTTTTGTCAAACGAGGCTGAAACTCAAAACTGCGACTGGATTTGTAATCAGCACCCTCAAATCATCTAAAAACGAGGTTTCATCTTAATAGAAAGCCAAATAAAGATTTTCGACTTTTTAGGTGAATCTAGGGATCTGAAAGATCTAAAATCTGTAATTTTCCTCAAAAGAGACTGGAGCTCAAAACTGCTACTAGATTTGTAATCAGCACACTCAAATATCCAAAATACGAAGTTTCATCTCAAGAGAAAGCCAAATAAAGATTTTAGATTTTTTTAGGCGAACCTGGGGATCTGAAAGATTTGAAATTATCGACTTTCGTCAAACGAGACTGAAACTCAAAACTGTGACTGGATTTGTAATCAGCACCCTCAAATCATCTAAAAACGAGAAAGCCAAATAAAGATTTTAGATTTTTTTAGGCGAACCTGGGGATCTGAAAGATTTGAAATCTTTGATTTTCATCAAAGGAGACTGGAACTCAAAACTGCTACAGTATTTGGAATCGGCACCTTCAATTTGATCAAAATATTAGCTTTCATCTCAATAGAAAGCCAAATAAAGATGTTCGATTTTTTAACCAAACTTGGGGGTTCTGAAAGGTCCGAAATGTTTGGGTTTTATAAAACGAGACTGAAACTCAAAACTACAACCAGATTTGTAATCAGAACCCTCACATTATCCAGAAAACGAGGTTTCATCATAATAGAACGCCAAATAAAGATTTTCGGTTTTTCAAGAAAACCTGGGGATCTGAGAGGTCTGAAATTTTTGATTTTCATCAAAAAAGACAGGAACTGAAAACAGCTACTGAATTTGTAATCAGCAACCTCAATTTACCCAAAACACGTAGTTATATCCTAATAGAAAGCCAAATAAAGATTTTGATGGGAATCTGAATAAACTGAAACTTCTGGGTTTTATCAAACGAGACTGAAACTCAAAACTGCGACCGGATTTCTAATCAGCACCTTGAGATTATTCAAAACACTAGGTTTTATCTCAATAGAAAGCCAGATAAAGGTTTTCGAGTTCTTTAGGCCAACATGGGGATCTGAAATTTTTATTTCCATTAAAAGGAATGGAACTCGAAACTGCTACTGGATTTGTAATGAGCACCCTCAAATTATCCAAAACACGAGGTTTCTAATAGAAAACCAAGTAAAGATTTTCAATTTTTTATACAAAACTGGGGGCGCTAAAAGATACGAAAATATTGATTTTTGTCAAACGAGACTTTAGCTCAATACTGCAACCGGATTTTTGGTCAGCACCCTCAAATTATGCAAACCCAAGGTTTCATCTGACCAGAAAGCCAAATAAAGTTTTTCGGGTTTTCAAGATAACTTGAAGGTGGGGAAGATCTGAAATTTCTGATTTTCAGCAACTGATACTGAGAGTCAAAATTGCGACTGGATTTGCAATCAGCACCCTCAAGTTATCCAAATCACGTGGTTTCATCTTAATAGAAAGCCAAATAAAGATATTTTATTTTTTAGGCAAACCTGAAGATTTGAGAGATCTGAAATTTTTTTATCAAACGAGACTAAAAATCAAAACTGCGAACGAACTTGTTCACGGACGAAATCGAATGCTTATTCATATTTAAACGGTTGAAAAATTTTGGTAGAGAAATTCAAAGAAAATGCTGACCGCAAATAGAAAATTAATTCTTAAAGGGGTGTTTACGTAAAATGTCGTCGACTTCGGGCTTGGGTATAATATCTACAAGCCATATTTGTACTATTTCGTTTTGTTGTACTTCTTAAACGATTAAATAGTTTTGCCAATCATTAGGTTCATCATTCAATCCACGCAG
This sequence comes from Callosobruchus maculatus, assembly GCA_951848785.1. Classification (NCBI taxonomy): domain Eukaryota; kingdom Metazoa; phylum Arthropoda; class Insecta; order Coleoptera; family Chrysomelidae; genus Callosobruchus; species Callosobruchus maculatus. Next base: position 416,219 of record CATOUR010000007.1, read on the forward strand.
CAATTTGATGTTAAAACTAAAATTGATTTATAGGTATTGATTTAGATCTGAAGCCTTAAGCAGTACATATTGTTCACTTTTCCTGCTCCTTTACCTTTCCTATAATTGCGGAGATACATTTTGTCTTAACGTACCGAAAAAAGACATATTTAAAACATTATTTATTTATGTTCCATTTTATACAGCTATAACATGGTTCGTGTTTTGTGCTGAGAAGTAAAATGTGAGCCTTTCATGTAAATATGATGTGACATTTTCATCTCAAGAAATGAAGTAATATATTTGTCTCACATGTCAAAGGAACGCTATTGTTTCACCCTAAAGGCGCGATTCCACCAAAATAGTGTGCAGCACACTTGTCAGTAACATTTTGTAAAGAGCTCCAACTGTGCGCGTACTGAGCTGCACTTGCCTTGGGCGCCTATGTCCACTGGCAAGCTATGCGTAGTTTTTTTTGACAAACTATGCACTATGCAGCACATTTTGTACACGAACATGTTTCCTTTGACAGCGTTCTACATTCAGTCGTGAACATGGACGCTGAGGAAAACGTATGGGTTTGTGCCGCAGCGTGTGTCATATTGTGCAGTTTGTTTAATAGGAAACGAAGAGCAAAACCACGTTGTTGCAATTTTTTCTTCTCTCTTCGGTACTGAGCTAAAATAATTTTCCATTTTCGCAGTACCTCAGTCGAGTCGCATTTGAGAATTTCGGCTAACTCTTGGGTTGCGTCATGTTTTTTATTTCTATTCTTATAATCCACGTGACTGGCATCCCATATTAATGGATACGTTTGGATTTTTTGAATAAATTCTGCTATTTTATCGTTCGTCCATTCCATACTGGAATGCGAGGATACAGCGTACAATGTTTTCGCTCTGACAGCGGAAGCAAACTGAGTTCGTGAACAAGTGGTTTGTGTGCGGTGGTGTGCGCTGCAGCGACTCCACCGCTTGTACGTGTGCGCCCACAGCAGTGCACAGTTGTGCGCGAACATTGGGGCCAGGTACGCGCACGTTTTGTTAATGTTCACTTCAGTGAGTCGACTAAAAGAAACTTTTGTTGCATACACTGTGCAGCACAGCGCCGCACACTGGTGGAATCGCGCCTTTAGTCTCCGCCATTGGGCTAGAAACCACAGCGGCAGCAGGGATGGCAGGAGCGTTGAATATTCAGCTTGTGCGGCGAAACATCTGCGGTGACAATGCCTGATTGGTTATTCTGTTTCAGACAACTTGGATTATTCCGCACCAGTATTTGTTGCTTCTGCGGATTAGTCTTGTGCAGCCGGCTGGTTTAGCGTTAATACCTCTCAAACCGCATACCAACAAATTCTAAATGAGTTTACTGGATGTACATTTGCTCGTCTACTACTTTTCATTTGCATCGGGAACTTTTGGGTTTCAAAACAGATTAAGGGCCGTTTGCATGGGCTTGCTTAACTGAAGCTTAATCTTAGGCGGACCTTCCACAGTCTTCTAAGCAGAAATGATTGCCATAGAGCTGGGGGTCAGGGAACTAATCAAAAGGCCCCTGACAAACAGATCTATAAAAACCTTTTCAGACAGCCAGGCTGCATTGAAAGCACTGTGCTCCAGTCGGGTTGATTCAAGACTGGTATGGAACTGCATGCACCTCCTCATCAAACTCGTAACGGGAAACGGGATTTGGGTTTCGGGTCACAGCGGAGTGGAAGGCAATGTATTGGCCGACGCGCTAGCAAAAGGAGGAACCGAATCTGTGTTCATAGGACCAGAACCATTCACGGGCATTGCAAAAAGTACCGCTAAAAAGACCATCTCGGACTGGGCAGTGAGGAAAGCACTTCTGAATTGGCGAGATACACCAGGGCTACTGCACTCGAAGGCGTTTATAAGATACCCCTCGAGTCAGGCCCACCCGAGGATCATGGAATGTAATAGGCACGACCTCCGCATTCTGGTCGATCTGTTGACGGCACATGGTCGTCTAAGGTACCATATGCGGAAGTTGGGTCTTGAACGAACTTCAGACTATCGCTTCTGCTACGTGGAGGACGAAACAGCGGAGCATATTCTTTGCTCCTGTTCAGTACTGGATAACGCTAGGTTCCAGACATTCGGATTTGCCCAACTGGAACCTCATGACTTCAAGGAGGTTTCACCCTTCACGTTGATCGCCTTCGTAAAGAGGTGCGGACCTTACGGTGAACTCTAAAAAGGTGTGAGCCACAAAAGACACAATTGAGTCGCAGTGGAAGGAGGCAGCTCTGCCCCACTCACTTTCAACCTAACCTAACCTAGGCGGACCTTTCCAAAAAATTTGAATTGCATCGCTGTCATTCATAACTTTAACTGAAGCTTAAAGGCCAAAAATCTAATAGACGGAGAGCTCACTACGTAAAAAAAGGTCACTCAGTAAAGTAAAAATTTGCCATTTACAGGTTTGGTAGGTATCAACATAGGGATAGGTGGGTCATCACAACGCGCCGTGGACGGATAAAGTAAGGATGGAGGGTTAAATATTCAATTTTTTTCGCATAATAAATGATGAAGTGCAGCTCTGAAAATTTGCAATACAACTGGAAGTATTATAAAAAAGTAAGGAAAAAATTGCCAGAAGTGAAGGCGAAAAATATCGTCAGAGAGAAAAATTTTGCAACAATTATGTCACTCGCTACACTTCTGACAATTAACCGTTGTTGACGTTAGTCGTTTTACGGCTAAATTTTGAGTTTGAACAGTTTTGAAGAACAAACAAAAAGCTCGCAAGGCAATTCACATACTATTTCTATTGCACAGATCACTTTTTAGGAGCAAAAAAGCTATAGGAGCACTAAAATTAGGATAAAAAAATGTAGTCAAGTTGATTGACTCAGTACTTCCCACACATTCCGATGATACCAATTTCCCATAGCATGAAACTATAGTCTAGATGCCCTTGCAACCAAATCATCGCTCGCCCGACCGCAAAAAAGTGTTTTATTCTACTAGGTGCTTGTTTCACAGGTCAATGGACAATCTATCATGAATACAACAAATTTTTCAGTTTTACAAACCCCCACCCCCGAACCACCACAATTTCACACCCACCCAAAAAAAAAAAAATTGAAAATGATCATGAATGTCTAAAACAAAGTTTGAGGTGTTTTTTATATTTTTAGTTTTTTTGTTATTTCCGCGCCGCCGCTAAAACGATTTTTAAAAACCTTACGCGTAATAAATCTATGTCAAAGTGTCATTAAGGTCAATTCAAAGTTTCCGCGTACACAATAAATAGGTACAGAACGATCCAAAATAATACACGTATGTATTTTGTATGCATCAAAAAATTCTTCCTTGGTTTCTGTAATCGGCAAGGCAATGTTCGGATGGACCTAGAAAAGTGTATTATGCCGCTAGGTCTTTCTTTCACAGGTCAATGGGCAGCCTATTATGAATACATTGAATTTCAGTTTCACAACCCCCCACCCCCAACCACCCCCATTTCACCCCCACCCAAAAAAAGGTAGAAAATGATCAGGAACCCCTAAAACGCATAAAAACGAGGCTTGAGGAATATTTGAAATTTTTCGTTATTTGCTAATTACTTCGCCGCTCATGCACGGATTTTCAAAATTGTAGCAACATTACCTACTACGACCCCACACCATATCGCTGCCCAAATTTCATCAAAATCTATGCACGGGTACTGAGATTAGGAGGCTAGAAAAAGGCCAACAGACAGACAGACCGACAGACAGACCAGCAGACAGACCGACAGACAGACCGACCGACAGACAGACCGACAGACAGACCGACAGACAGACCGACAGACAGACCGACAGACAGACCGACAGACAGACCGACAGACAGACCGACAGACAGACCGACAGACAGACCGACAGACAGACCGACAGACAGACCGACAGACAGACCGACAGACAGACCGACAGACAGACCGACAGACAGACCGACAGACAGACCGACAGACAGACCGACAGATAGACCGACCGACAGACAGACAACCCGACGGAAATGAGTGACGTGGATTTTCGTTATGTAGGCATCATAAAATGCCCAAAAAGTATATTATCTCAAAATCGAAAATTTTCGCGATCACAATACTCCCTTCACCTATCAGTGTGGGAAGTAAAAAGGAAAACTTAATACATACAAAAGATCCGTAGATTTACAAGTCAAATTGGAGAATCCGTAGACAGGGTCCAAAATTCGTGGCAGACCTGACTCCCTCACTACTAAAAAATTCAGACACCCTGTATACCCAACACCTACCCTATACAACGCAACCGTGTCTGGCTTTTTCTTGCGGATATCAGTTTAGCTACGAGGGCTGATGGGCGTAGTCGAGCGTTCGATTTTATTCACATCACATCAAACTGAAATTGACTTTCGGCCCGGTGAACCGATAAAACGCCCACAGCGCGCTTGATACTGTGTATGCCCATGCCAATGCCTACGCGAACCCAGCCAGCCCTCTTTTGATAACATTTTTAATATATGCTGCTGTTCGGGCCCTTTTGCCAACGAGGAAATATACATCGATGTCCTAGGTGAAAACCATAGTAAACCAGCAGCACAACTCTCCTAAATTGGTGCGAGAAACATGTCCAAACTTTCTCGCTTACTTCCCGATGCGTTCCGTATGCAGAGGATCTGTGTGGCGATTCAGTAACTCTAAGCGAAGCGATAGCGACATTCTGCCAACGCTTTCGCTCGTTTCGCTATTCCATAAATGCCTTCGTTCCGAATCGGATATAACGAACGCAGACAAACATTATAAGCGATAGCGAAAGAATTTGGATAGAGTTTGTCAACTTTTGACGTTATTATTGCTGTGTGTTAAAGTGACAATTAGCTTAAATTTATTTGTATAGTTAATTATCAGCAATAAATCGAAGAGAAAAACTAATCCTTCGTAATGGCATTGCTGGATTTTGCAGAGTCTCGTCCAGAGATATTTGAGCCAACTCGTGAATGCTCGTGAGGCATCGAGCTCCATGCCGAAAGCGTAATGAAGCGTTAAACTTTGGTTACGGAATGCCGTCAAAAATCGTTTTCGTAAATGCTTAGCTTCGTTTTCGCCTGCTTTCGTTATTATAGCGAAAGTTACAGAGTCGCCACACAGGTCACTTTCAGTATTCGCTTTGCCATTGTCACAGCATAAAGAGTAAGCCAGCAGCGGAACTCTTCAAATTGATGCGAGAAACTTTGACAAACTTTTTCGCCTACTTCCCGATGCGTTCCCTATGCAGAGGATTAGGTCACTTTCAGTACTATACGCTTTGCCATTATCGAGTGTACATCGTGAATCCCATGGCTTTATTTAGTTGTTTTATTGTGTTTTTGCCGGTTTTCCGGGATTACCGAGTTACTACCTGGCCAAATTGTTTGTGCGTTATCTTTTCATAGTTGTCTCTTACTGGTTATGCCCACTATCGTACCTGGGCATGCATATAATTATAATCATATGGGATCTTTGAAATTTGCATTTTGGGCACCAAGGCAATAAATGGACTAATTCAACATGCATTTTGGGCACCGACCCAAAAGGTCCTCATTACAAAAATTGCATTTTGGGCACCGAGCCTCTTATTTTATATAAGCGTATTATTCATTCGTCATTATTATAATTTTGGGTAGGTTAATAGGTAAATAATACATAACTATTTTAAAGCATACGAAGATATGCTTATTATTGTATAATGATTACATTAATTGTACGAAATATTAATCTAAATATATTATTTATTGACATAACAGTGGAATGACAGACATTTAATAAAGTGTAGCCTATTGATTTCATTATCTTGGTATTTATTAATTATTGATTCAATAAATTTCTGTCTTTTTTTAACCTTCATGTCATGGATTTGTATAGGTTTTTGAAGACTTTGAATGTTAGTGTATGTATCAATTTGAAACTCTTTCAGTTTTTCAACAAAAACGAATAGGTTGGGATGTTCAGCATATATGGAGTTGTTAAAATTACTGTAAAAAGACGCACAAGCATTTGTTGGACATGTGATTGTAGATGAATGTTCTGCCCAGATAACTGGTGGAAAAAGTGACTCTTCAGATATATAATCTACTAGATAGTGGGAATATTTCACAACTCGGGCGTCTTGGGGCATATTTCTAGACAATTCAAGAGCAAAACACTCACCTACTCACTCGTTGACTTTATGTCTTTAGTGAAACTAAATTTAAAATTATCAAACACTAACACTGGTTTTCCTCTATTACTGGAAATTATTTTGGTTTCCGTTGCAACTATATATGATACACGCTATAAGAATCTCAATAACCAAAGAATAATAAAATGTGTTTTATTTTTGTAGGGGGGCTTTACTCATCGTCATAGTCGTAATTAGGTAGGCGCTCGGAGAAGCTAGGCCCCCAAGAATGAAATTAGCCCCGTCCCACAAAAAATCTAAAAATAATTCGTTCTGTTAAGTTTATTTATTGTATGGAGCGCGGGGACTTACACCTCCCAGATCCAGGACTTGAGCCCCCCTAGAATCAGGGACTTAACACTTAACTACACTTATACTTATCGTTACCTTCCTTGTATACAGGCTGAGGCAACAGTGAGTGGACGGACGATTGTGGGCGTTCTAAAACATATTTCAAAAATCTATCACTTAAATTTCTCAAGCGCCAATTACAAATTCAAACTGACAGATTACACCTGATAGTTTGAACCTACAATTGACGCTTTAGAAATGTAATTTGATGCTTTTGAAACTACAGCTGGAAAAGGACTCAGGACGTCGAGCAGAATCCATTTAGTATGTGATTCTGCAATCTGCAATATCTCGCAAGGTATACGTGTTGGAAGAAATTGTTAAATATAAAAGTTATTTGATTGTTTAAGTCCCAAAAATTATTTTGAAATATGCAGCGTATTGCGGTAAAGCAGGCTAATGATGCGCTTGATTTTTTTGAATGGAACCATTATCTTTTTTTACCCTCATTTAGTTTCTCATACTGCTCTCTACTTAGATAACATATTTCTGGGATTCGTTGTGACGTTGCCAAGTTACAATTTATTTTCAGTAATTTTTTGAATTTTCAAGGTCGCAAGTAAACATCCAAATTGATGTATTTCTTTCAAATTTCTCAATATATTATGCAGATAGTTACTTGAATGCTAAGTGAATACTTTTTTTCTGAAGAATTTTGAATTATGATAATTTGAATGTCATTTTACTTTGTTTTTTTAACTTCTGGTGTATCCGGATAATACTGAAGACATCTGGTATAATACAGATTATTAACAGTTTTTTCTTGATTTTAATATCAGAAAACTATGAGAATATGGGAAATAAGCAAAAGGACAGAAGACATGATAATGCTCACAAAACGTTAAGAATCACAGAGCATTTAGGATTTGGAAACTTTCGTTGTTCTGATTCGAACATTAAAGGGGTGATACACGTACGAGCAAGTACGCGTACTTATGGCTCGATGACCTTTTTCGCAAGTGTGTCACCGTAAGTACGGGTACTTTAAAACCGTCGCGCAAATCGCCGGCGGTCCGACTGGTTTGAAATATTGCTCGTAGCTTGTCTCGGCTCGTACCGCGAGCCGCGAGCCACCACTTTGTTTCGGCAGTCCATCGATGCGCAACGCTTGTTGTGTTGGCGTTTGTTAAAAGTTTCACTGATTTAGGAAAATTATCAAAATGAGTGATTTCAGCTTCACGTGTGTCACCGACGTCGAGCCGAGGAAGTTCGCAAACTTAAAAACCGCGTACTTAAAGTCCGTACGTGTGTCACCCACTTTAAACGCATCAGACATCAATCGCATCAACTACAACTGCTCGTTTGACCCAGTCTGGACCCAGTGCAGTCTATGCGTTCTAAAAACCGAAAGTGGCATAGTAAACAACTAGCGTATTATCTCTGAGGATTTCCTATATAAAAATGGTTTCCACAAAATTTGACCTTGGGAGGGTTTATGGATGATTTTACAGCTGTGAAGTTTGGGTAGAAATGCGAAAATGAAAATATCGATACCGGTACCAACTCGATAGCCTCATAGGCGCGTTTGGTTTGTACAGAAAATTTTGTGCCATTGATTACGCCCCTCAGGCCCATTTGCACCGGTTACACTTAGGTGAACCTTAACTTTAAGTAGCGCTTAAGCTGTCAAATTCGTTTGCACGGTCCACAAAAACCAACGGACATATCATAAAAGTCAACTTTCAGAAGTACAAATTAAAATTCCCTAGAATTCCGGCGATGCCAAATTGTAAGCTCGCTTAGCTAAGACTATGTTAAAAGGAACCCCAACAAACCGCTTTAATCTAAGGTTTAGATTGACTCTAAGGTACACCATGGCTAAACTGCAGATTTAAGAATGAGCGGTGCAAATGGCCCTCAATAATTATATACCGATAAAGGGGTGACACACGTACGAACTTTAAGTACGCGGTTTTTAAGTTCGCGAACTTACTCGGCTCGACGCCGTGAAACACGTGAAGCTGAAATCACTCATTTTGATAATTTTCCTAAATAAACAAAACTTCTAACAAACGCCAAACACAACAAGCGTTGCGCATCGATGGCCTGCCGAAACAAAGTGCAGACTCGCAATACGAGCCGAAACAAGCTACGAGCAAGATTTCAAACCAGTTGGATCGCCGGCTGTTTGGGCGACGCTTTTAAAGTACGCGTACTTACGGTGAAAAAGGTCATCGATCCATAAGTACGCGTATTTGCTCGTACGTGTATCACCCCTCTAACACCTACAAAAGTATCGATACCAGCCTGGAATCGCTCAAAAAGTATCTAAGATAAAAATTGTCGATATTAGTGCAGAAGTACAAGTATCGAAGTACCGTTACCGTCCCTACAAAAAATCATCCAAAGTGGGGATGCGCGTGTAATTTCCGCCATTAAGAGTTATTGTGCTGGTTGTTTACTATGCTCTGTGTGTTACTATGTCAGATGTCTGTCACAAATGCATTTGACAAACACACCGCAAAACTCTTTCGGAGTATAGTCATATTCCACAGCAAAACTTAAGCGATTCAAAAACCGACACTTGAACCAGTATTGAAAGTATGCCTAAAGATAAGAAAAAAGGATCAGAAGGTAAAGACAGAGATCATGAAATAAAGAGAGATAATACATCTTCACCTACGCTTAAAGGTAAGAAAAATAGCTGTTAATAATCAACAGATGTGATCATATAGTGTTTAAGCGATACTTTAATTTCTGACAAGTAGCTTAAGTTTTAGTTATAATACTAAAAAATTATAATTTTCCAAACAGGCAGGAATGAAACCGGAACCAGTACGCAATCACTAGGACACGATTCCAGGGTCGACTTAAAATACCTCAGAAGGCCTAAATCTGACAGAGATCTTACAGAAAGGTAACACATAGATATACGACTAGCAAGTGAAACCCGAACACATAGAAAAAAAGGGATATTCGAAGGATATTCGCATGAAAAACAGGGACAGATTTAGGATTTGTTCTAGAGGGGGGGACGATTGACCCACATGGACGACTGTAATTTTCTGAAGAGCAAAAACAGGTTCTCGAAACAGCTTTTGCTACTTATACCGTCTTTCCGTCTTTCCATTACAGGTCTAGGGAGGGGCGGACCAGTACTGCCGCGGTCTGAAAAGCAAAAAAATAGGCTTAACTTTTGGTATTTATATAAATATAATTGCTATGGGGGGGGGGGGGGTACGCCCCCTCGCGCCCCTCTAAATCCGTCACTGATTAAAAATATGTGCACAGCTCGGCAGTACCCTCTCTAGTATAGTAAAGGACAGTGCTATTAGATCCGTTTACAGTTTTTGTGGACTCAAAAAAAACCATAAAACCTCATAACGCAAGTATTGGGCAGAGACAACATGAGCAAATTTTATAAGGAATTTAGGGAAATTTAGATGTTTTCGTACGTGTTGTAGTGAAACTTCTCTATCAAATGATTATGAAGTTACATTGGAAGCAAGCTGATTAAACTTTCAAGTTGGCGAGTAAAAAATAACACCCAGCATCATTTTTGTCAGTTCATATTTAACCAGTTTGTAGGTAATATTACTTAAATTAATTATGTCAAAATTGTCAGAAGTGTCACAGAAATGTTCCCCATGGTCGAAATATTGAAATTACTCTGAAAATAGTACTCGTATTACAAAGTACAACACGTGCCTGTCGCTTGGAAACCAAGTTTACCCTTTATATATACAGGGTTATTCACGTTATTCGACACGGAGCATTATGGCTAAAGAATTTGATAAAAACTATAACTTTGATTCATTTCGTGTTTCTGGGACACCCTGTATAACATGAAAATATTTTTAAAATGTAGCCTTTATGGTTCTCTATCCATCCGAAATTATTATTTTCTTTTTTATCAAATAGTTTAGCCATAATGCTCCATGTCGAATAACGTGAATAACCCTGTATAGTGTATACGAATATAACAAATAACACACTGTCTCACAATTTATAATAACAGACCACCTAATATCCTCCTCACTATATATAGTGTCACTGAGTCGAGCATGATTCACTAATTTTACGGAAAGTATTTTCGATGAATGATTACCACTTTTATTTGAAAAATTGTGACGACCGTTTCGACACACAGTATCTTTATCAAACAATGATGATCTATGAGGTCATTGTTCGGAGTACAAATTGATCACCCTCTATAAGTAGATCATTTTTTTTGTTTTTATCTATTAAAAATATGTAGTTACGATTATTCTGATCACCTACCACTTTCTGTATAAATAATTACGTTTTTCTCATTACGCAGGCACTATAGAAGTGTGCACTGATTGATTCCTGCAAAACAGTGTAAACAGATCCAATAGCTCTATCTGCAACTATACTCTTTCTGGCATATATCTAACTTGCTATTTACGTACACGACATCTCCAGAAAAATTGTATACATGTAAAAACAAAGCATAGCTTTTTGCCCATCCAAAAAATATATCTGTTGTAAAGGTGGTGTGTGCATCGGATTTTCAGAGTAACGACTGAACATAGAGGTAGTAAACAAACCACTTTAGCATGGGTGCTCAAAGCCATCATCTTTTGACACTTTACCCTCCAAACATTGCCAACTAACTTGAAAATTCTTTCGATGCATTCCATGTTACAAACACTGCTCTCCACTGTTCCATCTCGAAAAACTGTTAAACTTTACTGGAATATAGCATAGCAAGTCCGTAAAGCTTCACTACAGTTACCAATAAATAGCGAATTCGATTTTACTGACCAAGCATAAAAGACGCACAAACAAAACAAACGTTTGACAGTCTGGGTTTACCGCAAACAAATCGCAGGAAAATTATATAGGCATTGCCAGCTACGCAAAATTTATGTAAGACAGAATTTGCGATTATGATGAAGAAACATGCAGTAACGCAGTAGAGGTCAACATATCTATTGATTTTGCTGTAATCATTCCTGAACCATCAAAATACCGTCTTCTTTTAACGTAGAATGGAATATTTCTGGATACTATACAATTAAGACGATAGTAGACAATTATGATTGCCGTATCTGGTGGTCAATATGACAACGTAAGAAAAGATGTTGGCCTATTAGTATTAGTTGTTTACTACCTCTATGTTCAGTTGTTACTTTGAGATCGGATCGAAAGAAGTCGTTCCTCAGCCCGCCTAGCAACTCACATTCCGCAAGGGTAGGCCATTTTATTGGCCTCCACAGCAACACAACGAGTCAATCTTCAATTCCTAATAGTGGTAGATGTCGCCTGAGCCTGCAGTGCCTTGTCAAAACACCCACGAGGTTTCTGACTGCCCATCGCGCATCGGTCTTGGTTCCATAGCCATGCTGATCTAGATGTGTTCAGCCCGTTTACAATATCCTTGGCTTGTTTGCATCCCTCACTTTGCCTCCACTCTGTTACTATGTTAAAGTTTATCCACTTTTCGAGGCCTGACGTTACCTGATCATCATAGTCCTAACAGACACAGGTTGTTAACTCGTAAAGTGCATTAGGTCGGTGCTAGAGTATTACCGACACGAATATTATCAATAGTTTTGAGAACTGTAGCTCGCCATCGCCATCGTTCGCGATTTACTGTCAGTTCAGTGTCGCTCTTGATACTCATATTCAGCAATTGTTTCGTCGCATCCACCCAGCGTGTAGGGGAACGGCCACGGCGCCGCCCACTCGGGGCATGACCCTGAATTACATGGCTCTCCATATTATCGCTTCTATGAATATGTTACGTTGCTTGATACTCACTTAATCCTATAGCAGGCTCCGGGCCCACAAATGGTCCCCCGATGTCGAGTCTGGCGAGCCTATCAGCTTGCTTATTACTAAGGGCCGGTTGTACAATGCAAGCTTAAGCTTCGGTTTAAAGGTAAGTCGACGTTAAACCACGTCAGTTGCAGAACGCCCGTTGTACAATACTGACTTAGCCCCCACTCCAAGCTTAACATGAGCTTACGTAAGGCGAAGCTCAACGCGAACTTAACTGAGGTTTAAACCTAACCTGATACAAATGACGTGTTAAGGAGGAGCCTTCAAATTACTTTTCGCTCTATTAGGTTATATTTTTTGAAAGATTAGTCTAATTTAACAAAGAGAGCAAATAAATGACAAAGACAGAAACGGCCGTTGTCCGAATTTGGTACAAACTGAAGCTGATTGAATCCTTAGTTATGTCAGCAGTGCAATATGGAGATGTTGTTTTTGGTACTTGCTTAAATACCATCGAGATGAATAAGCTACAAAAACTACATAATTCATGTATAAGATTTGCTACGAACACACCGCGTAGACAGCATGTAACCCCGATTTACGAGCATCACAAAATTTTGAAGTTTAAGTTACTGTGGATATTACACCTTATCTGCTTGGTACATCGTATCATAGTGAAACAATTACCGTCATATCTTAATAGCCGATTAGTTTTTAGAAACTCCTTGCATCAAACTTCGTTGCGCTTTGTTCAAAACACCTTGGATATACCACAACACAGAACAGAAATGTATAAAAATTCGTTTACTTATAATGCTGCATTATTACAATAAAATACCACCTGTCTTAAAAACATACAGTCCACAAGTCTTCAAAGATAAGGTAAAAAAACTGTTTATGTCAAACGAAATCAACCTAAGCTAGGTCATATATTATTTGTTTTAATTTACCTTCTTGTTTATGTAATTTGTTTGTTCTTTTCATTTGTATATTTCACTGGTTGGGATTAATACCTGCCTGTCAGACACCCCGCCAGGATAAATAAAGTTATATTATTATTATTATAAGTGATGACTAACCAAAAAAAGGTAATTTTTCAGATGATTATGTCAGTACGTTCCCGTGTGGGGGCGGGTTAGAATATCTCCCATCGTATATCCTGCGTATCGTAAAATGCGACTAAAAGGAACCAAACCACCGTCGGTATAAGCAGTAACCTCTTCTCAACCAACAGCTTTGGGTGGACGAGTTGAGAAGAGTCAGGACACCTTCTTGTCCTTGGGGTGAGAAATTGCCCCTAAAGGCGGATGAACCAGTAGATACCATCTGATCAACGGCATGAGGATGCAGAAAGCAAATGGGAAACTACTGCATTAAAGATCTTAAAGATATCCCAAGAGAAACTCGTTGTGACTATGATGATGATGACGTCAGTACGTATTGCTTCATTGGTGCCAACCACCGTGAAGATTTGACTAAGCCGACGATAGTACAACGGGTGTCGACCTTAAGCCTGAGCTTAGCTAAGCTTAGGTTTAACAAAGCTTGTGTTAAACCCGCATTTGTACAACCGGCCCTAAGAATCCTCGTATTACCAGGGACCCACATCAAGGTACCTTCAGCCAGCTCTTCCAGTCTTACCGCGCATTCACGAACCAGGGGTGCCTTGATTCTGGGTCCTCATATGCTTTTGAGTGCTGCCTGACTGTCACAGCAGATGTAAATCTTCTCTGCTCTGAGCCCTTTCTCACCTCCTCATTGCATGCAGCAGAGTATTGCATATACTTCTGCACGTTGTACCACAGATTGTGTGGAATGGGTCGAGGCCTCAAAGAGGGTTTCTTCCAGTATCTAGGATTCACACTTCAACACGGTACTTGACATCTTAATAAGATTTCATTGCGGTGTTTCGTTTCCAGTTTTCTAGCTAGATATTCGACAAATCTTTGTTTTTTGGAAACATATACTATGTCTATACGACCGCATTTTTTGGCGAGTAATAAATTAAATTCTTGGGTAAATAGATGAATGATTCACTGGAGGCTCGTAAGGCAAGGTAATCCCGCGTCTCATTTTGCAAAGATGTCGATAAGGTCCTACAGGAAGGTGGGGTAGGGTGCTCCTTTGGCCTCCACGATCACCCGATTTATCGCCAACTGAAAAAGTATGGGATTGGATGGGTCGATACATAGGTGATTTGCCCAATCCTCCGACCACGCTGGACGAACTGGAACATGCTGTGAGGGCAGTTCGGAAAGCTGTACCATTATTAACAACCAGATATAAAAAAATGGAGTCAAGCTGATTGACTCAGTACTTCCCACACATTCCGATGATACCAGTTTTATTATTTTCCCACAGCATGAAACTACAGACTAGATGCCCCTGCAATCAAATCATCGCTCGCCCGACCGCAAAAGAGTGTTTTATTCTACTAGGTGCTTCTTTCACAGTTCAATGGACAATATATCACGAATACAACAAATTTTTTAGTTTTACAAACCCCCACGAACCACCCCAATTCCATCCCCAACCAAAAAAATGTTTAAAATGATCAGGAACCCCTAAAGCGTCTAAAACGAAGTTTGAGGTGTTTTTTATATTTTTAGTTTTCTTATTATTGCTGCGCCGCCACTGAAATGATTTCTAAAAACTATACGAGCCTTTCTTACTTGTGGCGGTAATAAATCTGTGTCAAAATGTGGTTAAAGTCAATTCAGAAGTTTCCACGTAACACAATACAAAACGATCCAAAGTAATACTCGCATGTATTTTGTATGCATCAGAAAGTTCAAGTCCCTTGGTTTCTGTAATCGGCAAGGCAATGTTCGGATGGACCTAAAAAAGTGTCTTATGCCGCTAGGTCTTTCTCTCTCAGGTCAGTAGACAGCCCATTATGAGTACAACGAATTTTTCAGATATGTAACTCCCGCCCCCCCCCCCCCCAGCCACCCTAATTTAGCCCCCACCCCAAAAAAAGTAAAAAAAGATCAGGAACCTCTAAAATGCCTAAAAACCAAGTTTGAGCTGTTTTCATATTTTTAGGTTTTTTAATATTGCTGCGCCGCCACTGAGACGATTTCTAAAAGTCAGACGCGTTTTCCATCCTCGCCAAAGTAGTAATACTGTGCTGAAATTTCATTAACATCAATTCAGTAATTTCAACATTATAAAATACAGAACGATCTAAAGCAATACTCGTACGTAGACATCGGAAAATTCTCAAAGTCCCTTGGTTCCTGCAATAAAAAAGGCAATGATCGGATGGACCTAAAAAACTGTATTATACCCCTAGGTCTTTCTCTTTCAGGTCAGTAGACAGCCTATTATGAGTACAACAAGTTTTTTTAGCTTTACAGCCCCCCACCCCCAACCACCCCAATTTCACCCCCACCCAAAAAAAAGTAGAAAATGATCAGGAACCCCTAAAACACCTAAAAAAAAAAGTTTGAGGCATATTTGAAATTTATCGTTTTTTGTTAATTACTCTGCCGCCCATGCACCGATTTTCAAAATTGTGGCAACATTACCGACTACGACCCTACACCATATCACTACCCAAATTTCATCAAAATCTATGCAGCGGTTACTGAGATTAGGAGGCTAGAAAAACGCCAACAAACAGACCGACAGACAGACCGACAGACAGACCGACAGACAGACCGACAGATATACAGACCGACAGACAGACAGACAGACCGATAGACAGACACACCGACAGACAGACCGGCGGAAATGAGTGACGTGGATTTTCGTTATGTAGGCATCATAAAACGCCCAAAAAGTATATTATCTCAAAATCTAAAATTTTCGCGATCACAATACTGTTCAAGACACGAAAGAAGTAGACTCACTATTTAAGGAATGCGGCACGTAAAAAATTGCTAAAAATCATACAGCAATGAGAGCGCGTGAGTATCAGCGCTTATTAGTAATAGTGAACATACTGCGGTCCAGTTCATTTGTAGTCTACACGCAGCGACGTTTCGCCGACAACATCGCTGGTCAAGCATCCGAAATTTTGCATTGGTCAGTGTCGCAGGCTCGCAGGACTCAGTTTGCGTTTGCTGTAACGATAATGGCTATTGGCTACGCATAGGAAAGGAGAAACGATTAGAGGCGAAGCTCGGGAAGTAACAGCTCGAGTAATTGAGGCGTGTGATGAGGAATCGCGTAATCATGCGTTGAAGATTCCTGTTCATGCAAAAACTGAGAGGGCGGCTTATTATACCGGAGTGTCGACAACCAGTATTAAAAGGATTAGGAATGATAATCGTAAGAGGAACATGGAAGATCCTGGAAGTTCACTTGCCACACCAGGCGCAAAAAGGCCACGCTTAGCAATTGAGGGAAAAATTGATGATTTCGATTTTCGTGTTGTCAGAAGGACAATCGATGAATTTTATAATATATATTATATTTTATATAGAAAAAAAATGCACGTAATGCATTATTCCATCATCCCATAACTTTTAAGTAAGACATATGAATCCGCAAATAGTATTAAGTCGCTCCAAAACAGCGCTTTCCCTGCTACTTACCGCATACACAAAAATATATAGCAACGTTGCTATTAGTTCTGGTGGATGACAGATAATTCAACATTATTCAAGTAATTTCCATTTTTCGACAGATGTACTTCAAATTTATTTAATTTCTCCAGGCAAAAAGGCAGAAATATAGACAAACTATAATAAGTTCCATTATTTTTTTTTTGGTAAAAATCATTTTATTTAGAAAAATAGCGGTAAGCTTATCTGTGACCTGTTTAAAATATACTTTTCCAATAATTTCCGCTGATAAAATTAGTATATTATAATAAAGTCGACTATAAGTCGACTATCTCCAAGACCCGTCATGCGACGCTCCTGGTCAGAGAGAACGTAAAACTGCCTCTCCCCACCAAACCGATCTTCTCTCGTGTCTCCAACAGTACTCCCCTCACCTATCGGTGTGGGAAGTAAAAGGTGCAATCGTTAACATGCTTGGCCCACCTATTATTGACCTATTGTACTTTTTTTATAAACTAATAATTATGTATCGCATCCCTTTTTTCTGTGTTCGGATGTTACTTTCGAGTAGTAAACTAAATTACCAGTTTTCCAACTAGAACGCCATCCGAAATTGAAATAAGGCAAAGAACTACCGGATATGCAGTCGGAACCGAAACACCCAATCCCTTTCAGTCGAAAATAAAGGACGTTAGGAAAAGTTACATGGTGAAGACACGAAAACATTTAGAAAATTTGAAAAATATGAAAATTAAGAAAAACCGACCTTCAGCAACGCCAACAATATCAAGTGCCGCTAATTCACGTGCAGGTGGTTCCAGAAAAGGCACTCCAGTAGGTTTTCGCAGGTAATAACCTAAGGGGAAAACATAACATTTGACGAAACAATGATGATATACAGGGTTATTCACGTTATTCGACACGGAGCATTATGGCTAAAGTATTTGATAAAAAAGAAAATAATAATTTCGGATGATTAGAGACCCATAAGGGCTACATTATAAAAATATTTTCATGTTATACAGGGTGTCCCAAAAACACGAAATGTATCAAAGTTATGTTTTTTCAAATGGAACATCCCGTATATTATTGCATATTCAGATTCCTTGATGAATTCTACTGTGACTTTATGTATCATACATGGGACCTAAAGCGAACCGTTTAGGTGTAAACCACCTTTTTCGATATAAGCAGATATCAGGAAAAAATTGAATATCCCAGAGATTGTAACATATGGAAGGCTGTGACTTTGCTGTATTACTAAGCATAAAATGCGTCAGCTTTGATGAGACTGTCAAATTTAAATTAGGTTTATGCTTGGAGAGATCCGTCGATTAATTAAGGAAACTTCGATCAGCGATAACTTGATTTTTTCAAATGGGAATGCTTAATATTTTTTATACGGTTAAACGAAGAATTTGATGACCTTTCTAATGATATAAGGTTGTGAATATAAATCTCTGGTAGTTTTGTTTTAATTTTAAATTTTCAAACAAATCGGCGATTTATTTTCCTACCTAAAAGCTACGTAGCAGGCCATGAAATATAAACAAAAACCTGTTGAGGTAGAAGAAAACAACTAACTTAGCTGAAAAATACACACTAACTAGACTAAAGAGGCAAGATTATAAAAATTCCTTACAACAAATCAACTCTCCCAGAAACAACTGCGATAACATCTCTAAGGTCAAAGAAAATCTGGAGTATGGCAGTAATAGATATTTTTTACAGTCTACTGGCTCCCGCAATTCACTAGAGGTTCAAAATTTCCAAGAAAATTAAAAACCCTGATATGAAACAAAAACAACCGGCGGCTGTTTCTCCAGCATGCAACTATCAATCATATGTAATGGTGTAAAAAAGTACTAATTTGCGTCGAAGTCGATACCTCTGACTGGAGCCCTTCTATTTTTCAATATCTATTAGCAATATTGCAAAAAAGGAATACTGAGAAATCAGATTTAAATTTTCTGCCATTTAAGTTATGTTTTATAATTTGAACAAATTTTAATTCATTCTTCATTTTCTGCGATCTTCCTAATAGGTATACTGAAGAATTTTCAGAACTCCAGTCAGAGGTACTTTTGACTTGAGTTTTGACAGAATTGCATACTTTTTTATATCATAAAACGTGAAATTTTATTATGAAAATAATAAACTGCTTACAACATTCTGTAGTAGTTTTCGTTTCATTTCAAAATTTTTAATGGTTTTGAAAATTGACAACCTCTAATATATTGCAGTAGCTAGTAGGCCGTGAAAAAATCCATTTCTGCCATACTCCAGCTTCTCTTTGACCAAAGATATGTTACCGCTGTGTTTTTTCTGGTTAGATTTTGTTTGTTGTGAGTAATTTTTATAATGTTGTCCCTTTAGTCTAGTTCGTGTGTATTTCTCAGCTAAGTTAGTTGTTTTCTTCTACCTGAACAGGTTTTTGTTTATATTTCATGGCATGCTACGTTGCTTATAGGTAGGAAAATTGAAAAACGCCAAATTGTTTGAAAATTTAAAATTAAATGAAAACTACCAGAGACTGATATTCAGAACCTTATATCGTTAGAAAGGTTATCAAATTCTACGTTTAATCGTATAAAAAAAAATAGGCATTCCCATTTGAAAAAATCAAGTTATCGCTGATCGAAGTTTCCTTAATTAATCGACCGATTTCTCCAAGCATAAATGTAATTTAAATTTGACAGTCTCATCAAGGCTTTCGCATTTTATGCTTAATAATACGGCAAAGTCACAGCCTTCCTTATTTTATAATCTCTGCGATATTCAATTTTTTCCTGATATCTACTTATACCGAAAATGGTGATTTAC
The DNA here is from genome assembly GCA_951848785.1 of Callosobruchus maculatus. Classification (NCBI taxonomy): domain Eukaryota; kingdom Metazoa; phylum Arthropoda; class Insecta; order Coleoptera; family Chrysomelidae; genus Callosobruchus; species Callosobruchus maculatus. Next base: position 435,746 of record CATOUR010000007.1, read on the forward strand.
ACCTAAACGGGTCCCTTTAGGTCCCATGTATGATACATAAAGTCACACTAGAATTCATCAAGGAATCTGAATATGCAATAATATACGGAGTGTTCCATTTAAAAAAAGATAACTTTGATACATTTTGTGCATTTGGGACACCCTGTATGACATGAATATTTTTTTAAAATGTAGCCTTTATGGGAGTCTATCCATCTGAAATTATTATTTTCTTTTTATCAAATACTTTAGCCGTATTGCTCCGTGTCGAATAACGTGAATAACCCTGTATTTTCGTGACCGTAGATTTCAAACTTGATTTTTTCTAGTGGTATTGCGGTCAATTAAATGAAACACTTTTCCTTCCCACGACATTTCGGTTTATAATATCTAAACCATCGTCAGGTGTATTTTGCTTCAAAGTTTGTTACATACTTTTTAAGCATTATATACAGCGAAACCGTCTCTGAACTCCGTTCCCTGAACCCTCAGAGGCGGTTTCGCTGTATATAACGCTTAAAAAATATGTAACAAACTTTGAAGCAAAATACACCTGACGATGGTTTAGATATAAGAAACCGAAACGTCGTGGGAAGGAAAAGTGGTTCATTTAATCGACCGCAATACCACTAGAAAAAATCAAATTTGACGAAACTATAGAGTGCCCCACATAAGAACGATAGGAAAGAAAAATTGAATAAAATAACAACGGTTTGAGATATCAAATTGGTTTTGGCTTAGTTTTGAAGCTACGTCCATGACATTATGTATGGAATAGAACCTCATTCAAATGTCTACCTCGGGCTCCCTGGCAGTGCTTCAAGCGGTCGGTCCCATATCGGATGACATTTTGGAGCATTTGCGGCGTTATGCCGTTGATTGCTACTCGAATATTGTTTTCGAGGGTATCCAAAGTAGTTGTTGGAGTAGACCAATGATTTGACGCACCCCCAAGGAAAATAATCGAGAGGTGTCAAATCACACGATTGCGGTGGCCAATCAATGAACGATCGTCTGGTGATGATCCAGTCGCCAAACTTCCGTCGAATAGCTTCGAGCATTGCGTCGCTTGTGTGGCTCGTGGCTCCATCCTGTTGAAACCACATGTCGGTAATATCGATGTTGTCGATCTGTGGCCACAAAAATTCTTCCAACATCGCGTGATAGCGTGCCCATTGGTTGTAAGGGCATTTCGAAAGAAATAAGGACCGATGATGCCGCTATGCGACAATCCGCACCACACATTCAATTTTTTCGGATACTGGACCATTTCTTCGATCATTTGTGGATGGATTGCTCACAGCCAGTAACGAAAATTCTGCTTGTTGATACAGCCACTGAGGTAAAAATTGGCATCGTCTGAGGAGATGATTTTCTGGCCAAAATGAGGATCTTCGTACCAATTTGCGAACTCACGGCGACGCGCGACGGCCTATGGTTGTTCGGCTTCAATTGTTGCGTTAGCACGGTCTTATACGGGTGTAGTCCCAAATCGCAAAATTCGTCAAGTTGTCTCCTTTGGTACTCACGCTCAAACTTTTTCAGGGTATGACGAATTGCCTGCTCACTGAAGCCATGATGAGGGCCGAGTTCACGACGAAAAGCGCGTTGCATATTTACAATTGAGCGGGAATTTCCGTAGTACTTTTTTATAATTTCCAAACGATCGGCAAGCGTGAAACTATTCATGATGAATTGTCAAACCTCCTGAATATTTTGACTGCTGGATGATGTTTGTACCTTTAACAGTTGTCCAGTTGTAGATATCATTATTAGAAAACCTATCACTTCTTTGGGGCACCCTATATATCTTATTTGGGTATATAGACTTTTATAGCTTAGTAGACGCATTTTCAAGACCGTTTTTCTAGCCAACTCGATACTTGTTCTTATTTCCACATCTGGTTTCAAGTCATATGTAGTTCAACTATCTAAATATCGAACCCTTGAGATAGACGCTCCGTGAACCTTTACAATATCAATTAGCTGACTTAGATTTCTGCTTACCCTATTCAGTAGTTTTGTTTTGATGAAATTATTTTTTTGTTGATTTTTCTAAGCAAAATGGTAAACTTCCGGGGCCCAATTGAGGTTGTGGATAAAATATTTTTTTGTCATAAATGGAAAGATCATACATATGTTTTATAACAAAACTGTTCTTGTTTCCTTTTTTTTCGCAATAATTCAAAAGTTGTACCAAAATAAGAATGGGTTTTTGAATCGAGTACCGAAAACACGCCGACGGACGGCTCCCAAACCCGTGTGACGTCACTATGGCGGTAAGGATGCTCCTTTGACCAACGACGTCCTACTCCTATACTGTATTCTAGATTCCCAGGCAATCGCGAAAATACGTACTGCTAAACTGGTAGCTAGTGTATATTTGTTGCAACACAGTCGATGAATGAAGTTTGCAGCTCGAGACTAAGTCTACGATCGAAATAAATATGTTTTTGAATGTTTGGATTTGAAGTCAGATTACGATTCCAGTAAGTAAGTATGTTTTGTTGAAAAGATCTCCTCAATCCAAGGATGGCCAAGTGGGTAGAGAGTCCGATAGTGGATCTCAGGGTCTTTGGGGTCTTTGGATCGAAACCCAGGCCTTCACTTTTTTTTAATTTTTTTTTATCAAAAAACTTATTGATGTGCTTTTTGCACTTGTTACGCACAATTTTTCTACGATCAACATAAATATGTGTTTGAATCAAATTTTCTGAGACATGCTACTTGCACTGCTTGTTAAATTTTTATGAAAATTTAATATTGTTAAGCTTCATTGCCCAAAGTTAAATAAATAATAATACCAAGTGATAAACAGAATGTGATTACGTGTTTGAGTTACTTTTTTTAGATTAAAAAACTTAAAAATGAATGAATTGAATGGATGAAGGGATTTTGTTTTATTAACCAACTATTACATTAAAAAAAAAATTAATGGCGATTGATATTAACGGACAAACCTCATTTCCACTGATTTTTTAAATTATCCACCGCCTCCTGTACTTAGTTTCTGCACTGTGCAGTGCAAGTAATATGTCTAACAAAATTTGATTCAAACAAATATTTATGTTGATCGTAGAAAAAATGTGCGTAACAAGTGCAAAAGGCACATCAATAAAATTTTTGATAAAAAAAAAAATAAAAAAAAGTTGGAAGGCCTAGGTTTCGATCCAAAGACCCTGAGATCCACTAGCGGACTCTCTAACCACTGGGCCATCCTTCGATTGAGGAGATCTTTTCAACGAAACATATTTGGTTAGGTACTTACTGGAATCTGTAATCTGACTTCAACTTCAAACATTCAAAAACATATTTATTTCGATCGTAGACTTTGCCCCGAGCTGCAAACTTCATTCATCGACTGTGTTGCAACAAATATATACTAGTTACCAGTTTAGCAGTACGTATTTTCGCGATTAGCTGGGAATCTAGAATCTAGTATCGGAGTAGGACGTCGTTGGTCAAAGGAGCATCCTTACCGCCATGGTGACATCACACGGGTTCGGGAGCCGTCGGCGTGTTTTCGGTACTCGGTTCAGGAACCTATTTTTATTTTGATATAACTTTTGAATTATTGCGAAAAAAAAGAAAACAAAAACAGTTTTGTTATAAAGCTTATATAATATGATCTTTCGATTTATTAAAAAAAAAAGTACTTTTTTCTTAATTCAAAACCTCAATTCACATAAGTGCCCTTGTGTGTAACTCCCGGTTACCTCAATCCCTGGCTAATTTTAGAGGATCAAAGCACGGGAATGAGGATTCTGCTTTTGAGACGGATGACCAAGAACAAGATGATATAAACATATGCTTGTCAGATACCAAATTCGAGAATCTCAAACACAAGAAAACTTTCAAACAGAAGGTGAAAATCATGCTTGGCATTCAACCTGCGATGTCATCAACTGAATTTCAGATTGTAGCAATGAAGCTGTACAAGTGTTGCTTGAAGAGCGTAAGTAAGGTTTAATTTTAATTTCCATGCCAATGAGTGGTAGAAGTAACGTATGTTGCAAAAGTTTTGAGAATTTTTTTCAAAACTCGGGAGGTAGTTTCACCGTTGGAAACAATTCAGAAATCGTTACCATGTGTTACGTGTCAAAAATATATGTTGTACTTATTCGCTTGAATGTTATTTAAATGGCGATATCGCCCAGCATTGTCTTTGGTAACGTAGTTTAAAATGTAACATATGTATATTGAATACTTACTCAGATTTAGGCTTATTGTAAATAACACATATACGTTTATAGTATTTAAGTTCATTTTTCCAGCATATTGTATGCACAATGCTAGTCCAGTTTGTATTTAAAAGTATTCCAGTCTTCTATAGCTGCAGTCATCTGGAAAGAACAAGAATATCAATATTACATTTAACTAAATTCATATGAACTTACCATGGCATTCCATCAACCCAAAACTCTTGTTTACATGTCCATGTTGATGAAGAAGAGGTTAGCCTTGCTTCTGATTGACATCTATCGCTTTGTACCTTGTAGACAGTTGAACCAAGGTCGTACCACAGAATTAAATCACCACAGTTCATTACCATATAACAGGCGAGTTTAGCGCCGATTTTCACGAGAAAAAGCCATTTCCTTTTCTCTTCTCTGTTTTACTTGGACCAGGTGGTCACTTCGCATATTTTGCGAATTTGAGTGAGAAGAAATACAGTGTAGGATTGGATTTTGCTATTTACAGTGTCTGTAGAACCACTTCTGTGGGATCCGTATAAAATCCAATCACACAGCTTCCAAAGAAAATACTCTAAAACCACCCAACACCAACGGCAGGTGCATAACCTCCTTTCATGAGAATTGGTCATATGGCTCTCTCTGTATTACTGTTTCACATTTGTGGCCATGACTAGTTATTGCTTGAAGTATTGCTCATTTGCTTCCAGGCATCTAACATATTCCTCTTGTAGGCTTTTTAGGCTCAACACCAACGGTTTTTAGGCTCAACCATCGGCTAGTCTTAGGCTGAGTCGAAGCCCATCGCCAACTGCCAACCCTAAGGACTGTCCAACTCTTTCACTTGCATGTCACCTCCGATCATCTGCTTGGTACTCGCTAGAACTACTGCTTCGCTCTATTACTGTGTGCATGCTTTGCTACCTAGCTTTAGTGCCTGACAGCTAATAAGGTATTTCCAGAAGACCCAGGACATAGTGCTTTGTAATACAGGTGGGGGATAGCATAAGTTGGAGAACCTGTAACTGCTTCATTAGAAGAACATCTGAAATTAGGATTTAGTTTAGCTATTTTCATCTTTTGCCAATAGACAGTGTACTTACCCGACATAGATATAGTAGCGGAATAGCAACGTAAGCTAGCGGGGCCCCAATCATGGTATATCATTCGTCAGTGTTTAGATAACGTTCAGGTGTAGTTTTATCAGTCATAACCGGCTGACGTCTTCTAGCTTGTAAGAGACAGGGGCACTCTCCTTTCTCCCAGATAAGTACTTCGCAACTTTAGTGCCATTTGTGTATATATTTAATCGATAATAAATCGTTAGGTGATCCATCGATTTCAGAATTTTAATATTACGGGGAATTTCAGAATTCACCCCTTGCTGCACCCTTACTTCCACCCTAACCTTCAACTGTCAAACCAGAGGACAAGACAGTAGAGGGAGATCACAGCATAGAACAACCCCCGGCTGAGCTGAACCATTCAGTAATAAGTTGGCACCAAAACCCCTTTAGTTATACATGGTAACCAGTCAACATCTAAACGTAACAATAAAACTATTTGTCTGTAATTTAACAAACAATCACGATATCAAGAAAAGGCCAAAAAGGTGACAAAGCGCAAGCTTGCTTCTTCAATTTGCTTTTTTAATCAGAACTGTAAGTTTAAAGGTAACTTCAGGAGCTTGGAAATGCGAAATTCATTTTTATGGTGACCTTTGGACCTTACCTTTGGACCTTCTGAAATTACCTTTGGATTTTTGGAGAAAGGGAAAAGGCGGCCACGCCTCCTGGCTAACACGGAAATACGTATTTTCTTGGATTCTCAATTTCGCGCGCTATACCCGAGACCCTTAAGACTTCATGTTCTTATCTCAATGTTCATAAAAATGTGAGGGCTATTATCTGTTAACCGTTGTCGGTCGAATATCTAGACAACCTGTAAATCTGGCTTCTTCCCTCTTACCAGGTAAGAGACCTACACGAGCTACATCAACGAAGGCTTCTTGGCATGCAGTTGCTGGACGAGATCATCAAGAGGGCGAAACCTCAGCACATCACCATCCCGCATGTAATCCACATAATCTGGTCTATCATGAGCTGCATCCACCATTTTCAATTGAGGCTGAAGACGTTCTCATCGGGCATCATTTTCTGGGCCCGGAAGAAGAAACTGCAGCAGGTGATCAAGCAGTTCACTAGGATGATCAGGCTGTTCAAACGGATCATGCATCGGATCATACTGAACGCTGTCATAACGTTCTATAAAGAAGCAAGGCTGTGGGAGGTGGAGTTCCCTTGTACGGAGTTAGTCATCCAGTTGCTGGAAGTTTATAAGAATGCAGAGGAAGGTAAGCTTGTAGACGTTTAATCGGGGTTTTACTTCCCACACCGATAGGTGAGGGAAGTATTGTGATCGCGAAAATTTTCGAATTTGAGATAACACGCTTTTTGGGCGTTTCATGATGTCTACATAACGAAAATCCATGTCACTCATTTCCGTCGGTCTGCCTGTCTGTCTGTCCGTCTGTCTGCCTGTGCGCGTTTTTCTAGCCTCGTAATCTCAGTAACTGCTACATGGATTGTGATGAAATATGGGCAGCGATACGCTGTGGGGTCGTAGCAGGTAATGTTCTTATAATTTTGAAAATTGATGGATGGGCGGCGGACTAATTAGCAAAAAACAAAAAAAAAATTAAATATTCCTCAAACTTCGTTTTTAGGTGTTTTAGGGGTTCCTGATCATTTTCTACTTTTTTTTGGGTGGGGGTGAGTAGGAGTGTATTGAGTAACGTCGAAGTTATGGAATGGATTTTAATGAAACTTTGTCACAGTATTATTACCGCGGCGGGGATGGAAAACGCGTATATTTTGGAAAAATCCTGTCAGTGGCGGCGCAGCAATAATAAAAAAACAAAAAAAAATAAATACGCCTCAAACTTTGTTTTTAGGCGTTGTAGGGGTTCCTGATCATTTTCTACTTACTTTTGGGTAGGTGTGAATTTGGGGTGGAGGGGGGGTTGCTAAACTGAAAAATTTGTTGTATCCATTGACCTGTGAATGAAAAACCTAGCGGCATAATACACTTCTTTAGGTCCATTCGAACATTGCCTTGCGCATTATAGAAACCAAGGGACTTAGAATTTGTGATGTTTACATACGAGTATTCTTTAGATCGTTCCATATTGCGTAACGCTAAAATTATCCAATTGATTTTAACGAAAGTTTGACAAAGTATTACTACCGTGGCGAGGATGGAAAATGGGTAGCGGCGGCGCACCAATAAAAAAAAACCAAAGATAGAAAAACAGCTCAAACTTTGTTTTTAGGCGTTTTAAGGGTTCCTGATCATTTTCTACGTTTTTTTGGGTGAAATTAGGGTGGTTGGGGGGTCATCCTCATCATCATAGTCACAATGCCTTAACAGACATGTTGTGAACTCGTAAAATGCATTTACTCATTTTACGAGTGTCTCTTGGGATATCGTTAAGATATTTAATGCAGTAGTTTCCCATTTGCTTTCTGCATCCTCATGCCGTTGACCAGATGGTATCTACCGGTTCATCCGCCTTTAGGGGCCATTTCTCACCCCAAGGACAAGAAGTTGTCCTGACTCTTCTCAACTCGTCCACCCAAAGCTGTTGGTTGAGAAGAGGTTACTGCTTATACCGACAGTAGTTCGGTTCCTTTCAGTCGCCTTTCACGACACGCAGGATATACGATGGGACATATTCTAACCCGCCCCCGCACCGGCAGGTTGGGGGGGTGGGGGGTTGTAAAACTGAAAAAGTTGTTGTATTCATAATAGTGACCTATGGAAGAAATACGTAGCGGGGTATTTTTTGTAAGTCCATGTCCATTGACTTGCCTATTACAGAAACCAAGGGAATTTTGTGATGTATACATATAGATACGAGTATTGCTTAATTTGGTAAGCAAAAATTATTAAATTGATTTTAATGAAATTTCGCCAGAATTGAATATCGCGGCGAGAGTGGAAAACGCGGCAGTGTCTGAAAAATCGTGTCAGTGGCAGCGCAACAATAATTAAAAAACAAAAAATATAAAAACAGCTCATACTTCACTTTTAGATGGTTTAGAGGCTCCTGATCGTTTCGCTTCGTTCAACTGATACTATAGCTTCATGCAATGGAAAAACAATAAAATGGTATCATTATTATGTGTGGGAAGTACTGAGTCAATCAACTTGACTCCATTTTTTTGAATAGTTTTTATCACCATCATCATAGTCACAATGTTTTAACAGTCATGTTGTGAGCTCGTAAAATGCACGTCGGAGCTAGGGTATTGCCGACATGAGTATTATCAATAGTTTTCAGAACTGTATCTCGCCATTGCTCGCGATTTGCTGTCAGTTCAGTGGCGCTCTTGATACTCATATCCAGCAACTGTTTCTCGTATCCACCCAGCGTGTAGGGGAACGGCGACGGCGCTAGGCCGCACAGTAAGACAGGCCGGCAGGCAGCTTGCGTGACGTCACAAACTTCGACCGACTTTTATATGTGTTTATATGGGGCGCGCGGTATTTTTATTATATCAGCTCGCCGTAAATCGATTTTCTGGCATAGTTGCATATATAACTTACTCATCAGGAGTTCTGCTGTATTGTAAAGTATAAAAGAAAATAAAGATACCTACCCATAATTCTTAATTGGCTATTATACAACAATTAAAATGTCGATTTTCAGTTAAAATAAGGCATTTCCCATTCTGGTGCAAACTATTTTATTAAGCAGGTGATATAAAAAATGCGGCCTAGGACGGCGCCGCCCACCTTGGCATGACCCGGAACTACAAGTTTCTCCATATTATCGCTTCTGTGAATATGTCCGAAGAATGTAAGTCTTCTCGTCGACACAACGAAGGATAGTCTCTTTGGATTGCCAAGCTCATCCAGTATGGAAACATTAGTTCGATGGGTGGTATAAGGGACTCTCAGCATTCTCCTCCACGTCTACATTTCAAAAGTATCTATGCGAGCTCGATCTGCCTTTTCAACAGTCCAAGTTTCCGAGGCATACAAAAATATGGAAAACACAAGAGACTGAACCAGCGACAATTTGGTGGCTTTAGTGATGTTATGGTCACTCCATATTTCAGTAAACTTTGTCATGGCCACACATGCTTGTTGAATGCGCCGTCAAATCTCATTTTCACGGCTACCCGAATTGTCGATCAAAGAACCGAGGTGCACAAAGATTTGAACTACTTCACAACGGCCTACTGACTTTATTGCTCAATGATTATCGTGCTCTGTATCTACGATCATAACCTTGGTCTTGTTGTAGTTAATACCAAGACCATACGCTGTACTGTGTTGTCCTAACATGTTTAATAGAGCTACTATTTCTTCCTGAAAAGCAGCAATATGGGTTGTATCGTCAGCAAATCTTAAGTTGGATATTTTGCTTCCGCCAATAGTCATACCGCCACTCCTTATACCTGTCTCATCACAAATTCAGTGGGTGCAATAGAAAATGTGCGATCCAAAAACAATGTACGCATATGAAGTAACCAGTTAACCTGAGACGTTTGTTTTAGGTATTGAAGATATACTGCACACCACAGAAACGTGCACGTTAATGAATATCTACGAAGCTAAGATGCTGATACAAGTACTCTTCGAAATTCTGAAGAAGATAAAATGGCACAGAATGTCAGAACGGTTGATGAAGAAGATCGTGATGATGTACGAAAGCAGTATATCTCCTAAATCGACAGACAGCTACAATTACACCCCATTAAGAAAAGGACTCGAGATTTCTATAAGAAATATTATAGGTAACTTAGGCAGGAAGGACCTGGTGAGATTCCTCAGAGTTATCCTCAGAAGACTTCTAGCTCCGAATCCCGAAGATGAGGTGATCACAGCTTTTGGAGCTATAGCCAACTACGCAGCGAAAAAGTACAGGGTGAAGGCTAAAAGACCTTGTTCTGCTAAAGGTCCAATTCCACTGCTGTTCGGACTGCTCTCGTCTAACATCCCTAGGATCAATCATATGTGTCTGATTATTTGGAAGAACCTCATGGATGTTCACAACAACGCGTACCAGTTTCTGACGCCAAAGATATACTTCCAGTATAGTTCCTACAACATAGTTTCAGCAACGTGTCGTCAAGAAGACAAGCTGTTCTACAAGTCAATCCGACACTTCTTGTTCGAAGTGACATTGTTCTCTTTGATCCATGCTTGCAACAGACTTGAGTTGGAAGACGTTTATCAAGCGATGGCACTCACGATAGCGGAACTACCTTGTGGTTATGTGGCCTCCTGCCATGTTTCTATTGCTATGGCGATTCAAGAGTTCGCGCTGTGTATCTCCACACAAGACCTTGTGCGGTCTCATCACATCCACGCCTTTGTCTTGTCCATAATGACACTGATCTGTTACATCTTCAAGGCTACGGTGTTTTACGACTATGTGAACACAATTATGAAGAGGAGAGCAGAATGGGCTCCGCATCTGAACCCACCCTTAAGAGCCCACTATGAGTACGCGCAACATCATATTTTGTGGAACAAGCCCGACCTGTTTTTTGAAGATTGGGAGACGCGATATGGACTGTGGAAATGTTTCAGAGAGAACGAGCCTGTGGGGTCCAAGAAAGAACGCAAGAACGTATACAGGATCGTACATGCTGCTCACCAGCGTTAATGAACGTGCTCGATCGTTTAGTTTTGAGATCAGTTTGACAATAAGTGTGTCCGCAACACGGGTCAGTCGGTGATGTGGTCGATGCATTTATGCACGTTCTGTTCGATTCATGGGACTATCATCCACACACGGGTCAATTCGCTCTCAGCCATTATTTGAACAGGAAAGAGCCATATTGAAAATATATACAGGGTGAGTTTTTAGTAGCGGCTCGGTCGATAACTCCACTACTGTAGAAGATAGCAAAAAAAGTTGTATATCAAATTTGTAGCCACGAGTATGCTCCTTGTTTGGAAAATATTTAGATTTATACAGGGCGATCCCTAACTACGTGGTGATGCAAACATACATTTTTTTAAATGAGATGCCCCATATATTATGCCATTTTTAGATTCTACTAATAATTTCTCTTCTCACAATATAAGGTATTATAACATTATACGGGGTACTTCAAAAGTTATGACAATTTTTATATCCAAATCACTGTCAAACTAACGTACTGTAGGTATATCAAAAATTAATGAATCAAAAATATTTTTTTACACGGAAAGATAAAAAATATCCTCTAGTTTTAAAAACAGCTATAAAAAAAGCCCGCGACGCATATTCGTATACAGCGTGATGTAGAATGCAAAATCCAGATTTTTATCTTTTTTTTTTAAATGTAACCCCCAATATTTTATTATACCAAAGAATGGCTTTTAATATGGCCTTTCATCTTTGTATAACACAACCTGCTGCTCAATAATTCTGTACTGTGTAAAAAACGGGCTTTAAAAATTAATTTTTCCATTGAGGGTATTTAGGAGAACCTTTGAGAAATTCCCTACTTGCCTCTAGAATATATGAACTATGAACAGCAATATCCAGAACGGAGGCACTCCAAAACTAATGCGTTTGAAAGATTGAAGAATCGTTTTATTTGGACTGTGTCGTTTAGTATTTTATAGCCTACCTGGCTAATGATTTTTGATTCATCACTTTTTGATATACAGTACGTTTATTTGACGACGATTTGGATATCAAAATGGTCATAACTTTTGAAATACCCTGTATAATGTAACAATACCCTATACTGAAAGAACGGAAATCATTAGTGGAATTCGATTGTGGAAGAATATATAGGGTAGGGTGTCTTATTTAAAACAATGCATGTTTGCATCACTACGTAGTTATGGATCACCCTCTATAAATCTAGATATTTTCTGAGCAAGGAGCATATCTGTGGCTACAACTTTCATATCCAGCTTTTTTCGATATCTTCTACTGTAGTGGAGTTATCGACCGAGCCGGTACTAAAAACTCACCCTGTATACAGGGTTACTGGTAACTCGACCACTTTCCTGCAAGAAGTGATAGAGGGACTCAAATGCAATAGATTTAACCCCCCATATGTAATTCCGAAAACCGATAGTTTTCGAGATAATTAACATTTAATGTTTTTCAACGATATGTCCAAATTTCCACACTACATCCCAAATTTAGAAAAAACCCTGCTGCCGATTTTAGTAATTTCCAATTTAGTTTTTTACTGACACATACGCAAATCTAATTTAGTATTTAAATGTGTAAAAATACTAAACAGTTTCAAACTACATACAATTATTTAAAAAATAAAGAACAAAATTTTTACATTCACCGCGAAAGAACATTTTCTAGCTCAAAAAAAGATATACAACCAGTCAAACAAATTATTTTAAAAACTTCCTTATCTGATTGCCTATTCCAGGGACAAGAATGACAGTACAACCACAAGTAACAATTTAACAAACTTTATCAACAGAATCATCAACAACATGATATTCCAGCATGATGGTTGTCCAGATATGTCCGAACAAATGGATAGGGAGGGATGAACCCATCCCATGGCCTGCGCGGAACCCAGATCTGACGCATCTTGATTTTTACGTCTGGGGTCACATGAAGGCATTGGTTTACGAGACTCCAGTTAATACCGCTGACGAACTAAGGCAAAAAATTATCAATGCGGCGGAGGAGACGAAACGAACTTCGTCAACACGAGTTACAAAAACCGAAGTGAGCAAGCGGATCCGTACTTGTATCCGAAATCAAGGGCAACACATTGAGCAAGATCTCTAGAAACTTTGAGTGGATTTAATTTGTTTTACTTGGATAAAATCATCGACCGCATTTGCAAACATTCTAGTATGTAACTGAGTTATTAATAATGATTTTACTGCCATTCGTTCTTTTTGAATAGGTGATTTTTATTCATTGCTGTTTATAATCTTTCTGAAAAGGTTATTAGGCAGGAATGCTTTTATAGCGATTTGTTCAACCGTCTGTATAATTTTTTTTGAGCTAGATAATTTTCTTTCACGGTGAATGTAAAAATTTTTTGATTATTTTTATATTTGTATTTAGTTTGGAACTGTTTAGTATTTTGAAACATTTTAATACTAGTTAGCTTTGTGTATGTGTTAGTTAAATACTAAAATAAAAATTATCAGAATTAACAACAGGTTTTTTTCTTAGTTTAGGATCTAGTGGGGAAATTTGGATATTTGGTTGAAAAACATTAAATGTTAATTATCTCGAAAACTATCGGTTTTCGGAATTACATAGGGGGGTTAAATCTATTACATTTGAGTTCCTCTATCACTTCTTGCAGGAAAGTGGTCGAGTTACCAGTAACCCTGTATATCAGCGAGTTTTTTACAGCTGAACTGGCCGTTTCTCGGATCCTATTCGCCACAGTTTTTTATCTCGCCATACATCCTCTTCCATTCCTCTTATTTCCGTGACTTCTTGAACTTCTTCGTTCCAATCCTTCCTAGGTCTTCCTCTTTTCCTTCTTCTCTCAGTTGGAGTCCAACTCCATGCCTTTTGGGGCCACCTTTTTGCCTGCATTCTTCGCAAATGACCGTACCATAATAGTCTTTTCTCCTCCATGTTTTCCACAATTGTCTTTTGCATGTTGGTTCGCCGTTTTATGTCATAATTTCTTACATGATGGAGTCTAGACACCCTACAGCTTCTACGTAAGGCATCCATTTCAACAGCTATTAATCTTTCCTTATTTCTCTCTGTAGTCTCCCATGTTTCAGCTTCGTATGAGGTTATACTTTTTACTATACTGTTATAAATATTTATTGAAAATGTTTTACCTATTATCGCACCCATTTTTGCTTTAATTATTTTAAATAAAGGAAGAGCAAGATATACTACAGTACTCCATTGATCAAGTGTGGTTCTATCAATTCATGAATTTGACTGTGCCTTACTATTTTCTTGTTTAAAAATTAAACATGGATCGCCTGGACTCTAGAAGCTTAAACTTTTTCCCACGAATCTGATACCTAACATGTATTTGTGTAGTGTGGGTATATTCATACAGATGGAGACACTTGACTCAATTTCTTAGAGCCCGCGCACACAGACGGCGGTCAGGAGTTCTAAGTTCCGCGTTCAGAGTTCTGCCTTCTTTGTAATTCATGGACTACTTGGTAACAAAGCACACTGCCGGCAGTCAAACCGTAGCGGTCACCGAGAACTCTTGCGTTCCGGACAAAGAACCGTGAACTCTGTCATGTCGGAAACAGAAAAATTAATGGAATTGGTTCGAGAAAGACGTTTGTTATATGATTTAAGTGATAATGATTATGAAAATCGTAAAAATACTGCCAACCTCTCTTTTGCAGGAACAGTCTTTCTCCCGTTGGCATCTAGCTTTTCTATATCATGTTTTACTAAACCGTACAATTCATTGAATCTATTTATTGACATACGAAAATATATAAAAAAATCGCTCTTCAAAATTAATAATTTTAGACAAAACTAGATAACCGCGAAATTAATCTAGCATTGAGAATCAAAGCTTCCAGTTATTGATTTTTTAAGATACAGGGCGATGAGTTCATTAAGATTTTCACGTAAAAGTTGCTATACTTCTGAAATACCTCTATATAACCTAATAAAACCCTATATTTCCGGAATAGGGAAAGCGAGCACAATTCAAATTTGGGATAATAGATAGGATGTTCCATTTGAAAACACACAACTTTGGAATGTTAATGTTAATAACCTGTATATGACAAACTAATTTTAAAATGTAGACCTTAGCTTTATCTAGAACTTTTTTTCGAATGTTTCTTTTTGTATCTGCCATAATAACGGAGGTATCAAACTTCGGTGTATAAATTGATCACCCTGTATATTCAAGACTATTTTTTGTCACTATCTCTTATAATATGATTCCGTAGAACTAGTAATGTATAGCTGAAATGTTTACAAAATGGATCACACCTAACTGTTCTTTTTTTCTTCTTGGTTAAGTTTGTCTACAGCATGGTCTTTTATAGTTTTAGTGAGCTATGGCCTTTTTGAACTATCAAGTTTTATAAAGTTTATGCATTTTGTCTTAACGTATATCTTCTTTGTCGCGCAATTCAGCAAATAGCCTATGAAATTCCCCTTGATCTTCTCGCTTCCTGTTAATTGGGTGCACCCAGTGTTTCCTTTTTCTCTTGGACGCCTGCAGGCTCAACAAAAGCAATGCTTCTTCTTCGTCGGAAGATGAGCTGTCTGAATACATGTTTCACGAACAATATTAGAAACAAAACTGGAACGTTGGTAACTGACCGCCACCTGTATGCTCTCAGAACTCCAAACAATGAACGCAAAGCTCTGAACTCAGAACTCGGAACTTCTGACCGCTGTCTGTGTGCGCGGGCTATTAAGATTGTGAGCTTCGCCACTTTTTGCACGGACCCTCTCATATACAGGGTGTCCGAATATTCGACCGACAATGCTTGACAGGTTATAAACCTCATTTTTCTATGAACAGCGAGATAGAAACATGAAACCTTAAAATGCTTAATTTTCAAGATACAGGGTGTCAAAGTTTGACTTTTATTTTCATTTTTCTCACTTATTCCGCAATAAAATGGCACATCGATCTAAAATTCCGTATCGGGGTTGTTTGAGGCCAGAAATCCAAATTATGGAACGGTTTTGCTATCATGAATAGAGGGCACATTGAAATCATTTGAATTATCAAAACTTTTTTTCGGTCTGGTGCATCAATATTGAGTACCGTTTCCCCAATATTTTTCACGTGGAAAGTCCCTACAGGTAACCGTTTTCGAGGTAACCTTCATTGGAATTTCCAATGCGACAGAGTTATCGGTATTTCCGCATAAATGAATATTAGGCTCATACTTTTACATATCGTTAACGAAGTATTCTTAAACTTCAACACCACCTATTTGAAAATTAGATTAGATATTTGAAACATGTTTTTTGATCTAATATTAGTTCATTCGAAAATATCAACAATTCCTTCCATCACATCTTACAACCCATTTCAATGAAGGTTATTTCGAAAACTGTTACCTCTAGGGACTTAAACAAAGTACACCTTTTTACATAAAACATTTTGAGGAAACGATTTTTTTTATATTTATATTGATGCTTTTTTTGTTAATTCAAAAGAGTTCGATGTGCCGTAGGTGGCGCCATCTATTTATGACAGCAGAACCGTAATTTGAATTGAATTTCTTGCCTCAGAAAACCCCCAATACGTAATTTAGGTCTTTGTGCCATTTTATTGCGGAATAATTGAGAGAAAACGAAAATGAAAGTAAAACTTTGACACGCTGTATCTCGAGAATTAAGCATTTTAAGACTTCATGTTCCTATCTCGATGCTCATAAAAATTTGAGGTCTATCACCTCTCAAGCGTTGTCAGCCGAATATCCGGATACCCTGTATAATGATAAGAACAAGGCTGATATGAAGTACAACCTTAAGAAATTAGCTCTTCTAGACGTGATAGATTCCCGATCCACCCGAAATATCACTTCCATTTTGGATGCGATTGTAATCGATCAGACTTAAGCAGCTGTGTCTCTCGACGATCACTAAACGACCCGTTTGTGGTGTTCCAACCATTCGCCGATCGACTTGTGCGCGGACGTGATAAGTTATTTAAGTATACAAACTATACATATATTATACAAATCTTTTTAAGCAGGACGTTTAGTTTCATTGTAAATCGCAACGAATATAAAAGGTTTCGTGGAGGTTTTGAAACGGTTAACCCCTAAGGAATGACAGTATAGTATAGGAATATTGTCATTGACACCGGCCCGATGTCTTGTGGAACGACGCTAAAAAAATGTTTAAGTTCCTAACTTAAAAAACTAAAATCATGCCGTATAATATAGGCTTACATCTAAAGCTTCTTCAGAGTTACATGATAGCAACAACAGGATAGGGTTCAGTGAGTAATTTTGAACAACCAACCATCAGAACACAAAAACATAAATTATGGAGTCCCTCAAGGCTCAATGTTGGGCCCTTTCCTCCTCATCTACGTGAATGAATCACATGTTCAAGATTAAATGCGCCTGATTTGCTGACGATACCGATTTTACAGCCCATAGCCCTTTGCTAGCTTAAATGATGCTCTAACTCTAGCAGAAAAATGGTTTAA
This sequence comes from Callosobruchus maculatus, assembly GCA_951848785.1. NCBI lineage: Eukaryota > Metazoa > Arthropoda > Insecta > Coleoptera > Chrysomelidae > Callosobruchus > Callosobruchus maculatus. Next base: position 453,054 of record CATOUR010000007.1, read on the forward strand.
TGCCAATAATTTGCCACTAAACAAAGCCAAAGACCAAAAGTTGGTAATGCCTAAAAACTCGAAATTAGCTCAGGGCAACTCAGTAAAACTTGAGACTCACTATAGATGACAAACTTTCGTGGGCTCAGCACACCTATAGTTTCGGGCGTTCGTTATCGAGCGTAATATTTTTGATAAGAAGGCTCCGTTCTTTTGTTAAATTCAATATAGAAATCTGATATTTTGCTCTGTTTCATTCTATTTGTGATCACCCTATGTGGTCAAAATACGGCAGCTGTTTTTTAATCATAAAAAACTGAACTGCCTTCAACTATAAAAAATTATACTTAACCAGTGTCTCGGACCGAGAGCACTGCTATTGGGTAATCGCACGTTATTAGCGCTCCTACTGGTCAATCACAAATCAATCGACTTTGAAATAGCCAATGAAAGCCTAAAGGTTACCGGTGACATACGAACCAATACGGACAGAGACGGCTCCTACTGACGCGCCTCGGGCTCTTGTTTGAGACACTACGCGTTGTTTACAGCGGCGATTCTAACCTGCTATATCACTTAAAATGGATGATCGGGTAAACGCGTTGCTTAAGATGAACTTTGGGCAACTTTTCTTAAAACATAAGTAAAAATTAAGGAAATTGTGAATAACATTACAAAGATGAGAATAGGTAAGTAGATATTAACATAATGTACAACGTTTGGAAAAAACAAGGCAGACGGCTGCTTGGTCTAGTAGGTTGTGGTGACTTGTGTAAGCATACCTTATTTTAACCATCTCTCTGCATGACACTCACCCTGTAAGTACCCGCCTTTGTATACGAAGAGTTTGATGCTATATGTTTATTTTTCTAAGGCACTTAATAAAGATAGGACCGAGAGTTTGTGGAAGGTCTTGATTTAAGAATCCTATGCCTTTTGCCTGTGGGAGAAATATGAAAAAGTGAAAACACAGTGTACGTTTAACTATCGTGATGCGTGGTTCAGTGAGTTTTGCTTGTGGTTGTAATTTGGTGAGTTTTCACACGAGTAGCTATTCATTCGTCGTAGTTCATTATATGTGCATGTCTTTTAACTATTACAATAGTGCTTTGAGTTTCATCAGCTAATTATAATAATTATTGATATAAGCTGCATTGGTAAAGCTATTAACTAGCTTGAAATCTGACAGTCATTTACAGATAAAGAAGCGTACAGGTAATGTACACCGGCCTTCAGTAATCAAACCATTGGCGTACCTGTCCGTACACCAGCCCACTATACAGCACTTGACTCGAAGTGCAGGGCACTCTGGAAGGTTCGATGGGGAAATGGGGAGACGGGGTCGTCCGTCGAACCTATTGCACCCTGGAGGCAGGAGAATGTCCCTCTTTCTGTGTCTGTGGGACACCGTTGGAGGATAGCGGGATCCTGGGAGGTAATCGCACTACCATTGCCTCTAGTCCAAACACGACCTGGGACACGGTTTGGTTGCTGGACAATCCATGTGGACAGAATGTAGATGGTAATCTGCCTCACCCATGCGAACAGCATGTAGATGAAAACCTGCATCACCCAAGCGGACAAAATGTAGTTGAGAATCTGCATCACCCATGTGGATAGAATGGAGTTAGTAATCTCCATCATCTATGTGGACAGCACGTGGGTACTAGTCTGCATCAGCCAATTGGATTCATATCATGGGCTGACCCCTATGGGGTAGGAAGTTGCCGTACCCCACGGTATGGGAGGTAGAACGTACGCGTTATACCTCTGTCTGGTTTAAGGCACATGTCGCCACGTCAAAGTCTTCACGCGGTGTTGAGCTACGCAGTTAGATAGATCTATCGAATAGCCACGGGTAAGCGAGTGAACATTCGTAGGTGGAACCGTAAAGCGAATGTTGGCGAGTGTCATTTGTGAAGCCATGACAGCGCTTTTTGCCGTTCGTGTAACACCTTGGGTTTTGCCTTCCATTGGTGTGCACAGATAACGGACGAATACCACGTGGGCGGTACTAAGGGATTGTACCTGATATCTTTGAAAATATACTGAGATCATCCCCAAGCTATTTTCGGGGCCTCTGATGTAGTTCGAAAGCATCCTGGGCCTACCAGCATGGATTGGGAGATAATATCCGTATCGCAGCGGCAGAACATATGAGTATTATAGTGCATGTAATGTACAGGTTGAATGTAAGAGTTACTCATGAGCATTTTCAAAATACAGACCCGTTTCCGACTGTTTCCGTCACCTCTCGTCCAGCAGATCTTTCCTGTCGTCTTACCACCAAGTAAGTGGTCTCTTCAATTCCTGACTATTCGATAGTATCAGTTCTTTTCGTATCACCCTCGTAAAAACAAATTTTATGGTACAGGGTGTTACGTTGGAATTTTATTGTATCTTAATTATTCTATTTTATTATTTTCACATTCTACGTACGTACATGCGTTTCTACACGTGTCTCAATCAGGTGTTGGGAGTTCGATTGCCAAGCTAGACGACCATTTTTTCTTGATTAGGTGGGATGATAATTAAAAAAGTCTTAACAAATAATATTTTGTGATGAGTGATAAGCAAAACACTCTCAAAAAGTGACATTTTGTGATACTAGCCAGAAAAAAAACATTTAAAAAATATCTGTTTGTGGAAACTGAACACTTAATTATGTTCAAGGTGCAGCTGTGGCCTCAACAATTTCTAATAGAATTTTCGTGTGGTTTTTTATTTAAAATTGTGTGTGCCCACCTCTTTCAAAAAATTCAGGAACTATCACTGGTGTTGCCGCATGTAGCAGTTTGTGGCTATCTGATGGCAACATGAGATTTTTGCTGACAAGTGCGAGTTAGAATATAGATGGCATGAAAACTTTTTTTGTAAAGCCATTGTTTTCTTGGATATCTAGTCGTTCTGCTAAAGCTGGACATTATTGCTATTATTCAGAGCAACGACGCGTAATTCGAGGGCCATAGGACACTACCGCACCACGGTCAGATTGGTCCTAATCCCACCGGTCAAAAGCCTTCAAAATATTTTGGATAATAGGCAGGTATGTGGACACCAGCGCACGGGGCGGCGAGGTATTATACGTTTATTGTACCGAGATTCAGCCAAAAAACGACCTGACAGGTACGATGGCCGTCTGCCTACCAATAAGCAAATATCTGGGCAATAAAAAGAGAAGTATGGGTGCCGTAGTACACGCCTTGGTCAAAATCAGTGGCGTGTCTACCAGTTTTATGCTATAAGCTATAAACTAATAGTCAGAAACATACGAGTATGTTTACATTTTTTGCGAGCAAGGTAAAAAACCCACAAAAACTGAACACCTGCAATCGGCAAAGCAGTCAAAATGAGATCAATAGTTTTTTATTTTACGCCTATAAAATACCGAGGAATCTATCGCCACTACTGGTTTGCGAACCACGCCCGGTGACTCACGTTCCACGACTGAGGCAGGTAGCAGGCGGGCGGACCCAGACGACCCAGGGGGAAATGATTTATGGCTTTTAAATCTTGGTACAGTAACACGTCTGTAAACTTATGTCAAAGAGTAGGTAACTAACAAGAGGAGACACCCGGCGGAATTCCTTTTATGTTTGCAATCCGCTCCCATTGACCTCGGACCTTTAAATTTGGGTGTGCAGTAGTTGCCAGATGTCTCACAATACCTGAATTAGTGGGAAAAAGCAATGTTGCCATTTCCGTTTTTCAGTAATACCCTTACTTTTAATATGGCTTAAACGGAATATATCCTGAAGGGATTGAAAATAAATAAATAATTTATGTAAATTCTGTTTCATTACTCTATATGAACGATTGCACAACGATTTAAAGATCTGACCGTCAAAAAGTGCCAAACTAGGAAAATTTGGAGTTAAAATACCAATTTTTTTGGGTCATGAATATTTTAGTGACAAGGAATATGGATCCTGAAACTTATCCTGTGATTTGTCTCTTCCAAATTATTGCCAGAAACTGGCCCATAAGTTGAACCAAATACATCAAACAACAAAAAAAAACTGTTTATTACTGTTTACTGACGTTTTCGCGACGTCTGTGACGTTTCTCAAAGTATAAATTAATACCTATCTCTGACAATCGCTTTTAAATATTTGTCTATTAGCTGTCAGAGCACAGTTCGCTTATGTTTTACACATGTTATTCAATGTATGGACCAGTTTGTTGCAATAAAAGGCAACAAGGAACTAAAACACATATTACGGAGGTGATAGCATATTATCTTAACAAACAAGCAGAACAAATTAATAAAACAAGTTTTTAAAAACACAATGATACAAATCGAAATCACAAACAAAACGCAATACGAAATCAAACGTAATGGCGGAGTGCGGACGGCGGCTGGTCTTGGTTTGGCGTGGCACGTGGAATCGATGCGCCGTTGCCAATTCTTGTAGGTCTATCGTAAAAATCTCTAGGTCCATTACATTGTGTATTTTTGATTATATTTACTTCAGGAGAATTAGCAGATATGATATTAAGTAAAGATACCAGTAATTTTTTGTATTAATACATCACCGAACGAAAACGGATCTTACCGAAAATTAAAATAAAAACAATATTGTAATATGGTATGTTTCATTGGTGAAACGAAATCTTTTTTCTTTTTTTTTAAATTCTGTGTCATCGGCATCGACTGCTTTGGTCATTAGCTTCAAATCTTTTTTCTGTCATAAAGTTATAATATTGACGTGGTTTTATAACATAATAAAATATTAACCATCAGCAAACGCATCTTTGAATATTATGAATGAAAGTAAATTTAGATAGGTACCTACTTATTTTGGCCAATAAAAAAAGAGTTAACATATATCTAAATTATCAATATTGCGACGAAATGTTTCTACTTTCTATCAATCTCCCAAATAATGACGTCGCAGGAAATGCGAATACAAATCTCAATGTGGCAACGCTTGACACCGAACTAACTCGGGTCAACTCGGGCGAATTCGAGGCCCTTTAAATTTGGGTGTAGCTGTATCTCTGTCTAATTTTATTCGCTCTGTCTGACTGTCTCCTCTTGTTAGTTACCTACTCTTTGCTTATGTCTTATATTTTAACCGATTTTAATTCATTCGTCATTTTTTGCGATCTTGCTAATGGTTACTGAAGAATTTGTAGAACTCTTTATATTACTGAATGCGAAATTTTGTTCTGAACATAATAAGTTAATCTGATCACTATAATAGATGCAAATAAAGAAGTTGGTACTGTCAGCAGACCGAAATGTCTTTATGATACCTCAAAAAATTTTGATTAATCACAATTATTAATCTTCTAATTTGTCACAAGTTTGATCGATTTCTTAACGATGTAAAGAAAGTCCGAGAAATTTACCTTCACGGCTTGTTTTGTGGGAGCATCATGGTTGTGCTCATTATTTCTTTTAAGAACAATCTCTTCCGATTGATCCATCAGCAAAGATGCTATGCATCCTCTTCTGAAGCATCTGTAGGCTACATCACGGGTGGTTTCTTTATCCCTTCGAAACGTATACTCTTCAAGGACTATTAACTACTTCCCTTTCACACTTACCATAGTCTCCATGATAAAAAAGTAGAGCATAAACAGTACTCACAAACAGCAACTAAAGAAAGCAAACTACTGAAATATTTTCATCAAGGGTAGTTTTATATACCTACAGAAGCCGAATAGTCATTTAAATAATCTAAGAAGTAACTGTAAGTTACCGTAAGTCGTAAAAAGACAGATGAAAGTTCGCAAGAATAAAAGGGATGTGGTCATTAGGAATAACCAAGCTTAATTTTCTTTCTGCGCGCAAGTGACCGGTGCCTATGAAGGCACCCTTTTTGTAAACACGTGAAAATAAAACCGCGCACGCTCGTGACCGATCACCAGTTTTAGCGTCGAGAAATATACCATATGACGTTTGGTATTTGCGTTCTAGAGGCGGTTTGGACACTTTTTTGTCATTGCACCACCACCCCAAAATGGGAAGCATAACTGTATTTCAAGTACGCAATTAAACTTTCATCCCGAACTTTTTTCTCTCCCAGGTTCTTCTCAACAATTTTCTTCCCTAAAAATCTTTAGAAAAAAATCGAAGTACCTATTACCTTCAGGACACAAAAAAAGTAGCTTGAAAGCATTAGGAGAAGTGTTGAGTTCTTCTTCTATTTTATTTACTCCAACTCTCAGACATGTACACCTTCCCGTTGGATAATTATAGAGCTACTGTGTCTGTGTTGCGAAGTCTAGATCTCCACATACTGCCGTGATCGCGTTTTTTTTTTAAATTAACAACATCAATTTACCCTTCAAAAGGATTAATTAAAGCGGACAATGAATGGTCATCCGTTAATTTTATCTCTCGTACATAGGGCTTTACTTTTAATTCCGCTGACAAGCGAAAAAGTAACAAAAGCCCGGCGTTGGCGGATGAAAAGCTGCACGACAAAATAACGATGTCAACTGACAACTAGGAGAATTGGATTCTTATCATTCGTGTATTGTTCGTCAGATATTCAGTTTATATATATACGCGCGAGTTGGTTACGGTCGCTGCCGCTTCTCGCATCTCAACTTCCAATACTTTATATCGTGCCAGTCTCCTCCTTGGAGTCCTCTGGCTGCCATGGACTCTTGTATGTCAGTTTTCCAGCTTCGAGGTGGCCTTCCCCTTTTCCGTTTTTCTTGGGGTGTCCAGTGCCATACTATCTTGGGCCACCTATCTTCATCCATCCTTTGAAGATGACCATACTATATTAGTTGTTTCTGTTTACGGCTTTATAATATGTGTAAGTTGGTCTGATTCGGGATATCTTCCACTGGTTAACCTTTCTTCTTAAGAGCCGGTTAAACAATGCAAGCTTAAGCTTCGGTTTGAGGTAAGCCGACGTTAAACCACGTCAGTTGCAAAACGTCAGTTGTACAATGCTCCCCAGTATAAGCTCAACCTGGGCTTACGTAAACCGAAGCTTAACTGTGGTTTAATTAAAAATGGCACGATGTGTCAAGGATTAACCTTAAAATTGCTTGTCACTTTATTAGGTTATATTTTTGGAAAAATTTGTGTCTAATTCAACAAAGAGAGCAAATAAAAGAGCAGAAACAGAAACGGGCGCTGCCCGAATTTGTCACAAACCGTCACAGTGACAAACCAGAAAAGATAATTCTTTTAGACCATAGAGAGATTTTGAGCCACTAAAAATTGGGACGACGCTATATGTAAAACATTATTCTGAGCATGCGCAGTGTGTTTCGAATAACGGATAAGCGAGTGCCTTGTGTACAGTTCTTGTAACCGAAATCTGTGACGTGTATCGTTGCGTTACTTAACAATTGACATTAACAATTATTGGATCTATTTGATTCAATTTAACCTCACATTATGATCGATTTGGTCGGAAATGTCCAAGAAATGTTACGTGCAACAAGCAAGCACCACAAGCAGAAAATAGATCACATCAAAAGTGAATAAAAAATAGGTTATGCAGGATCCTCGAAGCATGACATTTCAGATTTCACTACCATGGTTCAATCCCGAGATGATTACACGCTGTTGCCGGAGACGCCTAACTTAGCTTTTATTGGATAATACTGTCAAATAAAATTGAACCTTTTTGCCAACCCCACGGAATCAACACTGAAAACACTAAAAACCTTATGTCCTAGAAAGCTCCTTATCACACCTACCAGATCTCTTGAGGAGAGTCAGTATGTCCGACTATCGTACTGCGTATAGTGACTCCTCTGTAAACTCCGTCGTGCCCATCGAGGTAGAATTCCATGGAGGCGCGATAACGTGGCTGAAATCAGGTGCAAGTTGGCCATATTGATTCGACACTTATGTCAAACAGCTGACGTTTCTTTGACAATTTCGTGTTTGCTTTTTTTGAGTGTTTTTACCGAGATTTTTAGTTATTTTTAAGTGTTATTCTAGTGAATTCATAAAAGAAATAATGGTTTCATGTGCTTATCGTAGTTGCTCTATAGCAGAGATGGCATGGATAAGAAGAAATCGACAGGAATTACATTTCATAGGTATGTATGCAAAAAAGTAACAATGTGCAGGGCCGCATTTGTAATCTTTATCTTAATAAAGTGTAACGTATCGCAGCAATAATACAGTTGTATTATTCAATTGATGATGAATGTCGTCTCTACAAAGCCTGTTTTTTTTTCATATACGCGAGGCGTCCATATTGTTATCACACTTAGCCACGCCTCCTGCTACCGTTTTTGTTATGCGAAATTGAACCTTATAGCGTCTCCTTGTGATTCTACCTCGATGGTCGTGCCTAATATCTGAACCCTAAGGTTTGAGATACACAGCACATCTGCCCAGGAAGTGGAACGCTGTTTCGTCCTCCCAGCATCTGGAGCAGATATAGTCCCCTACCCTCATGAGTGACAAATGTCTGTTCAGCAGGCAATGGCCTATGAGAACCCCCACCAAAAGGTTGAGCGTCTCTCTCCCTTTATCAGGGCCCGCTATGAATCTTTTAGCTTGCCTGTAGTCATCTCTACCTAACCAGGCTTTCGCCAGCTCCTTGTAAGCCCAGATGTGTTATTTCAAAATCAACATCCTATGAGATGAATAGGAATCTCTGGACATCTCTATCAAGCTAGAGAATTTATTTTAGGACCTCTGGTCAAGGTGGGGCGGTTCTGTTTCTCACTCGACAGAAACCAGCTAAGGCTAATTGTTGGCGTGTTATCTGCCCATAATACGTCACTTATACAGGGTGGCCAATCGGGTGACAATAATAATTTTTTTTTAGATAGCCCGTACCGAGACCTATCCAAAACACCCCCATGTATGTGTACCGATTATTGATAGTTTTCGAGTTATGATTTTTTTTTTGAATTTTCTAGTTTTTCCAAGAAATCGTCAAAAACAAAAACAAGAATGCTTCTTGGCTTTTATTTTTTTCCGCAATTATACTCAGTATTAAGCTTATTTTAATATCCAATAAAGAGAACCTGTACATCCAAACAATAATTAAGTACATTTTGGGGCCAAAATTTGAAATTTCTGTTTTTAGTCAGGAGACCAAAACCTTCAAAATAGGCTTAAAAATACTTATGCCTGGTTCTGGAGCTTCAAACTAATCTTAAAAACTTTCCAAGATATTGCACTTTCGAAATAATCATGAAAAATTAGCACTTATGGGGACATTTTGCGCCGTACGTGAGTGTTAAAGGTAAAAAGGTGATAATTCACGAATCTCCAAAATGATTTAAAAAACTATTATTTTGCTTTATTATGACAAATTAAAGAAAAAAACTCCTAACAACTAATAAACCCGATAATCATTGATGTTCTGATGACTTTTAATAACAAAACTAATACCCAAATTGTGATTTTTGAAGTGCTTTTGCTATGTACCATTGAACTTCTGCTAAATTAAGTTGTATGGAGAGTTAACAGAGGGAAGGAATAATAAACAATAATCTGACTACCAATTTCATGGCAGAATTACCTGGGAAGCGATGTCGTAGCATACGCCATCCCTTTCTTTCAGAGTAGCTTTTTGCGAGCTCATGTCGGCGAAGCGAATTGTTAATTAATTTTCGGTAATAGGCAAGGCAGTATTCGGATGGACCTAAAAAGGTCCCAAAAAAACGTAGAAAATGATCAGGAACCTCTAAAACGCCTAAAAACGAAGTTTGAGGAATATTTGAAATTTTTGTTTTAATTACTCCGCTGCCCATTTCCAAAATTATAGCAGTATTACCTACTAAGACCCCATAGCATATTGCTGTCCAAATTTCATCACAGTCCATGCAGCGGTTACTGAGATTACGAGGCTAGAAAAACGCGTACAGACAGACAGACCGACAGGCAGACCGACAGACAACGACGGAAATGAGCCACGCGGATTTTCGTTATGTAGACATTATAAAACGCCCAAAAAATCTTTTATCTCAAAATCGAAAATTTTCACGATCACAATCACACCTATCGGTGTGGGAAATAATGCTACGATAACGCTTCCCAGGTAATTCCGCCATGGAATTAAAAGTCAGATTATTGTTTTATTATTCTTTTCCTTTGTTAACTTTCCATACAACTTAATTTAGCAGAAGTTCAATAGTACACAGCAAAAAGCACAGGTATTAATTTTTTTATTAAAAGTGATTTAAACGTCAACGATTATCATGTTTATTAGTTGCTATGAGTTTTTTTCTTTAGTTTGTCATAATACAGTAAAATAATAGTTTTTTAGATCATTTTGGAAATTCGTGAATTATCACCTTTTTACTTTAACAGTCACGTACGGCGCAAAATGCCCCCATAAGTGTTATTTTTTCATTATTATTTCGGAAGTACAATGTCTTGAGGAGTTTTTAAGATTAGATTGGTGCTCCAGAACCAGGCATAAGTATTTTCTATTTGATTTTGAAGGTTTCGGTCTTCTGACTAAAAACAGAGATTTCAAACTTTGAGCCCAAAATGTACTGTTCGAATGTACAGGTTCTCTTTATTGGATATTAAAATAGGCTTAATACTAAGTATAATTGCTGAAAAAAATAAAAGCCAAAAAGCATTCTTGTTTTTGTTTTTGACGATTTCTTGGAAAAACTGAAAAATCTCTAAGTTTTCAACAAAAATCATAACTCGAAAACTACCAATAACCGGTACACATACATGGGGATGTTTTGGATAGGTCTCGGTACGGGCTATTTAAAAAAAAATTATTATCGTCACCCGATTGGCCACCCTGTATGTGACGGGGGTGGCAAGCGGCACGAAGCGTGTACGATGTGGCGAGGAAGAAGAGTCCTCGGCACACATTCTATGTCGCTGTAAAGCCATTGGGCATCATAGGCAATACTAGGGTCAAGGGTTCTGGAACCTGAGGATATAAGATGGGCAGGACCCAACGCCATCTTCACATTTGTGATGAGGGCTGGACTTCCGAACTAGGAAAAGGAGAGGTGCAAGCCTATGCATCGGCAGTTCTGGTCACCATAAAGCCTCTCTCCTCTCATTCATTCAAGCCCAGTGATCAAAGGCAACGTTGACCTGGCGCCTACTAATTCCAAGTATCTGTGCGGGGCCAGTGGAAGGTGTACGTAGGTTTTAAAAAATTACATACATATTTTTGTCTGGTGGAATGAAATTTGTATAAATAAGTACAACATAAAATACAACCTGGATTTCCATAATAAAAGATACGAACTTCTGTGCCAAAATTGTTCACCCGAATCGTTGAATATTCATCATGTCGCAATCCTAAATTATCATTCATACATACGTGTACATATCACAATATAATAAGTATGCAAAATAGGGCCGGATTTAATCCATTTGTTGAAAAAAGCACGCACTTTACTTGATATCCTCCAATTTATCTATCTAGATACAGTTTAATTTTCTTAAATCACGAAAACGCATTTTGTAGGTAAAATTGATTAACCTCAGAAGTCAATTCACAGCGTGAAGTGGGCAATCACTGAATCGTGTGTCCTAAGTGGAGGATGAGACCCAAGGATGACTGCCTTCTGCATTCTGGCGGCTAAGATGTGCGTTGCCGCACGGAACAGCGTTATTGCACCACAGTATACCGGGTGTCCCAGAATTTCCTTGACACGTGATATTTCGTAACGAAAAACGGTTCAAGCAAGAACTGAGTGGTACTTTTGAAGGTGCTATAGGCTCTATCATACCATGCATTCAAAACATTTTTTTGTACGTAAACCCCTAAAACTCATCCACAACCTTTTTTTTTCAATAACCCCCATAGGTTTTCCTACATAAATGATATCCCCAAAATCTTGTGTTACTTTTAATTTTATATGCAAACTTCTTTTTTCCGTAAAATCGTAAGCATAAGACAAATGAAATGATAATTTGTTTGACGCCTGATATTTTTGTAACAAAAACGGATAAAAGAGAAACGATAAAAATGTAATAGGTACACAAAGGTGAGGTACTATGATGTTTTAATTAAGGTAAGAAATTCATTTTTCCGATAAAAATTGTGGATTAATAGCTTGAAAATAAATAGGGGTGGGTGTTCCGGTTGGAGTGATTTTTTTTGTAAGCGCAATATGATAGGTAATTCAGTACATTTAAAAACCCACTTATTTTCTTTTTTATTATTTTTTTGTTACGAAAATATTTGGCGTCAAACAAATCCTAATTTTATTAGTTTATGCTGATGACTTTACGGAAAAAAATGGTTTTTGTACGAATTCAAAGGCATTACAGGATTTTAAATAAAATAAGGACTTCATTTATGTAGGAAAAGCTATAGGGTGCTATTTGGAAAAAAAAGTTGGGGGTGAGTTTAAGGGGTTGACGGACAAAAAAAGTGCTTTGAATACATAGTATGATAGACCCTATAGTACCTTCAAAAGTACCACTCAGTTCCTGCTTGAACCATTTTGCTTTACGAAAATATCACGTGTCAAGGAAATTCTGGGACACCTGGTATACATGTTATAATCAGTAGCGCAACTCTCCAGAGTTATGGAGGTTCGCGCATCTCATCCCGCGCATCGTTCCTGAGATGTTGGACACGGCGATCGTCTCTGTTGCGTTCAGGCTATGAGAGTGAAGCTAGTGTCTTTAACAGAACCGGATTAAGGGAATTGTGTGACGTGTAGAGCCAAATGTTGCGCCGCTTTTATATAATAATAATATAATATCAAAACTGAATAAATTGCGATGGCTTTCTATATACAACTTATACCTCATAAATTGTGGTTTAACTGCTCCTTTCAACACCGCTCATCTATTATCTATCATGTTTAATACTTTTTTTTGAAAAATTCGCAACAAAAAATCTTGCTGATGTATATAGATTTCCTTTGTGATCAACCTCTGTCTATTATAACCCATCCTAACCGTGGCCCATATGTTGTTTGTACGAATCGAAATGCCTTAAAGGGTCCTTAGGCGAGAAGAACTTGTGACCCTGTTTAATCCTATCCCACATCCCTCCTATTTAGGATTCTGTATGGTTATCCTCTATAGGTTACTCACTACTCGATAGGTATTATGAATGAGGACGGTTCTGTTAGCTGCAGGAATATTTTTGCGTGTGCGTAGATGAATATAAATTTAGTGTTTAAAAAAAAAAGAACGCACAGCCTGTTGTCTGTGTAGGGGAGGTGAATTTTCGCCTTGAAGCATTTCATTAACCTAGTGCCTAGTGCCAGTAACCAAACAAAAAAAATACAACTTATACGAATACCATCTTTGAGTTTTTTACATAAAGTTATTATGAGATCCACTTCTTACCTCAAAGATAAATTAAATTTTAAGCATGATATACAGCCGCTTATTATTAGATTTCCCAATAATTTCTCACTGTTTCCTCACAGCACCACAACGTTCAAAAGATATTTCACAACGTATAACAAAATTAATGTGATTATGCATTCCAACATTATGAAATTTTAAGCAGAACGTGAAGTCCATTTTAATGAATGCTCAAATAGAGAGTTCTCAATAAAAATAATCAACTTGCTAGTTTCAAAGATATATCATCTTCCTCTATAAACATGCATTTTATCCTTCAATATGCCTATACATATATGTAATATACAAATACAGAAGGAGGGGTAGTCTTGGTAAACTAAATAAAAAACAGTTTTGCACTTTTTTTATGAATAAGGACCAGTTTAGTACATTTTACCGTTGTTATAAACATATTGATCACTATTTCTTATGTATACCTAACAAGTTTCCATCGGTTTTGCTGTTTGCTACGTTTTCGTATCTTAAACGTATTTCTATGGTGAAGGTAAATTTTAAGGTTGTGGGATAACTACACATAAATGTTATTTTCGACCCGACGTCACTACAATTACCCATATTTTAAACATATAAGTTTTTATATTTATATAAATGTTTAAGGTTAAGTAAGATAAGATAAAATAGAGTTGTATAAATCTCGCATTTTTGCAATTTACTGACAAATAATAAAGCCACCTATTTTCTCGGAGTTTCATGCACTATTTCTTGTTTTCATTCTAAAAAACTGTTTACACCCCAATTAAATGTAGAGACTCCGTGATGCATTAGAAAAATCAGTACAACACATTTTCACGTAAAATCGAATGAATGGATATAACTTACAAATTGTGATTCAGAATTCCAAAGACAATTCCCTAACCTCGATGAATAATATCACAACATTATTATACTGCCCTGCGAGACATATTGCGTCCATTAAAGCTATTGCAACACAATTACGCTTCTTCATTCGATTACTCATCAGTATTGCTAAGACGACCCTGACTCAAAACGTGAACGGCAATACTCGCGGCTAGTGATCAGGAGCCGACGTGGGGTTATAAGAGGTCATTTTTTCGGAGACAAATTGTCTGCATGATTTCTGCGGAGTTGCGCTAAACCAACTAATACAGGAGTACAACCAACTTAATGAAGAGGTCAGAAACAGTGCTAGACATGACAAAAGGAAATGGGCGGAGAGTGTAGCAGAAAGAGCAGAAGAAGCAGCTGCAATAAATAATATGAAAGAACTGTATAAGAAAACTGAAACCCTAACAAGAAAAGGCTACGCAACCGATAGACCTCTCAAAAGCAAAAACGGTGAGCTCCTCACATCAGCAGAAGAACAAGTTAAACATTGGCATGAATATTATGAAGAGTTAATGGATTACGACCAGAACAATGAAATTATAGATGAGGTGACAAGAAATTATACAGTAGACATAGACACTAGCGAACCAACGAGAGATGAGCTAAAAGAAGCAGTAAAAAACATGCGAAATAACAAATCACCAGGCATAGATAATATACCATCAGAACTGTGGAAAGCTGACATTGAAAAAACATTAGATTTAATACTACCCTTGATAAAGGATGTTTGGGTACAAGAAGTCCTGCCAACGGAATAGAACAATGGAATTATAATAAAAATTCCAAAAAAAGGAGATCTGAAGGATTGCTATAATTGGCCTTTGTCATACATCAAAGAATTAATAGAAAAGTCGAAGAGCAGCTTAGGAAAGAACAGGCGGGATTCAGGAAAGGAAAATCTTGTGTAGATCAAATAGCAACAGCCAGAATAATAATAGAGGAGACGCTAGAAATGAACTCGAAGTTGATGATGGTATTTATAGATTTTGAAAAAGCCTCCGATAGTGTCAACCACGAAAATCTCTGGAATATTCTAGGACATTTTGAGCTACCACAAAAGATTGTCAACCGGTTAAAGCTATGTAGTAGTAGTAGTATAGCGTTTATTGTAAATATAAAATAGATAAAATACAATAAACAACAAGTTCCGCAAAAAAGTTAAAAACTTGTGCTTGGGTACAAGATAATTAATATAAAATAGAAACAACAAATAAGGGTTAATTCAGGAATATTTATATTTAAATATTATGTATTCTATACAGGGTGGGCCAATAGTGCGTGGACGGAGGATTGTGGGCTTAATAAATAATTTTTCAAAATTCTGTCACTTGATCATGGTAGGGACCCTTGAGGGCTATGACGTAAAAATATTTTCACTCAAATTTTGACGTTTATACAGGGTGATTCATATCAAACTTACATTTTTTTAAATGGAACCCCCTATATATTATTACATATTTGGATTCCTCGGTCAATTTTAGTGTGACTTTATGTATCACACATGGAACTTTAAACGAACCGTTTAGGTGCAAATCACCATTTTTGGTATAAGTAGGTATCAGAAAAAATTGAATATCGCAGCGATTATGAAACTTAGGAGGCCGTGACTTTGCGGTTCAACTAAGCATGAAATGCGTCACCTTAGGTCAGACGGCTAAAATTGAATTCTTTTTGTATTAGGAGAAATCAGTAGATTAATTAAGGAAACTTCAATCACAGATAACTTGATTTTTTCAAATGGCAATGCCTATTTTGGTTTAAAAAATCGAATGTAAAATTTGATCACCTTTCGAACGATATAGCATTCTCGATATCAATCTTTTTTGATTTTCATTTTATTTCAAATTTTCAGTCAAATCGGTGTTTTTCAATTTTCCTGCATGCAAGCAACCTAGCAGGCCATGAAAAATAAACAGAAGCTCGTTAATATGGAAGAAACCAACTAACTTAGTAGAAAGATGCAAACTAACTGGAGCAACGAGGCAAGATTATGAAAATTCCTTGCAACATATTAGCCCTAACCGGATACAACAGCCCCAAGATATCTAATGTAAATGAGTAGCTGGGCTATGACAGAAGTATTTGTTTTTCACAGCCTACTAGCTATCGAGGTCTACTAGAGCTTGACAACTTTCCAAAACGATTAAAAATTTTGAAACAAAAGGAAAACTACTAGCGATTTTTGCTTACAGTCTAACATGTTTAGAATTTCATATCTAATGGGATAAAGAGATTAGCCACTTCCGTTTAGTTAAGTCAAAAGTGAAATCTCCAACTGGAGCATTCTGAACATCTATTGAAATAATTGCTAGAATTTTTTAATTACGCTATGTTGTAATTGTGTTTATTTCATGTAGTTTTCTGCAAACTAAATTATGTTTTACAATTCAAACAGACTGCAATTCAAGTTTCATTTTCCGCGATTTTGCTAATAAGTAGAAGTACCTACTGAAAAATTTAAAGGGTTCCAGTCAGAGGTATCATTACTTTTGAGTTACGGAAATGGCTACTTTTTTATAGCAGCAAATGTGGAAATGTATTCAGAAGACATAGATATTATACTGCCAGCAACAGTCACTAGTAGTTTTCCTTTGATTAAAAATTTTTTTACTGACGTTGGAAATTGACTAATAGCTAGTAGGCTGTGAAAAATGAGCGTTATTGTTACCGCTATTGTTTCTGGTTAGAGCTAATATGTTGCAAGAAATTTTCATAATCTTGCCCCGTTGCTCTAGTTAGTTTGCATCTTTCTACTAAGTTAGTTGGTTTCTTCCATATTAGCGAGATTTTGTTTATTTTTCATGGCCTGCTAGGTTCCTTGCATGCAGGAAAATTGAAAAATACCGATTTGACTGAAAATTTGAAATAAAATGAAAACTAAAAAAGATTGGTATCGAGTATGCTATATCGTTAGAAAGGTAATGAAATATTACATTCGATTTTTTAAACCAAAATAGGCATTGCCATTTGAAAAAATCAAGTTATCTGTGATTGAAGTTTTCTTAATTAATCTACTGATTTCTCCAAGTACAAAAAGAATTCAATTTTAGCCATTTGACCTAAGATGACGCATTTCATGCTTAGTTGTACCGCAAAGTCACGGCCTTCTAAGTTTTATAATCGCTGCGATATTCAATTTTTTTCTGATACCTACTTATACCAAAAATGGTGATTTGCGCCTAAACGGTTCGTTTAAAGTTCCATATGTGATACATAAGGTCACACTAAAATTGATCAAGGAATCCAAATATGCAATAATATATAGGGGGTTCCATTTAAAAAAATGTAAGTTTGATATGAATCACCCTGTATAAACGTCAAAATTTAAGTGAAAATATTTTTACGTTATAGCCCTCAACGGTCCCTACCATGATCAAGTGACAGATTTTTGAAATATTTTTTAGTAAGCCCACAATCCTCCGCCCACGCACTATTGGCCCACCCTGTATATACAGTGCCTTTCTTTAATGTCCCCCCCCCCCCTTTTATTTTTTGAACGGGTCAACTCAAGAAATTGAAACTTGAAACAATGAAATTGATTCATGAATACTGTATTTTGAAGTGAAATTGACAGATGAAACTTGCAAGATGGCGGCTCGGCGCCATCTTGAAAAAAAAAATTAAATAGAAAGTGGGGTCTTGTGATACATCTTTTTGAAGCCCCTAACGAACCCTTCACAACCCTAGAATATGAAGTCAATATCTTCATCTCCTTCAAAATCGCGGAACATTAAATAATTACTTGAGCCAAGCACGGTAATATCGATACTTACCTTTTATTTTTTGAACGGGTCAACTCAAAACATTGAAACTTGGGATAATGAAATTGATTCATGAGTACTACATTTTTGAGTGAAATTGACAGATGAAACTTGCAAGATGGCGGCTCGGCGCCATCTTGAAAAAAAAAATTAAATCGAAAGTGGGGTCTTGTGACACATCTTTTTGAAGCCCCTAACGAACCCTTCACAATCCTAGAATATGAAGTTAATATCTTAATCTCCTTCAAAATGGCGGAACATTAAATAATTACCTGAGACAAGCACGTTAATATCGATACTTACCTTTTATCTTTTCAACAGGTCACCAAAAAAATTTTAAACTTGGGATAATGAAATTGATGCATGAATACGATATTTTGGAGTAAGATTGACAGATAAAACTTGCAAAATGGCTGCTCGACGCCATCTTGAAAAAAAATTAAATATAAAGGGGAGTCTTGTGACACATCTTTTTGAAGCTCCTAACGAATCCTTCACAACACTTGAATATGAAATCAATATCTTAAGCTCCTACAAAATGGCGGAACATTCAATAATTATCTGAGGTGGCGGTTCGGTGCCATCTTAAAAAAAATTCAATTGAAAAAAGGGTCTTGTCCTATTACGAAATATTTAATGATTGAATCATTGAAAATTCTCTCGGTTTCATGAAAGTTACGCGTCGCACCGTAAATAAAAATCGCTTCAATTTTTTCTTCCAATGGACGAGGGTTGACCATGTTAGAAATAGTTGTCGTGGCCAAGTCTATTCAAAACTTTAATCGACACAGTTTGGCGTTCACTTATCCTAATCGTGATCTTTCAGTACACACTTAACTGCTTACTGTTTCGGAAAATCTGTGCAATCTTCGCGGACGGAAAATAAAATCATTGCTATTGGTAATCCCTGAAAACTCGCATTGGCAGAGCGGCTATAAAATTCGCTAGTGTGCCTCAAGAAGGAACCAATTAGGATACGGGTACAGCGGTCAAAGGCCAATAGAAAAAAGGACGGAAATCCCTGTAAATTTCCTGGAAGGCTTACACTCGGAGTGGATTGAATTTATAATCTCTAATCTAATCTCTAAAAAGGACCGAAATCCCTGTGGATTTCCTGGAATGCTTACACTTGAAGTGGATTGAATTTATAATCTCTAATCCCATCAAAGGCCGAGCCACTGTGTTGCTTAGACTTTTGAATAAACTTTTCATGTTTTTAGGAATAAAATCTAAAACTTGATGACAATATTTAAGCTGAATAATGACGTCAGTTGTGATACTTGTGTCGCCTTATCGGCGGATTCCTAATTGACAAGCGAGGAGAACAAAATATTTCTAGATGTATCGATATTAACGTGTTTTTCTCTGGTAATTATTAAATGTTCCGCCATTTTGTAGGACATGAAGATATTGACTTCACATTAACGGGTTGTGAAGGATTCGTCAGGAGCTTTACAAAGATGACCTCCCTCTCAATTTGATTCTATTTTTCAAGATGGCGCCGGGCAGCCATCTTTCAAGTTTCATCTGTCAATTTTACTCCAGGGTATAGTATTCCTGAATCAATTTCATTGTCCCAAGTTTCAATGTGTTGAGTTGACCCGTTCAAAAAATAAAAGGTAAGTATCGATATTAACGTGCTTGTCTCAAGTAGTTACTTAATGTTTCGCCATTTTGAAGGAGATGAAGATATTGACTTCATATTCTAGGGTTGTGAAGGGTTCATTAGGAGCTTCAAAAGGATGTGTTACAAGACCCCCCTTTTTATTTAATTTTTTTTTTCAAGATGGCGCCGGGTCGCCATCTTGCAAGCTTCAACTGTCAATTTCACTCAAAAATGTAGTACACATGAATCAATTTCATTATCCCAAGTTTCAATGTTTTGAGTTGACCCGTTCAAAAAATAAAAGGTAAGTATCGATATTACCGTGCTTGTCTCAAGTAATTATTTAATGTTCCGCCATTTTGAAGGAGATAAAGATATTGACTTCATATTCTAGGGTTGTGAAGGGTTCGTTAGGGGCTTCAAAAAGATGTGTCACAAGACACCACTTTCTATTTAATTTTTTTTCAAGATGGCGCCGAGCCGCCATCTTGCAAGTTTCATCTGTCAATTTCACTTCAAAAGATAGTATTCATGAATCAATTTCATTGTTCCAAGTTTCAATTTCTTGAGTTGACCCGTTCAAAAAATAAAAGGGGGGGGGACATTAAAGAAAGGCACTGTATATTAGTAATAATAGGTATTACATATGTCTACAAGTTGGTGAATTTTAATGCGATTTTTATTCACGATCCATTGTTTGAAACCATGTACAATCAGGCATCATGCCAGATATCCCACAAAGGGTATCTAAGCAACAAAATACCACTAGGTGAAGATTTGAAACAAGGTTGTGTATTATCTCCCATATTGTTCAATATACAGGGTGTCCCAAAAAAGAGTGTCAAGCGGAAGTCCAGAGATAGAGCACACCTAGAAGTATCTGAATCACCCCCATACATGTTATGCATTTTTTTGTAGTTTTCGAGTTATGAATTTTTTTCTGAATTTCAGAGAATCCTCTACCTCGACAACTTAAAACTGTTCCAAAAGAAAAATTAAAAGACTTTTCCAAATTATCTTTTTTGGTAATTAATCTCCAAGAGTTTACTGTTCATACATAAAATAATCGGCTTCGTAACTTTGATGAAAGTTATAAAAATTTTAGTGTAAAGTGAAAAATTTACGATCTGATAATTATGACTTAAATCTTCGCCTCGCAATTAAAAATCCAAAGAGGTGATTTCATAATCTCTAAGCAGGTCTAAAAACTTCTTCAGACTCTCAGCTATCACAATAATTGAAAAAAACTAGTACCTAATGGGACTACTTTCGCTCCAATTGACCTTCAAAGACAAGAGGCGATGATTTCTTGAAATTAGCGATGTTTTTCAATTCATCAATAACTTATGTTAACGCGTTAATAGCAGATTGATTGTCAGTACCGCAATAATAAACGTTAAAAACGTTTCATAAATTAAACATTTATTAAAAAAGATCCTATTTCTTGCTAAAAAAAACACAAGGAGCGCATTCCTCTTCTTTTACCTGAGCGCTTACAAAAAGGGCCAACGCTAACGCAGTAAACGATGGCGATGTTAGAAAAAGATAGCTATGATATTGTTGTGACGTCTTTTCAAGATGTGTCATTGCATAAGTTGTTTTCGTTGTCTTTATTCAGTTGTCTGTCTGTCTTTGCGGCTTTAAAACGATACGCTTTTGTTTGGATTGGTGTTGTTTCTGTTGTCTGACTACTTGGCTATCCTATGGAACTTGAGTGCACGACAACTGAATTTAACGATGCTGTTTTCTGCAAGAGACTATGCAACAAATGGATAGGTCGTGGTGGACCCACTGAATGGCCGTCACGGTCACCTGACTTAAATCCGATAGAGTTTTTTGTTTGGGACTACTACAAAAAACTAATTTATGCTAAAGAGTGTCGAAACATCAGCGAATTACGCAACAAATTAACACAGGCTGAAGAAACAATAAAAAACAATCAAAGAGCTTTTGTTAATTTAAAGAACAATTTTTTCAGATGATGTAGATTATGCATTGAACAAGAAGGTAGACATTTTGAAAATTTCTTGTGAAATTTAATAAACTTAGTGAAGAAATTTGATAATTTCATTTCATTTTACAATTTCCCACTTACAAAAAAGAAGTCGGACATGTAAAAAAAATCCTATCAAAGTGACACAGGTGGTCATCTATCGATATTCTGTTCGCATTGAATGTGTTTTATTGCGGCAATGACAATCATTCGGCTATTAGCGCCCTAAACTTAGCTATTGTTTCATTTAAAATCCCATCGCTGATTTCAAGAAATCTTCGCCTCTTGTCTTTGAAGGTCAATTGGAGCGAAAGTAGCACCATTAAGTACTAGTTTTTTTCAATGATTGTGATAGCTGAGAGTCTGAAAAAGTTTTTAGACCTGCATAGAAATAAGGAAATCACCTCTTTAGATTTTTAATTGCGAGTCGAAAATCTAGTCATAATTAACAGAACGTAAATTTTTCACTTTACACTATAATTTTCATGACTTTCATCAGATGTACTAAGCCGATTTCTTTATGTAATGAACAGTAAACTCTTAAAGATTAATCAGCAAAAAAGAGGATTTGGAAAAGTCTTTTAATTTATCTTTTGGAACAGTTTTAAGTTGTCGAGGTAGAGAATTCTCTAAAATTCAGAAAAAAATTCATAACTCGGAAACTACAAAAAATTGCATAGCATATATGGGGGTGATTCAGATACTTCTAGGTGTGCTCTATCTCTGGGCTTCCGCTTGACACTATTTTTTGGGACACCCTGTATGTTTTTTGAAAAAAAAATTAAACCAGAGACCTGCGTATTCCTCATTGGAACTAGAGATCCAATGACCATCATCAGCAGACCAACTGGGTAGTCTGGCCAGAGCCTACGAAGCTGTCCGATGTGCTCCTGAAATTTGCTCCGCTTTTTCTCCTCCTTAGACGATGTTCACCTTGGCAGGCACCGGAAACTCTATAATGAACATCATCTTCTGTTGGTGGAATTACCCATCATCATGTACTCGGAATGGTCTCGGACTATATGGTTCTCCAAGCGCATATAGAGCGATCCTATAACGTCCTTTTTCCAGGCAGGGACGAATGGAGGAGGGACGATTTCATATCACCCTCTGATCTTGCGCTATTTACTGATGGCTTCAAGTCTGAACTGGGGCCAGGAGCGGAAGCAGTGGGTACCAATCCAAGAGTTGAAATTTCAGTCAACCTTGGGAGGCATACCAAGCAGAAATGATTGCCATAGAGCTGGGAGTCAGGGAACTAATCAAAAGGCCCCTGACAAACAGGTCTATAAAAATCTTTTCGGACAGCCAGGCTGCATTGAAAGCACTGTGCTCCAGTCGGGTTGATTCAAGACTGGTATGGAACTGCATGCACCTCCTTAACAAACTCGGAACGGGAAACAGGGTAACCTTGATTTGGGTTCCGGGTCACAGCGGAGTGGAAGGCAATGTATTGGCCGACGCGGTAGCAAAAGGAGGAACTGAACCTGCGTTCATAGGACCAGAACCATTCGCAGGCATTGCAAAAAGCACCGCTAAAAAGACCATTTCAGACTGGGCAGTGCGGAAAGCACTCCTGAACTAGCGAGATACACCAGGGCTACTGCACTCGAAGGTGTTTATAAGATACCCCTCGAGTCAGGCTCCCCCGAGGATCATGGAATGTAATAGGTACGACCTCCTCATTCTGGTCGGTCTGCAGACGGAACATGGTCGTCTAAGGTACTATATGCGGAAGTTGGGCTTGAACAAACTTCAGACTGTCGCTTCTGCTACGCGAAGGACGAAACAGCAGAGCATTTTCTTTGCTCCTGTCCAGTACTGGATAATGCTAGGTTCCAGACATTCGGATTTGCCCAACTGGAACCTCATGACTTCAAGGAACTTTCACCCTTCACGTTGATCGCCTTTGTAAAGAGGTGCGGACTGTACGGTGAACTCTAAAAAGGTGTGAGCCACAATAGACACAGTTGAGTCGCAGTGGAAGGAGGCAGCTCTGCTCCACTCATTTTCAACATAACCTAACCTCCTGTTGGTGGAATGAGTAAATCCGGCATCCCTCGTTCTACACAACGGACTCTATATCCGGTGTCTCATCGATTATTATTGTAAATCTTCAAAAAAGTATGGTTTCTATGTTAATCTAGGTATTTTACATTCCAGCCGTTAAAATGTACGCACAATATCCGTCCAGTAAATCCCCGGACTGTGAATAATAGATCCTAATAATACTTCCCCTTGTTGTCATCACTTTCCTTACGACGGCGACGTTATTCCTCTTCCCTTGGAATGGATTTATTTCCAATAAAGCGGGTGCATTATTCACCGCTAGTGAGTATTTATGCAAACTCCCTTCCTTCTTAGCTTCGTGCCATGCACGTCTAAAGGAACGCGTTAAACGCTTCTCTAAAAGGGGGCTGATCTGGAGCCTTTCTGCAAGATTGGAAGAGTTTTAAGCAAGATGATCCAAGGAAGGATCTGTTTACGACACGGTGTGATTTTCGAAAATCGCTCCAAGATTACATAAACAGCGGCGTGTGCTTAGGGACAGGAAGAAGGGCGAATATTCTACGTCATTTCTTGTCAGGGCGATCCGTGGAATCTTTGCCCTTCAGTCAGTCGCTCAGATCACCGAATAATACTGAAAACTAATTTAAGAAGTTGCAAACACGTTCAATGTTAAATCAGCTAACATAAAAAACTCCGAAATTGTAAATGAGCA
The DNA here is from genome assembly GCA_951848785.1 of Callosobruchus maculatus. NCBI lineage: Eukaryota > Metazoa > Arthropoda > Insecta > Coleoptera > Chrysomelidae > Callosobruchus > Callosobruchus maculatus. The sequence continues at coordinate 477,216 of CATOUR010000007.1, forward strand.
TAGACGTATAATGCAATTGCTGGTCCAGAAATGCAATGATCAGAGAAAAGATGTTTTTATATGCTGTATAGACTACCAAAAAGCGTTCGACATCATCCGACATGACTTTCTATTTGATATCCTGGAGGATATTGACATTGATAGTAGAGACATTAGAATCATTAAAAACTTGTATTCAGAGCAAACAGCGGAATTGCGCATTAACAGCTTTCTTTCTACAGAACAGATTCAGATACAAAAGGGTGTCCGTCGGGGTTGCATCCTTTCCCACATATTATTTAATGTATATGTAGAGAGATGGTATCAAGGTCAACAGAATTCTTATAAATAATATCAGATACGCAGATGATACTGCGATCATAGCAGAAAACGCAGAAGACCTACAAGCACTACTCAATCTTATAAGCGATGTTGGTATAGAATACGGACTTACAATAAATACGAATAAAACCAAATTTATGGTCATAAGTAGATTACAGCATGGCGAAGCTCAATTACCAGTCAACGGAAGCAACATAGAGAGAGTCGATAAATTTAATACCTTGGATGTACACTAAACGAGAAGTGGGATTGTGACGAGGAAGTAAAAATCCGGGTAGCTATGGCAAAAACAGCTTTTACAAAATTCAGTAAGTTCCTAATTCGCCGTGAAGTCCATTTGAGCCTTAGATTGAGGGTGGTAAAATGGCCAATTCTTCTATATGGTGTAGAAACGTGGTCCTTGAAGGTAAGATCCATGAACAGAATTGAAGCGATGGAGATGTGGCTGTTGCGAAGGCTCCTGCGAATCTCGTGGGTGGAGCATGTTACAAATGAAGAAGTACTGAGAAGAGCAGGCATGGAAAGAGAACTGATCAATAATATTAAACACCGGAAATTATTCTATCTGGGGCACATTCTGCGAGGATCGAGATATTCATTACTTAAACTTGTGCTGACAGGAAAGATCGAAGGACGGAGAGGCGCAGGGCGCAAACAACATTCCTGGCTGAGGAACATAAGAGATTGGTGCGGCACTTACAGTGCGGCTACCATTTTTCGACGTGCAGAGGAAGGTTCTCTCCAGATAGTTGATTAGAAATAATGAACATTTGAACACCTACACGCTGCAGAGCGTATGGTACCTGAAGAAGAAGAATAGACGTATAGGTTTTTATGCGGCACTCATATACTACCCACAAGTGAAGTCCGAAAACCTAGAAAAACTTAAATTCGCATTGAAAATGTGTACACAGCTACTAAGTACCCCCTTTAAGAGGCATGTTTTTCAATTCAATTCCATTTGGCATTCTATATTTTTATGTTTTTAGTTTTCCTGAATTTGTGTATATTTGTTTTATTTTATATGTACTTTCAGTTGTTTATTACACACTGATTGCATGTTCCATTTGTGATGCAGCTCTTTGCATGTATATTAATTAAATTGTTCTACTTGTTGTTATTTATTGGGGTTAAGTGGTGTAGCTGTATGCTAAACTCTGCCCCATATCCATATAGTACGTGTATTGTATATGACGATACCTAAATGAAAACAGAATAATAATCTAATACTTGTTGTTTGTTCAGACGTCATTTGGCACCAAAAAAATCTATACATGTAAATAGAAGGCATGAATCTTTGGCGATCAAAAAAACTGTGATATCCATTGCAAATGCGGCGAGACGTTAGTTGGTTCTATGAAGATGCCCCGTAGAAGAGGATAGCCCCAGTTTACGGGGTCGGATTGTAGGCCAACGAGATGCTTCTTTCAGAGCAACTGCTGTGAGCATGATGCGTAGCGTGGCTACAGTTGTAGCAGCATGGGTCGAATGTATTGAAGAAGGGCCAATGTAGCGAACTAGAGGTTCTGGGGCACGTAGGAGAACTACAGACTGACAAGATAGTCATCTACGGCTACTGACCCTTCGAGATGGAATGCGACCTATGCGAACACTTGGTATGCAGCTATAGGGAGGCCCATTCGAATCTGCACGGTGTATCACAGATTGTGTGATATGGGTTTAAGAAAATATTGTATCGTTCGTATCTACTCACTGCAAATCATGGTCGCCAGCGGTTATACTTTTGCCAAGAACACTGACAATGGTATATTCAGTGACATCAGATGGCCTTCTCCGGCCAATTCAGGCTTTATCTGGGAGCACACGATGGAGGCCAGCGCGTTAGAGCACGACGAGGTTGTAACAATATTAGCGCAGCTTGGTGATGAGCCACCAACCAGCATATTGCCCATAGCAACCAGCAGCTCACTCAGATTGCATAAGACAAGGGCCTGTGGGTGCGTGCGTGTGTGCATGAGTCTAGATAGCCGCCAAGAAATGAAAACAGGACAACAATGGTTTGATAAAGATTTATTCCATATACAGGGTTGGGATGAAGTATGGAACCAAGCAAATAACTTTGGAACAGAAAGAGTGATATTACTGAAAATTTGCAGGCAAGTGTAGTGACGTTTAGTGCATCCGAAGACATTATGTTAGCTATTAATGTACTTCCGGTTCAACCGGTAGTACCGTCAACTTTTTTAATTTGAATGGGACACCCTGTATATTTTTGCAGATTTTAATTCATCTTTTTTTCCGAATACGTCCATAGTGGGTTTAGCATTAGTTTCTGTAAAAACGGGAAAGATAAAGCTTCTTTATCATTTCAGGTGTTTAAAATGCCGGTCATTCAAAGTCAGTTTTGGCGATCGCGTGAGAACTCACAAAGAAGTGTGTCAACTTTTAATGATTTACGTCCCGACAGGGGTCCTACAACACGTTTGACGGTGACTAAAAAAAAAAATTACCTCAAACGGGATGACCGCAGACTGCCACGGACGAATTTGTGAGACAAATTTTTTAAGAAACAAATACTAAACCCACCATGGACGTATTCGGAAAAAAAGATGAATTAAAATCTGCAAAAATATACAGGGTGTCCCATTTAAATTAAAAGAGTTGACGGTACTTCCGGTTAAACCGAAAGTATATTAATAGCTAACATAATGTCTTCGAATCCATTAGACGTCACTACACTTGCGTGCAAATTTTCAGCAATATCACTCCTTCCGTTCCAAAGTTATTTGCTTGGTTCCATACTTTATCCCAACCCTGTATATGAATGCAGTACATATTTATATTTTATCTATTTTTTTTTTTAAATAAGAACTTAGCTCCAGGGGAAGTCCAGGGAGTAGTTCTCGTGGTGCCCTTCCGAAGAGAAGGTGGTGCTCCAAAGAAGGCGTTACATCCGCACCCCAAAGAAGAACGGTTATCCGGAGAGGTGCTGGTGGCACCCCAAAGAAGGCTGGCTTTCTTCAAAAGGAGTTTTGGTGGTGCCACTCCAGCGAAGTGTGGTGCCCCTTCAAAGAAGGTGGTGCCCCTCCAAAGAAGTGTGGTGCCCCTCCAAAGAAGTGTTCATGGAACCTCAAAGAAGGGTGGTTTCCTCGGTTACAACATATTGCACACACACAAAAGATTGTCTAAGGAAGACATAACTATATGTATTAGCTGTCAAAGATTGAAAGGGGCTAGTGATGCATCGCCACCCATTTATAGGGGTAGAGAGAGAGGGGGCATACTCCCCACTCATTAGGTATGCGCAAATTGTGTAACATCATGACATTTCCGGCTGAAATGAATAGAGATGGGAAAACGTAGAGGTGAACAGTGGCGGAATTGAATAGTTATGAAAACGTTACTAGTATACTGAGGAAATAGATGCTAAAAATGGAAGTTGCAAACTATTTGTATATGGTAGCCAAGTAAATAATATAAAAATAATTTTGAAAACGGGTGAACCGTTACAAGGTGAACTACCTGATCGCCAGTTTGATTTTGAGCGTCATAAACACCATTCTATTGGTTTGAGGCTTTGAGGTGCCATTGTATTTAACAGCAAGTAACTTTTACTTGTCACTCGTGGTACAATGACTGCCCACCGTTAAGTGAATAAAGTGTTAGAGCCAGATGTCGTTCCATGTCCGAGGCCTCGAAGAGGGTTTCATCCAGCAAGATAATGCGCGTCCTCATATTTCAAGGATGTCGATGAGGCTCCTAAAGAAAGCTGAGGCCTGGGCGCTTCCTCTCGCCTCCACGATCACCTGATTTATCGCCAATTGAAAAAGTATGTACCCCATTGCCCAACCACGCTGGATGAACTGGAACATGCTGTTAGGGCAGCTTGTGAGGCTGTACCTATAGAGTTTTTCAACAATCAGATCACGAGCGTGCCGCATAGGCTAGAGGAGTGCATTCTTCAACATGGAGGACCCATCCATTATTGACCTATTGCATTTTTTTATAAACTAATTATGCCAAATGGGCTCGTCTATTATCGTCCTGCCGTATTCACTAAGGCACTTCTCAGTGTTCAGATTTGACTTATATATATATAGTCCCATCATTCCATTAAGGAACATAGGGCCTCTACGAATTGACGCTAGTCTGATCTATTCTTTGCAAGCGCTTTTATCTCTCTCCATGTCTTGCCCATTCTTCTTGCCTCATCTGTAACCGTTCTTCCCCAGGTTACCCTTGGTCTTCCTATGTGTCTGCTACCCTGGGGGTTTCAGTCTAACGCCGTTCTAACCACAGATTCTTCCGTTCCTCTTCGCAGAATGTGACCTATCCAATTCCACTTTCTCTGTCTGATTTCCGTCCCTACTTTTTTCAACCCTGATATTTTCCACGAGTCCTCGTTCGAGATTGTCCTTGGCCAAAAAATCCGTAGGGCCCTCCTTAGACATCTATATTAATAGATGTTTCCATTAGAAAACCTGGAGTTTTTGCTCATTGGCTTTTGTGCTTTTCCATGTTTCGCATCCATACAATAACACTGATTTCACGTTGCTATTGAAAATGCGCAATTTAGTTCTGATTGAGTACGTGGTAGATTTCCAGACTTTGTTAAGGGAGCCAAATGCTCTTCTTACTTTTAGTAGACGCTGCTGAATATCTTGATCTGTCCCTCCTGTGTTATTAACTATGCTGCCTAGATATTCAAACTTCGTCGTAGAGCAGAAGAGGTTCTTGGTTGACTATATTAATCTGCATTTCTTTAGTCTTCTTCACATTTACTCTTAGTCCCATTTTTGCTGCCACTGTTTTAAGCACTTCGATCTTTCTTTTCGTGTCTTGGATCTTGCAGCACATACCTTTCTCATTAAGCAGTCTAGCACTGTGTTAAATAGCAAAGGCGAAAGTACACATCACACCACGCTTGATACTAATTCTTTCACCTGAAAGGTCAGGTTTAACTTGCGTCTAGTATATTTCCAAAACGGGCTCGTTTTTCAACCAAAGATTTCTGGCTGATTGTAAGATGCAGCTCGTGTATGGCCTCTCTAAGATGTGGGAACTGAAACTGGGTAGAACCATAACAATGCAGACATCGCCAGTTAACGGTTCAAAAGCGTAAGATTCAGTTCTTATGTATAATAGCATAAACAGAAAATACCACGAGGTCTAACAAGATACAAGCATTAGCATAAATTTAACGGAGGAAATACTTTCAGGAATCTGTCGTAAGCATGCGTGGCTGCCCTCAGTTTGTGAAGAACCGATAGTCGGTACTTTTAGCAGCCGTTAACGCTGGCTATAACGATTATTGCAAAAATCTGATTAACATAACTTCACTATTCCAGTACGCATTAAAAACCGTTATAGAAAGATTCAATGTGCAGTAAAACTAAATGGGTATCAAGCATTAAGTTAAGTTCTGCTACGCCCAACCCGTTGGAAGAAGTAGTTCAATTTATTGTCGATATTGACGCGAGATTCAGAGACTATGCCGAAGAGATAAGAACTCTTATATTCAGCAATTGTGCCAAGAAATAGAGATGCATGCCAATACTAACAATCCGTAAGAGATGTTTTTCAAGGTCAAATGCCTCAGTCGGGATTTTAAACCCAAATCTTGGGCTGTTAAATATCCCGAGGGACAGCTAATTACCAACTTGAATGAGGTTATTGAGGTATGGCGAAATTATTGCGAAAATCCCATGAGGATGGCCCTCAGCCCCTCTCATTGGATTGTGAATGTGAACCGGATATTCTTTTGTCTGAAGCGGAACATGCCCTCAGCAAGTTAAAAACTAATAGAGCTACAGGTGTTGATGCTATTTCTGCCGAAACATTAAAATGCTTGGGTAATGACGGCATCTCTCTTTTATATAACATTTGTGAGAGGGTCTGGTCCTCCGGTGTTTGGCCAGATGAATGATGCACATCCATTTTTGTTCCACTTCATATGAAAGGATCTCCAACAAATCCAGACAATTATGGCTTACTTTCGTTAATCTCTCATGCAAGCAAGGTTCTACTATATATTTTAGTCTCGTTTGGAGAGTTTTATTGGCTGGCAAATTTCTCAGGCGCAGGCAGGTTTCGTAAAAGGACGCGGTACGCATGAACAGATCTTAAACTTAAGACAGATTATTGAAAAAGCCAGAGAGCATTATTTTCCAGTTTTTATCTGCTTTGTTGACTATTCTAAGGCGTTTGATAACGTAAAGTGGCCTAAACTGTGGGAAATCCTTATTTCTATGGGAGTCCCTTACCACTTAGTATTTCTCATACAGCAACTCTATGAGCCTAGCTCGGCTCGTGTAAGAATTGATGGTAACCTGTCTGGTCAAACAGCAACCAGAAAAAGAGTTCGTCAGGGATGTGTATTATCTCCAATGTTACTTAACATTTATTCTGAATTTGTGATGAGACAGGTATTGGACAAGTGGAATGGAGGTATAACTATTGGCGGAAGCAAAATGTCTAACTTAAGATTTGCTGACGATACAACCCTTATTGCTGCTTCTCAGTAAGAACTAGTAGCTCTATTAAACGTTTTAGAACACAGTGCAACATATGGTCTTGGTATTAACTACAACAACACCAAGGTTATGATCGTAGATAGAGAGCATGCCAATCATCCAGAAATAAAGTCAATAGGCCGCTGTGAGGTAGTTCAAAGTTTTGTGTACCTCGGTCCTTTGATCGACAATTCGGGTAGCTGTGAGAATGAGATTCGACGGCGCATTCAACAGGCACGGGTGGCCATTACAGAGCTTATTAAAATATGGCGTGACCAATGTCGCTGGTTCAGTCTCTTGTGTTCTCCATATTTTTGTATGCCTCGGAGACTTGGACTGTTAAAAAGGCAGATCGAGGTCGCATAGATGCTTTTGAAATGTGGACGTGGAGAATGCTGAGAATTCCTTATACCGCCCATCGAACTAATGTTTCCATACTGGATGAGCTCGGTAATCCAAAGAACCTATCCTCCATTGTGTCGACGAGAATGCTTACATTCTTTGGACATATTCACAGAAGCGATAGTAGGGAGAAATTTGTAGTTCAGGGCTGAATAACGTAATGAGAATAGATAAAATACATTATCTATAAATGCAGTGTACAACAAAAACAAAAAGATAAACACTCCAGTTACAAAATACATGCTACTGTACACTGAATCGATCGAAGATGGCGTGGATAATAGCAGAGTAAATGAAAAACCATCTGCTCAACGCCAGATTTAATTGGAAGTCTCCGGATTTGGCGGAATTAAAAGCAGCAAATGGTACGGCAATACCATGTCGCCAGCAAACATCCGTATCAAATTGCTGTTTGCTTTGTAGCAACCCTTAGCTTTAAGAGCGCACGGTTAGCGTTCGCCGTTGTGTGCCAACCAAATAAAAATAATTCTTGACGTGCAATTCGCCATCCCAGTGCGTACAATAACATTAATTAAATGTCACACAGAAACAATTCAGCACCCACGAGCGTTTGTTCAAACCACAGTGAAGGTTAAGAGCTTATACGGGGTGCGGAGGATCATTACGTCAGATAATATTTCCTCACAATAGGGTACTTGCAGATAAAAATATTATGTCGTTGGCGCGTTCCTTGGAGCCTAGTAAACATGACAAAATCACTTGTTTGGTTTTTTGGAATCGGCTGTGAGAGATATTCTAAAAATTATTTCAAATGTCAGAAAATCCCGCGTAAACAACCTCTGACGTCATTGATATCGTATAGTGATGGGATGTAAAGTATTGTTATTCAATATCGATAATCAGTGCTAACCTAACATTTTGACATTGATCACTATAACCACAAAACACAGTCATAAGATTATAACCATGAAAATTTACTCTCAAACTTAAACACTTGCACAACGTACACAACAAAAGTACAAAAGTCAAAAGAATAAAAGTAGGGTTAGATTACTAATTCACTTTTTAGGGATGGGCTTGAATTAGATTCTATCTTTGGATTGATTCATAATGGGATGCGCCGAAATAAAATGATGGCTTCGATTAGACGGCACTCTACACATCGTTGGTCACGAGAGTAGATAACCATCTACACGCTGCAAAGCGTATGGCACCCAAAGAAGGAGAAGATGCCGTGACCATAAGATTACTAAAGCTACCAAAATGTCGTTGGTTCAGTCTCTTGTATTCTCCATATTTTTTATGCCTCGGAGGAGAATGTTGAGAGTTCCTTTTACCGCCCATCGAACTAACGTTTCCATACTGAATGAGCTCAGTAATCCAAAGAGACTATACTCCACTGTGTCGACGAGAATGCTTACATTATTCACAGAAGCGATAATATGGAGAAACTTCCAGTTCAGGGTCATGCCCTTAGTGGGCGCGCCGTGGCCGTTCACCTACACGTTGGATTGATACGAAGAAATAGTTGCTGGATATGATTATCAAGAGCGCCACTGAACTGACGGTAAATCGCGAACGATGACGATATTGATGTCGGCAATACTTTAGCTCCGACTTAATGCATTTTGCGAGTTCACAACATGTCTGTTAAGACATTGTGACTATGATGATGATATAGGATAGGGTCATCTCTTTGCAGTTCCGAGAGGATGACAAAGTGTTTCCTGCCAGGATTCACAATTGACTACTAGGTTGAGTGGAGGGAGATTCAGCGCGCTCAACGGAGCCATGCAAACTGCACTTGATCCATAGAAAAAGGACAGCCTTACGATTGTAGTATAGAGATAGGGCATCACCTTGTGAATCAACCCCAATTCACTCCTATATACAACCGTTCTACATGACCATAAATAACTACGTGCTCTATTGACTTTATGTTCCACACGTTGTATACAATGAGGAAGTTTCCATTTTTTCAAATTTCATTTAATCAGATAGTCCTAAAGAGTTAGAGAACAACGGCGAAAAAATTTTGTAATTATCTCCATTAATAGAAAAGTTATAGTCCTCCAAAGTTTGAATTGCCGTATCTTCCGCGCGAAGCCGCTGTGACGTCACACGTCACACGACACAACGCAAGCCTGTGTATGCCCTGTCGAGGATGCTGCTCCCGCAAGCCACCGCGCCGCCGCCGGCCTCCTCGTTCATGTTGTTATTCCTTGTTTTCAGTAGGGTAGGCGACGCCGACGGTGACAAAACGATACACTGCAGTTTATTGGTATTCGTATTATTAGAATATGTCTAGCAGACCGAGAAACTATAAATATTGCATTGTACTCAGGTGTACTAACACCACCACAAAAACACCAAACAAATATTTCAATGGATAGCCTATTATGAATACAAAAAATTGAGTTTTATGACCCCCCACCCCCTAACTACCCCAATTTCACCCCCACCCAAAAAAGTAGAAATGATCACGAAATCCCTAAAACGCCTAAAAACGAAGTTTGGGCTGTTTCTATATTTTTAGTTTTTCTATTATTGCTGCGCTGCCGCTGACACGATTTTCAAAAATCATAAAGATTTTCCATCCTCGCAGCGGTAGTAATACTGTGTGAAAATTTAATTGAAATCAATCTAATAATTTCCTAGTTACACCATACAGATCAGAAGCAATACTCTCACATGTATACATCAGAAAATTCTAAGTCCCTTGGTTTCCGTAATAGCCAAGGTAATGTTCGGATGTACCTAAAAAAGTGTATTATGACGCTAGGCCTTTCTTTCACAGGTTAGTGGACGGCCTGTTATGAGTACAATAATTTTGCAGTTTTACAACCCCCCACCCCCAACCACCCCAATATCACCTCTATACTCAAAAAAAGTAGAAAAAGAATCAGGAACCTCTAAAACGCCTAAAAACAGTTTGAGGAATATTTAAAATTTTTGGTTTTTTGCTAATTACTCCACCGCCCATGCACCGATTTTCAAACTTATAGGCACATCCTATCCATCCATCCTACTACTACCCCCACAGCATATCGCTGCCCAAATTTCATAACAATCCATGCAGCGGTTACTGAGATTACGTGGCTAGTAAAACGCGTACAGACAGACCGACAGACGGATAGACCGACGGAAATGAGTTGTGTGGATTTCCGTTATGTAGTTCATAATTATGTCGAGATCCACTTTAGAAAGATTACTAGAATCACCACTAACGTAACCTTCCTCCATACTTCAAAAATGTACTGGCATCTGCCCGTTACAACAAACACTCCGCCGTTCCACTAAAGTCTAAATGTCGCACACCGTACAACGCAGTGTATGCATAACGGAGTCCCGGCTCCCGAGTGGCTGCAGCGAACGATTCATGTGATGTGACGTCATACGACAATTCACCGCAGCGGTCGCTTTACGCAAATATAAAATTGAATAACTCTGCCGTTTTTTGGAATATTCAAATGATTTTTTCAACATTCTTCATGTGAAGAAATAGACTATCAGATAATAATGCATTTTACAAATTTTATTTCTTAGGAAACTTCTCCATTCAGCTTCGAGGCATCGGTACTGCTACTAATGATTATTTCTGCATCTCAGAGTAACAACTGAACATAGAGGTAGTAAACAACTAATTCCAATAGGCCAACATCTTTTCTTACGTTGTCATATTCACCACCAGATACGGCAATCATAACTGTTGACTATCGTCTTAATTGTATTGTATCCAGAAATATTCCATTCTACGTTAAAAAAGACGATATTTTGATGTTTCAGGAATGATTACAGCAAAATCAATAGATATGTTGACCTCTACTGCGTTACTGCATGTTTCTTCATCATAAACGCAAATTCTGAAGTCTTACATAAATTTTGAGGAGCTGGCAACGCCAGCCTGCGATTTGTTTACGGTAAACTCCGACTGTCAAACATTTGTTTTGTTTGTGCGTCTTTTATGCTTGGTCAGTAAAATCGAATTCGCTATTTGCTGGTAACTGACTTGCTGCGCTGTATTCGAGTGTAGTTTAACAGTTTTTTGAGATGGTACAGTGCAGAGCAGTGTTTGTAACATGGGTTGCACTGGAGGAATTTTTAGGTTAGTTGGCAATGTTTGGGGGCTGAAGTGACAAAGATGATGGCTTTGAGCACGCCATGCTGAAGTGGTTTGTTTACTACCTCTATGTTCAGTTGTTACTCTGAGGTCTGCATATATTCCGCCTGGCATGAGTGGTAAGAATCGCAAACGCATTGAATGACAAAAGAAATGACACTACATATCCTGCAGCTCTCGTAGAGCCAGAGCGATGTGCAAGAAGAAGAGCCAACAACAACAAGAAAGCGTACCTTCGCTTGGCAAGTTTGTTACAGGGAGACACGTCGAACATCTTGAACGTGCCGGTCGGTCGGTGTGAGACGCAGTCCAAGAAACAATCGCGAGCGGCGGTCACGTCAGGTAGCCGGGTTCGGTAATTAACTGGCATTGTTCAGATAACGGCCAGATGCGCGCGGAGATAGCGTCGATAGAACGAAATGGCTGCTTGCTACGGCCAATGGCGTAACTTTGGTGCGTTCCTTGCAGGATAGTATTACCGCCCTTCTAATGTCAAAAACTGATGCCAAATAAAGGGTTTTTCAATTAGGACGGGTCGATCTTGGTAGGCTGTGGCGGCCATGTTGTTTTGACAGCGTATGTCTAATCTAGTGATTTATGATTAGTGAGTTATGCCAAATCATCATGACAGGTTACACAATTGAGCAGCGAGTACAAATGATAAAACTTTATTATCAAAATGAGTGTTCACTAGTGCAGACCATGCGCGCGTTACGCCCAATTTACGGAAGACGCGGGGGTCCTTCAAAGTCGACTTTGCAACGTTTGGTGTGGAAATTCGAGACGACTGGTTCAGTTAACAGTCAGCCAACACCTTTACGTCAAAGGAGTTCCAGATCAGCCGAGAACATTGCCGCTGTCCGTGAAAGTGTCCAAGAGAACCCAAGGAAGTCAATTCCTGGCCGTTCACAAGAACTCGGCCTTTCGCAAACTTCAACCTGGAGAATATTGCGCCGGGACTTGGGCCTACATCCATACAAGATCCAACTTACCCAGGAGCTCAAACATGATGACCATAGACAACGTCGTGTGTTCGCTGACTGAGCTTCGGAGCGTTTGGAAGAAGACCCCAATTTCGGCCAAAAAATCATCTTTAGTGACGAGGCACATTTTTGGATGAACGGCTATGTTAACAAGCAGAATTGCCGTATATGGGACAACGCTAATCCTCACGAGATTCACCAGGCAGAAATGCAACCACAGAAAGTTACTATTTGGTGCGGATTCTGGGCCGGCGGCGTTATTGGTCCGTACTTTTTTTAAAACAGCGTTTGTGAAGCCATTACCATTACCGTCGAGGGCTACAGAAGAATGCTAATGGATTTCTTTTATCCCAAGTTAAACAACATGGAGGTGAACGACATGTGGTTCCAGCAGGATGGCGCTACTTGCCACACAGCGGACGCCACGTTGGCCCTTCTGCACGAACGATTTGGGGGTATGGTTATCTCTCGCAGAAGTGACGTGAATTGGCCACCAACATCGTGCGATTTAACCCCACTAGACTTTTTCTTGTGGGGTTTTCTGAAGTCACAGGTCTATGCCAATAAGCCGGAGTTTATCGCTGCCCTTAAGGTGGACATAATCCAGTCCATGGCTCGAATTCAGCCGGATTTATGCAGCAGAGTGATTGAAAATTGGACCACTCGGATCCGTGCCACCGTGAGAAGCCGCGGAGGACATTTGAACGATGTGATATTCCACACCTAATGGCATACATGGGCCTTCCAAATAATAACAAAAATTATTTGATATCTCACACACAGCTTATTTTATTTCATTTTAACATCAACCCGTCCTTATTGGAAAACCCTTTATAAGAGGGCTTTGAAGCAAGAAATGGGCACTACTATGCCAGGCTGCACAGTCGGTCGTCCTATACGGAGTTCCTGTGTGGTGTAAAGCCACGAAAAGCAAAATGAAGGTCCTGGAGAGCTTGCAGAGGAAGTCTCTGCTGAGGGTGGCCAGTGCTTATCGCACGGTATCTACAAGAGCCTTCACGTGATAACGGCAATGCCACTATTATACTTGCTGGCTGAAGACATCAGGGCACTGATTTGCCATGGTCAAGCAGGAAATACGATATGCCGCTCTAGAGCTAAAAGACTGACAGCAAGTAGGTGGCAAAGCATATGGAACGAGACCACTGATGTCGCACAGTGGACGATAAAAGAATAGGCCGTATGCAGTCATCGACAGACGTCCTCTATTTTCTTACCTAGACACTGTCTGGGCATGGGCCTTTTGGACGAGAGATGCCTGCACTGCGAGGTGGAAGACACGGCTGAGCACTCCCTGCTTCCGTGCGAGAGATGGGGGTCATACAGATAGGAGACAAGTTAAAAACTGGAGGGTGAGCTAACCCCAGAGACTAAGGTCCCGCTGATGTTGTCCGGCATAGGGGCATGAAACATTGTACCTGGCATCATCATCATAGTCACAATGTCTTAACAGACATGTTGTGAACTCGTAAAATGCATTTACTCGTTTTACGAGTTTCTCTTGGGATATCTTTAAGATCTTTAATGCAGTAGCTTCCCATTTGCTTTCTGCATCCTCATATCGTTGACCCGATGGTATCTACTAGTTCATCCGCCTTTAGGGGCAATTTCTCACCCCAAGGACAAGAAGGTGTCCTGACTCTTCTCAACTCGTCCACCCAAAGCTGTTGGTTGAGAAGAGGTTTATACCGACAGTAGTTCGGTTCCTTTTAGTCGCCTTTTACGACACGCAGGATATACGATGGGAGATATTCTAACCCGCCTTCACACGGGGCGCATGGGATGGGAAACAAAATACTAAATGCTGAGGAACATAGAGGAACGACTGCAAGGATAAATAAAGATCAGAAGGTATTCCCAAATGGTATAGTCGTTACATTATCTTGCACTGCGAAGAATATTGCACACGATGATGCCTGGTGCAGATGGAGATAGAGCAGAGGTAAGAAAGAGGTAACGGTTTTTAGCTGGTCGGGCCGTGGTATCATGTCGTGTATGCGTCCAATGGACATGACATCAGAGCACTCAAGCTGGTTCTATGTCGGGCGAGAGACTCTCTCTCAAACTTCCGGGTGTACGATTGCCTTTGTCCTTGCGATAAAACCAATTTTCCTAAACTCGCTATAATAAAAAAACTGCAAAATAGTTGAGTTAGTGATTATTTCACTTTGCTGATTCATAAATACAATCACGATTGTCGGAATCAAAACTGTTAATAGTGTAGACCAACAATAAAGGCAGGGACACATTGAACATGATACGACTGCATATTCTAGTGTAAGCGTAGCCTCAGGTCGCGTCGTCTCGTAGCAATATGTCCCTACCTTAACTCTTTATGTATAGGACGGTGCATGGCCGACTCTACTCACTAGGCCGGAGCATTGAAACATGGCAGTACTGAATCGGGGGCCGAGCTTTTATTTGTTGTTAAGTCATTAGTGTAATCTTCCAGAGCAAAAAAGAAGATTGGAAGGTGATTTTTAATGTATTTCTAATTATTTAACTGCACAAACGAAACTGTAAAGATAAAAAGATGCCTGCAAAGTGTGTAGTACCAGGTTGCACTAGCAATTGTGCTTCCAATAAAGGACATACCAAATATAACCTTCCAGAGTGAAAAAGAAGATTGTAAGGTGATTTTTAATGTGTTTCTAATAATTTACCTTCACAAACGAAACTATAAAGATAAAACATGCCTGCAAAGTGTGTAGTACCAGGTTGCACTAGCAATTGTGCTTCCAATAAAGGACATAAACAGAAGTGGGTGAACGGTATCACTCGTAAGGGCTGGTTAGATTTATAAGAATAAAGACACTAATTTACAAACATTCCAAAGGATAAGACCTATTTTAAAGCACAACGTGGTACCTACAATGTCTTCTGGACCTCCCAAATATCACAGAAAAAGACAGTTAATAGAACTCATCTGGGCAATGCATCTGGGCATACCTACGAAAAGATTTGATAGTGAAAGGGAATCAAGACCAGCAAGAATGGCTTCACAGTGACATAATAGTGAATTTTTCTAGCTCAAGTGAAAATTTACAAAGTAAATTGAGTGTTAATTTAAGTGGAAGTGGAAGTGGCAGCAGGAAACAGGTCGCGTTTATTTTTATTTTGTAGTGTTTGACTACGATGAACCAGAGATCAGATGTAAGTGGTATTAGTAGTAGTAGTTCTAAAAAGCAATTTTCTTAATTTATCAACCGAGATGAACTCTTAATACATATAAAATGTAATAATTATTACTCTGAAACTATAAAACAATTTACGGTAACCGGACCACTATTTGAAGTCACGTTGCCACATCTAAGGCTCCAGCCTAGTGTAGAGTCGGCCATGGTCGGTGACATTATACATTATACACATCTCAAGATATCCCGTTTTCGCCTTGTGTACCTGCTGAAATATTATGAGCCACGCCACAGATCTCAAGCCGTATATATGTATGTAAACCTACACATCCCTCCATTTCACTTGCTACACCGATAGGTGAGAGGAGTATTGTGATGATGAAAATTTTTGATTCTGACACATAATACACTTTTTGGGCATTTTATTTACATAACAAAAATCCACGACACTCATTTCTTTCGGTCTGTTGGCGTTCTTCTACTCTCGTTATCTCAGTAACCGCTGCATGGACTGTGATGAAATTTGAGAATATGCTATCGAGTCGTGGTAGGTAATGCTGGCATAGTTTTGGAAATCGGTGCTTGAGCAGCGAAATAATTAGCAAAAAAAATAAAATATTGCCCAAACTTCCTTCTTAGGCGTTTAGGCTCCTGAATTGTGCAATGTGAATTATTACCGTAGCGATAATGGAGTATGGCTTTTAGAAGTTGCGTCGGTGACGGCGAAGCAATAATTAAAAAATGATAACAGTTCAAACTTCGCTTTTAGGCGGTCGTGAACATTTTCTACTTTTTTTTGGGTGGGAATGAAATTTGGGGTGGTTGAGGGTCCATGGGTTGTAAAACTGAATAACAGTTAAATAGTTAAAAGACTAAAACAGCTCACACTTCGTTATAGGCATTTTAGGTGTTCCTGATCGTAGTCGACTTTTTGGATAGGGGTAAGATTGGGGTGGCTTGGGGGTGGGGGGTTGTAAAATGGAAAAATTTCTTGTATTCTGTGAAAGAAAGACCTAGCGGGATAATACACCTTTTTGCGGGCGGGCGACGATTTGGTTGCAAGGGGATCTCAGGCATAGCTTCATGCAATGGGAAAATAATAAACTGGTATCACCGTAATGTGTGGAAAGTACTGAGTCAATCAATCATGCTTAAATAAGCAATTGCTTGTATCTTGTTTGGTGTACGGTTAGAATACGGCAATCATGAGACGTCAAATAAATCTCCTTAGAATATATGAATTTTGTATACGATTTCAGATGCCCCTTCTGTGTTACGCCACTGGAAGCACTTGTCTTCAAGTGTAGATGTCGCATGGCAGATCGAACCCAGAACCATAACATTTATTTATAGAATCTTAATTGGAATTGTGCCGATAATTAAGTAAGAGACTTGCAACCTACGTGGTCCAGTTGTCAGTGTTAATTAGTTGTTGCGGATGCTATCAATGCTGATAGATCTAAACGGATCGCCTGATACTGGTATTATTAGTTTAGCATTCGATCATGCAGGGGGAACTAAATTACCTTTTTTACGTTTTGTATAATTATATCAATCTGTACGGTCTGCAGTGTAAACAGTATTGTGTAGTTTTATCGGCTCCGTAATAATCTCAAAGTAATTTGGGAATTACGAGCTGTAGAAACAATTAAAAGTGATCAGGGGTTCATATTAGTGGTACTTAGTATAGCATCATAAAAATCCTGAATTTTGTAAATAAGGTAAATTAGATATTAGGTATCATAGCGATTTCACGGACATTCCTCATAGACTCACCGATAAAAGTCCAAGGTCCGACGGGTCGACCGGCTGAGGACTTTTTGACGCGGTGGCAGAATTTGATAATGGGTAGGTTAGGACAAAGCAAGAAAACGGTAAGATAGGAAATATAAGTCAGAGAGCAAAAGGGGCAGGAGAAACAAGAAATACAGGCAAGGATCATCAAAGGAAACCAGATGTATGGAACCCTGAAAAATCTTATGAAATCCAAATATGTATCCAGAAAGACCAAAAGAGAATTTACACAACTGTTATAAGACCAACAGCGACATTATGCTTCTGAGACGTGGACTACGAACAAAGAGGAGGAAGAAAAAATTATCAGATGGGAAAGAAAAATGTTGAGAGCTATTTATGGAGTCGTAAGGACAAACGAGGGATGTAGGAGAAAAACAAACCAGGAACTGGAAGACATCATGTATGAGAACCCCAATATTATAGCAGTCATCAAAGCGCAGATAATAAGGTGGCTGGGACATGTGGAGAGGCTGAGACTAATAGGAAAAAAAGGAAGGGTAGACCAAGGGAGAGATGATGGCTGAAGAAGGCAGAAGATGATTTAAAGAAAATTAACACTAAAGAGAGAAGACGGCAGACTGAAATAGGTGGCGTGGGTTAGTGCAGGATATATTCAGAAATAGGTGGAGAAAAATGGAATTCAGAGACAATTCCAAGTTATATAAATTTTAGCGGTATAAGATTAGACGGTACTCATTTCTGCACCAGGCCTTCATAGCCATTTGTGCAAACTAATAACAATACATCAATCTGAGTTCAATGTTGCCACTCTCAATGTCTTTTCAATCAATCAATCAACCAATCAATATATTTATTTGTTGAGTACACAAATAAATATTAGTCATTGTTCGCAGAAAGGTAGGCTTTGTGCGCGAATACCGACTAGTAGATGCAGACTAAAATATTTCACAACCTTTCTTAGCTTCTGAGCTCGATCATCTCCTTCTGCTCCATATCGTTGTTAGTTCTTCCTATCTTCAATATCTCAACTGGATGGGGGTTTCAGCATTTTGGAGCTCCCAGCACAACATTCCATCACCATAAATAATTAAATTGCCTTCGAATGAATCTTCTTCAAATTTTGACAACCGTTGACATGTGACATAATCTTATCTTTACTTTTACTTATGGCTCACCAGAATTGTTTATAAATGAATAAATTACTTTTTTCTATTATAAATGGTTAGCATTACTGGTTCATAATTTAATTATATTTGCTTTATTAAACTTGTCGGGGAAATCTAGAATACCCGAAATTTAACTTTTATATACCCCGCCACTGCACTCCAGAGTAGCTGTTTGGACGTGACTAGATGTGTGCAACTATCCATTTTTAAGGATGACTCATTATAGTTGTAAAAATTCGCAGTTACAGGATTTTTATTTATGATCAGCCTCCCGCAAAGGCTGAAATTCTTATGGCGCTGTAGAAGCGCTGAGAGAAGATAAGTATCTGGTACGTTAGATTTGCAACGCTACCGGTTGTAGCCGTCAGGAAACAAATTCCCCGGCAGCTCATTTCACAGCGTCAAAGTTCTCCAAAAGAAGAAATGCTGGAGGAAACTGCTTCGGGAAGTACGGACCTCGACCTGATAAGGGTGAGCTCGCAGAGCGTCTCTAGTGTTCCTCGTTCGGACGGCCTTTGCTGTTATTACCTGGTAGAGCTCACTCGAACATCTTCCGTGATAGAGTATGTAAAACAGGTCAGCCACCCTTTTGCGATGGTCCAGGCTGTGGAGGTCCCTTGTGAGGTTAGTCGTATCGATTAGTCTAATAGTTGCTCTCTTCTGGATAGTGTCCAGAAGCTTTAGAGAGTGCTTCGGAGCACATCCCCACACATGGAAGTAATACTCCAACGATGGCTGGATCTGTGCCTTGCAGAGCAGCAGTAGTTGCTCTGTTGTATATAGCTTCCTACAGCGGAACAAAACTCCTAGCTTCTGTGATACCGTTTTAGCAATACTGACGAGGTGGTCGTGCCAGGACATGTTGTTGATGTTGATCCCCAGAAGTTTGACGGAAGGTGACTCGACCATTGGGTGACCCTCCATTTTCACAGTTGATCAACCAACGTGAGACTTCTTTGTCAGTATTTTTGCCTGAATTTTCTGTACGTTAAGCTAATGCCTAAGGAACTGCTAAACTACTGTACACATTTCCTCAATGTTATCTATATAGATACCCATATCAAAGAAAATCCCAAATTGGACTAGCCGACACGTAAAGAATGTTTACCCACCCAAATTAAGCATACATAAATTATACCTGAGACGAAAATATAAAAGGGGCAATTAACTCCAGACATGCCGTCCACCCCCTGATAGATTTACGGACTCTAACTTACTCATAATAATGTCGTTAGACACATTATAAGCTCGATAACGGTTACGTAGTCAGTGAGTGGTGGAAGCACACCCACAACTTTAATTGAATCGAATCTGTTATTATACAGCGTGAGTCTTAGCATAAAACGTCTCAATTGTCTCGGAAATGGTTTGCGCGTTTTCCATGAGTTTTGGGATATAGGGTTTTTGCAATATGGCCGATTCAAAGATCATATTTACAATGTTGTCATATCTACCGTTTTTTTCTGAAAATATAACAATCTTTGTTAGTTCAAATGGATTACCGTGTATATTCGTTTATTCTTGGAATGCTTGAAAAGTACTCATTATGTTTCAACAAATATTACCAAAACCCAAATGCATCAGTTTCCGAGTTACAGCTTTATATTATATCCACTCAAGTTAAAATAACCATTAAGGGTCTAGGGTATAGCGCGCGAAATTGAGAATCAAAGAAAAGTCGTATTCCCGTTTTAGCGAGGAGGCATGGCCGCTTGTTCACTTTCTCCAGTGTGTGTGTCTAAGATGAGGGGAGATAAGTCCAAAAATCTAAAGGTAAGGTCAAAAGGTCCAAAGGTAAGGTCCAAAGGTCTCCATAAAAATGAATTTCGCATTTCCAAGCTCCTGACGTTACCTCTAAACTTACAGTAATGACTCAAAGAGCAAACTGTAGAAGAAAGCTTGCGCTTGTGCAGCTATTTAGCCTTTTTTTGATATCGTGTTTGGTTGTTAAATTTCAGGCGTTTATAGAATGTACGATTTTGCATTGCGAGTTTTTTTTGCACATTAAAAAACTTTTTTGAGAAAATCGAAAATAGTTGTCATTCATTAAGGTCTTAACTATCGCCTTCTGAAATATTATATATGTAGTTTGAAAATAGAGTGAGTTATGCGAGAAATTGTGAGTCCGTGTTTTACATGGCAAATGCGTATGTATAAATGTGTGTATCCAGGCCCCTTAACTTGAAGAATCATGTGAAAGCGGCTATAGCAGATTGTCCGTTTACTTCAATGCAACAAGCCATGTAATCCTTATAACTTCGCACTACATTTTGCAATATTCCTGAATGCTCAGCCTATCTCTTACATAGTCATCTGATAGTTATTTCAAATTGGGTGCATACAGTGTAAATTTAGTTGTAACTTTAAAATTATTATGACATTTTGGTATAGGAAATATTGTACAAAAAATAATTAGCATAATACCTTATACAGGGCGATGTATTTGAAATAACAAATTTTACTATATTTCCAGAAAAAGGGTAGATATGACAACATTGTGCATATAATGGTAATATCGGCCGATTGCAGGAAGCCCATAGCCCAAAATTCATGAAAATTGTGCAGTTTCCAAGATAATTGGGGCAGTCCACGCTTTATTTGAGGAACATGTACTTAAAGGAACTCTATAACTTTTCGGTTAAGGTACTAGGGCTATCCCATAAGCACCCAACCTTGTCAATAGACGCCGGTACTTTCTTGAAAAAGATCACTATGATAGAAAGTACACAATCTGTACAGCATATGTTTGGTCCAACTAACTTTGTTTAAGGCCAAATCTCTGGTTATGAGCTTTACCAGCCTAACTGCCTCAAACCCCGTAACATCAGTTATGAAATTAAATTAAGGAAGTTGAGAAGTCAACATGGAAGGCAGAAGCTAGAAAGAGAGAGGCTTTCTGGCGACAGGAGGGCATAGGCATAGGCGGGCCCTTCTGCACCTCTCCTTACTCTAGTTCTCAAGTCCAGCCATCATCACAAAAGTAAGGTTGGCCTTGAGTCCTGCCCATAACATGTCTTCGGGTTCAAGGGTGCTTCAACCTAGTGTAGCCTGCCTGTGACACACAAGTACTTCATAGCGACACAAGTAACCTTAACCGACATCTGTCCTGTGAGAAACAGAGGCCGGAGGTCCTAACGTAAGTTCTCTAGCTTTATGAAGATGTCTAGTGATTCCTCTGCGTCTCATAAGATGTCAATTTTGTAACCACACCTCTGTTTTCCTTCTAATGGTACCTGCTGCCAGCTCAACAGCCGGCTCAGGACCCAGGAAATTATTTCTCGACCCTTGTGACCGCGTCCGCCGTCTCATTACTGCAAACTCCAGCATGACAAGGCACCCACATTAAGTGACACTTAATGTCTTGTTGAAATGTAATCCAAGACCTTTCAGCATGCAGAACAAGCCTTGATGTAAATTTTTAAGCACTCAATGCTTGGCTGTCAGAGCAAATAGTAATCTGCCTCCTAGACCCCTGAATTTCAAGAATTCGAGAGGCACAACCTAAAATCGCATAAATTTCTGCTTGAAATACCAAGAGAGAATGAGGGTCTTCGTAGAATGTCTAATCCATTTCTTTGAAATCGTATTGACATCAGCAGTGTTCTATGCCGCAACCAAGTACTGGGTTCTGAGCATCTCATTGAATATAGTCAGAAGATATGTCAATTCCTTTGGTATTTGCATACTGTCTTATCAACATATTAATCAAGTATCAACAGTAGTAGCAGTAACTATGGGGCGGTCGCGCCTGATGGCCAGTACCACCCCTCAGCCATCACTGCCTGCCTCGCCGTCCCTGCCAAACCTTCCCGACCTTTTAACAAAGGCTAGTATGTCGGCCCAGTTTATGGAGGGTAATTTCCCTGGCTGAAGTCTCTCGGATCCAAATATCTCGTATTTCAGCTCGCCTAGCAACACACATTCGGCAAAGAAGTGGTAGGTCGTTCCATTGGCCTCTCCACAACCCATACATAGGGAGTCTTCTTCAATTCCTAATAGCGATACATGTCGCCTCAGCCTGCAGAATTGCAAGTGATACAAACCAAATTTCATAGAACAATTTGGATGCTCCCTGATTCATGTCTAATGCAACAATATATAGATATCTTGATGCATTTCTTGTCAGAACGCATAAAACCACTGCAAGTAAACATTACCAATGTCGTGGAGTATCTCATACAAATCCTCTAATAAGGACTGCAGTGTCATATGATCCTGCATCTATAAAAAAACACAAAGGAGCCAGATTGGCTATATACCTAATAACTATATTGTCACGACGGCCTCTTTTCCTTCACACCAGGAATCAAAATAGGACGTAACTTTCACCGTTTTGCTTTACAACTCAATACAATATCTCTTAACCTTATCTCAGTTACAACTCAACTCAACTAAACTACTGCCACGCTAGTCGTGGCGCCTTATATACTTCATCGAACCATCTAGAAAATTCGCGACATTCGGATGACATTCTAGAATGCCATCCATCAGTCTTGAAAATTCCAGACGATTCGATGACGTTTACACATCAAAAATCTAACCTAAAATTTTGAACGAAACATCAACAACAATATAAATAAGCAATGCTATATACAGGATGTTACACTATATTTGCTAACTCTTTTCTATCTTCAAATATCTGTGCAGTAATATTTTGCCTGACCACCTCATCGGCTTCCTCATTACCAGGAGCCTACGTCAAGGTACCTTCCTCCAGCCTCGCCAGCCCTTCCAATTCTGGTTCTGGTCTCGCAGATGACTATCAGTGCCGCAGACTGTCAGAGCAGATGTGAACCTTCTGCTCCATACCCTTTCTCACCTCCTCATTGCATGCAGCAGAGAGTATAGGATATATCTCTGCTTCGAAAATCGTAGTATTCATGCCTAGAGGATAACTCTCTCGTACTCCTCGATTCCCCACGTACATCCCTGCTCTTGAGGCCTGTTCACTAGCTAGACGGGAGCCGTCCGTGAAGGATACCAATGCCTCTCCAGGAAACTGAATCTCCCCTCTTTTCCACTCTTCGATACTATGAATTGTCAGAGTGAAGAATGTATCCATCGGCTTGCCTCGACAACCCTGTAAGCAGAGTCAGGCAAGGCTTCCTCTTGCAAGTCTAGCTATCTTTGCTAAGCACTATCAAGTAGCCATGACTCGTAAGCGAATCGTCAGATTCAATTCCGCCATCAGTTCGTCACGTGACAGCTGTCAAATATATGGAAGTTGCGCTACAGCCGATGGTACACCAATTAATACAAATACGGCACGACAAATCGTTGATGCGGTCACATAACTGGAGTGGAATTACTGGTTAATCAAATTATTACTCATTAAAATTTATGCATTGTTCATAGTAATAGATACAATAAATGGTAATTAAACCGTTTATTATGCGGAATGTCCACCGGAATTTTTCGACGTTATTAGATTATTGTTTATGGATACTGACGCAGCTTTGTTTCCCCAATAACAGGCAGATATTGATTTTGTATGCGAAAGTTTTTGATGGTACAATATAAACACGTTGAGGCACTTGCAATATGGTTAAATTTGGCCTGTCAGAAATAAATGGCGGGGAGTAGACTGACCAGGCGCGTACCTGAAGGGGGGGTTATCGGGTTAAAACCCCCTCGAAATTTAAAAAAATTGCAATAAAAAATATCAACGGTAAAGACGCCGTCACGCTTTCAATGTAGATAATAACCTTTGATTAAGTATTAGAATTAAGTATCAGCATATCTCAGCGAAATATTAAACAACATTGCTAGCGTCAAAACGCGCACAATCATGTGCGTAAGCATGAACCTCGTCTAGCCTAGCGGCAGTACGAACAGAAACTTATAGTCTAGATACTGGAGAGAAAAATAATAACAACAAATGCATTGCTACTCTGATTCTTCATTTCATCAAACCAACAAAACAAAAACAAAACAGCAACCCGATTTTTCGTAACCTTTTGGCAACAAAACCGAAATGTTCAGGCAAATATTTTGCTTTGTTGGTGTTTTCAGCTACTTATCATTTTCATGTGGCCAGTCGGAAAATGTCAAAGTGTTGATGTTTTGTCCGCACTTCTGGTCTGATGATGTGTACGGGCTCAGCTAGAGGAAAATCAAATAAATACCTGGTTCAGTTTGCCCCGATGATGTGTGCTACGGAGTATGTAGTGAGAAAAAATAAAATAGAGTGTTAAAAATACGTGCAAATTAATTGAACTTTACACAGAAGATAAGTTTTTATGTAATCTGGTTGTACAATTGCTATAAAAGGTTACACGCCGTGAAGGAATTAGGAATATTTTGTGATTCTTCTTCAGATGAGGGTCCGATCTATTGTATTGCAATTTCATTATCAGGGCTATTCGTTCTTATACAGGGTTTAAAGCTAGGCAGATTTCTCTACTAATACCGGCATTACAGACATCACCTTTTTGTAAATCTTCTAATAATTCCTCAATATAGGTTTTGTGTCGGTACTTTTTAGGCTGGGTCTAACTCAAAAAAGTGTTTCATCTTTTTGGTCAATATATAGAAAACACGATTCGCAATTTTGAGCAGGCCACGTTTTCTATCGACGGCCACGAAGTTGACTAATTGTTACCTAGATAGTATATGGAGAGCATTTGACAGTCTGTTTTTGTTTTCGAAAACTTGAGGTTTTGTTGTGTTGCTGTTTTGTTAGCAGTTTTTGTTTTGTTGGCTGCATGTGGATCTCTATCACCTGACCAGTTTAGCACTGATCCATTCATATATGTGCCATGTTGCTTTTTGTTTATTTTGCAATTATAACAGATATCTGGTTTTAGCTCTCACTGACTCACTGAAGCTTATGGAGAGCCTCTGTCTGTCCGTTCGTGTGTCCGTATACAAAAGCAAAAACTACAGGTGCTAGAGAAAGAACTAAATACAGATTCTGAATCAGCATGAAAAAACTAGTCCGGGAAAAGTCCGGTTTTGTCAATATCGCTACCGGTTTAAAAAAATTGAATTAAATTACGACAGGTAACTGACGACGTATTATGTACGGTGTATTGATATCCCTGAAGCACAGGCAGAGTGGCCGAGCGGTTAAGACGCTAGGCACCAGTCTGAAAGGGCGTGGGTTCGAATCTCACCGCTGTCAACAACTTTTTTCTTTTTTTTTCAAGATTAAATGTTAAATTTGTTGATTGCTAGTCCGGCAAAAATCCGGTTTTGTCAATATAGTAAATAATTAAATTTTTGTAACAACAAATTCCACAGTGAGGACGCCGTTTGAGTTTACTCAAGTAAACTATTTCCTACCTTTTTTTGAACCCCCCCCCCCCCAAACGAAAATCCTGTGTACGCGCCTGAGACTGACTTTTCTCGCGTACGTTCACCAGTTCATCATCATCAATCAATCAATCAATCAATCAATGGAATATATTACAATATTTCAGTATATAATACAATTTATGTGAGCTCAACATAATTCGTCACTTTAAGCTATAATAACAAAATAACAAATGTAAATGGTCTTGTTGAAATCAGTGGATTTTAGACTAAAGTAACATTATTATAAACAATTTACTCATACATAATTATATATTCTGATGTTCCCGTTAAAACCAAGTAAGTTTGTGCACGGGCAGCTACAATAATAAATGAAGACATTTGCTTGAGTAGAGCTATAGAATGGGTACATTGTATAAAACATATGGTAATGAGGATATTGATTAAAGACAAATTTTAAGTATGGAGGGCAAAGTGGATAGGCATTTTATACGTACATCATATAGTCCTGTATTCATATATATTCATATACAGGCAAAATAGCTAATTACCAATTTCTATGAGTTTTCGGGCTTCTGCTCTACTGATTTAGATCATAGTCACAATGTCTTAACAGACATGTTGTGAACTCATAGAATGCACTCATTTCACGAGTTTCTCTTGAGATATCTTCAAGATGTTTCGTGCAATAGTTTCCCATTTGCTTTCTGCATCCTCATGCCGTTGCCCAGATGTATCTACTGGTTCATCCGCCGTTAGAGACAATTTCTCACCCCAAGGACAAGAAGGTGACCTGACTCTTCTCAACTCGTCCACCCAAAGCTGTTAGTTGCGAAGAGGTTACTGCTTATACCGACAGTAGTTCGGTTCCTTTTAGTCGCCTTTTACGACACGCAGGATATACGATGGGAGATATGTTAACCTGCCCCCGCCCCCGCACGGGGGCGGGTTAGAATATCGTTCAGGTCACTGAAATAATGTCTGATAAAACTTGAATCAAAAACAAATTTATTTCGATCCGTGAAAAAAATGTGTGTAATATGGATAAAAAATATAATCAATGTATTGATGAAAAAAATTAAAAAAAGTTGTCAAGCCCTGAGCCTGACGCGTGGCTAAGATGGCGCTGGCAGAAAGATTGCTTCGTTAGGTTCTTTGTTATTTAGAATTTGTGATCTAATTTTAAACATTAGAAATTTATTTATCTCGATCGTAGATTCCATCTCATAGACTCAGCTGCAAACTTGATTCATTGTCTATCGTGCAAAAAATGTACCCTAGGTACACAAGTAACTATTTTCACGATTAGCTTGGAATCAATCAATCAATATACAGGGTTGGGATAAAGTATGGAACCAAGCAAATATCTTTGAAACGGAAAGGGTGATATTGCTGAAAATTTGCAGGTAAATGTAGTGACGCATAATGCATCTGAAGACATTATGTTAGCTATTAACGTACTTTCGGTCTAACGGGAAGTACCGTCAACTTTTTTAATTTAAATGGGACACCCTGTATATTTTTGCAGATTTTAATACATCTTTTTTTTCCGAATACGTCCATAGTAGGTTTAGTATTTGTTTCTGTAAAAATGGGAAAGATAAACCTTTTTTATTTACTGAAACGTTCATTTTATTTGATATGTTACAATAAGAAAATTTAAAATGAATTATCAAGAAATTATCTCAGACGTTCAAAATGCCCGCCGTTTACTTCCTGACAATATGCCAGCCTGTTGACAAATTGCTGAGTTACCTTGCCGAATCAATTCACGTCAAGATAAGGACGTCAGGTGGTAAATGGCTGGCATTTTAAACATATGAAGAAGCTTTATCTTTCCCGTTTTTACAGAAACTAATACCCAACTCACTATGGACGTATTCGGAAAAAAAGATGTACTAAGATCTGCAAAAATATACAGGGTGTCCCATTTAAATTAAAAAAGTTGACAGTACTTCCGGTTAAACCGGAAGTACATTAATCGCTGACATAATGTCTTTGGATGCACTATACGCCACTACACTTGCGTGCAAATTTTCATCAATATCATTCTTTCCGTTCCAAAGTTATTTGCTTGGTTCCATACTTTATCCCAACCCTGTATTTATTTGCTGAGTATACAAATAACTATTAGTCATAGTTCGAAGATCATCTCCTTCTGCTCCATATCGTTGTTAATCCTTCCTATCTTGTTCGGAAGCTGTCGGCGTATCTTCGGTACTAGATTCAAAAATCCATTTTCATTTATTATTTTGATACAATTTTTAAATTATTGCGGAAAAAAAGAAAAAATATTTTGTCATAAAACTAATATACGGATCTTTCAAACAAGGTCAATTTTTTTTATTCAAATCCCCAAATAGTTTCCTGAGATTACTTTTGTCTTCAGGAAAGCTTGTATTGATCGGCCGAACTGCAATAATAATAATAATATATTTACTCAAAGTACAAAAAACAAATAATTGAAAAAAATGAGTAAATAAATATGTTAACATCCATAGAAGGACTAGGCCTGTGCATGGACGAATTCAGTGTTACAATGTATACGTACATAAATATTACAATCACATACTTACGTATGTATAAGATAAATATGGTAGAGATTAGATAACATGACTATGAGTAATTTGAATGAAATTTGTTTATAAAATTATAAGATTACTTATGGATTTAGTTATAATATGGTTTATTTATTAATTCATGTATTTCTTTCCTATCTAGTGTATTCAACCATTCTTTAAGATATTTTTTAAATCGCTTAGTGGACTGTAGTTCCTTTATATCATTAGGTACTCTCTGATATAATTTTGGCGCTAAATAAATGTATGATTTCTGCATAATCGATTTTCTTGTTTTAGGTATGCCTTTTGCATGTAATTTATATCTTGTGTTATGATCGTGCTTGATGCTGTCTTGCTCATTTGAATTTTTGTGATAACGAGAGATAGTATGTAAGAAATAAAGTTGCCTGACATCGTATATTAGAGCTTCCCTGAACAAATCGTCACTAGGATACAGTTTTGGTTTTTTAAACATAGATTTTAGAATTGCTTTTTGGAGAATATCTAAATCATTTATGTATGTTGTGCATGCAGCAGCCCATGCCAATATGCCGTAAATGAGATGGGTTTCAATTAATGCATAGTATACTGTACGTAGATGCTTTTCTGTTAAAATGTTTGTTAGTAATTTTACCTTGTATGAAATGAATCTAATTTTTTTTAACAGATTATTAATATGTACATCCCAACGTAAGTGTGTGTCTAAATAGATTCCTAGATACTTTATACTGTTTAATCTGCCAATTTTGATTATTTTATTATTTATGTTTAACGTAATATTGTTGAAAGAAGGTAAATATCTAGAATAGGAAGTAAACGGTAAAAAGTGTGTTTTAGAAAAGTTTATTGTCAATTTTTTTTGAGTAAGCCATTGAATAATTTTGACAAAATCGTGTTCAATAATGTTTTTTAGCTTAATATGCGTTATCTCATTTTCCACCGCAGGAAAAACTCGAGACTGCTGTAAATTTTATTCCGACGTACTTTTCCCTGAAGAGGATGCGTGTGAGCAGCAAACAGTCTGCAACCCCTAACATTTCGGCCGCAGGATCGCCCCCATGGGAGCCACAGGCTGCTGGGCAAAAAAGAAAGCGCAAATGTCAAATGCTGCCATAAACAGCGACCGTAAATAGCGGCGTTCCAGCTGCGGCTGGTCTGGTCCTTACATGGATAGAGCATCAGCACGGAGCAAACGCAAGTAGCGCAGTTTTTTGGGGAAACCGCAGAAAAACCTATAAGGAAGGATGGTATCCAGTAGCGGAGAGGCTAACGGAGTTAAATAAGGTGCTTCCTGGTACTTTATTTATACAGGATGTTCTAGAAGTTGGGACGTTCCTCTCTAGAAGCAACGGCAAAGCTCATGCACGGTGAATCAGCAACAAAACAGTAAAAACAAAATTCAAGTAAGTACTCATTATTTGGTAGCTACGGAAGTTGTAAGTACGGTCCTGACGCAGGCGCAGGTAAAAGTACGATTTCCGATGTCTTCTCCAATTTGGACCATACGATGTTGTCGAGGTCCTTCAGCGTGACCACCACGATGTGGATTCAGACATTCTGTGTCTCTAGCTCTTTGCACAAGCCAGACAAATCGACGAAGTGCAGGGTGAGTACGGTTAGGGAAACAATCGGCGTACACTCGCTAAGCCGCAGCGGTATTTTGACCACACTCACCGTACATTAAAATAATGTCCACCAGTTCATTATTGTTATAAGCATGCACCACTGTTGTTGTTTTTAAAGTCCGCTCGGCAGATGTAGCAACAGCAACGCGACGGTATGATGAACTGCCTGTTTTTCTCACCGGCATTGGCAGTTCGGGTACCACTAGCGCTGCCTTATTTGTTGTGATATTATGACATGGTGAGCCATTGCCCAGGGGCGGACTTAGAATTGAGGATTTCTTTAATGGTCAGTATCTCATTTTCTCTAAATGTTTCGTTTATATGTTACTGGGAAAAAACACTCATTTTGGTGTTTTTTGTGTGGTGACAAAGTGTAGAATGAGGGACTTCTGTTCAAGCTTGCTGCTTATGGTCTACCACCTGGCCTGCGCCAGTGGCTGAATAGCCTTTTGAACGACCGATCTCTGTTTGTTGTAGTCGAAGGCTGTCCATCGAACATATTTTCAATAAACGCAGGTGTTTCTCAGAGATCTATCCTGTCCCCTACACTGTTTCTGCTATACATCAACGAGCTGCTAGAAATAACATCCAGTACATTAATATCGTGCATGAAACCAGGCAAGCCACTATTATCCCACAACAGATCAACGTAGATATCAAAACAGTTGTCGAGTGGGTATTAGTAAATATAGTTCAAAGTACAGACAGCTCAGGCAACAACACTGACAAATAAGTCTCAAGTTGGCTTACCAACTGTGAAAATGAAGGATCAGCCAATAGTCGAGTCACCTTCCGTCAAGCTTTTGGGAATCAACATCAACAATAAGATGTCCTGGCACGACCACGTCTTCAGTATTGCAAAGATGGCATCTCAGAAGCTTGAAGTTTTGTTCCGCTGTAAGAAGCTATATGCACCGGAGCAACTACTGCTGCTCTACAAAGCATAGACCCGACTACTGTTGGAGTATTGCTCTCATGTGTGGAGATGTGCTCTCTAAAGCTTCTGGACACGATCCAGAAGAGAGCAATTAGACTAATTGATACACCTAACTCCACAAAGGACCTCCACAGCCTAGAACATCGAAGAAGGGTGGCTGACCTGTCCCTGTTTTACAGATTCGGATTGCGATACATGTTCGAGTGAGCTCTCCCTTATAATAACACCGAAGGCCGTCCTAACGAGGAACACTAGATAAGCTCTGCGAGCTAGTGACCAGAAGCTTTAGAGAGTGCTTCGGAACGCATCCACACACTTGGGAGCAATACTCCAACAATGATCAGATCTATGCCTTGTAGAGCAGAATAGAAACAGAAATGAGAGAGTAGAGTGAGAAAATAGAAATAGAATAAAGTGGTTTTTGTTTAAACTTAACTTTGAGTTTCCTCTTAAAACGTTCAGTACTTAATGACGACTGATTCTGGGTTATTCCTGTAGCTACACACATTAGATAACCTATACCTATAACTTGGTAAGGTGGTCATGTTTCTATATTAATGACTGTATAAACATATGAGTCCCGATAGCCAAGTTAGTACATAGCTCTAAGACATTTTCTTTGTAACGCAAATAGTCTTGAGGTATGTGAGGAGTGGCTCCACAGTAAAACCATAGACCATATGAGGATAAAAGTAGCTTTAGTAAGCTTGCTATATAATGTTATAAAATACACAATTTATTGCTCTTCGAATTACATATATGTGCTTATTGAGCTTTGTAGACAAATGATTAATTTGTTGTTCTCAAGTTAGACCGCTGTCTAAATAGAAACCAAGAGATTTCACAAAGATATCGTGGTCGTAACCAAGATGCCTCAGTAATAAGTCTATAGTATGGGTTTTTGTCTTATTCAAGCACAGATTATTAGCCAAAAACCAGTCTTCATCTACTTCCACCCTTGGTGCGGGATGTAGACCCAGAATGTGGATTGTACTGCTACCACTAATATATGTAGCATCATCCGCAGATAGTACTAAATGTTGCGACTGAGAAGCAACAAGGTTATTTATAAATATAATGAACAGAGTGGGACCTAACATTGAACTTTGTAGCACACCTAACTGAGTTAACAAATTCCTTGATTTTGCACCATTTAATGCTACATATTGAACTCTCTCGTCAAGATACGAAGATACTAGTTAAAGGCTGTCACCTTCAAAACCGTATCCGGAAAGCTTTTCAGTGAGTAGGCTATGAGATACACGCGAGATCATATGCTTTCATAAGATCAAAAAGAGTTGCTTGTGCTACGTTGCCTCTTTCGAAGCTCTGGTATACCCCTTATCATTTAAATTTTAAAGGGTTAGCCCCGGGGGGCAGAGGGTACAAAGGGGTGAAGTAGTTTTGGATTAAAAAGGTGTCCTTCTTGACAAATCTTTTGACGTATCTCGGAGGTTTTTCTTTTAATCACTAGTTTTCGATAGGTCTGTGTTGCGAAGTTTTCAAATGTATTCTACAAGCTTCACCATAGCTGGTGTAGTGCAATTGTTCTTACGAAAACCGTGTTGACTTTCGCTGAGTAGATAACTCGTCTTAAAGTGAGTCAGTGGCGGCTGGTAAGGTAGTGCCACAGTGCCATGGCACTACCTTAATTTTCGACAAAAACATAATTTATCTATCTCTTAAACTTTTCTTATTCTGTGTTAGTTTCCAACGACCTTTTCTGTTTTATATGAAATGGCAATAGAGGCTCAGCCCATAAATGCTTGCACCAGACAACACGTGGCATCGTCGCAACTCACACGAGGAGATCTGACGACGCGATGAAACAGCGAGATGGCAACAGCCTATCGTGCCGTTTCTTATAAGGTACAAGCAGAGTGAGAGAAATGTTACCACAAACGCTGACGAGTGACAGAGGGAACGCTATATGCTTGACGTTTGGATAGATTTTAAATACGAAAATCCGTAGTAGATCGTTCCAGGCACATTACCCATATTTCCATTCATGGTTCACTATTTTTGTTTTGTTTCAGCAGTTTCGATTTGTTTATGTTTGACGCTGATGTCGGCTTTTCTCGTTAAAGCTTTCAAATTTAGATCTTATTAGTTTGAGTGAGTTGTGCGCTGTTTTCGGTATTTTTTTGTGTTTAACTAAAATACATCATTAAGCGAAAATGGATAAAATGGGCGCATTGTTAAACTAATTTAGTAATCTTCCGCTGGAAGAAAAATTGAAAAACTTATTGGTAGTGAACCGAAATCGCGTTGTCGTAAATTTAATAAAACTATTTATGATGAAGACAATTGGATAAGTGACTGTAAAGAAGTTAACAAACTGTTTTGTTTTGTGTGTGTTCTATTTGGAGGCGATGACACTTGGGCGAAAAAAGGCACGGATGATCTCATAATCTTGTATGGGAGAAAATAAAGACCCATGAAAAATCTAAAGTGCATATGAATAATGTTTTCAGTTTATCGATGCTTGGTAAGTCGAACATAAAGACTCAGTTGAATTCGGCTTATCGTCTAGTTATAAGTTTTTTTTCAATTTTATATCGGTTTGAAATGTTGGCTGCCATTCTGGCACTACATGTCTAAGTTAGCACGAGCCGCCACTGAAGTGAGTTATTAACAAGATGCTAGAAACTCAAGAGTCGAATGGTAATTAGCTTGACGTGTTTATAACACTTCTTCTTCTTATGACGCCGTCTCCTTTCGAAGGTTGGCGATCCAAATAGCCAACGTTGCCCTTGATACAGCCGTCCGGAATGTGTCGAGCGAAGAGCAACCAAACCATCTGCGGATGTCCTTTAGCCAGGAATTTTGGCGTCTGCCGATGAAACTTTTTCCCTGTATTTTGCCTTCTATAATTACTCTCAGAAGCTCATACTTTTGTCCTCGCATTATATGCCCTATATAGCGCGTTTTTCTTTCTTTGATGGTAAGCATTAGTTCTTTTTGCTTCCTCATGCGATGTAGAACTTCCTCATTGGTAATCCTTTGGACCCATGATATCCTCAGTATGCGGCGGTAAATGTACATCTCGAAGGAATCTATTTTCTTCTCCAGTGAAATATCCAGGGTCCAACTCTCACATCCATATAGTAGTACCGAAAAGATGTAACATCTGACCATACGTATCCGAAGCGCAAGACTTAGATCTGACTTCACGAAAAATCGTTTCATGTTCACAAATGTCTTTCGGGCTTGTTCAATGCGGCTTCTGACTTCCCTCTTTGGGTCGCTTTGGTCATTCACGATACTCCCCAGATACTTATAAGAAGACACCTGTTCAACCACAGCACCACCGATAACCAGATGTATCTGCACGGGTGTCTTGGCAAAAGCAATGACCTTGGTTTTTGTTGTATTTACGAGCAGAT
This sequence comes from Callosobruchus maculatus, assembly GCA_951848785.1. NCBI lineage: Eukaryota > Metazoa > Arthropoda > Insecta > Coleoptera > Chrysomelidae > Callosobruchus > Callosobruchus maculatus. The sequence continues at coordinate 511,315 of CATOUR010000007.1, forward strand.
CAGAGTTTATAACACAGAAAGATCTAACTATCAACATGAACATACTAATGTCCCAGTCACAACATCGTGACTATTGAGTTCGGCATAAACATAAAAGTCCCTACGCGACAAATAAATCCGGAGAGCGATTTAGAAAGTAATCAAAGTTTGTAAATTGCTCACTGTTAACTTTAAACAAACTTTTCTTGTTCTGGCGAAGTTTAATCAATAAAGAATAAGGAGCTTGAAGGTAGAGAGCAAGGAAGGGTAAACATTAAGAAACGATTTATTTTAAGATCGGTGAAGTTTTTTGTGAGCCATTTCGAAATGCAGGTATTGGAAAGATCTTTACAGGCATGTTTTCAGAGTAGGAGTTTAATTCATCAGCTTTAATGGACGATCAAAAATGATATTTTGCATCAACAATCGTCATTTCAACAAAAGGTGTTTCATAAAAAAATGCTGAAAACAGTAGCGGTTTGAAATTTTACAAGAAGCAGTCATATTTTTATTCTGCCTAAAGTAGTTTATGAATTATTTGAATGGTTGAATGTATGAAAAAATGCGATTAAGATGCAAACTGGAAGTTGACGGCAAAGTTATCCCACAAGAAATGAAATTTAAGTACCTAGGCATACACAGAAAAAATACTGTTGCGTTTCCAATTAATTGTTAGTATTTGGATGTTTTTCCATTACTTTAAATATATTTACAGTTGTTCCAAATCCGTGTCATTCAAAGAATTCAATCATTGTATTCGAAGTAATCACAGGTACGCCAATAAATTCAAAATAATTTTATATTTGTTCTAACGGTAGGTATAATCCTGCTAATACCAGTACTGACATATTATAATGCAATCAAAACATCCTTTTGTTTAAGAAATTCACCCTATGTTTCATTTAAAGCATACAAGCATACAATCTATCCAATGTACAAAAATTATTGCTGCAGTTCATGATAATTCATCTGATATAAATTAATTTTGTTTCAATGGCCCTTGTCGTTCGCTGAACTATAATCAGTATTCGGCAGGACTGATGTCCCAATTCAATGAAGGTAAGAATAAAGAACAGAGGGATTATCCTAGTGTTACTATCGCCGTGAACCCGCCAACATGGACGGTTGTTCCGTTGTGTTGTTTCGGTGTTAGCCGTGTTGTGTCATCTCGTGGTTTTGCGTATTGCATCAGCAATTGCGTGATTTGAATGTGTAGTAGTAGATTCATACTTAGCAGGGCTTTTCTTGTCCCTGAGCCGTCCTTGAAACCAAATTGAGTTTCTTCCGCGTTTTCTTCACATAGCTTATACATTCTGTTATGAATTATTCGCAGTAATGTTTTCAAGACATGGCTCATTAGGCTGATTAGTCTGTGACCTTCACATGTTTTAGAATTAGGTTTTTTTGGGTATTGGTAGGAAGGTGGACTTAATCCAATCAGATGGGATTATACCTGTGTCATAGATTTTATTATATAATTTACAGAGATGTTTTGGGTTTATCCGTTTAAGTACTTCGAGTGGATATTGTCTTATTGTCTTCACCTGGGGCTTTCTTATTCTTTAGTTTCGATAGGGCATAGGTCACTTCAGTTTCTAGTATATGTGGACCTGTTGGAGCTTCTGAGATCTTGTTTTGAAGGTTTCTGTCGTCATTAGATAGATTTTCTATATAGTTTTTCCAAATTTCTTTTTTTTATTTCTTTCGTATCTGTTATAATTTTGTTGTTTTTCGTGATACGAGAACTGTTTGTTTTCCCGAAGGCAGTTTAGTTTCTTGTGGAAATGAAACGAATCGTGTTTATCATGGAATTCCTCTGCTTCTTCACACTGTCTTGTTATCCATACATGTTTTGCGTGTTTAATCTTTTGCCTAATTTTTTGTTGGAGAACTTTATAATTCTATTTATCTTTTTTCAATAGTTTTCTCTCTTCCATCAAAGTAAGTATTTCCTTCCTACTTACTGGTTGAAAATCATTTTTAATACTACAAGTGCCATCGTTTAGATTGTCTAAAGACTTATTGGATGACTCTCGTACAAGTAGCTGTTTCGACAGCACAGTAGGAAGGACCGATGGTACACAAGCTATACGACTACAAACAGAAGCTGTTCTGACACATGACGGTCATCTAATAGATTTCAGTCCCGCTCAATAAACGTTGGTTGCTCCTTTTCCTTTCTCTGTGTAACAGCTGCCCAGCCCATTAGTCAGCATTGACACGGGAAAATTGTGGCACACAAGCCAAGTGAGATATATCGACAACTTCGTTGACGGTAGTTGTTTTGTTTGTGCTCGATATGATGAAAAGTCGTGTTTCAAGCCTTCTGTGCTAGCCAGTACGAGAGATCATCGATAAATTTATAGGTGGAGTAGGAATGCCAGTCTTGTATTTTTTCTTCAAATCCAGACCACGGTTCAACAATCAGCTGTCCTACTCAGCGACGCCATTTTGGGATAGTTTCATCCGGAGTAAAAAAAAGTGTTACCGGTACAAAAAGGCAGAATTCAGAAATATAGTGAGGCGAAGAAAATGTGATTATAGCTAGTGTCATAATATCAACTGCTATGGCAAACAGAATAAATAATATGTACCTGGAACAATAGCGATACTTTTTAAAACCTTTATCTTTCAAAAATTCAGGAACCGCCGCTGAGCGTTTATGTTGGTCCAATAGGGTTGCAAAAAGTATCAAAGGTTACCTCTACTTGTCTGGCTTCGCCTTCCCATAACTACTATTACTCTCCTTTTATATATGATAATACGCTTTTTGGGCGTTTTATGACGTACTGTACATAACGAAAATCCACGTCACTCATTTCCGTCGGTCTGTCTGTCTGTCGGTCTGTCTGTCTGTCTGTCTGTCGCGTTTTTCTATCCTCATAATCTCAGTAACCACTGCATGGATTGTGATGAAACTTGGGCGGCGTTATGCTGTAGGGTCGTAGTAGGAAATGTTCCTATAATTTTGAAAATCGTTATACGGGGGGCGGAGTAATCAGCAAAAAACGAAAAATGCCAAATATGCCTCAAACTTCGTTTTTAGGCGTTTTAGGGGTTCCTGATCATTTTCTACTTTTTCTTGGGTGGGGGTGAATTTGGGGTGGTTCGGGGGTGGGGGGTTGTAATACTGAAAAATTTGTTGTATTCGTAATGGGCTGTCCATTGATATGTGAATGAAAAACCTAGAGGCATGATACACTTTTTTAGGTCCATCCGAACGTTGCATGCTTATTATAGAAACCACGGGACATAGAATTTGTGATGTATACATAGAGTATTGTTGTAGATCGTTCGTAATCGCGTAACGCGAAAACTGTTCAATTGATTTTAATGAAATTTTGACACAGTACTACTACCGCAGCGAGGATGGAAAACGCGTATGTTTTGGAAAAATAGTGTCTGTGGCGGCGCAGCAATGATAAAAAACTAAAAACATGAAAACAGCTCAAACTTTGTTTTTAGGCGTTTTACGAGTTCCTGATCATTTTCAATTTTTTTTTTGGGTGGGGTGAAGTCGGGGCGGTTGGGGGGTGGGGGGTAGTAAAACCGAAAAATTTGTTATATTCATAATAGTCCGTCTATTGACCTATATAATAAATACCTAGCATCATATTACACTTTTTTAGGTCCATCCCAACATTGGCTTGCCTAATACAGAAACCAATTTTGTGATCTGAACATACGAGTTTTGGTTTATTTCGTTCTATGGATATTGCGTAAAGCGAAAATTATTGAATTGATTTTAATAAAATTTTGACACTGAATTTATTTCTGCTGCGAGAATAAAAAACTACTCTGTTTTTCAAAAACCGTGTCAGTGGCGACGCAGCAATAATCAAAAAACCAAAAACATAAAATCAGCTCAAACGTCATTTTTAGACGGGTTGGAGGCTCTTGATCGTTTCATATCGTCCAGTTCAAGCATGTAGAAAAAAACTGTGGCGCTCTAGTTCCTCAGGAGGGAGACGCAAGAAACTATTTACGAGGGTTTTTGTGTTTCATGTTGTTTTTGCGGGCGGATGGGCGATAACTTAGTTGCAAGGGGATTTCAGACTATAGATACATGCAATGGGAAATAATAAAATGGTATCATCATTATGTGTGGGAAGTGCTGAGTCAATCAACTTGACTCCATTTTTTTTTAATTTATTAAGGAGCCATAAAAGTCGGTAGTTATATCTAATTGATACATTACCACGTTGAGGTTAAGTAACAATCTGAATAAATTCCAATGAGGCGTCAATTAGTCTTATCAAGCGCAGCACCCGAATGCTAGTAAAAGCCAAAGCGGACTCTATTAAAAAGATATTAGCTCCACTGAACAAAAGGATTCAGTGCTAGCGACCAAATTAGCCTTTAGCATTGGACGTTAGAAGTTAATTTATTCAAATTACATTCATTTCGTAGCATCTACTGTTCAACACTTATCAGGTAAATTAGCTGTTGGAAATAAAAAAATACATAAAGATATCACTGCTTGCCCAAAGAAAGCGATATACAGGGGTGTCCCAAAACTTAGGAAATATATTTTTTGATGCACCGTGGCGTGGGGGGAAGACTTACACCCCGTTCACACGATGCGGTCAAATAACCGTTTCGGTAATTTTTCACACGATGAGCTTATGAAACGCATACGGCAATTTCGTCGTTTCGGTCGCGTGTTGTCACCAAAAACCGAATAGCTGATTCGGGAATAAAACCTTATCGGTGGTAAGCACCCAAATGAGACCTTTGACCTAAAATAGGGTGAACCCAAAGTTTTCTGTTAAGTAATCTACGGCGTCTTCGAATCAAAAATTATGAATGTATCTACGTCCATTTGCAAGAAAACTATAAAAAATGAACCAAAAACCCGGGATCAGCTGAACATCCGTTTACAACTGTTTTCTGTGAGAACATACCATTCGGTTTGCGTCGATTCGTTAAAATTACCAAAACTGCTGTAAGTTTGTTAATATTAGACGTAGCGACGCGAGCTCAAAAGACGTGACGTCCAACTGTTTGGGAGCTAGTATTTTTTTGAAATTTATTCAGAAAGCTTTAATTATCGTTTATGCGGTAATGGTAATTATTATGCTATGAGTATTGATCAAAAGCAACACAGAGTGTTAATAAAATACAGAGTAAAAAAACTAAAGAAAACTAAAAAAAGTTAATTTATTTATTAACGGGTCAAGCCCACTCGTTCAACGCAATAGAGTAAAAGTTCTAAAAATTTTTAAAATTCACAATATAAAACAGAACACTTATATAAATTAAATAAGAAAAACTACTACCTACAATGTCTTACAATATCAAAGTAACACTATACCAAGATAATACAATCATAATCAGTATATAAAAGAAATAAATAGATATCAGGAACCACAATCCTTTCTGGCTTTTTATAAAGTTAGGCCTTTAACAGTTCTCACAAATGGTTCGCAAGGATCAAAGAAATCTAAATCAGATAACTCATTGCACAGGCGCAGGGTTCGAGAAATGAATGAGTGATAAGCATAGTTAGTACTATGAAATTCTTGACGGAAAATTTGTGTTGTACGAGCGTTTCGGTATGAAACATGTAATCCGATTCTGGAAGATAAATATTGACAACCACTGATAGAGTTTGTGAGTTTATAAACAAGTACCCGGTCTCTCTGTTTTCTTCTAGAAGAGAGAGTTGCTAAGTGTAGTGATGTGCATAAGTCAGAATAATGTTGTTGTAAAATTTGAAGTGCATATATCTGCAGAATCTTCTCTGTACTGATTCGATCCGATGGATATGACATGCACAATTAGGACACCATATAGAAATAGCATATTCAAGGTGTGATCTGACATAGGAATAATACAGAGTTCTAATGGCATTAATGGTTGAGAAGCCCCTGGTGCTACGTTTCACAAAGCCAAGTAGGTATGCGTAATGCTGTATTGATTATGTTGTTAATATGAGGTGAAAAATCAAGATTGTAGGTTATTAGCACACTTAGGTCATTAATTTGATCCACACAGCTCAATGGACTGCCACTAATATGATAGACAAAACTATTGATGTTTTTATTTATGGAATTTAATAACTTTGCATTTCAGAGCATTAAGATCCATCCATTGGCATGGCACCGTTGAGATAAACTGTCTAGATCTTCCTGAAGTGCAAAAGAATCATCTGGGGTGCTTATTTCTAGAAACAGCTTCAAATCGTCGGCAAACAAAAGAAAAAGACTATGCATAAAACAAGATGAAATGTCATTGATAAAAATATTGAATAGTAGGGGGCCCAGGTGAGGACCCTGGGGGACGCCTGATAATACTGAGATAGGAGAAGATGTAAAGTTGTTAAGGTGTACCATTTGAGACCTGCCTGTGATATAGCTCTGTAACCATTGTAGGAGAGAACCTGAGACACCCAAGCTTTCTAGTTTTTTTATTAAGGCTTTGTTACACACCCTGTCAAACGCCTTGGAGAAGTCAGTGTAAATAGAGTGTATCTCCTCACCCTTCTCCAAGGCGCCCGCCAGGATGTCCACATAAGTAAGACGATTTAGTTCAGTGGAAGAGTGTTTTTTGAAGCCAAACTGCTGGGGTATTATTTCTGATCCAAGGAGCTAGACTCAAATATTTTTGGAATAGCATTGAGGATGCTTATAGGGCGATAATTAATCATATTTTCAGTATAACCTGATTTGTGAATAGGTATCACATAACTTATTTTTCAGAAGTCTGGAAATATACCATCCTGAAGCGATTTGTTGCAGATTATATGTAGTGGACGGGATAGAACAAAACAGCAATTTTTCAGGAATATTGGGTGAACCCGAGGGTGAACCTTATCAGGTCCAGGTCCTTTGTACTGGTTAATATTTTCAAGTTCAGCATAGATATCATAAATTGCAATAGTAAGATGACATAGGTTGTGAGGACTTGAAGAAGGATGATCTGGCACATCCAATCTGTATAGACTGAATCAAAGTACTCGGCAAAGAGTTCAGCTGCTTGTGGGCCCATCGGAGATGATTTTTCATTTAAGATGTAGCTGGGTGGTTGACTGCTAAAGTTTGTTAGGAAACCTATGTATGATTTAATAATAAAGTTTAAAGTTAAATAAAAGTTAAATAAAATATTAACACGTTGTTGGACACAACGGCTATAGCCGTCTGCGGGGAGTGATCGTGATACGCCACGACGGCTATATCAGTCAAAAAGTTATCTGCTTGTTACGGCAGGACGGCGACGACCGTCAGAATGTTGGTATACTTGCCTTGTGCAATGTTAGTGCCGTAACGTGAAGCTCGTCATTTCTGAAATTGCCAAATTCTACCCCACTATACGCTATCCCAACTATTCATGTTTTAAGGTGCATGGGTAAAACGGCACGACGGCTATAACCGTCCATAACCTCCAATGTGATGCATTGACCACGTGTATAGCTGCCATATTGCAAGTGTGTTTTTGTTTGATTTTCATGTTTTCAGCACTGATGGAAGGTAGGTAACCAGATATTTTCATCCTAAACAGATATTCGTCGTCCACCTATTATACATATAGAATATATTGTTTCATATCAATACAAAACTCGAAGCACGTGTGAGACATTTTTCAGAGAAGCTGTCCCTACCAGAGGATCATAAAATAAAATCATATTTTATTAGATGCAAACAATGTTTCAAGTCTAGAAAACGCAAAGAAATTAGCTATAGATGCAAGGCTTGTGAAAATAAACCTGCTTTGTGTCCAGACTGCTTTGAAGAGTGGCGTCAAACATGAATTTGTGCCTAAATTCTGTTTTTTTCGGGGATACCTCCGTTTGCTTATTAAATTTGATTCTTTGTTTTTATACCGTCTATATTCTGAGAGATGCGTTTTTGTTTATAAATTTGATACAATAAAATGTTGTTTCTGTTTTAGCTTTTGTCTCGAAAATTGTCCTTTTCTTCCCACAAGATGTGTTTTACGATTACACTGATCACTAGCACTGATTACTAGCATTTTTGGTTCATAATTGGTTTAGACTTATTTTGAAAATAATTTTTAGCCTTTAGTTCGGTGTTATTTAAAAACATATTTTTTTAGTTTTTTTTAACCACATCTTGCACATACAGCGCAAACCTGGTACGAAAGTACAACTGGCGCCACTAAAACCATTCATATGTAAACTCTCCTTTATTCCTATCACAACGCTACCCTCACTGGAACACAAAAAGTAATTATGATATTCATAACTCGCGAAATACCATTCGGCCTTATGGTGCATTTCTTCCATTAAACATAATTGTATTGCCGGGAACATCCCAAACAAAGGTCGGAAATTACTCGGTAACTTCCCCAAATTGGTGTCGTTCCGCAGTGTACGCCATTTTGGGGAGATTACCGAACGATCTTATCTGATTAAGCTTGCAAATAGAGGTGACGTCTATTTGTCATAATTTTCAAGTTATCTCCTCACGCTCGACGTTGAACTAATAATTCAAGAAGTTTGGATCTATATTAATGCCAAGACCCCTAATGTAGTTTACCTTTAAAACTTTGGAGAAGTAATAAAACCGGGAGGAAGTTTACCGGCAAGCGCCTCTATGTTTCATTAAATTGTTGTTTATGGGAGAGTATGCGGGAAGTTAGGCTCATTTCATACGGAAAAGTTTCTACGGGCCACAGACCGAGATGAGGAGGGAATAAGAAGGCTTTTTATGGCGAAACAGTAACCAGCGAGATATCACTGAGTCTAAGGATTCCTTACGTTTGATATTTTTGCAAGTTTCAAAATATAGGGAAATTTACAAGCCACAGAGCGGGATGGAGAGAGAATAAAAGGCTTTTAATGGCGAAAAAGTACATCGTGAAGGAGATATCACTGAGTCTCAGAATCCCTTCTTCAGGTGCCATCTCCATTTAATGAAGGTTGGCGACAATTTCGGCATACTTATTTCGGTCCTGAGTGGTACGAATTAAAGATGATGTGCTTCCTTCTATTATTAGTTTTAGGTCCGATTTTATTAACATGCGCATTTTAACAAAGACCTTGACCAATCAGAGCAGCCATTTCAAGAACACGCATCTGTCAAAGTACTCTGAAAATTATTGATTTCTCTTGTAGTTGACCTCAAAAAGCTCAAAAATGACATACTTAATATACAATCGACCATTGTGAACCATCTAGTATTTTTTCCAGTCTGATTTTCCATCCTAAATTTATGAAAAATTGCATTTTCTTGTTTAACAAAATGTTTAGCAATTGCTAATCTCAACCAATCAGATTCCAGAGAAGCGATACATTTGATCACTGGTTTCATGCTGTATTAAATGATATGATGACAAAAAATTCACTCACTGCATTATTTGGATAAAACAGTAATTTACTATCGATAATAATTATAAATGCAAGCAATATATCTTTGTTTCATAGTGAAAAAGGGGTAAAAATAGCATTTTGTTACATTTCAAACGTTAAACAAACGACTTAACTGTTAGGCAAGCTATTTTCCAACCGTGCATGTGCATTACTGGTTGCCTATCCAGAACGGCAAAGCTCACTATTTAGCTACGTATAACCTCATTTTATGTACGCTGCACCTTTAGATCCTCTGAGAATATTTCTATAAGAAGGTCTATAACCATCATGCATCCAGTAAATGAAAGACTGATTCTTCATAAAAGTATGTATTTTTTTTCTAGAGTCCATCTGACTGACGGAGGTGGGATTTGTGATTATTAAATAAGGTAGTTGCAGGGATTGATACTTTTATGATTCTGTCACATATTATCGCAGTTTGCAATTAGTAATTATACAATAATTATTATGTAAACATGAAAAATGTAGCATTAATTTGCAAATCAATCGCTTTGTTCTGATATTCTGCTATGATTTTGATCCATGAATTGTAAAATATTTTTCACAAAAGTGTCATCCTTTGCTTTGACGTTTTGTTTTCAATACTGATAAATTGGATGATACTTATTAACATAGGCCTCAATACCCAATAGAAAGCTTTTGCTAAATAACATCCAATAGAAAAGCTTTGTCAAAGTCTTTGTTAAATATGCGTGTTGATAAAATCGGGCCTTAGTATACAATAATTGTTGTTACGATACATGTGGCCGAGATAAGCGGTCTTTCTTCTTTTTATTGTAGTAAGTAATTCTCTTTCCTGTCTCATACGTCTAGGCACTTTATTGTTAGATATATGTTGGGGCCATGATATTTTTTATAATCTACGGAAGGTCACTTTTAATGTCCATGGATTCCTTACATTTGATATTTCTACGAGTGTCAGAATATAGGGAAATTTATAAGCCACAGATCGACGTTGAACTAATAATTCAAGAAGTTTGGATCTATATTAATGCCAAGACCCCTAATGTAGTTTACCTTTAAAACTTTGGAGAAGTAATAAAACCGGCAGGAAGTTTACCGGCAAGCGCCTCTATGTTTCATTAAATTGTTGTTTGTGGGAAAGTATGCGGGAAGTTAGGCTCATTTCATACGGAAAAGCTTCTAGAGGCCACAGACCGAGATGGGGAGGGAATAAGAAGGCTTTTTATGACGAAACAGTAACCACTGAGATATCACTGAGTCTAAGGATCCCTTACATATTTGATGGTTTTGGGAGTGTCACAATATAGGGAAATTTACAAGCCACAGATCGAGATGGAGAGCAAATAAAAAGCTTTTAATGGCGAAAAACTACATAGTGAAGGAGATATCACTTAGTCTAAGAATCCCTTCTTTAGGTGCCATCTCCATTTAATTTCGGCATACTTCTTTTGGTCCTCAGTGGTACGAATTAAAGATGATGTGTTCCCTTCTATTATTAGTTTTAGGCTCGATTTTATTAACATGCGCATTTTAACAAAGATCTCGACCAATCAGAGCAGCCCTTTCAAGAACATGCATCTGTCAAAGTACTCTGAAAATTATTGATTTCTCTTGTAGTTGACCTCAAAAAGCTCAAAAATTACATACTTTATATACAATCGACCATTGTGAACCATCTAGTATCTTTTCCTGCCTGATTTTCCATCCTAAATGGGTAAAAAATTGCATTTTCTTATTTAACAAAGAGTTTAGCAATTGCTAATCTCAGCCAATCACTGGTTTCATGCTGTATCAAATGATATGATGACAAAAAATTCACTCAGTGCATTATTTGGATAAAACAATAATTTACTATCGATAATAATTATAAATACATGCAATATATCTTTGTTTTATAGTAAAAAGTGGTAAGAATAGCATTTTATTATATTTCAAACGTTAAGCAAACGATTTAACTGTTAGGCAAGCTATTTTCCAACCGTGCATGTGCATTACTGGTTGCCTATCCAGAATGGCAAGGCTCACTATTTAGCTACGTATAACCTCATTTTATGTACGCTGCACCTTTATATCCTCTGTGAATGTTTCTATAAGAAGGTCTATAACCATCATGCATCCAGTAAATGAAAGATTGATTCTTCATAAAAGGTGGAATTGGTGGGATTTGTAATTATTAAATAAGGTAGTTGCTGTGATTTGCAATTAGTAATTATACAATAATTATAATGCAAACATGAAAAATCTAGCATTAATTTTCAAATCAATCGCCTTGTTCTGATATTCTGCTATGATTTTGATGCATGAGTTGTAAAATATTTTTCACAAAAGTGTCATCCAGCTTTGACGTTTTGTGTTCAATACTGATAAATTGGATGATACTTATTAACATAGGCCTCAATACCCAATAGAAAGCTTTTGCTAAACAACATCCAATAGAAAAGCTTTGTCAAAGTCTTTGTTAAATATGCGTGTTGATAAAATCGGGCCTTAGTATATCATAATTGTTGTTACGATACATGTGGCCTAGATAAGCGGTCTTTCTTCTTTTTATTGTAGTAAGTAATTCTCTTTCCTGTCTCATACGTCTAGGCACTTCATCGTTAGATATATGTTGAGGCCATGATATTATTTATAATCTACGGAAGGTCCACACTTCAAAAGCCTCGAGCCTATTCATGGTATTCACTTTTAATGTCCACGGATTCCTTACATTTGATATTTCTGCGAGTGTCAGAATATAGGGAAATTTATAAGCCACAGATCGAGAAGGAGAGAGAATAAAATGCTTTTAATGGCGAAAAAAAATACAGTGAAGGAGATATTACTGAGTCTAAGGATTCCTTCTTCTTCATCAGTTGCCATCTCCATTTAATGAAGGTTGGCGACAATTTCGGCATACTTAATTCGGTCGTGAATGGTACGAATTAAAGATGATGTGTTCATACCAGTCCAATCGCGTATGTTTTTCAGCTATGAATATTGTCTGCGACGAGGACCACGTTTTTCTTCGATTTTTCCTTAATATTCATTAATTAATATTCTAATGTCTGACTGAAGAAGTACTCTGTCTGATGTCTTGACAAGTATCATAGTTGATTTTTTTGGGTTCAGGACAAGTCCATTATTAATTTCTTTATCTGCAATTTTTAAATTGTTCATTGAAAAAATTTCATAAATTTGGATATCGTCAACCTATACAGGGTGTTCCTTAATGATATGCGAATATTCAAGGGAGTAAATCTACATGAAAAATTAATGATAGTTTGCTTTATAAAGTGTGGTCCAAAAATGTACCTTTACGAAAATGCAGGGTGTTAAGGTTTAAGGAAAAAAATGGAAATTAATTAATATTTTTAAACCCGCTGAACATATTTTAATGACATTTGGTACATAGTAATAGTAAACAGAAGTACACATTTTCCAGTACATAACTAATTTTCAGTTTCAGTAGTGGCGTGCGTACGGGCAACAACTTTGATATTTTTGAGGAAAAAAATAATACGCCAATGGTTTTTTCCGAAATAAAAATTACCCTCGAATTTCCCATTTAATTCGGAAAATAATAGCTCTCCTGGGTTAATTTATTACCATGCGCCGTTATTGAGTAAAAAAATAAAAACTCTTGGACGTTGTCCGAGAAAACTAAGGTAATTATTAAAGAATACAATATTTTTCCATAGATCTAGTTGCCATGAAATATGACAATTGTTTAATACACTTGCCATTTTCCTGTCAGTTTGTAATTGAGATTTGTTCGTTGCGATTTATCTTTTTCATTTCTTGTTTTTACAGTCTTATTTCATTTCTGACTTTCGTAATCTTGTTAATAATGGTGAATTATTCAAGTGCAGAAATGGCGGATATGCATTACGTATATGGCCTCCGAATTAAATGGGAAATTCGAAGATAATTTTTATTTCGGAAAAAACCATTAGCGTATCATTTTTTTCCTCAAAAATATCAAAGTTGTTGCCCGTACGCACGCCACTACTGAAACTGAAAATTATATATGTACTGGAAAATATGCACTTCTGTTTACTATTACTATGTACCAAATATCATTAAAATATGTTCAGCGGTTTTAAAAATATTAATTAATTTCCATTTTTTTCCTTAAACTTTAACACCCTGTATTTTCGTAACGGTACATTTTTGGACCATACTTTATTAAGCAAACTATCATTAATTTTTCATGTAGATTTACTCCCTTGAATATTCGCATATCATTAAGGAACACCCTGTATATGGACAGAACAGCTTTCCACAAACTTATTGAACTGGCTAGTGTACAACGTAAACAGCAATGGCCCAAGCACAGAGCCTCGCGGACGTCCTGATTTTACTGCTCTTGCACGGGATGCGTCGAAACCTAATTTAACAGTTTGCGTGCGATCAGTGAGATATGATTTTAAAACTTCATTACATAGTCCGCAGGATTTTAGTATCGAATATAACATGTTATGATCAATGGTATCAAAAATTTTACTAAAATCTAGCAAAACTAATACATTACAGTTAACAATGTCAGTAATACAGTAAGTTGTACAACTATAGCCCGCACGATATGGTGGAAATTACCACTCTACTCTCTCGAGCTTACGCCATGTAATTTTTATTTGTTTTCTGATGTCTAAAAGTAATTGAAGGATCGACGATTTGAGTTTTAAGTTTGCATTTAGAGCAAAAAACGCTATGATATCTATTCTCGAAAGATATCTGTTGAAAATATTTCAATAAAGATTCCGTTATTACGCCAGACTCATTATCTTCTGTAACATCCTCGTGTGCCACTATCATATACAACGTAGCAGTTATGGCTGTCATGTCACCGGTAAGGATAACATGATTTTTCGACATTGTCTCAACGTTTCATCTGGCAGTATGCATTTCAGAGGTAAATTATTGGCTTGCTTCGATAGACAGTGTCAACCGAGCACAGTGAACTGAATCAACGTCAACCGATATGATAATATCTCAATCGGGTAAAACCAGTCCATCAAGTAACATCCTATAGAAGGATGGATGACGTCAACCTCTCAGTATAAGGAATATTAATTTGAGGTCTTTGGGAGACAGTGCTGTACTGTGTGGACAAAGTAAGGACGTTGCCATAACTCTTACTAATTCTATCCTATTTCTACCTTTTACGATTTTACTTGATATACAGGGTGTTTCATAAGTTGGGACTTTTTTTTCATACAGCGGGTAGTACTCGCCAAAATGAGTGTTTTTTTCCCAGTAACATATAAAAGAAATATTTAGAGAATTCAAGATACTGACCATTAAAGAAATCCTCAATTCTAACTCCGTCCCTAGGCAATGGTTCACCATGTCATAATATCACAACAAACAAGGCAGCGCTAGCGGTGCCGATGCCGGTGAGAAAACACTACATCATACGTGGCGGTGCTGTGGCATAGTGTACGAGAGTGCTTGACTTGTTACATCTGACGATCGAACTTTAAAAACAACAACAATGGCGCACGCTTATGACAATAATGAATTGATGGACATGATTGTAATGTACGGTGAACAGCTGTCTGCGTACTGGTGGATTGACGGAGGTATAGAGCAACCCTCGTATATCGGCTTTCATACGCAGCAGCGTATAGAACCCGCTCTCTCTGGTGGCCAAGCGGACGCGCCGTGGCGTCCCACCAAGAAATCTATACTGCTGTTCAGCAGCGATCTCCTTGGTTTGCCGTTACCTTCGTGTACCAGATGGCGCACCGGCAGAACCTTTCTGTCGCCTGCTATCACATGCTTCACATGTCTGGTAGACATGAAAGGTCTATTTCCATCAATCGACCTGTGGCGCACTGATGATCGCTAATAAGCGTGCAACTGCTGTCTGCGTACTGGTGGATTGACGGAGGTATAGAGCAACCCTCGTATAGTTTGAATTAAATTTGGGAATTTATTATCCCCCCTTCAGTGTGGACCTGGAATACTTCTGCAGATTCGGTGATCTTTAATGTATACGCAGGCGCTTAAATCGCAAAATACGACAATTTGGACATAGTATAGTTCTGCTTCCAAGGGGCGAGACACACTTTGAGGGTACCCTGTGGGACTGACTTCAAAGGACCAACATCAAGTGACTTTTCTTGTCATGTCTATATTCGCTGACCTAGTCAAGCTCAATATCGTGGCAACCATAAAAACTGGTCGCATTACTCATAGAACGCGCCCTGTATGATATGACGTAAGTGAGAACAACACAGCCGACAGATCTTCGTAATCAATGTACAAGAAATCACGTCAACAATGTAACTGATACTGTAGAAATAATTAACAGCTAGCGCTCCCGATGCCAATAAAAAGGCTAATTACAGACCGTATACTTTGATAACGATGTACTTAATATAGAGGTACGACTTAAATCGGAAGTCTGGGAAAAGAAACGGAGGCAAAATGTTGTTTAAGCATCGTTACAAATGGTAATTGTCTCTTAGATCCATTAGCGGAATCACCATTAGTACGAAATTACAGGGGATTAGCTGAGAGCTGAGTTAATCCTAATTTGCTACCAGCTCTGGAATTAAAAGTGTTTGTTTGTTACGCATCTGTAGACCGGCAATGAGTTAGTAGGAACTTTGAGTATCTGCAGAATGTGTCTGTCTCATGGCAGGTATTGCTAGTGACACTATGAACACAACCGCGTCGAACATTTTTATTCGGTTCTTCCAATTTTTTTTTTAAATGGCTGAAATATAATGTAAAATAGTCTGAACAACATGACAACTATTCCTTATGAGGCTTGCGTAAATCGTATTCGGGAAATTGATGGGTCTAGGGGGCGAATTACTATCTGCTCTGACAGTCAGGCAGCAATCAAAGCACTGAGTGCTTGGAAAATAACGTCGGGACTGGTCCTGGAGTGCAGGAGGGCTCTTGACGACATCTCAGCTAAACACAAGGTATCACTGATGTGGGTACCTTGGCACGCTGGGGTAAAGGGTAACGAAATGGCGGATCATCTGGCTAGGATGGGATCCGGCAATAGTTTTGTGGGCCCGGAACCAGCCTTAGGACTATCTGCAAACTTGATTAGGAAAACAACTGGAGAGTGGATCCAGAATCAACACTCTTTGAGATGGAACAATAATCTCTGGTCATCTCCGTCAAGCTCGGGAAATATTAGCAGGGCCTGCAGAGAGAAAAGGACGATTTTGTCTCTCTCTGGATAGGAGTAACTTGAGATGGCTAGACGGGTCACAACACCTTCAGGCGTCACTTGTTTGTGATGAGGGTGATCAACGACCCAACGTGCAGGTGGTGTGGTGAAGAGGAAGAATCCTCGGCACACATCTTGTGTCGCTGTGAAGCCCTGGGTTATCACAGACAAACTATGCTGGGCTCAAAAAACTTGGAACCAATAGAGATAAAATGGATAGGACCTAAGAATGTACTTGCCTTTGCTAGAAGGGAAGGTCTTAGGAACTAGGGCGGATAGAGGCGCAAAAGGGCCCATCGTGTGGCCTATGCACCAGTCACATTCTGTGCTGGATAGCTTCTGGTCCTTATTCATTCATTTATTCCTTATGAGTATAGGACTATGACGAAATATGATATTAAAAAAAATTATTATTAAGTTATGGTTCTTTTTCATGTGTTTCGGTCAACGATTGAAACTATAACTTTCCTTCACTACGTTTAAGTTTATTTCAATCTAAACCATCTTCAGGTGTCTATAAATGAACAGGAAGTGATCTGTATATAGTAAAAATAAGAATTAAAATACAAAAAAAAACACAAAAAAACAATTAAATAAAATAATTATAAATTGTATATGTAAAGTAGAAGTATAACTAACTATAAATGTATATATAAAACTTTTAAACATAAACTTAGTGATTTTATTTTCGTTTATTGGAAATGAATATAAAATAATTAAATTTACTGAGACAAGGAAAATAATACTAACAAACCTACTTACGTTAATTTCAGATGTCGGTTACATTTCTGTAAAATTGTTTTATTTGTGAAACAGCCTCTATGGGTTGAGAGATCTGAATGACCAGTATACGGTATTTTTAGGATATTATAAAATACACAGATGTTCTTAAAGTGGTGGGAAAAGATTGAGGAACAATAGGGGTGAAAGCTTTTGTATCTATCTATGTATACATAAATATGGTTTGTTAGATTATTCCAAGATGCGGAAACCCTACTTTATTAAATTATTATATATTGTTCCCCTATTGTTCCTCAATCTCATATGCAATCATAAAGAATCATAATACTAGTCCATTTTTGAGTCACTACAGATAAATGCAACATCGCCCTGTACGTTTTGATGTTTGTTTTAGCAAGTGCATTATGTAACCTAGCGGGATATTCTCGTAAATTTCAGCATTATGACGAATTGACTTCTGTTTGGAAGCCCGATCAGATAAGATCCAGTATTCGGGGAGGTCACTTTTAAAGAAATGATCCCAGGTAAATGATTTATGTGTTTCTTAAGTGCTTTCGAGCCCTTGAACAGATAAGGATCTGTATTCAGAAGAGTGACGTGGGCGGTGTATTTGGATAAAGTGATTGCGCGGCGCTACCTGTTATGTTCTATTGTTTTCCACATACGCGGAACGTCCAATGAAATGACATAATGGTCCTGTGAGTAACAACTGAACATAGAGGTAGTAAATAACTAATTCTAATAGGCCGACATCTTTCCTTACGTTGTCATCAGATACGACAGTCATAATTGTTTACTATCGTCTTGTATAGTATCCAGAAATATTCCACTCTACGTTAAAAAAGACGGCATTTTGATGGTACAGAAGCGATTACAGCAACATCAATAGATGTGTTGACCTCTACTGCGTTACTGCAAATTTCTTCATCATAAACGCAAATTCTGAAGCCTTACATAAATTTTGAGGAGCTAGCAATGCCGATATAATTTTTATACGACTTATTTACGGTAGGACCCCGACTGTCAAACGTTTGTTTTGTTTGTGCGTCTTTTATGCTTGGTCAGTAAAATCGAATTCGCTATTTGTTGGTAACTTTAGTGGAGCTTTACGGACTTGCTGTGCTATATTCGAGTGTAGTTTAACAGTTTTTCGATAGGGAACTCAAAAAGTGCAGTGTTTGTAACACGGACAAATTTTCAGGTTAGTTGGCGTTACACAGCATTGTCTACCATTTGAACTGTCACTGCGAGGTGACAGCTGATCAATGTTTGGAGGCTGAAGCGTCAAAGATGATGGCTTTGAGCACGCCATGCTGAAGTGGTTTGTTTACTACCTCAGAGTAACAACTGAACATAGAGGTAGTAAACAACTAATTCTAATAGGCCAACATCTTTTCTTATGTTGTCATATTGACCACCAGATACAGCAATCATAATTGTTTACTATCATCTTAATTGTATAGTATCCAGAAATATCCCATTCTACGTTAAAAAAGACAGTATTTTGAGGGTTCAGGAATGATTACAGCAAATTCGCTCGATATGTTGACCTCTACTGCGTTACTGCATGTTTTTTCATCATAAACGTAAATTCTGTCTCACATAAATTTTGAGGAGCCGGCAACGCCTATATAATTTTCCTGCGATTTGTTTACGGTGACCTCCGACTGTCAAACGTTTGTTTTGGTTGTGCATCTTTTATGCTTGGTTAGTAAAACCGAATTCGCTATTTGTTGGTAACTGTAGTGCAGCTTTGCGGACTTGCTGTGCTATATTCGAGTGTAGTTTAACAGTATTTCGAGATGGAACTCAAAAAGTGCAGTGTTTGTAACATGGGTTGCATTGGAAGAATTTTCAGGTTATTTGGCAATGTTTGGGGGCTGAAGTGTCAAAAGATGATGGCTTTGAGCACGCCATGTTGAAGTGGTTTGTTTACTACCTCTATGTTCAGTTGATACTCTGAGGTGATTGCTTATGCTTATGCATTATACGAGTAATAAATTGCCTATAATACAACAGTTTGTTACTCATTTTAGAGAAAGACTGTCTTGCATAACGAGTTTTGGATTCGTAATACTGAATGATGAATTTTTAAAGCAGTTAATACCTTTCACACATAAAAACAAGTATAGTTTAGAAACTAAAAAATACGCTTTTAAAGAACATCGAACTAAAGAAAAAAATGGAGTCAAGTTGATTGACTCAGCACTTCCCACACATTACGGTGATACCAGTTTATTATTTTCCCATAGCATAAAGATTTAGTCTGAGATCCCCTTGCAACAAAATCATCGCCAGTAACCCCCCCCCCCAAATTATTGTCATATGCCGCTAGGTTTTTCCTGCACAGGTCAATGAACAGCCTATTATCAATAATACAAACGTTTGTATTGAATTTCACCTCTTCAGCTGTGGCAGTTTTAGAAATATTTAAGCGTTCCGGTACCGTTTACTGAAAAAGCGGTGTTGCCGTATCTCATCAATTAATAGAAACAAAATTTTGAAATTGTGCGATCTTACTAAATTCGAAATGCGCAATTCATTGCAATAAAAATAAGTAGAGGATTCTATTTAAAATAAATTAAAATCGGGGTTACTTGTTTAAAAATTTGGGAAAATAATTTATAACTTGGCAACGTCAAAAACGCGAAAAAAATATTACAAGGCGAGATAGAGTATTAGTAGATATTTCGATTTAAGATAAAAATACAGGGTGTTACATTCAAAAAAACAAAGTAAAACGACCTTTAAGTTGCCGGAATTTAAAATTCTGCCAAAAACACCCTGTAGATACAAATTGCTGGTAGCATCCAGAATAATATCCGCTTAATATTCAAGTAACTCGCTGTATAATATTATTGAGAAAAGTTAAAGGAATATATCAATTTGGACGTATTACTTGCGACCTTGCAAATGCGGAAATTAATAGAACATAAATTATAACTTGGCAACGTCGCAACCGATTCCAAAAATATTTTAGGGTTGAATAGAGATCAATGATGGACACTAGAAAAACTTGAGAGAAAGTTATAGTTCCATATAAAAAAATCAAGTTGATCTCTATCCTACTCTCCCGCAACACCCTGTATATTTCGAAATATTTTTAGAATATGCGTCTCAAGTAACCAAATAACTTTTGTATTTGAGATTTTCTTCTATCAGCTATACCTTGCGAGATATCGAAGAATTACACACTAAATGGACAGCCTGTATACATCGGAAAAAATTCTAAGTCCTTTAGTTTCTGTAATAGGCATAAGGCAATGTTCGGATAGACCTAAAAAAGTTATTTATGTCGCTAGGTCTTCCTTCACAGGTCAGTGGGTAGTATATTATGAAAGCAACAAATTTTTCAATTTTACAACCCCCTACCCCCCAACCACCCCAATTTCACCCCCAACAAAAAAAAAGTAGAAAATGATCAGGGACCCCTAAAACGCCTAAAAACGAAGTTTCAGCAATATTTATTTTTTTTGTTTTTTGCTAATTACTCCGCCGCCTATGCACCGATTTTCAAAATTATAGGAACATTACCTACTACGACCCCACAGCATACCGCTGCCCAAATTTCATCACGATCCATGCAGCGGTTACTGAGATTACGAGGGTAGAAAAACGCGACAGACAGACAGACAGACAGACAGACCGACAGACAGACAGACAGACAGACAGACAGACAGACAGACCGACGGAAATGAGTGACGTGGATTTTCGTTATGTACACATCATAAAACGCCCAAAAAACGTATTATCTCAAAATCGAAAATTTTCGCGATCACAATACTCCCCTCACCTATCGGTGTGGGAAGTAAAATGGTCAATTTACGAAAAATGTGGCATAAAACGCCTCCTTTTTTCACAATAATACTAGTATTTTCTGTTTATTATAATTTTAGGCTTATCTTAAAAATTGTTTCTAACTTTTTAGTTCGGTGTTCTTTAAAAGCGTTTTTAACTGTATTTATTGTACTCCAGTGAGACCACCAATTTTCACAACTGGCCTTCTTTAACATCGGTTAACTTGGTTTTTCAATAGATTAGAGAAAACATTTTTGCCGGTGCCGGCTCCATCAACTGTTCAATATTCATAGCATAACCATTACCATTACTGCATAAATGAAAATCAAAATCTAAGCTGCATGTAAATGAAAATTACTTTCTTCGTTCTTAAATAGTCAGCCACATAACTGTTAATTATTTGAGAAATTTAATAACATATTATTCTGTGAAAGACGCATCTTATATGTATAATGAAAGCCTGTTAATGACAGCAGTGAGGCACTTGCTATCAATACAAGGACGAGTTACAAACTCGCAAACAAACATACATGTGAATCTAATAAAAGCGTCATAATAACTTCTCAGACAATAAATAAGTTCTTTTATTCCGGTATACTTCATCTCCCTATATGCGCAAAGTTGTAATAATTTTAAACCAAGAATGTGATACTTTTGACTTTTGATCTTTTAACAATTCAAAACTGGGAAGGTCTTCGAAAAAAGAATACCGAAATCTTTAATCAAGCATATTGACAATCTTGAAAGCACAACAGTGATTAAATAATAAATGTATAAGAATACTGAGAATACTCTATTGACTGAAGTCTTGGAACAAACGGTTTAAGATCTTGTATTTCCTAGAAGAAGCATCTAATAGCGTCTGTCTAAGCATTCGGTAATTATATAGCTTATATTTTGCATCATACTATAGCATTTTTCTAAATTGGCGCAAATGGTCTGCGTGATTTGTTTTCATAGCTGTTGTATCAGTTGTGTGACACTGTGATACATTTAGTGCTTTTTGTGGATATAGTGTAATCAACATGAGTGATACAGAGGAAGAGCATTCTGAACTAAGATATTTCTACAAGGTATCCTACAATTCAGCCCCTACCTCAATGTCTTCCAGAAGACAAAATCGTACATTAACAAGCATTTTTCAGCAGTGGACTTACATTTCTGGAAATGTATCGTTAAAGATTTTTGTACCTTTTTAGTAATTTAAGCTGAAGGATATTTACTTGAATTTCGGCTACTTTTCCCACGTGAGTCAGTTTAGAATATTGTTAGTCATACTATGATTAGTTTTTCTTTAAATAAATATTGTAACTATAAGGTACTGAAACAACAGAATAAGTTAAGAATTATTTTTTCTCAATAATGATAATGATTTTTTTATGTTATTTTCTATCAATATAATTATATATTATATCATAAGCTTGCATTGCTTTTAATTTCTTCCGTAATAGTTAGGTATTATCGTAATCATTAGTCCAAACCATTCTATGTCCAAACAAAATTGGCTTTATTATTTTTTCTAGAAAAAATTGTTGACACTACTTAATGCAAACCGCATGTCTTTAAAAGTAAATAGCATAAAATTACTACCAAAAGGAAAATTACACCAGAATCCATTTACTATTATGATAGCGGAGCTCTCAAACCTTAAAATCGTTCCCCTGTAAAATTTGCAAAATTGGACATAGTATAGTCTGGTTTTAAGGCAACGATATAGCATTTTTCCACATTTATGTTGAAAAATGCCGATCAGCACTGTACCTATATGAAAAAATATGTACCTGTACTTTTGAGCTAGAATATATTACGTTCACCGGTGCATCATTGTTTATATTCTATTCATAACTACTTACATAATTGTTGAATGCATCAGTCACTTACTTATATGCATGCATATCAAAGCGTGACTAAGAGAATTCAATCGATTCAAAACGCATGTGTACGCTTGGTATGTGGAATACCTGGAACACAGTATGGATCATCCACATACTTGAAATAGGTTGGATGACAATGAGGTAACAACGTCTGCTGCATCGCTTAGTTCTATTCCACAAAACAATAAAAACTAAAATTCAAAGGAAAATACATGGAAAAATCATATACAGGGCCCCTCCCCACAGAACTGTTATTTTTCACAGTTCATTCACGTATTGCATTAATATATTATAGTAATGAAGGACTCCCCATTACCTTTCAAAAATTACCTTCGTCATGTCCTACTCTTTATCCAAACATTACCTTTCAAGATAAAGGAATAAGAAGAATATACTTTATATAACAATTGTCATTTGATTGTGGAAAAATTTAGCTGTTCAACTCCGAACACTCAACCACAAAAGCTGCAATGTAATCGATGCGACTTTTACATATAATAAAAAAAATGACAAACCATGAACGGGTAAGTGAAAACTTAAAGCAACCTATCCAAAAATACACGAAAAAATTTTTATAGAATTGAAAAAGGGAATATAGACAAAACCAGAAAAGTGGCAAGCAAAAAAGCAAAACACAAGTGGATTACATTTTGCAAACTGCTGTCGATGATAAGTCCGGAACCAGTTTTGAGTTTCAGTCTCGTTTAACAAACATCGAAAATTTCAGATCTTCGGGTTTGCCTAAAAAATCGAAAATCTCTATTTGGCTATCAATTAAGATGAAACCTCCAGTTCTGGATAACTTGATGGTGCTGATTATAAATCCGGCCTCAGTTTTGAGTTTGAGTCTCGTTTGACGAAAATCAAGTTTGCAGTTCCTTCAGATCTTCGGGCTTGCCTAAAAAATCGAAAATCTCTATTTGGCTATCAATTAAGATGAAACCTCATGTTTTGGATAATTTGAGGGTGCTGATTATAAATCCGGCCGCAGCTTTGAGTTTCAGTCTTGTTTGACGAAAATCAAAAATTTGCAGTTCTTTCAGATCTTCGGATTTGCCTAAAAAATCTAAAATCTCTGTTTGGCTATCAATTAAGATGAAACCTCGTATTCTGGATAACTTGAGGGTGCTGATTATAAATCCGGCCGCAGTTTTGAGCCTCAGTCTCGTTTGACGAAAATAAAAAATTTGCAGATCCTTCAGATCTTCGGGTTTGCCTAAAAAAATTGAAAATCTCTATTTGGCTATCAATTGAGATGAAACCTCGTGTTTTGGATAATTTGAGGGTGCTGATTATAAATCCGGCCGCAGTTTTGAGTTTCAGTCTCGTTTGACGAAAATAAAAAATTTGCAGATCCTCGGGTTTGCCTAAAAAATCGGCAATCTCTATTTGGCTATCAATTGAGATGAAACCTCGTATGTTGGATAATTTGAGGGAGCTGATTATAAATCCGGTCGCAGTTTTGAGCTTCATTCTCGTTTGACGAAAATCAAAAATTTGCAGTTCCTTCAGATCTTCGGGTTTGCCTAAGAAATCGAAAATTTCTATTTGACTGTCAGTTAAGATGAAACCTCCTGTTTTGGATAATTTGAGGGTGCTAATTATAAATCCGGCCGCAGTTTTGAGTTTCAGTCTCGTTTGATGGAAATCAAAAATTTGCAGATCCTTCAGAGCTTCGGGTTTGCCTAAAAAGTCAAAAATCTCTATTTGGATATCAATTACGGTGAAACCTCCTGTTTTGGATAATTTGAGGGTGCTTATTATAAATCCGGCCGCAGTTTTGTGTTTCAGTCTCGCTTGACGAAAATAAAAAATTTGCAGATCCTTCAGATCATCGGGTTTGCCTAAAAAATCGAAAATATCTATTTGGCTATCTATTAAGGTGAAACCTCATGTTTTGGATAATTTGAGGGTGCTGTTTATAAAATCCGGCCGCAGTTTTGAGTTTCAGTCTCGTTTGACGAAAATAAAAAATTTGCAGATCATCGGGTTTGCCTAAAAAATCGAAAATCTCTATTCGGCTATCAATTAAGATGAAACCTCCTGTTTTGGATAATTTGAGGGTGCTGATTATAAATCCGGCCGCAGTTTTGAGTTTCAGTCTCGTTTGACGAAAATAAAAAATTTGCAGATCCTTCAGATCTTCGGGTTTGCCTAAAAAATCGAAAATCTCTATTTGGCTATCAATTAAGATGAAACCTCATGTTTTGGATAATTTGAGGGTGCTGATTATAAATCCGGCCGCAGCTTTGAGTTTCAGTCTTGTTTGACGAAAATAAAAAATTTGCAGTACTTTCAGATCTTCGGATTTGCCTAAAACATCTAAAATCTCTGTTTGGCTATCAATTAAGATGAAACCTCGTGTTCTGGATAACTTGAGGGTGCTGGTTATAAATCCGGTCGCTGTTTTGAGTTCCAGTCTCGTTTGACGAGAATCAAAAATTTGCAGTTCCTTCAGATCTTCGGGTTTGCCTGAAAAATGGAAAATTTCTATTTGGCTGTCAATTAAGATGAAACCTCCTGTTTTGGATAATTTGAGGGTATTAATTATAAATCTGGCCGCAGTTTTTGGTTTCAGTCTCGTTTGACGAAAATCAAAAATTTGCAGGTCTTTCAGGTCTTCGGGTTTTCCTAAAACATCGAAAATCTTTATTCAACTATCTATTACGGTGAAACCTTGTATTTTGTATAATTTGGGGATGCTCGTTACAAATACGCATGTAGTTTCTGAATTGAAGTCTCCTTTGACGAAAATAGATAAGTTCAGTTCTTCAGGTTTGCAAGGTACTGCTTAGGTACTCCTATTCCTATAAATCTACCGATTTTACAACATGGTTAGCTTATGCTCATTTATCCCACCATATATAATGCCAGTATTATTATTCGGTATTTGCATGTCGTACAGTAGAAGGATATTGCAGCCTTTCATGTTTCCACATTACATAAACGTCTTACCTATAAGAATGGCTATAAACACCCCGCTAACTTACTGCATACTCGACGGAAGCTTATAGCTGCACTGCAGTAAATGAAAATAAGAAATTTGCAGATCCTTCAGATCTTCGGATTTGCCTAAAAAATCGAAAATCTCTATTTGGCTATCAATTAAGATGAAACCTCGTAAATACGAGGTAGATAAGCTGACGGTGTTGATTATCAATCCGACCGCAGTTTTGAGTTTCAGTCTCGTTTGACGAAAATCAAAAATTTGCAGATCCTTCAGATCTTCGGGTTTGCCTGAAAAGTCGAAAATCTCTAGTTGGCTATCAGTTAAGACGAAACCTCCTGTTTTGGACAATTTGAGAGTGCTAATTATAAATCCGGCCGCAGTTTTGAGTTTCAGTCTTGTTTGATGAAAATCAAAAATTTGCAGGTTCTTCAGATCTTCGGGTTTGCCTAAAAAATCGAAAATCTCCATTTGGCTATCAATTAAGATGAAACCTCGTGTTATGGATAACTTGAGGGTGCTGATTATAAATCCGGCCGCAGTTTTGAGTTTCGGTCTCGTTTGACGAAAATCAAAAATTTGCAGATCCTTCAGATCTTCGGGTTTGCCTAAAAAATCGAAAATCTCTATTTGGCTATCAATTAAGATGAAATCTCATGTTTTACATAACTTGAGGGTGCTGATTATAAATCCGGTCGCAGTTTTGAGTTTCAGTCTCGTTTCACGAAAATCAAAAATTTGCAGATCCTTCAGATCTCCGGGTTTGCCTAAAAGTCGAAAATCTCTATTTGGCTATCAATTAAGATGAAACCTCGTGTTTTGGATAACTTGAGGGTGCTGATTATAAGTCCGGCCGCAGTATTGAGTTTCAGTCTCGTTTGACGAAAATAAAAAATGTGCAGAGTCTTCGGATCTTCCGGTTTGCCTAAAAAATCGAAAATCTCTATTTGGCTATCAATTAAGATGAAACCTCCTGTCTTGGATAATTTGAGGGTGCTGATTATAAATCCAGCCGCAGTTTTGAGTTTCAGTGTCGTTTGACGAAAATAAAAAATTTGCAGGTTCTTCAGATCTTCGGGTTTGCCTAAAAAATCGAAAATCTCTATTTGGCTATCTATTAAGATGAAACCTCGTGTTTTGGATCATTTGAGGGTGCTGATTATAACTCCGGTCGCAGTTCTGAGTTTCACTCTCATTTGACGAAAATAATAAATTTGCAGATCCTTCAGATCTTCGGGTTTGCCTAAAAATCGAAAATCTCTATTTGGCTATCAATTAAGATGAAACCTCGTGTCTTACATTACTTGAGGGTGCTGATTATAAATCCGGTCGCAGTTTTGAGTTTCAGTCTCGTTTCACGAAAATCAAAAATTTGCAGATCCTTCAGATCTTCGGGTTTGCCTAAAAATCGAAAATCTCTATTTGGCTATCAATTAAGATGAAACCTCGTGTTTTGGATAACTTGAGGGTGCTGATTATAAGTCCGGCCGCAGTATTGAGTTTCAGTCTCGTTTGACGAAAATAAAAAAATTGCAGTATCTTCAGATCTTCGGGTTTGCCTAAAAAATCGAAAATCTCTATTGGGCTATCAATTAAGATGAAACCTCGTGTTTTAGATAACTTGAGGGTGCTGATTATAAATTCGGCCGCAGTTTTGAGCTTCAGTCTCGTTTCACGAAGATCAAAAATTTGCATATCCTTCAGATCCTCGGGTTTGCCCGAGGGTTTGCCTAAAAATCGAAAATTTCTATTTGGCTGTCAATTAAGATGAGACCTCCTGCTTTGGATAATTTGAGGGTGCTGATTATAAATCCGGCCGCAGTTTTGAGTTTCGGTCTCGTTTGACGAAAATCAAAAATTTGCAGATCCTTCAGATCTTCGGGTTTGCCTAAAAAATCGAAAATCTCTATTTGGCTATCAATTAAGATGAAATCTCATGTTTTACATAACTTGAGGGTGCTGATTATAAATCCGGTCGCAGTTTTGAGTTTCAGTCTCGTTTCACGAAAATCAAAAATTTGCAGATCCTTCAGATCTCCGGGTTTGCCTAAAAGTCGAAAATCTCTATTTGGCTATCAATTAAGATGAAACCTCGTGTTTTGGATAACTTGAGGGTGCTGATTATAAGTCCGGCCGCAGTATTGAGTTTCAGTCTCGTTTGACGAAAATAAAAAATGTGCAGAGTCTTCGGATCTTCCGGTTTGCCTAAAAAATCGAAAATCTCTATTTGGCTATCAATTAAGATGAAACCTCCTGTCTTGGATAATTTGAGGGTGCTGATTATAAATCCAGCCGCAGTTTTGAGTTTCAGTCTCGTTTGACGAAAATAAAAAATTTGCAGGTTCTTCAGATCTTCGGGTTTGCCTAAAAAATCGAAAATCTCTATTTGGCTATCTATTAAGATGAAACCTCGTGTTTTGGATCATTTGAGGGTGCTGATTATAACTCCGGTCGCAGTTCTGAGTTTCACTCTCATTTGACGAAAATAATAAATTTGCAGATCCTTCAGATCTTCGGGTTTGCCTAAAAATCGAAAATCTCTATTTGGCTATCAATTAAGATGAAACCTCGTGTCTTACATTACTTGAGGGTGCTGATTATAAATCCGGTCGCAGTTTTGAGTTTCAGTCTCGTTTCACGAAAATCAAAAATTTGCAGATCCTTCAGATCTTCGGGTTTGCCTAAAAATCGAAAATCTCTATTTGGCTATCAATTAAGATGAAACCTCGTGTTTTGGATAACTTGAGGGTGCTGATTATAAGTCCGGCCGCAGTATTGAGTTTCAGTCTCGTTTGACGAAAATAAAAAAATTGCAGTATCTTCAGATCTTCGGGTTTGCCTAAAAAATCGAAAATCTCTATTGGGCTATCAATTAAGATGAAACCTCGTGTTTTAGATAACTTGAGGGTGCTGATTATAAATTCGGCCGCAGTTTTGAGCTTCAGTCTCGTTTCACGAAGATCAAAAATTTGCATATCCTTCAGATCCTCGGGTTTGCCCGAGGGTTTGCCTAAAAATCGAAAATTTCTATTTGGCTGTCAATTAAGATGAGACCTCCTGTTTTGGATAATTTGAGGGTGCTGATTATAAATCCGGCCGCAGTTTTGAGTTACAGTCTCGTTTGACGAAAATAAAAAATTTGCAAATCCTTCAGATCTTCGGGTTTGCCTAAAAAATCGAAAATCTCTATTTGGCTGTCAATTAAGGTGAAACCTCCTGTTTTGGATAATTTGAGGGTATTGATTATAAATCTGGCCGCAGTTTTTAGTTTCAGTCTCGTTTCACGAAAATCAAAAATTTGCAGATCTTCGGGTTTGCCTAAAAATCGAAAATTTCTATTTGGCTGTCAATTAAGATGAGACCTCCTGTTTTGGATAATTTGAGGGTGCTGATTATAAATCCGGCCGCAGTTTTGAGTTACAGTCTCGTTTGACGAAAATAAAAAATTTGCAAATCCTTCAGATCTTCGGGTTTGCCTAAAAAATCGAAAATCTCTATTTGGCTATCGATTAAGATGAAACCTCCTGCTTTGGATAATTTGAGGGTATTGATTATGAATCTGGCCGCAGTTTTGAGTTTCAACCTCGTTTGACGAAAATCAAAAATTTGCAGGTCTTTCAGGTCTTCGGGTTTTCCTAGAGCATCGAAAATCTTTATTCAACTATCTATTACGGTGAAACCTTGTGTTTTGTATAGTTTGAAGATGCTCGTTACAAATACGCATGTAGTTTCTGAATTGAAGTCTCCTTTGACGAAAATAGAAAGGTTCAGTTCTTCAAATTTGCAAGGTACTGCTTACTCGTATTCCTATAAATCTACGATTTTACCACATGGTTAGCTTATGCTCATCTATCTCCCTCTATATAATGCCAGTATTATGATTCGGTATTTGCATGTCGTACAGTAGAAGGATATTGCAGCCTTTCATGTTTCCACATTACATAAACGTCTTACCTATAAGAATGGCTACAAACACCCCGCTAACTTACTGCATACTCGACGGAGGCTTATAGCTGCACTGCAGTAAATGAAAATAAGAAATTTGCAGATCCTTCAGATCTTCGGATTTGCCTAAAAAATCGAAAATCTCTATTTGGCTATCAATTAAGATGAAACCTCGTATTTTAGATAAGTTGAGGGTGTTGATTATCAATCCGGCCGCAGTTTTGAGTTTCAGTCTCGTTTGACGAAAATCAAAAATTTGCAGATCCGATCTTCGGGTTTGCCTAAAAAGTCGAAAATCTCTATTTGGCTATCAATTAAGGCGAAACCTCCTGTTTTGGACAATTTGAGGGTGCTAATTGTAAATCCGGCCGCAGTTTTGAGTTTCAGTCTTGTTTGACGAAAATAAGAAATTTGCAGGTTCTTCAGATCTTCGGGTTTGCCTAAAAATCGAAAATCTCCATTTGGCTATCAATTAAGATGAAACCTCCTGTCTTGGATAATTTGAGGGTGCTGATTATAAATCCGGCCGCAGTTTTCAGTTTCAGTCTCGTTTGACTAAAATAAAAAAATTGTGTCTTTGGGTTTGCCTAAAAAATCGAAAATCTCTATTTGTCTATCTATTAAGATGAAACCTCGTGTTTTGGATAATTAGAGGGTGCTGATTATAAATTCGGCCGCAGTTCAGAGCTTCAGTCTCGTTTGACGAAAATAAAAAATTTGCAGATCCTTCAGATCTTCGGGTTTGCCTAAAAAATAAAAACTCTCTATTTGTCTATCTATTAAGATGAAACCTCGTGTTTTAGATAACTTGAGGGTGCTGATTATAAACCCGGCCGCAGTTTTGAGTTTCAGTCTCGTTTGACGAAAATAAAAAATCTGCAGATCCTTCAGATCTTCGGGTTTGCCTAAAAAATCGAAAATCTCTATTTGGCTATCAATTGAGTTGAAACCTCGTGTTTTGGATAATTTGAGGGTGCTGATTATAAATCCAGCCGCAGTTTTGAGTTATAGTCTCGTTTGACGAAAATCAAAAATTTGCAGATCCTCAGATCTTCGGGTTTGCCTGAAAAATCGAAAATCTCTATTTGGCTATCAATTAAGATGAAACCTCGTGTTTTGGATAATTTGAGGGTATTGATTATAAATCTGGCCGCAGTTTTCAGTTTCAGTCTCGTTTGACGAAAATCAAAAATTTGCAGGTCTTTCAGGTCTTCGGGTTTTCCTAAAACATCGAAAATCTTTATTCAACTATCTATTATGGTGAAACCTTGTGATTTGTATAACTCGAGGATAGTCGTTACAAATACGCATGTAGTTTCTGAATTGAAGTCTCCTTTGTCGAAAATAGAAAAGTTCAGTTCTTCAGGTTTGCAAGGTGCTGCTTACTCCTATTCCTATAAATCTGCCGATTTTACCACATGGTTAGCTTATGCTCATTTATCTCCCTCTATACAGGGTTACTGGTAACTCGACCACTTTCCTGCAGGAAGTGATAGAGGGACTTAAATGCAACAGATTTAACCCCCCATACGTAATTCCGAAAACCGATAGTTTTCGAGATAATTAACATTTAATGTTTTTCAACGATATGTCCAAATTTCCACACTACATCCCAAATTTAGAAGAAACTCTGTTGTCGATTTTAGTAATTTCCAGTTTAGATTTTTACTGACACATACGCAAATCTAATTTAGTATTTAAATATGTAAAAATACTAAACAGTTTCAAACTACATACAATTATTTAAAAAATAAAGAACAAAATTTTTACATTCACCGTGAAAGAAAATTTTTACACAACCGGTCAAACAAATTATTGTAAAAACTTCCTTATCTGATGGCCTATTCCAAGAACAAGAATGACAGTATAACCACAAGTAACTATTTAACAAAATTTATCAACATAGTACAGAATCATCAACAACATGATATTCCAGCATAATGGTTGTCCAGCACATTACCGTATCACAATTCGGCAGTTGTTGGACAACACATACCTGAACAAATGGATAGGGACGGGTGAACCCATCCCATGGCCTGCGCGGAGCCCAGATCTGACACCTCTTGATTTTTGCGTCTGGGGTCACATGAAGGCATTGGTTTACGAGACTCCAGTTAATACTGCTGACGAACTAAGGCAAAAAATTATCAATGCGGCGGAGGAGATGAAACGAACTTTTTCAACACGAGTTACAAAAACCGAAGTGAGGAAGCGGATCCGTACTTGTATCCGAAATCAAGGGCAACACATTGAGCAAGATCTCTAGAAACTTTGGGTGGATTTAATTTGTTTTACTTGGATAAAATCATCGACCGCATTTGCAAACATTTTAGTATGTAACTGAGTTATCAATGATTGTACTGTCATTCGTTCTTTTTGAATAGGGGATTTTTATTCATTGCTGTTTATAATCTTTCTGAAAAGATTATTAGGTAGGAAAGTTTTTTTAGCGATTTGTTCAACCGTATGTATAATTTTTTTCAGCTAGATAATTTTCTTTCACGGTGAATGTAAAAACTTTGTTCTTCATTTTTTAAATAATTGTATGTAGTTTGAAACTGTTTAGTATTTTGAAACATTTTAATACTAAGTTAGGTTTGTGTATGTGTTAGTTAAATACTAAAATAAAAATTATCAGAATCAACAACAGGTTTTTTTCTTAGTTTAGGATCTAGTGTCGAAATTTGGACATTTGGTTGAAAAACATTAAATGTTAATTATCTCGAAAACTATCGGTTTTCGGAATTACGTATGGGGGGTTAAATCTATTACATTTGAGTCCCTCTATCACCTCTTGCAGGAAAGTGGTCGAGTTACCAGTAACCCTGTATAATGCCAGTATTATGATTCGGTATTTGCATGTCGTACAGTAGAAGGATATTGCAGCCTTTCATGTTTCCACATTACATAAACGTCTTACCTATAAGAATGGCTATAAACACCCCGCTAACTTACTGCATACTCGACGGAAGCTTATAGCTGCACTGCAGTAAATGAAAATAAGAAATTTGCAGATCCTTCAGATCTTCGGATTTGCCTAAAAAATCGAAAATCTCTATTTGGCGATCAATTAATATGAAACCTCGTATTTTAGATAAGTTGAGGGTGTTGATTATCAATCCGGCCGCAGTTTTGAGTTTGAGTCTCGTTTGACGAAAATAAAAAATTTGCAGGTCCTTCAGATCTTCGGGTTTGCCTAAAAAATCGAAAATCTCTATTTGGCTATCAATTAAGATGAAACCTCCTGTCTTGGATAATTTGAGGGTGCTAATTATAAATCCGGCCGCAGTTTTGAGTTTCAGTCTCGTTTGACGAAAATAAAAAATTTGCAGGTTCTTCAGATCTTCGGGTTTGCCTAAAAAATCGAAAATCTCTGTTTGGCTATCAATTAAGATGAAACCTCCTGTCTTGGATAATTTGAGGGTGCTGATTATAAATCCGGCCGCAGTTTTGAGTTTCAGTCTCGTTTGACGAAAATAAAAAATTTGCAGATCCTCCAGATCTTCGGGTTTGCCTAAAAAATCAAAAATCTCTATTTGGCTATCAATTAAGATGAAACCTCGTGTTTTACATTACTTGAGGGTGCTGATTATAAATCCGGTCGCAGTTTTGAGTTTCAGTCTCGTTTCACGAAAATAAAAAATCTGCAGATCCTTCAGATCTTCGGGTTTGCCTAAAAAATAGAAAATCTCTGTTTGGCTATCAATTAAGATGAAACCTCCTGTCTTGGATAATTTGAGGGTGCTGATTATAAATCCGGCCGCAGTTTTGAGTTTCAGTCTTGTTTGATGAAAATAAAAAATTTGCAGGTTCTTCAGATCTTCGGGTTTGCCTAAAAAATCGAAAATCTCTATTTGGCTATAAATTAAGGTGAAACCTCCTGTCTTGGATAATTTGGGGGTGCTGATTATAAATCCGGCCGCAGTTTTGAGTTTCAGTCTCGTTTGACGAAAATAAAAAATTTGCAGATCCTCCAGATCTTCGGGTTTGCCTAAAAAATCAAAAATCTCTATTTGGCTATCAATTAAGATGAAACCTCGTGTCTTACATTACTTGAGGGTGCTGATTATAAATCCGGTCGCAGTTTTGAGTTTCAGTCTCGTTTCACGAAAATCAAAAATTTTCAGATCCTTCAGATCTTCGGGTTTGCCTAAAAATCGAAAATCTCTATTTGGCTATCAATTAAGATGAAACCTCGTGTTTTGGATAACTTGAGGGTGCTGATTATAAGTCCGGCCGCAGTATTGAGTTTCAGTCTCGTTTGACGAAAATAAAAAAATTGCAGTATCTTCAGATCTTCGGGTTTGCCTAAAAAATCGAAAATCTCTATTGGGCTATCAATTAAGATGAAACCTCGTGTTTTAGATAACTTGAGGGTGCTGATTATAAATCCGGCCGCAGTTTTGAGCTTCAGTCTCGTTTCACGAAAATCAAAAATTTGCAGATCCTTCAGATCCTCGGGTTTGCCCGAGGGTTTGCCTAAAGATCGAAAATTTCTATTTGGCTGTCAATTAAGATGAGACCTTCTGTTTTGAATAATTTGAGGGTGCTGATTATAAATCCGGCCGCAGTTTTGAGTTACAGTCTCGTTTAACGAAAATAAAAAATTTGCAAGTCCTTCAGATCTTCGGGTTTGCCTAAAAAATCGAAAATCTCTATTTGGATATCAATTAAGATGAAACCTCGTGTTTTGGATAACTTGAGGGTGCTGATTATAAGTCCGGCCGCAGTATTGAGTTTCAGTCTCGTTTGACGAAAATAAAAAAATTGCAGTATCTTCAGATCTTCGGGTTTGCCTAAAAAATCGAAAATCTCTATTGGGCTATCAATTAAGATGAAACCTCGTGTTTTAGATAACTTGAGGGTGCTGATTATAAAGCCGGCCGCAGTTTTGAGCTTCAGTCTCGTTTCACGAAAATCAAAAATTTGCAGATCCTTCAGATCCTCGGGTTTGCCCGAGGGTTTGCCTAAAGATCGAAAATTTCTATTTGGCTGTCAATTAAGATGAGACCTTCTGTTTTGAATAATTTGAGGGTGCTGATTATAAATCCGGCCGCAGTTTTGAGTTACAGTCTCGTTTAACGAAAATAAAAAATTTGCAAGTCCTTCAGATCTTCGGGTTTGCCTAAAAAATCGAAAATCTCTATTTGGATATCAATTAAGATGAAACCTCGTGTTTTGGATAATTTGAGGGTATTGATTATAAATCTGGCCGCAGTTTTGAGTTTCAGTCTCGTTTGATGAAAATAAAAAAATTTGCAGGTCTTTCAGGTCTTCGGGTTTTCCTAAAACATCGAAAATCTTTATTCATCTATCTATTACGGTGAAACCTTGTGTTTTGTATAACTTGAGGATGCTCGTTACAAATAGCATGTAGTTTCTGAATTGAAGTCTCCTTTGACGAAAATAGAAAAGTTCAGTTCTTCAGTTTTGCAAGGTACTGCTTACTCCTATTCCTATAAATCTGCCGATTTTACCACATGGTTAGCTTATGCTCATTTATCTCACCATATATAATGCCAGTATTATTATTCGGTATTTGCATGTCGTACAGTAGAAGGATATTGCAGCCTTTCATGTTTCCACATTACATAAACGTCTTACCTATAAGAATGGCTATAAACACCCCGCTAACTTACTGCATACTCGACGGAAGCTTATAGCTGCACTGCAGTAAATGAAATACTTTAACAGATTGCTGACTCCGATGTAGCAGTGTTGCCAACAGTAAAAAATATTTTCCGCCACGTACAGGTAGATTGGATTATTTTCCGCTAAACATACTATATATTTTGTTTTACTGATGGTGTCGTCCCAGGTCAAACATAAATTTAATGGTGCCAAACAAAAAAGTACACATGTTCCTTTAAAAGGGTTTTCCCCACTCGCGTCGCAAATATTGCCACACTTCGGACCAAAACTTAATTCTGTCAGTAGTATTTTCCCATTTAACAAAATTTAAGTTGGTGTATTGCTTTTCAATCAAACCTATAATGTTTTCGGGCATGTTTATATTCTGTAGCAGACTAACACCCGTATGCACCGTAAGTCAATCGCGCGATTAGTTACGTAAACCTGGATTAGATTACTTGTTTACTATGCACCGCAAACTGACAATTTTGACACTGTCACTGTCAAAACAATCTTACCAATACAACCTTGCCGTATCTCCAATCTGGATTAATCTCTTGACGGTGCATGGCTGGATGCCAAAGATTAGCAAAACGCGATTAGGGAACTAGGATTAGAATCGCCAAACGGTGCATACGGGTGTTAATAGTTTTTCATTATCTTTTTGTTGCTTTGGTACACTTTGGGCCAAAGTTAATATTTTTCTAAATGTTTTATATTATCCGGCAAACGTTGTTTTAACTGGTTGCACAAATCGATCTGGAAATCGCGACATCTTTCTCTTACTGTTTTTTCATCAGCAGCTGTTATATGTTTGTTTTGAACTAATTCATTTATCTTTTTTCAAACTGGATGCCCAAATATGGTTTAGGATTTAAATAGGTTCTTTTGTATATCTTTCTCCATATTTTCTACTTCCCAGTCTGGCAGAAAGCTTGCAAATTAGATTTTTCTCATATGTCTAGTTATCGTTTACTTATCTGAAAATTAATAAGCTAAAATCAGTTCTCAAACTACTGATAATGTTCGTGTCGGCAATACTCTAAATCCGACTTAATGCATTTTACGAATTTACAACATGTCTGTTAAGACATTTTGACTATGATGATGAAAATCAGCTAAGAAAATCTCATAATCCGTCAAAAATTCCGCTATCCGCTATCGCCAATTTTGTCCGCTAAATTTAAACCAAATTCCGTCAAATCTAGCGGAAATTCCGCTAAGTTGGCAACACTGCGATGTAGTTTTATTGCAGACCGTAAATCGTCTCCTATTTTCAAACCTCCACCAGTGTGCTACACACTTGTGGTCTGCAGCGTTGATATAATCTATGGCTACTTTCGCACAAAACAAATGAAGGAAATCCAGTTAGTTGCTCGCCTAAAAATACTTCTGAATCAAGAGATAGATGCTGTCTCCCAAAAAAGCCCTAACCTATTTCTGGAATTTGTCGTGTTGTTGAGGCAAGTGCACCCGGGCTTTGTTGCCACTTCGTTTATCAATTATCATAAGGCACGTAGCTTCTTTTTGCGATATTTTTTTATGTATGTCTTAAGAATTAAAAGGGGTGTTACACGTACAAGCAAATACGCGTACTTATGGTTCGATGACCTTTTTCGCCTGTGTGTCACCGTAAGTACGCGTACTTTAAAACCGTCGCGCAAACCGCCGGCGATCCAACTGGTTTAAAATCTTGCCCGTAGCTTGTCTCAACTCGTACTGCGAGCCGCGAGCCACCACTTTGTTTTGGCAGGCCATCGATGCGCAACGCTTGTTGTGTTTGGCGTTTGTTAAAAGTTTTGCTTAATCAGGAAAATTATCAAAATGAGTGATTTAAGCTTCACGTGTGTCACCGACGTCGAGCCGAGTAAGTTCGCGAACTTAAAAACCGCGTAGGGTAGGGTATAGCGTACGAACTTGAGAATCCATGAAAATACGTATTCTCGTGTTAGCGGTTTTCCATGTATTTGTGTCTAACCGACCGGTGGCCTATTCATAGTGTGAAGTTACCTTTATACTTACTTTTATTCAAATAGGAAGTTGAAGAAGAAAGCTGGCGCTAGGTCAATTCGGTAGACTTGTTTTGATATCGTGTTTGGTTGTTAAATTACAGACATTTGAAAAATGTATCAGTTTGCATTGCGAGATTTTTTGCATACCAAAGAACTTTTTTGAAATATTCGCTCTGAATTGGCATTCATTAAGAGCAAGTTATAGTACATACATGAGAGCTGTTTGCAATGGTTCAGCTGAACTGAACTGAGAAAAATATCAGCATGAAGAAAAAGGACGGTTCTAGAGAAATGTCGAAGTATTTTTTGAAATTTCCTAATAGACAATTAGTAAGAAAATGCTAAAATTGACGTCCTTCTTCGGTCTCTTTAATCACCCTGTATAAAATTATTCTGAAATCTATTTTGACATTTCTCTAGATTGAAGTTTTAAGAAAACGCAAATAAGGTTTTTGTGCCAAAAATTATTAATATAAAGTGTCAAAAATGGTTACAGCTAGAGCCTTGCATTGAACGATCGCGCGCCTATTGGGACACAGATAAAGGCGCCACCAATACAAAAGTATGTAAACTACAGTTTATGAATGAGCTGAAGTTCATTCATTTCTGGAATGAGATAGATATTGTTTCGGGCATCAACTAAATTTGTACTCCGTGGTTTTGGGTGACTTATTGATATACACTGCAGGTCAAAAGCTAGGAACTTCTAAAATTTAAACAAATCGCGGTAATTGGTTTTGAGCAGTTGTCATTTTCAGGATTACTGCAAAATCTTACAATTTTCAACCAGATTTGTAAGTAATTAAAATTTAAGTTGCTGGCAGGCCCAAGTCTAGAGTCTTGGGCTGACACTTTTTTGCGTCGCGAATAGAAATTACATTTTTTACTTTGTAACATAAATTGATAAAAACCTTGTATTTTCATTAACATTTATTCATTCCAGAAGTCATGTTCCTTTGCTAAGTTCTCCACTTTCATGATTTTTTGTGCTCAGATGGCAAAGTAGCAATAGTAACTTTTTGTGACATGGAACTGCCACTGAACTTGATAAAACCAATAATTGTGGTTTCTCTTTAACGCACCATTTTTCATCCAAAAAGTCATTCTTCTTCTCTCAATACCTCCTTCATCATGTGTCATATATCAGGAAATATAGACACCATCTTGGTGTGGCAGAATTAGAGCTCATATAGGCATCTATTATAGTCCGCAATTAATACTCGCATTTTTTTATTAATCGCTCAACATCAGAGGTGCTATAGGCAAAAAGTATGAGACATGACAGTTTTTTTAATTTATAGTTCCAAGGGGGGAACACGTCTCCCCTATCCTATTTACGCCAATTCTGTAATACGTTTACATCTTTCAGTTTTCCAACGGCATTGGCATGTCTGAAGAACTGCTCAATGTAAAGTGAACTTCACAGAATTTAGCTGCTTTACAAATAACATAATATACGCGCATAATATTGTCATTGGTACTTGTTGTTGATTTTTAATAAATTCACCTTATTTTCCGTCTTACTTTCGCTCTTGTACATAGGATAAATTCATTTTTTGTGTGACAACTCAGTTGCGCTTATAAACAACTCTTTATTCTCATATTGTATTTATTATTATGCATATGCCTGAAATACACAGAAAAGGGTTCAACTTTGATGCCAGGCCAATGTCTATTTCTCAACGACGGCGACGGACGATCTTTTTGCACGACAGGTCCAGGGTCAGCGCCGTCAGCGAAAGCCGGTTCGGCATCACCATCACAGACCCCTCGGTTTATAAATAAGAGAGTGCGGCACCTTCAAATACTTTTTATAACTTGGTGGTATATCCTTGTAGTAGGAATAGTAAATAGGCCACGCCCCCTCTTACTCGACTTCTTACCTCAGCCCTTACCCCGCAAATGTGTTTTCCTCAAGCAGTACTATAACCTCCACTTAAGGTCTTAACTAACACTTTCTCAAATTGTATACATGTAGTTTGAAAAACAAGTGAGTTGTGCGTGTACTTGCGAAGCCGTCTTTTACATGACATGCATAATATGTATAAACGTGTATTATACCCAAGCCCGTTAGCTTATTCGAATCCGTTGGTTACTGCAGATAGAGACCATGTGTCAACGGCGTATCAAACGTTTATTTTCGCCGGTTTGTTTCAATGAACCTTTGAATAAATTAAACGAGGAGAGAAAATAAATGAAAAGAAAGGCTTCAATTGGCACGATGCGCGGAGACCAAAGACCCTTACATTCACTTCTCTCGCGGACAAGAATAACCGAACACGCAGCTTGAAAGAACATTGCCTACATGCTTGGAATTATGTTAATGGTATTTCATTGGGACAATGCTGCCGTGCACGATTCCCCTTACAAAAGGAGTGAACTGCTGAAAAAATAAACGCCCGCAACTTGCTTACTTTGACCTTTTAACTACTCTGCCGAGAAACTATCTACAAGCTGCAACGGTGGCGGTGGCTTTCCACCGTTCGCTGGAAATGTATGGACTTCGTTGTTGCTGCCGCCGTTACTGCCGACGTCCCGAGTAAAACACATTAAACTACACCAGAGTTAGGGCGTCTTGACCGTTTTTGACTTTTATGCACTCTGGCCGGTTGTTTGTTTTTGTGCGGATCGTGAGCTCATTGGATATACGGGTGAGAACGCAATGAAACCTTAAAGACCCCTACTCACACAGAGGGAAGAATACACGGGTTTGACTGCGCACTGTTACACTAAGTCAAACTTGTGGCCTGTCTTTCTCCACACACACAACGGGTAAGATCGTCAGTTTTGTGTAGAATGGCGTCATGAAGGGGTCTGATGTTGATGACAGTCGCGTGTGTAACAGTAAAAAAACAAAAACAAAATAAAAAATAAGGGTACCTAATACTTCTTCTTCTTTAGGTGCCATCCCCATTCTGGAGGTTGGCAATTATCAAGGCAATTCGAACTTTGGATACTGCCGGTCTAAATAGCTGGTTATTGGAGCTATTATATCAATCCCTCAGATTCTTCAGCCACGAATGTCTTCTCCTTCCTATTGTCCTTTTCCCTGCGATTTATCCTTCAATTATTACTTGAAGTACATGACATTTCTCCCCTCTCATGATGTATCCCAGGTACTGTAATTTTCTATTCTTTATGGTTAGCAACACTTCTCTTTGTTTTTTTCATTTTTATTAATACTGTTTCGTTTGTAACTTGTCTACCCATGATATTCTCAGAATTCGACGATATATCCACATTTCCAAACTTTCGAGGCATTGGGTATCCATTTTTTTCATTGTCTACATTTCCATCCCATAGTACAATACAGAAAATACGTAGCATCTCACAAGTCGCATCTTCAATTCCAGGCTTAGATCCCGACTATTCAGCACTTTTTTCATTTTCATGAATGTATTTCTGGCTTTCTCTATGCGTATTCTATAAAAATAAAATTCTTTCCCTTTTACTTGCACGTCTTTGGTACATAGTTGTTATTGAATAGGTAATAATAGGCAAACCCCTTAATTGTCCTAAACCCGGGTGGTACTACCTGCAATTGATAAAAAAAATGAAACTAATTGCAAACAATCGTAGGACACTAGCGCGCCGCGGTCAGATTAGTCCTAATCTTAGAGGTCCAAAGCGCGCAAAACATTTGGGATAAGAGGCAGGTATGTTGACACAAGCGCGCAGGGTGGCGCTCGTTTACTTTTGTCCTAATACTGTTGATTGAAATAAATGGCAATACGAAATAACATTGATTAGCAGCATTTTCTGTCAGCATTAAAGTCGCATTAAATTACATCACATGGTTTTTTTCTAATTTGTCGAATGCTGGTAATATTCAATGTATTTGATAATACACCGAAAGTCTATTTTAACTAACGCCCAACTTCAGAACTAGCGTGTTTATATGCTATAATTAAACTTAAGTTCTATACTTTTCTGAACCAGGCTTTGTGATTGATGAAATCTACACCTATTATTGTACAATTAGGCCAAACTTGCTTTATTCCTAAATGGATGACGATTTCAAAATCCAAATTATTTGTGAAGGGTTAAAAGATAAATTCGTTTCTCCACAATAAACTTAAAACCTAAAAAATGCGTATAACTTAATTTGTTAGGTAGTAACATAAACATTATTGGTATGTAATGACCATTTCTGAAAACGTGGATTATAAATAATTGATAGTTATTAACTATTAAGAATTAAAGGTAGGTTGTCATTAGGAACATCCAAGCTTAGGTTTCTTGCGGCGCGCAAGTGACCGGTGCGGTTAAGGCATCCTTTTTGAAAACAGTTAAAATCACATCGTGCGCGCTTATGACGGATCACCTTGCAAACTATGAAACGTGGCTCAAGTATTCGCTGGATCACTTTCGACCTAATGAGCCTTTATTGCTTTCTACGTTTCTGAAAGGGATTATAATGTACATGGAAAACGTTGTTTGACAGCGTGAGCTGGATCCTCTGTTAGCGTCTGCAATTAATTCTAGCTTAGAATAGCATCAAATACAAAGTCAGAGCGATTTGTCCACTAGAAAATACTGTTATATATTATTCAGTGATCGGTGTTTATCATTATTACTCACACAGCAGTGATCTGAATATGCGTTGGAAAACCATCGCCATATCTCAGACCAGCTGCCATTTATAAAGTGGATAATTACCGTACGGCAAGCAAAATATGTAAATTAGGGATAAATATGAAATTATTGCGCTCTGTTCTGTTTTAATTATGGCAATTCAATTGGACGGCATTTTTAAATCGCATTATTGTGGCTAATGATACATCTGCGAAAAGGTGATATAGTACAGGCATACTAGAATAATATAGTTTATCTTCCATCTATTAACTACTTCCGAAGAAGTAATATTACCTATTAACAAACAGTTTACATTATTTTTTATAACATAATAACTCGCGCTCCAGTCTGTATTCAGTTCCCTGTAAACTTTTGGTACATGGCTCTATGTATAACAGATATTTTGTTTCTTATCCAGAAGGCCTTGTGTGCGAGTCTCGGT
Source organism: Callosobruchus maculatus (assembly GCA_951848785.1). Taxonomy (NCBI): domain Eukaryota; kingdom Metazoa; phylum Arthropoda; class Insecta; order Coleoptera; family Chrysomelidae; genus Callosobruchus; species Callosobruchus maculatus. Next base: position 553,731 of record CATOUR010000007.1, read on the forward strand.
TATACTTGAGAATTGTTTTACTTACTTTACGCACCGTACATTAACAAAGACAAGTAGAGTCACTTGCCGTGCCGACTATAATGTGAGTCTCACAAATGCGAGCCGCCTCGAATTCAGAGGGGTTCCCTTCGTGCGATCTCGTTTTCTTACAGGGAATCCGACTGTACGATATTGTCGACGTCAACGGTCGACGTTCACTTTACTTATTCGGGGGTCAATAGAAATGAATTATATAGCATAGATATTATTATTCAATAAACCATTCAACACAATAACTGCAGATGCAGCTACTGGGGTGGCGAATAGCTCAAGGAGATTATAGATCATGTTTTGTCAGATAGATGTAGTAATTTGAAATGTACGATTCAAGTAGTAAGTAACAGTAACAGTCTGATCATTCATAATTTGTTGTCAATAACCTTAGGTGTAAACATAAAAGTACTTGCGACAAAATATAGAAAAGAAGTAAACAGAATAGATCATAAAAAATTCATCTCAAAATTTGAAAAGAATATTCAAACTACAGAAGTTCAATCATTTCAGGAACTAACTAACTTAAAAAAAGATTCGGAATCCAAAAAGACGGATAAGATACGTGAAAATAACGACTGGATAAATCAAGAAATTCTCGAAATGATTGAAAACCTAGTCAACATTTATAAACAAAACGTTAAAGAACCAGGAAACACGAATTTGGAAAATGAATTTAAAAAACTTGAGAATGAAGTCAATGGTACTCGTAAAATTAAAGTATTAAAAACAGATATTTTAAAAATCAATGGGAATGAGTAGGCACAGATATAAAAAAACAATGGGGCCATATACAGAGCATGTCGTCGGCACTTTTTTGTGAAATACGCGCAAAACGCTCAATAACACACAAACACTACTTATTTAGGCGCCCCGGTAGATCCGACCGATTGTATACCGTGCGCCGTGTCGTGTGTTAGGTGGTGTTAGGTGGACTGACCCTGTAAACCACAGCTGTTAGCGTTCGGCTACTGCTCGAGATCGCCGGGCGCCAGAATCCGCCAACTTGCGTAGTATCCGAGAGCACAGCTGGAAAGACCACATTGGGGGCGGAGCTTAGAGTGACCCTACTTGTCTTTGTTAATGTACGGTGATTTACAAGACACAAAGGTCAAAGGTCAGAGGTCAAATACCAAAGGTCAAAGGTCAACATACAGGTCAAGAGGTCAAGGTTGCCCCACCAGAACAATCCTAAATACCCTACTAGCTCTGATACTATAATAGCTTCAACCCAGTTAACTAGATTCACGCAATTCTGTACATCTTCGTTGGATACTGGGTTACGCAGATATTGGTGGGAATGAGTATGGAGACAAGCTTGTAAGAGGCGCGAGCATAAGCGAAACCTATACACTCTTGAAATCCTCAACAGAGAACAGGACATATACTTTGCCATCAGCCTGAAGAGACTACTCAACATATCATTTTGGACTGGGAGGTAGTTGGAGCAACAAAAAGGACATTATTTGGTGTAACGCAGCCTATAGTATTGAGAAAAAGTTCCCGGGCCTGGTCAAGGGCACAATAGGAACGGGGCCAGGCAAGTGTTGCAGTGTTGCCAGGTCAAAATTCAAGAATTCACTAGAATACGCTTAAAAAAATCACTAGAATTTCACTAGGTTGATCGTGGTTTATATTTGCTTCGCTGCCTCTGCTGATGGTGGCAGGGGGGATGGGTGTTTGTGAATGAAAATGCCGAAATACATACATTTAGTACATATATGTAAAATCAACATAAACTATGATTGGTAATTCGATACATTCATTTGGGGAGGTGGTAAGCTAATAAATTGACCATGTCCAATTCCTAATAGTTTCCTCAGAGTAACAACTGAACAGTTTCCAAGATAAATAGAATTTTGGAGGTTTTCATTAAAATGCAGACCTCCAAACGAGAACTAATGGAACATGATGTTGTTGTCGGATTTTGGAATTTTTGGTATTTCTTTTTGTATAACTGAGCAGACCGCACAGGCAGAGTCTAAATACCAGAGTACCGCGGCTGCTGTGAAATGCTTATGTTAGGGGAAGTTTGCTAACGCGAGATTTGAATGGGCCAATGCCCGCAGGCCCTTAAAAAATTACTATTACGTCATTATGGATTGAAAGAAAGTGATCATGTATCAAACACTACGCGAGATAGCTAGTGTCAAAATCAGCAAATGTTGAACAGTAAATTCAACAAACATTACAAAAAAAATAATTTATTTTAAAAAAGGCACCAAATAAATAACAAATTTGTTGTAAATATGGAAAACACAGGCAGTAAGATTGCATTTAATCTGAAATAGCATAATGAATTTCTGAGAATAAAAAGTTTCAACAGAGCATTCGGCAAAAACTTGGCATCGGATTTCTAATTTTTGTTATGGGTACTTGAATAGTCTGCTGAATACATGATAATCAGTCATAAAAAGCGATAGGTGAGGATAACCAAAACTTCGGTATAGGGTCTCAAAATTGTATAATTTTAATAGAAAAATTCAAGTTTTCGTTTAAAATGGATTCGTCTTAAAAAATTGCTATCTAATCAAGCAAACATGCATGCTGTATTATAAGATCAAGATACTAAAAATAATAAAATGTGTGACGCAATAAGTCAGTGTGAAAAAATCACTAGAACATGACATTTCTATAAAAGTTTTCACTAAACCACTAAATTACAAAAAAATCACTAGATCTAGTGAAGTTTCACTAGACCTGGCAACTGTGACGTGTTGTAACCGATCTTTGGTCACTTACTAGTAATATATCCTATTTTCACGCCCCTCATCTCTTATGGATGGTACACCCATGGTCATTTTCGCAACTATCTCTGATATGGCGACATAGTCCTGCAATGAGGAGCAACAAATGAGAGGCGCAGTGTCGAATTTTATGCCCCGTTTTGAAAAACTATACGGATATCACCAAGCTCAATCGTCACATTCATTTGACTGTCGTATTTTATTTTTGTTTTTCTTGATTCTTTTTGTTTTCTGTTTCAATTCTGAATTCTTAAAAATATAATAAAATCAACCTCATTTCATATTGAGGAAGTTTTAATTTTTGTGTCTACTATTATTGTAGATACCTATTTGTTTCGACAGTATCTATTTTAGATAGCTGTCTAAAGACTGTATTAGACTACCATATTTTTGAAATCAGATTTGATTTCATTTCTTGAACTGCTCAAATAGGCTAGTGTAATACACGAAATTGTTTCAAATTGACAGATTGAACCAAAATTGAGATGGAATTTAGAACATGTTCTATTTCCAAATCATTTTTAGGCTGGGGGCCTGCGCATTTGAAACATAAATGTCATTGCGCCGGGAAAAAGGTAAACAAAAATAAGGACAGTAACCCTACTTTTTAAATTCGGTCGACTTTTCCAGAATGCTTTCTGGTACTAATATAAATTGAGAAATCCACATTCGGATGAAAGTACACCAATAAAAATAAGTAACATGTTAATCCTACGGCCCCAGCTAGTAAATCTCCACCGGACCAGAATGCCCCACGAACATTGAGATTTGAAGGATTTTGAACTGGTTATGGAGTATGAAAGCCCCCAGCCCCAAGACAGGTGCTTTTATTACTTTTGTGGCGAGTTTACCAACATTCTTGCGAGTTGTGTGGAAGCAATTGGCAATTTGAAGACAATTTAACAGGTAAGATGTTAGTATCTTTGCAATTATGTTTCATATCAATTTCATATACAATAATAGCCCTGATTATATTAAAAGTAAGGTGTAGTCCAAATTGCACTATAAAAAATTTGTTTTTAATCAGCAGATTCGGTAGATTTACTTTGTAATATTGTATTAAGTCCTACATTACATTTTGGAAGTATTAACTATTAGTTATGTACAATGTATTGTGTATCTAATATTTTGCCTCAGTGTATGGCAACATTGTCACTTTTTATTATGGTGTTTTCATATGTTTTGTTGTTTTTTCATATGGCAAAGGTCCTCGGTTAAGTAGCCACACTTGACTGCACTGAGGATAACAGAAACACATTAAGAGTAACATATTTCTTTTGATTTAAGGATTTGCTGGTCTACTGAACAGATATCTCTGCTGATAGAGGTATACGAACAATATCCCTGCTTGTACGTGGTCAAGTATGTGTACTAACACAGTAAAATCAAATGGAGTACTGATGCTATTACTGCCATTGTAGAGGCTCTGAAACCACTAAGATCTACTGTAACTGAACAAGAGGTACAGAAGAAGTTTATGGGCTTAAGGTCAACATATGCACAAGAACAGAGGAAAGTTTTAGTCACTTCGCACTAGAATGGGAGACTACGAGGTAAGAGTCTCAGCTTATCATAAATGAAGTGGTGCAGTATTGATATAACAGTGCCAAATTTCTACTTATATAATTGCACTTTGAGCCAAAGGAATAACCTGTACTTGAATATATTGTTAAATTTTGGTGCCTTAACTTCCCTATAACTCGAACCTACCTGTAAAAATTGTATGTGCATATATTAGGAAGGCTAAACTTTCAATGCAGTATTTTGTTTTCAGGCAAGTCAACAAGGAATATGAGGTTGGTCATGCTGGGATTCTATCACAGACAAGCGAACTATCAGATAGGCCTCAAATTGACTCGCTCTGCTCACAGATACCAAGTACAGGTGGTGCTCAAAAAAGAGGGGGAACAGACTGCATTAGTAACTCACCCAAGTGTATAAAAAACAACAAATACCAGCAGATGCGGAAATAAAGGTGCTGAAGAATGCTGCTGATCCAACATTGAAAACTTCTCCTCGCTCTACAGTCCACAAAGGGACAACCATTTTGCAACTCCGGATGACCATATGGCGCAGTTTATTGCATCTCAATTGAAATAAATAAAAATTTAAAATACCAAACAGAATGTATATTTTGAATTTCATATAATATTACAAGATACAAGAAAGAAAGAAAAAGTTTAATATTTGCATTATTAATTCAATTCCTTTAGCCTTATTTTGCCAAGATTTACTAAAGCTCCAAATGTATTCTCAACTGCTGTTCTAGTTCTAGACAACAAATATTTGATTACAATTGGTTCACACAGTTCTGGAACTATCAGACTTATTGTACTCGCATGGCTTTGAGCCGCTGGATGGTTTCACTGGCTAAACATCGAAGAATTGTTGCTAGCCTGAAAATGGAAATGTTTATTACTTTTTATTCATTAGGTTTACTGCTAATATTACCTATTTTCTCCTGTTATGCATTCTCACAGATGGTTATCTAGCTTGTCAAATTATGCTGAGTAGCTTACTGAAGATTTTATTATTCATTCGTAAAAAGTCCTTCTAATGATCTAGATCTTCTAGTAATAACTCTTCTCTCAACAGATGTAGCATACCTCTGCCTTCATCTCTTCTTCTCAGCCGCTTCTTTTGTCAATTTTTTCCTTTAGTAGTTAGGCTCTTAATTCGGCTGTCTACGAGTTTTTTGCAACGTAGATGGATAAATCCATGTTCTAGCATTCTCTTTTTCCATTGCCGAGGGAGTCAAGTCAAGTAATGAATTAGAATTTCAATAAACAGTAGTCGATAAACAATAAAAATGCCCAAAAAAGTTAGGTTATGATTTTATTTTGACCATTAACATTTTGACACTGACATGTTCACACAATCACAAAACATGTAATTGCAAAATACGTCATGTCAGATCTGACAACTTTGACTGTAGAGAACATCTGTGTTCGGACAGTTGACAGATAAGATGTATTCAACGAATGTAATGCGCAGAATCGCAAATCAATTCTTGAACCAAAATTGGTGTAGTGTCAAACAGACAAAATGCTGGGCCACAATTATTGAGACCATTTTTCATTTCAAATTTGGTTCAAGAAATGAAATCAAATCTGATTTCAAAAATATGGTAGTCTAGTACAGTCTTAAGGTAGGGCGCCGTGACAAAATGCCAAACTTGAAAGTGCGCCGCGGGTTGAAAAGGATTGGGAACCCCTGACCTAAAGCGTCCTGGGCTAAACGGGAAATGTTATGCTTTGGGCGAGGTCTAGATGGTAATTGTAAAAAAGTTGCTTTTGAATATTAAAACACTTTACAAGGCACCTATTATCGCGGCTCGCTCCGATGAGAGATACGTCAGAGTGAGAAGATTGTATTTATACCATTTTTTAAACGAACAATCACCGATTTCGACCAGCTCTTAACCGGCCTTAAGTATATGCAATTCACAAAGAAAATGCATCTGGAAGTGGGAGGGATCGGTTGTTATATCCTCTGCATTTAACTCGGTTGTTATATAAGAGAAGTCATCATTAGTGCTTCATAAAGGTACTCGTGCCGATGCGATGCGATGTCTGCATTGGGTGGAAAAAGCAGCTGATGTTCGTAAAAAAAATATATCGAATTACCCAAGCAGCATAAAAACGTCGTCAGTAAACTGTAGCAAAGCTCAACAAAGGTTTTTATGTATTGAGGGGCATGTACTGTTGTGTTTCAGCTGGATTTACAGGGTGTTTCATAAGTTGAGACTTTTTTCATACAGCGGATAGTACTCGCAGAAATGAGTGTTTTTTCCCAGTAACATATAAACGAAATATTTAGAGAAAACGAGATACTGACCATTAAAAAAATCCTCAATTCAAAGTCCGCCCCTGGGCAATGGCTCACCATGTCATAATATTACAACAAACAAGGCAGCGCTAGTGGTACCCGAACTGCCGATGCCGGTGAGAGAAACAGACAGTTCATCATACCGTCGCGTTGCTGTTGCTACATCTGCCGATCGGTACTTTAAAAACAACAACAATGGTGCATGCTTATAACAATAATGAACTGGTGGTCATGACTTTAATGTACGGTGAGTGTGGTCAAAATACCGCTGTGGCTTCGCGAGTGTACGCCGATCGTTTCTCTAACCGTACTCACCCTGCACTTCGTCGATTTGTCTGGCTTGCGCAAAGAGCTAGAGACACAGGATGCCTGAATCCACATCGTGGTGGTCACCCTGGAAGACCTCGACAAAATCGTGTGGTCCAAATTGAAGCAGACATCGCAAATCGTACTTTTACCTGTAACACACCTGCGACAGGACCGTGCTTACAACTTCCGTAGCTACCAAATAGTGAGTACTTGCTTGAAATTTTTTTTGTTTGCTGCTGATTCACCGTGCATTAGCTTTGCCGTTTCAAGGGCCGTTGCCTCTAAAGAGCAAAGTCCCAACTTTTAGAACACCCTGTATTGCGAGTCGCACATATTTTGCTATTTTCCATACGCATTTGTCTTGCTCAACTTTTTTATGGCAGCCTCCCGCAAAGTCTGAAAGCCTATAGCTTTGAAGAAGCGCTGCGGTGTCGGTGCACGTTAAATTTGAAATGCTGGAGGTTGTAGCCATCGGAAAACAAATTCCCCGGCAGCTCTCCACAGCGTCGAAGTTCTTCAAAAGAAGGAATGCTGGAGGAGACTGGTTCAGGAAGTATAGGGACCTCGACCTGGTAAGGATAAGCTCGCAGAGCTTCTCTAGTGTTCCTCGATCGGACGGTCCTTGGCGTTATTATCTGACAGAGCTCACTCGGACACCTTCTGTGATAGAATTTGTAAAACAGGGAGAGGTCAGCCATCCTTCTTCGATGATCCAGGCTGTGGAGGTCCTTTGTGAGGTTAGGCGTATCAGTTAGTATAATGTTCTCTTCTGGATATTATCCAGACGCTTTAGAGAGTGTTTCGGAGCGGATTCTCATACATAGGAGCAATGCTTGAATGATGGTCGCATCTGTGCCTTGTAGAGCAGCAGTAGTTGCTCTGGTGTATACAGCTTCTCACAGCGGAACAAAACTACAAGCTTCTGGGATGCTGTTTTAGCAATATTGACGACGTAGTTGTGCCAGGACATGTTATTGTTGATGACAATCCTCAAAAGCTTGACGAAAGGTGACTCGACTATTGGGTGACCCTCCATTTCCACAGTTGGTAAGCCAACGTTAGACTTCTTTGTCAGTGTTGTTACCTGAGTTTTCTGTACGTTAAGATTTGCGGACTAGATTCCCAATCCGCGACTGAGCTACAATCGTGGTGTCTTCAGTGTAGAGATAGAGTTCACAGTTGCGGGCGCAAGGGAAATTGTGTATATAAAGTGAATGAAGGATTGCTTCAAAGACCGAATCTTGAAAAACATCGGCCTTTATGGTCCGGAATGTCAAAAAGGTATTGTCAACTTTGACTTCAAATTTCACGCCTTCAAAGATGCTGAAAGTTTGAGAAGCAAAAATGAGAAGTCGTTTTGAATTAATTTATAGAGGAGGCCTTGCCAAAAGCCTTCGAAACATCCAGATGCAAGACGCTCCACCACCCTGACTGCCTGCAATTCCGTGCTATGCTCAGACCTAAACCCTAGTTGAGCGTCACGCCTTATCTGTGATCTGATCCTCTCTAGGTGCTTTACGCACCTTAAGGTCTTCAGTACGAGCCTCAAGCTCTGCTGGCGGGCAATGAGGAATCACTTCTTGTGGTTTCTTAGGTGTGCTATTTAGAGATTCTGTAGGAGAATCTTCGGAAGAGGAGTCACAAGTAGAACCATAACCGCTATAGCAATTGTTTCGTCGCAACGTCATATTTCGTCCAGTTTATTGTGTATGCTTTGTTTCTAGATGCAGTAGATATATAAATCTGAATAACCTTTCGTCAAGCTTCTGGGGATCAACATCAACAATAACATGTCCTGACATGACCACGTCATCAGTATTGCTAAGACAGTATCCCAGAAGCTTGGAGTTTTATTCCGCTGTAGGAAGCTGTATACTTCAGAGCAATTACTGCTGCTCTACAAGGCACATATCCGACCATCGTTGGAGCATTGCTCCCATGTGTGGAGATGCGCTCCAAAGCACTCTCTAAAGCTTCTGGACACCATCTAGAACAGAGTAATTTGTCTAATCGATACGCCTAACCTTGCAAAGGACCTCCACAGTCTGATAACGCTGAAGGCCGTCCCAACGAGGAGGACTAGAAAGAAGAACTTCGACGCTGTGGAATGAGCTGCCGGGGAATTTGTTTTCCGATTAACAACCTGCAGCGTTTCAAATCTAACCTGCACAAGACACTTATCCTCTCGCTTCTACAGCGCCATAGACTTTCGGCCTTTGCGGGAGGCTGACTATAATGAAAGCGAGTTTACTACTTTTGGTGAATCCAGACCTTCGTAGCAAAAAATTAACCAGCTTACGTAAAACCCCTCAATCTTACTCTGTCCTCTCCTTCGTAACTTTTATCTCACAATTCCTGCGTGCATGGCCCTATAGTATAAAGGAGATCGAAACGACAGAAACTAAAATCATAAATTCCTCACGAGCTTCAAGCTGTCTTTTCTATGTTTTATCGATAGATTGGCCGATATGTTCCGAAGAGTTACGCACACAGGATCTGTGGCCTTGAACGACTCTCCACACGAAATTTATTGCTATTATCAGCTTGATCCTTGACAGTTCAGGATCGTCACTAAACCAGAATAATAAGACCCTGCGCACACGGGTTGGTCTGAGAGGTGCATCGCACAAGTATTATTATTTATTTAGCGTATGGCCTAACACATGGTAAGTTCATAAAATATGTATAAGTCAGTATGTAAATAAGACATTACAATGCATGAATAACATACAGGGTTGGGATAAAGTATGGAACCAAGCAAATAACTTTGGAACGGAAAGAGTGATATTGCTGAAAATTTGCAGGAAAGTGTAGTGACGTCTAATGCATCCGAAGACAGTATGTTAGCTATTAATGTACCTCCAGTTTAACCGGAAGTACCGTCAACTTTTTTAATTTAAATGGGACACCCTATATATTTTTGCAGATTTTAATTCATCTTTTTTTTCCGAATACGTCCATAGTGGGTTTGGTATTTGTTTCTTAAAAAATTTGTCTCACAAATTCGTCCGTGGCGGTATGCGGTCTTCCCGTTTGAGGTAATTTTTTTTGTATTTTTTTTTTTAGTCACTGTCAAACGTGTTATACCCCTGTCGGGACGTAAATCATTAAAAGTTGACACATTTCTTTGTGAGTTCTCACGCGATCGCCAAAACCGACTTTGAATGACCGGCATTTTAAACACCTGAAATGATAAGGAAGCTTTATCTTTCCCGTTTTTACAGAAACTAATGCTAAACCCACTATGGACGTATTCGGAAAAAAAGATGAATTAAAATCTGCAAAAATATACAGGGTAAAAAAGTGGACGGTACTTCCGGTTAAACCGGAAGTACATTAATAGGTAACATAATGTCTTGAGATGCACTAGACGTCCATTACACTTGCCTGCAAATTTTCAGCAATATCACTCTTTCCGTTCCAAAGTTATTTGCTTGGTTCCATACTTTATCCCAACCCTGTATAAGGTTTTTTTCGAGTTGTACAGGGCCTTTTCAGAGATATGGCCACTTTTATGTGAATATCTTAATGAATTCACCACCTTTTTTTTGTTTGGTTACTGGCACTAGGAACTAGTCCCATTATCCTGAAACAATATGTCTATATTTTGTTTTTCCTGTTAATGAAATGCTTCAAGGCAAAAAATCACCTCTCCTACGCAGGACTGCTTCATAAACAACAGGCTTTGCGTTTTTTTTAATACTAAAGTTATACACATCTACGCACGCGCAAAAATATTCCTGCAGCTAATAGAACCGTCCTAATTCATATAACCTATCGAATAGTGAGTAACCTACAGAGGACAACCATACAGAACCCTAAATAGGAGGGATGTCGGATAGGATTAAACAGGGTCACAAGTTCTTCTCGCCTAGATTTCGATTCGTACAAACATCATATAGGTCACGGTTAGGATGGGTTATAATAGACAGAGGTTGGTCACAAAGGAAACCTATAAACATCGGCTGAATTTTTTGTTGCGAATTTTTCAAAAACAGTATTAAACATGAGATGACAACAGTTCTGTCTAGGTAGAGATAATAGATGATCTGTGTTAAAAGGAGCAGTTAAACCACAATTTATGAGGTTTTGGTACAGTGTGTTGCTGTGTTCAGTATTCCTAGAGCAATTGAAGTAGATATGGTCCAGGTCCACCGCCTTGTATCTTAAAAAATCAATAGCTGAAGGCTTGATTCTCAATGCTAAAATAATTTCCTCATTGTCTAGTTTTGTCTAAAATTATTAATTTTCTGCTATCTTTGAATTTGTTTTGTATTCAGGGTGAATCAAAACTCATGACCATAACTTTCTTTGTTATTTTAAATGAAATACCCTGTATTTTATAGTAACGTCAGAAAGTCAGAAAGCGCCAGAAAGCTGTTTGAAAAATTATCAGTACAAGATAAAAACATGGCATTAAGTGGGTTAACTCAGGATTTCCCACGGATACGAGCATTTCTGAGTTCCCCTAATACTTAGCCTTCCCACCACTTCAATTTTATCTTTCCCCAAAGAAGTTAAAACCTGAAACACCTTCTGTTTTGAGTGGTTATGATAACTTGAGTTTAAGGATCACCAATATACAGGGTGTTTACAAAGTTGGGACTTTCCTTTTCGTAAACAACTGCCTTTAAAATGACAAAGCTAATGTGTGGTGAATCAGCAGTAGAAGAATAAAAAAATTTGTAAGAAAATACTTACTATTCATTCGCTGCGAAATTTTAAGTGCGGTTCTGTGTGTTTTATAGATACAGTTCGAAATTCGCGCCGCAAAACCGAATAGCGCACCATTCGAAGCTGTCTAGGTCTTCCAGCGTGTCCACCATGATGTGGATATAAACATCCTGTGTCTCCCTCTCTGGGAGGCATTTTCACCACATTCACCGTACACTAAAATCATGTTTAGTTTATTATAGTTATTATAGCTGCACCATTTTTGATATTTTTAAAGTCCGATGTAGCACGCCAACAACTCGAGAGACCTAAAACGCGCACTGCTACTACATACCCTATGAAAAAAAGTCCAAACTTAGGAAGCGTCGTGTATAGGGTGACCCATTTGAAATGTTTTAGGCAAAGTTAATTGTTATAAATGTCATTAAGCTTTGTAGACCTCCCACACTTAAATGTGAATCAACTTGATTGCATCAGCAGAATCAAAAAATTCCCACGACACACTCCAACCTGTCCACGTCCCTCAATTTAAACCAACTCACCTAAGTGAGACAGTTAAGACAAAACTGCTTCTTCCAGCGATTTGAGAGGCTTTTTCTGAGGAGCATTACCTCGGAGCAATTTCTCGTCCGACAATAACAGAGCAGAAGGTGAAAAATATCGTTAAGCCATCGACTAACGATCTCAGGCCCGCCAGTCTGTCGACCAGATGGAATAATTTTAATTCGAACAGAAGCCGGTCGGGATTTAGACACTTGAAATAAATTATTGTCATTAAATAACATGATTTCACCTTCGGACTCGGGCGAGGTGTGATTTTATCCGATGCTATCGCGCTAATGATGTCCGGACGCCAGAGAAACAATGCATCATTGTTTTAGCTCTACTAATATTTACGGTCCGGCACACGATATCACTATACCACCACTACGGATGGCAACAATGTATCGATGTTCCAAAAAAATCGATAGGTACCTCAGATAGAACGGGGCTCAATCGTTCCTTTTGGTGATTCGATTCCACGGTATCGATTCCTTTTTCGGAATCGATTACTCCAATTCGGTCACTACGTTCATGATTCCATTAGTCCATTACAGGCCAGTGCTGCCGTTTTGCTACAATTGTATCGAATCCAGTACGTGTTCAAGTAACGTTTTCAAGTAATTAAATAAAAAAGGAAAAAATTTAATTTTCCTCTTTTTAGAACATTTAAATAAAAGCTTGTTTTAAAAAAGTTTTTTCTTTTAACTTATTTTTTATTTTTCAGTTATTAACCTGCAATTTTATTCTCAGCGAACCGTTTGCTCAATACTAATATTATAGGGAAGCATAAAAATACTTCAAGAGTCCGCCATATTAGATTTAGAATGACGGCACACAGCTTATCGTATTGACATCTTCGAACATTAAAGGTGATTGACATCAAAAAAATTGAGTAGCAAGATTCCACCAGTACAAACAAACATACATTGCAAGTTAAAGAAAAGCTTTCAAAATTTCTGCACAAGGTACTTCACAAAGAAAAAGTAATGGAATTTCCAGAAATAACTAAACCGCACTACACAGCAGCGTCGAAATCGACAACACGATTCACTAGTAAGTTTGGTTAACCGACACCAACATCGACAGTTCGAGTCCAAGTCCGTGCGCGGATTTGTCAATTCCAATTCAATCGGAATCGATTCCTTTGATTCCTATTACGGTATCGTTCATATGGAACGATTCCTTCGGAACCGACTCACTTCTACTCAGATATAAGCAGATTCCAAACTGGATGATACTCCATCCTTGACCAGAGAGGACAAGTCAATCGGTTCTACTCCTAAAGAAAAAGCAGACAGCTTAGGGAGGCCCTTCGCAGCCAATTCTACGGTAAAATTCCAAGGAAGTACTCCGACCGGCACCATAAATGTGAACTCGAGGACGGCAGGGGTCCAATTTCAACACCGAGATGTAAAAAGCATCCTACAAAGACTAAACACGAAGAAAGCTACTGCCCAAATTCTAGCCAACGCTGTGCCGCTGAGTTTGCACCTATTCTTTGCAAGCTGTTCAAACTATTGCATCAGCGAGGTGTGTTTCCTGCTTCATGGAAGATTGGCTGCGTACAACCCATCCCTAAGAAAGCCAAAACAACCGATCCCATCAATTATAGACCTGAGGCTCTTATCAGAATCATGTCTAAGGTTATGGAGGCTGTCATTAACATACAACTCCTGAAATACCTGGACAATAATAAAATCATAAATGATCGCCAGTATGACTTCCGTAAGTACAGGTCTACAGATCACCTCTTCTCCTACGTCACTGTGGAACAGAGTAACAGAAAATCATGGTAAATCCCGTGTTGTTGCACTTGACATATCTAAAGCCTTCAACAGAGTGTGGCATGAGGGATTACTGGTCAAGTTTGGTGCTTTGGACTACCACCTGGCCTGAGCCAGTGATTGAATAACTTTTTGAATGACCGATCTCTGTTTGTCGTAGTCGAACGCTGTTCACCAGACGTATCTTCATTAAACGCTGGTGTTCCTCAGGGATCTGTCCTATCCCCCACACTGTTTCTGCTGTACATCAACGAGCTGCTGGAACTAACATCCAATCCAATCTACAGCTTCGCAGACGACAGTACATTAATATCGTGCATGGAACCAGGCAAGCCACTATCACCTCAGGAGACGGTACGTCGGCGACAGCAGCATGCCTCACAGATCAACGTAGATATCAGAAGAATTGTGCTATGGCATGTGCTGGGAGTTTCTGCTAAAATAAAAAAAAATAAAACAAAATATCGCCTGCTTAATATTACTTATTATCTTCAGACAAGTGTGCGATTGCCCCGAATGACGTGGGGATGTATATTTAGGTTTTTCATTTTACATGTTTGAAACTAAACTTCTGGAGATTGAATCTTGTTTAATTTTTGAATTTATTTCACATAAAAAAATGTATAAGAATAGAATCGGAAACAAAATTTAAAAAAATTAAAAAGAAATAAATAATATAAAAAATGTCAAAAATAAATAAGTGAATAGATAACATATTATAAATGAAAGAACAAACTATTTTCGATTATGAAACATTTTAGGTTCAACTCAAGGAAAATCAGAAAAATCCAAATTGTTATTTGCAATAATTCTAAAACCAAACATGAAAAAATTACAAAAATAGTTATCCGGGGTCTATAGTATTATAGCTTAGATGTAACCTATAATTTTTTTGATTAGATTCCACTACCTGTTACTGGCACGTTTTTTGCGAATATCTCAAAACTACATAGAATGTATTGAGCTGGTTTTGTCTGATCGCTCCTCATACATAATCTATGTAACTGACATATAATTATTTAAAATCACAAAGATCACCTTCAGTTTATCTCTTATTCTAGTTAGTTCTATTTTGATTCCAACTTAATGTCATCCAGCTGCTCTTACAAGCGCTACTTAGTATACAACTATTACTTACCGGCATTTTTCGTCATAACCGAGAAATATGAGGACGCCTGGACCGACAAATACAGTTATAAATCGAGCGTGGCTCTAAATGAGTGTCATTAAAAGTTTTGTTTCACAGTTTGCTGTAGGCGCAAATGGCGGTGTAATGAATCACCAGAGGCCATTTAGAATTACGCTGCTCCTTGCTGGATACAAAAGCATTTTGTGGAATAGGCAAATGGACTGTGGATGTAATCATCCGGAAGCTATTTGCACTGCAATGGTATCCTTGGAGCAACTCGTTGATGCGCACAGCGAACTAATGTTCGCAGAAAACTGTCCGCAGAACAGGCACGGACCTACCTTCAGGATTCAGCTAAGGCTACGGTCAGAGTGCATCCGTATCCGGCCGATTCTTTACACTGGCGTATACGGCCGACAACGGTGGAAAAAACAAATCCGGCAAATTTAAGGGCGCGTTCTGCGGATCGAATAACTGGTTTCAAGGACAGTGTGAAAACGACAAAACCAATTGTTGTGAAATTTTAGTATGATAAATAAGACACTACCTTCTATTTGATGTGGTAATATCATATAAAAAACATTTTTTAAAAGTTATGTTTTGCAAAATTTTATAAATGCTTTTATACACATTTATATTTATTTCAAACAATGTACGATATTACACAGATGATATATGAATTTGATTTTTGCTCGTAATTTTGGGATTTTATGAGTTCTCCTTGAAATACCCAAAAAAACACAACGACTGTGATTTTATGCAACCAATACAACAATGTCACCAGGCCATGTGTTCAGCATTTTTCCGGTAGGGGCGGGCCTGTTTCTGGTAATTTAGTTTTTCGATATTGGCTATTCTGCCTGATTGTATTCGACATCGGCCATGTATTCCATAGATATGTATTCGACCACCTATTCAACATTGACAGTTTGTAATCTGTCACTGTGTTGACAACTAACCTAATATTTGTCGTGGTTGTTCATTGTTTATTTGTACACAAAATTTCAGAAAATAATGCTCTTAAAAATTACACTTTAGTGCATCGCATGTAGCGTCACATAGTATGTTGTGTGAATATTTAATGGATTTACAAGAGCTAATAATTATGTGTTCTAATTATTATTTAAATTGCTATAACCAAAAAACTATCTGGATGTGATGTATAGGTAAAAGAAACTTATCGCAATAAAATTTTAAATCTAGGTTGAGCTTTTTATTATTTCACTGTGCTAAACATGTTCTATTCAACCGAAATAGTACGAAATTGCGTTCTTATTAACGTTACACTTTAGAAGAAGGGAAAAAGTCATCAAATGAAACAGGTTATCTAGTTAGATGCGCTATACGTTTATCAAGTTGAAGATATAATTATTACATAAATATTTCATATATATTTGAAACAAATTGATGTCAGGAGACAGACTTTCTATAAAGCAAATGACAATAAATATGAGGTAAGTATACATGCTCTTTATCACTATTGAAGGCTGTTCAGTGGCCTTTTTAAAATTCTTATGTTAATTCTTTCTCTCTATTGATGTCAAAATGTACCTTTCAACCCCAGGGACTTGTGTGTATTCCATATTCAACATCTTTAGGGTTTTTGAAGTGTTTGATAACTTATTTTCAAATAAAGTCCCACCTAGCGTACTGTCTTTGAACAGGAGTGACTAAAGACTAAATTACATGAGGACAATTTTGGAATCTTAAAAGTGTAGTAACATTTTTAAATATGTTTTCATCTAACAATTCAGAAAATAAACCCTTATCTTGTTAAAAATAAAATTATAATAATTCCAATGACAATAATGGAATCCAGCTTTGAAGATCAAGACTTTTTTACCCAATACAATATGAATCTAGATTAAGATTATAATTTTGCATCTGGTCCACACCGGCTAATCCTACCCGCTGTGGACCGGATGCAATGTCGCCCATGCAATTTTTCGATATGAATTACCTTTGGACGTGCTGACCTATCGACATGGTTTACTGTGACTAAATTTAATAGCCAAATCGACATCCAAGCGACATTTTTTTTCTTATTGTGAACTATTAGTTTAACTAACGACAATTGGGGGACCGAATACGGCCTTAACGAAGACGGTCACAGTTGCGCCGTCCAGCACTGACGCGCATGACTGTGACCGTCTGCATTAAGGCGGGATCCCACGGCGCGTGGCGTGGCAATCCTCGGTCGACGGTTGAGAGTTGGCGCGTCGCAATGTGGACCGGCCGTTTCTACGGCGCTTGTAGGATCCCGGTTCAGTCGTGGACAGTGTGGACACGCAGCAGCAAGGTCTTTTGGCAGTGGTGGCGGTGAAATTTTATAACTTTGTTTAATTTTAATTACGATGTTTCGTTATTTGGATATTATAGATTTTCTATTTTTGAATTCGGACTTTATTTTTTAATCTATTATCAAAAAATAATATAAGGGATAGTTTTCATTATACTTGATATGATAACAAAAAATTAAATGAAAATCGTAGGTCGGTGTTAAAAAAATTGAGTTGATCATTGTATCTCGGAAACGAAACGTATTTAAACACTATGTTGTAAAGCTAAAAACAATAAGGAATTTTCAAATCAAAGTTTTTCTTAGAATCAATAGATTTACAAACACTTAACAGAAAAGTTTACGAAGTTTTTTTTTTAATCCGAAAGTAATGGAAAGTACAGATTAGTTTTTTACATCCTGTATAATAGCAATATTTAAAAATAATAATAATAATAATAATACACGTCTTTTTATTAGGGCGAAATTTAGCCACAGGCTATTCTTACATTTAACCCTTTATCTATAACCATAACATAGTGTATGTACCTATAATACTAACAAAAAAATGTATATTCAAACATACAAAAAGTATTTGAGTTGTAACAGGCAAAAGTAATATAAAAAATAAAGAAAAATGTATCTTCTTATTCAACCAGTAGTAGAAGTCTCATCTTTTTTTTAAACATAAGAAGTGAATAACTCTTAAACTCATTATTTACTTGATTATACAGTTGCACAGCATTATACGAGAATGATCTCGTAAATAATGCTGTGAAGTAGCGTGGAATGGTAAAATTATCTCTGTGCCTTAGATTCAAGTCGTGCGCATGTCTACGAGGTATAAGCTTCTCAAACAAATAACAAGGGGTGGACGTAGCAACTAATTTATGTATAAAAATAATGTAGTGTAGCTTCACAGTTTTTTCTACAGTCAGCCAACCAATTTCCCTGATTTTAGCTGAGATATGATCAAACTTCCTCAAACCACAAACAAATCTGCAGCATGAGTTTTGGATTTTTTGTAGACGCAACTTGGTTAAACTGTCTAGACAAGGGTAATATAGAATATCACAATAGCGAACCACTGACATAACTAAAGATTCACAGCGGGCCCTCTTAACATTAAAACTTAATATATACTTGCTGGAATATAAAATTTTCAGCCTGAAGTATGATTTTTTTAAAACATTACAAACATGCGATCTGAACCTCAAATTTTGATCAAGTGTGACTCCAAGTATTTTTAAGCTGTCTACAAAATGTAAATCGTTGTTTGTGATTTTTATATTTAAATTGGCTGTAAGGTTATCACACAACTTTTTCGAACAGAACAACATCGCACTGCATTTCGCTGGATTTAATGAAAGGTTATGGTTTTTAGTGTATGTGACCAAACTTTCAATATCTACGTTTAACATATCAACAGCAGCCGTCAGATTCTCAGGATCGAAGTGGTGAATTAGCTGCGTGTCATCTGCATAGCTCGATATAAATGAGTGCGATAAGGTAGTATGAAGATCAGCCGTATATATAATAAACAGTAATGGTCCCAGAATCGAACCCTGGGGAACTCCCGACGAAATATGTTTATTATAGGATAGATTTTCTTCAATTTTCACCTTTTGAACACGGTGCGACAAATAAGATCTAAAAAAATGTATGGACGTCTCATCAAGACCAAGCAAGATTGTGTTTACTTTTACTAAAATGAAATTATTTTGAGTTTTAAAAGGTTTGTTAATTCAATATCCACTTACCTCTGAATCTTTAGTTTCATTTGGCGAATAGACGCATTTCAAAAATTTCTACATGAAGTCGTAGGCAAACCACTCTGGTTTGAAAACTTCATCGCTGCTACTTCCAGCTTTTGACGATGCTTTAACTTTTTGTACTAGTTTTCGAAAGGTGCCCATCAACGTATCTTTTTTTTCAATTCATCCACTGAATATTTCATCCCCATTTTCTCTTCTATCCGCTTCCAGGCATCATGAATTGCGTTTCGATTTTTATGGTTTGGATCCCGTGGGTTCCAAATAACTGGTTCTCCTTCGTAGTAGGATAAAAAATCTGAAGCTACTTCGTTTGACCACTCCATACTGAAGTTAACACGACACTGACCACGCTCCTAGCCGCGCCGTTGGACTAGTATAGACTTGTTGCGCGCCAACGCCTGCTTCCCTTTGAACCGTGTTGAGTTACCGACAAATGACGGGACTCACCGCGCCGACCGAAGATCGCCAAGCCTGCCCTATCCAACGGCGCGTGAACCGGCAAGTTTGGCGCGTGGAGTGCCACTCCACGCGCCGTGGGATCTCGCCTTTAGATTTGCCAGATTTGTTTTTTCTATCGTTGTCGGCCGTACAGGCCAGTGAGCCGAAGACGGATTCACTCTGACCGTAGCCTAAGAGGAGGGCAATTCAACATTAAACGTGTACCTAAAGCGGTCTACAGAAGTTGATGCATGCTGCGATGCAGGAATCGACTCCCACGTTTCATGATGCAAGTAGCAGTGTGTGTAGTACTAAATCACGTATTTGGCATCAGTTGCAGCTTGCAGCGATGCAGAGTTTGGAATCCCATTTTGGCCGGTGGGCCATGACGCCGAGTCGATGACGCTGATGCAGGTTTCAATTCTTGTGTTCCATGAAACCTGCATAAAATATCAAGTCGATTCAGGCATCGCAACAGGTTTCTATTTGAGTAAGAACTTATGCAACTGATGCAAGTTTCATGAAACATCGAGAGGTTTTGAGAGGAGAGAAATCAACGTCTGTATAGGCCGCTTAAGAGAGGTTCACCATTCGTGCGTTGCGTCGTCGCTACTATTAAGCCGCGTACACATCTCAGCGCACATGACTTTCAAGTCATGTGTTGAGTTACGTACACATCTGAGTGCACATGGTTTGAGTACACAAGAATATGCAAATATGGACGTCCCATTCGATGTTTCTCAGGGCATGTGGGCTGACTCGTGCGCGGCTTTGAGCTCGCATGGACCGAGCCAAATCTTATGGAGCGAGTTGAGAAGACATGCATGCGACGT
The DNA here is from genome assembly GCA_951848785.1 of Callosobruchus maculatus. Classification (NCBI taxonomy): domain Eukaryota; kingdom Metazoa; phylum Arthropoda; class Insecta; order Coleoptera; family Chrysomelidae; genus Callosobruchus; species Callosobruchus maculatus. The sequence continues at coordinate 574,099 of CATOUR010000007.1, forward strand.
AAAAACTAAAACCAACACATGACGCATAGATATGTTTGTGTTCTCAAGCATGTGCGCTCAGATGTGTACGCAGCTTAACAATTATTATTTATTTATTACAAAAAAAATATAATGTTGTTCTTTTCTTATCAATCGTTGCCCATTTTATTGAGGTTTGTTTTTGGCACAATTTGGCTCGGGAATTTCAGAAACAGAGTAATTTACGTTTCTGCTTCTGACATTCTATTGGATAGCTAATTTCGGTTTATTTACATGACTCAAATATTTTGACTCGCTATTGCTATTCAGTAAATATAGATAGAGATAGTTAAATAACTAAGAACGAATAATATTTACAAACACTAATATATGTTTGTATAATTGTGAACTAACGTATTCAATAATACTTAAATACATATGTACAGGATGTCCCATTTTAATAGTGCTACCCAAATAACTGAAAATATTATAATAAGAAGAAATATTTGGAACTCATAACGACTTCTAATTGTATTACATGAATTTTTTTACAGGCAAGCATGCCTAACTTTTTGCAAATTGTGTCAAAGAAAAACTATTTTTCGAATATACTACTACTCAGCCTTGTTAATTCCAGCAAACTGTAATTATGAATCCTACTCCTACCCTACTCTCAAAAAAACATCTTAGGGAGGCTTTTCGCAGCCAATTCTACTATAGACTTCCAAAGAAGTGCTTCCACCACCACCGTAAACGTGAATTCGAGAATGGCAGAGGTCAAATTTCAACATCGAGATATAAAAAGCATCCTTCAAAAACTAAACACGAACAAAGCTACTGGTCCTGGTCAAAATCCAGGCCTTGTCCTTAAACGCTTTGTCGCTGAGCTTGTACCTATTCTTTTCAAGATCTTCAAACTATCGTATCAGCGAAGCGTGTCTTTCGCTGCAAGGAAGATTGGCTGCGCACAACCCATTACTAAGAAAGGCAAAAAACCGATCCCATAAACCTGTGGGTCTTCTTGGCATCATGTCTAAGGTTATAGGGACTGGCATTAACACACAGCTCCTGAAATTTGTGGACAACAATAACATTATAAATGATCGCCAGTATAACTTCCGTAAGCATAGGTCTACCTCCTGGACTACGTCACTCACCTGTGGAACAGAGCAACTGAAAATCATGACAAATCCCGTGTTGTTGCTCTTGACATATCGCAGGCTTTGGATAGAGTGTGGCATGAGGGACTCTTGGTCAAGATTGCTGCTTATGGACTACCATCTGGTCTGCGCCAGTGGCTGAATAGGTTTTTGTAGGCGAAGGCTGTTCATTAGACGTATTTTCAATAAACCCCGGTGTTCTTCAGGGATATGTCCTATCCCCTATACTGTTTCTGCTAAGCCCTACAACGATCTGCTGCAAATAACTTCCAATCTAATCTACAACTTCGCAGACGACAGTACATTAATATCGTGCATGGAACCAGGCAAGCCATTATCATCCCAGGAGACGGTACGTTAGCGACTGCAAGATGCCTCACAGATCAACGTAGATATCAATACAATTCTCGAGTAGGGATTAATAAATAAAGTATAGTTTAATGTACAGAAAGCTCAGGCAACAACACTGACAAAGAAGTCCTACGTTGGCCTACCAACTGTAAATATGAAGGGTCATCCAATAGTCGAGTCACCTTCCATCAAGCTTTTGGGGATTGACATTTATCATAACATGTCCTGGCATGACCACGTCGTCAGTATTGCTAAAGCGGCATCCCAGAAGCTTGGAGTTTTATTCCGCTGTAGAAAGCTGTATGCACCAGAGCAACTACTGCTGCTCTACAAGGCACATATCCCACTCATCATTAGAGTACTGCTTCCATGTATGGGATGCGCCCCGAAGCACTCCCTAAAGCTTCTGGACACTATCCAGAAGAGAGCAATTAGACTAATCGATACGCCTAACCTCACAAAGGACTTCCACAGCATGAAACATCAGAGAATGGTTGGCTGACCTGTCCCTGTTTTACAGGTTCTATCGAGGCAAATATTTGAGTAAGCTCTCCCAGATAATAACACCATAGGTCGTCCGAACGAGGAATACTAGGGAGGCTCTGCGAGCTCACCTTTACCAGGTCAAGGTCCCTACATTCCTCACCAGTCTCTCCAGCATTCCTTCTTTTGGAGATCCTCGATGCCTCGATACAACCTGCGGCGTTACAAATCTAACGTGTACCAATACTAACCCCCTCTCAGCGCTTCTACAGTGCCATAGGCTTTCAGCCATTGCGGGAGAGGCTGACCTTGAAAAGATCCAAATTCCAAGGAATCTTATAGAGAAGCTGATTCTATTTAAGTATGATATCCCGTTACCTGAAACTGCTGAAAATAGCCCTTGGCGTCCTTGTGGAGTTATAATCTGGCCTGATATCATCAATGCCACTACTATCTGAAATGAATCTGATTACGGGTCTTCAGTTTCTGAGACTTTGCTCAAAACACTAGTGTGTGCATTATAAATCAGCCTGTTGTCGCGAATTACAGCCAGCTAAAGCAAACAAAATTACGCGTGTATGTAGCTTTCGGTAACGAAGCGTACGGAGCATGATGTTTAATTGCTTTTGTGGACTGAGGATAATTGACGTAAATCATAGGGATCTGTGGAGATAGCAAGTGAATTATTGACAATTATGCGTATGCGTATGCTTGAAGAGGGTGCTTCGGAAATTTGTGTTCGGTAATAGCACAGGAAAACCGATTGATTGCTTCGAAGGTCCAAGACAAAATAAAGGGTGATTTTTTATGGTATTGATCCACGAATTCGAATAGGTTAGAACTCAGGGTAACAACTGAACATAGAGGTAGTAAACAAACCACTTCAGCATGGCATGCTCAAAGCCATCATCTTTTGACACTTCAGACCCAAACATTGCCAACTAACCTGAAAATTCTTCCAATGCAACCCATGTCACAAACACTGCTCTGCACTATCCCATTTCGAAAAACTGTTAAACTGCACTCGAATATAGCACAGTAAGTTCGTAAAGCTTCACTACAGTTACCAATAAATAGCGAATTCGATTTTACTGACCAAGCATAAAAGACACACAAACAAAACAAACGTTTGGCAGTCGAAGTTTACCGTAAACAAATCGCAGGAAAATTACATAGGCGTTGCCAACTCCTCAAAATTTATGTAAGACAGAATTTGCGTTTATGATGAAGAAACATGCAGGAACGCAGTAGAGGTCAACATATCTATTGATTTTGCTGTAATCATTTCTGAACCATCAAAATACAGTCTTTTTTAACGTAGAATGGAATATTTCTGGATACTATACAACTAAGACGATAGTAAACAATTATGATTGCTGTATCTGGTGGTCGATATGGCAACGTAAGAAAAGATGTTGGCCTATTAGAATTAGTTGTCTACTACCTCTATGTTCGGTTGTTACTCTGAGGGTTAGAAGAAGCAAAGCTCATGCTTTAGCAGGAATGTGTGTGTTTGCAAGACCATGTTGTTACTCATTGCCATGTATCTAATTTTATTCAAAACTCTTGGCGATAGCGGCTCGCCCTTTAATGGAATTAAATATTATAAAGTCAATCTAGTTCAAGTGTAAGCGTGCCAGGAGACTCACTTTGGTATTTCCGTTCTTTCTTCTATAGGACGTTGACCTCTGAATCCGTATCCTAATTGGTTCCTACTTACGGAATACTGGCACATTTTATAGCTGCTTTATTTTCGACGACATTCTAAATCCAATATGGCAGACCATCCAAGATGGCAGAATAATTATTTTAATGCATTTCTACAATATGGGTACCAAATGAAAAGGCTTGTTGAGAGAAACTCAAAAAATAATGTAATGTCATTCTAAATCCAATATAGCGGACCATCCAAGATGGCAGAGTAGTTGGTTTTTATGCGCTGATATGGGTATCAACTGAAAGGGCTTGCAGAAAATAATTAGACAAATATATTCTATTATTCTCACTCTTAATCCAATATGGCGGACTTTTGAAATTTTTTATGCTTTCCTATAGTATGGGTATTAAATTAAAGAGTTCGCTGAGAATAACAATGCAAGTTAATAACTCAAAAGTAAAAAATAATTAAAAGCAAAAACTCTTTTTTTAAAACCACTTATTTATATCCTCTGAAAAGAAGAAAATAAAATTTTCTTTTAAAATTTTAACTATCAACTTATCGACTCACTATACACAATTTATATGATCATGAAGGCTTGTCTAGAGGTTTGCGTAAGTACCTATTAGCATTTAATTGAACTGAAATTGAAAAAAATTAAACTTAGCGGATTAAGTTACTCAATTAAACAGGTACCAGCTAAGTAAATCGCGCGAAAAGTTTTATGATCATATAAATCGCGTATAATGAAGCTATAGGCTGATAGTTTAAATTTTAAAGGAACGTTTTATCCTCTTCTTACTAGAGCATAAATAAAAGCTCTTTTTAAACTGCTTTTTTGCTTCAAATTTTATTTATGTAGTAGTTTACGGAATACATATAAGTTGGATCACTCCGCAAAAATTTCAAAACGGCCTGCCCCTTGCCCCGTCTCCCCGGTACACCGGTAGCAGTGTACCGACGTCAGCCGGGAGATACGGGGCGGCGCAAAGTAGAGGTTGAACGTGTTTAACGCGAAGTGTATACGGTGTCTCAAAAATATCGGACTTTGTTATCTCGGATTTGTTTGCAGGAAATGGATAATCTTTTTAGAAGTTTGATTTTATCAATTAAATTTATTAACAGATGCAAAATGACAATCAGATCCATCCTTATATTGTGGTAAACCTTGAAATGTAAAGGATATGAATACAGGGTGTTTCGCGAGGATTAAGACAAGCAATATGTCGGAACTGGGCAGTAGTAGAGAATTATAATTTTGGGGATGTAAATTAGAGCAGATGTTTTGTATTTTTTTGTCATTGTACGTGACATTCGATTCAAAATTATTGATGGGACACCCTGTACATTTGTGCCTTTCTGTGTTCCTCCCGATAAAGCAATTCCAACAAACTAGCACACTTGTGGTCTAAAGTGATTCAAGACCTACAGGTACTTAAAGGATTGTATCACGATAAAAGCGTATAGTGAGACAAAATATTCATTCGGTGGTCTTACCATACCACCCAGGGACATTCTAAATTATATTTTAGAGCTCGGAAATATTTTTATTGATAACTTTAACAATTTAGTTTCTACAGTAGCAATTGGAATGACACTGAAAAAATGTCAAAAATAATTTACTCACATCCATGTAAAGCATTTCCATATGATTATTTTTTTAAATTGTACATACGAGTTCGCATATACTGTACCACAAAATTTATAAACTGTGATCTCAAAAATAAGCTAATTAAACAAAACACCAAGGTAAAAATACTGCAGCACCTTTGAACCAATTTTTCCGTATCTATAAAATAGCTACAATATGTGAAGTCATTTGAGATTCATTAGTAATAGTTTACTAGGTTTTATTTTTCATATCCCTTTATGTAACTTAGTGCATTAGCAAAATAAACGTTATATTTGTATTTCTATGTCTAAATCGGTCGTCAATACCTAGTCTTTCAATGACCCTCGTATATACGTACAACCCAGGCGTTAGCAAGTCTCCGCTAAAAGACCCTCGTACTTGGGCAAAAACCAACGCAAAAACTAACTGGCGCGTGCGACCGCGGCATCGCTTTCATGTGAGTTCTTCAAAGTGCTGACGGAGAGTGATCCAACTTATATGTATTCCGTAAACTTTGCTATAGCTAGCTGTCTGTTCCATGGTGTATCACCGGCCGTCTGATATCTCACCGTGAGCAACACACCGGGTTAATTAGTGCCCTCGTTTCGTTGCGGAGTGCGTCTCAAGTCCGCTCGAGGAAGAGACAATAATAAAAGAAACAGCAGCAGAAGCAGAGCGGCAGCTAGCGGCATGGCACGTCTCCTTTCAGCTCCCTGCTGTTCGTTCGTTCCTTCGTTGCCGTGGAATGCCGAGGTGTAAATTATAAGGCGATGTTTGTTTTTTGAATACCTGCACCTAAATATTTTGTTTGTAAATGGGGGTCCTTTGTTGATCGCCGTATGGGTCCCGCCGACTACTCCACCGGCCTCTGCTGGCGTGTCTCTTTTTGTGGGTCCCCTTGTTGTTCAGGTGAATTATGATGTATCGGCCTGAACGAGCCTGGCTTTTTTTATTTGATATGACGTTTTGTAGCGAACTTATAGGAGAGGTTATAGACGAGATGTCCAAAGTAAAGGGAGTAAAATGGCGCCGCATACCGAAACGACGTTAGTTTCGTCAGAGCTCAATAAACTCGGAAAAAAAGAGTTAATAGACATTATTCTCGACTTAAACTTTCCAGAAAGTTTCAATAATGAGTTCGCGTCTCAAATAGTGCTAAAGTTACGGTACGTGAGTGCCAAAAAGGTTCTAGAAGAGGTCTTTGAAGACAGTGTACAAAGCATAACCTCTCAAGGTAACTCATGTGACAAATTCAGGTGCAAGGAAAATTCTGGCACACTGAAACAACTGCTAGGTGAAATGGACATCCTCAGAAGACTAACTCATCACTTAGAAAAAAGAACTGAGGAACAAGAGACAATAATTGCACTATTAAATAATAAGCAATTAGTAATATCAGAGACATCTAGGAGGGAAGATTCTAAAGAAAAACAAGAAGCAAATACGAAGGCAAAATCGGTATCGCCACAAATACAACAAAAAATAGTAAAAACATCCAGCGAAGGAAGCAGCGACACCAGTACTGCTGGCGCCTGTGAAGGAAAAAATGAAAACAAACATCGAATTACCCAAAACAAAACAGCAAAAGATGACGATGGTTTCGAGACAGTGCAGCGACAGCGAAAAATAAGTAAAAAAACAGTTATCGGGAGTGAAGAAAATTCCATGATAGCGGCCATAGAAGGGAGATCACCATTCTTCATATCCCGTTTGTCTCCAGAGGTATCTGCTGAACAGGTGAAGAGTCACTTAGTAGCACAACCTCAGAGTAACAACTGAACATAGAGGTAGTAAACAACTAATTCTAATAGGCCAACATCTTTTCTTACGTTGTCATATTGACCACCAGATACGGCAATCATAATTGTTTACTATCGTCTTAATTGTATAGTATCCAGAAATATTCCATTGCACGTTAAAAAAGACCGTATTTTTGAGGGTTCAGGAATGATTACAGCAAATTCGATAAATTTGTTGACCTCTACTGCGTTACTGCATGTTTCTTCATCATAAACGTAAATTCTGTCTTACATAAATTTTGAGGAGCTGGCAACGCCTATATACGGTAACCTCCGACTGTCAAACGTTTGTTTTGGTTTGCGTCTTTCATGCTTGGTTAGTAAAAAGAATTTTCAGGTTAGTTGGCAATGTTTGGGGGCTGAAGTGTCAAAGATGATGGCTTTGAGCACGCCATGCTGAAGTGGTTTCTTTACTACCTCTATGTTCAGTTGTTACTCTGAGAGCACAACACATCCATGCCTTAGAATTGGAAAAATTACCAATCAAATCCGAGACTATTGCAGCTTTCAATGTAGTCGTTTCATGATCAGATACTGCTAAAGTAAATAATCCAAATACTTGGCCCAAAAATTCCATTATCAAAACATACAATCCATTTCATCAGTACATCTATTCAAGAAAACGATTCATAAATACATATGCGATTTAGAGCCTTATAGTTTAGACGAGTTCTGCGCTCTAGTGAAATCATAAAAAAAGTTCACCAAACAGTTGCTGTTCTGTTACATCCTTTTATTTTCGTGTGTATGTACTATCAACAAAAATTTTGTGTCATTTACTCTACTACTTACTTGTATCTATCTTCTTTTGACTTGTTACTTCCGTCGCATGTTTTGTAACTGAAAAAACCAATAAATTTCTATTTCTATTTCTATTCTATTTATATTTCTATTTCTAAGTACTGTACCTATATGCTGCAATTCGCAATATACAGCGTGAGTTTTTAGTACCAGATCGGTCCATAACCCTACTATTGTAAAAGGTAGCTAAAAAAGTTGTATACAAAAGCTGTAGACAACGATTACTCATTATCCATTACTCATACAATATTTTTATTTATACAGGGTGATTCATAACTACGTGGTGATGCAAAGCTACAATTTTTTAAATGAGACATCCTATACAGGGTGGGCCAATAGTGAGTGGACGGAGGATTGTGTTGTAACTAAAACGAATATCAAAAATCTGTCACATGATCGTGGTAAGGAGCCTTGAGGGCTATAACCTTAAAAGATTTTTACTTAAATTTTGACCTTTACACAGGGTGATTCATAACAAACTTCCACTTTTTTTTAATAGAACCCCTTATATATTATTCCATATCCGGATTCCTTGGTGAATTATAGTATGACTTTATGTATCATATATGGAACGTTAAATAAACCGGCACAAATCACTATTTTTGGTTATGACAGCAACTAAGCATGAAATGCTTCATCATAGGTCAGACGGTCACATTTGAATTCTTTTTGTACTTGAAATCTGTAAATAAATTATGGGAACTTTAATCACAGGTAAGTTGATTATATCCAATGTGAATGCGTATTTTTTCATAACATCAAATGTAAAGTCTGATAGCCTTTCTAACAGTGTAGGATTATCAATATCAATCGTTTTTAGTTTTCATTTTATTTTACATTTTCATCACTAGATGAAAAATGTTCTCTGGTTCAAACATCGGCTTTGAAAAAAAGTCAACGATGTATATACATATACAGGATGAGCTAGAGTCAAAATCTAGAGTTTCTCTTATTTTTTAGTTTAGTTTCAGCGATATTCCGATTTTTCTGCATATTTTAAAGATACCTTCTACTTGTGTTGTACCGAAATTTATTTGTTTTGAGAAACTACTATGGAATGTTATTCCTATTTGAAGTACAACTCAAATACAAAAACATAATATTTTAATTTCCAAGCAGATTTATCAGGTAGTTTTTAAAATATTGACTGATTTTATAAACTTCTCGATGATTTCGTTCTTTTGTGAAAACAGAGCATTGAAATTGAATTTTTCTATGGAAAAACAAATAGATATGATTTGGGTATTACGAGAATCTTTGAGAAATTGTCCACTTGCCTCTAGAATATATCAACAGCGATATCTAAAACTGAGACACCCTAAATCTGATACATCTGAAAGATTAAAGAATCGATCTATTCTTTCTGGATCGGTCAATATCCCAAAGCCTACCTGATAAATCTGCGTGGAAACTATGCATCAGGTCTATAAAATTATTTCCTGAACATCCTTGACTTATACAGGGTGGCCAATCGGGTGACGATAAAAATTTTTTTTTAGATAGCCCGTACCGAGACCTATCCAAAACATCCCCATGTATTTGTACCGATTATTGATAGTTTTCGAGTTATGATTTTTTTTGAACACTTAGAGATTTTCCAGTTTTTCCAAGAAATCGTCAAAAACAAGAACAAGAATGCTTTTTGGCTTTTATTTTTTTGCACAATTATACTCAGTATTAAGCCTATTTTAATATCCAATAAAGAGAACCTGTACATCCGAACAATAATTAAGTACATTTTGGGCCCAAACTTTGAAATTTCTGTTTTTAGTCAGGAGACCAAAACCTTCAAAATAAAATTAAAAATACTTATGCCTGGTCCTGGAGCTCCAATCTAATCTTAAAAACTCTGCAAGCCATTGCACTTCCAAAATAATAATGAAAAATAGCACTTATGGTGGCATTTTGCGCCGTACGTGACTATTAACGGTAAAAAGGTGATAATTCACGAATTTCCAAAATGATCTAAAAAACTATTATTTTACTTTATTATGACAAATTAAAGAAAAAAACTCATATTAACTAATAAACATGATAGTCATTGATGTTTTAATCACTTTTAATAAAAAAATTAATACCTGTGCTTTTTGCTGTGTACTATTGAATTTCTGCTAAATTAAGTTGTATGGAAAGTTAACAAAGGAAAAGAATAATAAAACAACAATCTGACATTTAATTCCATGGCAGAATTACCTGGAAAGCGTTATCGTAGCATACGCCATCCCTTTTACTTCCCTCACCGATAGGTGAGGGGAGGATTGTGATCGTGAAAATTTTCGATTTTGAGATAATAGGTTTTTTGGGCGTTTTATAATGTCTACATAACGAAAATCCGCGTCACTCATTTCCGTCGTTCTGCCTGTCGGTCTGTCTGTCTGTACGCGTTTTTCTAGCCTCGTAGTCTCAGTAACCGCTGCATGGACTGATGAAATTTGGGCAGCAATATGCTGTGGGGTCTTAGTAGGTAATTTCAAATATTCCTCAAACTTCGTTTTTAGGCGTTTTACAGGATCTTGACCATTTTCTGCGTTTTTTTGGGTGGGGGTGGAATTTGGATGTTTGGGGGTGGGGGGTTGAAAAACTGAAAAACTTGTTGTATTCATGATAGGCTGTCTACTGATCTGTCAAGGAAGACCTAGCGATATAAATCACATTTTTAGGTCCATCCGAACATTGCCTTGCCTATTACCGGAAATTAATTAACACAACTGCGCTTCGCCGACATGAGCTCGCAAAAAGCTACTCTGGAAGAAAGGGATGGCGTATGCTACGACATCGCTTCCCAGGTAATTCTGCCATGAAATTGGAAGTCAGATTATTGTTTATTGTTTCTTTCCTTTGTTAACTTTCCCTACAACTTAATTTAGCAGAAGTTTAATAGTACATAGTAAAAACACTTCAAAAATCACAATTTGGGTATTAGTTTTTTTTATTAAAACTCATCAAAACATCAATGATTATCGGGTTTATTAGTTGTTACGAGTTTTTTTACCGTTAATTTGTCATAACAAAGCAATATAGTATATAATAATAATAGTTTTTTAAATCATTTTGGAAATTCGTGAATTATTACCTTTTTACCTTTAACACTCACGTACGCCGCAAAATGTCCCCATAAGTGCTACTTTTTCATTATCACTTCGAAAGTGCAATGCCTTGCAAAGTTTTTAAGATTATTCTGAAGCTCCAGAATCAGACATAAGTATTTTCAATCTTATTTTGAAGGTTTTGGTCTCCTGACTAGAAACAGAGATTTCAAACTTTGGCCCCAAAATGTACTTAATTATTGTTCGGATGTACAGGTTCTCTTTATTGAATATTAAAATAGGCTTAATACTGAGTATAATTGCAGAAAAAAATAAAAGCCGAAAAGCATTCTTGTTTCTGTTTTTGACGATTTCTTGGAAAAACTGGAAAATCTCTAAGTTTTCAAAAAAAAATCATAACTCGAAAACCATCAATAATCGGTACATATACATGGGGGTGTTTTGAATAGGTCTCGGTACGGGCTATCTAAAAAAAAATTATTATCGTCACCCGATTGGCCACCCTGTATTATGTCAATAATTCGGGGTTTTGACTTCATTAAATACTATGATGGCCTTACGTTTTAGTTAAATAAATAGAAATAAATCTCCATAGTACTTTCTCAAGATAAATGAATTTCAGTACAAAAATAGAAGGTGTTCTTAAAATTAGCACAAAAGTCAAAATATCTCGAAAACTGATGAATGTAGGTAATGGAAATGCTATACGGATATGAAAGAGCGTAAAAAAAAATGATATTTTTCGTGAAATAGAATATGGGGCTTACATTAAAGAAATTAAAAAATCTAGATTTTGCACTCTAGCTCACCCTGTATATCAATATGCGTGGTCGAGTTTTTTTACAGCTGACGTTAAAACTAAAGAATACTGTTATTTTCTGAACACGCTTTTTGTTTTTCTAAGTTAAAGTGAGTTGACTATCGTATTTCAGTAGATAAAAATGTTGCAACACCATGCCTTTCAGTATAACCGGAATATCTTGAGATCATCAAATTACGGCTTGTCATGCTATTCTAAAAGATACCAGACCCTGGTCAAAGCGCAGCTGTCTATTAAGGACGCCATCATTTGATTTTATCTGAAACACCTTACCCTTATTGTAGGTTCCTGTCCCATTACTCTATTCTTGCTCACTGAACAGAATAATTTGGACTATCTGACAGTTTTCGTAAGCTCATACTTGGTTCCTCCCCTAGCGATTATTATCTCCCTCCGATAGGAGTATCAGCATAAAATATAGGTAATACTATGAAGAAATCAAGGGTTTGGGGAAAGGGCGTGGAAGTTAGGGTGGCTACAGAAGGTTGGGAGAACTACCCAACAGAACGTATACATGAAAAGCTAATGATGTGTGCCTGAGCGATAAATAATAACGATACTCATGGAATGAAAGGTGCTTGCTCAGTCCGCAAGAGCTTTAGCTTTAACACATTTATTGATTAATTATTATTATAATACTTATCGTGGTATTTATAATACATGGGATTGGCCCTAGGGCTCACATTTTAACCAAGGGAACTGAGCCCATAACTCAGTTGTGCTCCCTCGGGTGCCGGGTGGGGATGTATATGTACAACAAATAATACCTATGTGACATGCTAATGTAAGTTTTATCACCTCCTGGCATGTGATAAGTCTGATATACCCCATATGGTTAGTTAACCAAAGCAATTCATCCTTCAGCACAATTTTTTCTGGTAAAAAAAGTTTTATTCTTTTGCGGGAAAATGGTAAAAACCCACTTAAAAAATTATTTTGCTGTTATATCCTAAATCTAGCTATTTACACTATTTACATTATTTACAGAACATATAATACATATTTACACTGAGGGTTCTATAAGAATAAGGTCGTAGATTAGACCAGGGCTTCCCAAACTTATTTTCACTATGACGCCCTTAAGAATTGTTATTTTTCTTGCGACGCCCCCCCTGTATAATCAAAACTGCCTACTGTGCTGGAACTACAAATAGTTTTAGTTTAGCCTAGTATCAGGTTATCAGAAAAACTCAAGAATAATACATTTGATATTTTTTATTACAAAATACGTACAAAACAAAAAAAGAATGGAAATTAAGAGACCTATTAATTATTATTACACCTTTTTAAATGGTTACTAAAAGATAGAATGCTGATGAGAAGGATGTGCTTACTTTTCTGAGCATAGTTTCTCAAATCGAGGCCCAATAATTGTGGAAACTGCAACTCTCATCTCTTTCTCAAAATTTATTTTCGATCCATACTTGTCCTTAATCACAGCAACTGCAGAAAAGCCTGTTTCGCACAAGTAGGATGTCGCAAATGGCAGCAGAACCCTCAATGCTGCCGTGCTGGTGGTACGATATTCCTGAGAAATTGCGATCCAAAATTCAAGCAGTTTATCTCTATTATATTGGAGCTTAAGGCTGGAGTCACAGGACAATTCTATCAGCTGTTCTTCTTTCACTGTCGAAAGTGTTGCTGATTAGTTCGACTAAAAAGGGTTTCTGGTCCAGTCATATTGCTCCAGACTTTCAGGAAAATATTCGTCAAAATGTATGCTTAATCTTGACAAGTGCTGTATAAATATTATCTTCATGGAAGGTTGAAGGATTTCCATAGAATTTTCGTGTAAAATGCCATGTAACGCAGGAAAACAGTCAGTGTTCACTTGATCTTCTTCTAATTTTCTCTTGCATGGGAGCAACTGGTTTTGAAATCCAGCAATTTTATCTGCCAGTTGGAGAATATGCGTATTATTTCCCTGCAAGGGCTCATTAAGATCATTTAATTTTTGGGATATGTCGCAGAGATATGCCAATTTTATTAGAAATTCGGTGCTAATAAAATTCTACGCATACCTATTGGATTCTCTCTGCATAGATGTGTAAATCTCATTTCGTAATCCGTGTACTCGTGCGAGTACATTGCCTCTGAACAACCAACGAGATTTCTAATAATAAATTAAAGATGTATGTGCACCCAATTTTTCACAAAGCTCTTAGAAAAATCTTGCATTCACAGGTCGTGCTTCAATATAGTTCACCACTTTTGTAATTATCTTCACCACAGAATTTAATTCAGGTGTAATATATTTGCTGCTAACGCTGCTCTGTGTATGATACGATGTGTCCATTTTGCATTTGGAGTCTTGCTTTTGATAAGAACTTGTAGTCCATACTCTCCTGACATCGCTCGAGCACCATCTGTACACACACCCACACAGTTTTCCCATTTCATTTTATTTTCGACCATGTATGAATCTAAGATCTTGAATAAATCTATAGCTTTACAACTTTCACATATTTTTCTGCAAATAGCAAATCCTCACACATATTTTTGTCTTGTATATACCGCACGTAACATATCAATTGAGAATCGTCATTACTATCGGTGGCCTCATCCAGTTGAATAGCAAGTAGGGCTGAAAGTTTTTCCACAATTTGCTCATCAATATCTTCTGTCATCACATAAATTCGGCGGCTAACTGTATTTTGTTTGAGAGCGGTACGTTTTTTATGCCGATTCTCCAATCATCACTGATACCATATCCACTGCAGTGACAACAGTAACGACACGCAGCAACAGACAGAACTGACATAAGGCGAATGCGTGCAGCGCTCATAGAGCTTGGTCGCATCTACACAGACAGCCAATGTTTGCCCATCACTTCGCGAGGCCCCTAGCATATTGCCGCGACGCCCCTGGGCGTCGCGACGCACAGTTAGGGAAGCTCTGGATTAGACCATGCTTCCGGGTTTTCCCATCCAGATGGGACATGGGGATATTGGCAGTTAGTGGGCTATTTTGCACTGAATGTCTGTAAAATTGTCTCGTAATTTCATATATAACTTGCCTAATGTTTATGAATTTTTTATCATAGATCCGCAGTCGCTCCTTGATTTGTTCATTGGTTTCTCTTTGCTCGGTGATCATTATTAACCTTAAAATTTTATTCTCTATCCTTTGTAGGAAACCTATCTGCGTATCAGATGCTGAGCTGCAAACTGCACAGCCGTAAGTCAAGGCAGGTCTTATTATTTGTTTATAAACAAGTAATTTTACGCTTCTATGCAGCTTACTAGCCCTGCATCTGAGGGGATATAAATAAGGTTTTAATCATTGCTGATGACCTGGCTCGTAATTTTGCGATGTGCCTATGAAAGGACAAACGCTCATTCAGTGTAATGACCAAATAATTGATTATTTTGCTCTCCTGAATTTCAGAATCAGACACTCTCAATTTTCTAAATATTTTTGTTTTACGCCTTGCAAAATTTTTTGTACACCTGAGTACCTGTGTCTTTTCTGTATTCAGGGAGATTTTATTTTCGTTCAGATATGGGACTATTTTCCGATTTATATGTATTTCTACTTGCCTGCATGCAACCTCTGCTTGGACAGCTGTTGCGTACACGCAAGTATCATCAGCGTATGAAGCAAGTTCTGTTTTTTCAAATTTTGGGATATTAGCCATATATAACGTGAACAGTACAGGAGATAGTGAAGACCCCTGTGGGACGCCAGCACTCATAAAAAATTGTCCATAGTTTTTTGATTAATTTTCACAGTAAATGTTCTACGCGATAGATATGATTATTATATGTACTATGAATGAGGGAAATCCAAATTCTGATAACTTCACAACTAGTTTTTCAGTCCAGACTTTGTCAAAAGCTTTTTCCATGTCAAGCAAAGCCATAACGGTGCTTTTCCCGTTGTTAAAGCCTTCTTTGATGTGATGAACAACCCTGGCCACCTGTCCGACTGTACTGTGTCCCGCCCTGAAACCAAATTGTTCTGGGGGTAGCATTTTCAGTTTATTTTCTTCTGTCAATATAATGTCTAAAATGAATCGATCTATGACTTTCGCCACTGCAAGAGGGAGATAATTCCAATCATTTGATTCACAGAACAATCGGAAAAATGAAGGGTGCCGGCTGGATTCGAACCAGCGTCTCCGGCATTCTAGGCCGACGGGTCTACCAACTGCACCACAGTGCCCCGTGGTGGAGCCGATACACAGCGCCGACGACATGGTATCGAATCCGCCGACAGTGCCAACACCCACTACTCCCCCGTATGTGTCTGTGTGTGAATCTCCCACCGCTATTTACACGACAGCTCTCTTTGTTACTGAAGTACGACTCCTCAGTCGGCTAGGATGTGTGAACCAAATGATTGGAATAAGGATACTGTTATTTACAAGGAAAATGGAGGCGGACATTCATATACAATTGCTGGCTTTGCGTCTTTAGGCAACCAGATATACAGAGACAGATACGGCGCACATGTTAGTGGACTTAGATATAATTGAACCTTTCTAATATGAACTCTGGGCTAAATTTAAGAAACAACGAATGATGCTTTGAGTAATGCCGAACTCCCAAATACCTAAAAACGAAGTTTGAGCTGTTTTTAGATTTTTTGTTTTTTGCTGCGCCACAGACGCTGTTTCTAAAAACCATATGAGTTTCCATCCTCGCCACGCTATTAATACTGTGTCAAAATTCCATTAAAATAAATTCAATAGTTTCCACGTTACATAGTAGTAATTTTCGGATGGACCTGACCAAGTGTATTATGCCGCTAGGTCTTTCCTTCACAGGTCAGTGGACAGCCTATCACAAATAAAACAAAATTTTCAGTTTTACGACCCCATCCCCCAAGCACCTCAATTTCACCCCCATCCAAGGAATTAGAAAAGGATAAGGAATCCCTAAAACCCCTAAAAACGAAGTTTGAGGGATATCTGATTTTTTTTTGTTTTTCCACACTCCACCGCACAGCATATCGCTACCTAAATTTCATCGTAAAGCATGCAGCGGTTCCTGAGATTACGAAGCTAGAAGGACGCCAACACACCGACAGACCGACAGAGCGACAGACCGACAGACCGACAGATCGACAGACCGACAGACCGACAGACCGACAGACCGACAGACCGACAGACCGACAGACCGACAGACCGACAGACCGACAGACCGACAGACCGACAGACCGACAGACCGACAGACCGACAGACCGACAGACCGACAGACCGACAGACCGACAGACCGACAGACCGACAGACCGACAGACCGACAGACCGACAGGCCGACAGACCGACAGACCGACAGACCGACAGACCGACAGACCGACAGACCGACAGACCGACAGACCGACAGACCGACAGACCGACAGACCGACAGACCGACAGACCGACAGACCGACAGACCGACAGACCGACAGACCGACAGACCGACAGACCGACAGACCGACAGACCGACAGACCGACAGACCGACAGACCGACAGACCGACAGACCGACAGACCGACAGACCGACAGACCGACAGACCGACAGACCGACAGACCGACAGACCGACAGACCGACAGACCGACAGACCGACAGACCGACAGACCGACAGACCGACAGACCGACAGACCGACAGACCGACAGACCGACAGACCGACAGACCGACAGACCGACAGACCGACAGACCGACAGACCGACAGACCGACAGACCGACAGACCGACAGACCGACAGACCGACAGACCGACAGACCGACAGACCGACAGACCGACAGACCGACAGACCGACAGACCGACAGACCGACAGACCGACAGACCGACAGACCGACAGACCGACAGACCGACAGACCGACAGACCGACAGACCGACAGACCGACAGACCGACAGACCGACAGACCGACAGACCGACAGACCGACAGACCGACAGACCGACAGACCGACAGACCGACAGACCGACAGACCGACAGACCGACAGACCGACAGACCGACAGACCGACAGACCGACAGACCGACAGACCGACAGACCGACAGACCGACAGACCGACAGACCGACAGACCGACAGACCGACAGACCGACAGACCGACAGACCGACAGACCGACAGACCGACAGACCGACAGACCGACAGACCGACAGACCGACAGACCGACAGACCGACAGACCGACAGACCGACAGACCGACAGACCGACAGACCGACAGACCGACAGACCGACAGACCGACAGACCGACAGACCGACAGACCGACAGACCGACAGACCGACAGACCGACAGACCGACAGACCGACAGACCGACAGACCGACAGACCGACAGACCGACAGACCGACAGACCGACAGACCGACAGACCGACAGACCGACAGACCGACAGACCGACAGACCGACAGACCGACAGACCGACAGACCGACAGACCGACAGACCGACAGACCGACAGACCGACAGACCGACAGACCGACAGACCGACAGACCGACAGACCGACAGACCGACAGACCGACAGACCGACAGACCGACAAACCGACAGACCGACAGACCGACAGACCGACAGACCGACAGACCGACAGACCGACAGACCGACAGACCGTCTTAACGGTGTGGGAAAATTGGTTAAAATATAAACTGGTTTGGGAGATAAATCAGTTTTTCTCATTTTGCCAACAAATATGTTATTGTGATATAGCTGGATTCGAAACCAGACGACTCATTTTGATAATGTCAAAGTGACGATAACAATAAATGCCAAATTAGTATAGAAAATATGGGTGTCAAGTGAACTCGAAAAAACTGAACCGAAAGCGCAGCCATGGATGAAATTGACACAGGCTCAAAGCTTGAGGTATCGAAAATCGTCCATGAGATTTGTCCGACTGTGTGGTCTTTCAGTACTCGTGTCCGCCATGGTATCTGTGCCCATCGACGACAGACCTGAAAGAGGAAACCGAGGTGCAACGGAGCGTGGTCAAAGGGCGCCACATATTAATGGCGGCATCGTTTCGAACCGCCGTTGATGGCAGACGCAGAATGGGGCCCCGTCGCATCGATGACAGCCCCGGATCTCGCTGACATGATCGCCGGAAAATCAGAAACGTCGCGTCGTATCGGATGATGACGGATGTGGCGGAAAGGATCCGGTGTCCTTTCGACATCGAAGGCCGGGTCCCTCAGGATCCGGTGCTCTATTCATAAAGAAAATGATTTCCACCTTACCCAAAGGGAAGTGAGCTCAAGTTTATCACAATCCTTGTTTAGAATATGTCCTTAATCATATCAGGCTCGATGTCCCTGGTCGAGGACAGTGCTGTTTCGATCTTTCGGATCTCATCAGATGGACCCGAGTACAGCCCGATGAGATCCGAAAGATCAAAACGGCGCTGTGGTGCCTGATTTGATTCAGGACATGTTCCTAACAAGGCCTATGAACACGCTCATATACAATATTAACCAAGGAAAACAAACCTGATGAACATAATCCATGAGCCAATATCATTACCAGAGAGCCCCAATAGGAATCATTTTCTTCATGTTTCGCGAAGGAAAGGACTTGACCCAATAGGACCAAGGGTGTAATTCAATGCCTATAGGGATATTTGCCCACGGACTTGTTCTTAAATGCTGCTTTTCAGATCAAACAGATAGAAACACGTGTTTTTCTTCTTATATCGTTTCGTATCTCACTTTGTTCTCGAACAAATGAATAAAAACCACTTCATTTCATAGCCCCACCGTTTTGACGGGCTATGAAGTGTTTTTTTTTCCTCCAAAACAAAGTGGGATACGAAGAAACTCAAAAGACAAAAAAGTGGGGTTTTTATCTGTTTCATCTGAAAAACAAATTTTTTTTAAGGTCAGTGGCATATATTCAATATTTTCCAAACCTTGGCCCCATGTTTTAGGAAGGATGTTCCAGGCTGTGGAGATCTTTTGTGACATTACGTGTATCAATTAATCTAATTGCTCTCTTCTGGATAGTGTCCAGAAGCTTTAAAGAGTGCCCCGGAGCGCATCCTCACACGTGGGAGCAATACGCCAGCAATGGTCGGCTCTGTACTTTGTATACAGCTTCCTACAAAGGAACAAAGCTCAAAGATTCTGGGAGGCCGTTTTAGCAGTACTGACGACGTGGTCGTGCCAGGACATGTTACTGTTGCTGTTGATTCCCAAAACCTTGACGGAAGGTGTCTCGACTATGGGGTGACCCTCCGCTTCCACAGTTGGTAAGTCAACGTACCCGTGTGGGGGCGGGGTAGAATATCTCCCATCGTATATCATGCGTGTCGTAAAAGGCGACTACAAGCAACCGAACTATAAGCACTAATCTCTTCTCAACCAACAGCTTTGGGTGGACGAGTTGACAAGAGTCAGGACACCTTCTTGTCCTTGGGGTGAGAAATTGTCCCTAAAGGCGGATGAACCGGTAGATACATCTGGTCAACGCCATGAGGATGCAGAAAGCAAATGGGAAACTACTGCATTAAAGGTCTTTAAGATATCCTAATAGAAACTCGTAAAATAAGTAATGCATTTTAACGTATGCTGCAAAAGTTTTGAGAAGTTTTTAGAAAAATTAAAAAAATATCTCACAATAATATATTTGAACTATAGCAAGAACTACAAAAAATAACAATATTTCTTAATATAAAAATGATATGAAAGTACTGCTAATGGGCCATGATCTTCCAGGGCTCGTAATTTCCTCTTAATGTTCCTCATTAGGTTTTGGACAGATCCTAAATCAATTTCCCTGATCTTTAGCATCATTCTTCTTCCTAATTGCTGTTCGTTTTGGGCTTCCCAGCCAATGTTATAAACTCTGGCACTTAGTTGAGCCCAAAAAGTTTCGATAGGTGTTGCTTTGGGGAAGATTGGGAGGGTTGTCGTTTCGTGGTACAAAAGGTATTCCGTGTTGTTCTAGCCAGTTTCTCATACGCAAAGCATAATGACTTGAAGCCAGATCTGGCCAAAACATTATATTGTCATTAGCATGGTGGGTATTATTAAAATTGGGTCGTTTAGGCAAACATCTTTGAGTATAGACTTCTGCGGTAACCATCGTTACCTTTGATTTCTGAGCACAAAAATGTGCAATACTTTTCATCGTCAAGAATAATTTTTATGTTTCCAACAAAATGAGTACGACGTATGTAAACTACGACAGTATTGAGGAATTCTTTCTAACTGATTTGGGGAATACTTTGGACATTTTCTTCTTTTTCGGAATTTTATGTTATTTCTCTTCATTTCTCTACAGATTGTGCTGGCATTGACGTGAAAAGTGCGTCCAAGTTTTCGTGTTGAAGTTCCAACTCGATGTTCACTTCTGTTGACCACTGTTTGAATGTAGCAGCATTCAACGCTCCTGGGCGTCCACTTTTTGGTAAATTTATACAAGGAACACCTTCTTCGCATTCACGGATCGCTCGATAAATTGTGGCAACAGAAATATTTTGATCTTGATATAGGCGAACTATTTCTTTTTTTCAAGTCGTCCAACTAGACTGTAAATACTCTTCGGAATATCTAATTTGTACGACATTTTGACAACTTATATCGTAACCAAAATGGTTTCATTGTTACGTTTAGATGTTGACTGGTTACCACGCTAACGATTTCTGGATTGTTTCCAACGGTGAAACTACCTCCCGAGTTTTGAAAAAAATTCTCAAAACTTTTGAAACATACGTTATGTTTTTTAAACGACAGTGTGACACCTAGATATTTGGTTGTGGGATTATAGGGCAGCAAGGTACCGTTAAGGTAAATCTTTAGCTGCATGTTTGTTATTTTATTGCTAAGGCGAAAACACGATATTATTGTGTTGCTCATACTTGGCAGGTGGAAGCTGAAGCCAAGTATGAGCAATTCTTTTTGAGCAGATCAATTCAATCACCATTAGATGAGAAACACGCAAATATGTTCCTTTCGTGGCTATTTATTCTCACCTTGCTGACGTGTCGTCTGTCATGGCTTCTTCCCATCGCTCGGTGTTTTGCACCAGAAGGAAAAAAGTGCAAGGACTTCAATCTAATTTTTTTTTAGCCAGACTTATTAGAGCCATAAGGTGACATTATGATTTTAAATTTGGCTTCTGCGCAAAAGTATCGGACTATACACATTACCATTTCAATTTGTTGTTATTCTATTGTGCCAGTCCGGCCCTGTCCACCATGCGTCAGACGCGAATTCTCGAACACTGGCTTCCAGAACGAACGCCAGTGCCGCGAAGGATCGAGATGACGACAGGCATCTCATATAAGCGGCCTCCGTAGGTAGTGGGGCAGAGTTAACAGTGAACCATAGAGGCAATCCATCATGTACCGGTGGCGCATGCAAAATAAATGGACAGTGAAATAAACTAGTGAAGTGAGGGACAAAAATAAATTAGTGTAGTGACTGTAAATAAATTAGACTGATAAGCGATAACTTAGGCATACTAGTGTACATAGTTAGTGTAAATAAATAGTTGAATCCGTACCAAGTGCTTTTCCTACCCAATCAAACCAAAGGGGTATTTCCACAATGCCAAATAGTGCAAAATAGACCCAGAAGCAGATGCAAAAATCAAAAGTATATAAATCTTACGTCTCATGGGACAGGAAGTAGAAAATCACGGAGCTGAATAATAGACATAAAATTGTAAAGAACTTATCTATTTGAATATCATATTTTATTTGTTCACAATGTTTCACAGACTGTTTTATCATGTGTTCAATTTTTTATTTTGATTATTTATTTTGAATAAACGCTGCTTTGAGTTGAAAAGTATTTTTTCCCTGTAGGGTTTCCATTTGCTTTTAATACCACAAAATACTTAAATTCACTTTTAGTCAGAGTTCTGTTGGTTGGTGCCTTATTGCAGAAAGAGTGCATTTGTCTCAATATATATATTCGCAAAAAAGAACCATCTCATTTTTTAATAGAGTATTATAGTTACTCTATATTAAGGATGATAACTACTTACTTTTTTTCCATCCAATACCACATTGTACTGTACAAAATGCTCAATAATAGAAGCTCCCAATTGTTTTCCATTTTTGAAACTTCAATTGAAATAAACTCATATAGGCTTGTCTCTCAGTTGGGATCCTTATTGCATATGGTGCTCCAAATTGGTATCCAGTTTTTGGTAAGCAATGACTTCATGAGTTTTCATTCACTTCCCTCATCATCCGAGAATTTCAATCGAAAACAGTTTAGAGTTTCTTCACCCAAATAGTTCTTTTCACAGCATCTATTACTTAGGCATGAGACACTCAAAGCGAATTTTGAGTCAGATGATGTCACAATGAGAGATATCTAAAATACAGCGCTCTCAGCATTCATGGCAAATACGAATAAATATGTATTATCAGTAAAATGAATCAGTTTATTTTAAGGCTGACTGTAGCAGCCGTCTGTCGTTTGTCAGACGACATGCACTGTACCTGTTCCCAATCTGGTAGCCATTAATATAAAGCTCTCGTCTAAATGTGACGTATCTCCTCTTCAAATCAAGAATCGGAATGGAACACGCCAAGATGTTTGTCTCTATCATAATGGACACGTATGTCGTCTGGCCATATGTCAATTATACAGAGTGCTCTGGATAGATGCGAAAAATTTAAAAGGAGTGATACTTTGAAATGCAAAAATCGCAACAAACAAAGATATGTTAACAGGGATTAAAGTACCAACATCAGGCGCAAAAACTCACACTAGAAATAGAATATACCAGGCGTGGAATAGCATGTGGCAAAGTAAGTACTCCAAGCTCCGTGAGGTTAAATCAACTATAGGGCCTTGGAGCTGCATGACTCCCAACAGAAGACAGCAAACAATAGTAACCAGGCTTCGACTCGGACACACCAAACTCACCCATTCGCACCTCTTCAGCCATGAACCACCACCCACCTGTGACTTGTGTGAAGAAGTGCTTACCGTAAATCATATTTTAGTGGAGTGTCCGATATTTGAAAATGAAAGACTGCAAAATAATATTGAAGGAGCTCTAACAAACGTATTAGGATATGAATACGATGTAAATATGTAAATAATCTACTGATGTATCTTGGTGAAATCCATGCATTACATAAAATATAATCGCATCCGTCGCTAATAACCCTTATTTATTAAAAAAAATGATACTTTGGTGAAATTTGAGGGTGATGTTTATATAACTTTTTTTTGAAAATCTTTTGACCTCTACGTTCCAAACTCTTTAAAGTTGGAGCAAATAATCGCTTTTACCCAGTATTTGCTCTATGGAATAATTTTGAAAAATGCTGCAGATGAGTTTAACTAATAAAATGACAGTTTTCGACGGTTTTTAATATGGTTTTATTAGCTGCGCCTGTATGGTATCAGACCAGTGGTCCTATGTGCTGACCAAGAGATGGCGCAGACCTCCTTAAAGTTTGTTATCATTACACAGAGGCTTAGAATATCCAAACATTTGGGGGTTAGTTTTAATTATAGTTTATGCAGTAAGCGTAATGATTAATGATTATGCTATGCATATTGATCAAAAATAATGGTTCACCTTCATTACGCAGAGTATCAATGAATACCGATTAAAAAGGCTAAAAATTACGCTTGTAAAGAACATCGGACTAAAAAGTTGAAATTTTTTTTTAAACAAGCTTAAAACTATAATGAATGTTTGCCATGAGTGAGCGAGACAGATAGTGACGCCACTGTTAGCAAAGTCAACAAAAATAAGTAAAATCAATAAAATAATGAAAAATCTTGACCTAGCTTAGTTTAAGCTATATTGGATTAGAGGTCAGATAGGGAAATAACATTATTTATTACAATAAAAGTTCAATTTGTGTACCATCAGCCTCAATAGACGCCCTACATTTTCTTAGAAAAGATTTACTTATTAGCCGGGCACATTTAATGCGAGAAGACGGATCCCAGTGTAGTTTTAAAGTAAGCCTGTGGACCGGAATTTTAAACGGAAAAATTGTTGGACCTTTTGAGCTGCCTGAGAATTTGAATGGCACAAATTACCTACATTTTTTTGCGATAAAATTTACCAACTTTGTTAGAGGACGTACCACTAAAGCGGCCTACAGACGTTGATATAAGCTGCGATTCCTCAATCGACTCAAGGTTTCATGAAACTTGCACCAGTTGCATAAGTTCCTACTCAAATCGAAAACTGTTGCAATGCCTGAATCGACTTGATATTTCATACAACCCAAGAACACACGTTGAAACCTGCATCACTGCATCAGCGTCACCGGCTCGGCGACATGGCTCACCGACCATAATAGGATCGCTGCAAGCCGTAACTGATACCAAATTCGTGATTCAGTACCACACACGCTGATACTTGCGTTATGAAACGTAGAAGTCGATACCTGAATCGCAGCATGCATCAACGTCTGTAGACCGCTTAACAGATAGTCGCCACATGAGGTATCAACAAGATAGCTGCCTAGCGCATTACGCAGTGCAAGTAAGAGGTTTCCTTGTCAAAAAATATTCGGGAGGTGGATGTGGACGTTCAGGCATGATCTTGTGGCCAGCCAGTTCCCCCGATTTAAATCCCCTGGAATTTCGTTATTGGGCGTACGAATAACCGGAATAATATGGCACAAAGCTCCCACGCTTTTTACACAATCACACGAGTATTTCTAGTGCCTTAAGATTATTTGAAAGTTATTTTTAAATTTTTAGTCCTGTGTTATTTAAAAACGTATTTTTTTTAATTTTTAGAAACTATTTATTGATAGGTTAAAAGGTTACCATCAGGAGGTCAAAAAAACAGCCTATACATTATTTTGTGTCAGAGATTTTCGATATGTCTATGAATTTCTGTTTAAAATTTTTATTTAGGAATATGGATTCATGCGGAAACTTCATGATACTTTGTTGAAATTTGTAGGGCACATTTGTAAACTTTTTTTGAAAACCTTTTTCCCTCGATCGTTGATGAATCTTAACTGAAAGTCTTAAATACGTCAACGTCTTAGGATTACGATTAGCGAGGATAGGGGCCAACAAGCCCCTGCATCGGCCCAGAACCTATGCTGGGAATTAGTAGACGCCAGGTCAATGTGGCCCTGGATAACTGGGCCTACAAGGAACTGGCGAAAGCCTGGTTAGAGAGAGATGACTGCAGGCAAGCCAAAAGATTCATAGCAGGCCCTGATAGGGGCCGAACGCAATGGCTTTTGAGTAAAGGCAGAGAGACGCTCAACCTTTTGGTGGGGGTTCTCACTGGCCATTGCCGGCTGAATAGACATCTGTCACTTATGAGAGTGGTAGGGGACCCCATTTGTTCCGGATGCTGGGAGGAGGACGAGACAGCGTTCCACTTCCTGGGCAGATGTGCAGTTTATCGCAACCTTAGGGTTCAGATATTCGGCACGACGGAGTTTGGGGAGGAGCCACTATATTCAGCGAAATGGTCGGACATACTGACTTTCGTCAGGAGGTCTGGTAGGTTCGACAAGGAGCTTTCTAGGGTGTAGAGTTTTAGTGTTTTCAGTGATTGGTTCAGTGGGGTTGGCAAAAAGGGCCACAGGTGGCCTACTTGCCTGGCTTCGCCTCCCCATCACTACTACTTCTCTCTAGGATTACGATACTTTTCTAAACCCATCTAGCACCGGGTACAGTCATCAATATATCCCTTATCCAAATCTTTATTCAGGTACAAACTTCAGAGTGACAGCCACAATATATCCTAAAATCTCCGTGGGATTTTACGAATAAATACAACGCCTTTCCAAACAGGGAGTCGACAGGACATATCCCAAGTGGCCAAAGATCCGAAGAAGCATGTAAAGCAAAGGAAAGTATAAATTTCGTTTCCCCAAACATATCTCGGGAGTATTCGAGGAGCCGAATTACCATTACCATAATCAGATCTACGGCGGCCAATCGAGTTACGGCAAATTACGTCTTACCCCTTAACTAACTAGCTGTTACGAACGTTCTTCTGTGTGTCGTTGACAGAACGTACGTCGCTCGCTCGTGGAAACTCGACTCGGAATTCTAATTCGGTTGGCACCTTCCAAGAAACCCCGGCTGTTCGAAATGCTGGGTAGCGGGCCTTGCATGGGAAACAAAACAGTGGCGGTTTTCGGAAAGCTTTTCGCATACATAAAAATAAATATTAGGTAGTTTAAAAAAACTAAAAAAGACGCTTTTAAAGAACATCGGACCAAAAAGTTAAAAATAATTTCCTAAGTAAGCTTAAAACCATAACGTACGAAAAGTACTAGTCATCGTCGTAGTTATAATGTCTTAACAGACATGTGAACTCGTAAATTGCATTAAGTCGGAGCTAGAGTGTTGCCGACACGAATATTATCAATAGTTTTGAGAACTGTAGCTCGCCATCGTTCGCGATTTACTGTCAGTTCAGTGGCGCTCTTGGCACTCATTTGCCGATTACATAATTCGAAAAGAGGCATTCCGAAAATATATCCATACCAAAGTTTACGGAATACATATAAGTTGGATCACTCCGCAAAAATATCAAAACGGCCTGCCCCTTGCTCCGTCTTTCCGGTACACCGGTAGCAGTGTACCGACGTCAGCCGGGAGATACGGGCCGGCGTAAAGTAGAGGTTGAGCGTGTTTAACGCGAAGTGTATACAATGTCTCAAAAATATCGGATTGTGTTATCTCGGATTTGTTTGCAGGAAAGGGATAATATTTTTAGGCCCGGTTTCACCAAACCCATACTAATCTCGTATTACGTAATCTTGGATAAAATTAATTGAAGTATTTCGTCCGCGATTAGATTAATTTCTGTTCCACCTGCGCAAGTATATCAAGGATTAACTAATCTCGGATATATTCAAACTAAGACGTGGCAACAGCGTAACGAGAGCATTTATAACCTCACAATTTTGAGAATTTGCATTAGCAGCATAGGAGAAAAACACAATTTTTACGTAATACAAGTTGAAACAAAGGAATAATTAGCAAATGATTATCAGTAGGAGTATATGATTATTTTTATTCTATATAAAAACAAAAAAAACGCTACCGGAACCAGTCATTTTCTATTTATGCATCGTTAAAATTCGCCGTCCATGCTCGCGTCCTAATCGGCTTATATGCGAGGTTCGGCAAAAGGTAAACATAGCCAGGGTGGCCTAGAGGTAGTGTATCGGTCGTCCGTGCAAGAAGTTGCGAGTTCCAGTCTGAGTAGATCCTTTCTTTTTCATTTATTTTTTTTTTTAGATTTAGCTGATAGCTGATTGTTGATATGTAAAGGGATTTCTGGTGGGTTTTCCCATAGAAATAACCTGACAACAGGATGTCTCATTTTTGATTGGTTCCAAACAAGTGGTTTGTTCGGGAAGATGGATAATAATTAATGAGTTTCGGCCTCAGGTAGAAAGGATCAAAAATTTTCAGACCCAATTAATTGTCTTTTCATATGCGAATTTGTGTGGATGGTGGTTTATTGTGCGAGGTTTTGTGACTACTTATTTGCGTTGTAGAGTGATTTTCAAGTGATTTAAGAGTATATTAAAAAGAAATTAAAATATTTGTTTTTATTTAAAAAAACGCTTTAGATCAACATATGTCTGCTAAAGTTTAAAAACTGGTCTAAATTATCGTTTTGTAAAAAAGAATGGAAGAAGTCCCTATATATACCTACACAGACGCGAATTCAAAACCTTTTGCATGGGAGTCAAAGACAAATTTTTAGTTTGTTTGTAAAAAATCATTTCACATAAACATATATCTGCTAAAATTTGAAACACTGGCCTAAATAATCGGTTTTGTAAAAAAGAACAAAGAAAAAAATAGTCCTATCCAGGCGCGAACTCACAACCCTTTGCATGGGAGACCTTTTTTTTTTTAGCCTTTAACACATTTATTGATTAATTATTATTACAATACTTGTCGTGGTATTTATAATACATGAGATTGGCCCTAGGGCTCACATTTTAACCAAGGGAACTGAGCCCATAACTCAGTTGTGCTCCCTCGGGTGCCTGGTGGTAGGCTGTATTTACAACAAATAATACCTATTTGACATTCTAATGTAAGTTTTATCACCTCCTGGCATGTGATAAGTCTGATATACCCCATATGATTAGTTAACCAAAGCAATTCATCCTTCAGCACAATTTTTCTGGTAAAAAAAGTTATATTCTTTTGCGGGAAAATGTTAAAAACCCACTTAAAAAAATTATTTGCTGTTATATCCTAAATCTAGTTATTTATACTATTTACATTACTTACAGAATATATAATACATATTTACACTGAGGGTTCTATAAGAATAAGGTCGTAGATTAGACCGTGTTTCCGGGTTTTCCCATCCAGATGGGATATTGGGATATTGGCAGTAAGTGGGCTATTTTGCACTGAATATCTGTAAAATTTTCGGGTAATTTCGTGTATGACTTGCCTGATGTTTATGAATTTTTTATCATAGATCCGCAGTCGTTCCTTAATTTGTTCATTGGTTTCTCTTTGCTCGGTGCTCATTATTAATCTTAAAATCTTATTCTCTATCCTTTGTAGGAAACCTATCTGCGTATCAGATGCTGAGCTGTAAACTGCACAGCCGTAAGTCAAGGCAGGTCTTATTACTTGTTTATAAATAAGTAATTTTACGCTTCTATGCAGCTTACTATTCCTGCATATGAGGGGATATAAGGTTTTAATCATTGCTGATGACCTGGCTCGTAATTTTGCGATGTGCCTATGAAACGATAAACGCTCATCCAGTGTAATGCCCAAATAATTGATTGTTTTGCTCTCCTGAATTTCACAATCAGACACTCTTAATTTTCTAAATATTTTGGTTTTACGCCTTGCAAAATTTTTTGTGCATCTGAACACCTGTGTCTTTTCTGTATTCAGGGAGATTTTATTTTCGTTCAGGTATGGGACTATTTTCCGATTTATATGTATTTCTACTTGCCTGCATGCAACCTCTGCTTGGACAGCTGTTGCGTACACGCAAGTATCATCAGCGTATGAAGCGAGTTCTGTTTTTTCGAATTTTGGGATATCAGCCATATATAACGTGAAGAGTACAGGAGATAGTGAAGACCCCTGTGGGACGCCACCACTCAAAAAAAATTGTCCATAGTTTTTTTGATTAATTTTCACAGAAAATGTTCTACGCGATAGATATGAATCTATTACATGTACTATGAATGAGGGAAATCCAAATTCTGATAACTTCACAACTAGTTTTTCAGTCCAGACTTTGTCAAAAGCTTTTTCCATGTCAAGCAAAGCCATAACGGTGCTTTTCCCGTTGTTAAAGCCTTCTTTGATGTGATGAACAACCCTGGCCACCTGTCCGACTGTACTGTGCCCCGCCCTAAAACCAAATTGTTCTGGGGGTAGTATTTTCAGTTTATTTTCTTCTGTCAGTATAATTTCTAAAATGAATCGATCTATCACTTTCGCCACTGCACTTAATAATGATATTGGTCTGTATGAATCTGGAAATCGTGGATTTTTATTTGGTTTTAGGATAGGACAGCAAACTACTCTGGCTGCATCGAGTACACCAGAAGAGTCGATGTTTTGGAGGAGAAGCGAGAACGAGCCACTCATCAGCTGAAACCTGCACCGATACCATCCACGTCAGCCTGGGATCAGAGACGCCGCCACACCACCACCCAAATTGCACCAGGTGCAACCGACCAGACCAGGCAGCAGATGCCAATGAGGGAACATAATTGTAAATATCTTACCACGACGCTAAACAACCGATACCAACTTTGTGTTGAACTTGGGTTATAAACGAATTGGAACGCGAACGTGGAACACAAATTTTAATGAGGCATGAACAGGAAAATTTTTTTCGTTTTTAAATAAAAGATACCTAGCTATATGCTTCTTCTCATAATAATTTACCAATTATTTCTTTGTACACCCTTGAAGTTCGCAGACACGTCAGCCACGTCACCTCAACTGTCATCTGCATTCTAAATCTCCGATTAGACATTTTATTCGCCAAATATGGGAGATTAAATTTTATCTCGGATATACGTGCTTAATCCTGGATAAGAATGTGGTGAAACTCGTCTATAAAATTATCTAGGATTTAATCCTAGATAATGTTTTAATCCTGGATAAAATATTGTGGTGAAACCGGACCTTAGATGTTTGATTTTGTCAATTAAATTTATTAACGGATGGAAAATGACAATCAGATCCATCCCTATTTTGTGGTAAGCCTTGAAATGTAAAGGATATAAATACAGGGTGTTTCACGACGATTAAGACAAGCAATATGTCGGAACTGGGCAACAGTAGAGAATTATAATTTTGGGGATGTAAATTAGAGCAGATGTTGTGTCTTTTTTTGTCTTTGTACTACCCAATGAGGTATTTGTTTTTGGTCACGTGACATTCGATTCAAAATTATTAATAGGACACCCTGTATATTTGTGCCTTCCTGTGTTCCTCCCGATAAAACAATTCCAACAAACTAGTACTACGGGTATAAAGTGATTAATTCAAGACCTACAAAATATTCATTCAGTGGTCTTACCATACCACCCAAGCACATCCTAAATTATGTTTTAGAGCTCGGAAATTTGTTTACTGATAACTTTAACAAGTTAGTTTCTACAGTACCAATTGGAATGACACTGAAGAGCAAAATGTCAAAAATAATTTATTCACATCCAGGTAAAGCATTTCTACATGATTATCTTTTAAAATTGTACATACGAGTTCGTATATACTATACCATAAATTTTTTAGGCTGTGGTCTCAAAAATAAGCCAAATAAACAAAACATTAAGGTAAAAATACTACAGCACCTTTGAATCAATTTTTACTTATCTACGAAATAGCTACAATATGTGAAATCATTTGAGATTCATTAGTAATAATTTTACTACGTTTTATTTTTGATATCCATTTATTTAACTTAGTGTATTTGCAAAATAAACGTTATATTTGTATTTGTATGTCTTAATCGGCTGTCAATACCTTGTCTTTCAATGACCCTCGTATATACGTAAAACCCAGGCGTTAGCAAGTCCCCGCTAAAAGACCCTCGTACTTGGGCAAAAACCAACGCAAAAACTAATTGGCGCGTGCGGCCGCGGCATCGCTTTGATATGAGATCTTCAAGGTGCCGACGGAGAGTGATCCAACTTATATGTATTCCGTAAACTTTGTCCATACCTTGCAGAATGGGGTTTTTCCATGCTATTACCTGAACAGATTATATCTGCATAATCTTTTCTTAGTTGTCTTTTAAACGAAATGCCGACCACTGTTCCCGAACGTGCATACAATTATCACTATGGGATTTTTACGGATATAATATTCTCGCTCGCAACCTGAACGCGATGGTCAAAGTGAGACCCGAAAGATTCAAGGTCATCAAAACGTCCTGAAACATTCGGCTTGAGTTTCGCTGCTGGTTTGCCCTTCATGCCGTGCGAAAACTCAATAACAAACTATTGTTGTTTACTTCTACGTTTTTCGGAGTTGTGCAGCTGCCAAAAAGGCATAGAGGCGAACCGTCACTGGATCTGCGGCACGAGTAATTTGCGGATCCTCGTGTGATTCGGTTAGCGATGTTTATTTAGCCAATAAGGCGTTCGCGCCACCAATATTTGTCTTGTACGCTGTTTACATATAAATTAGCTTCAAGACTGCTACCGCGTCCTCTGGTAACAGAAGTTTTTTTAAGGAAACAGTATTTAGTGCTGTTCCCAAACGTTACAAAATGTTTTGACACACAGTACCTTTATCAAACAATGGTACTAAGTCTAAGCTACCTTTATACAAAATAAAAGGTTGTGAATTTTGTAAACAACTAAATTATTTTGTTTTTTAATCACCAGACCTTGGAACAAACCTTTGTTGAACCCAGATTTACCGAATTCTACACACATAAAAATAATTTCTTAGATGGAGCACATATGCTTTAACTCAGGTATACCATAACTTCCTATACGCGCAAAGCTATGCTAATCTTAAAGTGAGAATACGATATCTTTGACCTTATAAGGATTAGATTGAGAAAATATCTTCAATGCAAAACTGGGAAATTCTTGAAAGTAAGAATACCAAAATCTTAAATCAAGCATATGGTAATCTTGACCGAAGCATTTAATAATCTTGACTGAAGCATTTCATAATCTTAACTGGAGCATTTCATAAACTTGACGCAAGTAGCTCAACTTTATTCTAAAATTGTGATATTTTTGGATGAGGAATCTAGTATAGTATTGTTTGAACGTTTGATGACTTTGATGAGCTTTTACCAAAGCCACTGTTGTTTCATTCCAAGAAATGTATTGTTGCAAGCATTAAAACGCTTCTATGAACATGTATAAATTTTTCTCGTCTGTCATTATCCCCATTTTTTTAATAGCTCATTCATGGTAGGATAGATCCAGTGATAAGGAAACTGATGGGAATAGGGACGCGACTCAAATGGCTGTGGACCAGCACTACCGGCAGATTCGTTGACCGATGGTTGACGGTGGTATCACGGGTATCACGTGGCAATGGCAATTTATGTAATAGTTTGACTAGGTACTATTATGTGCTATTATGCAGGATCCAGGATGCATTTATTACGCTACGGTGCTAGAGACGGCGGCGAATGCGACAATCCGAAAACCGATAATGGCGGCGGACGTGGACGGGCAACAGACGTTAAATAAGTGATTTACTTGATACAAATATAGGGTGTGCTTGTAAAACAGCGTTCATTTTCATTCATTATCATATTGTTCGCATGTGCAAGCTGCCTATATTCTTGATAGAAGTAAACGGGACACCGCTGGAAAAAATGTTAATCTTGATATAAAATTATGAAATACCTACCTACTTGTTATCAAATTATTATGCAAAAAAAATTATATTTTCTTTCGGAGCATATTTCTTTAAAATAAATATAATTATAAATCAAAAATACATTATTCTTGATACAAATTTTCTATAATTTTCTCATCAAATATTCTTTCTTAGGGTGAGGACAGTTATTCTTGTTGTGAGTATGTATTTATAAGAATATGACAATTCTTGACTTGAGAATTTCTTTTTATGTGTGTAGTTGACATTGTCAAGTAATATCCTTCAACTGACGCATTTTAGCAAATCTTACGACTTGAAACTCCGCTTTTTTTGATTAACCTAAGCTGATCGAAATATACAATAGAAGAGCGATCAGACAGATCCAGATAAATCAATTTTTTGGCAAAAATGGGTTAGCAATGAGTTCCTATTTCTTTACATCAGATAAATCCAATGGTGAACTCTGTTTCCAGCTAACTCAGTTAAATCCTACTTAAAATCGACCCTTAAGTCTTGCAAATCAAGCAAAACCAGACAAATCCGGAAAATAAAATTGCATATGAATATTTCAAGCAAAAGGGGATAAATCCGTCCCGGAGTATAGTTTTGTATTATTCTTTCACTGAATTTTTATGGATTGCTGACCTGTCTTCGGGTTCAACATGCCAAGGTCAGGTGTTATAAAAACTGTAGTCGGGATAATGTATGAGAACTATTAATACGGGATGCATCGAATCAACCCCAACTTACTGGCTACCAACACTCAGCCAAATAGCTCCACCACCCACCCATTGAGAAAATGTCCTTCTGATATACCTGATCTCTCCTTGCGCAGATTAAAGTCCAGAAAACCACCAATTAGAACAGCTTTTCAGCTTGAGTCAACACTGCATTTAAATAGGCAGAACTTTGGGCGATCCAAACATCAGGAGAAGTGAATACTAGTCTAACTGTTGGTTATGAAACCCCTGGTTTTGAGCTTCACCGAAAGGAACGGTCGACCCTAAACAGAAATCATACGTCGCATGGAGTGGCACTGATTCGTTGTTCAAATTTTGAATGGAACAAGCGCGAATCCCCACGATGCGATTGTGGAGAGGAACGCCAAACTGTTAGGCATATAGTGCAATAAATGTGGCCTTAGAGCATATCCAGGAACAACAATGACTTCCTCCAAGCCAACCCATCAGCCGTAGAATGGATTTAGAGGCTCGATACTAAATTATAACCTAGTTACTATTTAAATCGCTTTTTTCATTTTGTGTCGTTTGTATAATTATGTAAGCTTTAGTTACTTTGAAGGACTTGTAACGACCCGTTATTTTCCACTTGAATACTTGTTACTCGGAATTCGTTACTCGTTACTTTAGTTGCTTTTTAGATACGTATGTTCAAGAGTTTACTTTAAACGGTTGACCACGTTACTTTTGACTTAGTTTAGTTGTTTTGTAGAACATTGAGATCGGCAAGTATATCTAGTAGTCTGTTTGAAGACATTTCTTCGAAAACAAGGACAACAAAACAAACAAAACTCAAACTGATATCTACTTAAACCACCACTATCGATAAATCGATAATGTGTTTGTGTATGTGTTGTGTATCCTGAATAGTGTGTACCATTCCCGGTCCAACACGCTCTGGTGCAGTCCTGGGATTTACTGGTTAAAGACGGCGTGGCGTGATTGTGGTGACTGTTAGCACAGACTCAAGACAGCCGCAGGACACTAGCGCGTCGCGGTCAGATTGGTCCTAATCCCACCGGTCAGAAGCGAGCTAAATATTTCGATCACCAGATGAGCCGCAGGACACTAACGCGCCGCGGTCAAATATCTTTATAATACCCCAAAAAAAATTTAATTAAACAGAACGTGTCCTAATTTGTCACAAATTTTCTTGGCGGTGTAAAAAAAAGACCGAGAAATTTACCTTCACAACTTGTTTTTTTTGGCAGCATCATGGTTGTACTTATTATTTCTTTTAAGAACAATCTCTTCCGATTGATCCATCAGCAAAGATGCTATACATCCTCTTCTAGGGCATCTGTAGGCTACACCACGGGTGGTTTCTTTATCTCTTCGGAACGTATACTCTTCAAAGACTATTAATTTCTTCCCTTTCACACTTAACATAGTCTCCATGATGAAAAAGCAAAACAGAAACAATACTAACAAACAGCAACTAAGGATTGCAAACTACTGAAATATTTTCATTAAGGGTAGTTTTATATACCTACAGAAGCCGGATAGTCATTTAAATAATCTGAGAAGTAAGTGTAAGCTACCGCAAGTCGTGAAAAGACAGATGAAAGTTCACAAGAATAAAAGGGATGTGGTCATTAGGAATAACCAAGCTTAATTTTCTTTCGGCGCGCAAGTGACCGGTGCCGATGAAGGCACTCTTTTTGTAAACAGGTAAAAATCAAACCACGCGCGCTCGTGACCGATCACCTTTTTACCTGTAAGACGCCTGCGACAGGACCGCACTTACAACTTCGTAGCAACCAAATAGTGAGCACTTGCTTGATTTTTTTTACTGTTTTGCTGCTAGTTGCTGCTTCCAGGGCCGTTGCTTCTAAAGAGGAAAGTCCCAACTTTTAGAACACCCTGTACTGGAATACGCTTGGTAATGAAAATGGAAGTATTACTACAGTATTAACTAAGTATACCTACATATTTCAGTGCGCTGTTGGGTGGAGAATGTAAAATATTGTTGCGTAGTAAATCGGGAATCAACGCACGAACGTTGAATTCGTCTTCGTTAATAATATAAATTTATATTCGGGTATATATAACGCCACTCGTTCTGGGAGCAGAGGCTTATATAAGATTTGGATGCATCAAGGTAACAAAGTAGCTAAAGATGAAAGACGTGAGTGCATGAATATTTATTATCTCATTAAAGCACGAGAAAATAAAGGCTACGTGCTGGGATGCCCTCCTCTCGGGATTTACGGTACGTGAAAAAAATAAAGTATGCCAGCTGATGAACCCAACTTTATGCAGTGACTTTTGATATACAGTAGAATCTGAGGAAATATGCTTTCGTCCAGAAAGGACATTTTAGGCTAGACGTCGACAAAAAATGTTGTTCAAAGGACTATTTTAAACGTCTATTGTTTATACCATATCCAGTATTTATTTTTACTCAGCGTAGGGTTGTAGTACACATGAAAAGGAAAGTCGTAGAAAAAGTAAAACTAGTGATATAAAATAATCAAGTAACTATTACAAAGTAATCGTTACTAATAAGTAACTGAAGGTAATGAGTCCTCCATTTCGGAAAGACTCGTTACTTTCGTTACTTTTGCTCCGGATACACAGTCCTGAGGGTGATCGGTCTCGAGCGCGCGCGGTTTGACTCTTATCTGTTTACAAAAAGGGCGCCTTCATCGGCACCGGTCACTGCGCACCGGAAGAAAATTGCTTGGATATTCCTAATGGCAACACCCCTTTTATTCTTGCGAACTTTTATCCGTCTTTTTACGCCTTGCGGTAGCTTACAGTTACTTCAAACGTGGAACGCATCGAACGGCCACGTCAGTAAGAACCGATGCCACTGAACCAGAAAACCACGACGACCGGTCACAACAAGCCGTGAAGAACGGCATGTCATCAAGAACTGACGCAATCAGCAGAACCCGGCGCCGACCTATGAGAACAATCCACGAAAATCGACAGCTCAGCTAGATGAGAATATATAGTAACGAAAGGAGCATGTTCACCTGGAAAGGATTGACGTTAGCAGATCAACGGGAACGTTGTTCTCAAAACTGTATAGACAATCGAAGTCCGAAACAGATGTTTTGAAGGAGTTTTCAACTTTAAATGTTTGTAAGGTCTGAGTATGAGTGTAATTAGTTGATGAAGTTCAGATAAGTAATGTATTTGATTATTACTACATCATATATTGTTCAGATATTTTGTTATTTGTCAGATCATGTGTGACTTTTCATAGAGCAACCAATTCCGCAACAGTTCCATATTAATTTTCATTCTGTGACTCGCTACTGTTCTGTAATGCTTTTGAATTTTGTCACTTGAATAAAGTAGCGGGTCGTGGTAATGGTTGCCGTGGTTTGTTTATTTATTACGAGAGGGGGTTCTTTTTGAAAAACGCAACCAGCTGCAGACCAAAATTTCAACAAAAGGGTTTTTGAGTCTTTTTCACGAATATTTGCAGGTATGTTGTCTTTTGAGTTTGTATTATTAAATAATGTGGTCTGGCTACAAAAATTTACGAGTGTTTCACAAGGTATACTATAACCTCCTGATTTTAAGACGATACTATATGGCGTTGGGTCTCTGATTTCCGTCCACACTAGGTATTAGGTCCTGGATCTTGCAGCTTGATGGTGTTTAGGTGTATTTATTTGAATCCTTACTGATTTCTCTTTATTTATATATGATATTTATTTACGGAGGGTTGATAACCTGGTAACAACCCTGGTTGGACCTATTCCAATTATCTCCTTTATTTACTCCTTTATATGATTGGTTATATTTATTTATATATACTGATATTTCATATTTTTCCACATCCTATCCATATTTCTCTCCCTGACGTTGAACAGAGATCTAGCCCGCACCATGTATTATTATTATTATTTATCATTTAGACTGTGAATGTTTATAACCATTTCTTTATTATGCCATATTAATAACAAAAGCCAGTTTACCACTGTTATTAAGACATTTTTGCATCATATACTTTAACATATCAATATAAATACTTCACCATTAAAATATATGAAATACAAAGCACTCATGATTTGATACATACAAGAATCAAGTAACAAACCATAACACTCAGCACTCATGATTAATAAATACAAAACAAATGTTAAGAAACAAATAATAAAAAAACCATATGATAACATTTCTGTGTTTTGATTTCGTTGTCTCTGAGTTGGTACACATGCATGCTAAAAGGATCAGGTTACCACGGGCACACATACAACATTGGGTTCTAAATTCCACCATTAGACGTCTTGATCACTTTGGCTATTTCTAAATTGGTATCGGTTTTGACAGTGACCAGATGCTCACTGTCATGTATCTGAACGCTATTCGTACAACGTCAAAATGGAAGTGAACTTGGTATACATTTAAACTTCGGTTAAACTAGATTGGTACAATTGGGTGTAAGATTACATCGGCATTTCGCCCACATGGCATAGAGAAATTTAAGAGCACCCTGACATGCTAATAACAAAGTAACAAGACAAGTGTAATTGCAACATCAATACCAGTTCCGGTTATCCTTTCTTACCAAGCTCCTAATTAATTTTAATCTGGTCGGCGCAAATCAATAAGGACAAGTGCGTAGTCGTAGTTCGACGGTAACGTAGGTTGGTCGAGCAAGCCCATTTTCATTATAATTGAAAATTAAATTGTACGAATGTGAGAAAATAAACGGCAAATGATTTTCGTGATGTTCGTTGCACCGAATGTGGGAAGAAGGATCGTCACTGTGAAGTCTTGGAATGCAGGTCGTTACAGCTTATTGGGAGAATCAATTCCCGGATATGTAAATTGGTACAGAAATGGTGTGACTTCATAATTAAAACCGCATTTGGTAAAAGATAAGCTTTTTACTTATCTTTATCTTTCAGCATTCGTCGGTGCATAGAACTCGAAAGCCCGCGTTTTTCAGGTAAATACACAGTAGGTTTTTAGGTCTAGTTTTATCAGAAAAATTGTCACAAAGACATCTCTTAAATTGACTCAGAGATGTCGTTTGCCCATTGATCGGTAATCAGTTGTGTCGGGTAGTTCCCCCGAGTAGTTCAACGTGCTTGGGCGCATGCTTTAATAAAAATTGACCCTTTTTAGATTGAGTAATACGTATACATTAAGAATTGTCAAGAAACATTATTTATCCTTTGTGTTGTGATACGGTATGCATTTATACATTCCGTACATGCACACAGCACCTAGCACAATCCCATTGGCCAGATTTGAATTTTGAACCAATCAAACTTCGAGTGCCGCACGTGTGTACAAAGTGTAAATCAGTGCCATATGCACTTACGGAATTGGATATCGTTATGCGCTAGGCTTCGAGTGCCATACGCGTGTATGAAATGTAAATCAGTGCCATATGCCCTTACGGAATGTGATATAGTTATGCGCATGTCAAACGTATGGCTATGGCTAGACTCTTCTTTTAATTTTTGCGATTGCGGCGCGACAGGGTGGTTATACCTGTGTTTGAAATCGCCATGCATGCTGAGGCAAAGTTACCTCCTTACTTATAAATATTTTGAACTGAGTTCTGGAAAATATAGATCAAACCTATTGACTGAGAATGATGCTAGACGATGGCTGGAAGAATTTGAGTCGGGTGTCAAGAAAACTCGTCAAGGCTCATAGGTTAATAATATGTAGGTAGGTATTTTTTAGACATAGGTACTATACTAAAACTGTACTGTGGGAGGTTCATGCGCTATAGGTAAAAGTCCACCATTAAAGTTCGGCCTACAGCTTTAAATAGAAGAAAATTTGGAGTAATAAGAGGAAGCAAAAAAAGGCCGTCCAGCCACTGGGGAGCCTACCAAGAAAAGTCCAAAGAAAAAACATAATCTTTCCAAAAATATAAAAACAAATAAACCCAATGCAATTAAACATGGTTCATCCCACTGATTTTATATAACGTTTTTACATTCCATACTCGCGTATGGCACTCAAAGTTTGATTGGTTCAAAATTCAAATCTGACCAATGGGATTGTGCTATGTGCTGTATGCATGTACGAAATGTATAAATGCATACGGTATCGATGATACCTGGATACTGGGAGGGTTATTTGTTGTGAAATTTGTTGCAAATATCTTGACAAATATTTCGGATTTATCTTTGGAAGCTTTTGTGACTGTTTTATTCTCATGTTGATGGGAGGAAAGCTACTCATCATTTGTTTGGTCAGTTTTCAGAAGGATCGGCTGCTTTGATTTAGAATACATGGAACATGAACATATTGTATATTCCGATACGTACATATATTATGTACGTTTTATGTATATACCTATATAATTGAATAAATATTTCGATGCCAGGTAACCTTACAATCTTATTTAAGCATGTTTTATGTCGTGTGTCTGTGTAACTTTTGGAATTCATTGTACTGAAAGACCTGCATTCTTGATCTTGCACATAAGTCATAGATCATGCATTTAAAATATGGAACAAGTCTTTTTTCCTTCACGAATATTTTTTTCTATAACAAATGTCCCAGCCCTAGTCCGGAAGAAGCTTTGTATAATAAAACCTATTTTTACCACTATAAATCGATCAGATTTTTCATCAATCTCGGCCTACACACATAAAAATAATTTCTTAGATGGAGCACAGATGCTTTAGTTATAGTATACCATAACTTCTTATACGCGCAAAGTTATGCTAATCTTAAAGTGAGAATACGATATCTTTGACCATATAAGGGTTAGATTGAGAAAATATCTTCATTGCAAAACTGGGAAATTCTTGATAGTAAGAGTACCAAAATCTTAAATCAAGCATATGGTAATCTTGACCGAAGAATTTCATAAACTTGACGCAAGTAGCTCAACTTTATTCTAAAATTGTGATATTCTTGGATGAGGAATCTAATAGTATTAATTTAAGCATTCAAACTCTTCTATGAGCATGTAGAAATTTTTCTGGAGCAATAGTTCTGCAAAATTTCTTAAATCACATATAATATACTTAGTACTTATCTAGGAACACCTGAGTCAGGTCTTCGCATCCCAATTTTTTTAATAGCTCATTCATGGTTGGATAGATCCAGTGATAAGGAAGCTGATGGGAACTGGGACGCGACACAAATGGCGATGGACCAGCACTACCGGCAGATTCGATGACTGATGGTTGACGGTGGTATCACGGGTATCACGTAGCAATGGCAATTTTTTAACAGTTTGACTAGATACTATTATATGCTATTATGCAGGATCCAGGATGAAGACATTACGCTACGGTGCTAAAGACGGCGGCGAATGCGACAATCCGAAAACAGATAATGGCGGCGCGGACACGGTCGGGCAGCAGGCTGTTGAGTTGAGAGGGTGGAGAGGTTAGAGTTGACCCGTGACGCGCTGCGCGCCTGCGCACTCCGACGTTGGTAGACGTCAAATAAATGATTTACTTGATACAAATATAGAGTGTGCTTGTAAAACAGCGTTCATTTTCAAACCAAGATTATCATATTGTAAATGAAGGTTCGCATCTGCAAGCTGTCTATATTTTTGATAGAAGGATACTGGGCACCGCTGGAAAAAATGATAATCTTGATATAAAATTATGAAATATTTGTTATTAAATTATTATAGCCTTGGTTGCAAAGAAAATTATATTTTCTTTCGGAGCATATTTGTTTAAAATAAGTATATAAATCAAAAATATATTATTCTTGATACAAATTTGCTATAATTTTCTCATCAAATATTCTTTCTTAGAGTGAGAACCAATATTTTTGTTGTGAGTATGTATTTACAAGAATATCACAATTCTTGACTTGACAATTTCTTTTTATGTGTGTACTATTGGCTGTTTGCCTTTGTCGTGTATTAGGGATTAAAAATTATACGTTCAGAAGCTTGGTTGTATTGGTGTGTTCGTGCTAATTAGGTTTTCATAGGCAACAAGTTGATCGAGTGAGTAGACAAATTCAGATATTTGGGTTCAATATTAAATGCAAGATGGCACTGTGACGAAAAAAGTAAAATACGTGTTGCGATGCAGCACTTTTTCGAAGTTTAACAGCATTTTTCTATGCCGAGTAACAGCACTAAAGCTCTGACTTCGAATGGTGAATGCTATTATATGGCCTATACCTCTGTGGCCTATACTAATGTATGGCGCTTAAACTTGCTCCCTCAAAATAAAATCAATAAATAGAATCGAAGGCTTTGAACTGTCTACCTTTTGTCGGTTTTTGACATGAAAACTTCCTTGACAACATTTGTAGGAACATTCATTCAAAGTTCTTCAAAATTCATCTTATTCTTGTCTTCGAAATTTACTCGATGTTTAAGCAGCTTCACGTGCATAGCCAAATGTTGATTATATCCGCTTTAGCTTTGACAACGGTTGAAACCAGCAGGGATAGAAGCGCAATAACATGAATAAATAATCATTTCAGCCAGGAAATTACAGTTTTTTCAAATTTCTTAAACTTCGTCATCAATGATGCAACTGCACTATAGGAAATTTACGGCTCATGGGATTGCCGCATCCAATAACAAATACATTTTAGCTCTAAAGTGGGTGACACACGTACGAACTTCAAGTAGTCGATTTTTAAGTTCGCGAACTTACTCGGCTCGACGTCGGTGACACACGTGAAGCTAAAATCACTCATTTTGATAACTTTCCTAAAGAAACAAAACTTTTAACAAACGCCAAACACAACAAGCGTTGCGCATCGATGGCCTGCCGAAACAAAGTGGTGGTTCGCGGCTCGCGGTACGAGCCGAGACAAGCTACGAGCAAGATTTCAAACCAGTTGGATCACCCCTCTAATGGCTGACTAGGTAAGAGTGTAGAAGAACTTTTGCTTACCGCTAAACATTTATTTTTGATACTACGAGTGCCATTTCTTGGTTTTCCTAATGACATACTGAACGACCCTTGTCATCATCATCATAGTCACAATGTCTTAACAGACATGTTGTGAACTCGTAAAATGCATTAAGTCGGAGCTAGAGTATTGCCGACGCGAATATTATCAATAGTTTTGAGAATTGTAGCTCGCCATCGTTCGCAATTTACTGTCAGTTCAGTGGCGCTCTTGATACTCATATCCAGCAACTGTTTCGTCGTATCTACCCAGCGTGTAGGGGAACGGCCGCGGCGCCGCCCACTCGGGGCGTGACCCTGAACTACAAGTTTCTCCATATTATCGCTTCTGTGAATATGTCCGAAGAATGTAAGCATTCTCGACGACACAATGGCGGATAGTCTCTTTGGATTACCGAGCTCATCCAGTACGGAAACGTTAGTTCGATGGGCGGTATAAGGAACTCTCAGCATTCTCCTCCACGTCCACATTTCAAAAGCATCTATGCGAGCTCGATCTGCCTTCTCAACAGTCCAACTTTCCGGGGCATACAAAAATATGGAGAACACAAGAGACTGAACCAGCAACATTTTGGTAGCTTTAGTGATATTATGGTCACGCCATATTTTAGTAAGCTTTGTCATGGCCACACGTGCCTGTTGAATGTGCCGTCGAATCTCATTTTTACAGCTACCCGAATTGTCGATCAAAGAACCTAGGTACACAAAACTTACTACTTCACAACGGCCTATTGACTTTATTTCTCCATGATTATCGTGCTCTCTATCTAACCTTGGTCTTGCTGTAGTTAATACCAAGACCATATGATGCACTGTGTTGTTCTAAGATGTTTAATAGAGCTACTAGTTCTTCCAACGACCCTAGGTTTAAAAATACCTTGCGTCAGCTTCAAAACGATGACAGTGTAAGTAAGTAAGTAAATAGGTAAGTAAGTAAGTAAGTAAGTAAGTAAGTAAGTAAGTAAGTAAGTAAGTAAGCAAGCTTTATTGACCAAAAGGACACAGATGGGTATATATGGCACGTCAGTGTACAAAGAGAAAGGTTAATAAACTAGATAAAACAGAAGTATATAAAAAAATAGGGTATACAATGATAATTCAAAAGAACATAATTACAGAATATAGAAAAACGTTAAAACAGATCAAACCGGTATCACAATTTTTAGATTTACATATCATTTGCACTCATATACCTATTATCGGATGTAAATAAGATTAACAGACAAATCTAACATATACATTTTAAGATATCAAGATATCTTGCACACAAGACAGTTCTTACATAGTTTCCAAAAACTCATTTAGTGTATAGTAAGCACGGTTTGCTAGGAAAGACTTCACTTGGTACTTAAAACTATTATAATGAGTTATGACGCGTAGCTCGTGCGGAAGCTTGTTATATAACACAACACAGTTGTAGTAGGGTGAACGTTTAAAACAGGTGAAGCCATGACACTGGATAGCCAATAGATCAGCGTTTCTGGTATTATAGCTGCAATTAAAGCCCAAAGTGTT
This sequence comes from Callosobruchus maculatus, assembly GCA_951848785.1. Classification (NCBI taxonomy): domain Eukaryota; kingdom Metazoa; phylum Arthropoda; class Insecta; order Coleoptera; family Chrysomelidae; genus Callosobruchus; species Callosobruchus maculatus. The sequence goes on from CATOUR010000007.1 coordinate 618,568, forward strand.
AAAACTACTTTGATTTTGTTTCACAAACGTAACACATTTTAAGATGTAAATGCAAATAACAGTGAGGATTTTAAGTTTTCTAAAAATATCTCTACAGCTCTCAAGCCTACCCAAATTAAATACTAGCCCCAGTATTCTTTTTTGAGAAATAAATACCCTTTCAGTTCCTTTAGATCTTCCCCAGGTCATTATGTTATATGATATATGCGAATGTGCAAGACTATAGTAGAGGTTAATAAGCTCATATTGGTTTAAAGTGAGTTTAAGTTGTAGGATGGCGAAAAAAGCTTTATTCAAATTCTTGCAGACGTGCTCCACATGTTCGCTGAACGTTAGTTTAGAATCAAAATAAGTACCTAGTACTTTGGCAGTAGATGAAAGCTCCAGACCACTTAGCAATACGAAATCACTTGGGAGTGAACGATGCATAGCAAAATTTATTATGACAGTTTTCTTTAGACTTAAAATTAACCAGTTGCGCTGGCACCACGCACTAACCAGATCTATTGCTCTTTCAACATTTAGCTGTAGTTCGTCTAGCGTGAAGCCAGAAACAGTTACAGCAGTATCATCTGCAAACATGGTCACGTTCCCTACGGTAATGTAGTTTGGAAGATCATTAACATACAATAGGAAAAGTAATGGTCCCAATACTGACCCCTGCGGTACACCAAGCTCCAGATTTGATATAGTTGATTTAGTTGCAGCAAGTTTGACTTGAATTCTCCTATTTCTCATGTAAGACGTAATCCACTCTAAAGCTACTCCTCTGATACCAACTGTTTCAAGCTTATCTTTGAGTATATGTGTATCAACCGAGTCGAACGCCTTTGATAGATCAAAGAGTAGAGAGACAACATATACTTCTCTTCGTCTAGCTGGCTATAAATAAAATCAAGGTAGTGACATGAAGCAGTTTCAACAGATTTTATTGCTTGAAATCCATGTTGGCATGCTGACAAAATATTGCAGTTTGTTATAAAAGAATACAAACCGCAGCAAGGCAAAGAATGCTCAGAATAATTAAAGCAGCCCGGGCAGGATGTAGCATGCAATTTGCCGATATTTTATGCGGTTTACCAATAATCTATGTCACATTCTAATTATTCCGCCGCCGAGTTACCCTAATGAATTTAATGCCCGTATATCTGCGACTAATTGCTGGTTGATTCCTGAAATTGAACATTTAATTAGGTCTCCAGTTTTTAATCCCAGCGGGATACCTACTCGCACATGGCGAGTAACGAGCTTCAGGAATCGGTAAGTGGAATATTGATTATGTGAAAGTTATACAGGTTATTTTATTAGATACATCTTATGAGACCCTACAGTATCAGTGGCAATGTTATTACATTATCAGGATGTATTAGCAGCAGTCGTGTAACGCAGAGGTAATCTTAGATAGTCTAAGCTCCGAATATAAGACGACCTTCACCGAACTGGTTAATGGATGAAAAGTATTTTATATTAAATTTAATATGTTAAAAAACATATCGCGAGTGGGTTGGCTGAAAAATTTCAGTCCAGGAAATGATTAATAAAATATTGAAAAATTATTTTTTTTAAACATTTCACTGGTTTGGTTAATAGACAAATCACATACCAATCGAAAGTATGAAGCCCATAGAATATGCAAACGTTAGGTTGGCTACGTTTTTCCCGTCCCAACTATAGGGTAGGCAGGTATAAACAGATACATCAATAATAGTAATTTGCACCGGTGTGGTTAATGCATGAAACTCATATCAAAATAAAGATAATTCTATTGCCAACACGTCGATGTAGGGTTGTCTGCAAAAAATCAGTCTGGAATTCCCGTTGTCGAATTTTAAAGATCAAAATATTGCTGCCAGTGAATACGTACGCCAGAGAGGTCCGAGCGAACTATCCCGTGTATTAACAAAGGATGCAGCATAGCAGCTGCGTGTAGCTCGGCCATTAAATGAAAGAGAGTGCGCATGTCATGTGTCTGTGAAATTGAAAAGGATAGCGATACACTCGTAAAAGCTCTGCAATATTTTGGAGCACTAATAATTTATTAATATTAAATTAAGTTATTAAGCTACTAAGTAATAAAAAATATATGAAATGTGTATAATTCATAAAATCAAAATATATGAATGTTATAAATATTTGTTTCATTAATTAATAACTTGCATATGTGTGTCTATATTGCATGTGATATTAAAATATATTCATATTTTTTAAATCAAAAAGTGATAGTGATACATATGTATATAACACTTACCTCAAAAATTGTGTTTGTTCTATCAGCTGCGTAAATAAAAAACCAAAAAAGCAAAAGTTCAAAGTTATCAAAAAACTAAAACGAATAAAGCAATATTTTGATCTTTAAAAATCGACAACCGGAATTCCATACTGATTTTTTGCAGACAACCCTATATCGACGTGTTTGCAATGAAATTATCTTTATTTTGATATAAGTTTCAGGTATTAACCACACCGGTGCAAATTAATATTATTGAAGTACCTGTTTATACCAGCCTACTCTATAATTGGGACAGGAAAAACGTAGCCAATCTAACGTTTGCATATTCTATGGGCTTCATACTTTCGATTAGCATGTGATTTGTCTATCAACCAAACCAGTGAAATGTTTAAAAAAAATTAATTTTTCAATATTTAGTTAATCATATCCTGGACTGAAATTTTTTAGCCAACCCACTCGCGATATGTTTCTTAACATATTAAATTTAATATAAAATGCTTTTTATCCACTAACCCGTTCAGTGAAGGTCGTCTTATATTCGGATCTTCTACTAAGAACAGATAGGACTAGCATAGCTTATCCGATTCGACTCTCGTCAATCTCACAATGTGAACAACATCGTGACAGCTGGCGAGACTTGGATGTACTATTACGATCTGTTGACCAAGGCTCAAAACAAAACTTGATGTGAATTGTGGAACGTGTCGTTTTGGATACACAGAAGGCAGTCAGCTAAGTGGTATACGGAAGAGTGCCTGCTTAAAGCCATTGGATCTATATGAAGAATCTGCGGCCAAAGTCAAGAATGGACACCGGATTCCTACATTCCGAAGGAAATAAGAGCCAAACGTAATAAGTTTCAACGTTTGACATGCCTTAGTATAACCAGTGCAGTGCGCACAACACGAGTGCCATTGAAACACTACTGAATCTTCCTCCTTTAGATCTGGTAATTCAAGGAGAAGTTAGAAAAACTGGGTTCCGTCTCTGGAGTCAGGGTAGCTGGACTTTTATGAATCCAGGCAAAGGACATTCGACGATTCTAGCAGAGTTGCATGAGGATTGTCCTATTTTGTTGGCGAGGAGCGATACAGTTTCTCCTACGTATCGCTTCAATCGCAAATTTACGGCGGTGTTTCCGTCAAGGGAAGTGTGGGAGTCTAGGGAAAGACAGCTCATCGAAGGAGGAGGACAGGTCTGGTACACAGACGGTTCACTCGCTAGAGAGGGCTCGGGCTCGGGAGTCTACGGACCCCATACAAGGCTTTCACTCCCTCTTGGGGGGCACACCACAGTATTCCAGGCTGAGATCTATGCGATACTTGTTTGTGTAAATCGTATTCGGGAAATTGACGGGTCTAGGAGGCGGATTACTATCTGCTCTGACAGTCAGGCAGCCATTAAAGCACTGAGTGCTTGGAAAATAACGTCGGGACTGATCCTGGAGTGCAGGAGGGCTCTTGACGACATCTCAGCTAAACACAAGGTATCACTGATGTGGGTGCCTGGGCACGCTGGGGTAAAGGGTAACGAAATGGCGGATCATCTGGCCAGGATGGGATCCGGCAACAGTTTTGTGGGCCCGGAACCAGCCGTAGGACTATCTGCAAACTTGATTAGGGAAACAACTGGAGAGTGGATCCAGAATCAACACTCTCTGAGATGGAACAACATCTCTGGTCATCTCCGTCAAGCTCGGGAACTATTAGCAGGGCCTGCAGAGAGAATAGGAGGATTTTGTCTCTCTCTAGATAGGAGTAACTTGAGATTGCTAGTAGGCCTACTAATGGGTCACAACACCTTCAGGCGTCACTTGTTCGTGATGAGGGTGGTCAACGACCCAACGTGCACGTGGCGTGGTGAAGAGGAAGAATCGTCGGCACACATCTTGTGTGCCTGGGTTATCACAGGCAGACTATGCAAGGAATCAATAGATATAAAACGGATAGGACCTAAGGATGTACTTGCCTTCGCCAAAAGGGCAGGTCTTAGGAACTAGCGCGGATAGAGGCGCAAAAGGGCCCATCGTGTGGCCTATGCACCAGCCACATTCCGTGCTGGATAGCCTCTGGTCCTTATTCAGTTCAATCCTCCATTCCGATAATGCTCAAACTCACCGCGTCAAAGCCTGTACGGAATATTTGACCACGACAGGACTGAAACTTCTCGAGCGCTTTCACACAATCCAGACCTTGCTTCTTGCGACTCTGTATGTGAAAATGAAGCTAGAACGGATGCGGTTTGCTAGTGATGAGGACCTTACGCGGGCTTGGGATCACGACTGTGCTTTAATTCCTAAACGACACTTGGCAGAACCTGTTTAAATAGTTATTTATAATAAATTCAAAACACCCAAGATCAAACCGATCAAACTGAGGTTTTGAATTGAGAAAAAAAAAATTTTTTGTGATAAATGGAAAGATCATATATAAGTTTTATAGCAAAACTATTTTTGTTTTCTTTTTTTTTCGCAATAATTCAAAAGTTATATCAAAATAAAAATGGGTCTTTGAATCGAGTACCAAAAACACGTCGACGGCTCCCGAATCCGTGTGACGTCACCATTGCGGTCAGCATGCTCCTTTGACCAACGACGTCCTACTGCGATACTAGATTCCCAACCAATCGCGAAAATACGTACTGGTAAACTGGTAACTAGTGGATATTTGTTGCAATAAAGTCGATAAATGTAGCTTGCAGCTCGAGACGAAGTCTGAGATCGAAATAAATATGTTTTTGAATGTTTGAAGTTGAAGTTCAGATTACAGATTCCAGTAAGTAGGTAAGTACCTAATCAAATATGTTTCGTTGAAAAGATCTCCTCAATCAAAGAATGGCCCAGTGGTTAGAGAGTCCGGTATAGTGGATGTCAGGGTCTTTGGATCGAAACCCAGGCCTTCCAACCTTTTTTTTAGTTTCTTTTATTTTTTGCACTTGTTACGCACATTTTTTCTACGACCAACAAACTTTGTTACATTTATACTTCGTAGTAAACTGGGTTTTTTGTCTGAGTACTGCATACCCTATGAAGGAAAGTCCCAACTTTAGAAACTACATGTATTTAGAACGCTTTTAATTGTGACAAAATACGAATAGCACGTTGTCACTTCCAGTTGAATTCAAGTGGCTCTACCTCCTTGTATAGTCGGCTTCGTTATGATGACTTACGGCACTTCACGTCGTATACAACGCTTTATTGTAATGTGTAATAAGGCAATATTTTTACACTACTGACAGCCGATGAATACTGCAAATAACCATTCAATTGGAAACGTCAAGATAAGGATATTTCAATTTTACTGTACAATTACGAGAATATTGAAATCTTCTATCCTTGGGCCGTATGCTGTTCCGTGAATTTATGAGGCGGCGACTACATACAGGAATGTGTTTTGCTTTGGAACGCACCCAAGAATGTTATCAACACGGTGGATATTTTCTGCAGCTAAACTGTGATTACAAGTTTGAAAACATCCGCCTAGATTACAATGCAGTGTTGATCGTGGTTCTGCACGTATATAATATGTAGATGATGATACTCTTGTTAGCGATGTGTCGTTTGTGAAGGTGTAACTTGTATTGAATGTTCGTCCGAAACTTCCAAAATACTGACGGCTGGTGGATCTGCACCTGTATTTATACCTGTTAACGGTGACATAGCCCAACTCGGTAGCGTTGGTAGCCCCGCCCCCTTGCCATATGGCAGTGCCTTCAGGTCCTTTAGGATGGGTACCTTTGTCCGGTTGACTTTCTGTATTTCTTCTTTTCTACTGAAATTATGTGGTGTTTTTATATTTCGATGGCTTTTCTGAGTCTGGCATAGTATGAAGATTGTGCACCAGGAACCTGAGTTTCTTCAAGCTTCATCCTATATCCTCCTTCCGTAATCGCATGTTCGGCTACCGCTGATTTGTCCATATAACCTAGTCGACAGCTAACTAGCCTTATGATCTACGACCTTTTGGACATCCCCTCTTTTTCTTATCAGAAGAGTTGCCTTCATTCCGCACACTGTCCTCCCCTGAGGTCGTTTCGTCCTGACTCCTCATCCTTTGTCTGTAGTCTGTCGCTGATACATTGGTAGATGTGGAATCTGTTCTATCCGTAGCTGTGTGACTAGTAGAGGGCTTCTCAGGTAGTCTAAATTGACTTGCAGTTGCCAGAGTGTTAAGGATTGATTTTTTTATTGTTTGAGGGACCATGTCATCTATAATGCGTCTGGTTTGTGTCGCTGGTTGAGCAGTTACTTGCGAGTAAGTGGTGTTCAGAGTGGGCGTAGTTATTTGAATTCTTTTTTTTTTGCTTCAGAATACGATATTCTTTCGGTAACTTTCACTCTTTGTATCGCTTCTCCTTGCTTGTACTTAGGACATCCTTTGTACCCAGATGAATGGTTGCCACTGCAGTTAACACATTTTTTTGGGTCTTCACATTACGGTTCACCATTTGGGGCGCTTCCACAAAAGCACTCACCCTCATTTTTGCAATTCATTGCCACGTGACCGAAGGCTTGGCACTTAAAGCAGCGAACTGGCGGCGGAACGTACGGTCTAACTTTTACCTTTGTATAAAAAGCAATATATATTTCCTTGGACAGAATATGCGTGTTAAAGGTGAGTACATGATTAGCGGTATCAATGAGAACACCGTAACTTCTGGTCTTTAATCTTCGTACATCGATAACTCCCTGTGAACCAAGCTCCTCTTTTATCTCCTCTAGGGCGCAGTTTAATAATTTTTTGCAATAGATGATACCTTTAGATACATTTAGAGAGCGATGCGGAATAACTTCAACATTCTTTTGTAATAATGTCTTTACCTGTATAAGTTTTCTAGACTGGATGCTCGAAACGGTCTCAACTAATAAACCACTTTTTACAATACTGATGGATTTCAAATTACCCATAAGTCCATACAAAGTCCTAGAGATAACGAACGGACTGGCTTTGTCAAAGCCCTCCTCGCTCCCATCTCCTATAACATTCACAAGAAGGAACCGGGGGTAAGTACCCACCTTCTCCTTACTTGTACCACTACCACCATCCGTTTTTTGGAGGTCGGACGCCTCCTTACTTGGTGCTTGTAATGTATCCATGTGTGTTACATAATTTCATCGCTTTGGCTCCCCACCCTCTACGGAGCCTATGTATACACTCCCACATGTGCATGATATACGATAAACCCCCGGTGTTGTGAGCGGGTCTCTTTTATTCTTCACCGTCCTCAAATATTCATGTATCTTTCTTTTGGGATTGTAGATGGTCTTGACGTTTTCCTTTCGTAACGTTTTTCTTATTCCAGGCACGTAGCGTAGAAAAGCTTTTGCTATCGGTTCAGGTTGTTGTCTTGCCCTATTTCTTCTCATTGTTCTTATTATTTCTTTTTCTGTATAACCGTTTACCTTAAGAGCGTTCTTTAGATGTTCCAGTTCCGTGTCGAGTTCCCCTAACTCGCACACTTTTCTTGCCCATTCTGTCCAAGTTCCAATAACTCCGTACTTCTGAGATGGGTGGTGGTTTGATTCTTTATGTAAGTACCGGTCAGTATGAGTTGGTTTTCCATATACCTTGAGTCCTAATGTAGCTCCATTTCTTGTTAGAAGAACACCAAGGAAGGCCAGTTTTTTGTCTTCTTCTACCTCCATGGTAAACTGGATATTTTTATGCACGCTGTTTAGATGTTCTAGAAATTCTTCTAGCTTTTCTTTTCCGTGGTTCGAAGTGAAGAGCGCTTTTCAGAGCTGTCTGTTCGATCCTCTCCATTACAAAGTTCGCTACTACTGGGCTTAGAGGGCTTCCCATGGGTACACCTTCAATTTGTTTGCACATTTTGGCGACCCAGACGAAGTAGGTTGTTGTTATCACGTGCCTGAAAAGATTTGTGATATCCTCTGGAAATATGTTGTTGATGTGTTCAATTGCATCGTTTAATGCCACCTTCGTGAATAATGACACAACGTCGAAATCCACAAGCAAATCGGATGCTTCCAGCTATATGTCTTTGATTTTCGAATCTGAATCCTTGACAGACGTGTTGGTTTTTCCAACGCATGGCTGTAACAGTGTGGTTAAGTGTTTTGCTAATTCATAAGTAGGCGAGCCTATTGCTCTAATGATCACGCGAAATGGAACGTTGGGCTTGTGAATTTTTGGCAATTTATAAAGCCTAGGTTCCAGTGCTTCACTTTTGCATACCTTCTTCTTGGGTTCTTGGTCGGGGCTTGAATTCTTCACCATGGTCTTAGTTTTCCTTACTATGGTCTTGGTCGGGTCTTTTGTTAGGGTACGGTGGTTATCTGGATCTAGCAATGCCTTTAGTTTATTTTTGTAGTCTTCGGTGTCCATTACTACTATGGCGTTGCCCTTATCCGCAGGTTGTGTCCCCATTGGTGTCCTTCAATGCTATTAACACGTTCGTCAACGTGATGAATTTGTAGTACTTGGTTTTTAGGCCGGCGTCGTTTAGCGTTAAAGCTTGACGTTACATCTACAAGCCCACAAGAAAGATACAGGAATATTTGAGAACGGTGAAGGACAAAAGAGACCCACTCACAACACCGGGGGTTTATCGCATACCATGCACATGTGGGAGTGTATACATAGGAACAACGAAGCGATCTATAAACACAAGAATTACAAAGCATAAGGCTAGCTGTCGACTAGGCCACACGGACAAATCAGCGGTAGCCGAACATGCGATTAAGGAGGGAAGTCACAGAATCAAGTTTGAAGAAACTCAGGTTCTTGTCGCAACGTCTGCATACCATGCCAGACTCCACAGAGAAGCCATTGAAATACAAAAACATCATAATAATTTCAATAGGAAAGAAGAACCACAGAAAGTCAACCGGGCATGGGTACCCATCCTAAAGGACCTGAAGACACTACTATATCGCGAAGGGGCGGGGCTACCAACGCTACCTGATTGAGCCACGTCACCATTAGCAGGTATAAATACAGGTGCAGATCCACCAGCCGTCAGTATTTTGGAAGTCGCCGAAGTGAAATAGCTTCTGAAGATGCCATCCACTCGTGGTGGCGAAACGTCAAGCTTTAACGTTAAACGACGCCGGCCTAAAAACCCAAGAACCACAAATTCATTGGACGATGGCCGCAGAAGCCTTACACAGTACTTTTGTACAAACTTATAATGGGCAACTTCCCATACTTATCTCAGGTTTCACATGTGACCTGGCGGTTTTGAACTTATACGTCCCATTTCGACTTTGTTTTTTTTTTGGACCGAATTGGAGGTTATTTAAAGAAAAATCCCAGTTGGCGTGCCTGGTCCCTGGAACGAACACAGTGCGACGTCAACACCTCCACTCCTACTCCTGGAAGTGAGTAGGCTACTAAAAAAGAAAAGAAGCGGAAATTAAAAATAAATGCAATAAGGATAGGAAGAACGCAAGCGGGATGCGGCCAGCGCCCAAGGTGGTGTACCTAAGCCAAAGCCCTACCACCACCTAGACTCTAAAAGAAGCATATTTCTTTACAAACGAGTACAACGAAGTTGTATCGTATTCAATTATAAGCCGATAGCATGAAAGAAAAAGAGACAGGAAAAAAAGCAGGAAAGTAATGCGCCACGTATATGCCACAAGTGTGCCTGATTGAGTCCAATTGGAGTTTTCTCTAAAATGAAATATCAATCGCTAAATTATGTTAAATATTCTTAAAATGTAAGTATTAGTATATTATCCTAATATATAAATTACTTACGACTATAATGCTCTGGTTCCCAACAAAGGTCCCTTCGACCCAACACAGTGAACTTCACTGTGATTGTGAAAGCAAGAAAAATTTTTAAGTGTATAATGTTGTGTTTGAAAGTAACATCTCAGGTTTCACATGTGACCTGGCGGTTTTGAGCCTATACGTCCCATTTCGACTGTGGAAAAATGTTTCGATCAAAGCGACGCCATGCCGCTGACGCTGTACCGCCCTCGACGCTCGAAGCCCCGTGGAGATAAAAAGCTGCCGACCACGTTGCTGCGCTGCAAGCCGCGACAACTCCCGACATGACAAATACGGGAACGAGTTGTGTGTGAGTCCCGTCGTCTGACACAGGGGATAATTCCATTTGTCCGGTAGCTTTGACGGCCATAATGGACGTCGCTGACAATTATTATTGGAAATGATCATCGACGAGTTCTTTGGACAGCTAACGGCTTCAGGGAGGATTTAACTGACAACACGAGGAAAGGGCTGTATCAGACGGTTCGTAGATAACAAGCCAATAATTCTGATAATCTTGTCAATAACAGCTGTTCTTGCTCAAAGAAAATTTGTTTGATGAGGATCATCATCATAGTCACAATGTCTTAACAGACATGTTGTGAACTCGTAAAATGCATTTACTCATTTTACGAGTTTCTCTTGGGATATCTTTAAGATCTTTAATGCAGTAGTTTCCCATTTGCTTTCTGCATCCTCATGCCATTGACCAGATGGTATCTACTGTTTCATCCGCTTTTAGGGGCAATTTCTCACCCCAAGGACAAGAAGGTGTCCTGACTCTTCTCAACTCGTCCACCCAAAGCTGTTGGTTGAGAAGAGGTTACTGTTTATACCGACAGTAGGTCGGTTCCAATGATGAGAAAATTATGGTTAATTTTAACCAAGACAAATATATTTTTGATTTCAATACTCATTCTAATATAAGATATGGCGGACTAATGGGCATCACATGTTCTTCTAGTTCTAAGGTACAGGCTGACAGACGGTTGCAAAAACATATTGTGGGATATCATGGCAGCTTTCAATGATGCGTTGACGGAGTTCAGCAACTTTCAGGTTGGAGAATAAACACAAAAGATTTAAATGGCCCCATTGAAAGAAGTTTAATCTAGCAGGCGATTCTATAGGCCTTCTTCGCTCTATCCATGTGTCTTCAAATGCGCCGTCTAGCCATTGCCGAACCGGAAGAGCATAGTGAGGAGGAGGACGTCTTGCTACAAATAGATTCCAGTCTCATCAAGTATACGGTTTTCATCCCTTCGATTTTGTTTTCCGTGGTCAATAGTTTCAGTGATAAGCGGATTAATGGTATTTTCCAACATATCCAAGATCCTAAAATGCAGTACATCTACAAGCATGATTTTCATTGCTCCAATGCCTGCAGTTATGCTTATTAACAAATCCAGTTAGCTAAATAAAACATGCATTCATCAGTGAGGCAGATATTCTTCACAAACAAGCTATTGCTCGATACCCCTTGTCATTTAAAATTTTTAAGGGGATAAACCTGGAGAACAGAGGGTACAAGAGAGGGAAGTAGTTTTCAGTTAAAAATTTGACTCCCTTCACAAATCTTTTGCCTTTTGCTGGCGTTTTTTTTTAATAAGAGGTCTTTGACAAATCCGCCAATAGAAAGCCTCACCTTCAAAAACTGTACAAACTCCACAACAGACCGGATATGTCGGTATATCTTACGCATAAATATACTGTTACATTTTAATCCAAAAGCACCTATTTAATTCTCGTACCCCAGCCCTCCACCTGCCGTTGCAGTTGAGCATATCGACATTACTGGTTTCTGGTCACAAGTCACAAGAAGACCCTTCATGTTCGACACACGATATCCGCAACGCTGATCGGCCAATGACAAAACATTACATAGCCCTGGATACAGTTACATGACACATCACGGGGTACCCTCTCGACGGGTAACAGTAGAACCACGCACTCTCTGGCGTCTCGTCTGGCATGTTGTATACGCACACTTGATGTCGACGGCACAAAAAATCTTCCATTGGTCGGAGTCGACCAACCGGCGATGCGTTCTTCCATTGTTTTTCGCTGTTACTCGACGCGTAATTAGGTGGAAGTAGGGCGGGTTTATGCAGTGGCAGCGTCAGTATAGGAGTAGTAGTATAGATGGAGTCAGACATATTTGAGTTGTTTTTTGTGCTCCTACCGAAAGCCGGCACTACAAAGGACCTCTTAATCTTTCACAAGACGCCCGACGAGTCGGATAAACGTTATCCCTTTCGGCATTTTTTGCTGCGCTGGCTAGGGGGCTGGCACGCTTATTAGTATAGTCAAAATTGTATATGTCTGTGTATAATCAGGTGTCAATATGCATAATCCCACACTTCCGACACATACTGTATATTATCGTATTCGTGTAATGTGTATTAGTTGTCATGATGTAAAGTCAAAGTGTTAGGTTAAATCTTTTAGGTGTAAATGTCATCGAATCGTCTAGAGTTTTCTAGAATGATGGATGGGCATTCTCGAATGTGATCGAATTCTCTAGATGGTTCGATGAAGTGTATATAAGGCGCCACGGGTAGCGTGGAGTAGTTCAGTTGAGTTCAGTTCTAGTTGAGATAAGGTTAAGAGATATTGTATTGAGTTGTGAAGTAAAACAGTGAATGTTATGTCCAGTTCGATTATTTGCCCCTCTACCTGTTGTCATTCCTGCACAAAACACTGGATTGGGTCCTGGAAAAACTTCTTTTTTCCAGGCTCTCAGTATTCCCACCAAGATTTCCAAAGGTACAATTGAAATCATCAATGATGTCCACATCTTAAAACCTGGTGATAAGGTGGGTGCCTCTGAGGCTACTCTTCTAAACATGTTGAACATCTCTCCCTTCTCAAATGGTCTACAAGTTGAACAGGTTTATGATTCGGGAACTATTTTTGCTCCAGTTATCTTGGATATTAAACCTGAGGACTTGAGGGAGAAACTCATGGCGGGTGTTGCCAACTTGGCAGCTGTCTGCCTGGCTGTTGGTTATCCAATTGCTGCTTCAGTGCCACACAGCATTGCTAATGGTTTCAAGAACTTGCTGGCTATTGCTGCTGTTACTGAAATTGAATTTAAAGAAGCCACTACCGTCAAGGAGTATTTGAAGGATCCAAGCAAATTTGCAGCCGTTGCAGCAGCACCTGCTGCAGCTGCAGCACCAGCTGCTAAAGCTGCTGAGTCTAAAAAGGAGGAGAAGGAAGAATCGGATCAAAGTAACGATGACATGGGCTTTGGCTTGTTTGACTAAGCTTGTTCTTTTTGAGTTTGATATTTGTTTGCTGTATTGAGCCTGACTGTCATATAAACGATGAAACTTTAAAAAAACAAAGAGATCAATTTATTTTGTTTTTACCTATTGCAAATTGGTATTTTCGATTATTTTGATCCGCTATCACTTTCTGAATTATTATAAAATATAGTTTGTATATTGTATAACTACGTTTTTATCATTACTCAGGTCTACATAATAATGAAACTGCACTATAGAAGTGTTGACACTGATTGAGACCTGAAAGAAATGTAAACAACTCATATACTTCTGACTTCATCTATAACTGTGAAGTAACCGCACCTGGAAAATAGGGCCCAGAACCCCAGAGGCCCTTTTTGCCATCACTGAATATCACCCTTCAGCCACCATTGCCTGCATCCCCCTCCCTGCCAGACCTTCACGATCTTTTAACAAAGGCTAGTATGTCGGCTCAGCTTAGAGAGAGTAATTCCTCTGGTTGGAGTCTATCGGATCCAAAGATCTCGTATCTCAGCCCACCTAGCAAATCACATTGCTGGAGAAAGTGATAGGCCGTTTCATCTACCTGTCCATAGCCCATACGTAGGGACAGGCACGTATTTAGGGGGGAGGGTCAGGGGGGTCCGGACCCCCCCCGAAACGTTATAAAATGCCGTCTAAAAAATGGAATCCACAAATTTGCACCCCCCCCCCCCCCCCGCAAATTTAAGCATTTAAGGTGGCAACTCTAGTCTGGGCCCCCTCTCGAAAGGTCAACCAAGTGACACCCATAATCTGGACCCCCCCCCCAAAACCGAATCCTGGATACGTGCCTGCGTAGGGAGTCTTCGTCAATTTCTACTAGTGATAGATGCCACCTGAGCTTGCACTGCCCCGTCAGAGCACCCACGAGGTTTCTTATTGTCCATCGGCCTTGGTTCCGTAGCCATGGTGATCTTGATGTGTTCAGCCCGGCTATAAAATGCTTGGCTTGTTTGCATCCCTCACTTTGACTCCACTATTCATCCATGGTGTGGTTTACCCACTTTTCGAGGACTGTTGTTCTTAATCCTATAACGGGGTCCGAGCCAACAAACTGTCCTTCGGCGCCGAGACTGGCCAGCCTATCAGCTTCCCCATTACCAGGAAAAAAATTTTCATTTCTAAGCGATCGTACATGATGTTTTTAAAAAAATAGCTGTACATCTTAGCCCTAAGTAAGGTTGTTTGGAAGCTATGATAGTTTGAATATGACCCTTTATTGTCTAGTCTCACAGTTGAGAAGGCAATAAAACAAAATACTTAATGGTGACGACGTTTATTTTGGGAAAAAAAAGAAACAAATGTTACAACCAATGTCCTCCTTGGTATTGCAGATATGCTGGTGATTTTACTGACACATGTTGCATGGAGCGACTGATTATCGCTATGTCATTCCGTAGTTAATTTTGCAGATAGGCTCCTCGCGTGTATTTGGTACGTGAACACAAACTTTCTGTTTCATTGTACCCCTCAAGAAAAAATCAAGTAGGGTCAAGTCCGGTGAACGCGGTGGTCAAGCGATTGTTCCACCGCGTCTGATCCTCGGCGAATATCGTTCATTTAAACGGCTTCGTACAGTTGCAATTGAAAATGCTAGAGTTGTAAAAAAAACGCAAAAAATTACATGATTATTTTAATATTACATAATCATTTTCTTTTAACAATTTTTTTGCCCTTTTATGAAATAAGATTTGTAATAGTTCATGGTCTACATGTTTCGCTATCTAATGAGACTAATTTTGTGTTCCTAGACCCTCTACATGGGTAACTATGGCTAAATTAGTACAACACTCATGCTTCGATTGAAAAAAAAACAAAATGGCTGCCACTTTATTATGGTGGGAGAAAAGCTACATATGGGGGATGATTTGTCAATAAAAGGTACTGTATTTTATCCCCACAAAGGCTCCGATACCGATGACCGGACCTACTGTATTTAAGTGTAGTAATAATTACGAAACCACTGCCGTACGATGCATATGGGGCAAACCTTATACCACACCACTGGTACCAGTGGCGTGCAGAAAGGGCCCGCAGGGCCCGCGGTGCGGGGGGGCCCCGGGCAACCGTGGGGGCCTTTGCTCAGCCTTGACCTCGACTACCTCGAGCAAGCTTTGTACATAGTAATAACTATAATACACAATTATATTTTACTTTATAGCGATGGAATCATATTTTTCCAAAATCAAATTAAATATATTTAGCCATATTTAGATTTTTTAGGACCTACTTTATGGAAAAATTTCACAACACGACAACGCAGTCGAACGTAGAATCCAAAAAGGCAAGAGTTAAGGTGTTTTATTTATTTTCTATTCTTGTGTGTTATAAATGTTTTTTTGTTTATTTTTCATTTTGTTATAGTTTTGTGTGTTAGTAATGTCTATTAAGTAAAATTATATCTCAAATTCTGTAGTTTACTAAACCTAAAACTCATAGTGGATAATATAGATGAAGTTTGTTAAATTTATGTGATGAATCGATGTATAATTATATTGTACCTAAGGTCTATGAATTCTTGTTCCTCAAAAACTCCAAAGAAAAAAGAAAAATATAAAGTTGAGGTCACACCAATTTTTTTATCTATAAACCGATTTTCAGTAGTACTCTTTAACATAAATAAAAAAAAGTATTATTCTTTACATAGAGGGGGAGGCCCCCGAAGACCTCGGCACGCTACTGACTGGTACGCTGTACAGACGAACCATTACATATTAGCCTGTGACTATACTTCCTGTGTATCATGGGTGGAGTCTATGATCCTTTCACGTATGCCCTTCCGCCAGTCATTACCGTTTTTTAAGAGCACCCTCTCAGGAATATGGGAGCGGCAACAACGAGGGGCAGCTTTGTTTGAGAGGCGCTCGCGCGGCCCCCTCTGCCTCGTGAACTCTTTCGTCGGCACAGCCGTTTTGTCTTCGACGCCGGTGGCAGTGGATCCAGTCACGACGATACCTGCTAACGATTCTTTCCGAATACTGGAAGGTGCTTCCATCATCATAGTCACAATGTGTTAACAGACATGTTGTGAACTCGCAAAATGCATTAAGTCGCAGCTAGAGTATTGCCGACACGAATATTGTCAATAGTTTTGAGAAGTGTAGCTTGGAATCGGTCGCGATTTACTGTCAGTTAAGCGGCGCTCTCGATACTCATATCCAGCAACTGTTTCGTCGTATCCACCCAGCGTGTAGGGGAACGACCACGGCGTCGCTCACTCGGGACATGACCCTGAACTACAAGTTTCTCCATATTATGGCTTCTATGAATATATCCGAAGAATGTAAGCATTCTCGTCGACACAATGGAGGATAGTCCCTTTGGATTACCGAGCTCATCCAGTATGGAAACGCTAGTTCGATGGGCGGTATAAGGAACTCTCAGCATTCTCCTCCACGTCCACATTTCAAAAGCATCTACGCGAGCTCGACCTGCCTTTTTAACAGTCCAAGTTTCCGGGGCATACAAAATATGGAGAACACAAGAGACTGAACCAGCGACATTTTGGTAGCTTTAGTGATGTTATGGTCACGCCATATTTTAGTAAGCTTTGTCATGGTCACACGTGCCTGTTGAATGCGCCGTCGAATTTCATTTTCACAGCCACCTGAATTGTCGATCAAAGAGCCGAGGTACACAACACTGTCAACCACTTCACAACTGCCTACTGACCTTATTTCTTGATGATTATCGTGCTCTCTATCTACGATCATAACCTTGGTCTTGTTGTAGTTAATACCAAGACCATATGCTGCTAGTTCTGCCTGAGAAGCAGCAATAAGGGTTGTATCAGCAAATCTTGAGTTGGATAAGAAGGTGCTTTAGCGGATTGAAAATCATCCAACGCATTTCTGAACGTACTTCTGTGTCCATTTGGATACTCAGTAGTCATAAAATGTATACTAAAATTTGGTCCTTAGCCCTCAGCTTCTCTGTAATCAATCCGAGATTAATTTGGGGTTAGGGATTCGGAAAACGTCTCTTTAAATAATGGATACGCAGCAGAAAATCATTAAAAGATCGAGGTCTTCGTACGCATTCATGCTACGGTAAAAGTACCAAATGTTTTGATGGTTATATTTGTAAAACAGTCACAAATTCTAAATACCAGACTCCTTGAGTGAAGGAAGGACGACGCCTCCCCTTGGTCCTTACTCTAGTTGCCAAGTCCAGCCCTCACCGCACAGGTGAGTATCGAGTATGGTCTTGGATCTGCCCATCTCACGTCTTCAGATTCAAGAAGCTTTGAATCTAGTATAGTCTGCCTGTGGTACCCAACGGCGTCACAATGACATAGAATGTTTGCCGAGGACTCACCCTTCTCTACGCATCGTGCACACGTTGGATTGCTTGCCACCCCCATACATACAAATGATGTCTGGAGATGTTATGACCAGATATCAGGCCCACAAGTAACCTTATCCGGCTTCTCTCCAGTGAAAGACAGAGTCAAGAGGCCCTAATTTCTCTAGCTTGGCGGAGATGTCCTTAGATTCCTCTCTATCTCATAAGATGTTGATTTTGCAACCAAATCTCTGTTTTCCTTCAAATGGTATCTGACCCACAGCCCGCGCAGGACCCAGGACATCATTTCTCGACTCTCTCGCAGTGTTTTTGTATTTGCGAGAAGCTTCTTTATCTATATCTGTAAAGTGGGGAGGGTGAATAGTCCCACTGCACTTTGGCCAAAACTGACCCAGGGAGTTCTTTCCTCAGGTCATCGTCCATCCCGCCTATTTTAGGAAGGTGCACAAGTCGCTTGGGGACATCTCCCTTATGTGGGCAGATGTAGGCCAAGACTCGTCGAATGCACACTCCCTAATGGAAGATAACTCTGGGCACTCACATATGAAATATTCCACAATTTAATCTTCGCTTGTAGATATTCTACATATAGGTGTGCCACTTAGTCACATAAGGTAAGGTGTCTCCTGAATTGACAATGGCCAGTTAGGAATCCTACTATTAGACGTGAGTTTGACCTGCTTATCGCCAAATACTTCTTGATATTGCCATCGCAAAGCCTGTAAGGGCTTTCATAGCAAATCGGCATCTTTGTAGCTCTTCCCCACGTTTTACTATATAAGCATGGGAGTGTTTTTTGGCTATTTCCGCAATTGCAGTTATCGCATTCCAGGAAGGTTACAAAGGTCACATAAAATTATTTGATCAGCAGCCTTCCTGGCAAGACCTGCTATAGTTACCTCTGTTATTGCTGCGCCATTTAACCTACCTGAGAGAAAGATTGTTTTTTTCTGAAGCATGGGCGAATGATTGGTGGCATTCCATTGCTAGCCCTGATGTGACGCGACGTCTTTTCAGGGTTAGAAGTTCTTGTCTGCTGTCGAAGCAGATTATCGCATCCCTCCTGGTTAGTTCCTTAACAGCTATTGATATATCAGCCAGTTCAATTTGAACGAAACTGTCATTATTACTCATAGCCCACTTTGTTCTCAGGTTTAGAGACATGGAGTACACACCAGGTCCTGCGCTTTCTCTTGTTTTGCAGCCATCTGTGTATATGCAAAATGCATTTATCACATTTGACATTTGGTGACATACTTATCAATAGAAGAAACGTTATCTATATGGCCGTAAAAAGAAAAGAGTTCTATCGGCCAGACGTCAAACGTTGCATCTATACAAGTGTGATACCTACGTGTGAGTAAATATTGTAGTTTGTCGTGATACTATCCACAGTCGTAGTCTCCGAGTCCTTAACATGCACAGAACGTGCTATTCTCCGTTTCATGGCAGATGGGCAATTCAAAATGGAAGCGAAAAATAGTACGTAAGAAATACCAAACGGTACAGTAGCACTCGCAGTTGAAAAACCATCTATCCTGAACCCAAAATCTGGTGACATTGTAGTTTTGGTTGCATACAGCCATAGTCGCCGGTTTTTTGTGTTCTTCCAACAAAATTTAAAAAATCCCAAAACAAAGGTCAAATTCATATCACATCTATATAATGTGGTTAAATTATATGATGTAGATATAAATGTGTAAAAACGTGTAAACATTTTGGTATAAAAAACTTTTTCTAAGAAACTATTTTATATAATATTACGTTTCTAATATAGAAAGTAGCGTCTTATTTATCACATCTATATAATGTCGTACATTGTGTGATGGTTATAATATAGAAAGTAGCGTATTATTTATCGTAGAAAAAATTTAAAACAATTGAAGGGTCTATATCAAAAACAACCAATAATGTCATATTTTAACAAATTTCACATATTGGCGCCACTGTTAATAGAAACGTCATATTATGTATCAGCCGAAAATATTATTAAGGCATAAACTAGCAATGTCCACGGATAAAGTGAGCCCAAAGTTACAGTGTTTTAGCAAAAAACAGCCATTGTCATTGTTGCTTATATCAAGAACAGCCAAAATCATGAGACATTGGTGGTTTATGCCAGTCAGTTTCGAATTCGAAGAACCTCTTCTACAACAGTGGTGTAAAATGCATTGTATTTGATCATTGTTATTGAATTTGAATCACTACATTAATTGTAATTGTGTGTAAAAACAACCAATGTCACAGAGCTTATAAATGTTTTTGTGCCTCCTGAAAATTCTTGTTTTTTGACATTGGTTGTTTATGAGAAAAACCCTTCAATTGCTTCTGTCTATTTCACACCAGTTATTCGATCCGCTATAAGAGGTCTGGGTACACACAGTCATACATATTTTATGTATTTTCCACGTAAAACACATATTCGTATCCCTTGTTTTTCAAACTATTTGAGAAGGTGACAGCTGAGACCTTAGTGAAGGACAACACAAAGCGATTTTTTCAAAAAAGTCTTTTAATGTGAAAAAACTCGCAATGCAAAATCATACACTATTCAAATGTCTGTAATTTAGCAACCAAACACGATGTCGAAACAAAGCCACAGTGATACCCTAGCACAAGATTTATTCTTCAATTTGCTTTTTGATTCAATACTGTGAATTTAAAGGTAACGTCAGGAGCTACAGCACGCGAAATGCATTTTTATGGCGATTTTTGAACCTTTTCGTTGCGACTCCTCGAGCTTAACATTAGACCTTTGGACTTACCTCACTTCCATCCGAAAGGGAGGATTGAATGAATGGCCACACGATGGGCCCTTTTGCGCCTCTATCCGCGCTAGTTCCTAAGACCTGCCCTTTTGGCAAAGGCAAGTACATTCTTAGGTCCTATCCGTTTTATCTCTATTGGTTCCTAGGTTCTTGAGCCCAGCATAGTCTGCCTGTGATAACCCAGAGCTTCACAGCGACACAAGATGTGTGCCGCTTCACCACACCACGTGCATGTTGAGTCGTTGACCACCCTCATCACAAACAAGTGACGCCTGAAATTGTTGTGACCCGTTAATAGGCCTACTAGCAATCTCAAGTTACTCCTATCCAGAGAGAGACAAAATCGCCCTATTCTCTCGGCAGGCCCTGCTAATAGCACCCGAGCCTGACGGAGATGACCAGAGATGTTGTTCCATCTCAGAGAGTGTTGATTCTGGATCCACTCTCCAGTTGTTTTCCTAATCAAGTTTGCAAACAGTCCTAAGGCTGGTTCCGGGCCCACAAAACTGTTGCCGGATCCCATCCTAGCGAGATGATCCGCCATTTCGTTACCCTTTACCCCAGCGTGCCCAGGTACCCACATCAGTGATACCTTGTGTTTAGCTGAGATGTCGTCAAGAGCCCTCCTGCACTCAAGGACCAGTCCCGACGTTGTTTTCCAAGCACTCAATGCTTTGATGGCTGCCTGACTGTCAGAGCAGATAGTAATCCGCCTCCTAAAAGGGAGGATTTCTAGAAACACTTAGTATTTTGGCTACAGATGTGGCTGGAATGCGATTAAAATGTCCAGGTTTCAACAGAAGTGGTTTTAATTATGAGCCACTGCAGCACAACGAATTTGATATGTGATCATTACGCCGACAACAATTATGCAGCCCTCCACTATTCCAGGCCCGTTTTACCGAAAATTACTCAACCCTCGAGACCGCTGCAGTATTGTTCGTCTTGTCGCTGACAGATAATAACTGCTCCGCAGCAAATAACTCCTCCGTCAGCAAAGTACCTGGTTTTCCAGATAGTGAAATTTTCAAGAGCACTCCTCGCCGAGCCTGAGACGAGATCCGCGGAACAAAGATTAAAACAAGACAAAAAATGCATCCACTTTTTATTTCTCTCAGCCGCGGTTTTCCGGCACGCTAAAGGATATGCCTTCTCCCTTGAAATGAAATTTTAGCACAAGAGAAAAACGTTCGGATTTATTTTTAGAAATTAATGGGCAGGAATAATGAGTTTGGCATATCTAGTTTAATCACAATGAAACGTTTAACATCGTTATTATATTTTAAGGAAGTGCGCTCTAATTGTCTGGAAGAACTTTTATTATTTATTGCATCCTGGCTTTATTTAGACGGTCAGATCAGATCTCCGTTGAGTCTCAGTTTCAGTCTAACCACAGCATAATAAATAATCAGCAGAATATCTCTGAGGGTTTCCTATACAGGGTGGGCCAATAGTGTGTGGACGGAAGATTGTAGGCTTAAATTTTAGAAACCTGTCACCTGATCATAGTAGGGAACCTTGACGGCTATAACATAAAAATGATTTTACTTAAATTTTGACGTTTATACAGGGTGACTCATGTCAAACTTATATTTTTTAGAACGGAACCCCCCATATATTATTGCATATTTGGATTCCTCGGTCAATTCTAGTGTGACTTTATGTATCACACATGGAACTTTAAACGAACCGTTTAGGCTCAAATCACAATTTTTGGTATAAGTAGGTATCAGAAAAAAATTGATTATATCAGCGATTATAAAACTGCTGCTGCCCAGGATGGATCCATTGAAAATTTTGAAGAGCAAATGACTGAAAGGCGTAGGAACGTAGCAGTATAAAGAGACGCAGCAGCAAAGTTAGGTTAGCTAAATCTTAATGTACATTTCAAACATGTCAATGCCTATGCCCCCGACTCGTGTGGGGGCGGGTTAGAATATCTCCCATCGTATATCCTGCGTGTTGTAAAAGGCGACTAAAAGGAACCGAACTATTGTCGGTATAAGCAGTAACCTCTTCGCAACCAACAGCTTTGGGTGGACGAGTTGAGAAGAGTCAGGACACCTTCTTGTCCTTGGGGTGAGAAATTGTCCCTAAAGGCGAATGAACCAGTAGATACATCTGGTCAACGGCATGAGGATGCAGAAAGCGAATGGAAAACTACTGCATTAAAGATCTTGAAGATATCCCATAACATGTCCGTTAAGACATTGTGACTATGATGATGATAAAACTTAGAAGGCCATGAGTTTTGCGGTACGACTAAACATGGAATGAGTCACCAGGTCAGACGGCTAAATTTGAATTCTTTTTGTACTTTGAGAAATCAGTAGATTAATTAAGGAAACTTCATAATCTTCATAATAATTTTCATAATCTTGCTTCGTTACTCCAGTTAGTTTGCATTTTCTACTAAGTTAATTGGTTTCTCCCATATTAACAAGCTTTTGTTCACTTTTCGTAGCCTGCTATAGGTTGCTTGCACGTAGGGAAGTTGATACACACGGATTTGACTGAAAATTTGAAATAAAATGAAAACCAAAAAAGACTGACATCGAGAATGCTATATCGTTGGAAAGGTAATCGAATTTTACATTTGATTCTTTAAACCAAAATAGGCATTACCATTTGAAAAAATCAAGTTATCTGCGATTGAAGTTTCCTTAATTATTCTACTGATTTCTCCAAGCACAAAAAAATTCAAATTTAGCCGTCTGAACTAAGATGACGTATTTCATGCTTAGTCGTACAGCAAAGTCACGGCCTCCTAAGTCTCATAGTCGCTGCGATATTCAATTTTTTTCTGATATCTACTTATACCAAATATTTGGTACCGACGGTCAGGATTCAAAAAGCAAAAAAATTAAACGTTTCGTTTAAAGTTCCATGTGTGATACATAAAGTCACACTAGAGTTGACCAAGAAATCCAAATATGCAGTAATATATAGGGGGCTCCGTTAAAAAAATGTAAGTTTGATGTGAGTCACCCTGTATAAACGTCAAAATTAGAGTGAAAATATTTTTAAGTTATAGCCCTCAAGGGTCCCTACCATGATCAAGTGACAGATTTTTGAAATATTTTTTAGTAAGCCCACAATCTTCCACGCACTATTGGCCCACCCTGTATAAAAATGGCTTCTACATAAGTTGACCTTGACGACGCCGTTATGGATTAGAAGTATGGGTTGGGATCCAAATTTGAAATTCTTAAGTTTTTCAGGGCTCCATACTTATGATTTCCTTTGATGATCCTTGCCTCTATTTCTTATTTCTCCTGTCTTTTTTGCTCTATGGTTACCACTAGGTACATACATTCCTTCTTCTTCTCCAGGTGCCATCTTCACTTAATAAAGGTTGGCGACAATTTCGGCGTACTTATTTCGGTCTTGAGTGGCACGAATTAAAGATGATGTGTTCATACCAGTCCAATCGCGTATGTTGTCTGCGACCAGGACCACGTTTACCTTCGATTTTTCCTTCTATTATTAGTTTTAGTATATCATACTTGTTGTTCCGGTATATGTGGCCCAGATAAGTAGTCTTCCTTCGTTTTATTGTAGTAAGTAACTCTCTTTCCCTTCTCATACGTCTAAGCACTTCATCGCTAGATATGTGTCGAGTCCATTATATTTTTAATAACCTACGGAAGGGCCATCTTTCAAAAGCTTCAAGTCTGTTCATGTTATCCACTTTTAATGTCCATGTTTCTGCTCCATACAAGAGAACTGAGTGCACGTATGCCTTTACAAAACGGTATCTTAGGTTTAAGTTCAAGGTTGGGTTACATAACAGGTTTTTTATCTTTAGGAACGTGGCTCTGGCTTGTTCTATGCGTGATCTTACTTCAACGTCAGGCTCTACATTTATCGTTATGCAGCTGCCAAGATATTTGAATTTCTCAACTTTCTCTATTGCGGTGTCATATATGTTTATGTCCAGTTGTGGGTTTAGAGAGCTAGTTATCGCCATTACTTTAGTTTTTGTTACATTAATTTTCATGCCTAGTTGATCTCCTACCTCTACAACTTTGTTGATTAGGCGTGGACTGTCCCCAATGATAACCGTGTCGTCTGCATAACGTATGTTGTTCAATATCCTGCCGTTAATTTTTATGCCGTCTTCATCATCGCCTATTGCTTGGTTGAATATGTGCTCAGAGTAAATATTAAATAGTATTGGTGACAAAACACAACCCTGTCGTACCCCCTTTTCTATACACACCGGTTCTGATGTTGCTTGTCCATATTTAACCGTTGCTTCTTGGTTCCAATGAAGCTTTCCAATGAACTCGATGTCTTGTTGGTCTAACCCTTTTTTCTGCAGTAATGCCACAAGGACGGTGTGATACATTCCTTAGTCCTTTCAAAAGTATATTTCATGTTGTAGCCCTTAAAAGTTAGGTTCGGCTGATCATCGGAAGTTTTTTCCATTTGTCCCATGACCATATATTTTGTCTTACTTTGATTTACCTCCTTCCCAAATCCTCCTCCTCCCTCCTCCTTGCTTTCACAGCTATGCTTGTCGTAATTTTCTCTAGTCCTTTATTTGTTTTTGCTACTGGTGTTAAGTCATCTGCGTATGCTATACATTGGTGTTCATTATCAAATATGGTTTCATTTATCTTGATTTCGCTTTTGAATCATTACTTCAAGCGTCAAATTAAAGAGTATCGTTGATAGAGGATCGCATTGCCTGAGCTCCTTTCTCACTTCAAATTCTTGTGACTCACTTTCCATCCATGTAATTTAGTTGTTGGTTGTTTGTAATGTTATTTTTATTGGTCTGATGAGTTTTCCGAACCGAATTTGTTATCAACACCCTCAAATTATCCAAAGCACATGGTTTCATCTTCATAAAAAGCCAAATATAGACCTTCAATTTTTTAGGTAAACCTGCAGATCTGAAAGTCATGAAAGTGGTCTCTGAAAAGGCATAAGAAACCTTGATAGATAGATAGATAATTTATTGATGATATGTACATACTGTACTTTCACAAGTCAAAAAAAATGGAGTCAAGTTGATTGACTCAGTACTTCCCACACATTACTGTGATATCAGTTTATTATTTTCCCATAGCATGAAGCTTTAGTCTGAGATCTCCTTGCAACCAAATCATCGGCAGCCTTCCCTCCCCTAAAATTGTCTTATGCCGCTAAGTATTTCCTTCAGAGGTCAATGGACAGCCTAAAACATCTAAAAACGAAGTTTGAGTTGTTTTCATACTTTTAGTTTTTTGATTATTGCTATATACGCTGCCACTGACACGATATTTAACAAACACACGCGTTTTCCATCCTCACCACGGTAATAATACTGTGTCAAAATTTAATTAGAATCAATGTAATAGTGTCCACGTTACAAAACACAAAAAGATCTAAAGCAATAAATACTCGTATGTATGTATACAGAAAATTCTAAGTCCCTTAGTTTCCGTAATACGCTAGGCAATGTTCGGATGGACCTAAAAAGTTGATTTATGTCGCTAGGTCTTCCTTCAGAGCCCCTACCCTACACCCTATTATGAATACAAGAAATTTCTCAGTTTTTCAACCCCCCACCCCCTAACCACCCCAATTTCACCCCACCCAAAAAAAACGCAGAAAATGATCAGGAACCTCTAAAACGCTTAAAAACGAAGTTTGAGCTGTTTTTATATTTTTACTTTTTTTTATTATTTGTGCGCCGCCACTGGCACGATTTATAAAAACCATACGCGTTTTCCATCCTCGCCACGGTAGTAATACTGTGTCAAAATTTCATTAACATCAATTCAACAGTTTCCTTGTAACACAATATAGAAGGATCTAAAGCAATACTCTCGTATGTTTACAGCAGAAAAAATTCTAAGTCCTTTGGTTTCTGTAATAGGCAAGGCAATGTTCGGATGGACCTAAAAAAGTTATTTATGTTGCTAGGTCTTCCTTCATGGGTCA
Organism: Callosobruchus maculatus; assembly: GCA_951848785.1. Lineage (NCBI taxonomy): Eukaryota > Metazoa > Arthropoda > Insecta > Coleoptera > Chrysomelidae > Callosobruchus > Callosobruchus maculatus. The sequence continues at coordinate 644,834 of CATOUR010000007.1, forward strand.
GTGGGCAGTCTATTATGAAAGCAACAAATTTTTCAATTTTACAACCCCCCACCCCCCAACCAACCCAATTTCACCCCCACCCAAAAAAAAGTAAAAAATGATCAGGAACCTCTAAAACGCCTAAAAACGAAGTTTGAGGAATATTTATTTTTTTGTTTTTTGCTAATTACTCCGCCGCCCCTGCACCGATTTTCAAAATTATAAGAACATTACCTACTACGACCCCCCAGCATATCGCTGCCCAAATTTCATCACAATCCATGCAGCGGTTACTGAGATTACGAGGACACAAAAACGCGTACAGACAGACCGACAGACAGACAGACCGACAGACCGACAGACAGACAGACCGACGGAAACGAGTGACATGGATTTTCGTTATGTAGACATCATGAAACGCCCAAAAAGTGTATTATCTCAAAATCGAAAATTTTCGCGATCACAATACTCCCCTCACCTATCGGTGTGGGAAGTAAAAAAATGGAGTCAAGTTGATTGACTCAGTACTTCCCACACATTACTGTGATATCAGTTTATTATTTTCCCATAGCATGAAGCTTTAGTCTGAGATCTCCTTGCAACCAAATCATCGGCAGCCTTCCCTCCCCTAAAATTGTCTTATGCCGCTAAGTATTTCCTTCAGAGGTCAATGGACAGCCTAAAACATCTAAAAACGAAGTTTGAGTTGTTTTCATACTTTTAGTTTTTTGATTATTGCTATATACGCTGCCACTGACACGATATTTAACAAACACACGCGTTTTCCATCCTCACCACGGTAATAATACTGTGTCAAAATTTAATTAGAATCAATGTAATAGTGTCCACGTTACAAAATACAAAAAGATCTAAAGCAATAAATACTCGTATGTATGTATACAGAAAATTCTAAGTCCCTTAGTTTCCGTAATACGCTAGGCAATGTTCGGATGGACCTAAAAAGTTGATTTATGTCGCTAGGTCTTCCTTCAGAGCCCCTACCCTACACCCTATTATGAATACAAGAAATTTCTCAGTTTTTCAACCCCCCACCCCCTAACCACCCCAATTTCACCCCACCCAAAAAAAACGCAGAAAATGATCAGGAACCTCTAAAACGCTTAAAAACGAAGTTTGAGCTGTTTTTATATTTTTACTTTTTTTTATTATTTGTGCGCCGCCACTGGCACGATTTATAAAAACCATACGCGTGTTCCATCCTCGCCACGGTAGTAATACTGTGTCAAAATTTCATTAACATCAATTCAACAGTTTCCTTGTAACACAATATAGAAGGATCTAAAGCAATACTCTCGTATGTTTACACCAGAAAAAATTCTAAGTCCTTTGGTTTCTGTAATAGGCAAGGCAATGTTCGGATGGACCTAAAAAAGTTATTTATGTTGCTAGGTCTTCCTTCATGGGTCAGTGGGCAGTCTATTATGAAAGCAACAAATTTTTCAATTTTACAACCCCCCACCCCCCAACCACCCCAATTTCACCCCCACCCAAAAAAAAGTAAAAAATGATCAGGAACCTCTAAAACGCCTAAAAACGAAGTTTGAGGAATATTTAATTTTTTTTGTTTTTTGCTAATTACTCCGCCGCCCCTGCACCGATTTTCAAAATTATAAGAACATTACCTACTACGACCCCCCAGCATATCGTTGCTCAAATTTCATCACAATACATGCAGCGGTTACTGAGATTACGAGGACACAAAAACGCGTACAGACAGACCGACAGACAGACCGACAGACAGACAGACAGACCGACAGACAGACAGACCGACGGAAATGAGTGACATGGATTTTCGTTATGTAGACATCATGAAACGCCCAAAAAGTGTATTATCTCAAAATCGAAAATTTTCGCGATCACAATACTCCCCTCACCTATCGGTGTGGGAAGTAAAAGAAAATAAAATAACAGAAAATAACAAATAAAACAGTGTTTTGGTTGACAGACATAACATATAATAATATAGAAGAGCATTATTGAGAAAATGCACTGCAGCCAACATACCAGCAAGAATTTCAGCACCAAATGCTCCAAATATCGATGAAAGCTAGTCTAAAAACTCATTTTCCTCAGCTTAAAACACGAGAGCACTTTCTGTTAAACTGCGGGGATTAATTTCTAAAAAAGGAAAATGTACTGGCTCGCCCTTTTCAAGCAGGGCTGCTTTCGCTAGACATTTTCTGAGAAGAAGCACTGTACTGTTAGAGTTGTAGCTAAACATTTCGACTTACCGAGAGACCTTTACGCTTATTCAAGCGTTTTCCGATAAAAGATTTTCAGTGCTGTGAAGGCGCTAAGCTCTCGAAACGCCAGTTTCATCAAACAGGTGAGCTGTACGTGTTTCGTTGCTAATGGCAGCTTTGTATTATTCGCGTTTAAAACGTAAGTGCATCGGCCAATCGATCGCGCTTGGGACGTTGCTTTCGTCTAACTAAAACCATACTTCTGGCCTGAACCATAGCCTCCTCGTTAAGTCTCGTAAGGGCAGTATCAGGCAAGGTGATTCAGTGAAATTTCTGGGAGTCCACCTATCATATAACTGTAAATGGGATATACATGTTGATTATATCTGTAAAAGACTTATAATAAATCAACTGATATTTTTAGTAGAAAGATCGGTAATTTTAACTTATTATTACGCATATTTTCATTCAACTGCTTCTTACGGAATAATTACCTGGGGTTGCTCCCCAGAAGCAAACAGGGTTTTCTTAATCCAAAAGCGAGTAATTACGCTGATTGTTGGGATGCCCAATAGAACTAGCTGTAGAGAGTGGTTTGCTAATATAGGAATTCTCACCATACCTTGCATTTATATATACAGTGTGGTCCAAAGAGTGTGCAACAAATGGGATTTTTTTTTTTATTATTTATAATCCAATATTGCCAAAAGTTAGTGCATGTCCGATAACTAATTTAGGTGCACTTAGAATGGTTCCAAGTTCATCAGCATACGGGGTGAATCAAAAAATATAAAAATTGTACAAGAGTAAAGTACCCTTATTTTCAAAAATTCAGCAAAATGTTATCAACAAAAGTTGTTTAGAATTGAGAGTTATGCCTAAATACCAAAACTTGGCCTCCTCTGAGAAAAATTTTTTTTTTGAAAAAAGTGCACAATAACCCTCCCAAATTTTTTTTTTGTAGTAAAACTGTTTGATACACTAATTGAAATTGAATTAATTTTGTATAACTTTATTTAAATTCAAGCATTTTTGTAAAATTTACCTGAGGTTAAAATTTTTTTGGGAATCACAAGCTAAATGTTTGTTGCAAGGATATTAAATATGGCTTTATAATTTCGGAAAAAATCTTTTTACTAAGACAAGAGGTTGCTTATAATTACATGCATATCAGAAAGACTCTCAATAAAACCGCAAACCTTTTATTAATTTCTTATTTCTAAACATGTATTTAAATTAATCCACAAACATGAAATCTTACTAAAAAAATCATGGATACCCATGAAAAAAAAAACAAATGTGGGTTTTAAGTAAACATTATGACAGTTTGATGACACTAGTCTCACTTTCTTACAATATTGTAAAATTATTGCTCGTTTATTGTCTTTTTACGTACCTAAAATGCCTCCTCCCAAACAGTTAACGTTACCCGAGAGGGCGGAATTGGTTTTAATATGTGGTGACCACTACAAAACAGTTCGAGAAGCAGCAGATATTTTCAATGAACGGCATCCAGATAAACAGGTTCATTATTCAACAGTAAGCCGAATTTTGGTTAATTTTACTTGATACTTCAGTAGTAGCGCACTGGTCTATTTTATCCGGCATTTAATTGATTGCATTTTGTTAGTCTTTCGCTTGTAAAATTTCGTTATCAGGGTAAATCAGTTATGCTTCTAAATGTGTGAAGTATCACAGAATTATTTTTAACTGTTAAACCGTGACAGATACGAAAATTTACTAAGAGTCAAAAAATATTTGTCAATGATGTATCTTTGTTGTGGAAAAATTTCAAACCGAAAGCACTAAAAATAAGAAAAATAGTGGTCAATGTAAGTGGCGAAGACATCGGTTCACCATGCTAAAACATCATAGTGTTAGAGCTAAAGGTATTAAAATGTGGCATTTTTATGGTGTTACAAGTTTACCAAATTTCATTCAAATCGCAAATGTCGTTGTGAAGTTATCAACAAAAATTGAAAAATTATTCTTGACTTTGAAGCCCTCTCACGGTCAAACGGTGCAACTTGGTATATAGGTATGTTGTGTTTATTCGCAATATTTTGACTCAGTGAGATGGGGGTTCTTCTATGGGACCGTCTTTCTGGGACACCCTGTATATGTTGGTTATTTGATGCAGTGTTGTATATGACTACAATTTTGACAATTTGCTTTGTAACAATCCTGACACGTTCTATGTCATCATCAGATGATCCCTGAATAAAGACTTATTATTATTATGCATGTCTTATTTTTTCTCGCATGGTTGCGGTAGTAACAAGTATTGACGGGCTGTGCCAAGTCAATACCTGACCTATTATTATTCTGAATTCAGGAAGGACCGTACAATGCTACAGGTCTTGAGGATTACAGACTTTTGGAAGGTTTTATGTAACTTTTCATCCAGGCCCAATTGTTGCAGGTGTGGCGTAAATGTATTTGGAGTAAGGCCTGAGACCGACATAATGAGAGGGACAATGACAACTTTGTTTTGTTTCCATAGTCGTTTTATTTCTATGGCGAGGTCGGTGTATTTAGATATCTTCCCAGCGTAGGTGTTTATTATTATTATTATTATTATTATAGCACAGTATGTAGTGGTAGGCTTGCGACCTGGTATAAAACAAGTAAATGTTTGGTTTTGATCAGCCACCGATCCACACACTCTAGTATTAGTAAAATTCAGATATTATATATGAGCTATTTACATTTTTTTCAGGTCTCAATCAGTGTCGACACTTCTATAGTGCGGTTACGTTATTATGTACACCTGAGTAATGACACAACCGTAATTATCTATACAAAATATATATTATAATAATTCAGAAAGTCGTAGGAGATCAAAATAATCGAAAATACCAATTTGCAATAGATAAAAACAAAATAATTTGATCTACTTTTTCTATAATAACGTCTCATTATACACAGACATCTACAATTTTGACTATACTAATGATCGTAAGACAGCCAGCAAAAAAAGCCGAAAGCGATAAGGGTCATTCGACCGGTCGGGTGTCTTGTGAAGGATTAAGGGGTCCTTTGTAGTGTCGGCACTCGATACGAGCACCAAAAATGGAAACAGCTCTTATATTTCTGATCTGTACAATACTTCCTGCACCGCTGTCTGTAGCCTGTGATGGACTAGGTTGCAAGACGATGACTGGGCTACTACATCTTTTCCAGCTGTAGTTTCTAAAGCGTCAAGTGATAACTCAAAACGGTCAAGTTAATTTTCCAACTCGCCAATTTTAAATTCAAACTGTCAGTTTGAAGTTACACGTTGCGTCAATTGCTGTTGGCAAAAAGATTGGGTACCTATTCAGAGCCAGAAAGTACGTCTCACCATCTAACCCACTCACACTGTATAAAGCTCAGACCTGGCTTGGAGTATTGCTTTCATGTCTGGGGAGCTGCTACCTATACTAGATGCCGTCCAGAGAAGGGCAATGCGAGTAATTGGTGAGCCGGCCATTGTAACAATAAATGCGCTGATTGGTGATGAGCCACCAACCAACATATTGCCCATAGCAACCAGCAATTGGATTGCATGAAACAAGGGCCTGTGGGTGCGTGCGTGTGTGCGTGAGTCTAGCTAGCCGCCAAGAAATGAAAACAGGACAACAATGGTTTAATAAAGATTTATTTCATATATATGAATGCAGTACATTTGTATTCTATCTGATTTTTTTTTAAAACAAGAACTTAACTTTGTGGGGAAGTCCAGGGGGTAGTTCTCGTGGTGCCCTTCCGAAGAGAAGGTGGTGCTCCAAAGAAGGTGTTACATGCTGCTAGTGGCACCCGAAAGAAGGGTGATGCCCCGGAGAAGTGGTAGTGTTCACATGGTGGCACCCCAAAGAAGGCTGGCTTTCTTCAAAAGGAGTGTTCATGGAACCCCAAAGAAGTGCAGAGCCCCTCCAAAGGAGTGTTCATGGAACCCCAAAGAAGTGCAGAGCCCCTCCAAAGAAGTGTTCAATGGAGCCCCAAAGAAGTGCAGAGCCCCTCCAAAGAAGGGTGGCTTCCTCGGTTACCACATAATTGCACAGACACAAAAATTGTCTTAGAGAGACATAACTATTTGAGATGTTGACTGATCGAGTTCAGAAGTGAAAAAGGGAAGAGGTACGTGTTTCGATGTAAAAGGTAAGAAAGGGAAGATTGCCAGAGAGAGAAAACACTCCCCCACTCATTAGATTTTCCCAAAATTTGTGCGCACTTGCGCAGTTTGTATAATATAATAATATTTCCAGCTAAAAGAAATAGAGATGGGAAAAGGTAGAGGTGAGAAGTAAAACAGTTATAAAAATGTGACAAGTATAATGAGGAAGTAGTTGCTAAAAATGGAATAATTTTGAAAACGGGTGAACCGTTACACCATGACGCGCCACCTCCAGCCACATTCCAACCGGCGTGTAGTTGGTGACCTCTCATTCATCTTCCGATATTCAAACGGAGTCTGCTCTTCTGAGTTATCCTCCATAGTTTCGCCGCTCACCGATCCTGTCAGATGCACCCACACGGCTGCTGCATCTCATCCTAAGACGGTCGTTCTTCATACATCAAGAACCGAGCGGTTAACCGTACATTTATATCCAGGTTATCCAAGGCTTAGAATGGGCTACCAGGAGATGTGTTTATTGGGTCTGAGGGTGTTGGCCCATTCAAGCTCCGCGTTAACAACCTTAGCCTAACATAACCTTTTCACAGGAGCCGCGGTACTCTGGTATTTAGGCTGTGCCTACGAGGTCTCCTCAGTTATAAAAAAGTAGGAAAGAATTTACTTGGGTAAATTCAAACGGCGCCCTCACTGTGGAATTTGTTGGTATAAAAATTTAATTTTTTTATTATATTGATTTTTCCCGGACTAGTGATCAACAAATTTAACATTTAATCTTAAAAGGAAGAAAGAAAAAAAAAGTTGTTGACCGCAGCGAGAGTCGAACCCACAGCCTTTCGGACTGGTGCCTAGCGTCTTAACTGCTCGGCAACGTTGCCTGCGCTTCAGGAATATCAATACGCCCAACATAATACCGTCTGTTTGGAAAAAGACTGTTTTATCTCAAAAAATGAATATTTTCAGGAGAGCTCGTTAAAATTTCATGAAACTGACACTGCAATTATTTTCCAATCAACAATTAGTAAAAGATTCAATTATGAGTTAATGAGTATGTGACACATGTCCAGAGTTTGAGTGTTTTGTGTCTTTGGAATGAGTCCTTATTTTATTTTTTATAATTTTTTTTGAGTTGTGACAGTCTTTTTCATATTTTATTTTTTTTGATTTTTATTCTCAGCTGTACTATTTCAGAATATAACACTTTTGCACCAAAGAACTGCGAGGTAAAGTATATGTTATTTTGTTTTGTGATAGTCTTTTCGCAAAAAAACGTATGCCTTTCTGTTAAGCGGTAGTACTAAAACTGACATGTTGCTGTCTTGTTTTAACGCTGCGTTGCGAAATAAACATATGACGATTTTACATGTCGCCATTTATGGTTAAAGAAGCGAGGTAGGTTTATGATACTTTTACACAAGAAAATATGCATTATTTCAAGATGGTTAACCAAATATCTCAAAAAGTAAAAATTTTGAAATATGACAGTCTTTTTTCAAACAGACGAATACGTCGTCAGTTACCTCTCGTAATTTAATTCATTTTTTTTTAAACAGGAAGCGGTATTGACAAAACCAGATTTTTCCCGGACTAGTTTTTTCATGCTGATTCCGAATCTGTATTTAGTTTTCCTCTATCACCTGTAGTTTTGGCTATGTTTTGTATACGGACAGACGGACGGACGAACGGACGGACGGACAGACAGACAGAATCTCTGCATAAGCTCTTTTCAGTGACTTCAGTGAGTCAGTGATTGCTAAAAATGATATTAATCAAAGTATACCATAACCCTTTTCTCAAACATGAAGCGAAAAGCAGTTCATAAAAGTAGGCCACAAAATGGGACAATTAATATAACATCTAGATAGAGATGGAGTATCTCGTCGAAAAAACCTGTGTGCAAGGAGTCGGATATTTTGGTGCAGTCTCCAAATTAAATTAATAGCTTTACCTAATGCACCACATTCCGCTGCATTAACCATTGAGGTTTTATTACTTTTTAATGTCTTTATGATGTGTTTCATGCTGGCCTAGATATAGAGTTCTGCCTGTAGTTCAACGCAATGAAAAATTAGTTTAGGTAATTGAGGAATTTACTCTGGCTACAAAATGGTAGTTTGTTATTAATTTCCGTCTAAAATTAATCACATCTCTACAGTTTTACACTTTTTTTATGGTCAGCGTTCCGCAAAAGTGGAAGCCTATGACGCTGTAGAAGCGCTGCGAGAGGATAAGTGTCTGTGCACGTTATATTTGAAACGCTGCATGTTGTAGCCGTCGGGAAATGCTGAAGGAGACTGGTTCGGGGAGTAGGGACCTCAACCTGGTAAGGATGAGCTCGCAGAGCCTTTCTAGTTTTCTTCGTTCGGACGGTATTATTATCTGGAAGACCTCACTCGAACATAGAATCTGTAAAACAGGGACAGGTCAGCCACCCATTTTCGATGTTCCAGGCTGTGGAGGTCCTTTGTGAGATTAGGCGTACCGATTAGTTCAACTGGTCTCTTCTATCCAGAAGCTTTAGAGAGTGCTTCGATGCGCATCCCAACACATATAGGAGCAGTACTCCAACGATGGTCGGACCTGTGCCTTGTAACGCAGCAGTAGTTGCTCTGCTGTATACAGCTTCCTATAGCGGAACAAAACTCCAAGCTTCTGAGATGCCGTTTCAGCAATACTGACGGCGTGGTCGTGCCAGGATATGTTATTGTTGATGTTGATCCCCTAAAGCTGAGCAGAAGGTGACTCGACTATCGGATAGCTCTCCATTTGGACAGTTGGAAAGCCAACGTGGGGCTTCTTTGTCAGTGTCGTTGCCTGAATTTTCTGTACGTTAAACTGTACTGTGTGTACTAATCCCCACTCGATAATTGTTTTGATATTGACGTTGATCTGTTAGGCATGTTGCTGTGTCCAACATACTGGGACGTATTACCTTTTTGACTGCACATAATTGTTGTAAAGTATTTTCCCTAGCCAAGGGCATAGGAGGTCTGGAAAAACTTGTTACTCTTTATAAAAGTATTAAAAAAATATATGTTAACTCTAAAGATTCGTCAACACAGAAGTAACAAAGAGAAACATTCTGTGATAACTTTCTCGCTGTTGTTGTTGAAATATGTCGCAGAAATAAGAAAAAAAAGTGGTCTCACAGGAGTGTTAGCTTTGTTACCGTTTATCCAAATGTTCGGTCATTCAGTCGTCTATTCCTGACGTCTAACGTCTTTGGGCGAGCTATTCTTTTGTGTATATTGGGTGATAGTTACGCCGGTGGGCAGATGATTTTGGAGACGTCGTATAGGACGTAACGTTTCAAGAGTTGTTGGATGTTTATGTTTACGCGTGGAGGGTGAAGGTATTTTGGGGTGTGCAATTATTGTATATTGTTGGCTGTAACCCAAAATAGCAGTAAGTACACAATGATTTATTGATTGGAACCGTACACTGTTAAAATATACACTGTGAAGGTAATGGTTGAAGTAAATGTGTGGTCATTCATTCTCCTTTCCATTATTTAAAACTCCCTTAACCTAAACTGGTGCTTACAGGAGGATATTTTCTTTTATCGAGCTTCTAGTAAAATAAAACGGGTCCCTAGTATAGCAAACATAGTGTTGGCACAGAAGGTAAATTGCTGATAGTGGCATATATGGTTTCGTGTTTAAAAATTGTTTATCGTAAATATTATAACACGATAAAGCAGAGAGACATCCACAAGATACGTTTTAGAAACTCCATCACTAACGGTCGTCATCGGCTGTCGAAGAAGTATTTTCGTCTCCTCAACTGAGTCCGAAGCATTCGTTGGTGAACGGTAAAAAATTTATTGAATTTTTTCGACAGAACCCTTGTAATAACGACTAATTTAATGTCCTTTTTTCTGACCTCCAGGCACGCCTACCTGGGATTAGCTCTCAAAAAATATAACGCACCGTAGCTGAAAATAATTAAAATGAGGCATGTTGACCCGTTTTACCTCACAGCACAAAAAACAATTAAATTATGTACTCATCATGGACCAAATGTGTGCGGTGGTGCCGTCTCTATCTATGATTCTTTCTGTATTAATGTTCTCATTTAACCTTCTGGGACTGACACTCTGTTTTTAAGATCAGTCACTGGTTGCAGGCTGATACTCCGCATTTCTTTTTTTTTTTGTAAATTTTAACTTTTATTTACGGAGGTACGAAATGAAATTGTTCTAAATGATATTCATTTAGTGTAGATTTTATAATAAAAAACTTGAGGACCACCACTTTTAAACTAACAACGATAAACAGAAAGTGACTAGGTACTGCTGTATCTGACAGGTACAACGCATAATTGATGAGACAGAAGTCCGAGCAAAAAACCAAACATAAACAGACTAGGTACGTCTTGATACATAAGCAAAGATTTACATTTTCTATTTTGTACCGCTTATTTGTCAGTTAGAATCGGTAGAATTAACCTGACCATTTGGAAGCTACTGCGGCAAAATAGGTGCAGTGTTACATCAGTTCCTTGTAACAGTGTAACCTGCATAAAGTCGAATGAAAAACAAGATTACGGCTAGGATGTGTCTCATCGTATCCTATAATTACGCTGTAGGTCACTTGATAAGTCATGTTTGTATTGTGTCTACCTACTTCCTTAACAGTTACCAGCAGCACTTCAATGAATGATTCAATGAAAGAAGGAAAGAGGCTTTCTACTGACAAGAGCCTTTAAGGACTCTTGAATCTAGTGCGTAGTTTGCCTGTGATACCCAAGGCTTCACAGTGACAGAATGTGTGTGGAGGACTCTACCTCCTCGCCACAGCGTGCACACGTCAAGTCACTTATCACCCACATCTAAGGTCTTTGACTGCGTCTTCGATGATGTTTTACTTAAAATACTAAAATCATACCGTATAAGAGTCTTATCCTCAAAGCTTCTTAAGAGTTACCTGAAGGATAGGCTCGGTCCGTATTTTTTAACAACCAACTGTCAAAATAAAAAAAATTAAATTGTGGAGTCCCTCAAGGCTCAATATTGCGCCTCTTTCTGTTTGTCGTCTGCGTGAATCATCTAAGCTATCACATGTTCAAAATCAAATGCGCCATATTTGCTGACGACATTAATTTTACAACCTACTCGTATAGCCCTACTCTTGATGGCCTACTCGTTAGTTTAAATGATGCTCTAACCTTAGCAGAACAATGGTTTAATGTCAATAATTTGCAACAGAGACAAGACCAAAGGGTTGATAATTCCTAAAAACTCTAAATTAGTTCAAGCCAACTCAGAAAAACTTTTAGGACTCACTATAAATGACAGACCTTCGTGGGCTTAGCACGCCAATAGTTTAGGTCGTTCATTATTGAGTGTAATATTTTTGATGTTCTTCTCTCTCTCTCTCTCTCTCTCTCTCTCTCTCTCTCTCTGTTCTTCTGTTAGTTTCAACCTCAGAGTAACAACTGAACATAGAGGTAGTAAACAACCAATTCTAATAGGCCGACATCTTTTCGTACGTTGTCATATCGACCACCATGTACGGCAATACTAATTATTTGCTATCGTCTTAATTGTATAGTATCCAGAAATATTCCATTCTACGTAAAAAAAGACGGTATTTTGATGTTTCAGGCATGATTACAGCAAAATCAATAGATATGTTGACCTCTACTGCGTTACTGCATATTTCTTCATCATAAACGCAAATTCTGAAGTCTTGCATAATTTTGAGGAGCTTGCCGCATGCCCTCAACTGTCAAACGTTTGCTTTGTTTATTGTTTGTGCGTCTTTCATGGTTGGTCAGTAAAATCGAATTTGCTAATTTGTTGGTAACTCTAGTGAAGCTTTACAGACTTGCTGTGCTATATTCGAGTGTAGTTAACAGTTTTTCGAGATGGAACTCAAAAAGTGCAGTGTTTGTAACATGGTTTGCGTTGGAAGAATTTTCAGGTTAGTTGACGTTACACAGCATTGTTTACAATCTGAACTGTCACTGCGTCAATATTTGGTGGCTGAAGTGTCAAAAGATGATGGCTTTGAGCACGCCATGCTGAAGTGGTTTGTTTACTACCTCTATGTTCAGTTGTTACTCTGAGGTTTCAACATCTTAAAAACCTGCTATTTTGCTCCGAAAATAACAGTACATCCCATGTCGAAGATAGAGAAAAGCTATTTGGCAACACCGAACTTCGGTGACAAAAAGAAATGAGAAGGTGATTCATCTCTTCGACAAAATATTTTCGTATGCTCGTAAAAAGCATATGGTCTGAGAGCTGTGGGTGGTCGTTTATTATAAAAAGTAAATGAAGAAAAATTCGAATCGGTGCCACTAATTATTATGGCATTAGCGGATGTTCCACTGTAATTGACGTTGGCGTGACCAAACTACGTATACAAGGTGGTCCAAAAATGTCGTCTTATATCGAGAAGATCGTTTTTAATGGTTATTCTATAAAAAAATGGTATCAAGCGACTTCACCACACTCTCTCGGTCTACCGTGTTGTTCTATTGTTTACTAGGCTACTTCGTATGTTTCACAGCATTAAATATGCCAGTACTGTGATAATAAAAATAATAACAAACCTATAGAAAATTGAGAGATCATCAATCGCAACGATAAAAATCATAGAAACTGTACCAACAAACTGTGGAATAAAATAGTTGGGAGGTCACATCAAGAAAATCAACCAACCTACCTCCAGTTAAATCGACAGTCCTATTTGACCTATTTCAGTTCTGGCGCGAGCAAGGGTCAATAGTTCTAAAGCGGCCTACAGACGTTGATGCATGCTGTGATGCAGGCATCGACTTCTACGTTTCATGATGCAAGTAGCAGTGTGTGTAGTACTGAATCACGTATTTGGCATCAGTTACGGCTTGCAGCGATGCAGAGTCTGGAATCCCATTCTGGTCGGTGAGCCACGACGCCGAGTCGGTGACGCTAGTGAGTGAGACTGCAGTGATGCAGGTTTCAATGTGTATAGTATTGCGTCGAGTGAAAGAAATAACTCCATCCTACTATTCTTGTGTTGCATGAAACTTGCATAAAATATCAAATCGATTTAGGCATCGCAATAGGTTTCGATTTGAGTAGGAACTTATGCAACTGATGCAAGTTTCATGAAACCTTGAGTTGATTCAGGAATCGCAGCATGCATCAACATCTGTAGGACGCTTAAAAGTCAGCTATACCATCATACTTTTTTTTAAGGCGGCATTATTGAGTATTTTCCTTTACCTGTTTAAAACCATTAGGCTTTCTTGAAGGCTTTTTTAAAGTCGGTAAGTCTTAAGACAGCGGTAAGCACAAAATAGCTTTAACAGAATTTATGCGAAATCACCATAAAGCTTCATTAAAACTTTACAGTTTAAATTAACTATTGGCCGTACGAAATAGGTTTTATGGAAACTTCTTATAACATGTTTATAGGATAATTTAATCCTGAGTGCATTTGGCCATAGTAAATAAATAAAACACAACTCTAATCAAATGTCACCTTAAACCTATCTAAAACCTCCATGAAGCTAATAGGTTGCTGAAATGTTCCTTGGGACATACTACGATGTATGGTGGGGAGTGTATACTGATATATAGATTAAATTGAAAGTTTATCATGTACATCATGCTAGGTTATTTATATCCGAGATATCATACAAAAAGGTTATACTCAAAGTTATGATAGGGAGATTAGATCAATGCTAAGTCATGTATTTTGTAATATCTTCTATTTAAACATAAAATTTTCTTAAATTAGTCTGCGTCTAATTAGTTCAATTATACAATGTGTTCCACCATCATGTCGACAAACTTTGAAGTATGAAAACACAATTAAAGTTATCGAGAAAAAAATGCGAAAAAAGGGGTCGACCTTTTAATTAATTTTTTATTACATTTTCAATTTCTGTATCACGACTCCATGGGTTCTGCGCATTTGTAGCACCATAGCTTGATTATTTATCGACCGATTCACGACTGTTTGGACTCATTTTATAGGAGAATGACTGGGCATATCAACTAAAGATAAAAAAGATAATAACTGGCAATTTCTAAGGTTAAAAAATTCACCAAACTGAAAAGAAATTTTTTTTGAAATGCACTTATTTGGGTTACTTGCAAATAATTTGAAAAAAAGCCGTATTAGTGCCTATTTAATAAGACATTCTAATGTTTAGCAGGACGTTTCCTGTCTTATTACATGTAATTCGTCTATGTAGCACTAAAATTATCGACAGAATAGGCCTTTCTGTATTATGACTTCTGTATCACAGCGCCATGTGTTCACGCAGTTGTAACGCCCTATCTTGATTATCTATCAAGCGATTCACGACTTTTTGGACTCATTTTATAGGGGAATGACTGGGTATATCGACCAAGGCAAAAAAATACAATTGTCAGATATTGTATTTTTTTGTAAACATTAAAATGTCTTAATAAATAGGCACTAATACGGCTTTTTTTCAAATTATTTGTAAGCAACCCAAATAAGTGCATTACAAAATTTTTTTTCAGTTTGGTGAATTTTTTTAGCCTTAGAAATTATCAGGTATTTTCTTTTTTTACTTTAGCTGATATGCCCAGTCATTCTCCTATAAAAGTGTCGTGAATCAGTGATAAATAATCAAGCTATGGCGCTACAACTGCGCGAACCCATGGAGTCATGATACAGAACTTGAAAATGTAATAAAAAATTAATTAAATGGTTGACCCCTTTTATTTCCCATTTTTTCTCGATAATTTTAATTATATTTTCATACCTCAAAGTTTGTCGACATGATGGTGGAACACATTGTATTGTAGTGTAAGATCTATCTACTGACTGAAATATGATGTAGGTGATTTGAACCTATTTAAGGTTTTACTTGAATAGTGTATATTTGACCTAATGCTATCTCTACAAACTAAAGTATTTTCATCGAGGTAGAATCCCAAGGAGACGCTATAAGGTTCAATTTTGCATAACAAAAACGGTAGCAGGAGGCGTGGCTAAGTGTGGTAACAATATGGACGCCTCGCCAGAGCCGGATTACTTTCTTAAGTAAATAATTTGGAAAATTCATTACAATGATGATTTAAATATGAAGTATTGAGTTGATTTTTCAATCTAATGCGAAATTCATAGTTAAGTATATAAAAGAAACAGGCTTTGTAGAAACGACGTTCATCATCAATACAATTATTGCTGCGATACGTTACACTTTATTGAGATAAAGATTACAAATGCGGTCCTGTACATTGTTATTTTTTTGCATACATACCTATGAAATGTAATTCCTGTCGATTTCTTCTTATCCATGCCATCTCTGCTAGAGCAACTACGATAAGCACATGAAACCATTATTTCCTTTATGAATTCACTAGAATATCACTTAAAAATAACTAAAAATCTCGGTAAAAACACTAAAAAAAAGCAAACACAAAATTGTCAAAGAAACGTCAGCTGTTTGACATAAGTGTCAAATCAATATGGCCAACTTGCACCTGCTTTCAGCCACGTGATCACGCCTCCATGGGATTTTTTAAGTGAAGTACAAGTAATCGTAGTTGAAGTATATCGTAAGCTTAATTCTAAGCTAATTTGCTTATAATAACTTCTAATCAAATTTGATTGTACCTTATTTTGTGTATCGCTACAATCGCTTTTGCCCTGTGACAGTTATTGACCAAAACAGTTGAGCAATGATAAACGATGCCGCTTGTTGCTCCTGTCCAGACAAGGCTTTACAGCGACTTTCACCGCGCTCTGTGCCGGCATGAAGCAATTATAAGGATCGATGTTCGCCCTTTAACAGGCAATTTAGATAGTAATTCACCTGCGCTAATATAGTTGTACAATGGATATTCGCGTGCGCAGCGCCGTAGCACCGTAATCACCGGTTATCAGATTTTTCAGGCGGGCGCAAAAGAACACAATCTACACCTATCTGATATCCTGAAAGTGGCGCCTCTGAAATTACCGTTGACCACGTCAGCCGCAATTTCTTTATTAGAAGTCACTTTTCCTAAAGGGTATCATTCGCACGCTAAGAACAGCGGTTCAAACGTGCCAAGAACTAATTATGGATACTTATATTGCCTTTGAAAAGTTCAAGTCAGGTATCAGATTGTATACAGTGTGAATTGTACACGATTGTATACGGATCCAAAACGTAGGTATGTATATGTCGCAGTCTTATTGTAAAATTAGTCATATTAGTATACACCTAGGTTTTTTCAATACGACTAGGCGTATTGCTATATCGCCGAAATAATCGAGAAACTCACAACTTGACTGACAATTTAAGGCGTATTAGAATACGCCTGTTGCTTATTAGGCTTATTGCCAAATTTCAATAGCGCGCGATTACTCTGGATTCTGATTGGTTATACTCGTCGTATTATAATACGACTGACAACTTGTCAGGCTGATTGTATGTTATTGTGGTTGTGACTTACTGTTCAGTTTCTCTGTGCAAATGATTGCATTGAAAATGAGTGATGACTCGCTAGGTGTATTTGTCCACAAGGGCAAGTATTATGGAGAACTTGGGAAGTTTTACAAAGGTGAGAAATTGTAATAGTCATACCATACCATAATCTTGAAATTTTAAAAGTTTTAATGGGGAGTTTTAGCTGTGCTGGCAAATTGGGCGGCGTAAGAGTGGATCGTGTTCTAATAAATAACCCAAATCTCTAATTATTTATTTCTTTGCCCTATGAGCAAATTTCATAATTTGCCTGGCACACTGCCAGTCGAATTATAATAAGACGTATTTTATACAGTCAAATTCTAAAAATAACCCCGTACAGATTCTTTTGAACAATGAGACTAAGAAGCGTCAGGCGTATTATAACACGTCTCAAATAATCAGTCATATTGTCAGATTTTCATTTACTTTGTTCGTTTTACATTACGCCTAGTCATATTGAAAAAGCCTAGGCGAATTATAATAAGACTGATATTATGATAAGCCTGCGACATATATACTTTGCTGGATTTGAGTGAATTTTCTACACAAAAAAATTAAGTCACGTTGATTGTTTCGGTGCCTCTCGCACATTACGGTGATACCAGTTTATTATTTTCCCACAGCATGAGGTGTGTTATGCCGCTAGGTCTTTCCTTCACAGTCAATGGACAGCCTAATGTCATTAATACAAAATTTTGTTCAGTTTTATAACCGTGCACCCCCAACCGTCCCAATTTTACCCTACCAAAATATGAGTAGAAAATGATCAGGGACTCCTAAAACGCCTAAAAACGAAGTTTTTTTTATAACTGAGCAGACCTCGCAGGCAAAGCCTAAATACCAGAGTACCGCTGCTGCTGCGAAAGGGTTATGTTAGGGGAAGTTTGTTAACGCGAGATTTGAATGGGCCAATACCCGCAGGTCCAATAAATACATCTTCTGGCAGTCCATTCCAGGCCTTGGACACCCTGGGAATAAATGTGCGGTTGTACCGCTCAGTTCTTGATGTATGAAGAACGACCGTCTTAGGATGAGATACAGCGGTCGCACGGGTACATCTGATAGGAGCAGTGAACGGCGGAACGATAGAGGATAGCTCAGAGGAGCAGATTCCGTTGGAATATCGATAGAAGAGTGAGAGATCACCAACAACACACTGGTGAGAAAGTGACCGAAGGTGGCGCGTTAAGGCGGGATCGTCAATTAGTCGAATTGCCCTTCTCTGGACGGCATCTAGTATAGACAGGGCGCAAAAGAACACAATCTACACCTATCTGATATCCTGAAAGTGGCGCCTCTGAAATTACCGTTGACCACGTCAGCCGCAATTTCTTTATTAGAAGTCACTTTTCTTAAAGGGTATCATTCGCACGCTAAGAACAGCGGTTCAAACGTGCCAAGAACTAATTATGGATACTTATATTGCCTTTGAAAAGTTCAAGTCAGGTATCAGATTGTATACAGTGTGAGTTGTACACGATTGTATACGGATCGTATAGAAGCATTCGAAATGTTGACTCTAAGAAAACTTCTAAGAATACCCCGGATGGACCATGTCACCAACGAAGGAGTTCTACGTAGGCAAGTGAAGATAGACAGCTGCTCCACATTATCAAAAACAGAAAAGTAGCTTACTTGGGACATATATTAAGAGGCTCCAAATATAAAATCCCGAAAGAAATCTTAATGGGCAAAATAGAAGGAAGAAGAGGGCCAGGACGAAAACGACATTCTTGGCTCAGAGATATCAGAAACTGGTGCGGTATCAGAAACATCGGAACATTATTCAGAAAATCAAGAGAACATACCTTACACATTATCTAACATGATGAACAGTGACTCGCCTACACGCTGCATTGCGTACGGAACCTAAAGGAGAAGTATACGGATCCAAAACGTATATTATGTACTCTGCTGGATTTGAGTGAGTTTTCTACACAAAAAAATTAAGTCACGTTGATTGTCTCGGTGCCCCTCACACATTTCGGTGATACCAGTTTATTATTTTTCCACAGCATGAAGTAAGTTATGCCGCCAGGTTTTTCTTTCACAGTCAATGGTACAAAATTTTCTTCAGTTTTAGAACCGTGCACCCCCAACGGTCCCAATTTTACCCTACCAAAATATGAGTAGTAAATGATCAGGGACTCCTAAGACGCCTAAAAACGAAGTTTTTTTTTATAACTGAGCAGACCGCGCAGGCAAAACCTAAATACCAGAGTACCGCGGCTGCTGCGAAAGGGTTATGTTAGGGGAAGTTTGTTAACGCGAGATTTGAATGGGCCAATACCCGCAGGTCCAATAAATACATCTTCTGGCAGTCCATTCCAGGCCTTGGACACCCTGGGAATAAATGTGCGGTTGTACCGCTCAGTTCTTGATGTATGAAGAACGACCGTCTTAGGATGAGATACAGCGGTCGCACGGGTACATCTGATAGGAGCAGTGAACGGCGGAACGATAGAGGATAGCCCAGAGGAGCAGATTCCGTTGGAATATCGATAGAAGAGTGAGAGGTCACCAACAACACACTGGTGAGAAAGTGACCGAAGGTGGCGCGTTAAGGCGGGATCGTCAATTAGTCGAATTGCCCTTCTCTGGACGGCATCTAGTATAGACAGGGCGCAAAAGAACACAATCTACACCTATCTGATATCCTGAAAGTGGCGCCTCTGAAATTACCGTTGACCACGTCAGCCGCAATTTCTTTATTAGAAGCCACTTTTCCTAAAGGGTATCATTCGCACGCTAAGAACAGCGGCTCAAACGTGCCAAGAACTAATTATGGATACTTATGTTGCCTTTGAAAAGTTCAAGTCAGGTATCAGATTGTATACAGTGTGAATTGTACAAGATTGTATACGGATCTAAAACGTATATGTACTTTGCTGGATTTGAGTGAGTTTTCTACACAAAAAAATTAAGTCACGTTGATTGTCTCGGTGCCTCTCACACATTTCGGTGATACTAGTTTATTATTTTCCCACAGCATGAAGTAAGTTATGCCGCCAGGTTTTTCTTTCACAGTCAATGTACAAAATTTTCTTCAGTTTTAGAACCGTGCACCCCCAACCATTCCAATTTTACCCTACCAAAATATGAGTAGAAAATGATCAGGGACTCCTAAAACGCCTAAAAACGAAGTTTTTGTTTATAACTGAGCAGACCGCGCAGGCAAAGCCTAAATACCAGAGTACCGCGGCTACTGTGAAAGGGTTATGTTAGGAGAAGTTTGTTAACGCGAGATTTGAATGAGCCAATACCTGCAGGCCCAATAAATACACCTTCTGACAGTCCATTCCAAGCCTTGGACACCCTGGGAATAAATGTGCGGTTGTACCGCTCAGTTCTTGATGTATGAAGAACGGCCGTCTTAGGATGAGATGCAGTGGTCGCACGGGTACATCTGGTAGAAGAAGTGAGCGGCGGAACGATAGATGATAGCTCAGAGGAGCAGATTCCGTTGGAATATCAGTAGAAGAGGGAGAGATCACCAACAACACGCCGGTGAGAAGGTGACTGAAGGTGGCGCGTTAAGACGGGGTTGCCAATTAGTCGAATTGCCCTTCTCTGGACGGCATCTAGTATAGACAGGGTAGTAGAGGCAGCAGATCCCGAAACATGAGAGCAGTACTCCAGGCAAGGTCTTATCTGGGCTTTATATAGCGTGAGGAGGTTACATGGTGAGAAATACTTTCTGGCTCTAAATAGGTACCCAAGCTTTTTACCAGCAGCTGTTGCAATTGACGCGACGTGTTTGTGCCAGATCAGATTTTCTGTAATGTTGACTCCTAACAGCTTGAATGAGTGACTCCTTGGCAGAGCCTGGTTGTCCATTAGACCCTGGTGTTGGCTTGGGCACTTCCTGTTTGATAGCGTACAAGACTGGGTCTTGGAAGCATTCAATTTAACCATATTCTTGAGCCCCCAAGCGGTAATGGTATCGAGATCCTCTGAAAGTGACGCTGCCTCTGCCAGTCTTCTGCGTTTCAGCTCGACCACAGATATCGGTCTATTGCTCATGATGCCTGCATGCAGCGTACTGTCATCCGCAAAACTGTGGATTGGGTTTGTAGTGCTAGAGAGTAGATCATTAATGTGAAGCAGAAACAATGTCGGAGCCAATACCGATCCCTGCGGAATCCCGGCATTGATGCTATGGAAAGAAGAGGAAAAGCCGTCTACCACGACAGAGATTTTCCGACCTGAGAGGAAGTCTGCCAGCCAACCGCAAAGCCTAACAGGGAGCCCATAAGACGGGAGCTTGTTTAGGAAAGCTGCATGCCACAGTTGATCGAATGCCTTTGAAATATCGAGAGCAACGACGTGAGCCTCGCCAAATGACTAGATAAGTTTGGTCCACACATATGTGACGTAAGCCAGGAGATTTCCAGTTGATCTTTGGTGTCGGAATCCATATTGTCTGTCGTTAATTAAGTGATGGAGTTCTGGGTATTTAATGAGCTCTTAGTTGACGCATCTCTCCATCACTTTACTGATTACAGAAATCAGAGCTATAGGTCTGTAGTTGGTCGGATCAGTTTTGGATCCCTTTTTTGGCACCGGCTGGATGCAAGCTGTTTTCCAGTCTTTTGGGAAATGCGCAATTCTTGACAACAATGGAGGGGATCATGTCGGGCCCATTCGCTTTATTAATGTTCAAGTGACTGCAGCACCTTCCAAACTATTTTTGTTCTGAACGTGATTTCGCTCATGGCTTGGGGTACTCTCGGTGTGGATGGTAACTGGGCACTGGATGGGACTTTTACGGTGAAGTTTGAGGAATATTTCAAATGTGTTTGCTTTTTGATTATTACTACGCTGCCGATGTGCCGATTTTGGAAATTATATCACCATCACCTACTACGACTCCACAACATATCGCTACCCAAATGTCATCACCGCCAATGCAGCAGTTACTGAGATTACGAGGCTAGAATAACGCCAACTGACAGACAGACCGACAGACAGACTCGCAGACTGACGGAAATGAGTAACGTGGATTTTCGATATGTAGAGATTAAAAAGGCGTATTATCTAGAAATCGACATAATAAACCATAGGTGTGGAAAGTAAAATATTTATAATTTGAACCAATTTAATGTATATGATTTTACTCCCTACACCGATAAATGTGGGATAGAGTATTGTGATAGCGAAATATTTTGACTTTGTGATAATACGCTTTTTGAGCGTTTTGTGATATCTACCAATAACCGCTACATGGATTGTGATGAAATTTGGGTAGCGATGTCCTGTGGGATAGTAGTAGTTAATGTTGCTATAATTTTGGAAATGGGTGTATGGGCGGTGGAGTAATTAAAAATTTCAAAAAATCCTCAAACTAGAGGAGAGGTTCTTGATCATATTCAACATTTTTTGGGAGGGTGTGAAATTGGTGTAGTTAAGCGCTGGGAAGTTGTAAAACTAAAATATTCGTTGTATTCATAATAGGCTGTTCATTAACCTGTGGAAGGAATGCTTAGCGGCATAATACATTTTTTTAGTCTCATCCGACCATTGCCTTGCCTATCTCAGAAACCAGTAATTTAAAGTCTTTTGCTGTATACATTCAAGTATTGTTTTAGATAATTCTATATTGTGTGGCGTGGCAATTATTGAATTGATTTTAATGAAATTACAATATGACGACCCTGGCCGGGATGGTTTTTAGAAATCGTGCCAATGGCAGCGCAGCAAAAAACAAAAGCAGCTCTAACTTCTCTTTTAGACGAATTGGGGGTTCCCGATCGTTTTACACTTTTTTCTATTTCATCCAGAAAATAACGGGATTCTCTAAGTTTCGGGGGTGTTGAGAGTCAGATTGTCAAAGATATTTGTTTATTATGATGTTGGTATCCTGCATAGGTTGTTACTGTTCCCTGTGGCAGACACTAAGGGTAGAGTTGGTAAAAAACGCCCAAACTGTAGAAAAACAGCTCCTGGATTATACACAGCAATAATGCACCAACTTCATTGCTTGTGCTTGAATGTGGGTAGTACTATAATGATGCTCCAACCTCCATATTCACCAGACATGAGTCCATGACACTGCTCCCTATTTCCAAAAATGAAAACCACTTTGAAGGAGAAATCGCTTTACAGGCTAAGATGACATTCAAAGCATATTGCTAAAAGAACTGAATGATATCCCAGAGATCGAGGTTGATAGGTGTTTCGAGGATTGTTGTTGCACCAAAGTACGCGAAGTCACATTAACTGCAAGATAAGTCCTTAAAATTACATTACACGCATCCTTATCTTGAATCTATATCTAATGTAAGAGTGTTATAACAATAACTAAAGTAATCTTGTATGGGAAATTAGGCAGTCATGGTTGCAGAAATATATACACAAAAAGCTAATTTATGATGGTTTTTCATTCCAGCATTCCGCCATTGTAGAAAATTGCCTACGCGTTTGAAGCATATTATTAAATATTAGATGCAGCTTGTAAGTCTTGAACTACATTTCCTTTATACTTCCAAGGATAATTAAAGTTAATACAATTACTACGAGCGATGCAATCTGACAAAAACGAGCGAATACTTGCTTTTGATTGATAATCCTTTTTGACATGATTGCGTATTTAGATTACAAAAACTCGATGGTGTTGTTGTTCTCACAGTTGGTTCTGTGAAAACACGAAAGAAAGATATTAGCAAAACTGTCGCTAATCTACGGAACGAATGTTGGTGGTTTCCAAAGAACTCTGAAGATTTATCAGTCTGTAATGGTTCATGACAATTATGACTATTCATTCTAGAGATCAGTCTTTACACGAAATACATGGGCAAAATGTGCTGTCCTTACCTAAAGCCGGTCCCACACGATGCGTCCAACGTTGGATGCAACGTTGGATAGAACGTTCGACACATTGAACTTTGGTAAGTGTGTTCTTCCAAACAAACCTTGATGTAACAGGTGTCACAAATATTGCTACCAAGTTTTTAGTTCGATGTCATTGTCGTACAGGTATTGGCAATTCCAAAAATCGATGAGACCTCTAGCGGCAAAAATCTACACTGACAAAGCAGGTACTCGAATTTCGGACGGCACACAATTAACATGCCATTAACCGTTTATATGCCGTTTATGTTTCTTCATTCAGTCGTGTTTTCGAGTTTGTGCTTTGTTAATTGGTATATAGTGTGTTAGAATATTTCTTCGGACATTCTTCATATGCTATTGTCAAGAATATGGCATCTACATCAGGCTTCAAATCAAGAAAGGCTAGCAAGTTTAATACAAACTGTAGTGTTTATGGTTGCCACTCCAAAAAAGACTATGATAAAAGCATTCATTGCCACGCATTTCCTCCAAAAGCGTGTCACAGCGTGCAGGATACCTGCTATCCTCCATATTTGTTTACAAACGCCAGCGCCCTCATCGGTAATTGGAATCGCCAATAGTCTTCTTTTTAAGATGTATACCTGATAAAATGAATGTCCAAATAGCTGCCATCGCTGCTGGAATGGCAGCTAATGAATCAAACTTGAACAACCCCTAAACTTCAACAGCCTATCAATCCTTTTTGGTCTAAGTTTAAAATAACGAAGGTGTTTCCAGTTTTCCGTATGAGCAGCAACATTCTGATGCCTAAAATATTTTATATACCGGCAATTGATCCCATGTTCTGTATATAGACAACGTCTGAGGTATCATACCATCAACCGTGGTACATTCTGTATGAATAAATCAATAATTTTATGTACCAGCTTTTGAGCAACAAAGTTGAGCCCAAAAAAGTGTCCTGAGATATTTTGTTAAAATTAGCGCACATGGTCTATACAGGCAACTTAACAATCGCATTAGTTCTGGGTGTACTGCAGTTAAAGTGCTTACGAGAACCAAGCCTGTGGATGACAAAATTAATTTGACACAAAATTTCGGAGCAACTAACTGAATGATATAGCTTATACAGAAACGACAACCCTGCCATGTTAATTCTGAATTGTAAGCTTTGCAGGTCAATTTGTTTCAAAAGAACATTACTATCTATTGACGACAAATATTTAACAAAGCGCTTTTGTACCTTTTCTTCTGCATTTATATGGCAATCATAACAAGGATTCCATATAAAGCAGACGTTTTTAACGATTGTAGACTTGTAAATGGTTAGTAGTGGTGTACTATAAATCTTAGTGTTTTGTGTTTTCCCAGCTTCGCAAATCTTCCTGTTGATAATGATGTTCTACAAATGTTAATTTTTCATCAAATATGACACCCACATCCAACTTATGCATTCCAAAGGTAACCCATTATTTTTATAAGAAAAATGGGAGGGTTGCAGTTTATTAGTAAAGCTTATTTATAACTTTACATTTCGAGACAATGCAAATTTATTAGCAGGGCACCGTCAGAGGGGGTATCTAGGTCATTCTGTAGCATCTGATGATACTCAACATTGTCATAATCATAGTCACGATGTCTTAACAGACATGTTGTGAACTCGTGAAATGCATTAAGTCGGAGCTAGAGTATTGCCGGCACGAATGTTATCAATAGTTTTGAGAACTGTAGCTCGCCATCATTCGCGATTTTCTGTCAGTTCAGTGGCGCTCTTGATACTATTATCTAGCAACTGTTTCGTTGTATCCACCCAGCGTGTAGGGGAAAGGCCACGACGCCGCCCACTCGGGGCGTGACCCCGAACTACAAGTTTCTCCATATTATCTCTTCTGTGAATATGTCCGAAAAATGTGAGCATTCTCGTCGACACAATGGAGGATAGTCTCTTTGGATTACCGAGCTCATCCAGTATGGAAACATTAGTTCGATGGGCGGTAAAAGGAATTTTCAGCATTCTCTTCCACGTCCACATTTCAAAAGCGTCTATGCGAGCAAGTTTCCGAGGCATACAAAAATATGGAGAACACAAGAGACTAAACCAGCGACATTTTGGTAGCTTTAGTGATGTTATGGTCACGCCATATTTGAGTAAGCCTTGTCATGGCCACCCATGTCTGTTGAATGCGCCGTCGAATCTCAACCTCACAGCTACCCGAATTGTCGATCAAAGAACCGAGGTACACAAAACTTTGAACTACCTCACAGCTGCCTATTGACTTTATTTCTCGATGATTGTCATGCTCTCTATCTACGATGATAACCTTGGTCTTGTTGTAGTTAATACCAAGACCATCTGCTGCACTGTGTAACATTGTATACTTCTCTAAAAATTTCACGCGAATGCTTAGGTCATTTATAAAGAAAAGAAACAATAGAGGACCTAGGTTTAACCCCTGCGGAACACCTAAAGTAGCAATGTAGTTCCTCGAGATGAAATTATTGTAACACACGTATTGCTGCATCCATGGTGAGGAATACGTTTATTTTAGTCTATTTGCATACTGTACCGGTTATCTGAGAACCTAATCGGAATGAGGGGTTCATAAATAATCAGCTGGCGTTACAGTAAAGTGAAGTCAGTGTCCCAGGAGTGATCAACAATCCGATATTTCATGAACTTATCTAATCCTTTTACCCCGTATTACCATTTAAATCTGCTCCAACCTCCTTCCCAAGGCGAAAAACTTCCCGTTGGTGCCCGAGTCACGCCCGGGATCATTTTGTCACCGAATGGGATCCAATCAAGGAAAATAATAGAACGTCGTGGAGGCAAGGCTAACTGAGACAAATTGGATGCATTTGTCATACGCAGAAAACTTCTATGCAAATGAAATGAGACGATATTTCAGAAGGACCACTTTTGCCTAAAAGTGTCCCTATACATTGCTCGTGTTTCTTGGATTTATTACCTACATTTCCCTTGTGCTGTACCTTATTTGAAACAGCTTTCTGCTCTTACATTCGTCATGCAGTCTTGTTTATCTGATGTGAGGAATGCATACTAAGAGCCAAACTACACAAGCGGAATTTCCGCGGTGTATTTCTCGTATTTCAATTTTCTAGGCAAATCTGAAAATTTTAAAGATCTCAAATTTTTGATTTTCATCAAATGAGACTGAACCTCAAAACTGTGACCAGATTTGTAATCAGCACCCTCAAATTATGCACAGCACATGGTTACATCTTAATAGAATGTCAAATAAGGATTTTAGGTTTTTTCGACGAACCTGAAAATCTGAAAGATATCAAATTTTTGATTTTCATCAAACGAGATTGAGACTCGAAACTGAGACTGGATTCGCAAGCAGCACTCTCAAGTTATACAAAAAACAAGGTTTCATCTTAATAGAGAGCCAAATAAAGATTTTCGAAGGCAAATCTGAAAATCTGAAAGATCTCAAATATTTGATTTTCACCAAACGGGACTGAAACTGAAAACTGCGACGGGATTTGTAATCAACACCGTTGATTTATTAAAAAATATAAGGTTTTATCCCAATAGAAAACCAAATAAATATTTTAGATTTTTTCGACAAACCTGAAAATCTGAAAAACCTGAAATTTTTGATGTTTGCCAAACGAGACTGAACCCCAAAACTGTGACCAGATTTGTAATCAATACCCTCAAATTATGCACAACACATGGTTTCATCTTAATAGAAAGTCAAATGAGAATTTTAGATTTTTTCGCCAAACATGAAAATCTGAAAAATCTGAAATTGTTTATTTTTGTCAAACGAGACTGAACCCTAAAACTGCGACGGGGTTTATAATGAGCACCCCCTGGTTATCAAAAACACGGGGTTTCATCCCAATGAAAAGCCAAATAAAGATTTTCGATTTTTATGGGAATCTGAAGAACTGATAGACCTGACATTTTTTATTTTCGTCAAATAATACTGAAACTCAAAAATGCTACCAGACTTGTAATCAGCACCCCCAAGTTATTCAAAAAACGAGGTTTCATCTCAATAGAAAGTCAAATAAGGATTTTAGATTTTTTCGGCAAACTTGAAAATCTGAAAAATCTGAAATTTTTGATTTTTGTCAAAGGAGACTGAATCCCAGAACTGCGACCAGATTTGTAACCAGCACCCTCAGATTAGCCAAAACACGACGTTTTATTTTAATTAAAAGTCAAATGAGAGTTTTCAATATTTTAGGCAAACTTGAAAATATGAAAGATCTGAAATTTTTGATTTTATTTGTGTGCATTTCAAATTGTGCAAAACCAGTTCTGTGCATTTCAAGATGCGCAAAACTAGTTCTGCCTATTTGGTAATGCTCAATAGCCATATAAAATTCATATTTCGGCTTTGGGACCGAAAGGTAAAGCTATGCTATTGAGTCTGTATTTGAAAGTCTGGGAATCGGGAGTTGTGCCGAAAGACTGGGAGGTGGGAGTCATCATTCCGATTTTCAAAAAAGGCGACCTTAAAGACTGTGAAAGCTACAGAGGCATTACCCTACTAAGTAGGTACCGTAGTAAAAACGTTCGAGAAAATCTTGGAAAGAAAACTGTACAGCAAAGTTGAACATGAATTACTTGACTCACAAAGTGGATTTAGGAAGGGTATCAGCACGCAGGATCACACTTTTACCATAAAACAAATAATATCTAAAACTCTCTAACAAAACAGGGAGGCATATATAGCATATTTAGACCTCGAAAAGGCAGGGTAGAGAGAAACAAAGTATGGAAAATACTAACAAGAAGGAAAGTGGGTGGGAAACTTATCCGGGCTATCCAAGATTTGTACCAGGTCAACAGAAACTATGTGAGGGTGAATGGAATTGAAACTGAAGAATTTACCACAGAGCAGGGTTTACGTCAAGGCAGCGTTCTCAGCCCGATTTTATTTATCATAGTCCTGGACGAAGTAATGAAAGAGACCCGACAGACCACCAGAAGATTACAGGTTGGCTATCGAAGTTTACATCCAGTAGAGGTATCTGAATGTGCGTTTGCTGATGACCTAGCTATCTTTGCCAACACCGAAGCAGACTTAAAAAAGTATAAAAGTAAAGTAATGACAGTAGCAAGATACCATGCAGCTACAAATGTCAGCATTGATGGAAAGAAGCTAGAGGACGTCGACACATCCAAATATCTGGGGACGGTGATTGATTCTACGGGAAAAGAGAACCAAAATTTGAGAGAAAGGATCAGCGGCGCTGGGAAGCTATACTGGGCACTAAATAGGTCATGCTTTAGTAAGAGGGAGCTTTCAATCAAAAGTTAAAAGTGTACAAGGCTTTGGTGCTGCCGGTATTATTATGCGGCTCCGAATCTTGGGTACTGTCGAAAAGAATGAAGCAACAATTACAGGCGATGGAATTGAAATTTCTTCGGAGGATTAAAGGAGTGACAAGAGCAGATAGAATCAGAAATGAGGACATTAGGAAGGAACTTGGCATAGAACCAGTTACGGAGGTGCTTGAGAGAAACCAATTAAAATGGTTTGGCCACTTGTGTAGAATGGATAGTGGCAGGCAAGTCAGAAAAGTTTGGGACAGCAAAACTTTACCTAGGAGAGGAAGAGGACGTCCAGCTACATCATGGAACCAAGTTATGCAAGAAGTTGTAGTGCGCAGAGGGAAAACGGTTAGAAATGCAAGGAAACTGGCTATGGACAGAAAACAGTGGCAGAATTTAGTGTATGGTGCGAAGTGACTGTACCCCTTACACCATATAATATGGTAGATAGGGTTAAGGACAATACATATATTTCGGGTTTGGGAAATATTCCTTGCTCAAAACTAG
Organism: Callosobruchus maculatus; assembly: GCA_951848785.1. Classification (NCBI taxonomy): domain Eukaryota; kingdom Metazoa; phylum Arthropoda; class Insecta; order Coleoptera; family Chrysomelidae; genus Callosobruchus; species Callosobruchus maculatus. The sequence goes on from CATOUR010000007.1 coordinate 674,169, forward strand.
TTCTGCGTATTTTTTTCGGGCATTGTCCGAATTCGGCTATTGAGTGTAACATATGCACGGAACGACCCGTGTGCGGACGGCCTTATGCTGACTAATATGCGGCCCCGATAAAAAACGGCTAATTCTGGTTCGATTCCGTTCCACACAATGGACAAAAACCAACAATTCCGAAATGAAATGCGCACTTAATAAGGGCGGCCCGGCCGGACGCTGTGCGGAGCAATTTCGCATCGACGCGCAGGCGGCCGCGACGGGCGCAAAAACCGCCATTTTAAAACAATGAAGCATCGCCAACGACGTGCTAAACATTCATATGCAGCCCGCCACCTAATTAGTAACGCAATCTGTGTACAAGCGAAGGCGAGATGCCTTTTTGTCCGGATGCCGGACGAAAAATATATCTCTTCTATCCCCGCTCCGGGTTCCGATGGCGTTGCGATGGTGAGAATTGATTGCATTCGTCACGCTCCGACTATGAATTGATATGTGTGGCTAGTTAGACGCCCGCTATGGTATCGTTATATTGGAGTTTCTTTGAAGTCGCAATGTTTCTAGTTCCAAGTTGATGCGAAATTTAAAGGAGTCCTTCATACACACAGAACAAAATACTGTTGCGTTTCCAATTAACTGTTAGTATTTCGATATTTTTCCATCGCTTTAAATATATTTACAGTACGCCAATAAATTCAAAATAACATTATATTCGTTCTAACGATATGTATAATCCTTCTAATACCAGTATTGACATACAATGTAATCAAAACATCCTTTTGTTTTCGAAATTTACCCCATGTTTCATTTAAGCAAAGCATACAATATATTCAATATACAAAAATTATTACTGCAACAGCAGTTCGTGATAATTCATCTGATAAAAATTAATTTTGTTTCAATGGCCCTTGTCTTTCGCTGAATTATAATCAGTATTCGGCGGGACTAATGTCCCGATTCAATTTACGTAAAAATATAGAACGGGGGGATCATCTCAGTGTTACTATCGCCGCGAACCCGCCAATATGGACGAGGTTGTGTCGTTGTGTTGTTTCGGTGTTAGCCGAGTTGTGTCATCTCGTGGTTTTGCGTATTGCATCAGCAGTAGTGTGGTTTAAATGTGTCCAGTTGTATATTAAATGGAGGATCTACTGAGAAATTGGGACTTAGAAGAGCTAACACCCACATTTGAATGTAGGTATTTAGATTAGTCAGACAGTTATATTTCAGGTGAAAATGCAACAGCTTGCAGGCGTATGTCTAATTCTTATATCATGCTCCTTATAACTTCATACAAAATCACACAATTAAACATCCAAACGAATCAATCAGATGTCCTCGCAATAAAATCTGTTGGTCCAAGGAAAAGAAAGTAGTTTAGAATCAATTACCAAACACAGATTCGATTCAACGACAGGCTGCGATTGAATTATTCATTGGAATTCAATGACATCTTGTAGTTGAATCGACAATACGATATAATTCGTTACCAACTATACACTTCCCATTGGATAAAACATCGCTGTATTTGAGGAATGCTGAGTGTAACGTCCCATTGCATCCAAGCGTAAGTCTTTGACAGAACGTTAGATTTTTCTATGTGCACTCAGAGTTAGAAGTTTGGTGCCTGGCGAACTCACTAAAAATAAATCATCTGAAGACGCAACGATTTAAAATTGACAAAGATAACAGAAAGTGACTACTGCACTATCTGACAGGTACAATTCCTAATCAATAAGGCAAAAATCTGAGCAAAAAACCAAACATAAACTAACTAGGTACATCTTGACACGAAAGCCCAGATTTATATTTTTCATTTTGTATCTCGCTTATTGTTCAGTTTACAGTTAAAAAAAGGTATCAACTCAGGGCTCACCCTGTATATGTTAAAGAGAAAATCTTAGGTTGTGGCCAAAATAAAAAAAAACGCGAGTCACTGTATAAAGGAGACGTTGGTGTTAACTGCCAAGCTTTCGGCAATATTTATTGCCATCTTCATGGCTTCAACGTTGAGATTTGCTCGAAAATAGCTGCAATGTGCATTGAGTCACAGACTTTTAAATGCAACTCTCAAACAAAAAACGTCAAAAGGTTGTTGGCGAATCTAACTTGGTGTCTTCCTCAATACAGGTCACAAAAATAAACAAACACATAGGTGGAAAACACAAACTAAACAACGACCTTTACATCTTTAAATCCTCCGAAAAATGACAAAATTCATTATTTGAAAACACACATTTTCGAATAATTCTTCTTTTTAGAGGATCGTTGTTTTGTTTGCATTTTACCCTAATATGTGTTGGTTGTAGGTTGGAAGATACTTAGCTGTCTTGCCGTACTTGCGCATTTACTGCGGATACTGCAACGATTTTTAGAGTTCAGTTTAAAATGCAATACTGTCCCACTTTGTCGAAATATTATTTGTAGAACATACTAACATACAAGGAAAGCGATCTTTTGTTGCACAAACGATGGCGCTTGAGGACCCTGGGTCTCCAAGACTACGGGGCCCCCTGATGCTGCCGGCCCTGCGGGCCCTTAGTCAAGCCACTGCCTCCTTGATAAATCCTTTGACGTGTCTCGACGTTTTTACTTCCCACACCGATAGGATTGTGATCGCGAAAATTTTCGATTTTGAGATAATACACTTTTTGGGCGTTTTATGATGCCTACATAACGACAATCTACGTAACTCTTTTCCGTCGGTCTGTCTGTCTGTCGGTCTGTCTGTACGCGTTTTTCTAGCCACGTAATCTCATCAACCGCTTCATGGATTGTGATGAAATTTGGGCTGCGATATGCTGTGGTGTCGTAGTAAGTAACGTTCCTACAATTTTGAAAATCGGTGCATGGGCGGCGGAGTTAGAATTAAATATTGCTCAAACTTCGTTTTTAGGCGTTTTAGGGGTTCCCGATCATTTTATATATTTTTTTGGTGGACGCGAAATATGGGTGGTTGGGGGGTAGGGGATTGTAAAATTGAAAAATATGTTGCTTTCATAATAGACTGTCCACTGACCTGTAAAGGAAGACCTACTGACATTAATAACTTTTTTTAGGTTCATCCGAACATTGCTTATTACAGAAACCAAAGGACTTAGAATTTTTTCTGGTGTAAGCATACGAGTATTTCTTTAGATCTTTCTATATTGTGTAACGAAAAAACTGTTGAATTGATTTTAATGCAGTTTGGACACAGTATTACGACCGTGGCGAGGATGGAAAATGCGTATGGTTTTTATAAATCGTGCCAGTGGCGGCGCAAAAATAATAAGAAAACTTAAAATACAAAAACAGCTCAAACTTCGTTTTTAAGCGTTGTAGAGATTCCTGATCATTTTCTGAATTTTTTGGGTGGTGGTGCAATTGGGGTGGTTGGGAGGTGGGGGGTTGAAAAGCTGAGAGATTTGTTGTATTCATAATAGGCTGTCCACTAACCTATGAAGGAAGGCCTAGCGACATAAATCACCTTTTTAGGTCCATCCAAACATTGTTTAACCTATAATCAAAACTAAGGGACTTAGAATTTTTTGTATAAATGCCAGTATTTATTGCTTTAGATCGTTTTGTAATTTATAACGTGGAAACTATTAAATTGGTTCTAATGAAATTTTGACACAGAATTACTACCATGGTGAGGTTGGAAAACGCGTGTGGTTGTAAGAAATCGTGTCAGTGGCAGCGTATCAATAATCAAAAACTAAAAATAAGAAAACAGCTCAAACTTCGTTTTTAGATGTTTTAAGGGTTCCTGATCATTTTCTACCTATTTTTTGGGTGGGGATGAAATTGGGGTGGTTTGGGGGTGGCTGGTTATAAAACTAAAAAGTCTTTAGCATTGACAATAGACTGTCCATTGACCTAAGAAGGAAAGACATAAGGCATAAGACAATTTTAGGGGGGGGGCTCCGATGAATATTATTTGCAAGGGGATCTCAGACTAAAGCTTCATGCTATGGGAAAATAATAAACTGGTATCACACTAATGTGTGGGAAGTACTGAGTCAATCAACTTGACTTCATTTTTTCTTTTAATCAGTGGTTTTCGATAAATCGATAAAAATGAAAAAATAGTTCAAACCGATGTTTAGTTTTATCTGGCTGGGCCTTATGTCTTTGACAATGGCGCTCATGTCACTGCTATAATACTGTGAATAGACTTTAACTGTATTGGGCAATACTTCTTAAATCTTAAAACGTAATACTGTATGATAAGCCTTTTTGAACACCCTTTGCGCTTAACGTCAACGTGTCCGGGATCTGAGACCGTCCCTGCAAGGTGTATTTACAGCTTCCATGATACGAACAGACAGTGATCAACATATTAAGCGAAGCGAAAGCAATTTGGAATTTCGATCAGTCTGGGTTAATTGGCCGAATGCAAGATGCGGCAAATTGATTTCATGGTGCGTGCAACGCTCCAAACGTATTGTCAACATCGCCGGTAATAGCTACACATCTTCTGGCTGACACGACTGCGCCATTACTGTGCAGTAGGTGTATATTATGTTAACAGTAGCACTCCTAGCGGGTCGATTTGTTTGTTTATGGACTTAGACAAGGCAACGTTGATTGTCGGAATACTTAAGAGTCTAGGGTATAGCGCGCGAAATTGAGAATCCAAGAAAAGACGTATTCCAGTGTTAGCGAGGAGGCGTGGCCGCCTGTTCCCTTTCTCCAGTGTATGTATCTAATATGAGGGGAGATAAGTCCGAAAAACCAAAGGCAAAAGGTCCAAAGGTAAGGTTCAAAGGTTACCATAAAAATGAATTTCGCATTTCCAAGTTCCTGACGTTACCTTTAAACTTACTGTACTGATCCAGAAAGCAAATTGAAGAAGAAAGCTTGCGCTTTGTCACCTATTTGGACTTCTTTTGATATCGTGTTTGGTTGTTAAATTACAGACATTTAAGGAATGTATGTTTTTGCATTACGAGTTTTTTTGCACAGTAAAAAACTTTTTTGAGAAAATCGCGAATAGTTGTCATTCATTAAGGTCTTAACTATGACTTTCTGAAATACTATGTATGTAGTTCGAAAAATAAGTGAATTCTTTTGGAAATGGGAATCCATGTCTCAACATGGCAAATACATATGTATAACTGTGTATACCCAGGTTGCAGGGTTTTTATCAAAAACAGCCAATGTCATTTTTTTCCAAATTTTAGATATTGGCACCACAGAAACGTTATATGTATCAGCCGAAGATATTATTAAGGCATAAACTACCACAGTCAGTGAACAAATCGAACCCAAAGTTACAGGGTTTTAGCAAAAATAGCATAAGCGGTTATATCAAGAACAACCAATGTCATTAGACATTGGTAGTTTATGCCAGTAAACTCTGGTCAGTTTCACTTCTGTTGCTATTGTTAGTAGAATGTTTTTCTGATATTTGGAACTGAAGATGATAACAGCGATGGATGCGAGTGAAGTAAATTGCACTGTTTTTAATCATTGTTAATAAATTTGATATAAATCATTTACCAATACCTCTACATTAATTGCAATTATGTGCAAAAACAACCAATGTCACAGGGTTTTGTTTTTGTTTCTGATGAACGAAATATAATCCAGAAATATATTATCCCGTAAACCAGTCAGAGGGATATATATTCACACATAATAGATTTGAAAATGGGAATAGTCGATTAATGTGGAGTAATAAATGTTTTTGTGCCTCCTGAAAATTCTTGTTTTTTGACATTGGTTGTTTATGAGAAAAACCCTTCATTTGTGCGCACACAAAAACGTAGTGTCAATTTTAAACTAATAATACTATTCTGACACTATGTATATAACCTATAACGCGGTAGAGTCGCTCTAGTTCAACCGCTAAGATTTGTCCTATCCTCTACACTGTTTCTGCTGTACATCAACGAGTTGTTGGAAATAACATCCAATCCAATCTACAGCTTCGCAGACGACATTACATCAATATCGTTCATGGAACTAGGCTAGCCACTATCATCCCAAGACTCGGTACGTGGGCGACAGCAAGATGCCTCACAGATCAACGTAGATATCAAAATGACTAAACATAGCTGAATACAACAGAAAAGAGCAGAAAACAGCTAAAAACAACACAGAGCAAGCAGATAACAACTGCAAATGATAGAAGACGACCAAATATAACCGAATAGAATAGAAAACAGCGCATAACAACAGAAAGCAAGCATATAACAGCGCTAAACAACAGAAAACGACTAAACACAGCCGAATAGAACAGAAAAGAACAGAACACAGCTCAAAACAACAGAAAGCAAGCAGATAACAGCTGTAAACGGTAGAAAACGACCAAATACAACCGAATAGAGTCAAAACTAGCTCAAAACGACAGAAAGCAAGCAGATAACAGCGATAAACAACAGAAAACGACTAAACACAGCCGAATAGAACAGAAAAGAACAGAACACAGCTCAAAACAACAGAAAGCAAGCAGATAACAGCTGTAAACGGTAGAAAACGACCAAATACAACCGAATAGAGTCAAAACTAGCTCAAAACGACAGAAAGCAAGTAGATAACAGCGATAAACAATAGAAAAGGTCAAAATAACCGAATAGAACAGAAAAGAACAGAAAACAGCTGAAAACAACAGAAAGCAAGCAGATAACAGCGCTAAACAATAGAAAACGACAAAGCCGAATACAACAGAAAAGAGCAGAAAACAGCTAAAAACAACACAAAGCAAGCAGATAACAACTGCAAACGACAGAATACGACCAAAATGCAACCGAATTGAACAGAAAACAGCGCATAACAACAGAAAGCAAGCAGATAAAGATAAAGAACAGAAAACAGCTCGAATTGTCGAGTGGAGATTAGTAAACAGAGTACAGTAATAAAAACTCAGGCAACAACATTTACAACTAAGTCTCACGTTGGGTTACCAATACAGAAGTTGAGAGTCACCTTCCTTCAAGCTTTTGGGAATCATCATCAACAATAACATGCCCTGGCACGACCACGTCGTCAGTATTGCTGAAACGGCATCCCAGAAGCTGTGAGTTTTATTCCGCTGTAGGAAGCTGTATACACCAGAGCAACTACTGCTGCTCTACAAGCCTCAGATCCAACCGTCGTTGAAGTATTGCTCCCATGTGTGGAGATGCGCTCCGAAGCACCCTCTTAAGTTTCTGGACACTATCGAGAAGACAGGAATTAGACTAATCGATATGCCTAACCTCACAAAGGACCTCCACAGCCTGCAACATCGAAGAAGGGTGGCTGACCTGTCCCTGTTTTACAAATTCTGTCACAGAAGATGTTCGGGTGAGCTCTCCCAGATAATAACACCAAAGCCCGTCCAAACGAGGAACACTAGAGAGGCTCTGCGAGCTCATCCTTACAAGGTCGAGGTCTCTACTACCCGAACCTATCTCCTCCAGCATTCGTTCCTTTGGAGAATTTCGCCTCTGAGGAATGAGCTGCTGGAGAATTTGTTGCCCGTCAGCTACAACCTGTAGTGTTTCGAATCTAACGTGCACCGACACTTATCTTCTTGCAGAGCTTCTACAGCGCCATAGGCTCTCAGCGTTTGCGGGAGGCTGACCATAAAGACAAATGAAATTTAACAACGCACCGCATCAAGGTAGCGGGATGCTATACCTTTCACTGACTCTTGACGCTGTTTTTCAGTAAGTCGGCAATAGCAAGTTATATGAATTAGTGTGTTATAATTGCCAGATTGTATTGTAACGGTCTAGGTGACCTCGCATTAACAATAATTGTGTACCTCAGATAAATATGGAAGTGTTCTCTTTTTCTCTATATTAGCAGTTACTATGAGCAGTTTTCCGAGCATTATGCATCCTAGTGACCAAAGGTTTGCACGATGGGTCAAAACTCTAATGGACCAAGATATCGAAAACATGGCATTTACTGAAAGTGATGATGAGTTGGAAGATTCGCCTATTCATAGGACATACATGAAGAAGACTCAGACGCGAACAAAGTTGAAATGGAAGATCTACAGGGCGAGATAGCAAATAATATTTGCCACTCGAAGAAAAGTTTTGAATCGAAAAAGATAAGTCTAAGTGGTATGAGAATTCAGAGGCTGTAGTTACTGCAAGATCTGTGTATGGGATATTGGACTGTGAGCTTTATCGCAGCTTATTTTTACAGAACAAAGACCAGTCATCAGTAAATGTTAGAAACAGAGAGCTCAACGTTTTATCTGGGCAAAGATCTGTGTAGAGTGTAGGTATGTTAGATAGGGCGTAGCTGGTGAATTATCATAAAATAATTATTGTTTTATGTTACCACTCACTTTCTATGTTACGTGTGGTTAACTTAACGGAAGCTGTTCAATAACACTATATCTTTTGTAATGATTCATGAATAAATATTTATGGTATAAGAGTTGCTTTACTCATAGATATTTAAAAAATGATAACGGTATCTCAGACCGCACGTTAGTGTTTATGTACAATTATTGTAGTACTTTAGTGAAAGACCCATTATCTAAAATATTAGAGAAGAAAAAATGTCATAGCGTTTATCAGTTGAGGGGCCTGAGTATACACAGTTACACATATGTATTTGCCATGTTAAAACACGGATTACCATTTCGAACAGAACTCACTTGTTTTTCAAACTACATACACAGTACTTCAGAAGGTGCGATAGGTAAGACCTTAATGAATGACAACTATTTGCGATTCTCTCAAAAAAGTTTCTTAGTGTGCAAAAAAAACTGGCAATGCAAAATCACACATTCTTCAAATGTCTGTAATTTGACAACCAAACACAATATCAAAAAAAGCCAAACAGGTAACAAAGCGCAAGCTTTCTTCTTCAATTAATTTTTGAATCATTATTGTAGGTTTAAAGGTAACGTCAGGAGCTTGGAAATGCGAAATTCATCCTTTATGATGACCTTTGGACCTTACCTTTGGACCTTTTGACCTTATCTTTGAATTTTTGAACTTATCTCCCCTCATCTTAGACACACACACTGGAGAAAGGGAACAGGCAGCCACGCCTCCTCGCTAACACGGGAATAAGTCTTTTCTTGGATTCTCAATTTCGCGCGCTGTACCCTAGAGCCTAGACCCTTAATCTGTTTTGCTTTGATTCAAAGTTGAGGTTAAGGATGGAATTCAATATCTCATAAATATCTGCCAAATGTTCACCTCTGCATTTCTTAACCTTCGAAACCCCAAATATAAGAGTCTTCTCAAGGCACCATCTTCTTACAGAGGGTTTGCTACATTCAGTCCAGTCACTCACATTGTTCAGTCATGAACTTTGCCTTCTGCCTAGAAGACATTTGCCCTAGACTTTGCCCTCCATTATTAGTCTTAAGAACTTGTATTTAGGACTTCTATAAATGTATCCTAAATAGCTTGTCTTTCGTTCTTTGACCATATCCAGTAGTTCCCTATCCATATTAATTTTTTTCAGACTATTTCATTGAATACATATTGTTCCCATGATATCTAGGACACTCTGCGCCACTTTAAATGAGGAAAATCCTGTAATATACTTCCTATGATTGCTATGTCAAAAGAGTTCAAATAATTCGCCAAATGTATATTACAATAAATTATGCATTTTCATTAAACGTGTTTTGAATAATTAATCGCCATATTCCAATTAATGCATTTACCCTCCTATATCTGAAAATGAAGATAATATTTGGCTTCATGACATTCAATATCGCAAAATTTAATTATTTTTACGTACTGCGAGAATACAAATATTTTCCAATCATTTTCCGATGAATTGACATTCAGATTTATTTGAATTAGTGCTAGTATCAATGCACGTTGTTTGTTCCATAAAATTTCCAAAGCTGTGAGTAGGGAAATAGAAGAGTAGGCATTCGATGAGAATAAAATATAGATTTATTCACCAAAAAACCACAGATGGTGTATACATTTTACCTTTCATCTATTAGCCAACCTCTCTTACAAGCGGAAAATCATTTTTATTTAAATTAATATATTATGCAGAAAATCTTTCTTTGGGTTTCTATGTTAAGCTGAAGCTGGATCTTTATTCTCGTTTGACTAAAATAAAAGATTTCAGATCTTTCGGATCCCCAAGCTTACCTAAAAAATCGAAAATCTCTATTTAGCTATCAATTAAGATAAAACCTCCTGTTTTGGATAATTTGAGGGTGCTGATTATAAATCCGGCCGCAGTTTTGAGTTTTAGTCTCGTTTGACGAAAATAAAAAATTTGCAGATCCTTCAGATCTTCGGGTTTGCCTAAAAAATCGAAAATCCCTATTTGGCTACCAATTAAGGTGAAACCTCGTGTTTTGGATAATTTGAGGGTGCTGATTATAAATCCGGCCGAAATTTTGCGTTTCAGTCTCATTTTCGAAAATCAAAAATTTGCAGATCCTTCAGATCTTCGGGTTTGCCTAAAATATCGAAAATCTCTATTTGGCTATCAATTAAGACGAAACCCCGTGTTTTGGATCATTTGAGGGTGCTAATTATAAATCCGGCCGCAGTTTTGAGTTTGTCTCGTTTGACGAAAATCAAAACTTTGCAGATCCTTCAGATCTTCGGGTTTGCCTAAAAATCTCTATTTGGCTATCAATTAAGGTGAAACCTCGTGTTTTGGATAATTTGAGGGTGCTGATTATAGATCCGGCCGCAGTTTTGAGTTTCAGTCTCGTTTGCGAAAATAAAAAATTTGCAGATCCTTCAGATCTTCGGGTTTGCCTAAAAAATCGAAAATCTCTGTTTGGCTATCCATTAAGGTGAAAGCTCGTGTTTTGGATAATTTGAGAGTGCTGATTATAAATCCGGCCGCAGTTTTAAGTTTCAGTCTCGTTTGACGAAAATAAAAAATTTGCAGGTCCTTCAGATCTTCGGGTTTGCCTAAAAAAATTGAAAATCTCTATTTGGCTATCAATTAAAGTGAAACTTCGTGTTTTGGATAATTTGAGGGTGCTGATTATAAATCCGAAAAATTGAAAATCTCTATTTGGCTATCAATTAAGGTGAAACTTCGTGTTTTGGATAATTTGAGGGTGCTGATTATAAATCCGGCCGCAGTTTTGAGTTTCAGTCTCGTTTGACGAAAATAAAAAATTTGCAGATCCTTCAGATCTTCGGGTTTGCCTAAAAAAATTGAAAATCTCTATTTGGCTATCAATTAAGGTGAAACTTCATGTTTTGGATAATTTGAGGGTGCTGATTATAAAACCGGCCGCAGTTTTGAGTTTCTGTCTCGTTTGACGAAAATAAAAAATTTGCAGATCCTTCAGATCTTCGGGTTTGCCTAAAAAAATTGAAAATCTCTATTTGGCTATCAATTAAGGTGAAACTTCGTGTTTTGGATAATTTGAGGGTGCTGATTATAAATCCGGCCGCAGTTTTGAGTTTCAGTCTCGTTTGATGAAAATCGAAAATTTGCAGATCCTTCAGATCTTCGAGTTTGGCTAAAAAATCGAAAATCTCTATTTGGCTATCAATTGAGATGAATCCTCATGTTTTGAATAAATTGAGGGTGCTGATTATAAAACCGGCCGCAGTTTTGAGTTTCTGTCTCGTTTGACGAAAATAAAAAATTTGCAGATCCTTCAGATCTTCGGGTTTGCCTAAAAAATCGAAAATCTCTATTTGGCTATCAATTGAGATGAAACCCCGTGTTTTGGATAATATGAGGGTGCTGATTATAAAACCGCCTGCAGTTTTAACTTTCAGCCTCGTTTCACTAAAATAAAAGATTTCAGATCTTTCGGATCCGCAAGCTCACCTAAAAAATAAAAAATCGTTATTTGGCTTTCTATTAAGATGACGTCTCGTATTTTGGATAATTAGAGAGTGCTGGTTGCGAATATGGTTGCAGTTTTGGGTTTCAGTCCCGTCTGAAAATAATCAGAAATTTTTGGATTTTTCAGATTTAAAAAAAATCGAATATCTTTATTTAGCACACTTTTTGCCGTCCGTGTGGCACATTTGGGTTTGCGCGCTCCTCTGGTGTGCACATATAACGGACGAGTACCAAAGTGGCGGTACTGAGGGATTGCGCCTTATATCTTAGAAAATACTGAGATCTTCCTCAAACTATGTTCGAAGCCTCTAATGTAGTTCGAAAGTATCCTGGGCCTCTCAGCATTGATTGGGAGATAATATCAGTATCAGAGCGTACTAACATAACAGTAATTTTGTGCATGTAAGGTAGCGGTTGAATGTGGAAGTTACTCATGAGCGTTTTCAAAATACAGGCCCGTCTCCGACTGTTTCCGTCACTTCTTGTCCAGCAGATCTTTCCTGTCGTCTTTTCACCAAGTAAGTGGTCCCTTCAATTCCTGACTATTCGGGAGTATCAGAGTTCTTTTCGTATCACCCTCGTAAAACAAATTTTATGGTACAGGGTGTTACGGTGGGATTTTATTGTATCTTTTATTATTCTATTCTATTATTTTGACATTCTACGTTTCTACAATTTTATAATAAAAATGCTCAATCAAGCATTTGTTTAGTCTTTTTAAAAGCTAAACTTTAGTGAGTGAATCATAATTCTACCTTCCGCCAGTATTTCACCCGAAGCTTTTGCTTCGAAGGTTGCTTCAACAAAAAGATACTATGACAGCACTGAAACTGTAAATCTCACTTCTTGTTTGTTAACCCAAACGTCTTAATAAATCTAAGAGATCAAAGAGCGCCGCCAGAAACTATTCCATACCAGTTCGAATTTCTTCGTTAAGAATTCTGATTCGTTACAATGTTTGGCCTATCTCGGGCTTAAACGAGTCTATTAATCCGACAAAAACCGCCGAAGGTCACTGGAATAGACGCCGTGGGGGTTCCTTTTTAATTGACTTTGCCTAAAAACAAAAGAAGAGATCGGTTGTATTGATACAAGACGATTAGGAAAATTTGACGGAAGTACTGGTCGGGCTCCTTACCTTTACAAGCTCGAGCATAAGGAAGGACTAGTTCCAGTACATCCAGCATCTCTCGAGCGTATCGCAGCACCGGTGTCTCATCGATACCGTATTAGTGCCCATAAGCGACCCTGGCACTATTAAAGATACCGTCTTGGCAAGCCGTTATACAGCCCTCAGCTCGTCCGAATTCAACACACGAGACCTTAGGAAAGAGAATGCCAACTGCTCAGACAAGCCATGCTTGTAGAAGATTCCATGCATCGGCTTGTCCTTATTAAAGTCTTAGAAGAAATTTAACTTCGGTAGCTTTTATGTGGGCTTTTAGTTGTGCTGGAGCAGGATCCGTAAGGGATTGCTCACACTTCCACGTGAAGTGAAGTATGAGGCTCAGTTCCTCGGCTGCTTCTTTTGCTGCTCTAAAAAGAAACACTCCTTTACCCACATTCTTGTGCGTTTCCATCAAAGATGTGAGAGGATGTGTTAAGAGGATTGTGTTTTTAACCAACCAATAGAATCACTTGAATTATCTCGCCTCGCTCAGCACAGCTCTAGTGGAAGCGGCTTAGCAGAGCGAAGTTTCTGTACGTACAAAGCAGGGTATGTTGGCGAGGTAATGTGTGCGAATAATGTGTTTAATGTAATGTGTGAGGGATGTGCACTAAAAATGCCTTGCGAGGGACCTGGGCGAGCGACGTGTACTCTTGATATAGGCGAGCAAAAGAAAACTCTGAAAAGAGCCCGCTACACATCCTCGCAACGCTCATCTGCACACCGTTTCACAGCTCCGTCACACATCTTCGCACCGCTCATATTCCTAGCACATCTCTGGTGGAAACGCAGCGTAAAAGTCTTGCAGGGTATCGGGGCTCCTCGTCACATTGGACAGAGGTTAGAGGACTTGGATGTAGATCTCTCTCCATATTCATCCATTTGCGAGTCTTTGTGCCAATTTGTCGCAGCTCGTTCACTGTCCAGTGTATAATTATTATTGTTGTTTGAAATTTGTAGGCAAGGTAGATGTTTCAAAAGGTCTTTTTCGGACTTCCATTGTCTATATAATTTTTTTAAGATTACAACGTTTCGATTCATATGGTATCTTCAATCGTCTTCAGGTAAACTGACGAACATGTTCATTTCATTGCTATTTATTGTCGTCCAGCTGACGTGTCGCTTTCGTGGTTTGTTCTGACTGACTGGTGTGCGTTCTGCTGAGTGCGTCAGTGACGTTGCCTCTTGATGATGATGACGTGGTCGTTCGATGGTCACTGAGTCCCACGTTTGTGTCCAAGTTTGTTCTATCCATATATTTCTTATGAGAGGCTGCCATATTGGTCCACACTAGGCTAGCTGTACACGTTTTTGTTGCTGGCGATATAAGCTGCTTTCTTTGAATACCATTGGGGTTCTTTGTCAATAACCTCAGCATCTTCCCAAATAATTTTATGGTGCTTGGTACAAGCGTGATCTGCTATTCCGGACTTTCCTATTTCTGCTGTCTGGGTGTTGAGTCTGTGCTCCTTAATTCTCGCTTCCAGAGGTCTTTTCGTTTCTCCAATGTATACTTTGCCACATTCACATGGTACTTCGTAGGTGCAGTTTTTAGTTTAATTTTTTAATTATTATTATACCAAGTGTACACACATAAAAGTAATTTCTTAGATGGACCACAGATGCTTTAATTCAAGTATACCATAATTTCCTATACGCGCAAAGTTATGCTAATCTTAAAGTGAGAATACGATATCGTTGACCATATAAGGGTTAGATTGATAAAATATCTTCAATGCAAAACTGGGAAATTCTTGATAGCAAGAATACCAAAATCTTAAATCAGGCATATGATAATCTTGACTGAAGTATTTTATAATCTTGACTGAAGAATTTCATAATCTTAGCTAGAAGCTTTTCATAAACTTGACGCAAGTAGCTCAACTTTATTCTAAAATTGTGATATTCTTGGATGAGGAATCTAGTAGTATTAATTTGAGCATTCAAACTCTTCTATGAGCATGTAGAAACTTTTCTGGAGAAATAGTTCTGCAAAATTTCTTAAACCACTTTTAATATACTTAGTACTTATCTAGGAACACCTGGGTCAGGTCTTCGTATCCCAATTTTTTTAATAGCTCATTCATGGTTGGATAGATCCAGTGATAAGGAAGCTGAAGGGAACTGGGACGCGACTCAAATGGCGGTGGACCAGCAGTACCGGCAGATTCGATGACTGATGGTTGACGGTGGTATCACGGGTATCACGTGGTAATGACAATTTATTTAACAGTTTGACTAGATACTATTATGTGCTATTATGCAGGATTTAGGATGCAGGTATTACGCTACGGTGCTAAAGACGGCGGCGAGTGCGACAATCCGAAAATCGATAATGGCGGCGCGGACGCGGACGGGCAACAGGTTGTTGAACTGTTGAGTAGAGAGGGTGGAGAGGTTAGAGTTGACCCATGACACGCTGCGCGCCTGCGCACTCCGACGTTAGTAGACGTCAAATAATTGATTTAATTGATACAAATATACGGTGTGCTTGTAAAACAGCGATAATTTTCAAACCAAGATTATCATATTGTAAATGAAGGTTCGCATTTGCAAGCTATCTATATTCTTGATAGAAGTAAACTGGACACCGCTGGAAAAAATGATAATCTTGATATGAAATTATGAAATATTTGTTATTAAATTATTACAGCCTTGGTTGCAAAGAAAATTATATTTTCTTTCGGAGCATATTTCTTTAAAATGAGTATATAAATCAAAAATATATTATTCTTGATACAAATTTTCTATAATTTTCTCAACAAATATTCTTTCTTAGAGTGAGAACCGATATTCTTGTTGTGAGTATGTATTTACAAGAATATCACAATTCTTGACTTGAGAATTTCTTTTTATGTGTGTAACGACATGAGCCTTGTCAAATGAATGGATCCTGCAATTCCTCATTTCAGTCGCAGTTCTCCTGATGTAAGCTGTCAACGCCACCAGGAACTAACTTTATCACCTACCACCACTTGATACAGTTTAGGGTAATCGTCGGCATGGCACCAGCAGCAGCGCAGGTACGGCATTAAATCCGCATGTTATGACCGCCGGTCGGTCGGTCGGTCGGTGCTGCGTCAGTATCATTGGCGTTTCCACTAATCTATTATAATGAATCCTTAATCGCAGCAGCAATTAGCCGACGAGCACCGGCAAATGTGATTGCGGCATTGCCAGCCAAACTAATAACTTTCTGGATGGTACTTAACGTGCTGCCGGTCGGTTGGTCTAGCTTGGATATGCGGATTCGATTAACGATCATCGTAGCACAAGATTACCGCCATCCCTGTACAGTTGTGGAATTGAGGAAGCATGCCAACGACGTCCTACTGATCATAGACAAAATTCGTAGTTAGGCTTTCTCGATAGATACCCACATAACAAAAGTATATACAATGTACATATAATGGATATCAAAACAGTGAATATGTATATTCACAAATGGAGCAAGAATATACAATGGATGTCAAATAGACATCAAAAAAATATACATTTCATGTACGTCTGTTGCGAACTTCCCCATCCATGGCATATCCATTGAATGTATATATGTACGTCTAATGTACATGCATAGTATATGTAACAGGTATGAACATGTATATTCATAACATATACCATGTATATACTTACATACCAAAGTATATACAATGTACATACATTCGATATGTATATCCACAAATGGAGCATGACCGTCTAATGAAGGTAAAATAGACATACAAGAATTTACATTTCATGTACGTTTGTCGCGAATTTCTACATCCATGGTATATAAATTAAATGTACATTTATGTACTTTCAATGCACATGCATAGTGTATGAAAGTTCAATGTAGAGGCAGAAAAATAAACAAGCCTTATACTTCCATTATGTATTGTTATTCATTCGATTTCTAGTTACAATAGTAATACTTGGCAAAATCGATTACTGTGATTGTCATCTCTTTCCTGTTGAATGGCATGTCTAGAACCACAAAGAAATCAAGGTTATAGAGTTTTGTAGGCTTTCTATCGTACTGAGTTTCCGAAATATTAACATTTTTTGTAAAGTACCACAAGCGTCAAATTTTCTAAAGATTGCTGAATAACTTTGAAAATGGGCTTCTTAGGCATAAACTATGGTTAACAAACTGGACCTAAAAATCGATGCTGAATTTAAAAACGTAATAATATATAGGGTGCTGAATTCAAAATAAGAAAGTTGTTACCTATTTCCGGTATATCTGAAGGTCCACCATCTTTGAAACTATTTTCTGCAAGTAGGCTACTTGAAACGAACGTTTCTTATTCAAGCCCTTTTCCTCTAATTTAACCGGTAAGGCCGCTAGACAGAACCGCGCTCTTATTGGACCACCCTGTATATCAATATAATAAAAACATGTTTTAACAATCAAATTCTCTAAATCCACGAGATTCAAAAATGTCTGATTTTCCCAGAACAAACATCGTACTGAGGTCAGACGCTAGTTCGTGTTTCTTCCATTCCGCATCCCTACTTTCAAATGGATGCTACGTAATCTTGACTAATGACCATAGTCAGATGAAGAATAAAAAACGAACGCGCGTTTCCGCAAACATCTGAATTCGTTCCAGATGGCGGCTTTTTATGCCATTATCGTGGAAGTGCAGCACTTGATCCTACTTAAATTCCATCTTAGGAGGCCGTTGCAGCGTAAAAGGATTGTACAATCTTATTATTCTCTCCGAAAGTAGCACAAGCTAAGTTCCAATTATTTCGATGGTTGTTGTATAGAAAGACGGGCTCCAACTAAGATAGAGGACAAATCCTAGAAATGGGGCAGTAGAATATAATAAGACGTTCTTGTATTGTAGGGGGTTTGTAATACTTCCACTTTATCAAGAGTTAGGAAGGTTATTAATAGCCGCATATACGTAAATCATCGTTTCGATGATAAAATAACAAGCTCCCTTTAGGCAGCTGGTTTATTACTAAATATTGTTAAAAAAATAAAAAAAAAACAAGTTTTTAAAGAACGTCGAATGTACCTTAATGAATTGCCGTCTAGATTAGAAGGTGTTTAAATTGTATTCTTTATGTTGTCCTCCCTCTTTACACCGCATCTTTTAAGGATTATTATTTTAAATTTGCCCTGTTGTACTGATAGCACCTCTTTCTATTCCGCCCCTGTCGTTTTTAATGAAACTATCCCAAAATGGCGTCAGATATTTGCAACACGACATCACAAAGGAATCGACATTGAGTAAGACATCTGATTGTTATAGCCGTGACTATGGTAAGGACTTATTCACGTAGTATAAATACAACACTCAAGAGTCTGTATCTGTTATCTCTCTCTGTATTATCAGAAGTCGTACTGCTCGGTGGATCTCGATTCCTCATATACCACAACCACGGCTCAACAAACAATCAGCTATCTTACTCACGGTCAGTTCCTTTGTGATGGCATGTTGCATATATAGGGTATCCCACGACGACTAAGACAAGCAATATATCGGAACTGGGCAGCAGTAGCGAATTATAATTTTGGGCGTGTAAATTAGAGCAAATGCAGTATCTATTCCTATTATTTTGTCACCCAATGAGGTATTTGTTTTTGATCACGTGATGTCCGATTCAAAATTTTTAACGGGACACCCTGTATATTTGTGGATTTTTGTGTTCTGCCCGATAAAGCAATTCCAATAAACTAGCACACTTGGGGTCTAAAGTGATTAATTCAAGAGCTACAGTTAGATCTAACAGTTATCCGTTAACTTCCAGATAGATATTCAACTGGACATTTAGAAACCGCCCTCAGACAGTTATATTTCAGGTAAAAATGCAACAACTGGTGCAAGCTTATGTCTAATTCTTATATCATGCTCCTTATAACTTCATACAAAATCACACAATTAAATATCCAAACGAATCGATCAGCTGTCCTCGCAATAAAATCTGTTGGTCCAAGGAAAAGAAAATAGTTTAGAGTCAATTACCAAACACAGGTTCGATTCAACGACAGACTGCGATTGAATTATTCATTGGAATCCAATGACATCTTGTAGTTGAATCGACAATACGATATAATTCGTTACCAACTATACACTTCCCATTGGATAAAACATCGCTGTATTTGAGGAATGCTGAGTGTAACGTTCCATTGAATCCAAGCGTAAGTCTTTGACAGAACGACAGATTTTTCTGTTTGTACGCAGTGTAGTATGCCTTTGGTGATTTATGGTATAACTGTGGTGACTTGAGGATAACCCCCTAACCCTAAGCGAGGATTAAAACGTATTAAAACGTCTTCATGCTTTGGAACATCTACATCTTTTTTAATTGCCTTCAAAACTATACATCATCCAGAAAGTAAGCTTAAAGATACTTATGTAGTCAGCAAAAATCTCGCTAACTGCCTATGTTATGCCTACACCGATAAAACAATAATTTACTACTCGTGATTTGTTGACGTCAACTTTTGCAATATGATAACTTAAAAGTAGAACAAATACAGTGCCCGATATTATCATGCGTATCACCCCACATTTATACCAAACCAATTAAATTTTCCAAAGTAAGAATTCTCTACAGCAGTATAAATACAACTCTCAGGAGTCTGTATCTGTTATCTTTCTCTGTATTATCAGGAATCTTACGCTACTCAGTGGATCTCTATTTCTCATACACCACAACCCCGTATATCAGGAATTAGTCATGCCATTTCCAACTGATATTCACGATTACCGAAAAATCCACATTAAAGGCTGCTCTATATTTATAGGGCGTGGTAAAGCTGGATTGGAATCACATTAAACTCCTGCAATGCAGTATCGCTCTGTATACCGAAAACAGTGAGGGATTTGCGTGAATATACATAACTATAGAACGAGCTTGCATGTATAACTAAAAACTATAATCCCACCGCACGCATCAAAAGTAATGAGCTTTACAACATATCACATGCGATCGGAACCGGTCTACTCGGCCATTTTATCGGTGGTTTTGTAATACATGAGCTGGAAGTGACGTTTTTTTTACTGCTTTGATATATTTTGTTGGAATCGTATAAGCTTATCATACAGGGGGGGTGACTAGAAAAGCTATGGCAGAATCTAAGAATGAAATAGTTATTGCAACTTGCTTGAATCTTATACTTCGGTGGCATACAGGGTGAGTTTTTACTACCGGCTCGGTCGATAACTCCACTACTGTAGAAGATAGCGAAAAAAGTTGTGTACAAAAGTTGTAGCCACAGATATGCTCCTTGCTCAGAAAATATTTTGATTTATGCAGGGTTATCCATAACTACGTGGTGATGCAAACATGCATTTTTTTAAATGAGACATCCTATATATTAGTCCTTATTCAAATTCTATTAATGATTTCCGTTCTTTCAATATAGCGTATTGTTTCATTATACAGGGTATTTAAAAAGTTATGACCATTTTTATATCCAAATCGCTGTCAAATGAACGTACTGTAGGTAGGTATATAAAAAAGTGATGAATCAAAAATAATTTTTCTAAACATATGGATGAAAAATCTCATTTAGTTTTAAAATCGGCTATAAAAGAAGCTTGTGACACATATTCGTATACAGGGTGATGTAGAATGCAAAATCTAGATTTTCTCTCTTTTTTTTAAATGTAACCCCCAATATTTTATTATACCAGAGAATTGCTTTCAATATGCTCTTTCGTCTTCGTATAGCACTTGTTATGGCTGCATTCATTGGTTCCCGAGATATTAGATAGTTAAATATACCCTCTATCTGCTTACTGAAATTTATTTATTCTGAGAAAATACTATCAAATTTAATTTTTGCTTAAAGAACAACTAAAACATAAGGCCATAATAGTACTTGATCAAGCCAAGACACTGCATTAACGAGATTATATAGGGCAAGTGTGCTGAGGAAACAATTTTATAGACGTCATGCATAATTATCAAGCAGATCTATCAGGTAGGCTATGAAACACTAAACGACACAGTCTAAATAAAACGATTCTTCAATCTTTTAAACGCATTAGTTCTAGAGTGCCTCCGTTCTGGATATTGGTGTTCATAGTTGATGTATTCTAGAGGCAAGTAGGCAAGCTCTCAAAGATTCTCCTAAATACCCTCAATGGAAAAATTAATTTTTAAAGTTCGATTTTCACACAGTACAGAATTATTGAGCAGGTTATGAAAACTGTCAATTTTTCAAAGCCTACCTGACAAATCTGCTTGATAATTATGCATCACGCCTACAAAATTGTTTCCTCAGCATGCTTAACTTTATTATCTCGATGATTCAGGGTTATGAATTTATCAAATACTATCATGACCTTATAGTTTAGTTGTTCATTAAATAAAAAACAAATTCGATAGTACTTTCTCAAAATAAATAAATTTCAGTACAGAAATAGAAGCTATATTTTAAATTTACCGAGAAATCGAAATATCTCGGAAACTGGTGGACGTAGGTACAAAAAGTGCTATACAAAGATGGAAGAGCATATTAAAACCAATTCTTTGGTATAATAAAATTGGCGGTTACATTTGAAAAAAAAGGAGAAAATCTGGATTTTGCATTCTACATCACCCTGTATACGAATATGCGTCGCGGGCTCTCTTTATAGCCAATTTTGAAACTGGAGAATATTTTTCATCCATCCGTTTAAAAAAATTGATGTTTGATTGATCAGTTTTTGATATACAGTACGTTAATTTGACAGCGATTTGGAGATAAAAATGGTCATAACTTTTGAAACACCCTGTATAATGTAACAATGCCCTATATCGGAAGAACGTAAATTATTAGTAAAATTTGAATATGTGGAATAATATATAGGGTGTCTCATTCAAAACAATGCATGTTTGCATCACCACGTAGTTATGGATCACCCTGTATAAATCAAAATATTTTCTGAGCAAGGAGCATATCCGTGGCTACAACTTTTATATACAACTTTTTTCGCTATCTTCTACAGTAGTGCAGTTATAGACCGAGCCGGTACGAAAAACTCACCCTGTATATTATTGTTATATTTTACACACCTTGTGTATTAATCCACCAAATCATTTTAATTCGTTTTACAGAAATTAATTAAATATAAATAAGTTCTACTGCAACTGATAACAGATTATAAAACAAAAATCCGGACACCTATATCCACGTTGCCATAGCAACTAAGTATGTAAGACGGGAATATATGACCGCCATTTTGAACTACAGTTGGAATGCAAATTGCAAGTTCTATACGTTCTTTCGTCAGAATATTTTCAGTCTTTTTTCCACGTCATAGAAAGTAGTGACAATAAAATGGTTTCCGGAACACCACTGGAGTTTTTTAAGGCAGTGAAGGATGCAAAATTAAATTTACTACCCGCAAAATTGAAGAAAATGTACGACAAGGCCGCGGGCGGAAAAGAAGTCCGCGGGCGCTATAGTGGCACTTTACGCCAACAACCATTTATTATTGAACAAAATCATTAAATTTCTCCCCCAACTTCATTTATCTAAAACGATATAAAGCTAAGCTATAAATAAAATACCATGTATAAACAGAAATCCAAACCTTGAATAAGAATGTTTATGGAACAAAACTACCGAGTTACAAAATTTTAGTTGCAAACTATATACATTGATATGTAATCCAAAAAAAATCCTATAACCATCATACATTTATTGCGTTCACTCATATGATGATGATGGCATGGCATGATTGGCAAGCCAGGATCTAGAATGCCGATATAAATGCATCGCATGCAGTGAAGTGGCGACTTTCGGCTCTTTCTAACTTTCATTTGATTGGTTTTCCCCTCAAACGTAAGAGCTAGCCGCATGAAGCGCTAATATTACCAGCTGTTTAACAATTGACACTTAGAGAGCAGGCAAGTAAAATTGGTTGACCTTCGTTATCTTTACTGGGTGTCATTTACCTATTTCCTATTACTGTGGCTGGTCGTGAATGTAAGATGTAAGAGGAGTTAGGTGTCTCTTTTTAACTGATGCAGTCGTGGACGCTAGTGTCACAAAACGCCATAAAAGCACCACTCCAAATTAATTATTACGGGCAAAATACACTCTCCACTCCATGGTATTTAAAGGAGTTGAGTTGTTTGGCAGCTTAAGGCGCGTTCACATTATGCCGAATCAGGCCGGTCGGCCTATGCCTGGCGGCACGTTTGGTTCGGCCCATTCGGGTCGACATGGTTCGGTACCGATTCGGCACAATTCGAGTCGGCTTTCTGCATGTTGGGCAGGTCGAAAGAGTCGGCTTTTTCATTCGGTCTAAGCCGAACCATGCCGCTCGGCATAATGTGGACGCGCCTTTAGACTATAACTGCAATATGCCAGAGTCGTGTTTCCGCTACAACCGATTCAAACATTGTTGTAGATGCGATAGGGTCACGAAATTTCGATAATAAAGGGTAAAGTTTGGCTATACGCAAAGGCTCTGGCACAAAGCAACCTTGAGTTTGAAAGCCCCGAGAGGGCGGTTGATCCAAAGGAAAGATAATTATCGACGATGAGACTTGCTCCTCGTTCTCTGGACTAGATGCAAGCGGCTATGGATGAGATGCAGTCTTGCCAGATGTATAATAATTGCCGTACATGTACGATAAACGATAATTATGTGATATCGTTTCGTGTTTCCTTCATTTAATCCAAACGTACCTCACGATGCTTCTTTAGTAAGATTGGAGTTATTTCTCTTAACACATTTTTTTGCTACTATAATGACTCTGGTCAGGGACCAACATTCCAGATTATTTTGCCCCATCCTTACATAAGGAAGGGAAATTTTAAACTGTATTAAATATAGGACAGTGGAACATAAATCATAGCTATGGAACAGTAGTTAGTATTTCATTTTATGTTTTCTTCCACGTTTTCTTTTTTTTGTTTGTTTTTGTTTAGCTATTATTACTTTTTTTATTTAATTTTAAATCATTTCTTGCCTCTTAATAACTTAATATACTACAATTGTTGAGTCGTGCCATTTCATATACAATTTGTTCTTATTTAATTTTCTATCTAAATTAGAAGTTTTAGTTTTACAGTACAATATTTATAAACTAGTTCATATATTTGCTGGTTTTCGCAGCCCAGAATTAAAGTTATACTAGTTGGAAGCGCGCAAGATGAGTAGAGAGATTCAAATACATTTGAGTGGTTTCTTCTGTTGCATTTAGACACCCCAGAAGACAATGTTCTAATGTGCCGACCTCACCGCATCTGCAGAACGAATCTCCCCCCAATCCTATTCCTGATTTATGTTGTGCGACCAAGGTGTGACCACTTCTGAGAAGACATATTGTTCTTCTTATTTCCTTCTCAAAACAACTACTTGTTCTAATGTATGGTTGTATCGATTTGTAAAAGTTTCTTTTAGGACAACTTGTATAGTATTCTTGCCACTCCCTTCTCTGCTTTTTCCTAATAAGGGCATTTATGTCTGGGCCAGGGATTTTGGAATTTGCTATAAACTCTCCATCAGTTAGAGCTTTTTTGGCTAATTGATCCACAGTTTCATTCTCAATTATATTTGAATGTCCTCTGATCCATATAACTTTTATCTGCCCATTTGAGTCCTGGCATTTTTTAATGAGATCGATGATATCAGTTAGCAGATAATTAATATTTGGTGCTGGACTTAGTTTTTCTAGTTTTTGTGCAGCACTCTTGCAATCTGTGAATATGACAAGTTTGTTATTTGTTGTATAACTTAGACAGTACTCCAATGCTTTTTTAATTGCCACTAATTCCGAGGTAAATACTGAACATCCTGGAGGAAGTCGGAACAGCCGTCTTATTGCGATGGAAAAAAGCACATCCAGTTGATTCATCCTTTTTGGAGCCGTCAGTAAATATCTGCTCCCAGTCTTCCCATTTTTCTGCTGGATCCTCCCGTCAGTTTCCACACCGTGGGTGGTTTTTTAGACATTTGGAAACGTGACTCCATTTTTTTAGTATTTATACTTCACATCTTTACAGACCTATAGGGATATCCCCTTTGAATACCGAAAGCGCTACTGGCTCCCAAGTGCTTCAAGCATTGGATTGTTATTAAGCACTCGTGTCTGTAACTCGCAGCAAAGTAATGATTAGCTATAGTTTATGGATTGCAAAGGCTGTATTTTTTGATTTGTTTTTAAATTTCTTAAAAGAAATAGCTTTATTTGGAACTTTCAGTTTTATTCATTTTTTGCATATTTTGTAGATAAGATCATCTGAGAAATAGCAGAAAAGTCTTTATACGTAAATGGTACAGTGTCTGGAGGAAAGTGAAGAAGAGGTTCAGGATTCAACGATTAAGACATACCGTTACGAAGATGACCTAAGTCAAATAGATACGTTAGAGACAGAGGATCAAAACTCTGAGACAGAACAGAATCAGATGGTGAAGAGAATGTAGAGATTTCTGCACGGCCTGTTTTCGTCGGGGAAGATAAATTATCTAAAGGGTCACACCACGTTCTGTCTTCTAGCAAAACTAGAGCCGAAAACTTGATAACCGATCTACGTGGATCAAATGTTGCAGTAAAAAAATAAAAAGAGTTGGAGTAAAAAGTATTTGGCAACATTCATTTTATCAGTGTTCTTCTGAAAGTGAGATTTACGTTTTTTTTATTGTTAAATTGTAAATATTTAGTAAAACAATCTTGGGATACGGTCACTTATTATATTTCCAAATTATAAAATTTTACTACGTTTCGACGCTTCTATTAGGCGTCATCTTCAGGTATTAAAACTAAAATAAAATATCATAATTGTCAAACAGATACAAAATGACTAACATTTACAATTAAATTTTTTTTTAACAATTAGATATCGAGGGAGGAAGGTAAATATTGATAAGATGGAAGAAAGTATAGGCTATGTTCCATTTATTAAATTTGTATATATGCATGAAAGATTGCTTGTATCTGTCCTGAAATTCATGCTTTTTTTTTATATGTATCATCTCTAAGATGTTTCTTTTATACCAATCTTTCTCTTTGCATAAAGTTCTAACGTTGTTAAAATCGATGGTATGTTTATTTTCTATAGCATGTTTGCTGAGGGCGGTAGAATTCAGGTTTTTATTTTTAATATCATACTTGTGTTTATATATGCGTTTATTTAAATATTGTTTAGTTTGTCCTATGTATAAGTTGGGGCAATCTTTACAAGGTATTTCATAAACCAAATTGCTGTGCATGTCCTTTTCTAATGCAGGTCAGGTTTGAAAATACTGCACGGGTTGTTGTCGTGGCAGTATGGGCAACATTTACGTTAAACTTATTGAACATTTTTCTAATGTTTTCGGAGAGTCCAGGTGTATAAGGCATTGAAAAATATTTCTTTTTTTTATTATTATCATTATTTGAACCTTGCTGGCGGTTATAAAGTTGATGAACTCTCTTCTTGATAGTAGTGTTTGTAAAGTGCTGGGGGTAATTGCTTTGGGACAGGATGTTCCTTACCTTTTTGAGATTGTCAGGTCTGCTTTTGACGTCAGAAAGTAAAATGGACTCTCCGAAAACATTAAAAAAAAATTCAATAAGTTTAACGTAAATGTTGCCCATACTGCCACGACAACAACCCGTGCAGTATTTTCAAACCTGAAACCTGCATTAGAAAAAGACATGCATAGCAATTTGGTTTATGAAATACCTTGTAAAGATTGCCCCAACTTATACATAGGACAAACTAAACAATATTTAAATAAACGCATATATAAACACAAGTATGATATTAAAAATAAAAACCTGAATTCTACCGCCCTCAGCAAACATGCTATAGAAAATAAACATACCATCGATTTTAACAACGTTAGAACTTTATGCAAAGAGAAAGATTGGTATAAAAGAAACATCTTAGAGATGATACATATAAAAAAAGCATGAATTTCAGGACAGATACAAGCAATCTCTCATGCATATATACAAATTTAATAAATGGAACATAGCCTATACTTTCTTCCATCTTATCAATATTTACCTTCCTCCCTCGATATTTAATTGTTTAAAAAAATTAATTGTAAATGTTAGTCATTTTGTATCTGTTTGACAATTATGATATTTTATTTTAGTTTTAATACCTGAAGATGACGCCTGATAGAAGCGTCGAAACGTAGTAAAATTTTATAATTTGGAAATATAATAAGTGACCGTATTCCAAGATTGTTTTACTAAATATTTAGTACCGACGGGCAGGATTCAAAAAGCAAAAAACGTTAAATTGTAACTACAATGCGCGAATATATTTTAAGACAGTCTCCTTTTGTATCTCCATAAATAAAAGCAAAAATTTAGAAAAAAGGTCATAACCGATTGACTGAAACAGGCATGCAGGGTGTCAGTCCGCACCTAGTGACCGATCTCAAAAGCAGAGCGCCAGTCCCGGATGGTTAGAGTCTGAGATAACTTTCACCCAAAAAAGATAACTTTTTGAGCATTTGTAAGATAATTGCTTCCAAACGATCTGGCAACCGAAAGGGGAATAGTAGTTGCAGGGCCAACACGACGATCTGAATTAATTACATGCGGACGGTTGGATGTGAAGTCAACAGCTGGTTAGTTCGGGCCATTTTCTTTGTTTTACTATGTAAATACACTTTGTTGAATGCTTCTAGCAGCCGAATGCGGCGCTAGAACTTCACACAGTGGCCGCGCCGTTTAACACTGTTAGCAGAAACGCCCTTCGCCCGCTGAGTTATGATTTCCGAACGATTGCAGTTTGATATAAGGGCTAGTTAGAATAGGGTTGGAGTACTAAAATGGAAGAATGCGCAGACTAAATATTTCAAAGTCCGTACAGAATAGATTAGGGCATGGAAAGTGATCTTTTTGATTCTAATACGAGGCCACTGGGTACGCTGGTGAAAAAGTATACAGGGTGAGTTTTTAGCCGTTTTACCGGCTCGGTCGTTGTATATAAAACTTGTAGCCATGGATATGCCCTTTATGGTGATGCAAACATGCATTTTTTTAAATGAGACACCCTATATGTTATGCCATATTGAAATGCTACTAATGATTTCCGTTCCTCCAATATAAGGTATTATTACATTACACAGGGTATTTTAAAAGTTATGATCATTTTTATATCCAAATCGCTGTCAAATGAACCTACTGTATATCAAACAGTGACGAATCAAACATCATCTTTTGTACACGGATGGTTAAAAAATATTATTTAGTTTTAAAATCGACTATAAAAAAAGCTCGCGACGCATATTCGTATACAGGGTGATGTAGAATGCAAAATCTAGATTTTCTCTCTTTTTTTAAATGTAACCCCCAGTCTTTTATTATACCAAAGAATTGCCTTTAATATGCTCTTTCATCTTTGTATACACACTTTTATGGCTGCATTCATTAGTTTCCGAGATATTTCGATTTTTCTACAAATTGTAAATATAACTTCTATTTATTTACCATTTTTTTTTATTTTGGGAAAATACTATCAAATTTTATTTTTGCTTAACAAAAAACAAAAATATATGGCCATTATAGTACTTCATTAAGTCAAAACACTGAATTAACGAGATATTATAGGTCAAGTGTGCTGAGGAAACAATTATTTTATAGACGTCATGCATAATTATCAAGCAGATCTATCAGATAGGCTATGAAATATTAAAAGACACAGTCCAAATAAAACGATTCTTGTCTGCGTTCTGGATATTGCTGTTCACAGTTCATATATATTCTAGAGCCAAGTAGGCAATTTCTGAAAGATTCTCCTAAATACCCTCAATGGAAAAATTACTTTTTAAAGCTCGTTTTTCACACAGTACGGAATTATTGAGCAGGTTATGAGAACTGTCAATTTTCCAAAGCCTACCTGATAAATCTGCTTGACAATTATGCATCACACCTACAAAATTGTTTCCTCAGCATACTTGACTTTATTACCTCGATGATTCAGGGTTTTGACTCCATCAAATACTATCATGACCTTATAATTCAGTTGTTCGTTAAATAAAAAACAAATTCGACAGTACTTTCTCAAAATAAATAAATTTCAGTACACAAATAGATGCTATATTTTAAATGGCGGAAACTGATAGACGTAGGTACAACAAGTGCTATACAAAGATGAAAGACCATATTAAAGGCAATTGTTTGGTATAATAAAATATTGGGGTTTACATTTAAAAAAGAGAGAAAATCCGGATTTTGCATTCTACATCACCCTGTATACAAATATGCGTCGCGGGCTTTTTTTATAGCCGATTTTAAAACTAAAGGATATTTTTAATCTTTCCGTGTAAACAAGTTATTTTTGGTTCATTACTTTTTGATATATAAAGTACGTTCGTTTGACCGCGATTTGGATATAAAAATGGTCATAACTTTTCAAATACCCGGCATAATGTTATAATACCTTACATTGTGAGAAGACAAATTATTAGTAGTATCTAAGAGTGGGATAATATATAGCCACCACGTAGTTATGGATCATCCTGTATAAATCTAAATATTTTTTGAGCAAGGAGCATATCCGTGGCTACAACTTTTATGTTCAACTTTTTTCGCTATCTTGTACAGTAGTGAGTGGAGTCATCGACCGAGCCCGTACTAAAAACTCACCCTGTATGTTCTATCATCAATTTTCTGATAGTTTGAATCTGGATTGGAGATTGTTTGAAAGCGCATGTCGAGTCAGCTACCTGGTTTCAAACGGTTTGGAATCTTCCGTTTCACTTTTCAGATGTGAAACCATAATTTATTGATGCATGACGGTATGTTTTGTGGTTGGCAGTTTTCTTATATTTTCTCAAACATTCGTTTTGTGCCGCTACTGCTAACTAGCTTAACCTATTGTTTGGATTTTCGTAACAGGAAAAGGAACTAGTAGAAAGAGGAATCAAAAATATAAGCATATTGACAATGACGCATATATCTATAATACTTCATCATCTGTGGAATCAAAGTTATTTTTGCAACAAGATTTAGAAATATAGAATCGAGCCCTTTTATTCAAACGGATACGGAAATGGAATAATAAATAATAATTAAATCTACTTTATCCTATATTATGTTTATTTCCGCGATATTTACCCAACAAAAAATAAACAGTTCCATAACCTTGACTCTGAAGCACAGAAGTAAAATTTACAACCTGCGCATGTCCCTGAATCCTATTCACATCGAAATCCTGTGTACTGTTTTGACCGTCGAAAACCAATCCTCAAACTACAAATTGCTGTTGCTTTTACGCACAACGAGCAGCTCTCAACTAGAATTTATCTTACCTGAACAAGATTTTGTTATTGCGCATACTTAAACGATTTCAAACTATTGGAATTTTGATGCTACAACACAACAATTTTTTCGAGAACAAAAGTCAGTGTATTTTGAGCAACCGTGCTGTTAGCGCACTGAATTTATTCAAGGCATGAGCCCCCAATGAATGATCATTGCAAGCATTGCAAGTATTATTGATTTTTCTCTAACCGAGCCATGCTATTAGACAAACTTTCATCTAAGGTAAGATCAGTCAACTTATATGATGAATTCAAATGTGTTTAGGTAGAATTTTTATTGCTACTATTTTATTTCTACCTATATCTGTCCTGACATCTGGTTGCCTGCATACTACATACTATACAGGGTGTTTTAAAAGTTGGGATTTCCTCTTTAGAAGCAACGGCCCTTGAAACGACAAAGTTAATGCACGGTGAACCAGCAGCAAAACAGTAAAAAAATTCAAGCAGGTACTCACTATTTGGTTGCTACGAAATTGTAAGTGCGGTCCTGTCGCAGGCGTCTTACAGGTAAAAGTACGACTTACGATGTCTTCTTCAATTTGGACCATACGAGGTTGTCTAGGTCTTCCAGCGTGTCCACCACGATGTGGATTCAGATATCCTGTGTATCTAGCTTTTTGCACGAGTGAGACAAATCGACGAGGTGCAGGGTGAGTACGGTTTGACCACATTCACCGTACATTCAAATCATGTCCACCAGTTCATTATTGTTATAAGCCATTGCTGTTGTTTTTAAAGTCCGATCGTCAGATGTAGCACGCCAAGCACTCTCGTACACTATGCCACAGCAACGCGACGTATGACGAACTGCCTGTTTTAGTGTTTGGTCACCGACATCGGCACCGCTATCGCTGCCTTGTTTGTTGTGATAGAGCCATTGCCCAGCGATGAACTGAGGATTCCTTTAATGGTCAGTATGTTGTTTGCTCTAGATATTTCGTTTATGTGATACTGGGAAAAAACACTCATTTTGGCGAGTACTATCCACTGTACGGAAACAACCCTGTATAGTTGTTCTTTTGACTTGCCATACACTTTCCTTTGTCTACTGTGGCCATTATCCATATACCAATATTAGGTAATGTAATTGATAAAGAGTTTATTGGTTTATCGGAGGTTTTACAGTTTAAAAAAGAGCTCGGTTGTTTTAAGGAATGTGATTAAATTTTTATTTCAACTGGAACGGTAATTCCTCTGGTAGTTCACTTGACACTGTTCACATATAGGGAGGTTCTGACCTAGAAGTAGATATGATGAATTGAGACGGGTGTGACCTATTCTAATGCGAGATATTATCATTTGCTCTCTACGTTGGAGTGAGATGGCTTTGTGTTTGCTCTCCTTGACCGAATTACATATTTGTTATTACTAACTTATTTAAAACAAAAATGTGCAGCCAAGGCTCTGACACACCAAGCTGCTGTTCCATTACCCAGTGACTACTCCTCACACCATGAAGTGAGCAATCACTGGGTCCGCGAATCGTGCGCCCTAAGTAGACGAAGGAATCCAAGGTAACTGCTGCGGAGCCCTGTCAAGAAAGCAGTCGCGTGCGACGCCACTGGTTAAGGATGATTGGAACCGTTATCGACAACAGGTGTTTGGGGTGAACAGTGAATGACCGACCGCCGTGAGATACAACCGGTTTATTATTATTGTGCGTGGTGACTATTTACGTTACGTTATGTTTTTATATTGAAAATTGTGTTATGATTATTAATGGGTAATTGTTAATCATTGTGTATGTGACTATTCTGTGGACTTATCCCGGCACACCATAATAGGCGACGAGGATAAAATGATACTACTGAAAAAAGGCAAGTAAGTAAATATTAAGAACGTTGTTGGTAGAATGTTTCTTTC
The DNA here is from genome assembly GCA_951848785.1 of Callosobruchus maculatus. Taxonomy (NCBI): domain Eukaryota; kingdom Metazoa; phylum Arthropoda; class Insecta; order Coleoptera; family Chrysomelidae; genus Callosobruchus; species Callosobruchus maculatus. The sequence goes on from CATOUR010000007.1 coordinate 706,143, forward strand.
GATGATTTTATGACACGATTTATTGTAATATAAACAAATAGATATACAACACTTCAAGCGTGGTGCAAAAATCCTTACAGATAATAATGAGGTTACTTAATATAGGGCTTTGGCTTTAGGTCAGATAGAAAAATAGGCTTTGAACCAGGAACAATATTGGCTTTGAGTCAGATGGAAAGATAGGCTATGAGCTAGAGCAAAAGAAAGGAAGTGGTGCCAACAAGAGATGTGTAAGCGTCTCTGGTACCTGTTGGCAGGATCTACAATGAGTAAAGTGTACATCTACCCTCATAATCCTACTACGGTAGACCAAGGTGTGAAATACACCGCCTTGGCAAGCCATTACAAAGCGCTCAGTCTTAGACTTCAACCCACTAGACCTTAGGAAAGAGGTCAACTGCTCAGACAAGCAATGCTCTTCCAGATGTTGGTAGAAGGTTCCATGCATCGGCTCATCGTTATGTTCAGTCTCTTGTGTTCTCCATATTTTTGTATGCCTCGGAAACTTGGAGTGTTAGAAAGGCAGATCAAGCTCCTGTAGATGCCTCCTGAAATGTGGACGTGGAGGAGAATGCTGAGAGTTTCTTATACCGCCCATCGAACTGACGCTTCCATGTTGGATGAGCTCGGTAATCCAAAGAGGCTATCCTCCATTGTGTCGACGAGAATGCTTACATTCTTCGGATATATACACAGAAGCGATAATATGGAGGAATTTGTAGTTCAGGGTCATGCTCCGAGTAGGCGGCGCCGTGGCCATTCCCCTACACGCTGGGTAGATACGACGAAACAGTTGCTGGATATGATTATCAAAAGCGCCACTGAACTGGCAGTAAATCGTGAAGGATGGCGAGATACAGTTCTCAAAACTATTGATAATATTCATATCGGCAATACTCTAGTTCCAACTTAATGTATTTTACGAGTTCACAACATGTCTGTTAAGACATTGTTACTATGGTGATGACTTGGGGTGGCAATGTATGTATTTGAATTTAATTCACGATTGATGACTTGGGGTTGTAGCGGTTGCCATTGGTTAATAGACGTGTCCAGAAGTACACCGTCAACCTCAATTTGCTCTTATTTCCTGATCCGGATTCGGTCAAGCGTTTCCTGCAAAAAGGTCCGGGCCATAAATCAGCCAGGTAAATCGTCCAAAATAACAAATGGCCCTAATCAATTCTGTTAGTTTACCCGATTCGAAAGGGGGATCGCGTGACATGAGGCACTTTAATTTCCATCCGCGCAGGAAGATGCGACAGGTAGCCAGCCCAATTACGAATTTTCAACGAAATTGCTGCTGGATGTCCTGCTCATTAGGAGCTGATTTTGTGAGACGAACTAGCCAATACCTTCCGAAGCTGACATGCGATATGGTCACTGCAATTTCATTTTTTCATTCCATTTCATTTATTTATACTATATACAGGGTTACTGGTAACTGGACCACTTTCCTGCAGGAAGTGATAGAGGGACTCAAATGCAATAGATTTAACCCCTCATATGTAATTCCGAAAATCGATAGTTTTCGAGATAATTAACATTTAAAAATGTTTTTCAACGATATGTCCTAATTTCCACACTACATCCCAGATTTAGCAAAAACCCTGTTGTCGATACGCAAATCTAATTTAGTATTTAAATGTGTAAAAATACTAAACAGTTTCAAACTACATACAATTATTTAAAAAATAAAGAACAAAATTTTTACATTCACCGCGAAAGAAAAATGTCTAGCTGAAAAAAAGATGCACAACCAGTCAAACAAATTATTTTAAAAACTTCCTTATCTGATGGCCTATTCCAAGAACAAGAATGACAGTACGACCACAAGTAACTATTTAACAAAATTTATCAACATAATACAGAATCATCAACAACATGATATTCCAGCATGATGGTTGTCCAGCACATTACCGTATCACAATTCGGCAGTTGTTGGACAACACATACCCGAACAAATGGATAGGGAGGGGTGAACCCATCCCATGGCCTGCGCGGAGCCCAGATCTGACACCTCTTGATTTACTGTGTAAGGCTTTCGCGGGCCATCGTCCAATGACCCACAAATTCACCTCTTGATTTTTACGTCTGGGGTCACATGAAGGCATTGGTTTACGAGACTCCAGTTAATACTGCTGATGAACTAAGGCAAAAAATTATCAATGCGGCGGAGGAGATGAAACGAACTTTTTCAACACGAGTTACAAAAACCGAAGTGAGGAAGCGGATCCGTACTTGTATCCGAAATCAAGGGCAACACATTGAGCAAGATCTCTAGAAACTTTGAATGGATTTAATTAGAAGGTTATTAGGTAGGAAAGATTTTTTAGCGATTTGTTCAACCGTTTGTATATTTTCTTTTGAGCTAGATAATTTTATTTCACGGTGAATATAAAAACTTTGTTGATTATTTTTTAAATATTTGTATTTAGTTTGGAACTGTTTAGTATTTTGAAACATTTTAATACTAAGTTAGCTTTGTGTATGTGTTAGGTAAATACTAAAATAAAAATTATCAGAATCACCAACAGGTTTTTTCTTAGTTTAGGGTCTAGTGTGGAAATTTGGACACTTGGTTGAAAAACATTAAATGTTAATTGTCTCGAAAACTATCGGTTTTCGGAATTACATATGGGGGGTTAAATTTATTACATTTGAGTCCCTCTGTCACCTCTTGCAGGAAAGTGGTCGAGTTGCCAGTAACCCTGTGTACATTACAGCCACCTCCAAGGCTACGCGTTGTATGGGGCATAGGCATCATCATCATAGTCACAATGTCCTAACAGTCATGTGAACTCGTAAAATGCATTTACTCATTTTACGAGTTTCTCTTGAGATATCCTTAAGATCTTTAATGCAGTAGTTTCCCATTTGCTTTCTGCACCCTCTGCCGTTGACCAGATAGTATCTACTAGTTCATCCGCCTTTAGGGGCAATTTCTCACCCCAAGGACGAGAAGGTGTCCTGACTCTTTTCAGCTCGTCTACACAAAGCTGTTGGTTGAGAAGAAGTTACTGCTTATACCGACAGTAGTTCGGTTCCTCTTAGTCGCCTTTTACGAGACGCAGGATATGCGATGGGAGATACTGTAACCTGCCCCCACACGGGTCGGGGGCATCGGCATTGACATGTTGAAAATGTACATTAAGATTTAGCTAACCTAACTTTGCTGCTGCGTCTCTTTATACTGCTATGTTCCTACGCCTTTCAGTCATTTGCTCTTCAAAATTTTCAATGGATCCATCCTGGGCAGCAGCATGCATTCTTCATTCATTTTATTGATGATTTCATCATTTGAAACATAAATTTGAATGTGACGTGTGAGTGACATATATTTATACAGGGTGTCCCAAAAAATAGTGTCAAGCCGAAGCCCATGGACAGAGCATTCTTTGGGTCACCCGAAACAGCCCCATGTATGTTATACGATTTTTTGTAGTTTTCGAGTTATGAATTTTTTTCTGGATTTTAGAGAATTCTCTACCTCGACAACTTAAAACTTTTCCAAAAGAAAAATTAGGAGACTTTCCTAAATTCCCTTTTTGGCTGATTAATCTTCAAGAGTTTAATGTTTATACATAAAATAATCGGCTTCGTAACTTTGATGAAAGTCATAAAGATTTTAGTGTAAAGTGAAAAATTTGCGATCTGTTAATTATGACTAAAATATTCGACTCGCAATTAAAAATCTAAAGAGGTGATTTCATTGTTTTTAAGCAGGTCTAAAAACTTCTTCAGACTCTCAGCTGTCATAATCATTAAATAAAAGTAGTACGTAATGAGGCTACTTTGGCTCCAATCGGCCTTCAAAGACAAGAGGCGGAGATTTCTTGAAATTAGCGATGTGATTTTCAATTCATTAATAACTAATTTTAACGCACTAATAGCAGAATGGTTGTTAGTACCGCAATAATAAACGTTAAAAACGTTCCTTAAATTAAAAAAGCAGAGGATGTATCTTTGGTCTGGGATTGTTGAAGGTCAACCTATTCGTCCATTCCAACTGCCAGATCGCTTAAACGGCGAGTCTTACCTACATTTTTTAAGAGAAAACTTAAATGGCTTACTTGTCGATGTTCTTTTAACCACACGCAGAGATATGGTTTTTAAAAATAATGGTTCACCATGCCAGTATGCATCAAATGTGAGACAACGCCTAAACAGCTGCCTTAAAGGAAATGAATAGGTCGTGGTAGACCCACTTAATGGCTGCCACGGTCACCTGACTTAAATCCGATAGACTTTTTTGTTTAGGGCTACTACAAACAACTGGTTTATGATAAAGAGTGTCGAAACATCAGCGAATACGCAACAAATTAATACAGGCTGAGAAACTAAGAAATAATCTAAAACATTCGAAGAGCTTGTGTTAATTTAAAAGACAATTTTTTCAGAAGATGTAGATTATTATGCATAGAACAAGAAGGAATTTTGAAAATTTCTTGTGAAATTTAATAAGCTTGGCGAAGAAATTTGATAATTTCGTTTCATTTTACAATTTGCCACTTACAAAAAAGAAGTCGTACATTTAAAAAAATCTTCGCAAAGTGACACAGGTGGTCATCTATCCATATTCTGATCGCACTGAATATTTTTTGTTGACAATCATTCTGCTATTAGCGCCTTAAAATTAGTTATTGTTTCATTTCAAATCACACCGCTACTTTCAAGAAATCTCCGCCTCTTGTCCTTGAAGGTCGATTGTAGCCAAAGTAGCCCCATTAAATACTACGATTTTTAATGGCAATGATAGATGAGAGTCTGAGGAAGTTTTTAGACCTGCTTAGAAATGATGAAATCACCTCTTTAGATTTTTAATTGCGAGTCGAAAATTTAAGTCATAATTAACAGATCGCAAATTCTTCACTTTACACTAAAATTTTTATGACTTACGTCAAAGTTACGAAGCCGATTATTTTATGTATAAATAGTAAACTCTTGAAGATTAATCAGAAAAAAAGAGAATTTGGAAAAGTCTTTTAATTTTTCTTTTGGAAAGGTTTTAAGTTGTCAAGGTAGAGAATTCTCTAAAATTCAGAAAAAAATTCATAACTCGAAAACTACAAAAAATCGTATAACATATATGGGGGTGTTTCGGGTGACCCAAAGGGTGCTCTGTTCATGGGCTTCGGCTTGACACTATTTTTTGGAACACCCTGTATATCTGCACCTTGGAGGTGAAGGCCACTATCTCCAACTCTTTGTAAAAAAATGGATTCAAGTGGATTGACTCAGTACATCTCATACATCACCGTAATACCATCTTACCATTTTCCCATTGCATGAAGCTATAGTCTGAGATTACATTGCCGTCGTCTGCCCGCCCGCAAAAAAACTTTTTTTTTATGGTTAGTCTCCCTCAAAGGCTGAAAACCTATGGAGCTGTAGAAGCGAGAGGATAGGTGTCTGTGCACGTTAGATTTGAGACGCTGCAGGTTGTAGCCGTCGGGAAACAAGTCCTCGGCAACCCATTCCACAGCGTCGAAGTTCTCCAAAAGAGGGAATGCTGGAGGAAACTGGTAAGGATCAGCTCGCAAAGCATCTCTAGTGTTGCTGGCTCGGACGGCCTTCGGTGTTATTACCTGGGAGAGCTCAATCGAACATCTTCCGTGATAGAATCTGTAAAACAGGGACAGATCAGCCACCCGTCCTCGATGTTCCAAGCTATGGAGGTCCTTTGTGAGGTTAGGCGTATCGATTAGTCTAACTGCTCTCTTCTGGATAGTGTCCAGAAGATTTACAGAGTGCTTCGGAGCACATACCCACACATGGGAGCAATACTCCAACGATTGTAGGATCTGTGTCTTGTAGAGCAGCAATAGTACATCCAACACAAAAAATCTAGTAAATAGTTTCTTGCACCTCTCTGAAGGACATTTCATTTAGTTTTCATTCAGCAATCTTGCATTGATATCCTAATCACACGCATGCCAATTTTCTGATAGTATCAATCTTTAAGTGGTAAAGTAAAGCGTAAATCACCCTATTGAGGCCCCATCCTACCTCGGCTCATTTTAACGACTCCCAAAGAAAAACTAAAAAATGATCAGTTTTACCTAGAGAACCCAAAAATAGAATTTAGTATTTCTTTTTTAATTTAGTTCGGTACTTCTCACCGTGATACCATTTTACCATTTTCCCATTGCGTGAAGCTATAGTCTGAGATTACCTTGCAATCAAATCGTTGTCTGCCCGCCAGCAAAAAAACACTTTTTTATGGCTGAGCTGTAGAGGGCTCACTCGAACATCTTCCGTGAAAGAATCAGTAAACAGGACTGGTCAGCCACCCATCTTCAATTTTCCAAGCTGTGGAGGTCCTTCGTAAGGTTAGGCGTATCGATTACTCTAACTGCTCTCTTCTGGATAGTGTGCAGGAGATTTACAGAGCGCTTCGGGGCGCATCCCAACACATGGGAGCAATACTCCACACACAAACACTCTCGTAAATAGTTTCTTGCATCTCTATGCAGGACATTTTTTTAGTTTTTATTCTGCAATCTTGATCTATGATCTATGATACCTTGGCTCATTTTTACGACCCAAAAAAAAAAAATTAAAAATGATCAGTTATCCCTAGAGCACCCAAAAAACAGAATTTGGACGAATTTTAGACTGTAGTATTTCTTTTTCAATTTAGTTTCTAAAGTAACACAGTTTTCAAAAAACATACACTTTAACGATCTCTACCACGGCATACGGTACGGTTTAGAAACTTCATTGCTATTAGTTTAGTAATGAGCCACACACATTACAGGATTATCTACAGCAATAATTATAATTTCATAATAAATTATTTTTTGTCTAAAGTAAGGCAGCATTCAGATGAAGTATGCCGTTCCTTTTCAGCGCAATGAAGAGCCCACTACGAATAAAACAAATTTTGCTGTTATAAAATCGCCCCAATCACCCCAATTTCACGCCCATTAAAAAAAACTAGATAATGATCCGGGATCCCTAAAACGCCTGAAGTTTGCCTGAGTTTGAATGTTTGAAATTTCTCGTTTTTTGCTAATTGCTCTGCCGCCTATGCACGGATCTTTGAGATTATTATAGCGTTACCTACAAAGACCCCACCTCATATCGCTACCCAAATTTCGTCACAATCCATGCAGGGGTTACTGAGGTTACGAGGGTAGAAGAACGGCGACAAACAGACAGGCAGACAGACAGCTAGACCGATAGACAGACCGACAGAAATTAATGACGTGGATATTTGTTATGTATCATAGAACGCCCAAAAAGCGTATTATCTCAAAATGGAAAATTTCCGCAATCACAATACTCCCCTCACTTACCGGCGTGGTAAGTAAAAAGCATTTTAAAATGTTTGAGGAGTATCTAAATTATGACACTATAGATCTATCTAATTGAATATTATACTAATAAAAACCAATAAATGCTAGTACAAAATGCATAATGGAATACTATTATACTAAAAATGCTTCACAATTTAACTCGTTCATTAAACTACCATTATAGAGTTTTGGGGAAATAAGACAACATGAATACTCCATCTGCATCTTATTAGAGTATTAGAGCACACCAACGCAGCGAACACACACGAGGTTATTCTACCTGTGACATCTCTCATCAGTCCTTTCTCGTTCCGGGTTAATTTTAACTCATGGCGTTTGTATTGTGCTGTAGTTCGAGGAATTCCTCGCTGGAAATGAGAGCTAATGAGATAGGGAAATATTGTTTCAACTAAGAGGCGCTAACAGCTGTTTACTTTGGTATCCGACACTGCCATATTCACAAAATGATGACAACAATGTATAATGGCTTAAGGTTGGGAGTTATTTACGGAGAACTGGATATGGTACTTAGCTGTTAGCGAGTGGTGTTAAAGTGTACTCGTATAGTTCAGTCACAGACAGCAACACGATTTGTACGTCTTCTTCTTACGGTATCAACTCCATTCAATGAAGATGGGCAACAATTTTGGCAAATGCTTCTAAGGGGTGATTAGGGGTGGTAAAACCCATGATTACATATGCGTCTTTGGTCTGGTGGCCAAAGATGAAACAGCGAGCTGCCATAACATAACATAACTCTGATTGATGTTTCCTTAAATAATCGAACGATTTCTCCAAGCACAAACGTGATTCAAATTTAACCGTCTAACCTAAGCTGACGCATTTTATGCTTAGTAATATTCCAAAGTCACAGCGTTCTAAATTTTATAATCTCTGAGATATTCAATTGTTTTCTGACATCTACTTATACAGAAAATGGTGATTTACACCTAAACGGTTCACTTTAAGTCTCATGTGTGATACATAAATTCACACTAGAATTTACCAAGGATTCTGAATCTGCAATAATATATACATTCTCTATTAAAAAAACATAACTTTGACACGTTTCGTGTTTTGTATAACATGAAAGTATTTTTAAAATGTAGCCTTAATGGGTCCCTATCCATACGAAATTATTATTTTCTTTTTCATCAGATTCTTAAGCCGCAATGCTCCGTGTCGAGTAACGTGAATAACTCGGTATACACAAAAGGCTCCAAAAACACTTCTACTGGGATACACCAGCATTCAAATCATAGCCAATACATGTGATTTCCCAATAAATCAATCAAACCTGTCAGGTATATTATAAAAGAGGAGCGTAAGTATCCATATCATAATTACGCTTACGACCAGTAGAGAATTGCAGACTTGATAGATACTGAGGCCTTTTAATGAGCTAACTAGTCATTAGCTCATATTACTGAAAATATCAAGCAAAGCAGTGTAGCTAAGGGTACCACTTAATTAACCACATTACGCCTTATTGGATGTATAATGATATATACAGGAGATGTGTAGTGAGGTCGAAGTACTGCATCATGTTTCATTCGCATTGATGGTATACATATACAGGACGATTAAGATAAGTAATATATCGGAACTGGGCAGTAGTAGAGAATTATAATTTTGGGAGTGTAAATTAGAGCAAATGTTGTAGCTTCCCTTGTTATTGCGAAACCCAATAAGGTATTTGTTTTTAGTCACGTGACGTCCGATTCAAAATTATTAATGGAACGCCCTACATATTTTTGCCTTTCTGTTCTGTTGTTGTACTTAAAGGATCGTACCACTACCATTAAGAAACACTATCAAAATAAATCAACTGTAGGGGCACAGGTTATAATCAATCGTAATGGTACAATCCTTCAAGTACCTGCAGCTCCTGAATGAATCACTTTAGACCCCAAGTGTGCTAGTTTTTTTGGAATTGCTTTATCGGGCGGAACACATAAAGGCACTAATATACAGGGTGTTCCATTAATAATTTTGAATCGGACGTCACGTGACCAAAAATAAATACCTCATTGGATAACACAATGACAAGAAAAGATACATTTGCTTTAATTCACATTTCCAAAATTATAATTCTCTACTGGTGACCAGTTCTAATATATTGCTTGTCTTAATCGTCGTGGGACACCCTGTATGTACACAGGGCGAATTTTTAGTACCGGATCGGTCGATAGCTGCACTATTGCAGAAGATAGCAAAAATGTTGTAACAAAAGTTGTAGCCAAGGATATGCTCCTCGCTCGCAAAGTGTTTTGATTATATAGTGTGATCCATAACTACGTAAACATAATTTTTTTCAATGGGACACCCTATATATTATTCCATATTTAGATTCTACTAATGATTCCCGTTCTTAAAGTATAAGGTATCGTAACACTATACACTATATATGAACTTTTTGAAATCCTTGAAAAACACTGATTGTTTTTTGAATTGCCTGTATCTCAACGCCATAATTTCGAGATACAATTAAATTTACATTGTATCTGCAACCTGCCCAAGTTAAAGTAATTATAAGAGAGATAACGATCGCATAGCTTGTTGTTTTGAATTGAACGGATATTTTGAACTTCTCCTGTAACCGTCTTCACATTATGTTTTTTGAAGTTGAGGGGCCTGGGTACACACAGTTATGCATATGTATTTGCCCTGTAAAACACGGATTCCTATTTCGAACAAAACTCACTTATTTTTCAAACTACATACACAGTATTTCAGAAGGTGATAGCTAAGACCTTAATGAATGACATGTAAGTGCAACTCTTTCAAAAAAGTTTTTAGTGTGCAAAAAAATACGCAATGCATAATCATACATTCCTCCAATGTCTGTAATTTAACAACCAAACACGGTATCAAAAAAGGCCACCACAATGACAAAGCGCGAGCTTTCTTCTTCAATTTGCTTTTTGAATTATAACTGTGAGTTTAAAAGTAACGTCAGGAGCTTGGAAATGCGAAATTCATTTTTATGGTGACTTTGGACATTTTGACCTTACCTTTGGATTTTTGGACTTATCTGCCCTCATCTTAGACACACACACTGGAGAAAGGAAACAGGCGGCCACGCCTCCTCGCTAACACGGAAATACGTATTTTCTTGGATTCTCAATTTCGCGCGCTATACCCTAGACCCCTAATGTCTTATTTTAACTCCAGTGGATATAATACAAAATAATTTGGCTATAACTCGGATATTATGGCATTTGGCAATTGAGTATATTTTATGTAAAATAACTATTATTTTACAAGAATTTTAAAAATAAAAGAATATACAGGATGATCCATTCGAGGTAACAAAGTTCATTACATTTTCAGAGAAAGCGGAGCATATGACAACAATGTAAATGCCGCCATAAAATCGACCGTATTGCAAAGCCAACATACTCCAAAATTCATGAAAATCCAACCATTTCTGAGATAACGAAGGCATTCCATACTGAAGACTCACTCTGTATTTGTTGCTCAGCCAGCATAATAACACTGAAACTAATAAAGGGATTCTTGTGATAGAATTTAGAATGACTTCCCGTTAATGATTGAATTATATCAAACAATTACGCCAGGAAACATAAAACTCAACATAAGATGTATTTATTGATCGTTAGGAGTGTTGGGAATGAATATCAAGCGTGACATGTCCATTCAAGGAAGTATGTAGACATGAGAAACATATAATTTAGACGTGCTCAGTTGATAATTGTTTAGTCAGTCGGCGGATGCATATAAATGTAAAACGACTCCAATCAAAATATTTTTGTATTATGAAATTACATTTATCTACTCCCACTTAGTTATATAGAGAATACCCAACATATACACTGAATATAAACAGCGGGAATATGAACGCTGTATTATTTTGTTGTGGAATTTGAATCTGTGTTCACAATATCCACTAATAGAGCAGACAGTAGGTGATCCCAGATCGTTGAGGTATTACTGGATCTCGTTTTGGGTTAGTCAACAATACACCACTTTGCCTTCCTAATGGTTTCAGAAGCATCGTTAGTTTGGAAATGATTTACAAAAAATAAACCAATAAATATGCAGTTAAAGGAGCGTTCCTCTTTAGGAAGGAACTCAGCGTTACACTCGACTTCACGCACAGGTGTCAGCAGTTCATTATGGAGCTTGTTTTGGCACAATTAAAAGTCCACATTTAAGCTACTAAAGTCGACGTCTTTTCAGAGTTGGTAGCTTTAGTGATGTTATGGTCACGCCATATTTTAGTAAGCTTTGTCATGGCCATACGTGCCTGTTCAATGCGCCGCCGAATCTCATTTTCACATCTACCTGAATTGTCGATCAAAGAACCGAGGTGCACAAAACTTTGAACTACTTCACAACGGCCTACTCACTTTACTTCTCAACGATTATCGTGCTCTCTATCTACGATCATAACCTTGATCTTGCTGTAGTTAATACAATAGCAGCAGCAATAAGGGTTGTATCGTCAGCAAATCTTAAGTTGGATATTTTGCTTCCGCCAATACTTATACCGCCATTCCAGTTATCCGATACCTGTCTCATCACAAATTCAGAGTGAATGTTATATACCTAACATCGGAGATAATACACACCCCTGACGAACTCCTTTTCTGATTGCAGTTTGACCAGACAGGTTAAGTAAAAATGTATATTTTTTGGGTTCTTGAACATATTACAAAGGCAATGTTATAAAAAAAATAAAAAATCAGGGGTGTTTAGTATATAATTTTATTAGTAGAATATCTTCGAAGTGGACTTATCTCTCCGTCTACAAATTTGGCTAGCCCTCTGGCATAGGGTTGCCAGGTTGAGACTCGAAAATCACATGACATAAATTCGAAAAGAGAAGGACAGATATAAATAAAGAAAATTTTTTTTTAATATAGAGGTAGATATTAACCCTGAGCTAAATGAAAATTATTTATTTATTTCTGACAGCGTTTAGATGATAGAGAGAGGATATTGAATCTTGAATCGTCTTGAAGCTAACACTGAGACAACTCGATATTGAGAAACCGGCACTAAAACAACGTCCAAGGTTATCACTAAATCTTGACAAGCAATCTGTAATCGTTAGCTTGATTTATATTACGGATTTACAGGTAGTGCTAAAGTTAAATACCTTAAAATCGATTTTTACTCTGAGCATTTTCGAAATCCAGGACATTATGCGTCCTTACGGAGGTCTTCGCAGGACGCTTATGTTGCGGCCTCAAATCCAGAACGTCCTGCGAAATCCAGGACACTTGACAACCCTACACACATAAAAATAATTTCTTAGATGGAGCACAGATACTTTAATTCAAGTATAGCATAACTTCCTATACGCGCAAAGTTATGCTAATCTTGAAGTGAGAATACGATATCTTTGACCATATATAAGGGCGAGTATAAGGGTTAGATTGAGAAAATATCTTCAATGCAAAACTGGGAAATTCTTGATAGTAAGAATACCAAAACCTTAAATCAAGCATAATGGTAATCTTGACCGAAGTATTTCATAATATTAACTGGGAGCATTTCATAAACTTGACGCAAGTAGCTCAACTTTATACTAAAATTGTGATATTCTTGGATGAGGAATCTAGTAGTTTTAATATGAGCATTCAAACTCTTCTATGAGCATGTAGAAACTTTTCTGGAGGAATAGTTCTGCAAAATTTCTTAAATCACATTTAATATACTTAGTACTTATCTAGGAACACCTGAGTCAGGTCTTCGCATCCCAATTTTTTTAATAGCTCATTCATGGTTGGATAGATCCTGTGATAAGGAAGCTGATGGGAACTGGGACGCAACTCAAATGGCGGTGGAGCAGCACTACCGGCACATTCGATGACTGATGGTTGACGGTGGTATCACGGGTATCACGTGGCAATGGCAGTTTATTTAACAGTTTGGCTAGATACCATTATGTGCTATTATGCAGGATCCAGGTATTACGCTGCGGTGCTAAAGACGGCGGCGAATGCGACAATCCGAAAGCCGATAATGGCGCGGCGGCGCGGACGCGGACGGGCAACAGGCTGTTGAGTAGAGAGGGTGGAGAGGTTAGGGTTGACCCGTGACACGCTGCGCGTCTGCGCACTTCGACGTTGGTAGACGTCAAATAAATGATTTACTTGATACAAATATAGGGTGTGCTTGTAAAACAGCGTTCATTTTCAAACCAAGATTATCATATTGTAAATGAAGGTTCGCATTTGCAAGCTGTCTATATTCTTGATATAAATAAACTGGGCACCCCCGGAAAAAATGATAATCTTGATATAAAATTATGAAATATTTGTTATTAAATTATTATAGCCTTGGTTGCAAAGAAAATTATATTTTCTTTCGGAGCATATTTCTTTAAAATAAATCAAAAATATATTATTCTTGATACAAATTTTCTATAATTTTCTCATCAAATATTCTTTCTTAGAGTGAGAACCGATATTCCTTTTGTGAGTATGTACTTACAAGAATATCACAATTCTTGACTTGAGAATTTCTTTTTATGTATGTACTCTGACAACACCCTATATACAACTAAAATACTCTTTTTAATAGTCGTAATCAATTTTTTACTGTCTGCAAGTAAATTACTTTCAAATCATAGCGGAACCTAAAACTATACGTCTGGCTTCGGTATTTCATTAATCTATGTCATTCATATCACGCTACTCACGCTATCCTGACAAATATAGCAGACGGTAATAGCATTCGAAGAAAATATCGTGCCGAATGCTTATAAATTAACATATATAAGGCAAGTTGTGATAAATGGACGACCACTTAACATCATTTCAGGAATTTCCATACGTAATGTTATTCACTTAATTCCGGCGATCCTCAAAATGAGGCATCCTTGATGGCCCGACTCTTGTTTATGTATGAAGATGTGAGCGACTTTATCGATTCGTTTGGGAAATTAAATTGGCTTGAAGCTTTCAGTATATGCGAAGTAACGAAGTAGAGTTCAACATGCTTGTAGATGTTACAGAGGCTTTCAGATTGCTACACAATAATTTTTCTTATATCAAAGGTAGAGGAGTTTCAGTTAATCAAAACATAGTTTTCACCCAGGGCCCTTCAAGTTACGCAGGAATAGGTGATGGTAGTATTGTGATCGTGAATATTATCGATTTTGAGACAATACGCTCTTTTTGGCGTTTTATGATATCTACGTCATGAAAATCAACGTCACTCATTTCAGTCGGTGTATCTGTCTGTCGGTCTGTCTGTCTGAATGTTGGCGTCTTTAGCCTCATAATCTCAGTAACCGCTGCATGGATTGTGATGAAGTTTGAGTAGCGATGTGCTGTGGGGTCGTAGCAGGTAATGTTTCTACAATTTTGAACATCGGTGTACGGACAGCGAAGTAATTAGCCAAAATCAGAAAATTTCAAATATTCCTCAAACTATTCGTTCTCTACTTTTACTTCCCACACCGATAGGTGAGGGGAGTATTGTGATCGCGAAAATTTTCGATTTTGAGATAATACACTTTTTGGGCGTTTCATGATGTCTACATAACAAAAATCCACGTCACTCATTTCCGTCGGTCTGTCTGTCTGTCGGTCTGTCTGTCTGTCGGTCTGTCGGTCTGTCGGTCTGTCTGTCTGTCGGTCTGTCTGTACGCGTTTTTGTGTCCTCGTAATCTCAGTAACCGCTGCATGGATTGTGATGAAATTTGGGCAGCGATATGCTGGGGGGTCGTAGTAGGTAATGTTCTTATAATTTTGAAAATCGGTGCAGGTGCGGCGGAGTAATTAGCAAAAAACAAAAAAAATTAAATATTCCTCAAACTTCGTTTTTAGGCGTTTTAGAGGTTCCTGATCATTTTTTACTTTTTTTTGGGTGGGGGTGAAATTGGGGTGGTTGGGGGGTGGGGGGTTGTAAAATTGAAAAATTTGTTGCTTTCATAATAGACTGCCCACTGACCCATGAAGGAAGACCTAGCAACATAAATAACTTTTTTAGGTCCATCCGAACATTGCCTTGCCTATTACAGAAACCAAAGGACTTAGAATTTTTTCTGGTGTAAACATACGAGAGTATTGCTTTAGATCCTTCTATATTGTGTTACAAGGAAACTGTTGAATTGATGTTAATGAAATTTTGACACAGTATTACTACCGTGGCGAGGATGGAAAACGCGTATGGTTTTTATAAATCGTGCCAGTGGCGGCGCAGAAATAATAAAAAAAAGTAAAAATATAAAAACAGCTCAAACTTCGTTTTTAAGCGTTTTAGAGGTTCCTGATCATTTTCTGCGTTTTTTTTTGGGTGGGGTGAAATTGGGGTGGTTAGGGGGTGGGGGGTTGAAAAACTGAGAAATTTCTTGTATTCATAATAGGGTGTAGGGTAGGGGCTGTGAAGGAAGACCTAGCGACATAAATCAACTTTTTAGGTCCATCCGAACATTGCCTAGCGTATTACAGAAACTAAGGGACTTAGAATTTTCTGTATACATACATGCGAGTATTTATTGCTTTAGATCTTTTTGTATTTTGTAACGTGGACACTATTACATTGATTCTAATTAAATTTTGACACAGTATTATTACCGTGGTGAGGATGGAAAACGCGTGTGTTTGTTAAATATCGTGTCAGTGGCAGCGTATATAGCAATAATCAAAAAACTAAAAGTATGAAAACAACTCAAACTTCGTTTTTAGATGTTTTAGGCTGTCCATTGACCTCTGAAGGAAATACTTAGCGGCATAAGACAATTTTAGGGGAGGGAGGGCTGCCGATGATTTGGTTGCAAGGAGACCTCAGACTAAAGCTTCATGCTATGGGAAAATAATAAACTGATATCACAGTAATGTGTGGGAAGTACTGAGTCAATCAACTTGACTCCATTTTTACTTCCCACACCGATAGGTGAGGGGAGTATTGTGATCGCGAAAATTTTCGATTTTGAGATAATACACTTTTTGGGCGTTTCATGATGTCTACATAACGAAAATCCATGTCACTCATTTCCGTCGGTCTGTCTGTCTGTCGGTCTGTCTGTCGGTCTGTCTGTCGGTCTGTCTGTCTGTCGGTCTGTCTGTCTGTCGGTCTGTCTGTCGGTCTGTCTGTACGCGTTTTTGTGTCCTCGTAATCTCAGTAACCGCTGCATGGATTGTGATGAAATTTGGGCAGCGATATGCTGGGGGGTCGTAGTAGGTAATGTTCTTATAATTTTGAAAATCGGTGCAGGGGCGGCGGAGTAATTAGCAAAAAACAAAAAAAATTAAATATTCCTCAAACTTCGTTTTTAGGCGTTTTAGAGGTTCCTGATCATTTTTTACTTTTTTTTGGGTGGGGGTGAAATTGGGGTGGTTGGGGGGTGGGGGGTTGTAAAATTGAAAAATTTGTTGCTTTCATAATAGACTGCCCACTGACCCATGAAGGAAGTCCTAGCAACATAAATAACTTTTTTAGGTCCATCCGAACATTGCCTTGCCTATTACAGAAACCAAAGGACTTAGAATTTTTTCTGGTGTAAACATACGAGTATTGCTTTAGATCCTTCTATATTGTGTTACAAGGAAACTGTTGAATTGATGTTAATGAAATTTTGACACAGTATTACTACCGTGGCGAGGATGGAAAACGCGTATGGTTTTTATAAATCGTGCCAGTGGCGGCGCACAAATAATAAAAAAAAGTCAAAATATAAAAACAGCTCAAACTTCGTTTTTAAGCGTTTTAGAGGTTCCTGATCATTTTCTGCGTTTTTTTTGGGTGGGGTGAAATTGGGGTGGTTAGGGGGTGGGGGGTTGAAAAACTGAGAAATTTCTTGTATTCATAATAGGGTGTAGGGTAGGGGCTCTGAAGGAAGACCTAGCGACATAAATCAACTTTTTAGGTCCATCCGAACATTGCCTAGCGTATTACGGAAACTAGGGGACTTAGAATTTTCTGTATACATACATACGAGTATTTATTGCTTTAGATCTTTTTGTATTTTGTAACGTGGACACTATTACATTGATTCTAATTAAATTTTGACACAGTATTATTACCGTGGTGAGGATGGAAAACGCGTGTGTTTGTTAAATATCGTGTCAGTGGCAGCGTATATAGCAATAATCAAAAAACTAAAAGTATGAAAACAACTCAAACTTCGTTTTTAGATGTTTTAGGCTGTCCATTGACCTCTGAAGGAAATACTTAGCGGCATAAGACAATTTTAGGGGAGGGAAGGCTGCCGATGATTTGGTTGCAAGGAGATCTCAGACTAAAGCTTCATGCTATGGGAAAATAATAAACTGATATCACAGTAATGTGTGGGAAGTACTGAGTCAATCAACTTGACTCCATTTTACTTCCCACACCGATAGGTGAGGGGAGTATTGTGATCGCGAAAATTTTCGATTTTGAGATAATACACTTTTTGGGCGTTTCATGATGTCTACATAACGAAAATCCACGTCACTCATTTCCGTCGGTCTGTCTGTCTGTCGGTCTGTCTGTCTGTCTGTCGGTCTGTCTGTACGCGTTTTTGTGTCCTCGTAATCTCAGTAACCGCTGCATGGATTGTGATGAAATTTGGGCAGCGATATGCTGGGGGGTCGTAGTAGGTAATGTTCTTATAATTTTGAAAATCGGTGCAGGGGCGGCGGAGTAATTAGCAAAAAACAAAAAAAATTAAATATTCCTCAAACTTCGTTTTTAGGCGTTTTAGAGGTTCCTGATCATTTTTTACTTTTTTTTGGGTGGGGGTGAAATTGGGGTGGTTGGGGGGTGGGGGGTTGTAAAATTGAAAAATTTGTTGCTTTCATAATAGACTGCCCACTGACCCATGAAGGAAGACCTAGCAACATAAATAACTTTTTTAGGTCCATCCGAACATTGCCTTGCCTATTACAGAAACCAAAGGACTTAGAATTTTTTCTGGTGTAAACATACGAGAGTATTGCTTTAGATCCTTCTATATTGTGTTACAAGGAAACTGTTGAATTGATGTTAATGAAATTTTGACACAGTATTACTACCGTGGCGAGGATGGAAAACGCGTATGGTTTTTATAAATCGTGCCAGTGGCGGCGCAGAAATAATAAAAAAAAGTAAAAATATAAAAACAGCTCAAACTTCGTTTTTAAGCGTTTTAGAGGTTCCTCATCATTTTCTGCGTTTTTTTTTTGTGGGGTGAAATTGGGGTGGTTAGGGGGTGGGGGGTTGAAAAACTGAGAAATTTCTTGTATTCATAATAGGGTGTAGGGTAGGGGCTGTGAAGGAAGACCTAGCGACATAAATCAACTTTTTAGGTCCATCCGAACATTGCCTAGCGTATTACGGAAACTAAGGGACTTAGAATTTTCTGTATACATACATACGAGTATTTATTGCTTTAGATCTTTTTGTATTTTGTAACGTGGACACTATTACATTGATTCTAATTAAATTTTGACACAGTATTATTACCGTGGTGCGTATGTTTGTTAAATATCGTGTCAGTGACAGCGTATATAGCAATAATCAAAAAACTAAAAGTATGAAAACAACTCAAACTTCGTTTTTAGATGTTTTAGGCTGTCCATTGACCTCTGAAGGAAATACTTAGCGGCATAAGACAATTTTAGGGGAGGGAAGGCTGCCGATGATTTGGTTGCAAGGGGATCTCAGACTAAAGCTTCATGCTATGGGAAAATAATAAACTGATATCACAGTAATGTGTGGGAAGTACTGAGTCAATCAACTTGACTCCATTTTTTTGGGTAGTGGTGAAATTGCAGTGGTTTGGGGGTTAATAATAGGCAGTCCTTCGACCTGTGAAAGAAAGACCTAGCTGCATAATACACTTTTTTGATACATCCAAAAACTGCTCTGCCTGCAGTCTTGAGTCTGAGTCGGGTATACCTAAAAAATCGAAAATCGCTATTTGGCCTTCTATCACTATGAAACCTCGTATTTCGGATAATTTGAAGGTGCCGATTTCAAATCCAGTTGCAGTCTTGAGTCTGAGTCTCGTTTGACGAAAATAAAAAATTTCAGATCTCTTGGGCGGGCGGGTTTACCTAAAAAATCTAAAATCGTTATTTGGCCTTCTATCAAGATGAAACCTAGTATTTCGGATAATGTGAAGATGCTGATTATTAATCCAGTTGCAGTCTTGAGCATAAGTCGCGATTGATGAAAATAAAAAATTTCAGATCTCTCCGGCGGGCGGGTATACCTAAAAAACCGAAAATCGTTATTTGGCCCTCTATCAAGATGAAACCTCGTATTTCGGATAATTTTAAGGTGCCGATTTCAAATCCAGTTGCAGTCTTGAGTCTGAGTCTCGTTTGACGAAAATAAAAAATTCCAAAACTCTTGGGCGGGCGGGTTTACCTAAAAAATCGAAAATCGTTATTTGGCCTTCGATCAATATGAAACCTCGTATTTCGGATAATTTGAAGGTGCTGATTTTCAATATTTTAAATGCAGTTGCAGTCTTGAGTCTGAGTCTCGTTTGACGAAAATAAAAAATTCAGATCTCTTGGGCGGGCGAGTTTACCTAAAAGATCGAAAATTGTTATTTGGCCTTCTATCAAGATGAAACCTCGTATTTCGGATAATTTGAAGGTGCTAATTTTAAATCCAGTTGCAGTTTAGAGTCTGAGTCTAGTTTGACGAAAATAAAATATTTCAGATCTCTTGGGCGGGCGGGTTTAGCTTAAAAATCGAAAATCGTTATTTGGCCATCTATCAAGATGAAACCTCGTATTTCGGATAATTTGAAGGTGCTTATTTTAAGTCCAGTTGCGGTTATGAGTCTGAGTCTCGTTTGACGAAAATAAAAAATTTCAGATCTCTTGGGCGGGCGGGTTTACCTAAAAAATCGAAAATCGTTATTTGGCCTTCTATCAAGATGAAACCTAGTATTTCGGATAATGTGAAGATGCTGATTTTAGATCCAGTTGCAGTCTTGAGCATGAATCGCGTTTGACGAAAATAAAAAATTCCAGATCTCTCGGGCGGGCGGGTATACCTAAGAAATCGAAAATTGTTATTTGGCCTTCTATCAAGATGAAACCTCGTATTTCGGATAATTTGAAGGTGCTGATTTTAAATCCAGTTGCAGTTATGAGTCTGAGTCGCGTTTGACGAAAATAAATAATTTCAGATCTCTTTGGCTTTGGTTTACCTAAAAAATCGAAAATCGTTATTTGGTCTTCTGTCAAGATGAAACCTCGTATTTCGAATAAATTGAAGTTGCTGATTTTAAATCCAGTTGCAGTCTTGCGCATGAGTCGCGTTTGTCGAAAATAAAAAAATCTAGATCTCTCGGGCGGGCGGGTATACCAAAAAATCGAAAATTGTTATTTGGCCTTCTACCTAGATCAAACCTCGTATTTCGGATAATTTGAAGGTGCAGATTTTAAATCCAGTTTCAGTCTTGAGCATGAGTCTCGTTTGACGAAAATAAAAATTTCAGATCTCTCAGGCGAGCGGGTATACCTATATAATCGAAAATCGTTATTTGGCCTTCTATCAAGATTAAACCTCGCATTTTGGATAATTTGAAGGTGCTAATTCTAAATCCAGTTGCAGTCTTGGGTCTGAGTCTCGTTTGACGAAGATAAAAAATTTCAGATCTCTTGGGCGGGCGGGTTTAGCTTAAAAATCGGAAATCGTTATTTGGCCTTCTATCAAGATGAAACCTAGTATTTCTTATAATTTGAAGGAGCTGATTTTAAATTCAGTTGCAGTTTTGAGTCTGAGTCTCGTTTGACGAAAATAAAAAATTTCAGATCTCTTGGGCGGGCGGGTTTACCTAAAAAATCTAGCTCCGACTTAATGCACTTTACATCATAGTTACGATGTCTGTTAAGACATTGTAGCTATGATGATGGTATGCCAGCAAACATACGTAAAAATATATCGTCCAAAAAGACTCCATAGAATAAAAATGTTTCACAGTAGTTCGTTGATTTGCACAGAGATGTAAAAAAGCCAATTTATTTTCGATTACCTCCGCTTCACTAGCCAAACTTATCGAGCAGTGTATTGCGCCAGGCTGTGAAAAATTAATTAAAGTCCGAATTTAGTAATTCAGTTCATTAGTGGTACAAATGTAGGCCTCCCATTTGTGGATTGATTATCATGTCTATACATACCCGACATTTGTTCTCACTGGACAGTGACCGCGTTGATTGATTGACCACTGGATTCCAGCGGAAGCGCATACATACCACTACTGAACAACTAGGTATAATAATAATGATCTAGTTCTAGTGTATAACGGAAAATCTGGAAATGTCTGTAATACATGAAAATGGGAAGCAAGCGAAAAATTAATAACGAAGGACACGATATATGAGAGTGGTCCTAACAGGACGTATCCAGGATTTGGTATTCGGGAGACGTTCAGTGATTTTAGATCAAGTAAAGCTCAAATTAAAAAAACGTCAGTTTGATTAAAAAAGCAGGGGAATACAAACGCAAAAACGTCTTGATTCCACACATCCCTATGATTCCAAACAGCATTTTAAGCTGTTGCAATTTTCGGTGCGGCTTGCATTTGCAATAGCGATAACTAAATCGCAAGGGCAGTTGTGGGATCAATCTTGATCACCCACATTTTCCACATAATTCTAAGTCCCGTGGTTTCTACAGGGTGTCCCAAAAAATAGTGTCAAGCGGAAGTCCAGAGGTAGAGCACACCTAGAAGTATCTGAATCACCCCCATATATGTTAAGCAATTTTTTGTAGTTTCCGAGTGCATGCATTTTTTTCTGAATTTTAGAGAATTCTCTACCTCGATGACATAAAACTGTTCCAAAAAAAAAAAATTAAAAGACTTTTCCAAATTATATTTTTTGGTAATTAATCTCCAAGAGTTTACTGTTCACACGTAAAATAATCGGCTTCGTATTTTTGATGAAAGTCATAAAAATTTTAGTCTAAAGTGAGAAATTTACGATCTGATAATTATGACTTAAATTTTTGTCTCGCAATTAAAAATCCAAAGAGGTGATTTCATGATTTCTAAGCAGGTCTAAAAACTTCTTCAGACTCTCAGCTATCACAGTCATTGAAAAAAAGTAGTACTTAATGGGGCTACTTTCGCTCCAATTGACCTTCAAAGACAAGAGGCGAATATTTCTTGAAATATGCGATGTGTTTTTCAATCCATCAGTAACTTATGTTAACGCGTTAATAGCAGATTGATTGTCAGTACCGCAATAATAAACGTTAAAAACGTTGCATAAATTAAACATTTATTAAAAAAGATCCTACTTCTTGCTAAAAAACCACAAGAAGCGCATTCTTCAAAACCGGTTTTTACCTGAGCGACAACAAAAAGGGCTAGCGCTAACGCAGTAAACGATGGCGATATTAGAAAGAGATAGCTATGATATTGTTGTGATGTCTTTTCAAAATGTGTCATTGCATAGGTTGTTTTCGTTGTCTTTATTCAGTCGTCTGTCTATTTTTGCGGGTTTAAAACGATACGCTTTTGTTTGGATTGGTGTTGTTTCTGTTGTCTGACTATTTGGGTATTCCTACGGACCTTCAGTGCACGACAACTGAATTTAACGATGCTGTTTTCTTCAAGAGACTATGCAACAAATGGATAGGTCGTGGTGAACCCACTGAATGGCCGCCACGGTCACCTGACTTAAATCTGATGAGTTTTTTGTTTGGGGCTACTACAAAAAACTAGTTTGTGCTCAACAGTGTCGCAACACCAGCGAATTACGCAAAAATTAACATAGGCTGAAGAAACAATAAAAAACAATCGAAGAGCTTTTGTTAATTTAAAAAACAATTTTTTCAGAAGATGTAGATTATGCATCGAACAAAAAGGTAGACATTTTGAAAATTTCTTGTGAAATTTAATAAAGTGGAGAAATTTGATAACTTCGTTTCATTTTAAAATTTCCCACTTATAAGAAAGAAGTCGTACATGTAAAAAAATCTTAGCAAAGTGACACAGGTCATCGTCTATCAATATTCTGGTCGCACTGAATGTTTTTTATTGCGGCACTGATAATCATTCGGCTATTAGCTCCCTAAACTTAGTTATTGTTTCATTTAAAGTCCCATCGCTAATTTCAAGAAATCTCCACCTATTGTCATTGAAGGTCGATTGGAGACAAAGTAGCCATATTAAGTACTCCTTTTTTTAATGATTATGATAGCTGAGAGTCTAAAGAAGTTTTTAGACCTGCATAGAAATCATGAAATCACCTCTTTAGATTTTTAATTTTTCACTTTTCACTATAATTTCCATGACTTTCATCAGATTTACTAAGCCAATTCTTTTATGTATGAACAGTACACTCTTAGAGATTAATTAGCAAAAAAGAGAATTTGGAAAAGTCTTTTAATTTTTCTTTTGGAACAGTTTTAAGTTGTCGAGGTAGAGAATTCTCTAAAATTTAGAAAAAAATTCATAACTCGGAAACTACAAAAAATTGCATAACATATATGGGGGTGACTCAGATACTTCTAGGTGTGCTCTATCTCTGGACTTCCGCTTGACACTATTTTTTGGGACACCCTGTATAATAAGCATGCAACATTCTAATGGTCCTAGAAAAGTGTATCATGCCGCTAGGTTTTTCATCCACATATCAGTGGACAGCCCATTACGAATACAACAAATTTTTCAGTATTACAATCCCCCACCCCCCAAATCACCCCAAATTCACCCCCATGCAAGAAAAAGTAGAAAATGATCAGGAACCCCTAAAACGCCTAAAAACGAAGTTTGAGGCATATTTGAAATTTTTCGTTTTTTTATAATTACTCCGCCCCCCGTATAACGATTTTCAAAATTATAGGAACATTACCTACTACGACCCCACAGCATAATACTGCCCAAATTTCATCACAATCCATGCAGCGGTTACTGAGACTGCGAGGGTAGAAAAACGCGACAGACAGACAGACAGACCGACAGACAGACAGACAGACCGACGGAAATGAGTGACGTGGATTTTCGTTATGTACACATCATAAAATGTGGGAAGTAAAAGCACGGTTTATAATGCTTATTTTGCTTTTTTTATGCATATTTTCTGGTTTGTGCTTATTTACAGCCTTTTTTAGGGTTTTTGTACGTACTGCAAAACGTATGTCAGCTCTGTATATAAAGAAACTATTCAAAAAATAAAAGACCTAATTGGAAGTCACTATATTTGGTTTACAGTGGACGAAACCACAGATGCTTGTGGAAGATATGATGCAAATTTAATTATTGGAGTCCTTGATGACAAAAATTGCACCCACCGGGTATTTAATATGTTCTCAGGAGCTAGAAGCCACAAACAGCAATGCAGTGTCTAGATTTGTGAATGATGCACTAACAAACGTTTCCTTGCCAGAACCAGTTCCCTGAAGCAAACTGTTGCTTATGCTCTCTGACGCAGCAGCATACATGGTTAAGACGGCTACAGATTTAAAAGTATTTTATCCAAATGTACGTCATTGCTATTGTTTAGCCCATGGCTTGAACAGAGTTGCTGAAACTATAAGGCAACAATTTCCTCTTCTCAATAAACTTATAAAAAATGGAAAAATGTGTTTGTTAAGGCACCCTTGCGTGTACAATTTCTTGAAGAACGATTGCCGAGTATTCCATTACCACCTGAACCAGTTTTGACAAGATGGTTAGATGCCGCATTATATTCGAGCCACCCGAAACAGCTAGCAAAGATTATTATTAAAGATTGCCAAATGGTGCTAAATCAAAACGAATTAATGATCAATTTAGCTTATATAAAAACTAATTTTAGTTTTGCCAGTACCACCATAAAGTCCTTGGAGAAACAAGGAATGACATTGGATACAAGGAGGAGGGAGAAGGATCTAGAAGGAGGGCGAAGAGGAAGAAGGAAGTAGGAGGAAGGGCAAGAAAGGAGGAGGAGATGTCGAAGGAGAAGGAAGAAGGGGATAAAGAAGGAAGAATGATGCAATGAGGGAAAATGGAGGAAAATGTGAAAAATAGAGGAAGAAGGAACAATGATACAGGAGGACGACGAGGAAGAAGGAGGAATAAGGAAGATGAAAGAAGAAGGAAGAAGGAGGAAGAAGTGGGAAGAAGGAGGAATAAGGAAGATGAAAGAAGGAGGAAGAAGGAGGAAGGAGGAAGAAGGAGGAAGAAGGAGGAAGAAGGAGGAAGAAGGAGGAAGAAGGAGGAAGAAGGAGGAAGAAGGAGGAAGAAGGAGGAAGAAAGAAGAAGAAGGAGGAAGAAGGAGGAATAAGGAGGAAGGAGGAAAAAGGAGGAAGAAGGAGGAAGACAAAGGAGAACGAAGGAGGAAGAAGGAGGAAGAAGTAGGAAGAAGTAGGAAGAAGTAGGAAGAAGTAGGAAGAATTAGGAAGAAGGAGGAAGAAGGAGGAAGAAGGAGGAAGAAGGAGGAAGAAGGTGGAAAATGAGGAATTATGGGGATAGGCTAAGAGGAAGGAGGAAGTAGGAGGAAGGGCAAGAAAGGAGGAGTAAGATGTCGAAGGAGAAGGAAGAAGGAGATAAAGAAGGAAGAATGTGGCAATGAGGGCAAATGGAGAAAATGCGAAAAATAGAGGAAGAAGGAACAATGATAGAGGAGGACGACGAGGAAGAAGGAGGAACAAGGAGGAAGAAGGAGGAAGGAGGAAGGAGGAAGAAAAAGGAAGATGGAGGAAGAAGGTAGAAGAAAAAGGAACATTTTTTTAATCAATCTGACTGAATCTTGACGAACGCTTCAAACTAGATTTGCTTAATTTACTGTACAAAATAGATAAAAATAGAATCCCTAGACACAATTAATCAGGGGACGCCCTGTATATAAACTGCAATGAGGCTTAATGCATCTCGAAGGTACATCTGCAATCGTCATGAAAAGAAATATTAAACCATATACGAAACCAGGCTTCATATTGCAAAAGGGATGACGGAGCGGCTCCCGCAAAATTAAAAAAAGTTTCGGTGCTTCAAGAGCGCCCAGTATAAAAAGCAAAAGTATTTACCATTATATAATTCAATACCGCGCTCATTGTGCGCCCCTTTTGTGCGATTTGCCGACAAAAACTAATAAGAGGTTTACAAAGGGTCCGATTTAAAAGGGTTTTGACCCTACGCGGTAGCCTTCGGGCCCTTTTGAACGCGCTCGACTGAAATCTGATAAGTTCCTCTCTTTAAGACCGCACACTGCTAATTAATTTTTTTCTGATCGGAAAAATCCGGTCCTTTTGCCGTTGTAGGTGCAGACACTTTGGACGAATCATTTTACCAAACACATTATCCGCTCTCAGGTAACAATGAAAACAGGGATTTTTTTTAGCTTAGAAAAGTATTTTTGTAGACTAAGCGCCTCCGCACGCTGGCACTGGTCAGTTTCCGTTGTGGTCGATTCTCGAGGTATGCTTACTCACCTTTTCATGCAAAGCATGGGAGCACCACTAAAGGGTCAGTTTTGATTTTATTATTATTAATTATATGTAGTAATATGAGGACATTACAAGCTTCTGGGTTCCAGGGGATTCACGTGCAATCATTAAATGAGATAAAGATCCAGCGTAGAGGGTAAACTCATATTCACGAATCCCTAGCTGACCCGTTAGCTGTCTTAGCTATGAATATTTAAATTGAACTTGAATCTGCAATAAATAATAATTATCTGAGGAGCACAGTGTTTACTAAAATACTTTTTGATATTCAACATGTTTTATTTTATTTTCGGACGCCTAAATAATGATGATTTTGTCAACACGGAACTGTTGTTTTAGATCGTTCGATATCGGGTACCGCGAAAATTGTTCAATTGATTTTAATGAAATTTTGACAGTATTACTCCCAAGGCGAGGATGCAAAAAGGCGTATGTCGTGGAAAAATCGGGTCAGTGGCGGCGCGGCAATAATAAAAAACGTTTTAGGGGTTTCTGACCATTTTCATTTTATTGAATTTTTGACACAGTATTACTACCGTAGCGAGGATGGAAAACGCGTAGGTTTTGGAAAAATAGTGTCAGTGGCGGCGCTGCAACAATAACAAAACTAAAAATATGAAAACAGCTCAAACTTTGTTTTTAGGCGTTTTACGAGTTCCTGATCATTTTCAATTTTTTTTTGGTGGGATGAAATCGGAGCGGTTGGGGGGTGGGGGATAGTAAAACTGAAAAATTTGTTGTATTCATAATAGTCCATCTATTGACCTGTAGAAGAAATACCTAGCGGCATATTACACTTTTTTAGGTCCATCCGAACATTGGCCTATTACAGAAACCAATTTTGTGATTGAACATACGAGTTTTGCTTTATTTCGTTCTATGTATATATATATATATATATATATATATATATATATATATTCTATCATGAGAGTTGGTACCGTATAGCTGTGTTTTCTGTGTGCTCTCGTTAGAAGTATAAAAAAAGTGGTTTTAGTTGAAGTTAGAATCCTGAAAATTTTATGTCGCACGTATAACCTTCAGAATTACCAGTAAGTAAATTTAAATTATCAAAATGGTAATTACACGCGATGTGCGAGATGAAATTAAGAATTCAGTTAGCAGCAGTATACAATCCATGTTAAGAGACGAGGAATTTATTAACCTTCTCGTACAAAAAGTGACGAACAGTATCACAAAAACGCTCGAGACCAGGCTAAACGAAATATGCCGGGTCCAGATCAAGCAGACTAAACGAAAACACAATTTGAAAACAAAAACACGACAAACTGAAAACAAAATTTGTCGTCAAAAGTCAAAACAAAATTGAGACAAACGGTCCACACCAGAACGACAAAATATAGAAACAAAATTCAGTTGCTAGACGTTGTTGTTGCGATTGTGTTGGTTAACTATGTGGCGTTTTAATCAGGAAAAAAATGAAACTGAAGACTTATTGCTAGCCGCAAGTTGTTTTTTTTTGCTCTCATCATCATCCCAGGTTGCTAAAACAAAACGCAAACGTTTTTGGATTAGACCAAGCTTAAAAATGCGAGAAAGTTGTTCTATAAATAAATTACTAGTTCAGCTACGCGCAGATGATATTGGACTAAGTGGTGAAATCAAAAAATTGTAACCTACTTGGTAGGCAATTACCTGTACCCTATGTCCTTGTAGCGGATGATGCCTTCCCCTTGACAACTGCTATAATGAAGCCATATAGTGGACATCAAGAAAAACACTCAAAAAATCGAGTGTTTAATTATCGGTTAAGCAGAGCACGTAGAGTAGTCGAAAATGTTTTTGGGATACTTGCAGCTGTTTTTCGCGTACTTCGTAAACCGATGTTATTACAACTAGAGAAGGCCGAAAAAATAGTATTAACATGCGTTTTGCTTCATAATTACTTAAGAAAAAATGCAAAAACCAGAAGTAGTTATAATCCCCCAGGAACATTTGATAAGGAAGATTTGGAAACGGGAACGATAGAACCAGGTTCTTGGAGAAGAGATCCCCAACCGAGTGCTTCGCTTTTACCACTTATGAATATTCCACGAAAAGCATCTATGGAGGCATGGGCCATCAGAGATGAGTATGCTGAGTATTTTATGACAAATCAAGGACAAGTACCATGGCAATTACAATATTGTTAACTTATATAATACTTATACGGTACGGTTACTTAAAATTAATAAATAATTAACTTACGTGTGTTTCTCCTGAACATCCAGCTTGCAAGCTCTTTCGAGGCTTATTTTTGTCTCGCAAAAAACTTAGCAATTCATATCCAAACCATTTTGGAGTGAAATGCTTCCCTGCCCCAGATTTTTTAAGTTTCTTATAATTTCTTCTTTCTCTAGCATACTGGTTGTTAATATTCTTAATTTTCTTGTCAACATCATTTAGTGGCACATTTAGCGATAAAGAAATTTCCTTTAATGCATCGGCTTTCTTGTAGCGGCTTTTATAGTCTTTATTTTTAGGGTCCCATAAAATTGAATGCTCCCTGTAAAGTTCTATTAATTTGCATGTGTTTTCTGTATTCCACTTTTTGTCCCCCGACATTTTTAGAAAAATACACTAGTATTTAATAATCACGACAACAGAACAAGGCACTTAATTTTGATAAAAATTGTATATTCTTCTTCTCACTTTCTCGTTTTGTCAGACACGCGCGTCCATACTGCGTCGACAACTTGTCGTCAAATTCACAGACAAAACACAGACTTTTTGATCTTTACCGACCCGAGACGGGACCTGAAAAGTTTTCGAATTTGGAAACAAAAACAAAATTGTCGCAGAAATGTCTCAAAAATGTTTTCGATTTGTCGCCACTTTGTAGCGAAACATGAATGTTTTTGTTTTGCCTTTGTTTTGTCTACTTGGTCTGGACCCGGCAATAGAGATGAAAGTGGACAATTATAGTACAGTCGTTAATGATCTCAAAGAGGAAACTATTCTACTGAAGAATGAAAATGAATTACTTTTGCAAAAATTTGATGATTTTGACCAGGCAGCTAGAGCCAACAATATTCGCATTTTTCAAGTTAAAGAAAAACCTCAAGAGAATATAGCTGAGCAGGTCATTCAGATTCTTGAAACTCATTTGGGTGTAGCTATAAACGATAATGACATATTATCGTGCACTCGAACTGGCAAACAAATGAACAATAGGACGAGGGGTATTATACTGAAGCTAGCTAATCCTTCTAAGAAGCAGGAAATCTATAAGAAAAAGAAGATGCTCAAAGGTACCGGGATCGTCATAAAAGAAGACCTGACTGACACTAGACTAAAACTCATGGATGCAGCCATTGAAAAAACATCGATTAGAAGTGTGTGGTCTCAAAATGGCTACGTTTATGTTTTGAAGGATGGCAAAAGGATTACGATCAGGAACAAGGGGGATATTGACAATTTATAGTTATGTACCACTTTTTTATCATACCTTTATTACTTTGTGATAATGGGGGCTACAGACTTTATTGCATTTGAATATTTTTGATTTATATTTCAATTATGGATAAACTAAGTATTGCGCACCTTAACATTAGATCTATGTTTTCAGGTTTCGATGAGTTCAAAGAGATTGTTATAACAAATGATTTTGACATAATATTGCTTACAGAGACGTGGCTAAATTTAGAAACAAGCTCTGATTCATTCGATATACCGGGTTACACGTTTTCTCGTTGCGATAGAGTTGGAAGAGGAGGAGGAGTTGGAGCATATGTAAAGGTATTTATTACTTCTGAAATTTTACGTCTTGAAGCTGAACTGAACAGCGATTTAGAATATATCCTGCTAAATGTTAAACTTAATCGCTTTTCTGCTATTATTGGTGTATTTTATCGCCCACCTCAGGTACCTATTAACAGTGTTGCTGACGATATTGATACTATATTATCCTTGACGTATCCCACAGCAGATGGTGTGGCATTTTTAGGTGATTTCAATGTAAATTTTTTAAATATAAGTAATCCCATAATGCACTGTTTTGAATCTTTTGGTTTTTCACAAATCTTGGACGTTCCTACCAGAATAACCAGTAATTCTCAGACTCTGATTGATCCTATATTCATTTCAGATATTCAATTAGTTGACACATGTGGTACCTTATCGGTACACGGCATTTCAGACCATGACTTAACATTTACTAAAATTAAAGTACCTCCTTTTCACATTAGTCCAAAAATCATTGAATATAGGTGTTTTCGTAATTTTGATATCAACAAATTTTTACGGGATTTGATTTCATTACCGTGGCATAACATAATTTCTGAAACTGTCATTGACACTAAAATTGAACTATTCAATAAATATATACTTACTGCATTTGATATGAATGCCCCATTTGTAAAAAAAAGGATAACTAAGAGACCAGCACCTTGGCTCACTGACAATTTGAAGATTCTTAAAAAAGAAAGGAACAAGGCTTTGAGCAAATTTAAAAGAACCAAACTAGAGTCAGACTTTAATAGATATAAGGAGCTTCGTAACCTTACTCTTGCAGTTACAAGAAGTGAACGTAAGGCCTATCTTAATCATATACTAAAGCACTATGATCCAAAAACCTCTTGGAGAGTTCTTAAAGATTTACAAGTTTATTCTAAACGTTCTGAACCTTTGCCTCCTGAACTATCGGACCCAAACACTCTGAATAATTATTTTTCTACCTATTTACAAACTGTGAACAACAACAGTAATGAAAAGATTGAATTCTATAGTAAGAATACCTATGGCTCTCATTTACATTTTTCATTCCGCTTAATAAGTGTCGACGAGGTTAATATTATATTAAATAGCATAAAGACTAATTCTTTTGGCATTGATAGTATCAACCTCAAAATGCTGAAACTGTGTAGTCCCTTTATTGATAAATACATCACACATATTATCAATTGTTGCATTGAGGCAACATATTTTCCCGTTTTATGGAAAACAGCTCTTGGGATCCCTATTCCTAAAAAATCTAAGCCGGAGGACTTCTCTGACCTAAGAGTGATTAGCATGTTGCCTACTGTCTCCAAAATTTTTGAAAAATTACTATACCTACAAATTGATGAGTATTTCACTAGTAATAATTTGCTGCCCGATTCTCAGTGTGGATTCCGCTCTGGCAAAAACACTCAGATTGCCCTGGCCACTGTGTCTAACGACATTATAATGGCATATGATCAATCATTATGCAGTGTTCTGATTCTTCTTGACTACTCCAAGGCTTTTGACACCATTAATCATGAGCTACTTTGTAGCAAATTAAGATTCTTTGGTTTTGATGATCCATCCGCTTTTCTTATATGGAACTATTTACTTAGGCGTTCACAGAAAATTTCAGTAAATGGGCTTTACTCATCCAGCATTGATATACTATCAGGAGTTCCGCAGGGTTCCATTTTGGGACCTCTGTTGTTTATCATTTATACTGCAGATATAATAAACAATATAAAAAACTGTAAGGTACAAGCATATGCTGACGACACTCAACTTTATTACAACTTCCATATTCGTGATGCAGGTTCTGCTGAATTAATTATTAATAAAGAACTTGAGTATATTTCAAGCTTATCACATGAGCACAGCTTACAACTAAATTCTAGTAAGTCTAAAATAATATTTTTTGGTAGCAAGATGAATGTTGAGCTATTGAAGAATGTCATGAATATTAAAATTAAGGATAAGTCGTTAGAGATAAGTGATTGTACCAGGAATTTAGGTTTAATTATTGATAATAGTTTGCGTTTTTCACTGCATATTCAAACAATGATTAGTAGAGCTTATGCATCTCTGAAGTTGATCTATAGCAATAGGCATATACTTGGATTTAAAATAAAGAGAATGTTATGTGAGTTAATGGTGCTGAGTCACTTTAACTACTGTGACTTTATTTATGGTCCTTGCTTGACGCAAGTTGATAGTAAGCGTATTCAAAAGGTGCAAAACAGTTGCTGTAGGCTTATTTATGGTATCAGAAAATATGATCACATTTCCCATAAAATTAAGGAATGTGGTTGGATTAACATGGAGGGTAGGAGAAAATTTCATCTCAGTACATTCACACATAAGCTACTCACTTGCTCCACCTCTTCAACATATCTGCAAAAGAAATTCATACCTCGAACTAAAGTGCATACCAAAAATATAAGGCATAAAGCTGGTTTTACTATACCTCAACACAAAACATCTATTTTCCAAAGATCATTTATTTACAACGCAATAAAGAACTATAATTTGCTGCCAGAAGAATTCAAAATGCTCAACATAAATAAATTCAAATATAAACTAAAAAAATATTTGTACGATTGTCAGTAGGTAATAAGGATGACACGGATTTGTTTCTGGTTTAATTATGCTCACAGTTGTTATCAGTTTGTTCGACAGCTTTTTAGGACCCCTTTGTTATAATCGTCTCTTTGTTATCAACCTGATGTGCGCATCGCCACCATCTCTCAATCTAATTTAAATTTGTAATTTAATTTTTTGGGTACTCTGCCCTCTGATGGTTGAATTGAATAGCCCTAGGCTAGATTCCGCCATCAGTATAAAAAAAAAAATTGTTAAGATATGTTGTTTAATGTTTAATAAAAGTCGTTTATTATTATTATTATTATTATTATTATTATTATTATATTGCGTAAAGCGAAAATTATTGAATTGATGTTAATAAAATTTTGAGACAGAATTTATTACCACTGCGAGAATATAAAACGACTCTGTTTTTGAAAAACCATGTCAGTGGCGGCGCAGCAATAATCAAAAAACCAAAAACATAAAATCAGGTCAAATTTCGTTTTTAGTCGGGTTGGAGGCTCTTGATCGTTTCGCACCGTCCAGATGAAGCATGCAGAAAAAAGCTGTAGCGTCCTAGTGCCTAAGGAGGGAGACGCAAGAAACTATTTACGAGGGTTTTATGTTGGATGTTGTTTTTGGGGGCGGATGGGCGATAATTTAGTTGCAAGGGGATTTTAGACTATAGCTTCATGCAATGGGAAATAATAAAATGGTATCATCATTTTGTGTGGGAAGTCAATCAACTTGACTCCATCTTTTTGGATTTCTTCTTGTCTAATTCATCAATATTTTAAGCTGTCTAATATTTGCTTGTAATATTTCCAAAAAGCATATTGTCTCAATATCCGGACTCTAGTGATCACATATATGTTTTTTCTTCTTCTAAATACTAATTGACTAATACTAATATGTAAATAAAAATAAAAAACGCAAAAGATAAAATAAAAATTAATCTATAAAACCAACCAATTAATCCAAGCGTAGCTCAGATACGATTAAATGAAGTGTAGAAGGCCCGCTGAACACAAACCGTTCCAATTTCCAAACGTATCCTTCCAGGTCAGACGTATCTATCTGTGTACGCGGCTGGTGGTGAAGGCAGTAACAGGAAACCTTTCTTTCGGACATACTAATGACACACTCAGCTAATCCGCTTTGGAAGTAGGTCGTCCGCATAATGGGAGCACTTACAACGTGGATGGATGCCAGAAGGTTTTGCGGCACCGTGCATTACCCGACCGCGGATCAAATTCAATTTCGGACAAAGCTAGACGGCGGCGACGCGTTGGGTGTTTTTTGGTCATGGCTGCACGTATTTGTGGTATGATTGGTAATGTAATCATCATCATATCTTAACAGACATGTTGTGAACTCGTAAAATACATTAAGTCGGAGCTAGAGTATTGCCGACACGAATATTATCAATAGTTTTGAGAACTGTAGCTCGCCATCGTTCGCGATTTACTGTCAGTTCCAGTGGTCCCAGATGCACTGTCGCCAGGTCTAGTGAAATTTCACTAGATCTAGTAATTTTTGTGAAATTTAGTGATTTAGTGAAAACTTTTATTAAAATGTCATATCCTAGTGATTTTTTCACACTGACATTTTGCGTTACATAATTTATTATCTTTAATAACTTGATCTTATAACATGGCATGACAGTTGCTTGATTATCTAACGATTTTATAAGACGAATCGATTTTAAATTAAAACTTGCATTTTGCTTTTAAAATTATACTATTTTGAGACTCTATACCGAATTTTTGGTTAACCGATCACTTGTTATGACTAATCATGATGTATTCAGCAGACTATTTGTTACCCATAACAAAAATTAGAAATCCGATGCCAAATTCTTACCGAGTGTTCTGTTGAAGCTTTTTACTCTCGGAGATCCATTATGCTTTTAGAGCTTAAATGCAATGTTATTGCCTGTATTTCCCACACTTACAACACGTTTATGGTACTAATGGATAACTAGAAAGATGAGAATGTTTTTACCGCAACGTGCCTGGTTAATTATTTGGTGACTTTTTAAGATAAATTAATGTTTTGCAACGCTTTTTGAATTTACTGTTCAACATGGGTGTGCTGATTTACTCACTAACTAGGTATCTTGCGAGGTGTTTGATGCATGATCCTTTTCTTCTAGTCGATATAATGACGTAATAGTTTTTTTAAGGACTAATGCAAAAAATTCTGACAAAATTTTGTTTTATTAGAGTTTTCGTTTGGAGGTCTGCAATTTGATGAAAATCTTAAAAATTCAGTTTAATTGGAAACTATTTTAGGAATTCGACAATGGTAAATTTATTAGCTTGCCACCTTTACTGTCCTTATTCTGTATATTATATAGTTTGAGCTGATTTTTACATATGTACTAAGTGTTACCAAATATGTATTTCGGCATTTTGATTTACCCCCCCCCCCCCAGTAGCAGAGGCAGCAGAGGAAATCTAATCTAGTGAATTTCTAATGCTTTTTTTTAACGTAATCTAGTGAATTTTTTAATTTTGACCTGGCAACACTGCCCAGAAGACACCAAACCGATTTTGTGAGACTGCTCGGAAAAAATCGTGAGAAATCGTGAGATCGTGCATTTGACGTTACCACTGTTGCTAGCCTTTATTTACCACTGCCTAAATACTGGCAATGCTGTAAGGAGCCTATATGGCTTACGAGAACTTGTCAAGAATATCTTTATTTCACGTAAATGAATCAAAAAATCACAGGTCATTTAAATAAATGGTAACTGACTCATTAATACGTCTAAATAAAAAAATAATGGAATTTTTATTGAAACAAAGAAAAAATAGAACAACATTCTAAATTATAAAACATTAATAATGAACAACATGAAAAGAAAAATATTAATTATAATGATAACAACTGTTATCGGTTATATCCTTTTATCTCTTTATTATAGTCAGGTGGTTGAATTTTTGCCATAATGTTTCTTTCTTTCTTTCTTTTTATTAGTCAATCTACCAAATATGATTATTAAATGTCTATAACTATTGTAACTAGATAGGTGAGTTTCAGCCTCAGGTAAGAAAATCAAACATTTTCAGACCCCCAATATCGAGTTCAAGCTAAATATCTAAAATCGTTATCTGGCTTCCTATCTGGATGAAAACTCGTATCGTATATAGTTCGGGGGTGCCAGTTTCAAATCCGGCCGTTGTTCAGAGTTTCCGGCTCAGGTAAAGAAAATCAAATATTTTCGGGCCCTATTCAAGTTTACCCAAAATATCTAAAATCATTATCTGGCTTACTATCAGGATGAAAACTCGTAACATAATATAGTTTGAGGGTGCCAGTTTCAATTCCGGCCGTTGTTCCGAGTTTCAGCCTCAGGTAAAGAAAATCAAAAATCTACATACCCTCGGATATTCAAGTTTACCCTAAATATCTAAAATCGTTATCTGGCTCCCTAGCAGGCTGAAAACTCGTGTCGTATATTGTTTGAGGGTGCCAATTTCAAATCCAGCCAATGCGATGTTTTGAGTTTCAGCCTCAGGTAAAGAAGATCAAAAATTTCCGGACCCTCGGATATTCAAGTTTACCCAAAATATCTAAAATCATTAACTGGCTTACTATCAGGATGAAAACTGGTAACATAATATAGTTTGAGGGTGCCAGTTTCAATTCCGGCCGTCGTTCCGAGTTTCAGCCTCAGGTAAAAAAAATCAAAAATCTACAGACCCTCAGATAATAAAGTTTACGCCAAATATCTAAAATCGTTATCTGGTTACCAATCAGGCTGAAGACTCGTATCGTATAATTTGAGGGTGCCAATTTCAAATCTGGCCGTTGTTTTGAGTTTCACCCTCAGGTCAAGAAAATCAAAAATTTCCGGACCATCGGATATTCAAGTTTACCCTAAACATCTAAAATCGCTATCTGGTTCCCTATCAGACTGAAAACTCGTATCGCATATTGTTTGAGAGTACCAATTTCAAATCCGGCCTGTGCTTTGAGTTTCAGCCTCAGGTAAAGAAAGTTAAAAATTTCCGAGCCCTCGGATATTCAAGTTTACCCTAAACATCTAAAATCGCTATCTGGTTCCCTATCAGACTGAAAACTCGTATCGTATATTGTTTGAGAGTACCAATTTCAAATCCAACCTGTGCTTTGAGTTTCAGCCTCAGGTAAAGAAAATAAAAAATTTCTCTGGACCCTCGGATATTCAAGTTTACCCAAAATATCTAAAATCATTATCTGGCTTACTTTCAGGATGAAAACTCGTAACATAATATAGTTTGAGGGTACCAATTTCAAATCCGGCCGTTTTTCCGAGTTTCGGCCTCAGATAAAGAAAATCAAAAATCTACAGACCCTCGGATATTCAAGTTTACCTTAAATATCTAAAATCGTTATCTGGCTCCCTAGCAGGCTGAAAACTCGTATCGTATATTATTTGAGGGTGCCAATTTCAAATCCTACCGATGTTTTGAGTTTCAGCCTCAGGTAAAGAAAATCAAAAATTTCCGGACTCTCGGATATTCAAGTTTACCCAAAATATCTAAAATCATTATCTGGCTTACTATCAGGATGAAAACTCGTAACATAATATAGTTTGAGGGTGCCAATTTCAAATCCGGCCGGTGTTTTGAGTTTCAGCCTCAGGTAAAGAAAATCAAAAATTCACGGACCCTCGGATTTTCAAGTTTACCCTAAAT
Organism: Callosobruchus maculatus; assembly: GCA_951848785.1. Classification (NCBI taxonomy): domain Eukaryota; kingdom Metazoa; phylum Arthropoda; class Insecta; order Coleoptera; family Chrysomelidae; genus Callosobruchus; species Callosobruchus maculatus. Next base: position 743,758 of record CATOUR010000007.1, read on the forward strand.
ATCTAAAATCGTTATCTGGTTTCCTATCAGGATGAAAACTCGTATCGTATATAGTTTGAGGGTGCCAATTTCAAATCCGTCCGTTGTTTTGAGTTTCAGCCTTAAATAAATAAAATCAAAAACTTCCGCTGGCAACCATTAGGGCAACTGAACCCTACTGCCCTCTCTGTTAAAAAATCTCTGGAGATGAAGTTGGAGTGGTGGGGAGGGTGAACAATATTTGAATTCCAAAACGTTTGTTAGTATTGATAATGCGTGGGAACAACTGAATCAAGCCACTTGCCATTGTTTCCTGGATGGGTGGGTCATCCAGGTTGTTGTAGACGACAGCGCCCACTAGGTACGCTAATGCAGTGATGCCAACATAGGGAATTTTTCCCTAGTTCTAGGGAGTTTTTGGTGCAATAGGAAAAAGGGGAATTTCACTCAATATCTAGGGAATCTTCAACTTTCTCAAGCTGTTAAGTTCAATTAATATAATTTTATCAAATTTTAATGTTAAATGCCCCTAATGACAAAACTTATTGAACTTGTACCTTGAGTTAAGGTCAAGATGTTATTATCCTAAAAAAAATATATGTTAACGTGCTGACGTAACCTGTATCTAAGGTTTTCAATTTGTTTTTCTAATTGCACCACACATTTTTGACTAAATAAAAATCATTTTAGTCTAACGAAAAAGGAAAATCTTTATAAAAGAGCATTGTTGAAAGATGCATTGCTTTTTGTTCTCAGAATCTTTGATTTTTGTTAACCACCTTTTTTGACACTTTAATTTTATCAGTTTATATTATGATTACTATATAATCGCGTTTTTCGTTTACGATAATAAACAAGTATAACATATAATCCAAAATAATGTATTTTTATTTTGTCATATTTAGTATAGAGTGTAAATATTTGACATAAGTAGGTATACTATGTCACTTCTGGCTCATTGTCACTTTTTTTTACCTCAAAATTTCCCCAGATCTGGGGAAAATGCGGTGTTGCCACGTCAATTTTACTCTTGTAATTTCAGTGATTTTTCCCCAGATCTGGGGAAATTTTTTGGTAAAATCCAAGGTCCGACCTGGTAAATTTTCATACCATTTTTTCAGTGTTACTGTATTTACTTACCATTCATTACTTTAGATAACTGATGCATTTATTAGAGTATTTATGAAATATTAATTATTCCGTGATCAGGATTTAAGCCCAAACCCCTTAGACTGTGTGACAGAGACGATAACCAGGCAAACCACTATAACTCGTGAGATATTATTTTCAGTAGTTAGCACATACACTTCGACTACCTATAGGTTCAATTGAATGTGTGTGCTTTATGTGACTAACTGTTAATACTAATTCCGGCTCCAGAAAATCTAGATCCTATATATCACGTCACTGTATACATAATATAATACATAAACCATATGTCAAGGAAACAATTAATAAAACAAATAATATCATTTTTTCAACTTTATTGTAAGTTTCCAAATATTAATACATAATAGCAGCCATATAATAAACGTCACTCTATTGCTTGAACATAGCATTCGTGAAATAGTGATAGACATATACTTAGGATAACTTCAATAGGAATGATCAGCTCATTTTGCGTGAATAATGACCCCATGGCAGTGTTTCAACGGATCCTGGTATCAAAATCCTCTTATCGTCATAAGGCGATAGCGCAACCTTTTCTTGAGTTGCAGAATGTATTTCATGTCTTTTGGATTGTATAAGATTTTGCTTAACATACTTCTCCTTCCATTTTTCCAAGCATTCGACATAATCATCAAAAGTTATATCATTTTGTACTACACATTTCTTCACTCCTTTCACTTTTTTAGTTATAGCAAAGTTTGACAAATTACAATCTTTCTCATGTGTACTTCCCTTTTGATCATCATTGATTTGACTGACTTTGTACACTTTTGATGCATACATTTTCGATCTCAGAGCAACAAAGTCTGTCATTATTTCCCCATTATTTTCATCCTTCATAAGTCCAATAACTTTCTTATTGACCTGTGGGATGTCATACTGATTATTAGTTGGATAATCAGATGTATCGAAGTAATTATAGCAGTCTCGCTTTATAACTTCATATGGATCCTTATTACGGATTTCATATACCAGAGAATCGGTATCCGTATAAATGACAGTACAGTTTTCACCATAAACACTACGCATGTAGTTATAATGAAAATTATAAATTTGTATTTTAGATATATCTAAAACACACATACCGATATATATTGGCTTGTTGTAGAAAACATGTGTTTTATTAAGTTCAATAGCTGCTAGGTTTTCATCAAAAATAATTAGACTTTTGAATGCAGGATTTGAAATTCTTGCTTCAGCTCCATATCTTCCATCCCATTTCGTTACCAGACAAACTTTTGAGTGTTTCATCACGTCTTCAATAGTTTTTCCAAAAACTGCATTATTCATCAATTTGAATAAATTTTTTTCAAATTCATTCTTCGCCTGCCTTCTCAATTCAGTATTCAAGTCAATGTATGGTTTGAGCCAAAGAGATTGTTTGAATTTCAATACTCTATGTATTTTTTTTAGAACTAGTCCATTTGCAATAGCTTGCTTGAGATTTCGATAATGTAAAACATACTTTGTTTTATCATATAGAGAAGCCATAAGTTTGGTACTACCAGAAGCAAAATCATTCATACATCTGTTGTCGTCTTTTACATGCGACACCGAAAGAACTTTTGTATTTAGATGTTCTGGACAAAATGGGATATCCTTATGTATATCATGCAAATGTTCAGGATATTCTAAGTCAACTTCTAAAATGAATCCTTCTTCAGCATCATCAGACACTGTCATCACATCAAAGTTTTTTATGTCCTCAACCCACTCAAATCCAGCATAAGGCAAACATTCGCTCATAGATTTACCATATTGATTATTTATATCGAAATACATTAGATATGTATCAGCTTTGGTTGAATCATAATTTGGGCTATATTTATTGTTAGCCTGCACACGTCGCTTTCCGCAAACTTGACTGAGACCACCACGTATACCTTTCTGAATGAATAGAACCATATCATAGTCAGTCAATAGCTCCAGTTCCTGACGAGTCGTATACAACATACAGTCCCACGTGTAACCAGGGAGAGTATAATAATGTGCAGGATCTAGATTATAAGTACGATGGCAGCTTGAACGGAATTGTTCAAATACTTCGGCTAGGAGAATTATATCAGTTTTCAGGTATAAATCCGAATATTCACCCAAATTTCTTATACCAAATGAATTCCATACAAGTTGAGCATGCTTATATTGTTCAGCAGAAATATTCTTCTCTACAAGTCGATTGAAAAATTGATCATGAGATGGTATGTGAGGATAATTGAATTTGTCAAAGCTGTCAGTGAAGTCATATGGATATACACCCTTCTTAGTCAATAACTTGATCTGTTCCTCAGTAAATTGTGAAAACTCTGTTTTCAATATGGGATGCTCTGTCAAATAAGACGATAACTTGTCTAAGGATGAATTCATGAATTTAAAAGAGTCAATGAACCTGAATGACACTGAGCTATCATCAATATTCTTGGTGAAAGATATATATTTTTCTTTAGTTATGGGGAGTAGGTCCACGCGTCCATCCATGGCCAGAGCAATGTCTTTTATGATAAAATGAGCATCGTAGCCAGATAAGTTATGAAAAACTACAGGGATTGTATGACTATCCTTAAAATTGATGTTACAACCTTCATGAGCTGCACCACGATAATTGTCAGTAGGGAGCAGATGATTATGGTCTCTAACCTTTTTATCCTCATAAGTAAAAGGCTTTTCACATATATGACAAAAATTACTTTTTTGGAAATCCTCCTCTTGAAGCGATGTCATATTGATATCGTAAGAGCACATGAAAACCGTTTCTACATTTTCGGCAAATCTTTTCAATTCTTCACACAACCATCTCATACAATCTTCACCGCGGTAAGATCTATAAAACGAAAGAGAATCATCATATGAGCATTTAACGTAATAACCGACGCTGCACGGTATGTGTTTTTGATATTCTTTCACATCCTTTGTCGGTACAAGTATAGCTTCCATATCCGCATAAATCACAAACGGTGCTTTGCATTTATTTTTAAAGTTTTTGAACCGAAGTACTTTTTCACTCTCGCTTGGTAATTGAGGGATGCAAACGTCAGTCTTCATACAATCATCCATATGCGTGCATAACTTTTGATGTGAATAAAAGTAGTGGAAACAGCGATTACAAAAATGTTTTTTATGTCTGTTCATACTTAGTTGAGATGATACTAATCTAGATAGATCTTTTATCCAGACGTAGTGGGTCCTGAAGGGTTTATCACTTTCACCCTCAAAACTATTCTTGTACTCATCGTAGTACTGATTATGAATCATTAGAAGATTAACATGTTTATCTCTTACTTTCTTGGTAAGCCTAAAAGGCACTACTGTATATTTACACATATTTAACTTTAAGGTGTATATATTTATAGATATATCATTTTGATTTTCAAAATTTTTGATCTGATGAATTGTCATTGGGAACTGTATCCCCTTCAGATTAAGAATAGAGGTATAAGAAGGGTACATAGAAGTCCTATCAGAATTTTTGTCAGCAGGATACAACGCTGAAACAACTGCCCATGCAAAGCAAGCTTGATCATCGTTTTTCACATTAACACAAGCTTTCTTATTCTTAATATATGATGGGAGATCAATGTAAGAAGATCCACGCATCGGATTAAACAAGTTTATATTCACTCCCAAGTTGACTACTTTCTTCAAAGCCCATCCACTGTCCTTCTCTTGAAACTCTTGCAGCTGCTTCATGATGGGATGCAGCACTTTGGAGTCAAACCATTCACTTATATTGGTATCTTGATAAATCGGAGAGTTTGAAGTTGTGAAATACTTCAATTCACTTATAACTTTATCCGCTTTTGATATTACAAATTCGCCACAAAATGAAACATTAACTTTTACAGCAGAGTTTTTCTTGAGAACATATTGTAGTCTTCGCCCAAATATAGCTTTAGAATCCTCTAAAAAGTATTTAGGGTCCTTATGCTGAAGATTTGTTATAATTCCAGTATGAATTCGATTATTGAAGGCAGATTCAGAATCTTCCCAGCGAACCCGATGCTTCGCTGTTTCTCTCAATCCTCTTCCTTTTTTTATCAAGTGTTTAATTTGAGCACGATAACTTTTAATGGTGTTTAAAGCACTTGATAATCGCTGCTTTTCTCCAATCGTTACTGCATTTCTCAAGTTATGGGTAATTCTTCGAACAGCTTTATCACATTCGTGTAAACCAACTTCAATTTCTCCCCAATTTCCTGTAGTTGATAACACATCAATTAAATTTCGAATTTTTTCAGTTAGAGCCTTTAACCAGTACATCCTGCTTCAACGACTGCACTTTTGAACTGAATGTGATCTTAGCAGCGAGCTCTATATATAGTATAATTTTTCAGAACTGCCAACCTATAACAATAACAGTCCTTAAGATTCACCTCATTTAAAATTTATAGTAAGAAACTTGAATATGTTTTCAAAATGAACAACCAGAGAGCACTGCAGACCTCAAAAAATCGATTAGACTGAAAAGGAACTATTGCAAGGTTTAATGCTAATACCATTTTTGACTGAAAACTTGAGTGCTAGAGAGACTTTTTTTCGGACACAACAGAACTTTTCCTTTGGACACGTTTAGCAAAACGTATTATACTTGCTAATTTCAATAAGCAACCGCAAGCTTATTTGTTTGCTATGTCTATGGTTTACATAATGATTTAATTGGAAGGTATGATCAAAGCAGACAAAGAAGAAACTCAAATCAAATAAATATCCAGCATTTTAAACCTAGGCCGCAAGACGGTTCTTTGATAGCCATCAGACAACAATTTTCCTCTATCCATGTTTTATGAAAACATGCGGTTGACACTACACGTACTCAACTCAATAGATGACAGCTCGGTTTGTAAGCGAGTCTGACAGACACCCTAAGTTTACAGTACTTCTCCCACAGTGTGGTACCTAGCGTGCCTCCCGACAGGAAAAAAGTCGACCATCCCTTTATACCCAAAGGAGCCTGATTAGTCATTTATATCAAAATCAGTACATGACAATGATCATGATAGTGCTTCAATGATTTTTCACATATTTGAAATTTACCAAGACCTCTTAGCATGCATGTAATATGTTTTACCGCTGAGGCCGCAAGACGGTTCTTTGATAGCCATCAGGCAACAATTTTCCTCTAACCATGTTTATAAAAAAACATGCGGTTGACACTATACGTACTCAACTCAATAGGTGACAGCCCGGTTTGTAAGCGAGTCTGACAGACACCTTAAGTTTACAGTACTTCTCCCACAGTGTGGTACCTGACGTGTCTTCCGGCTGGAAAAAAGTCGACCATCCCTTTATACCCGAAGGAGCCTCAAAAAAAAAAACGAAATTATTCGGATCTCCAAAGAAGCAGCTAATTAAAACACCATATGAGGTGTGTTCCATCATTACTTTATTGAGATAAAAACTTACCTATTACTAACAGTCCACAGTAAATTGACTTCTTATTTAGCCTGACCACCGTATACACCTAGTGTTGCGTTACTAAAGGCAGCTCAACCAAGAAGTCGACGCAATACTGCAAGCTCGTCTGAATAGCTCCTGCTGTTACCTGCAGCTGCTGTGCTGCTTCTACTATTTCTGCTGCTACAGCTGCGGCTACTCCTCCTATTACAGGTGCTTCTGCTGCTAAAATTGCTTATGCTGCTCCTGCTGCCACAGGTGCTCGTGCTGCTCTTACTGCTAAAGCTGCTGCAGCTCTTACCGGTACAGCTGCTGCTGCGCGTACTGCTAATACAGCTGCCTCTTTTGTTGAGCTGCTTCTGCTGATACAGCTACTGTTACAGCTGTTCGTGCAGATGCTACTGCCAAAGCTCCTGCTTCTCCTACTGGTACAGTTGCTGCTGCTGCTCGTGATGCTACAGCTGCTCTGTCGCAGCTTCTCACTAGGTCAAAGAGAAGGAGATACCCCTGATCTGGAAAAAATATCCAGACTGTATTTATAACGTTACAATATTTATATAACAAGCGAAATTTTGCTAATATGAAGCAAGCATGTTGTATACTACAATAACATAAATCCTTTTTTTTGTATACGCGAATCTCTGTAGCAAGTGGACTTTATTTATAATGCTCTTTTTTGTACTTAACATATTTCACCATATTTCAAGCCAGAGGTAATGCATATTGATTTATTTCGAACTGTAAAGTAAGCTAATCACACTGCATACTTATACCGTTCAAATGAACAAGAAATTATTCTTGAAATTCATTGCCCTGTATTAGGAGATACTATTATTAAAACTATAACTAGTATTTCACTCACTATACATAAATATCAAAAACTCACATCACCTCATTAAACTTAATCATGCTGATTGGAAGTACTAATATGCAATACTCTTGTATCTGCTACCCTGAACAAAAAAAAACATTGAGTCATCAGGAACTTATCATATATAAAAATGGCTATAACTCATAACTGGAAATATCAACAAATATAAATGAAAAATTCTCCCCTGGCAAACTCTGTCTCTGATTGTAGCTATAGACTCAGATACTCTTGTTGAGAAGGTATCCCCCACATTATGTCATCAGGAGGTAACACTCAGACTAATACACAAAAAAGATAGTAACTAACATCTTTGCATATAAGTAAAACGGTAGCATTGTTAGATTAATTTGCTGCAAAAAGGTGACAAACAGAGCAAATTTAAGCATATATCCCTATTGTCTGCTATCAAATAGGATCAAAATATTATCTTGATAACTGCAAGTGCATTAGTCTATTCTATATTCTTAAATGCTGAGTTTGAATGAAAAGCGCCAAGTCCACTGAAACCTAATTTTTTCATAATATTGTCATATCTTTTAAACTGCTTGAAACATCGATTAAATAAATAGACAAATGTTCCCCATGCATGCCCTGGTTCTAGTCGCACCTATAAAATCAACTACCATTACCATTTTTTTTTCAATTCACATAAAAACACCCCGCCCCCTCCCCTTCACACACACCACTCCATCCTCCATATAGTGGTTACCTAACAACCTATGTTACTAAACATATAAGTTTGAGTACATATCATATATAAAGTTTCATGATATTTTTCTCAAATCTACGCCACCCTGGTGTGACAAGCAGGCATGGGAAAAGCAAATAATTTCATATTATCACCATATTTTCTATGTATTGAGTATGAAGAATTTATTTTACAATTTTACCCTGCTAACTCAGATTGTCATTCTACCTTTGATATCTACTAGTCTGATCAGAAAAGCGCTAAGTCCCGAAAATCTTAATTTTTTTCATAAAAACGTCCATAACTCGTAAACGGCTTGAGATATCAAAAAAATAAATGGAAAAATCTCCCCACGACCCCTGGTTCTCGTTACATCTAAAGAATCGAATTCCATGATCAGATGTTTTTTTTTCAAAAAAATAACCCCCTACCCCTGTACACACAACACAGAAGGACCATGTAAGACCCAGCAACACTTATCATACATCTGAATTAAATAGTACACCTTTTTTACCTAAAAAAGAAACAAATCACCCTCGACCCCCTCCCCCTCCCCCTACCACCCCACACGCGAAAAAAAGTAAATAATTTTATATTATTACTATATTTTTGCGCCTTGAGTATGAAGCATTCATTTTATCCTGCCAACTCAGATTATTACTGTACCTTTGTTACCTACTGTTTGATGAGAAAAGCGCTAAGTCCCGAAATCTTAATTTTTTTCATAAAAACGCCCATAACTCGTAAACGGCTTGAGATATCAAAAAAATAAATGGAAAAATCTCCCCACGACGCCTGGTTCTCGTTACATCTAAAGAATCGAATTCCATGATCAGATGTTTTTTTTCTTCAAAAAAATAACCCCCTACCCCTGTACACACAACACAGAAGGACCATGTAAGGCCCAGCAACACTTATCATACATCTGAATTAAATAGTACACCTTTTTTACCTAAAAAAGAAACAAATCACCCTCGACCCCCTCCCCCTCCCCCTACCACCCCACACGCGAAAAAAAGTAAATAATTTTATATTATTACTATATTTTTGCACCTTGAGTATGAAGCATTCATTTTATCCTGCAACTCAGATTATTGCTGTACCTTTGATACCTACTGTTTGATCAGAAAAGCGCTAAGTCCAGAAAATCTTGATTTTTTCATAAAACTGCTCATAACTCGTAAACGGAGCGAAATATCGAAAAAATAAATGAAAAAATCTCCCCGCAACCCCTGGTTCTCGTTGCATCTAAAGAATCGAATACCATTGTCAGACTTTTGATTTTGGCAAAAATGACCCCCACCCCTCTATGCACAATACAGAAAAACCATAATGAGACGCAGCGACGCCACGCTGTTGACAGATGCATGTTAAATAGTACATACTATACTTATGAACTTTTCTGAAACCAAAGGAAAAAGACCAAAATACACCCCCATTCTAACTCCCCCTCTCCCACCCCTGTTAACATCTTTTCCACACTCACAAAAAATACCACTGTACAGTACCACCTGATTAATCACTAAACCCCCACCAGAGAGGAGAACTTACCACAATCACTTCACAACACACTCTGAACCATAGTTCGATCCCCCTCCCTCAGATATATATGTAAGCGTAGTATATCCTCCTACCACCGTCTTAGAATACAGTTAAACCTCTCTACAAGATGAAGGGCATTCAAATAAAGAAATGTAAAAATATCAGATTTCACTTACCTGATACTACCGAAGTACTGGAGAAACTAAGCAGAACCACGACTAAACACATACTGAGATATATTCACGATCATCGCGCTTTTATACTTCTCAGAGATAACGCCACTTATTGAAGAATATTTTCCAGACTCAGATCAGCTCGAATAACGCCAACTACATACAAAACAGTTTTCAGTCTTTGCTTTCTGTTCAGAAAAGCATTTACACATCTGGCCAGTGCGAGTACATCGTCGTGTGCATACATCTATATGGTATATAAATAGACTTGATGTCGTACTCGCACTGGCCAGATGTGTAAATGCTTTTCTGAACAGAAAGCAAAGACTGAAAACTGTTTTGTATGTAGTTGGCGTTATTCGAGCTGATCTGAGTCTGGAAAATATTCTTCAATAAGTGGCGTTATCTCTGAGAAGTATAAAAGCGCGATGATCGTGAATATATCTCAGTATGTGTTTAGTCGTGGTTCTGCTTAGTTTCTCCAGTACTTCGGTAGTATCAGGTAAGTGAAATCTGATATTTTTACATTTCTTTATTTGAATGCCCTTCAGCTTGTAGAGAGGTTTAACTGTATTCTAAGACGGTGGTAGGAGGATATACTACGCTTACATATATATCTGAGGGAGGGGGATCGAACTATGGTTCAGAGTGTGTTGTGAAGTGATTGTGGTAAGTTCTCCTCTCTGGTGGGGGTTTAGTGATTAATCAGGTGGTACTGTACAGTGGTATTTTTTGTGAGTGTGGAAAAGATGTTAACAGGGGTGGGAGAGGGGGAGTTAGAATGGGGGTGTATTTTGGTCTTTTTCCTTTGGTTTCAGAAAAGTTCATAAGTATAGTATGTACTATTTAACATGCATCTGTCAACAGCGTGGCGTCGCTGCGTCTCATTATGGTTTTTCTGTATTGTGCATAGAGGGGTGGGGGTCATTTTTGCCAAAATCAAAAGTCTGACAATGGTATTCGATTCTTTAGATGCAACGAGAACCAGGGGTTGCGGGGAGATTTTTTCATTTATTTTTTCGATATTTCGCTCCGTTTACGAGTTATGAGCAGTTTTATGAAAAAATCAAGATTTTCTGGACTTAGCGCTTTTCTGATCAAACAGTAGGTATCAAAGGTACAGCAATAATCTGAGTTGCAGGATAAAATGAATGCTTCATACTCAAGGTGCAAAAATATAGTAATAATATAAAATTATTTACTTTTTTTCGCGTGTGGGGTGGTAGGGGGAGGGGGAGGGGGTCGAGGGTGATTTGTTTCTTTTTTAGGTAAAAAAGGTGTACTATTTAATTCAGATGTATGATAAGTGTTGCTGGGCCTTACATGGTCCTTCTGTGTTGTGTGTACAGGGGTAGGGGGTTATTTTTTTGAAGAAAAAAAACATCTGATCATGGAATTCGATTCTTTAGATGTAACGAGAACCGGGGATCGTGGGGAGATTTTTCCATTTATTTTTTTGATATCTCAAGCCGTTTACGAGTTATGGGCGTTTTTATGAAAAAAATTAAGATTTCGGGACTTAGCGCTTTTCTCATCAAACAGTAGGTAACAAAGGTACAGTAATAATCTGAGTTGGCAGGATAAAATGAATGCTTCATACTCAAGGCGCAAAAATATAGTAATAATATAAAATTATTTACTTTTTTTCGCGTGTGGGGTGGTAGGGGGAGGGGGAGGGGGTCGAGGGTGATTTGTTTCTTTTTTAGGTAAAAAAGGTGTACTATTTAATTCAGATGTATGATAAGTGTTGCTGGGTCTTACATGGTCCTTCTGTGTTGTGTGTACAGGGGTAGGGGGTTATTTTTTTGAAAAAAAAACATCTGATCATGGAATTCGATTCTTTAGATGTAACGAGAACCAGGGGTCGTGGGGAGATTTTTCCATTTATTTTTTTGATATCTCAAGCCGTTTACGAGTTATGGACGTTTTTATGAAAAAAATTAAGATTTTCGGGACTTAGCGCTTTTCTGATCAGACTAGTAGATATCAAAGGTAGAATGACAATCTGAGTTAGCAGGGTAAAATTGTAAAATAAATTCTTCATACTCAATACATAGAAAATATGGTGATAATATGAAATTATTTGCTTTTCCCATGCCTGCTTGTCACACCAGGGTGGCGTAGATTTGAGAAAAATATCATGAAACTTTATATATGATATGTACTCAAACTTATATGTTTAGTAACATAGGTTGTTAGGTAACCACTATATGGAGGATGGAGTGGTGTGTGTGAAGGGGAGGGGGCGGGGTGTTTTTATGTGAATTGAAAAAAAAATGGTAATGGTAGTTGATTTTATAGGTGCGACTAGAACCAGGGCATGCATGGGGAACATTTGTCTATTTATTTAATCGATGTTTCAAGCAGTTTAAAAGATATGACAATATTATGAAAAAATTAGGTTTCAGTGGACTTGGCGCTTTTCATTCAAACTCAGCATTTAAGAATATAGAATAGACTAATGCACTTGCAGTTATCAAGATAATATTTTGATCCTATTTGATAGCAGACAATAGGGATATATGCTTAAATTTGCTCTGTTTGTCACCTTTTTGCAGCAAATTAATCTAACAATGCTACCGTTTTACTTATATGCAAAGATGTTAGTTACTATCTTTTTTGTGTATTAGTCTGAGTGTTACCTCCTGATGACATAATGTGGGGGATACCTTCTCAACAAGAGTATCTGAGTCTATAGCTACAATCAGAGACAGAGTTTGCCAGGGGAGAATTTTTCATTTATATTTGTTGATATTTCCAGTTATGAGTTATAGCCATTTTTATATATGATAAGTTCCTGATGACTCAATGTTTTTTTTTGTTCAGGGTAGCAGATACAAGAGTATTGCATATTAGTACTTCCAATCAGCATGATTAAGTTTAATGAGGTGATGTGAGTTTTTGATATTTATGTATAGTGAGTGAAATACTAGTTATAGTTTTAATAATAGTATCTCCTAATACAGGGCAATGAATTTCAAGAATAATTTCTTGTTCCTTTGAACGGTATAAGTATGCAGTGTGATTAGCTTACTTTACAGTTCGAAATAAATCAATATGCATTACCTCTGGCTTGAAATATGGTGAAATATGTTAAGTACAAAAAAGAGCATTATAAATAAAGTCCACTTGCTACAGAGATTCGCGTATACAAAAAAAAGGATTTATGTTATTGTAGTATACAACATGCTTGCTTCATATTAGCAAAATTTCGCTTGTTATATAAATATTGTAACGTTATAAATACAGTCTGGATATTTTTTCCAGATCAGGGGTATCTCCTTCTCTTTGACCTAGTGAGAAGCTGCGACAGAGCAGCTGTAGCATCACGAGCAGCAGCAGCAACTGTACCAGTAGGAGAAGCAGGAGCTTTGGCAGTAGCATCTGCACGAACAGCTGTAACAGTAGCTGTATCAGCAGAAGCAGCTCAACAAAAGAGGCAGCTGTATTAGCAGTACGCGCAGCAGCAGCTGTACCGGTAAGAGCTGCAGCAGCTTTAGCAGTAAGAGCAGCACGAGCACCTGTGGCAGCAGGAGCAGCATAAGCAATTTTAGCAGCAGAAGCACCTGTAATAGGAGGAGTAGCCGCAGCTGTAGCAGCAGAAATAGTAGAAGCAGCACAGCAGCTGCAGGTAACAGCAGGAGCTATTCAGACGAGCTTGCAGTATTGCGTCGACTTCTTGGTTGAGCTGCCTTTAGTAACGCAACACTAGGTGTATACGGTGGTCAGGCTAAATAAGAAGTCAATTTACTGTGGACTGTTAGTAATAGGTAAGTTTTTATCTCAATAAAGTAATGATGGAACACACCTCATATGGTGTTTTAATTAGCTGCTTCTTTGGAGATCCGAATAATTTCGTTTTTTTTTTTGAGGCTCCTTCGGGTATAAAGGGATGGTCGACTTTTTTCCAGCCGGAAGACACGTCAGGTACCACACTGTGGGAGAAGTACTGTAAACTTAAGGTGTCTGTCAGACTCGCTTACAAACCGGGCTGTCACCTATTGAGTTGAGTACGTATAGTGTCAACCGCATGTTTTTTTATAAACATGGTTAGAGGAAAATTGTTGCCTGATGGCTATCAAAGAACCGTCTTGCGGCCTCAGCGGTAAAACATATTACATGCATGCTAAGAGGTCTTGGTAAATTTCAAATATGTGAAAAATCATTGAAGCACTATCATGATCATTGTCATGTACTGATTTTGATATAAATGACTAATCAGGCTCCTTTGGGTATAAAGGGATGGTCGACTTTTTTCCTGTCGGGAGGCACGCTAGGTACCACACTGTGGGAGAAGTACTGTAAACTTAGGGTGTCTGTCAGACTCGCTTACAAACCGAGCTGTCATCTATTGAGTTGAGTACGTGTAGTGTCAACCGCATGTTTTCATAAAACATGGATAGAGGAAAATTGTTGTCTGATGGCTATCAAAGAACCGTCTTGCGGCCTAGGTTTAAAATGCTGGATATTTATTTGATTTGAGTTTCTTCTTTGTCTGCTTTGATCATACCTTCCAATTAAATCATTATGTAAACCATAGACATAGCAAACAAATAAGCTTGCGGTTGCTTATTGAAATTAGCAAGTATAATACGTTTTGCTAAACGTGTCCAAAGGAAAAGTTCTGTTGTGTCCGAAAAAAAGTCTCTCTAGCACTCAAGTTTTCAGTCAAAAATGGTATTAGCATTAAACCTTGCAATAGTTCCTTTTCAGTCTAATCGATTTTTTGAGGTCTGCAGTGCTCTCTGGTTGTTCATTTTGAAAACATATTCAAGTTTCTTACTATAAATTTTAAATGAGGTGAATCTTAAGGACTGTTATTGTTATAGGTTGGCAGTTCTGAAAAATTATACTATATATAGAGCTCGCTGCTAAGATCACATTCAGTTCAAAAGTGCAGTCGTTGAAGCAGGATGTACTGGTTAAAGGCTCTAACTGAAAAAATTCGAAATTTAATTGATGTGTTATCAACTACAGGAAATTGGGGAGAAATTGAAGTTGGTTTACACGAATGTGATAAAGCTGTTCGAAGAATTACCCATAACTTGAGAAATGCAGTAACGATTGGAGAAAAGCAGCGATTATCAAGTGCTTTAAACACCATTAAAAGTTATCGTGCTCAAATTAAACACTTGATAAAAAAAGGAAGAGGATTGAGAGAAACAGCGAAGCATCGGGTTCGCTGGGAAGATTCTGAATCTGCCTTCAATAATCGAATTCATACTGGAATTATAACAAATCTTCAGCATAAGGACCCTAAATACTTTTTAGAGGATTCTAAAGCTATATTTGGGCGAAGACTACAATATGTTCTCAAGAAAAACTCTGCTGTAAAAGTTAATGTTTCATTTTGTGGCGAATTTGTAATATCAAAAGCGGATAAAGTTATAAGTGAATTGAAGTATTTCACAACTTCAAACTCTCCGATTTATCAAGATACCAATATAAGTGAATGGTTTGACTCCAAAGTGCTGCATCCCATCATGAAGCAGCTGCAAGAGTTTCAAGAGAAGGACAGTGGATGGGCTTTGAAGAAAGTAGTCAACTTGGGAGTGAATATAAACTTGTTTAATCCGATGCGTGGATCTTCTTACATTGATCTCCCATCATATATTAAGAATAAGAAAGCTTGTGTTAATGTGAAAAACGATGATCAAGCTTGCTTTGCATGGGCAGTTGTTTCAGCGTTGTATCCTGCTGACAAAAATTCTGATAGGACTTCTATGTACCCTTCTTATACCTCTATTCTTAATCTGAAGGGGATACAGTTCCCAATGACAATTCATCAGATCAAAAATTTTGAAAATCAAAATGATATATCTATAAATATATACACCTTAAAGTTAAATATGTGTAAATATACAGTAGTGCCTTTTAGGCTTACCAAGAAAGTAAGAGATAAACATGTTAATCTTCTAATGATTCATAATCAGTACTACGATGAGTACAAGAATAGTTTTGAGGGTGAAAGTGATAAACCCTTCAGGACCCACTACGTCTGGATAAAAGATCTATCTAGATTAGTATCATCTCAACTAAGTATGAACAGACATAAAAAACATTTTTGTAATCGCTGTTTCCACTACTTTTATTCACATCAAAAGTTATGCACGCATATGGATGATTGTATGAAGACTGACGTTTGCATCCCTCAATTACCAAGCGAGAGTGAAAAAGTACTTCGGTTCAAAAACTTTAAAAATAAATGCAAAGCACCGTTTGTGATTTATGCGGATATGGAAGCTATACTTGTACCGACAAAGGATGTGAAAGAATATCAAAAACACATACCGTGCAGCGTCGGTTATTACGTTAAATGCTCATATGATGATTCTCTTTCGTTTTATAGATCTTACCGCGGTGAAGATTGTATGAGATGGTTGTGTGAAGAATTGAAAAGATTTGCCGAAAATGTAGAAACGGTTTTCATGTGCTCTTACGATATCAATATGACATCGCTTCAAGAGGAGGATTTCCAAAAAAGTAATTTTTGTCATATATGTGAAAAGCCTTTTACTTATGAGGATAAAAAGGTTAGAGACCATAATCATCTGCTCCCTACTGACAATTATCGTGGTGCAGCTCATGAAGGTTGTAACATCAATTTTAAGGATAGTCATACAATCCCTGTAGTTTTTCATAACTTATCTGGCTACGATGCTCATTTTATCATAAAAGACATTGCTCTGGCCATGGATGGACGCGTGGACCTACTCCCCATAACTAAAGAAAAATATATATCTTTCACCAAGAATATTGATGATAGCTCAGTGTCATTCAGGTTCATTGACTCTTTTAAATTCATGAATTCATCCTTAGACAAGTTATCGTCTTATTTGACAGAGCATCCCATATTGAAAACAGAGTTTTCACAATTTACTGAGGAACAGATCAAGTTATTGACTAAGAAGGGTGTATATCCATATGACTTCACTGACAGCTTTGACAAATTCAATTATCCTCACATACCATCTCATGATCAATTTTTCAATCGACTTGTAGAGAAGAATATTTCTGCTGAACAATATAAGCATGCTCAACTTGTATGGAATTCATTTGGTATAAGAAATTTGGGTGAATATTCGGATTTATACCTGAAAACTGATATAATTCTCCTAGCCGAAGTATTTGAACAATTCCGTTCAAGCTGCCATCGTACTTATAATCTAGATCCTGCACATTATTATACTCTCCCTGGTTACACGTGGGACTGTATGTTGTATACGACTCGTCAGGAACTGGAGCTATTGACTGACTATGATATGGTTCTATTCATTCAGAAAGGTATACGTGGTGGTCTCAGTCAAGTTTGCGGAAAGCGACGTGTGCAGGCTAACAATAAATATAGCCCAAATTATGATTCAACCAAAGCTGATACATATCTAATGTATTTCGATATAAATAATCAATATGGTAAATCTATGAGCGAATGTTTGCCTTATGCTGGATTTGAGTGGGTTGAGGACATAAAAAACTTTGATGTGATGACAGTGTCTGATGATGCTGAAGAAGGATTCATTTTAGAAGTTGACTTAGAATATCCTGAACATTTGCATGATATACATAAGGATATCCCATTTTGTCCAGAACATCTAAATACAAAAGTTCTTTCGGTGTCGCATGTAAAAGACGACAACAGATGTATGAATGATTTTGCTTCTGGTAGTACCAAACTTATGGCTTCTCTATATGATAAAACAAAGTATGTTTTACATTATCGAAATCTCAAGCAAGCTATTGCAAATGGACTAGTTCTAAAAAAAATACATAGAGTATTGAAATTCAAACAATCTCTTTGGCTCAAACCATACATTGACTTGAATACTGAATTGAGAAGGCAGGCGAAGAATGAATTTGAAAAAAATTTATTCAAATTGATGAATAATGCAGTTTTTGGAAAAACTATTGAAGACGTGATGAAACACTCAAAAGTTTGTCTGGTAACGAAATGGGATGGAAGATATGGAGCTGAAGCAAGAATTTCAAATCCTGCATTCAAAAGTCTAATTATTTTTGATGAAAACCTAGCAGCTATTGAACTTAATAAAACACATGTTTTCTACAACAAGCCAATATATATCGGTATGTGTGTTTTAGATATATCTAAAATACAAATTTATAATTTTCATTATAACTACATGCGTAGTGTTTATGGTGAAAACTGTACTGTCATTTATACGGATACCGATTCTCTGGTATATGAAATCCGTAATAAGGATCCATATGAAGTTATAAAGCGAGACTGCTATAATTACTTCGATACATCTGATTATCCAACTAATAATCAGTATGACATCCCACAGGTCAATAAGAAAGTTATTGGACTTATGAAGGATGAAAATAATGGGGAAATAATGACAGACTTTGTTGCTCTGAGATCGAAAATGTATGCATCAAAAGTGTACAAAGTCAGTCAAATCAATGATGATCAAAAGGGAAGTACACATGAGAAAGATTGTAATTTGTCAAACTTTGCTATAACTAAAAAAGTGAAAGGAGTGAAGAAATGTGTAGTACAAAATGATATAACTT
The DNA here is from genome assembly GCA_951848785.1 of Callosobruchus maculatus. NCBI lineage: Eukaryota > Metazoa > Arthropoda > Insecta > Coleoptera > Chrysomelidae > Callosobruchus > Callosobruchus maculatus. The sequence goes on from CATOUR010000007.1 coordinate 762,101, forward strand.
TTGATGATTATGTCGAATGCTTGGAAAAATGGAAGGAGAAGTATGTTAAGCAAAATCTTATACAATCCAAAAGACATGAAATACATTCTGCAACTCAAGAAAAGGTTGCGCTATCGCCTTATGACGATAAGAGGATTTTGATACCAGGATCCGTTGAAACACTGCCATGGGGTCATTATTCACGCAAAATGAGCTGATCATTCCTATTGAAGTTATCCTAAGTATATGTCTATCACTATTTCACGAATGCTATGTTCAAGCAATAGAGTGACGTTTATTATATGGCTGCTATTATGTATTAATATTTGGAAACTTACAATAAAGTTGAAAAAATGATATTATTTGTTTTATTAATTGTTTCCTTGACATATGGTTTATGTATTATATTATGTATACAGTGACGTGATATATAGGATCTAGATTTTCTGGAGCCGGAATTAGTATTAACAGTTAGTCACATAAAGCACACACATTCAATTGAACCTATAGGTAGTCGAAGTGTATGTGCTAACTACTGAAAATAATATCTCACGAGTTATAGTGGTTTGCCTGGTTATCGTCTCTGTCACACAGTCTAAGGGGTTTGGGCTTAAATCCTGATCACGGAATAATTAATATTTCATAAATACTCTAATAAATGCATCAGTTATCTAAAGTAATGAATGGTAAGTAAATACAGTAACACTGAAAAAATGGTATGAAAATTTACCAGGTCGGACCTTGGATTTTACCAAAAAATTTCCCCAGATCTGGGGAAAAATCACTGAAATTACAAGAGTAAAATTGACGTGGCAACACCGCATTTTCCCCAGATCTGGGGAAATTTTGAGGTAAAAAAAAGTGACAATGAGCCAGAAGTGACATAGTATACCTACTGACATAGTGTTGACCTAGGGAATTTCCCACATAAAAATTGGGAATTTTTGGCGAACTTGGTTGGCAACACCGCGCTAATGATACCCAGGTGGTGTTAAGCGTGATTCACTGCTCCTGCCAGGGAGGCTAGGTATGGCACTGTGCCCTGCACATAAGGCCACTCTCGTCCATTCTGAAATATTTACCTTCGAGTCCGCCAAATTGGGTAAACACAACGGCAAAATTTCCTACGTGTACTTGCTAAACTTTCGCCTTATTAATTTCACGGTAGCCCACCGCGCCGGTGCCAACTCCTGAAACCTCACTTTAACTCCACTGTTTATGTTTCCAGCTACTCATTAACGGTCATCTGTTAGAATACGTGACTCGAATTTTAAGCGTTCGACTTTAAATGCCATCAATTTCGTATTACTGACCCAGAATTCAGTACGTGTGCGTCCAATTTGTATCAGAAAGGGATTCAAGGATTGCTAGGGATCTTATCGTAGAGTCTAGTTCATAGTCGGAAAAGGTTGGTGTCGTTGGGAAAAATTGGGACTTGAAGGATAGATATAAGAATAGGATGAATTTTCCAGTTTCATGAGGACTACCTTTGATTGAACCGCTTAATGAAATTCTTACTTTGCGTAAAACATGAAGTTTTATCTCCAACGCACTTAACAACACAAACTGCGGTTTCAACATTAGACACGAGAGATTAAATCAACACAAAATCAATCATCTCCTCTACATGGATGATGTAAAACTATATGCCGCCAATGAAGTACAATTGAGAGAGTTAATCAGAATAACAGAAGTTTGCTCGTCAGATGTCAGAATGGAATTCGGAATGAGTAAATGCAAGGTCCTCCACATCAACAAAGGCCAATGGAAGGACCACTCCGAACAGGAAACAGTAACTGGCCAAACACTAAACAACATGAACAAGGACGAAACATACAAGTACCTGGGCTTCAATCAGAACGTTAAAATAGACCACACAAAAGTCAAGGAACAACTAATCCAAGAGTTCAGAGCTCGCCTTATTAAGCTACTAAAAACCAAATTGAATTCTGGAAACCTTACAAAAGCCATTAACACATCTGCGATACCAGTTCTCACATACTCCTTCGGCATCATCAAGTGGTCATACATTGATATAGAAAACATCCACATCCTCATACGGATAGAACTCACGAAACACCGAATCTCACATCCAAACGCATGCAAAGAAAGGCTCATCTTAGACAGGAAGCAAGGAGGCCGAGGGATTATAGATATACAGTCGCTTCGCACAAGGCAGATAAAGACACTCAGACATTTCTTCCAAAACAAACAAACAAATTTACATCGAGCAATAGCAAAAGCAGACAAAAACTATACACCACTCAACTTATCATCTCCAGACCACGCCGCAACAAGAGAAAATAAACACCTGGTCGCAGAAACCACTCCATGGCAAGCATAGATACCGTATTACGCAAGACCACATAAACGAAAAACAGTCATACACCTGGCTGCAGGATGGCCAGCTCTTTCCAGAAAGTGAAGGATTTATGCTTGCTATCCAGGACCAAGTTATTGCGACAAGAAACTACAAGAATTACATAATTAAAGATCCATCCATAACAAGATAACTGCAGAAAATGTCACCAACAAAAAGAAACGATAGATCACATAACAAGCGGATGCAAAGTTCTTGCCGGTACCGAATACACAGCCAGACATAACTCTGCGGCCAAGGTCATACACCAAGCACTAGCCACAGCAAACAAACTAATAGAAAACACAGATCCGTACTACAATTACACTCCGACATCAGTACTCGAAAGCGATCGGTACAAACTATACTGGTACGTTGAAATACATACAGACAAGACTATCCCAGCCAATAGACCAGATATAGTTTTCCAGTCAAAGGCCGACAAAATTACCTATTTGATAGATATTGCCATTCCCAACGATGTGAACATCCAAAACACCTACGCTGGGAAGATATCCAAATACACGGACCTCGCCATGGAAATGAAACGACTTTGGAAACAAAACAAAGTCACAATTGTCCCCTTCATCATGTCTGTCACGGGCCTTACACCAAACACGTTTACACAGCACCTTCAACAGCTGGGCCTGGACGAAAAATTACACAAAGTATTCCAAAAGTCTGTAATCCTGAAGACCTGTAATATTGTGCGATCCTTCCTAAATTCCGATCAATAATAGTCAGGGTGTTGACTTGGCACAACCCGTCAACACTTGGTGCTACCGCAATTATACAAGTGGAACTTAGAAAGTGAGATATAATAATATGCCGGAGATACTTATACCTACCTTGGAGTGGCGCAGATCATGTCCAAGAGCAGAATTGGTCAAAGAGTGTCTTCGCCGCAAGTTTTTGCACCGACTCCGGCAGATCTGGTCATCGGAACTGTCCGGAAAAGTCCTTGCCACAAAAATGCTTGCGGTCCCATTGTTATTATAGATCCTTGGTGCTATACAGTGGAAAGTGAACGAGCTGAAGGAAATCGACACGAAGACCCGCAAAAGGATGAATATGGACAGAAGTATGCATCCTAGGTGCTCTGTCCCGCGAATATACCTCCCGCGACACCTGGGAGGGTGTGGACTATTGAGTTTGGAGCGTCTGCACAACAGGATAGTATTGGCCACTGCCTGCTATGTACCGAACCCTCACCGATCCCCTGATCCGCTTTGTGCGAGAGCACGAGAATGCGGGTAAAGAGCCTTTCTTTTTAGCGCAGCCAAACGAGCAGCCAAGGAGCTCAGCCTGACACTCGACTTCAAGCGGAGGTGTCAGCAGTCCATTACGGAACTTGCTCCCGCACAATCAAAATCCCACATTAAAACTGCCGAATTTGACTTCCTTTTAAGACTTCATAAAGATAAGCCAATGCTTGGAATCTTCTACAAACATCTAGCAGAGCATGGCTTATCTGAGTAGTTGACCTTCTCTTTCCTAAGATCTAGTGGGTTGAAGTCGGGGACTGAGGGCTTTATAATGGCTTGCTAAGACGAAGTCTTTAACACCTTGGTATATCGTAGTAGGGTTATGGGTGTAGATGTACCCGACACCCGTTGTAGAGCTTGCCGACAGGCGCCAGAGCCGCTTATGCATCTCTTGTCGGCGTGTAAGACGTACGCTGGGACGGCTTACGTCCATCGGCACAACGCTGCTCTACGAGTGCTCTATTATCATTTAAGGCAATCATACGGCATCGATGAGACACCTGTGCTGCCATACGCTCCAGGGAATATAGATTCCGTTGCGGAAAACGAGAGATTCCGGATTTACTAGAATTAACTGCTTCCCCATGCTTGAACTTATACAGGCAAACAAGCCCGACATGGTCCTCCTCGACCACCACCACAAGACAATGTTCAGTATAGAGTTTTCGGCACCTGCCGAGGAAAACATCGTAACTAAGAAAAAGAAGAAGCGAATCATATATCAGGAGTTGCTCAGACAACTTCGGAAGCTTAGGCCAGAGTACTCTGAAGGTCAACTGGTTATGGTCATTGAATCCCTAGGTGGAATGAGGGATACGCTACTCCCTGCACTGCACAGAATGCCGGTGTGCCGTGCGGTGGTGGTGGTGCATATTTTAGCCGCCAGAATGCAGAAGGCAGTCATCCTTGGGTCCCTTCGTCTACTTAGGACGCACGATTCGCGGACCCAGTGATTGATCACCTTACGGTGTGAGGAGTAGTCATTGGGTAATGGAACAGCAGCTGGGTGTCAGAGCCCGGGCTGCGCCTTTTTGTGGTTTTAAAAAATAATAACCGATGAGCTGGGATAAAACATGTTTTCTTTCACGTTTTTAATAGTTTCCAAAACACTGATGTTCCCTTACAAGACTACAATCAACATAATCGGAATTTCTTATAAGATTCGGTTGTATAAAGACCACAAGCAATCAGTTCAAGAATCTGTAATAGAATATTAGATGTGAGATAAAACATGTTTTCTTTCACGTTTTTTATAGTTTCTCAAACATCGATGTTCCCACATTTGGTTCACAGAAAAATCGGAAAAATGAAGGGTACCGGCTGGATTCGAACCAGCGTCTCCGGCATTCTGACGCGTTACCAACTGCACTACGGTCGCCCGTATTGCAGCCGATATACCGTGTCGACGACTTGGTATCGAATCCGTCGACCCCCACCACTCCCCCGTATTTCTCTGCGAACCATGCATTTATATATAGTATATCGGCTGCAATACGGGCGACCGTAGTATAGTTGGTAACGCGTCGGCCTAGAATGCCGGAGACGCTGGTTCGAATCCAGCCGGTGCCCTTCATTTTTTCGATTTTTCTGTGAACCAAATGTCTGAATTTATCTTCCTCTTGCGGAATAAGCAAGCACCTTCATTCCACGAAATCCTGGCCGACTGAGTAGTCGTTGTTCAGTGAGAAAGAGAGCTGTCGTGCAAATAGCGGTGAGAGATTCACACTCACCCAACAGCCGACTAGATATCTCTGGATGACTGAAATGCATGGTTCGCAGAGAAATACGGGGGAGTGGTGGAGGTCGACGGATTCGATACCAAGTCGTCGACGCGGTATATCGGCTGCAGTACGGGCGACCGTAGTGTAGTTGGTAATGCGTCGGCCTAGAATGCCGGAGACGCTGATTAGAATCCAGCCGGTACCCTTCATTTTTCCGATTTTTCTGTGAACCAAATATCTGAATTTATATCCCTCTTGCGGAGTAAGCAAGCACCTTCATTCCATTGATGTTCCCCTCAGAGTTGTTACTCTAAGATGTTCCATTAAGGCGCGTTCTCACGAGTCAACTTCAGTTGACCGACTTTAGTTGGTCAACAAAAGTTGATTCACTGCTCCTTCATGAATACTGTTGTGAGAACTTTCCTGTCAATAGAGTTGAGCAACTTTTTCGTTGATCAACAAAAGTTTGACCCAGTTCTACACCGTTTACAAACGTTGAACGCCAGTTCACACGTTTCAAAACAAGTTTCAACTCGAAAGCGATCGGTGATGATTTGCCATCAGCAAAAGTTTGATAAGTCAAACTTTTGTTGATCAACAAAAAAGTTGATCAACTCTATTGAAACGAAGGTTCTCACAACAGTTTCCGTTCAACTTTTGTTGATCAACTAAAGTCGCTGAACTAAAGTTGACTCGTGAGAACGCGCCTTTACAGGACTAAAATCAACATAATCGGAATTTGTTAGAATATTCGGTTGTATGTTATATTTGTAAGAGGGTCTGGTCCTCCGGTGTTTGGCCAGGTGAATGGTGCACATCCATTTTTGTTCCACTTCATAAAAAAGGATCTCCAACAAATCCAGACAATTATCGTCTACTTTCGTTAATCTCTTATCCAAGCAAGGTTCTACTACATATTTTACAGTCTCGTTTGGAGGGTTTTATTGGCTGGCAAATGTCTTAGGCGCAGGCAGGTTTTGTAAAAGGACGCGGTACGCGTGAACAGATCTTAAACTTAGGACAGATTATTGAAAAAGCCAGAGAGCATTATTTTCCCGTTTTTATCCCTTTTGTGGACTATTCTAAGGCGTTTGGTAACGTAAAGTGGCCTAAACTGTGGAAAATCCTTATCTCTATGGGAGTCCCTTACCACTTAGTATTTCTCACACAGCAACTCTATGAGTCTAGTTCAGCTCGTGTAAGAATTAATGGTAACCTGTCTGGTCATACAGCAACCAAAAAAGGAGTTCGTCAGGGATCCTTATTATCTCCGAACTTATTTAACATTTACTCTGAATTTGTGATGAGACAGGTATTGGACAACTGGAATGGCGGTATAACTATTGGCGGAAGCAAAATATCTAACTTAAGATTTGCTGACGATACAACCCTTACTGCTGCTTCTCAGGAACAACTAGTAGCTCTATTGAACGTTTTAGAACAACACAGTGCAGCATATGGTCTTGGTATTAACTACAACAAGACCAAGGTTATGATCGTAGATAGAGAGCATGACAATCATCGAGAAATAAAGTCAATAGGCCGTTGTGAGGTAGTTCAAAGTTTTATGTACCTCGGTTCTTTGATCGATAATTCAGGTAGTTGTGAGAATAAGATTCGACGGCGCATTCAACAGGCGCCGGTGGCCATGACAAAGCTTATTAAAATAGAGCGTGACCATAACATCACTAAAGCTACCAAAATGACACTGGTTCAGTCTCTTGTGTTCTCCATATTTTTGTATGCCTCGGGAACTTGGACTGTTAAAAAGGCAGATCGAGCTCGCATAGATGCTTTTGAAATGTCGACGTGGAGGAGAATGCTGAGAATTCCTTATACCGCCCATCGAACTAATGTTTCCATACTGGATGAGCTCGGTAATCCAAAGAGACTATCCTCCATTGTGTCGATGAGGATGCTTACATTCTTCGGACACATTCACAGAAGCGATAATATGGAGAAACTTGTAGTTCAGGGTCACGCCCCGAGTGCGCGGCGCCGTGGCCGTTCCCCTACACGCTGGGTAGATTCGACGAAACAGTTGCTAGATATGAGTATCAAGAGCGCCTCTGAACTGACAGTAAATGGCGAACGATGGCGAGCGAAAGTTCTCAAAACTATTGATAATATTCGTGTCGGCAATACTTTAGCTCCGACTTAATGCATTTTACGAGTTCACAACATGTCTGTTAAGACATTGTGACTATGATGATGATGAAGACCACAAAGAACCAGTTCAAGAATCTGTAATAGAATATTAGACGTTCGTTCGGAAACGTTAAATCCAGCTTTTATTATAGAAGATCCTTATTTGTGCATTGCAAATGTTCCGGAGATGCCTCCATATAAAATCTTTTAATTTGTCCGCAATAAAAAACCAGGTCCATCAGACGGCAATTTTACATGAATCTCCCTAATAAAATCCTCTGCCTACTACTATAATTTGTAATAAAGTTTTAGGATTGCTTCCAAGAAGGCGCGTCGCAATAAAATTATCCAGCTTCAAATTATTAATGAGGACGCTAAATATAAAACGTCAGACAAAGCATAAATTTGTTTAATTAGATCTTTTGGTGGGGCGGAACTTGAGACGCGGAAGGCAATTTTATACTGAATTAAAAATTTTCCGCGCCTGAAGGGAATGCAATTTGCAGGAGTTTTTGGAAAATATTAATCTTGTTAAATGAAAGTTGCTGCTTCAATCCTTTCACGTTTCTGTTAAAACTATATCTTGCATAGAGAAATTCAGCTTGATTTTTGAGAGAATTAGATTTCGCCAGGGATTCGGTTCACTTTATGGAAAAAATCCTCGAAAAAATCACGTCAATCACTGGTTAGGAAAAAAATCGAAAATCTTTATTTGACCTTCTACTGAGAGGAAACCTCGTGTTTTGGGTAATTTGAGGTTGAAAAATTACAAACACCGTCGCAGTTTTGAGTTTCGCTGTCATTTTGATGAACATAAAAAATTTCAGATCTTCCAGATTTTCAGGTTTGCCTAAAAAGTCGAAAATCTTTATTTAGCTTTCTATTAGGATGAAATTTCGTGTTTTGGATAATCTGAGGGTACTGCTTACACATGCGGTCGTAGTTCTGAGTTTCACTCTTATTTAACGAAAATAAGAAATTTCAGATCTTTAAGATTTTCAGGTTTGCCAAAAAAATCAGAAATATTTGTTTAGCCTTCTGTTGAGATGAAATCTTATGTTTTGGGTAATTTGAGGGTGCTGACTAAAAATCCGGTTGCAGTTTTGACAAAAATTAAAAATTTCAGACCTCTCAGATCTGAAGGTTTGCTTAAAAAATCGAAAATCTTTATTTGGCTTTCTATTAAGATAAAACCTTGCGTTATGGATGACTTAATGGTGCTGATTACAAATCCGGTCTCAACTTTGAGTTTCGGTTTCGTTTGACGAAAGTCAAAAAATCAGATCTTTCGCATTTTAGGTTTGCCTAAAAAATCGAAAATATTATTCTGGGTTTCTATTGAGATGAGACTTTGTCTTCTGGTTAATGGATAACTTGGAGGTACTGATTATAAATCCGGTCGCAGTTTTGGGTTTTACTTTCGGTTGCCGAAAATAAAAAATTTCGTATACCTATTACTAGATTAACTCAAGAACGACAAATTTACCCTTTTCCGATATTTTACGTTAGGAATACAATATTGGCATACGGTTTTCGCTAGCATATTTAGGTGTGATTTCACTAGATTCTTATAAAAATCCAATTATTGCGTTTGGTTTTTCAGAGTTTTTCAGTTTTCGGTTATTATATCAAAGGACGCGCTCTAGCCGTGTTATTAAGAATTAGACGTACCATCATAGGTAAGGTAGGTTTGATGGAACAATTAAACCAAATATATTGAAATCTGCATAGTCTGTTAGGAGCTATGTCTGCTTATTGTAAGAAAAATTGATCAATCCCCCACTACTTACCCTCTCAATAGTTACGTCAAAAGCATATATTTGTTGCCTTATTGCTACGTGGGTTTCAGTGAAATATCACATAACTTTAAATATTTATGATAGCGTCGACACACCATGGTAACCATTTTGGAAATCTGAAAAAATAAATTCGCTGTCTTCTTATAGCTACTTTAGTAATTAGCAACCCTCGTATATCGACTCTCATATGCAGCAGCATAAAGAACAGCACTCTTCTGGTTGGCCAAGCGAACGCGTCGTGGCGTTCCACCAAGAAGTCTGCTACTGTTTAGTAACGATTTTTTTTGGTTTGCCGTTACCTTCGGGTACCAGATGGCACACAGCGGATCTTTTCTGTCGCCTGCTCTCACATGCTTCACACGACTGGTAGACATGAAAATTCTGATGCTCAAGCTGTTTGCGTACTGGTGGATTAACGGAGATATAGCGCAACCCTCGTATATCGACTCTCATATGCAGCAGCATATAGAACCGCGCTCTTCTGGTTGGCCAAGCAAACGCGTCGTGGCGTTCCACCAAGAAGTCTGCTGCTGTTTAGCAGCGATTTTCTTTGATTTGCCGTTACCTTCGGGTACCAGATGGCGCACAGGCAGATCTTTTCTGTCGCCTGCTCTCACTTTAGTAATTATGTTTACTACTGCAAGTCTCTGTGGCTGATAGTTTCCTAGGTACAGGACTTTGCATTCTTATCTAACCATCCGGTACAAAGTTGAAATGAAATCTGTTGTTTCAAAGTGGATCAAAATCGAACGCAAACCTGTCTGTTACAAATATACAAACATACATACAAACATACATATGAGCTAATAAAAGCGCGCTAGTAATATATCTGAGATGAGAAACTACTTTTAACTACGAACAACACGAATAGTGATAGATAATTTCCTTTTGTTCTCAAATGACGTCGTAAAACTTCAGAGAGTACAGAACTCATGTCTTCGCTTTTCTTATGGAATTAGAAGGTTTGACCACATAAGCCATATTTATAAACAAAAATACAAACTTAGATTTCATAAACTGAGAAGAATGCACTTCTTATCATTAGTCCATAAAGTACTCATAAACGAGAAGCCTGACTACCTCTTGAATAAACTGACGAGGTATGAAAATATAAATTCATCACCTACTAGGAACAGACGACTGCTTGTCATACCTCGTCATAAGGCATCTGCATATAAGAGAAGCTTCTCATGATTTTTCCTTAATAAATTTCAAACTTTAACTTTAACTTCTGTTAAAGGACAAGCTACTATCAGAAATGATGTGATGTTCCATTGATGCCGACTATGTCCACCCTCCCTCTGGTTCACTCTTTAATACTTTTCTCAATACTTCACCAGTACTTTGTATTGTATTTTTGCTACGTTTTGTTATTATTATTTTTTATTTTGGTACTATTTTAAGTGTAAGTGGTTCTACATAATGCCATAGTTAAAAATTACTCATGAAATTTACCTTATGATCATTTTGGTAATGTCATTTTAGAAATGTCAAATATTTTATCATATATGTATGTGTGGGCGGATGCAAATTGCAGTCGCGGTTAGGGTATAATATTATAAATCTCAAATGTGACCATAAAAGATGTCGAAAATTGCAGCGAGGATCCCTTATCGGCGTAGCCGCAAGGGGTGGATTACGGTTAGTCTACCTGCTTGGAGGTATTCTAAAAATTAATTTGGCTTTGTATAGCAAAATATTATATAAAAATGATATTACGTGACAGGTCAAATTATTTTTTATCTCAAGCAGCAATTCGGTGGCATGTACTTACCTAATTCTGTTAGTGATCTTGAAAACTAAATGACATCATAATGACTTTTTTAAATTACAAACCCAAAATTTTATTCGCACTTATTCTTATAGAGATTTTGCAATTCTCTACTTAACTAACTAGAATTTAACTAGAAAAGTTAATTTCTTGTTACTAAATAGTCTGCATATAAAGACACCCCCTTGCATCAGCAGAATGAATTCTGCCAAGTCGAAAGAATAAGCGTCACCTACTTCGTTAGGATTCAGAAATTGTAAGCCAAATGTATATTTTAACCATTTACCAATATCGGTCAAATTTTTGTATTCACTCGCTAAACCTAGACTTTGAATTTTACGCCACCACGCTTGACCTAAGTGAAATCGACATCCAACAATCTGAACTTCAGGTCAAACATTTTTTACTGCAGTGTGTATTGCTTTTTCAAAATCTATTACTACAGTTGTTGGTTCTAAATTTAAACTGTTTTTACAACAAATAAGTAACTACAATCTATCCCTAACAGTGGGTCGTCCGCTGCAATTTACATGTTTACCTGAAATGGAAAAATAACCAGCCGCTGCAATTTTCATATCCCGGATTAAGAATACTTGACCATCGCTGCAATTTGCAATCGCCGGTATGTGTACTGCGTTTTTGTTATGGTTGTTTACTACTAATATCAGGCTCGAAACCGTTATTAATGTTCATATGGTTTAATTATTTATCTGGTATTGCTGGAATAACATTGTAGTTAGAATAGATTTATGATAGCATATGGTAAATACACTTTTGGTTTCTCTGGGTTGAGTTGAAAAATACCCTAAGGGTAACACTCCACCTTTTCGATTTTGCCTATTTGTTTAAATGCGTATTGCAATATGCTTCTATGTTGATTTTACGACATTTGCTGCTTACTTACTTTGTTTTGTTTGTGGCCAGAATCGAATGAAGACCCGTTATTATAATTATTATAAATATAAAGTAACTATGCCATTTGAGCACACCTCGTATACATAACTTTATTATGGCTGCATCCCACGACCTTCTTCGCAATAAGTACTTTGCAATTATCTGCGTTATCAGGCTTCCACTGAAAATACTTTATCTCCCTCCAATTTCAATAAAATGTCGACAACGTTACAATTTTCTAAATGCCGCGAGCTCGAAGACCAGCGGTTTTTTCATAGCTCTCAGCCTACCGACGATCTTAGCTACCGTGGAGGCCATTATTCTTCGTGAAACTCATTGGCGTGGGTTCAGATGATCTTCTTAACTCTTTTAAATAGAAAACCTCCCAATCAGATTAGAAAACTATGTTGTGTTTTGATAGAATCAGGTTTTTGAGTTTTTAATATTGATGACATAATATACATATGAGAGTAGTATTGTGATCTAACAGAACAGAAAAAGAAACTTAATTAAGGCAATGATATAACCTCCACACAGGCGGGAGGGCCCATATTTAAGGGAGCTGTCACGGCTTTCGATGAGGCTAGCCTTATAACCACAAGTAGTTGAGCAAGTCTGTGTTAAGTCTCCGATAAATACTCATTCTTCTGTTCTTAAAGTAAAGCTTTGTTAAATCCTTTAGGCTTTAAGACATCATAACTTGAGGCCATGAAATAACTATTCTATCTTAAGATTGCTTCCCTGTATATATTTTGGTAGACAAAATGACGTATGAAGATGAGTTGGTTTTATGTAAATTTTATCAGTGCTCTATCATGGAAACGGAAAGCTTTTTTATCTAGACATTTACAACATGGAGTACTGTAGGTATATATACCATCTATTACTTTTTTTGTGATCACAAATTCAGGATTTTCTCGATTACTACAATGAAAAAAATAAAACGAATCACAGTTTATTGATTAAACTTTATAAGATAGCCCTATAAAATAGAGCTCTCCAAATATATTACAATTCTGATGAAAATCGGTTAAAATATAAAGTCGCATATATATTAGTTTCAAAAGGCAAGAGTTTACTTGCAATATATGTTCAGTCGATATGCACGCTAGGAAATGTACTATTATCAAATACAATTACGTATATACAATAATGGCGGTAATCAGTAACTCAAAAAATATGGCGCAATAGATGCCCACTTCCAGAATATTCTTAAAACCACCATAAAAAAAAGTCCTTCATATGGATAATCTGGTCTTGATACTAGCCTAATTGTTTTAAAATAGCTAATATATTTCTTATTCCGTAATATATCGTAAGTAGGTTAACCTGTTGTGTCACATTACAATTGACAAACTAAAAACTAATCATTTTTTGGTTTCGTGCATCAATAATTATGTGCTGCTGTGCTTGGAGTTGAGCTTTTGAAATTGTTTGAAATGACGTTGGTATTTCTTATCACCAAATATTTTTTTAATTTGCCTTTGAAATGCCCATTTTTATTTATTTTGCACCACTTATTAAGTTTGGATCGCTTGTTAAGTTTTAATTGTATCCAAGCCTATCTAACAAAAACATGTCTATCCTATCATAAGCATCCTTAAAGCCAATAAGTTTGAAGGAAGATCTTAGTTATGCCTATTTGACTTGGAAAATATATAGTTTTAGGGTGGCTTTACTGAGTATTTTCCTTCAACTGTTTAAAACCATTAGGCTTTCTTGAAGGCTTTTTTAATGTCGGTAAGTCTTAAGACGGTCATAAGAACAAAATAGCTTCAACAAAATTTATATGAAACCACCATGAGCTTCTTTAAAACTTTACAGTTTAAATTGACTGTTGGCCGTATGAAATCGGTTTTATGGATACTACTTATAACCTATTGATAGCATAATTTGATCCTGAGTGCATTTGGCCATAGTTAATGCAGTTATAAAATACAATTCTAATCAAATGTCACCTTAAAACCTATTTAAAACCTCCATGAAGCAAATAGGCTACTGAAACGTCTCTTGGGATGTCTTCTATTCTGGCCTAGATTCAGATAGGAGTTCCTGGTGTCATTCAAGACAGGACAGTCGAAGATAACATGCTTAGCTGTTTCTCTACATCACGTACCTCCTACATAATGGGTTTGCCAAATTAAATACCACTTGGACTAGTCGGTGTCTGTATCCAAGCCTAATTTTCTTCAACAAAAATATTTTACGTTTAATGTCGGGTTTTGTCAGCGAATAATATAGAAAAAGGTAGCGCTTTAGATGATGAACAAAATGGTAGATAAAACTCTATATTGAAAAATGTGTGACAAGGTCACACAACACAAGTCTTTTTGCATGTGTGTCAGAGTAAAATTATTAGAGAGATAAAAAATGAGGTATTCATCATCATCATCAAAAGCTTATCACTATATGACTGAAATCATTCATCCATTTTCTTGTTTCTATCAGCGCCAGCGATCTGTAGTGGGCTTTCACAATAACTTTTTATCTATGCAGATGTTTCGCGAAACTTGGTAATGCTTTTTTATTTTAAGCTAGAGGCTTATATTTTGCGGAGCATCGTAATCTACTCCATAGCTTCGTTATAACTTTACAAACATCTCTTTGGGGAAATTTTGTATACATGTAGGAATTCCAGTCATCTTCGGAAACATCTTTACATAAGAAATTGTACTAAAAGGGTAACAATTTTTTAGAATGTTTAACACTATTTCCTTTACTTTATCACTAAATATAAAACTCATCTATGTGTATGAATCCATAATAAGGATATATAACATGAAGCCAAAAAATGTAACTCAATCAGAGAGAATAACCAGATTCACCACTAGAAATGACTTGCGTAGTGAGAATTTCAAAAAAACGTTAACACAGAGAACCATATTATACTTTGGCCCAAAATTTTATAATTAAATACCATGCGAATTAAAGCAGATACTTACATTAAAAAGATTCAAAATTTCAGTAAAAAAATTCATGACAGAAAATCAAACAATATTTCTTAGGATATTGGACAGGTCCGAAGCATGAAATTCTTAAAAATGATGATATGTAAATAATTGTAAATAATTTTAGATAGCTAGTTCCATTTTAGTGCAACCTGATTTCCATGGTATACAGTGACATCCGTCCTATCATTATTTTAAATTATATCCATGTTTTCAATCATCCACATACATTGTCAAATTTGTTCTTTTTTTTTCTATTTTAATACACATACAATACTCATAAGCTTCAAAATACAACTGTAAAAACCCCTAGACTCGTTATGAGGCAAAACAGGCTTTATTGCCTAGGTAGTAATGCCCAACCTCTAGGGTCTCTGTAGCAGCTTTTATCTACTAAGTACATAGGACCATCTCTAAAATGAATCTAGAGCCCATTGTTGTAAATATTTAATCATATTTCTGATTGTTCCATTATCTAGCATATGATGTGACTATACATACAAATATTAATATAATAACTACCATGTCTACTACAGTATTATCGCTGCTGTTCAACTGAAAATGAAGCTTCACTGATTTGTGTAATTATAATTCATGTAGTTATATTTGTTAAATAAATGGCGCGATTTTTCAATCTTTTCAGATCAGTACGGAAAGTGCAACGCCGCCACAAGAAGGTTAAATTTAAACAAGTACTGCAAAAGAGACTTCGGTGAGTACCTCAACCTTATTGAACTATTACTCAGCTCCTGGATAGTACCTATAGTTGTCATATTTTAAAACTTTTTTATATGAAGGACCAACCCACAGAGTTAACATCTATAGAGGAGTGTAAACAACAAAATGCACAGTTCGCTGACCAGCCAACATGTAACGGAAATTTTGACAGCTTGAGGGCATTACCGGTGGCGTGCGACTTTATATTAAAAGTGGATGTTCATTAATAGATTCGATTATTACTGTGATGTTACAAACTGATACCAATAAGTTGTATTAGTATTTAGCTATACTTAGAGAGTTACTCTTATTATAATTTCATTCTAACAGTTGATAATTTATTATTACCATGAAGTGTTTTTCACAACATGTCTAACAGTGTTCTGAAAGGTAGCCTGTTGAAATGGCTGCATCGTGTTTTTATTTCAGCAATAAAATATAATAATTGCATTAGGTAATATCCAGTTCTATAAAATTCTCATAGATAGATTTTCTGTAAGTAAATGTGGCATACATTTTTGCATTTCACGTCCTCAAATAGTTTAAAAAATGGAATTTGGAAAATTCATGTTGATTGACATGAATATAATGCGTGCACAAAACATACATTAAACAACCATTATTATTCCTCAAACTGGAGTGAAGTTACTTTTGTTCCCAGTTATCCCCATATATTACGCTACTGAAAACTAAAACAAAACCTATACTCACCTATGATAAGAAGTGTTCACCGATTCGTCGCTATTACAGCAAACTATGCACTTTTTATGTTGTCTCATCATGTAATCATGACAATATTGTTCATAAATAATTTAATTCACACCACAAATAGCCACAAAATCAGTCAAATATACACTAAAATCACAAAAATCTTGACACACGCAATAACCACAACTACAATGACAGCCACATGACAGCTTAAGGGCACGCCGATTGTAGGTTGCCAGATTTAATACATATTAGAAGTTATTGCGACATTCCGCTATGAAATTTACTATTTTCGAGATTTCATTAAATCAATACAAATTATCTTCACGTAAATCAGTTACATTGCAAGTATATTGGAATGTATAGTTAAATACCCAGTTAAATACTTTGTGTTCAAACTGCGGAAACAACCAGATTTTGAAGAAACTGGAAGCGGACGAAGAAGAGTGGCAATAGCGCTATAGATGTTGGCTGGTTAATATTTAAATTAGGCTCCCTCTAGAGATGTTAACTCTGTGGACCAACCTAATAGTTATTTCTAGGCGTCAGTTGTCTCTCTCTAGTAAGACATGCGGTTCATTTACACCCGTATGCACCGTAAGTCAATTGCGCGATTAGTTACTTAAACCTGGATTAGATCACTTGTTTACTATGCACCGTAAACTGACAATTCTGACTCTGTCACTGTCAAAACAATCTTGCGAACACAACCTTGCCGTATCTCCAATCTGGATTGGTTAATCTTTTGACGGTGCATGGCAAGATGCCAAAGATTAGCAAAACGCGATTAGGTAACTAGGATTTGAATCGCCAAACGGTGCATACGGGTGTTAATGTATCCACGACATTCCTGCTGTGTTAACATTTCGTCCATTTTGTTTTGTTTAGCTAGGTATCCTCATCCCAATCTAACCCCCCATAAAATGAGTGTAATGGCTACAAAGCTCTAAAACGCTTAAGATCTTTTCTTCTTTCCATCCTCATTGCCTACGCCACTGTAGATACCACCAGCTATATGTTATTTATAATATTTTTGCGTTGCCTTTATTTTGATTACCAGATCTACCGAAGCAAGACTTAATGAATGTCGTCTGTGGTTGTCATGCCGTTGATTTCAGTAATCAACTTATTCGAGTGTGAAGCCGGATCGCTTCGAGTGGATTTATATTGAGAAGTTCTGCGGAGAATTTGTCCTTCTGGGAAATAATCTCTGGGCAAAATATGGCGGTAAATATATCGTCGGGATAGATAGATGGAAACTTTGATTAACGGAGAAACCGATCTTGGCTCTGATTACACTGTTAGTAGTACCATTGCCCATGGGGAACTATGGAGATGGCACCCAATGCTTTCGATTTGTAGTTGAATTTGCGAAATATTTATACTTTATACAGACTTATTTAAACCCAAATCTTGGGCTGTTAAAAATCCTGAGGGGCAGCTAATTACCAACTTGCATGAGGTTATTGAGGTATGGTGAAATTATTGCGAAAATCTGTACCATGGCTCTGATTACACTGTTAGTAGTACCGTTGCCCTTGGGGGACTATGGAGATGGCACCCAATGCTTTCGATTTGTAGTTGAATTTGCGAAATATTTATACTTTATACAGACTTATTTAAACCCAAATCTTGGGCTATTAAAAATCCTGAGGGACAGCTAATTACCAACTTGCATGAGGATATTGAGGTATGGCGAAATTATTGCGGAAATCTGTACCATGAGGATGGCCTCCAGGCCCTCTCATTGGATTTTGAACATGAACCGGATATTCTTTTGTCTGAAGTGGAACATGCCCTCAACAAGTTAAAAACTAAAAGAGCTACAGCCATTGATGCTATTTCTGCCGAAACATTAAAATGTTTGGGTGATGACGGCATCTCTCTTTTATATAATATTTGTAAGAGGGTCAGGTCCTCCGGTGTTTGGCCAGATGAATGGTGCACATCAATTTTTGTTCCACTTCATAAAAAGGGGTCTCCAACATATCCAGACAATTATCACCTACTTTCGTCAATCTCTCATGCAAGCAAGTTTCTACTATATATATTCTACAATCTCGTTTGGAGGGTTTTATTGACTGGCAAATTTCTTAGAGGCAGGAAGGTTTCGTAAAAGGACGCGATACGCGTGAAGAGACCTTAAACTGAAGACAGATTATTGAAAAAGCCAGAGAGCATTATTTTCCAGTTTTTATCTGCTTTGTGGACGATTTTAAGGCGTTTGATAACGTAAATTGGCCTAAACTCTGGGAAATCCTTATCTCTATGGGAGTCGCCTACCACTTAGTATTTCTCATACAGCAACTCTGTGAGTCTAGCTCGGCTCGTATAAGAATTGCTGGTAACCTGTCTGGTCAAACAGCAACCAGAAAAGAAGTTCGACAGGGATGTGTATTATCTCCGATGTTACTTAACATTTACTCTGAATTTGTGATGAGACAGGTATGGAACAACTGGAATGGCGGTATAACTATTCGCGGAAGCAAAATATCCAACTTAAGATTTGCTGACGATACAACCGTTATTGCAGCTTCTCAGGAAGAACTAGTAGCTTTATTAAACATCTTAGAACAATACAGTGCAGTATATGGTCTTGGTATTAACTAGAACAAGACCAAGGTTATAATCGTAGATAGAGAGCATCATAATCATCGAGAAATAGAGTCAATAGGCCGTTGTGAGGTAGTTCAAAGTTTTGTGTACCTCGGTTCTTTGTTCGACAATTCGGGTAGCTGTGAAAATGAGAATCGACGGCGCATTCAACAGGCACTTGTGGCCATGACAAATCTTATTAAAATATGGCGTGACCATAACATCACTAAGGCTACCAAGATGTCGCTGGTGCAGTCTCTTGTATTCTCCATATTTCTGTATGCCTCGGAAACTTGGACTGTTAAAAATACAGATCGATCTCGCATAGATGCTTTTGAGGTGTGTACGTGGAGGAGAATGCTAAGAGTTCTTTATACCGCTCATCGAACTAATGTTTCCATTCTGGATGAGCTCGGTAATCCAAAAGAGACTCTCCTCCAATGTGTCGACGAGAATGCTTCCATTCTTCGGACATATTCACAGAAGCGATAATATGGAGAAACTTGTAGTTCAGGGTCACGCCCCGAGTGGGCGTCGCCGTGGCCGTTCCCCTACATGCTATGTGGATACGTCGAAACAGTTGCTGGATATGAGTATCAAGAGCACCACTGAGCTGACAGTAAATCGCGAACGATGGCGAGCTATAGTTCTCAAAACTATTGATAATATTCGTGTCGGCAATACTCTAGCTCCGACTAAATGCATTTTACGAGTTCACAACATGTCTATTAAGACATTTTAACTATGATGGTGGTGATGGAGCAAAGTCCGTTCTTATTTCATGGAAATGGCACCCAGTGTTTTTGGTTTGCAGTTGAATTTGCAAAATATTTGTACAGTCTCCATTTTATGCAGTTCTGGTCTGATAAGTTTGTATGGAGTACAATCCGTCTTTATTTGCGTTACCGTTATTGTATCCACGGAACTACTTTGGTTTTCAATCGACAGCCACCGCAGTTCTAGTGATGTCTAAAATCACTGTAAGCGCGTGCTAGACTGCAGCAAGGAGAAGCACAACTAAAAAATTAAGAACAAGTTCCTCTCATGTCCTAGTTCGTTCAGAGCACTCTGGTCTGCAGCTAAGGCTATTAGTCAGAACTTTTCCCATTCATCAATACCACATCATCTGTTAAGCGGCCTACAGACGTTGATTTGCTGCGACGCAGGTATCGACTCCTACGTTTCATGATGCAAGTAGCAGCGTGTGTAGTACTGAATCACGTATTTTGTATCAGTATAGGTGCTTGCAGCGATGCAGAATCTGGAATCCCATTTTATTATTATTTTTTGTATAGTATTGCGTCGATGGAAGATGATAGGTATCTATTTTCTAGCGTCATTTTAGTTATTTGTTTGTGTGTGCGTAAATTGCATGATGGAAAGAGATCGACAATTTTGGGAAGGTTTCATAAATATTTATCATCTGCATACGTGTCTTTGGAATACAAAGGCTAAATAGTATTCAGATAAAAACATAAGAAACCAAGCATATGAAGAACTTGCAAAAAACGCAAGGAAAAATTTCCAAATACAAATAGTTTTAAAAATAACTCCATCCTAAGTACTATTCTTGTGTTACAGGAAACGTGCATAAAATATCAAGTCGATTCAGGCATCGCAACATGTTTCGATTTGAGTAGGAATTTATGCAACTGATGAAAGTTTCATGAAACTGAGTCGATTGAGGAATCGCAAGATGCATCAACGTCTGTAGGCCACTTTACACTCCTTACATGGGATTTTGTAAATAACATTCGATTTCAAGTCGAAAGGTATTTTTAGTTTTTGTTTTTTGAGAGAAATAAAACTTTTTCCTATTGTCTTTTCATTACTGCACGCAATTTTTATACTATCAGAGCTCAAAATTCGTTCTATCTTTTCTGATAAATGATTGATGTACGAGATTTTGATGTATCTGGCATTAGTACTATAGAGCTTCTTAGAATAATCGGTAATTAGGTTCTGATTGAGGATCTTAGTAACAAGTGATGAAGGAAAATTATATCTAATTTTATTTAAAACATTTGGATGAAATTCGAAATCTGATACGTGAAGAGCTCTGTTGTCTGAGGTTTCTAATAATGTTGAGTTTTTGTTTAAAACTATGGAAGCAGTGGAAACTAATAAATCTTCCAGAAAAGATTGGTTTCTGGTACCATTCTACTTTCAGGCGATTCTCTTGTACGTATGATTTTTGTATCAAGAAAAGAAATAGCGTTATTCTGCTCCACCTCTATAGTAAACTGTAATTTACCATGAAAAGAGCTAAAAATATTACGGATATCATTAATTTTATCGTTTGGGATAGCAGTAGCTCTATCATCCACGTATCGCTTAGAAAAACTATAAACTACACTAAATCATTCTAGATAAATTCCAGACCATTTTGTTGGACCATATAGCTAAATACCCTTTGTTTATCGTTCAATTTTCGAGTTCTAAAAACCGTTAGTGATCATTGCTCGTACAGCAGAAAATATCCAAGCTTTTTAGCAAAATTATCTGCCTGGAAACATTTGCATAATGAGGTTAAATTAAACTTACTGTTGTGTGCACCGGCAAGCACTATTTACGTTTGAATAAAGTTAAAAATTTAATAAAATATGACCGGATATTTTTGGCAATGGTAATACTGTGGATTATTTACGAACCGTTCAAACCATGTGCTCGCCACATTTTAACTGGAATTACTGGAATAATGGTTTTGTTGTGGCCATTTACAATATATCAAAAATATTAGATATACTATGAGCAAGTATCCGCTAGAGTGGATGGAGGGGAATTAAGGGGAAACTCTCGGGTGCAGGAGACTGATGACCTCCTCACCTTAAACCAACTCATTAAATAAACCTCTACAAGTAAGAATAATACCAGATGGGCCAAAGTCATACATATCCTCAAATATGGGACTAAGAGTAAACGTGAAGAACCTCGTCTTCTTTACAGCAAAGTGATTCAAAGCGTTGACTACTTTTAATATCAGTTAATAACACAGGAGGGACAGATTAATAATAATAATAATAATGATAGTCTTTATTGAAGCATATTATACAGATAAACAGATATACCTCAAATGGCGGAGTTCACTGCAACAGTGCTCTACCACTCAACCATTCTTACCTAATCTAGCCCTATTAACTACCAACTAAACATACAGGATTTCATAACGTCATATTTTCCATGGTATTTCTAAAAATTCAATAATTCAACTATAGGTAATAATACATAATACATACATACATACATAAATTATATAATGTAATAGTTATATGCATATTCAGTCAAGAAATGGCATTTTCAACTATCTATGTCCGAACATGACGTTTAAAGGTTTCGACTGAAAATCTCTTAAATTCTGAGGGCAGCATATTATAGAAATTGTATATACAATATGAAAATGGCCTTTCGAAAAAGGAAGTATTATGCTGGGGTAGACTTATCAACTCCTTTGCCCGTATGTTGACATTGTGTAAATCCGACCTGAATACTATTTTATTATAGAGATAAGAGGGTGTTTTTTCAAGGATTGTCTTATGGAAAAGCACAAGACAGTGATGTATGCGTCTCTGTGACATACGGAGCCAGCCTACTTCTTTGATTTTATGAGAAATTGGATGCCCTCTCCTTACACCACAGACTAACCTAGCACATGAGTTCTGTATACGTTGAATTCTGTTAGAATCAAAGCATGGGTGATATAAGACATCGCAATAATTGAAAGCAGATAGAACCAAGGAATCGCAGAGAATTTTTTTCCAGTGGATATTGGGTACCTTTTTCGGGAATATATTAATTTCAACTTGGGAAAGGATTGTCTTATTTTATTTGATACATGCCCATGAAATCTCAAATCTGCATCAACTTGAACTCCTAAATTTATCGCACTATCCACTAAAGGTACTGGTACTGCATCTATATTCAATCTAATAGAGTTTGCTTTATCATTTCTAATTTTTTTTCTACCAAATAAAATAGTTTTTGACTTTTGCGGATCCAGTTCGAGACAGTGATTTTTTGAAACTGTGTTTAAAGCTTGCAAATCTTCGTTTGTGTTGTCAACAGCTGACAACACATCTTCAACTTCGAAAGATGCATAAACCTGCGTATCATCCGCATACAAATGGGCAGTAAACGTTTTTAAACATGCTAATAACTCTGATGTATAGATTGTATATAGAAGAGGTCCCAATACGGATCCCTGAGGAACGCCATATGTTACACTTTTAGACGATGAAGTTACGCCATTAACACTGACCATGTAACTACGATCTGAGAGATAACTTTGGACGAGCTTAGATGATTCACTGCTGAAACCTAGATGGCTAAGTATGGAAAGGAAAAGATTGTGATCTATCTTGTCAAACGCTTTGCTTTGCTATAATCGAGTGATATTAAAAGAGAAAGTTAATTTTTATCTACAGCATGTACTGTATCATCAGTAACCTTGAGAAGTGCCGTTGAACAACTGTATCCGCGCCTAAAGCCTGACTGATTGTCTGGAATTAACTTATGACTACTTAAATAATGTCGGGTTTGCATATCCATTATTTTTTCTATAACCTTAGATAAAGTTGGCAAGATACTTATAGGCGGCAGATCTTTAAGTTCAGAAGGGCGATTATTTTTTGGTATAGGTCTAATAATAGATACCTTCCATGCTAAGGGAAATACAGAATGCTCAATGCAGCTATTCACTAAATGTGTTATAATCGACAATATTCTTGGATAACAATATAACAGTATATCTATCCCAATAGAATCATTAATTTAGACATTATCGATTTCAAAATATCAGCAACTTCTTGTTGTCATTGAAAAATTAAAAATACCTAGATTCACTTTACTTCAACAGCATCAGCAAGAAGATCATTTAGCAATCTACCACGTACTCAACCAGAGCCAAATTGTACATTTTCAATAGAAACGTGAAATCAGTGTCATTGTATGGTTGCGAAACATGGGAGTGCACAAAATCCAATGAGCAAAAACTCCAGGTTTTCACTAACGTAGATGTGTAGGGATGTTTTGATCAAGGACAATATCGAATGAAGATTTGTGGAAGATATTAAGTAGGGACAGAGATCAAACAGAGGAAGTGGAATTGCTTACATCACGTTCTGCGAAGATGCATAGAAGAACCGGTAGCTAGAACGGCGTTAAACTGGAACCCCCTAGGAAACAGACACATACGAAGTGACTTGGAGAAGAACAGTTACAGACGAGGCAAGAAGAATGGGCAAGACATGGAGAAATATAGAAGCGCTTGCGAAGAATAGATCAGACTTGCATCCGCTTGTAGAGGCCCTATGTTCCTTAATGGAATGATGGGACTATATAATCCGCTACAGTTGCAGTTTTAATTTGATTGCCTGCAATCGTACAATGTATGTATTAGAGAAACTCTCTTAGAGAGGCTTCAAACATATAGAATGGCTACACCTCATTTGCATAACGTTGGGCTGTCATTGTGCCACGAACCACAAGCAAAGATGGCTTGCTGTTAAATCCAGTGGAACTCCAAACCAGCAAACCAATAGAACGGTGTGCATGTCGCTCAACAGCCAACTGGAGATCACTGTACCTGTAAAAATCTACACCGATAGCAGACAAGCATTTCTAATCTTGAAAAGGCCTCGCGTTTCATCAAGCCTAGCATTGGAACGCCACCAAGCTAAAGCCTACGCTTCAAAAAAAAAAAACAATATTATCCTGAGGTGGGTTAAAGGGCACAAAAACAACAAAGGCAACCGTATAGCGGACGATCTTGCCAGGAAGGCTGCTCATCAAAGAAATTGCTGTATGCTCTTTATGGAATGTCGACATCCACAATTGTGGAAATAGTTAAAAAACACTCCCATGCCCAATGGTAAAACGGTGGGAAGAACGACAAGGATGCCGATTTGTCAAAGAACCCCTTGCAGGCTTTGACATGGCAATATCCAAGGAGTACTTGGCGATTGGCGATGACCAAGTCAAACTACGCCTGATAGTAGGATTCCTGACTGACCGTTGTCAACTCAGGAAACACCTGCACACGAAGTTCGAGCCGTTTTTATATTTCTAGTTTTTTATTATTTTTGCGCCAACACTGGCAGTATTTATAAAAACCATAAGCATTGCGCATGCACGCCATGGTAGTAATACTGTATCAAAATTTCATTAAAATCAACCCAATAGTTTCCTCGTTACACAATACAGAACGATCTAAAGCAATACTCGTATGTCTACACAAGAAAGTATTCCCCTTTCTTCTCTGTAGTAGTCAAGGCAATATTCGGAAGGACCTAAAGAAGTTATTTATGTCTTCCTTCACAGGTCAGTGGACACTATAAGAAATGCAACAAATTTTACAACCACCCCACCCCCCAACCACCTGAAATTTCAGCACCACCCAAAAAAGTAGAAAATGATCAGGAACACCTAAAACATCTAAAAACGAAGTTTGGGGAATATTTGATTTTTTTTTTGTTTTTTGGATGTTACTCCGCCGCCCATGCACCGATTTTCAAAATTATACCACTATTGCCTACTACGACACAATAACATTGCTGCCCAAATTTCATCATAAAAATGACGAGGCTAGACTACCATACTAACGGTAAAGGACTTAAGGACGACACTGCCTGGTATACTGTACGAAACTTTAGATATCTTTAGAAAAAAGGTGTGGCTATAACATCCAGTTCTCGAACTAAAGGGACGACCGCATTGCTATAAAAAGCCGCAGAATTATGGAAGAGGGCTCAGAGGTGCAGCTTTCCTTAGAATGTTGGTAGAAAAGTTCGGGTCACCAGTGACCTGCTGATAAGAAATCGGCTAGAGGTGGCGCGCCAGGACAGTGTCACCGATAATTCAAGGTGCTTTTTCTGAACTGTGTATAGTATGAATAGGGTCGCAGGGCACCAACATTTCAAAGGTGTCTTATCTGGGCTTTATGTAATGTAAAGAGGTTGGATAGTGAGCAGAATTTTCTAGCTCTGCCTTATTCCAGCAGCTGTTTTAATTGACGAAATGACGTTTATTCTCAGAGTAACAACTGAACATAGAGGTAGTAAACAACTAATTCTAATAGGCCAACATCTTTTTTTACGTTGTCATATCGACCACCAGATACGGCACTCATAATTGTTTACCATCGTCTTAGTTGTATAGTATCTAGAAATATTCCATTCTACGTTAAAGAAAACCGTATTTTGATGGTTTAGAAATGATTACAGCAAAATCAATAGATATGTTGACCTCTACTGCGTTACTGCATGTTTCTTCATCATAAACGCAAATTCTGTCTTACATAAATTTTGAGGAGTTGGCAACGCCTATGTAATTTTCCTGCGATTTGTTTACGGTAAACTCCGACTGTCAAACGTTTGTTTTGTTTGTGCGTCTTTTATGCTTGGTCAGTAAAATCGAATTCGCTATTTGTTGGTAACTGTAGTGAAGCTTTACGGACTTACTGTGCTGTATTCGAATGTAACAGTTTTTCGAGATAGGACAGTGCAGAGCAGTGTTTGTAACATGGGTTGCATTGGAAGAATTTTCAGGTTAGTTAGAAATGTTTGGGTCTGAAGTGTCAAAAGATGATGGCTTTGAGCACACCATGCTGAAGTGGTTTGTTTACTACCTCTATGTTCAGTTGTTACCCTGAGCGTTTATTGAATGTTTAGCTTCCACAAAAATAAATTTTTTGAAATACGTATTTCACTGACAGATAGCATGTTTAGTAGAAGATTCACATTAAACTTTTAATCCTTGCCTTATGTCCAACAGATGCAACTATGAGCGTTTATGTCAGACATCTACGTAATCTTCAGGACACTAAAGCTGTAGATACCCTAGGAACAAAGATGTAGTTGTATTGCAAAGGAACAAAGGTATTCTTTTGAAACACTGTTAGAGAAGTGCAAGGTTATGAACCGCACTCCGGAAGGAAAGTGGCTGAGGTGGAGCATCAAGGCCGTGTCACAGATAAGTTGAATTACTCTTATCTGGACTGTGCCTAATATAGGCAGGTTAGTAGGAGCAGCAGATATAGGTCGAAAACAATTTTTTTGCAAAAATGCTATGATTGCTACGTATTGATATATGGTTAACTATTGTATAAGGTTGCATTCAAGTACCTCTTAGTTTAGAGAAAGAGTAGCAAGAAGATGATGCAGACTATGCCATATTTTAGCAGAGGTGTAGTTGAATCTGCAAGCGTTTACGCAATGTCAGATTTTTCGTTTAGATACTGCGGGTAAACTTTATGCAATGTAAGTATGAACATACATAATACTGGCACATATTAATTCACCGTGTCGACAGACGTAATTATTTTGCTTCGAGAATGGTGGATGATGCATTTCTACACATACACGCAGAGCTGCAGGTATCTTTAGTGGACCAACAGAAAATAGTCAGTAGCAGGATATTGATGTTAAGACGATTTTAAGACACTACAAATATCTTGACACAGAGTAGGTATGTTCAGAGATTCACGACTTGATATCAAGACAAGATCAAGTCAAGTATTTGTTTTCGAAATTCAAGTCAAGTCAAGTAGTTGCACATCAAGTTACTTGAAAATCAAATTTTTTAAACTAAATAATTGATTTTTCTTGAAAAAATAGTTCTTTTTGATATTCTTTTATATATGTTATTGGCTCTGACTTTTTGATATTAATCTAATTAACTGCCAAAACGCAATAACAATACAAATCTATGTATATAAAGATGTAATATTTTATTTTAAAAAAACATCAAAAAACGAAGACTCCAAGAAAGTTAAATAATGAATTTAATAATATAAAATAAAAATACGAAATATTCTGAATTCTGACAATAATACATAGAAAAACAACAAACTCAAACATGAAAACAGTGAATATCTGAAATAGATATTTAATATCCTCATTTGCCATCCATGATTTGAGACACATAAGACTTTTAATGGAGTTATCACCTAATCGATTTCTTGTTTTGGTAAGAGTTAAGGCAGTTCTATAAAACTGCCTTTCAACTGGAACTGAAGAAGCTGGCGTTGCCAAAAAGTTTCCAGCCATTGTGGCAAGGTTTGGAAGAAATACATTCGTGTCTTTTCCACCATTCTAAAACATCTTCATTACTGTCAGCTTTTGGATCAGAAGTATATTTGTCGATTTTGTATCACCAGGCCATATCGTCGCCTGCATTATGGACAGGTTTTCTATTAAATAAACTGTAGATCTATTTCAAACTTTTCGACGCCACTATTATGGTTTGAAGATGATGCTACTGGTACTGGAACTGATGGTTGTGGCTCAGGTATCTGCAGAGAGTCAGCCCTAAGATACTATGTTTTAAAAATATCTTCAAAATGTTTAACTGCTTCTATCTGCAACTCTTTTCCCCAACTTGTATAGGAGAATGTTCCCACTTTATGTCAGGGTCTAGAATTAGGACAACACAGTACATCCAGTTAGTTCGCTCGTAATGCTTAATGATTTTGTAATACTAATAGCAAGAGCGCGTCGTCATGGAGTGCCTGCTTGCTGTCGTAACCTCGGTGAATCCCCTATTTTAACGCTTCGATTCGCACTTTACAGATCGATATCAAGTAATATCAAGTAGTTTGATTTTACTTGATATCAAGTAAAGCAGTTCAGATCGAAAATTAAGTCAAGTCAAATATCAAATTTTCAAAAGCTTGAGCTTTCGAGTCAAGTCAAGTATTTAAGAAAAAGCTCAAGCTACTTGACTTGATAAATCACTAGGTATGTTTCTCGCAGTAGGAAATCGATACTTAAGACTTTGCCGAGCTTTGTTCAAAGGCTGATTCAACTAATAGATACTAGAGAATAATCTGTTCGGATATTTTGTGATTTCGGCAGCGTCTCATTCAAAGGATTGGAGCTCCACCCACGGGTCGTAGATATTTGAGGTTATGCTGCCAAATCAGTCTTGATTTTATAACCTTCATGTAGTAATATGAGGGCACTGCACGCTTCTTAGATCCAGGTGTTCCATATATTAATATATTATCATGAAATATGAAAACGCCCGTCTCGAGTCGACCATCAAACGACCCGTTAGTGACGCTCCAATACTTTCCATGAGAAGCCGAGAGGACGTGCGTCGCACAAAGGGCTATTTAGTCGATCTAGCTGAACAAAATTATTTCGTGCAAACAGGCACGTAATTAGAGGGGGGTCCCTCCCGAAACGTTATAAAATATCGTGTAAAAAATGGAATCCACAAATTTGCACCCCCCCCCCCCCGCAAATTTAAAGTAGCAACTCTAGTTTGAACCCCCCCTCCGAAACGTCAACCACGTGGCACCCATAATCTGCCCCCCCCCCCAAAATCAAATCCTGGATACGTGCCTGTATTATTTATATTTATAATGTGTTGTAGTTTCAGGTTGTGGCATTTAAACTAATCAAAACATTCTTAAGACCCAAATGATATGAATTGATTTTATTCACGGTTTATTCCGAAATTAGATAATACATTATATACATACTCGAATGTGCCTTAAAAACATCTAGAACGACTGCTCCTCACCTGAAGACATCTCCGTAGTTAAATCGTTGTCTGAAGATTCATAAGATTCATTATCCAGGTCCTTCTTGTTGGGTTCTGCTGGTAACAACATATATAAGGTTTCTTTCGAGAAAGTCTTGCTTCGGTTATGACGTTTTGGTCGTGATGCAGAAACATAAGGGTCTGAGGTCAAAAGCAAACGATTTAGGACATCTAAATTGCACTGCTCTCTTGAAAACTTGCGTGCGAAGTTCAGACGGTATGACCTAAAATGTTTATTCCTGGTTTCGGCTGCTTCCTCCGATAACTGACCTATCGGAAGCAATGGGTGCTTAATGATGGTGGCACCATGTACTAAAATTTTATGAGTGGTAGGAGTCATTGGACACCATGGATATAAATTAACATAGAGTTTTGCTGTATTCAATGTGAACTCCGAAAATTTATCAGGGTCAATCTCATATCCACTAGAAATTGTCTCTAAAATAACTCTAAACCTATATATCCGATTATTTCAGCTGCAAGTTCGGGGTCTGCAAAAAATCTTCTACTGGTGTTTCCATCATTAGTACTTCCAAGCCCAACTTTTGGTATATCAACTAGTAATCCCAGTTTATTTTTGAATTCCTTTTGAATTTATAATTTTCTTTGTGTAACTATTTCTGCTTCATCTCTATTTTTGGTGCACAGACGTCCTTTTTTTAATGGTAGTTTGTCTGCTAGATATAAAATGTGCTCGAATAAACGAATTCTTGCGTGCAGTATAGACATTCCAAAAGATAAGGTATTTGGATTAGGTTTCAGGATTCAATTTATTGTAGTCTTTGGATGTTTCATTGCAAATATAGCATCTCAAAGTAGAACTGGTTTTAGTGACTGCATTACATATTTTGGCATTGACACTTGAAAATACGAAATTCTGGAGCAATCGCTGCACAGAGAAGTGTACAATCTAACAGTGATCAGGTTTAGACTTGCAGAAATCGCAAACGCTGTGAAGGAGAGGGGCGTTATGCGTACTCCGTGTACATAATTTATTTATCTTTTGCAAAACGTCATTTGTTCACCTCTGGATTAAGATTTGTGAAATTGAATTATGTCCACCTAGATCAACCAAGTAACCCTTAGTGCGTCGGGAGGCGGCGCGTCGACTACATAACCAATCGATCAGTGTGCGGAGGCGTATAGAGATAAAAAATATATTTTTGTTTAAAATTTAAGTAGTGCTTTGGCACTATGGCACTATCCCACAATCCGCCACTGGCACAAGATGTCTTCTGTTTACGATTGTGACCGGATTATTCCGTTCGGCCACGCGTATTGGGGAGCGCATACGGAGTAAGTACATCGGTCGGTAAACATGACCTAGATTACTGTGGCGTGTTGAGCTGATGGTAACATGTATCTAGTTCAATGCAATGGATATGCTCGTGCGAACCCTATCAAGTGTTGCTATTATTGCCAAAGTTTACGGAATACATATAAGTTGGATCACTCTGCAAAAATATCAAAACGGCCTGCCCCTTGCCCCATCTCCCCGGTACACCGGTAGCAGTGTACCGACGTCAGCCGGGGGATACGGGGCGGTGCAAAGTAGAGGTGGAACGTGTTTAACACGAAGTGTATACAGTGTCTCAAAAATATCGGATTTTGTTATCTCGGATTTGTTTGCAGGAAATGGATAATATTTTTAGAAGGTTGAGAGTAATCAATTCGCGGGAAAAGATATTACCAATCAACTTAAATTTATTAACGGATGGAGAATGACAATCAGATCCATTCTTATTTTGTGATAAACCTTGAAATGTAAGGGATTTAAATACAGGGTACCCCATGACGATTAAGACAAGAAATATGTCGGAACTTGGCACTAGTAGAGAATTATAATTTTGGGCATATAAATTGGAGCAGATGTTGTGTATTTTTTTGTCATTGTCTACTCAACGAGGTTTTTGTTTTTGGTCACGTGACATTCGAATCAAAATTATCAATGGGACACCCTGTATATTTGTGCCTGTGTTCCTCCCGATAAAATAATTCCAACAAACTAGCACACTTGGGTCTCAAGTTCAAGAGCTACATGTACCAAAAGGATTGTATCACGCTAAAAGCGTATAGTAAGACAAAATATTCATTCGGTTGTCTTACCATACCATTCAGGGACATTGTAAATTATATTTTAGAGCTCGAAAATATTTTTATTGATAACTTTAACAATCTAGTTTCTAGAGTAGCAATTGGAATGACAGTGAAAAGCAAAATGTCAAAGATAATTTATTCACATCCATGTGAAGCATTTCCACATGATTATCTTTTAAAATTGTACATACGAGTTCGAATATACTATACCATAAAATTTATAAACTGTGATCTCAAAAATAAGCCAAATAAACAAAACATCACGGTAAAAATACTACAGCACCTTTGAACCATCAGTTTTCACTTATCTACAAAATAGCTACAATATGTGAAATCATTTGAGATTCATTAGTAATGGTTTTACCAGGCTTTATTTTTAATATCCATGTATGTAACTTAGTGCATTAGCAAAATAAACGTTATATTTGTATGTCTAATC
Source organism: Callosobruchus maculatus (assembly GCA_951848785.1). Taxonomy (NCBI): domain Eukaryota; kingdom Metazoa; phylum Arthropoda; class Insecta; order Coleoptera; family Chrysomelidae; genus Callosobruchus; species Callosobruchus maculatus. Next base: position 794,083 of record CATOUR010000007.1, read on the forward strand.
GGCCGTCAATACATAGTTTTTCAATGACCCTGGTATGTACGTACAACCCAGACATTAGCAAGTCCCCGCTAAAAGACCCTGGTACTTGAGCAAAAACCAAAGCAAAAACTAACTGGTGCGTGCGGCCGCGGCATTCCTTTCATGTGAGTTCTTCAAAGTGCCGACGGAGAGTGATCCAACTTATATGTATTCCGTAAACTTTGTTATTGCTATTTCAAACTATTTGCGTTGTATTCACACAAATAACGTCTTCAATTTAAAGTAAGAGCCCTTTCAAATTAAGATAAAATGGAATAACATGATTTCCATCTTACCACAAAAATATAAAATTCTAGATATAACCATAAATTGAGTGGAACACCGATGTTCTTACTATCAATAATATCTCCGACATTCTTCCACCTAGCCCCCTGATGATTTGTAATTAGGTTCATTTCGACTCAAAGAATGAGTATGTAAATGGTCAGAACTACCAAGTGACATAATTGTTACAAAATTTTTCACAACTTAAGCACCCTCTAACGGATGTTTACCTTCAGCATATACCTCTGACAATTTTTTCCCCACTTTTTCACAATATTTCCGTTCCTATCGCAAATTTTCAGAGCTGCACTTCATCATTTATTATGCGAAAAAAATTGCATGTTTAACCCGCCACCTTTACTTATTTACTTTATACATCCACGTCGCATTCTGACGACCCACCTATCCCTATGTTGATACCTACCGAACCTTTAAATGGCAACATTTTTACTTTACCGAGTGATCTTTTTTTACGTAGCCAGCTCTCCGTCTGTAATAGGTAATGCTTCCTTATGATACTGACTGACCTGTCATTATACAGCGTGTGCCCCAGTTGATACATCTTTTAAACTGTGTATAGGAGTTGTTGAAATAAACAACTTTTTCAAATAACTGTTTCCGGAAAACTCAAAAATAAGCGAGAATCAAAACGGTAAATTTGGGCTTGTGGACCAAGACGTACCTAGTCTGTTTACGTTTGGTTTTTTTATCTAATCGATCAGTTATTGTATCTTGTCAATTATTAGTGCATTAGTCACTTTCAGCTTGCCATAATTTTAAATTGGTAAATCCTAAAGTTGCTTCATAATAATGTGCCAGTTTTAGGATTTAACAATTTAAAATTAGCAACGATAAACAAACAAGTGTCTACTGCACTATGTGCCAGGTGCATGCCTAATCGATTTGACAAAAACCCAAACATAAACAGACTAGGTACATCTTAATACACAAGCCTAGATATACCTTTGTTATTATACAGGGCGTCCAGTTAGTGCGTAATTCTTCGATATCTCGCAAGATATATCTGATAGAAGAAAATGTCAAATACAAAAGTTATTTGATTACTTAAGACGCATATTTTAAAATATACAGTGTCTTGCGGGAAAGTAGAATAGTGATCAACTTGATTTTTTTATATTATTATTATAATTTTGAATGGAATGCCCTATTTATGAAGTCTAACGTAAAAGTGGTAAATCTGACAACACTGCTGCTGTTGGCGTTTTTGAATTTTGTATGTTCAAAAACCCCCAAGTATTGAATTTCACCTCTCCAGCTGTGGCGGTTTTGGAAATATTTAAGCGTTCCGGTACCGTTTACTGAAAAGGCGGTGTTGCCGTATCTCAGTAATTAACAGAAACAAAATTTTGAAATTGTGAGATCTTACAAAATTCGACATGCGCAATTTATTGCAATAAAAATAAGTAGAGGATTCTATTTAAAATAAATTAAAATCGGGGATATTTGATTAAAAATTTGGAAAAATATTCTATAACTTGGCAACGTCGCAAACGCGAAAGAAAATATTACAAGGCGAGATAGGGTATTAGTAGATATTTCGATTTAAAATGAAACATACAGGGTATTACATTTAAGAAAACAAAGTAAAATGACCTTGAAATTGCCGTAATTTAAAATTCTGCCAAAAACACCCTGTAGATACAAATTGCTGGTAACATCCAAAATAATATCCACTCAATATTCAAGTAACCCACTGTATAATATTATTGAGAAAAATTAAAGGAATATATCAATTTGGACGTACTACTGCGACCTTGCAAATCCGGAAATTAATAGAAAATAAATTATAACTTGGCAACGTCGCTACCTATCCCAAAAATATTTTAGGGTTAAATAGAGATCGATAATGGAAACTAAAAGAATTTAAAAAAAAGTTATAGTTCCATATAAAAAAATCAAGTTGGTCACTATCCTACTTTCCCGCAACACCCTGTATATTTCAAAATATTTTTAGAATATGCGTCTTAAGTAACCAAATAACTTTTGTATTTGACATTTTCTTTTATCAGGTATACTTTGCGAGAGATCGAAGAATTACCCACTAACTGGACACCCTGTATATTTCGCTTACTTTTCAGTTTGCGGAAAAAAGTGATTTGAAAAAGCTGTTTATTTTAACCACTTCTATACACAGTTTAATGATCAGCTTTGGACTCGCCCTGTATATGACAGTAGCTGTATGTATAGCTTACGATTACAGTGCTAAAAGAATGAGTAAGAGCTATAACCCGAGAGTTAGAATGAGACGGAATATCTCCAAATATGTAAATTAGACTGAACCTCGCCGTACGCACGGAGGATTAAAATCCGTTGTATATGACGTGCATCTTAAGACAAACATCTCCAACAGATATATACTACCATACACACTCAGTCATCGTGAAGGAAATTGTTAATATATTCGCGAGATGGCGACAATACAACAAACATCCATAAATAATTAAAGAATGAAGTGTAGGCATTTATGTTCGATATAAATATAAAGAGAAAAGCCTTAACTGACACTTATACACTATACCTTGGCACCTACAAATTCCCCAAAAAAGCAATAGTCGTAATTTTTAAACATTATGTGTTCGGCCCGTCCATAAAATAAAAAGGATGTATCAAACTGCGCCCAGGCACCACACACTGGGCTCGGGTAAGGTTTCAAAGAGGTGCGCTCCACGGCTTTTTATTCTCATTGTGACGTTTTTATTTCTGATACTGTGGCCGAAGGTGCTCCGTTTTAATATTACATCGTGAAATCAAAGCTAATGAGGTTTTTGTCTTGTTTACGATTACTACGCTCCGGTGCTATACCTGACTCTCGATTTGTTTACGGGAAATTAATTCCAGATGAGAAAAGCTGAACAATTGGGTAACATCTGGATGGATCCCTCTGTATCTGTGGACTGGGGGGATGAGTAATTCCACTGTACTTAAGCCACAACTGGTCCATTGGGCATTTAATAGAAGATAGGCTCTCAATGCTCTCACATAATACGTCTTCCACAGTTTCGTCTTCATATTCGTACATTCTACATAACGTTGTGTCACTTAGCCTCAGAGTGTGGAGGTGTTTCCTGAGTTGGCAATGATCAGTTAGGAATCCTACTATAAGGCGTAGGTTTGACCTGGTCATCGCCAAGTACTTCTTGGATATTGCCATGTTAAAGCCTGCAGAGGTTTCTTTGGCAAATGAGCATCCTTGTAGTTCTTCCCGTCGTTTTACCATTTGGACATGAGAGTGTTTTTTGTCTGTTTCCGCAATTGTGGTTGTCGACATTCCAGAAGGGTCACATGGTCCTTAAATTATTTGAGCAGCCTTCCTGGTTTCAAACAGGTGTACTCCATCGGTTTTTATTCTCATTGTGACGTTTTTATTTCTGATACTGTGGCCGAAGGTGCTCCGTTTTAATATTACATCGTGGAATCAAAGCTAATGAGGTTTTTGTCTTGTTTACGATTACTACGCTCCGGTGCTATACCTGACTCTCGATTTGTTTACGGGAAATTAATTCCAGATGAGAGAAGCTGAACAATTGGGTACCATCTGGATGGATCTCTCTGTATCTGTAGGCTAGGTGAGTAATTCCACTGCACTTATGCCACAACTGGTACATTGGCCATCTAATGGAAGATAACTATGGGCACTTACATATGACGCGTTCACATTATACATATCGGTGTGTCACTTAAGGGTCTAGGGTATAGCGAGCTAAATTGAGAATCCAAGAAAACACGGATTCCTGTGTTAGCGAGGAGGCCTGGTCGCCGATTTCCTCTCTCCAGTAAGTGTGTCTAAGATAAGGGAAAGTAAGTCCAAAAGTCCAAACGTAAGGTCAAAAGGTCCAAAGGTAAGGTCCGAAGGTCGCTATTGCGAAACTCAATTTGCATTTCGAAGCTCCTAACATTAACTTTAACTTACAGTAATGATTCAAAAATTCAAGAAGAAAGCTTGCGCTATGTCACTCTGGTGGCCATGTTTAGATATCGTTTTTGGTTGTTAAGTTACAGACGTTTGAAGAATGTATGGTTTTGCATTGCGAGTTTATTTGAACACTAAGAAGCTTTTTTGAAAAAATTGCTCTAAGATGTCATTAACTAAGGCCTTAGCTATCACCTTCTGAAATACTATTTGTGTAGTTTGAAAAACGAGTGAGGTCTGTTCGAAATGGGAATCTGTGTTTTAACATGGCAAATGCATATGTATAAATGTGTGTACCCAGGCCTCTTAAGGGTCTATGGTATAGCGCGCGAAATTGAGAATCCAAGAAAAGACGTACTCCCGTGTTAGCGAGGAGGCATGGCCACCTGTTCCCTTTCTTCAGTGTGTGTGTCTTAGACGAGAGCAGATAAGTCCAAAAATCCAGAGGTAAGGTCAAAAGGTGCAAAGGTAAGGTCCAAAGGTCACTATAAAAATGAATTTCGCATTTCCAAGCTTCTAAAGTAAAAACTTACAGTAATGACTCAAAGAGCAAATTGAAGAAGAAAGCTTGCGCTTGTGCAACTATTTAGCCTTTTTTTGATATCGTATTTGGTTCTTAAATTACAGGCATTTATAGAATGTATGATTTTCCATTAAGAGTTTTTTTGCACATTAAAAATCTTTTTTGAGAAAATCGAAAACAGTTGTCATTCATTAAGGTCTTAACTATCGCCTTCTAAAATATTATATATGTAGTTTGAAAATAGAGTGTGTTATGCTAGAAATTGTGAGTCCGTGTTTTACATGGGAAATACGTATGTATAAATGTGGCCCCTTAAGCGTCTTAGAGGTTCCTGGTCATTTTCTATTTTTTTGGGGTGGGAGTGAAATTGGGGTGGTTGAGGGAGGTGAGGAGTTGAAAAACTAAAAAATGTGTTGCATTAATAATAGGCTGTCCACTGACCTATGAAGGAAGACCTAGCGAGTAGCGACATACATCACCTGTTTAGGTCCATCCGAACATTGCCTTGCCTATTACCGAAACTAAAGGACTAAGAATTTTATGTGTACATACAAGTATTTATTGCTTTAGATCGTTCTGTATTTTGTAACTTGGAAACTATTAAATTGATTCTAATGAAATTTTGACACAGTATTATTACCCTGGTGAGAATGGAAAATGCGTATGATTCAATAATCAAAAAACAAAAAATATGGAAACAGCCCAAACTTCGTTTTTAGGTGTTTTAGAGGTTCCTGATCATTTTCTACCTCTTTTTGAGTGCGGGTGAAATTGGGGTCGTTGGAGATTGTAAAAGTGAAAAATTTGCTGTAGGCATGTATAATAGACTGTCCATTGCCTGTTAAAGAAAGATCTAGTGGCATAATACACTTTTTTAGCTCATTTCTAACCTTTCCTTGCCTATTACAGAAACCAAGGGCCTTAGAATTTTCTGGCAATGTTTTGGTTGTAAGGGGATCTCTTCATGATATGTAAAAGTAGTAGACTGGTATCACCGTAATGTGTGAGAAGTACTGAGTCAATCAACTAACTTTTTTAGTATCTAGCATAGAATATAAGTCAATAAGGTACTTGGCAGAGGTTGTGAAATCGTCTCGGGAGTATACATAGCGTAAAGAAAACCATATCAAGAAGCAGTAGGAAACAAAAAATATGATTTTACTGACGGCCGAAAAAATATATTTGCAAAATAAAATATAGATATATTCAAATTTTTTCACGTGACTTAAAACAAGGGCTGACGTCACAGGTATCGACAATCGATACTGCTACAGCGCAGGTCAGTGAGATTCAACTGCAAACTAGAGATGATCTGAATTCTTTAACAATGCGACTCAATTTATTGATACTTAAACATATTTGAAACAGGCAATTAACCCACTAGCATTTTCGTTGCAGTACATTTTTTTATATCTGATAGGTATCACAGCTCATCCTGTTTGTGACCGAGATTCGCAGCTAATCGAAGCCATCATTTTTATTTCTGCGCATCCCATTATGAATGAATCCAAAGATAGAATCTAATTCAAGCCCATTCCTACAAAGTGAATTAGTGATCTAGCCTAACTTTTATTCTTCTGACTTTTGTACTTTTGTGTGTGCCTGTGTTTTGTGGTTATCATGATCAATATCAAAATGTTAGGTTAGCACTGGTTATCGATATCGAATATCAATACTTTGCATCCCATCACTATAGGATATCACTGACGTCAGAGGTTGTTTGCGCGGCATTTTCCGGCATTTGAAATAATTTTTGGAATATCTCTCACAGCCGATTCCAAAAAATCAAACAAGTGATTGTGTCATGTTTACTAGGCTCTAAAGAACGCGTAAACGACATAATATTTTTTTTGCAAGTACCCTATTATATACCTAGTAGGTACTAGAAAAGTTCGCATTTCTCTAATATATCATTCGCGATAGCATGCACATAAACCTATGCATTTGAGCTCGCACACAGATCGTGATATGAAGTGTTCGCATGTTCCAAGGGAGGTTATCGGGCTCGCAGCGCGGCCAGAAGAAGAAAATACGTGGTCATGTAGATGCCGTGCGGATAGGGAGGAGTGGTGTCGGCGACGTGTGCAGCTATCGGGTTGCCTGGCGATATTTCACTATTAACTCATCAAACGGATAGGATTACAATTAATTGCTAGGCGACTTATCATCGCGCTATTCACTTTTAGATTATTTATGCCAGCTAGATACTTGTACGTACGCGATGCAAGGCGTGGGTAGAGAGGACGAAGCTGGAACGCAATGCGTATAGTATTAAGCAAACGTAGTATACATGGTGAGTTTTTAGTACCGGCTCAGTCTATAACTCCAGTACTGTAGAAGATAGCGAAAAAAGTTGTACCCAGTAAGAAACTCACCGACTATGTGCAATTACAATCACAATCACTGAAGCGCCACCCGTTACGATAGTTAACCGCACACTGTATGTTTTCTTTTTTCGTATTTTTCTCACAGAAAAAAGGGTAAAGGGATAGCCATTAAGACCCATAATACCCCTACACCAAGATCGTTCATAAACTCTCGGTCCTATCTTTATTAAGTGCTATAGAAAATAAACACATGGTACCAAACTTTTGTAACCATAGGCCGGTACTTACAGCGTGAATATCATGCAGAATGATGATTAAAATGAAGTATGCTTACAATAAACAGCCTATGGTTATACAGGGTGAGTTTTTAGTACCGGCTCGGTCGATAACTCCACTACTGTAGAAGGTAACGAAAAAAGTTGTACATAAAAGTTGTAGCCACGGATATGCTCCTTGCTCAGAAAATGTTTTGATTTATACAGGGTGATCCATAACTACGTGGTGATGCAAACATGCATTTTTTTAAATGAGACGCCCTATATATTATCCCATTTTTAGATTTTGCTAATAATATCTCTCCTCACAATATAAGATTTTATAACATTGTACAGGGTATTTCAAAAGTTATGACCATTTTTATATCCAAATCGCTGTCAAACGAACGTACTGTATATCAAAAAGTAATGAATCGCAAATTATTTTTTTAACATATATAGATTAAAGATATCCTCTAGTTTTAGGATCGGCTATGAAAAACGTCCGCGACGCATATTTGTGTACAGGGTGATGTAGAATGCAAAATCCAGATTTTCTCTTGTTTCTCAAATGTAACCTCCAATATTCTATTATAATTGCTTTTAATATGCTCTTTCATCTTTGTATAGCATCTGTTGTACCTACGTCCATCAGTTTCCGAGATATTTCCATTTTTCGGTAAATCTAAAATATAGCTTCTATTTGTGTACTAAAATTTATTTATTTTTGGGAAAGTACTATCGAATTTGTTTTTCATTTAACAAACAACTAAATTATAAGGTCATGATAGTATTTGATGAAGTCAAAACTCTAAATCATCGAGATAATAAAGTCACGTATGCTGAGGAAACAATTTTGTCGGCGTGATGCATAATTGTCAAGCAGATTTATCAGGTATGCTTTAAAAAATTGACGGTTTTCGTAACCTGCTCAATGATTCCATACTGCGTGAAAAACGAGCTTCAAAAATTAATTTTTCCATTGAGGGTATTTAGGAGAATATTTGAGGAATTGCCTACTTGCCTCTAGAATATACCAACTATGAACAGCAATATCCAGAACGGAGACACCCTAAAACTAATGCGTTTGAAAGATTGAAGAATTGTTTTATTTGGACCGTGTCGTTCAATATTTCATAGCCTACCTGATAGATCTGCTTGACAATTATGCGTCATGCATAATGTCTGTAAAATTGTTTCCTCAGCACACTTGACCTATATTATCTCGTTGATCCAATGGTTTGATTTGATTTGGTACTATTATCGCCTTATATTTTAGTTGTTTGTTGAGCAAAAATAAAATTTGATAGTATTTTCTCAAAACAAATAAATTTTAGTAAACAAATAGAAGGTATATTTAAAATTTGTAGAAAAATCGAAATATGTCAGAAACTAATGAAGCCATCCATAACAAATGCTATACAGAGATGAAAGAGCATACTTAAAGCAATTCTTATAATAAAATATTGGGGGTTATATTTAAAAAAAGAGAGAAAATTCAGATTTTGCATTCTACATCACCCTGTATACGAGTATGCGTCGCGAGCTTTTGTTATAGCCGATTTTAAAACTAGATGATATTTTTCATCCATCTGTGTGGAAAAAATGATTTTTTATTGATTACTTTTTGATATACAGTACAATCATTTGACAGCGATTTGGATATAATAATGGTCATAACTTTTGAAATACCCTGTATGCTGTAACAATACCTTATATTGGAAGAACGAAAATCATTAGTGGAATTTGAATATGCAATAATATATAGGGTATCTCATTTAAAAAAATGCATGTTTGCATCACCACGTAATTATGGATCACCCTGTATAAATCTAAATATTTTCTAAGTAAGGAGCATATCCGTGGCTACAACTTTTATATACAACTTTTTTCGCTATCTTCTACAGTAGTGGCGTTATCGACCGAGCCGCTACTAAAAACTCACCCTGTATAACCATAGGCTGTTTATTGTAAGCATACTTCATTTTAACCATCGTTTTGTATGATACTCATCCTGTAAGTACCCGCCTATGTTTATGAAAGTTTGGTACCATGTGTTTATTTTCTATGGCACTTAATAAAGATAGGACCGAGAGTTTATGAACGATCTTGGTGTAAGGGTATTATGGGCCTTAATGGCTATCCTTTTACCCTTTTTTCTGTCAGAAAAATGTGAAAAATGAAAACATACAGTGTACGGTTAACTATCGTAACGCGTCGTGCTTCAGTGATTGTGATTGTGATTGCACATAGTCGTTGAGTTTCTCACTGGGTATATTTCTGTTCTTATGTTTTAACTATTGATTTGAAGCTATAATTCATTGAAATATTGAGATAAAAGGCAGCTAACGAGAGTCTCTGCGGAGGACCCCTGACCAGACCTGGGGTACTGTTTCGGCTCCCTAACGAGACTTAGGATAAAGTTGAAACAGTAAGGTATGATCGTGAGATTACTGCGAGCAGGGTGGAGGTTACTTATGTATTTATTATTCGACATACCTTACCTCCTCTGAAGTAATCAATAGCAGTAGCGTACCTATCCAACTACAGCCCAGTACCTTAATTGACTTGGACCTAACGAGACCTGTGGTGAATGAACGAACTCATTCGTCCATTCAGATCTGTGGTACTGTTTTGACTCCCTAAAGAGACCTGCGTTTTTGTAATAGTTAGGTATAATTCTGCAGTAATCATTAGCATTAGCGTACCTATGTGGCTCCAGGTCAATTAATGAATTAGGGCCCCCTAACCAGACCTGGGGTCTGTTTCGACTACCTAACAAGACCTGGGATAAAAGTTGTGACTGTTGGGATACAGTCACATGATTTCTGAGGAGCACGGTAGAGATTCTTGATGTATTAATCTAAACCCCTCACCCTCTCCGCAGTAATCAATAGCTGGCGTACTTGTCCGGCCTCGGGACAAGGTGTTAGATAATTCATGAGGGTAGGATGTAGTCCGCTCATTGCTCCCATAGATTCATATCTTGGGGGACTTCCATGCGGTAGGAAGCTACCGTTCTCCTTGATATGGGAGGGAGACTGCACTAATTCTACCTGTGTCAGTTGTAAGGCATGTTCCCAGGTCAAAGTTTTCACTCATTTATAGGGGTACGTACCTAGATAGATCTATCGCTTAGCAGACTAGACTTGCGAGTAACATTCGTAGGTAAGGTGTCGTGAATAGATGCAGCAGTTGTGGTCAGTTGTGAAGCCAAGACACACTTTTGCCGTCCATGTGGCACCTTTGAGTTTGCGCTCTCCTCTGGCGTGCACATATACCAAAGTAGCGGTACTAAGGAATTGCGCCTTATATCTTAGAAAATACTGAGATCATCCTCAAGCTTTTTTCGAGGCCTCTGATGTAGTTCGAAAGCATCCTGGGCCTCTCAGCACCGATTGGGAGATTATATCATTATCAGAGCAGACTAAAATAACAGTAATATTGTGCATCCAATGTAGCGGTTGAATGTGGAAAGTACTCATGAGCGTTTTTAAAATATAGGCCCGACTCCGACTGATTCACCCACCTCTTGTCAAGCCGTTCTTGCCTGTCCTCATTTCACCAAGTAAGTGACTTCTTCAATATCCTGACTATTCGAGAGTATCGGAGTTCTTTCCGTATCACCCTTGTAAAACAAATTTTATGGTACAGGGTTTTGCGTTGGAGTTTTATTATATCTCTAATTATTCTATCTATATCTACGTCTATTATCTTATCATTATCATTCTACATCGCCATCATTCTTACATTTTACATTATTTCATTGTAGAAGGTTTGGCCCGACGTTGAACCAGCTACGGCTAAAACCCGGTCCCTCTTTTTTACCTCTGCTCTATCTCCATCTGCACCGGGCATATTGGTTAACGATATTCTTCGCATGCAAGATGAGGTAATGATTATGCGACTTATTAATACATTCTGATTTTCATCTAATCCTGTAGTTGTCCCTTTTTCTACTCTGCAGAGAGTCATTAATTGTTTTGATTTAATCTGGGGCAATACACGTGATAATATAGGCCAGTGTATTTGTTCTAGTTTTAAGTTATCATATCAGTCGTCTAAATGCAAAACCCGACAAGTCACAAATTTTTCAATATAGAGTTTTATATACCATTTTGTTCATAATTTGAAGCGCTACCATTTTCTATATTTTTCGCTTACAAAACCCGACATTAGACATGAGATATTTGGCTAAGAAAACTAGACTTAGGTGCAAACACCGACAAGTTCAAGCGGTGTTTTATTTCAAACACCGACATGTCCACAGGAGCCAATACGGACAACGGGAGCAAGTCACATGTCGATCGCACGAGGTATTCTGACCGTTGGGCGTTTTTGTTTTATCCAGTCGCTGAAAATACGTTGTGGTGAATCCATGTGTTTTTCAGTTTACTGAGAGAATGAGATTAATGCATGCTGTATTGATAAGTTATTGATAAAAATAACCATGTTTTTGAAAAATGCTTTGCATGCGGATTTTGGAAAGCCTACTTCAACAGAAGCTAGGTCCACATTAATGCAGAGGATCGAAGCTAATTGTGAAAATGCATTTGCTAGTTCTGAAGAATTTTGTTTGTCAGAAAATTTAGATTTTGGCGTTTAAACCTTATAACCCTTGAAATGTATCCTTTCCAATATCTAGCTTTATGTTTATAGTTCATGTCGTTTAGCACAGTGTTTGATTAGATTCCTTTATATTTAGTAAAATAATCCAAATTGATAAGTGTTTCACTTATTTTGATCCGACTCCACAAAAATAGTAGTCAAAACACGACATGTCACAGTTCCTAACATGCAAAACATGTCCAAATTTGAAAGTCAGATTTTAGAAAAACTATATGTCCTAGATTTTGGGGCGTTAGGACTTAACATCCTAAAACATCGTATATTATAATACTCTCGATTTCGTATTATTTTCGCTCATAATAAGTCTTTGATCTGTTTTTCTTGATTTCTGTAAAATTTGTTACCGTGGACTAGTCGAGTTTTGCATTTACAAAAGCTGACGTCAACGATTAGCGAGTGTTTAGTAAATTGTTGTTCTATCGATAGACTGTTACATGAGAATTACCGAGTTTACTTTCGGGATGAAGTATAGTTTTGATGATAATTATAAAAGATGTTCCAAAGCATCAACTCGTTTTAACCCTTACTCAGGGGGTTATCCCCTAAGTAACCACAGAATAGTCCTATTTTGTTGGCGAGGAGCGATATAGTTTCTCCTACGTATCGCAAATTTACGGTGGTGTTTCCGTCAGGGGAAGAGTGGGAGTCTAAGGAAAGACAGCTCATCGAAGGAGGAAGACAGGTCTGGTACACAGACGGTTCACTCGCTAGAGAGGGCTCGGGCTCGGGAGTTTACGGACCCCATACAAGACTTTCACTCCCTCTTGGGGGGCACACCAAGTATTCTAGGCTGAGGTCTATGCGATACTTGCTTGTGTAAATCGTATTCGGGAAATTGACGGGTCTAGGAGGCGGATTACTATCTGCTCTGATAATCAGGCAGCCATCAAAGCACTGAGTGCTCGGAAAATAACGTCGGGACTGGTCCTGGAGTGCAGGAGGGCTCTTGACGACATCTCAGCTAAACACAAGGTATCACTGATGTGGGTACCTGGGCACGCTGGGGTAAAGGGTAACGATATGGCGGATCATCTGGCTAAGATGGGATCCGGCAACAGTTTTGTGGGCCCGGAACCAGCCTTAGGACTATCTGCAAACTTGATTAGGAAAACAACTGGAGAGTGGATCCAGAATCAACACTCTCTGAGATGCAACAACATCTCTGGTCATCTCCGTCAAGCTCGGGAACTATTAGCAGGGCTTGCAGAGAGAATAGGACGATTTTGTCTCTCTCTGGATACGGGCAGCTTGAGATTGCTAATAGGCCTATTAACGGGTCACAACACCTTCAGGCGTCACCTGTTCGTGATGAGGGTGGTCGACGACCCAACGTGCACGTGGTGTGGTGAAGAGGAAGAATCCTCGTCATACATCTTGTGTCGCTGTGAAGCCCTGGGCTATCACAGGCAGACTATGCTGGGCTCAAGAACCTTGGAACCAATAGAGATAAAATGGATAGGACCTAAGAATGTACTTGCCTTTGCTAAAAGGGCAGGTCTTAGGAACTAGCGCGGATAGACGCGCAAAAGGGCCCATCGTGTGGCCTATGCACTAGTCACATTCTGTGCTGGATAGCCTCTGGTCCTTATTCATTCATTCATTCAACCACAGTTACACACAAAGTCACCTAAGGGGTGCTACAAAAGAGTCGCTGGTCCAGGCAACATCTATGAATCAAGCAAACTCTTTCCGCGCTATGTTTTCGAATGCTTCCACTGCACTGGTTCGATTTATGAATATAATTAGCGTGTAATTAAGGCGAGTCGCACACAGGCCTCAAGAGTGAGTTTTTCTCGGCGCGCTGGCAGGATCACCTGCAGAAAGTGCAATAAATTCGGCCCACACTCATTGTGTTGCTAGGAAGTTTTGACCCGAGCCGGACTACGACGCGACGATCCTAGTGTGCTGTGACGACGACGCACACTGTTGATTGCGATTTATGGCTTCTTCGGGTTTGTTTAGCGCGCTAGCCTGGAACGGATAAGTAGGCTATGAGAGCTTACGAACAGTGGAATTTAAAACAAAATGTTGACAACCTTGTCGAGTCCAGGAAATTGCTATGTCAAGTATTCGAGGTGGGGTTGCAAAATTTATTAATCTTGATGCAGAGACGTACGTATTTCTAGAGTGTCAGGAAGTTGAACGGCTTATGTGTTTTTAGTTTTCCAACCTTTTATGCAGCTGAAAACATTGCCGTTGCAATACATCGTCATAGAAGCTATCTAGCAACTGGTAGCTCAGGGGATTGCACATGTTTCAGATCTTCAGGGTTGACTAGAAAATAGTTAATCTTTATTTGGCTTTCTATTAAGATGGAATCTCGTGTTTTGGATAATTTGAGGGTGCTGATTACAAATTCGGTAGCAGCTTTCAGTTTCAGTCTCGTTTGAGGAAAACCAAAATGTCAGATCCTCCAGATCTTCAGGTTCATCTAAAAAATCGAAAGTCTGGTATTCTATTAAGACGAAACTCGTGTTTTGGATAATTTGAGGTTACAGTTTCAGTCTCTTTTGACAAAAATCAAAAATTTCAGATCTTCAGGTTTGCTTAAACAATCGTAAATGTTCATTTGGATTTATATTGAGATGAAACGTCGTATTTTGGATAATTTCAGGATGCTGAGGGTTTCATTCTCGTTTAACGAAAAACAAAAGTTTCAGGTCTTTCAGATCTTCAGGTTTGCCTGTAAAGTCACAAATCTATATTTGGTATTCTGTTAAGACGAAACCCTGTGTTTTGGATAATTTGAGGTTGCTGATTACAAATTCGGTCGCAGTTTTGAGTTTCAGTCGGATTTGCGGAAATCTGAAATATCAAATTTTTCAAATCTTCATGTTTACCGAAAACACCGAAAAACTTTATTTGGTTTTCTCTTAAGATGAAACGACGTATTTTGAATAATTTGGAGGTGTCGATCACAAATCCGGTAACAGTTTTGGATTTCATTCTCTTTGACAAAAAAACAAAATTTCAGATCTTTCAGATCTTGAGGTTTATCTATAAAATCGAAAATCTGTATTTGGCATTCTATGAAGACGAAATCTCGTATTTTGGATTACTTCAGGTTGTTGATTACAAATCCGGTTACAGTTTTGGGTTTCAGTCTAGATTTTCGAGAATCAAAAATTTCAGATCTCCAGATCTTAAGGTTTGCCTAAAAAATCGAAAATATTTATTTAGCTCTCTATCAAGGTTAAACTCCGTGATTTGGATAACTTGAGGGTGCTGATTAAAAATCTGGTAACAGTCTTGAGTTTCACTCTCATTTGAGGAAAAACAAAAATTTCAGATCTTTCAGATCTTCAGGTTAACCTAAAAAATCGAAAACATTTGGAATTCTATCAAGACGAAACCTCGTGTCTTGGATTATTTCAGGTTGTTGATCACAAATCCTGGTCGCAGTTTTGAGTTTTAGTCGCGTTTGACGGAAATCAAAAGTATAAGTTTTTCAGATCCTCAGGTTTACCGAAAATTCTAAAACTTTTATTTGACGTTCTATTAATATGAAATCGCATATTTTGGATAATTTGGGTGTGAGGATTACAAATTCAGTGATAATTTTGAGTTTTAGTTTCGCTGACGAAAATAAAAAAAATCAGATCCTTCAGATCTTCATCTTTACCATGTTTCATGCTATAGAGTATTTTGCACTATATTTGTCAAATCAATTTTTTGTTCAATTTACGCTTTTGAAATAACTTGCGGTATGATACAGCTCATGGGAGTTAACGCTGCTCCTACAATCTGGAATAGTTTCTCCGGAAGATGCGGGGAGCTGAAAAGGAACCGACGATGGGCGTGATAAATAAACAGGTGCGCGCTACAATAGAAAGAAATGGAAAGAGTCATGCTAACGCGTCGCCCGAAATTTGTAAAATTGAAGAGGAAGGCGATTTGCAGATGTTTTTTATCCCAATTCCAGACGCTTCATGTTCCAATATTTTTACATGAAATTTTCACATGATGTTTAGAAGGAAATTGCCCAGAGTGATATCGAAGCACTTTTTCATTTTTGCTTCTGGGCTTTTCTTAAAAAAATTACAAAGTTGGCGAAGAAAATAGACAACTTCAAGCCATCATATTTCAGGTTCAATCAATTTTTTTCAAAAAATGCTTCGATAGCCCCCTGTGTAATTTCCTTTTAAACTTCATGTAAAAATTTCGTGCAAAAATATTGAAAACTAGAGCATCAGGAATTGGGATTAAATCACTTGAGAATGACCGTTTATGCTCTCCGTAGGAGCCGCCTTAGCCAGTCTTGTTCAAAAAATAGTGTAGTCTGAAGCAGTCTTAACATACCAGTATAGCTGATGTTATTCTATTCCCTCTACTATAAAAGTGTACAAACTTTTCCTGGTCGGGAATTCTTATACGCGCTCTAGGAAATAGAACGCGCAACTTGCCCGCTTCTCATTCCCTTTAACAGGAAAACTTTCTATTTACTTTAAGAACAGTTTGCAAAGCAAACTTGCAGTAATTAATTCAGATTGATATTAAATGCTGCGAAAAGTTAAACTTGCAAAGGTAAATATTTACTGGATATTTTGGGAAAACAACTTCGACATGCCGACCTAATTTTTGTTACGGGTAGACACATAAAAATAAATCCTCAGACGAAAAATATGTACTTGGTTTGGTGGTTTAAATATAACAAACCCAAACGTCATGATAGCTTCAGTTATTTTTTTTTGCGGCATCAAGCTTCAGTTATTATTGATCGATATCTACAAACAATAAACAGCAAGGTTAGGTTAGGTTGAAAGTGAGTGGGGCAAAGCTGCCTCCTTCCACTGCGACTCAATTATGTCTATTGTGGCTCACACCTTTTTAGAGTTCACCGTACAGTCCGCACCTCTTTACGAAGGCGATCAACGTGAAGGGTGAAACTTCCTTGAAGTCATGAGGTTCCAGTTGGGCAAATCTGAATGTCTGGAACCTAGTATTATCCAGTACTGGACGGGAGCAAAGAATATGCTCCGCTGTTTCGTCCTCCACGTAGCAGAAGCGACAGTCTGAAGTTTGTTCAAGACCCAACTTCCGCATATGGTACCTTAGACGACCATGTCTCGTCAGCAGGCCGATCAGAATGCGGAGGTCGTACCTATTACATTCCATGATCCTCGGGGGGCCTGACTCGAGGGGTATGTTATAAACGCCTTCGAGTGCAGTAGCCCTGGTGTATCTCGCCAGTTCAGGAGTGCTTTCCTCACTGCCCAGTCCAAGATGGTCTTTTTAGCGGTGCTTTTTGCAATGCCCGCGAATGTTTCTGATCCTATGAGCACAGATTCAGTTCCTCCTTTTGCTAGCGCGTCGGCCAATACATTGCCTTCCACTCCGCTGTGACCCGGAACCCAAATCAAGGTTACCCTGTTTCCCGTTCCGAGTTTTGTTGAGGAGGTGCATGCAGTTCCATACCAGTCTTGAATCAACCCGACTAGAGCACAGTGCTTTCAATGCAGCCTGGCTGTCTGAAAAGATTTTTATATGTTTGTTTGTCAGTGGCCTTTTGATTAGTTCCCTGACTTCCAGCTCGATGGCAATCATTTCCGCTTGGAAGACTGTGGTATTCCTCCCAAGGTTGATTGAAATTTCAACTCTTGGATTGGTACCCACTACTCCCGCTCCTGCCCTCAGTTCAGACTTGGAGCCATCAGTAAATAGCGCAAGATCAGAGGGTGATATGAAATCGTACCTCCTCCATTCGTCCCTGCCTGGGAAAAGAACGTTATAGGACCGCTCTATATGCGCTTGGGGAACCATATAGTCCGAGACCATTCCGAGAACATGATGATGGGCAATTTCAACCATTATACCCGCTGTGTCTGGTCTTAGTTCCGTTTTGTCAGGTCTGCCGGTTAGAGCAGTCTATAGGCGACCACTTTTGCAACTCTTTCCACCTCAATGTGCAGAGGTTTAGTTTAGAAGGGTCTCCATGGCTAACGTTGGTGTGGTAGACATGGCTCCAGTGATGGCCAAACAGGCGGTGCCTTGCACCGCCGCCAGCCTGACTCTCGCTGTCCGTTGTAGGCATTTCTGCCACCAGACAACAGCGCCATATACTACCATGGGTTTGACCACCGTCTGATATATCCAGTAGATTAGTTATAAACAGCAATATAGAGGGTGAGTTTTTAATACCAGCTTGGTCGATAACTCCACTACTGTAGAAGATAGTGAAAAAAGTTGTATATAAAAGTTGTAGCCACGGATATGCTTCTTGCTCAGAAAATATTTATATTTATACAGGGTGATCCATACCTACGTGGTGATGCAAACATGCATTTCTTTACCCCTACCCTATACAGGGTGGCCAATCGGGTGACGATAATAATTTTTTTTTAGACAGCCCGTACCGAGACCTATCCAAAACACCCCCATATATGTGTACCGTTTATTGATAGTTTACGAGTTATGATTTTTTTTGAAAACTTAGAGATTTTCCAGTTTCTCCAAGAAATCGTCAAAAACAAAAAAAAAGAATGCTTTTTGGCTTTTATTTTTTTCTGCAATTATACTCAGTATTAAGCCTATTTTAATATCCAATAAAGAGAATCTGTACATCCGAACAATAATTAAGTACATTTTGGGGCCAAAGTTTGAAATCTCGGTTTTAGTCAGGAGACCAAAACCTTCAAAATAAGATTAAAAATACTTATGCCTGGTTTTGGAGCTCCAAACTCGTCTTAAAAACTTTGCAAGACATTACACTTTCGAAATAATAATGAAAAAGTAGCACTTATGGGGACATTTTGCGCCGTACGTATTAAAGGTAAAAAAGTGATAATTCACGAATTTCCAAAATGATTTAAAAAACTATTATTTTGCTTTATTATGACAAATTAAATAAAAAAACTCGTAGCAACTAATAAACCCGAAAATCGTTGATGTTTTAATGACTTTTATTAAAAAAACTAATACCCAAATTGTGATTTTTGAAGTGTTTTTGCTATGTACTATTGAACTTCTGCTAAATTAAGTTGTATGGAAAGTTAACAAGGGAAAGGAATAATAAACAATAATCTGACTTCCAATTTCATGGCAGAATTACCTGGGAAGCGATGTCGTAGCATACGCCATCCCTTTCTTTTAGAGTAGCTTTTTGCGAGCTCATGTCGGCGAAGCGCAGTTGTGTTAATTAATTTTCGGTAATAGGCAATGCAATGTTCAAAAGGACCTAAAAAGGTGATTTATATCGCTAGGTCTTCCTTGACAGGTCAGTAAACAGCCTATCATGAATACAACAAGTTTTTCAGTTCTTCAACCCCCCACCCCCCAAACACCCAAATTCCACCCCCACCCAAAAAAAACGCAAAAAATGATCAAGAACCTCTAAAACGCCTAAAAACGAAGTTTGATGAATATTTAAAAATTTTGTTTTAATTACTCCGCCGTCTACGTACCGATTTCCAAAATTATAGCAGCATTACCTACTAAGACCCCACAGCATATTGCTACCCAAATTTCATCACAG
This sequence comes from Callosobruchus maculatus, assembly GCA_951848785.1. Classification (NCBI taxonomy): domain Eukaryota; kingdom Metazoa; phylum Arthropoda; class Insecta; order Coleoptera; family Chrysomelidae; genus Callosobruchus; species Callosobruchus maculatus. The sequence goes on from CATOUR010000007.1 coordinate 813,521, forward strand.
TCCATGCAGCGGTTACTGAGATTACGAGGCTATAAAGACGCGTACAGACAGACAGACCAACAGGCAGACAGACAGACAGACCGACAAACAGAACGACGAAAATGAGTGACGCGGATTTTCGTTATGTAGACATTATAAAACGCCCAAAAAACTTATTATCTAAAAATCGAAAATTTTCACGATCACAATCCTTCCCTCACCTATCGGTGTGGGAAGTAAAAGGGATGGCGTATGCGTCGATAACGCTTCCCAGGTAATTCCGCCATGGAACTAAAAGTCAGATTATTATTTTATTATTCTTTTCCTTTGTTAACTTTTCATACAGCTTAATTTAGCAGAAGTTCAATAGTACACAGCAAAAAGCACAGGTATTATTTTTTTATTAAAAGTGATTAAAACATCAATGATTATCATGTTTATTAATTGTTATGAGTTTTTTTCTTTAATTTGTCATAATAAAGTAAAATAATAGTTTTTTAAATCATTTTGGAAATTCGTGAATTATCACCTTTTTACCTTTAACAGTCACGTACGGCGCAAAATGCCCCCATAAGTGCAATTTTTTGATCATTATTTCGAAAGTGCAGTATCTTGCAGAGTTTTTAAGATTAGATTGGTGCTCCAGAACCAGGCACAAGTATTTTTAGTTTTATTTTGAAGGTTTTGGTTTCTTGACTAAAAACAGAGATTTCAAACTTTAGGCCCAAAATGTACTTAATTATTGTTCGGATGTACAGGTTCTCTTTATTGGATATTAAATCAGGCTTAATACTGAGTATAATTGCAGAAAAAAATAAAAGCCAAAAAGCATTCTTGTTTTTGTTTTTGACGATTTATTGGAAAAACTGGAAAATCTCTATGTTTTCAAAAAAAAATCATAACTCGAAAACTATCAATAATCGGTACACATATATGGGGATGTTTTGGATAGGTTTCGGTACGGGCTATCTAAAAAAAAAATTATTATCGTCACCCGATTGGCCACCCTGTATATCATTCCATATTCAAATTTTACTGATGATTTCCGTTCTTCCAATATAGGGTATTGTTACATTATACAGGGTATTTCAAAAGTTATGACCATTTTTATATCCAAATAGCGTTCAAATGAAGTAATGAATCAAAAATTATTTTTTTTTACATGAAAAGATTAAAAATATCCTCTAGTTTTAAAATCGGCTATTAAAAAAATCCGCGACTCATATTCGTATATGTAGAATGCAAAATCCATATCTTTCTCTTTTTTTTTAAATGTTACCGCCAATATTTTATTATCCCAAAGGATTGCTTTTAATATGGTCTTTCAACTTTGTATAGCAGTTGTTGTACCTACGCCCATCAGTTTCCGGGATATTTCGATTTTTCAGTAAATTTAAAATATAGCTTCTATTTGCGTACTGAAATTTACTACCAGTACGAGTTTTGCCAACTAGGCACTAGCATGCAACTTCATTTATTCGTTTGAGACCTAAATCATACTGACGAGCCTTAATAAAAGCGAAACGACATTATTGTGGCTGGTTCAGGTTGAACGAGTGAAATTGCTACCCTTTAAATACAAAAAAACAATAATCAGTTATTTTAAGGCCTGGCGCTGTCCTGCAATTTTCGATTGCTCAACTGTTTGGTTGCATGAGTGACTACCACAAAGTTAAACGGAAGTGCGCTGATTTGCAACTAAAAATTGGTGCAACTATTTAGTTTGCGTTTGGGCTCAAATCATATAGTCGCACAGTTGCGTGCAACTGTCCTGTGTAACAGTAAATTCAATGCGAATCCACTGACTAGTACTCGCAACTCCCATGAAATCGCACGGTGGGGTCACAAGAGCAGCGAGCTAGGTCGAATTAATTTATTTTTTAGAAGAAATTTGTTAATTTAAGAAACACACAGTACTTTAATAACTAGTACTATATTCAATCGCATCAGCAACAAAACTGGCCACACTCATCCGGTAGTATTTGAAAAAATTTCGTGGATGTACTCGCAGGTCGTCATATAATTTTTGAAACTGCGCTTTGCTTGATCGTTGGGCAGTCACTGGATGTAGCCAGAATCTCTTTTTCCGTTGACATTTCTTCCTTCTTCTTAATTCAAGTGCACATACTGCTACCATCTGATTGAATTTCATTTTGAAACTAAACGGTTTAGTTGCATGTATGCGCGGTGCTAATAGACAATCAATTGAGTTGCGTCTGTGTGTGGAGTTTGCATGCAATCACGACCAAACAGTTGCGCAATCGAAAATTGCAGGTCAGCGCCAGGCCTAAAGATTTACCATATCCTAGTTTTAAATAAGAATTATTGAGAACAAAGGCAAGGCACTATACGCCAAAGATTTACAAAGAGATCGAGTAAACATTTATACCAGCTTAACGGTTATTCGTGTGGACGTTCAAAGGGGAGCTGGCGCTCTGCTGTAATCTATTTTAATGGGTGATGAAATATTTGACTGTCTGTATTAGTTCACAGTTCCACTTTGTACTTTGTTAACTATTTGTTACATCGCCATGGCCTAGACGTTTATTCTCTTAACGAGAAACACTTGCCCTAGCTATCAGTCTGCACGTGGGTTTAATAATAGTTGTATCAAGAATAGTATTCAACAATGGGATGAGTATATTATTTATCGTCTCGACAGGATATTTTGATGTTGAATGTTCGAAATAGCTTTATCGATAATTGAGAAGTACATCGCCAACATGTATATTACAGAGTGTTTGATGGACAATTATTCTGAGGGCCAGTTTATCAATGTTCTGTCAAATGTCGTAGTTAACTGACTGGCAGTTAGAGATGAGTGTCAGCTAAAGTGGTTATTAGGATGAATTGTATTTGTGAACTACATACCTAACTTTTAGTTTTGAAGCTGTCAGTTTAGTAAATGCTTGGTTTTTTGTATTTTGTTTGCTGTCACTGTTCTGTGATGTGCCTCAAACGTAACTGACAGATTTTTTAATTCTTTTATGGTCAGCTTCCCGCAAAAGCTGAAAGCCTATGGTACTCTAGAACCGCTGCAAGAGGACAAGTGTTGGTGTACGTTAGATTTGAAACGCTGCAAGTTGTAGCTGTCTGAAAAAAAGTTCACTGACAGTTCACTCCACAGCGTCAAAGTTCCCCAAAAGAACTGGGGAGTAGGGACCTCGACCTGGCATAGCCTCTCTAGTGTCCCTCGTTTGGACAGCCTTTGGTATTACTAGATAATGGGAGGGCTCACTAAAATATCTTCCGTGATAGAGTCTGTAAAACAGGGACAGTTCAGCCACCCTTCTTCGATGTTCCAGGCTGTGGAGGTCCTTTGTGGGGTTAGGCGTATCGATTAGTCTAATTGCTATCTTCTCGATAGTATCCAGTAGCTTTAGAGAGTGCTTTGGAGTGCATCCCCACACATGGGAGCAATACTTCAGCGATGGTCGGGATTTGTGCCTTGTAGACCAGCAGAACAAAACTCCGAGCTCAGGGATGCCGTTTCATCAATACTTACGACGTAGTCATGCTAGGATATGTTGCTGTTGATGCTGATTCCCGAAAGCTTGATGGAAGATTACTCGACTATTGGGTGACCCTCCATTTGGTGTGTCTTTCTATTAAACTCATTTATTTCTATATCCTGCATTGGCAGGAAGGTGATCTGCCAAGCTCTTCCCATTGGGCCCTTCACTGAAAAAAACGTGGGAATTTTTACAAAACAATTACAAGCACTATTGGGGTGATTATACTATGTCATATTGTAAAACCACCGTAAAGTTTAACAAAAATACAATAGTTTTGTAGATTTACTAAATTTTGTAAAAATGGTTGAGCATTTTACAGAAAAAATACAAATAATTCATTTTTTCACAAAATGTTTGTAAAATTACAAAACTGTGTTGCATTTTTGTAAGACAAAATTACAAGATAACTGCCATTATACAAAATGTTTGTTTTTTACAATCTTCTTTTGTAAATTTATAATTATTTTAGAAAAATACTTCAATAGTGTTAGTAAAATGATTGATTTCTTCGGTTAGTATCAATGGTAATTTGATTAAAACGCTTTATATGGCCACTTGCCCTCAGTACAGATTACGCGTTGCCAATGAAAGGTAGCACTGGCAGGCGAGAAGAATCGGCTTGTGTGAATAGAGAAACAGCGGACGGGTCGTTATTTTATGGATTTTGTTTTGGAAGTGCCGATATATAATATGTAGTGGTGCTACTTGTGTTTGAAGTTTGAAGATCCATTGGATAAAATGAATGCAAAGTGTATTTACAAGGTAAGTCGCCGTCTTGGACATATGGCCATCCTGTATACCAAATTTATTTAGGGATGCATTCTTTTTTATTTTTCTTCGTTATGATATGGTTAATTAATGGAAAAGTTTTCGAGTCATAATACTTTACTTTAAGAACAATATTTTTTTGAATTTCAGATGAAGAAGGAAGAAATAAAATTTCCATTTACAATGAAAAAATCCAGCTCTTTAATGAAAGTTCCTTTGAAGAAGCAATAAAATTACCATTTGCCATATATTTGAATTCTAACCGCATTAATCCAAAAAATGTTTCGGTAACTTTGGAAATGACAAGCATATTGTAACATACTGTATATTATGGTATTCGTGTATTTGTTTTACTTGTCATTGGTTGTCAAACATGATGTAAAGTCAAAGTGCTAGGTTAGATCTTTTGAAGTGTAAACGTCATCGAATCGTCTAGAGTTTTCGAGAATGACGGATAGATTCTAGAAATGTCATCGAATCCTCTAGATGGTTCGATGAAGTATATATAAGGTGCTACGGGTAGCATAGGAGTCAGTTGAGTTGAGATCTAGTTGAGATAAGGTTAAGAGTTATTGTATTAAGTTCTGAAGTAAAACGGTGAAAGTTACGTCGAGTTTGATTCCCTGGCTGAAGAAAAAGAGGCCGTCGTGACAATTGGTGCCAGAAGTGTGGGATTATTCATCGAATCAAGCCAGGAAAAGGAAAGAAGAAGTGAGTACAGTGTCCATTAATGCCAGTAACCAGAGCTATGGCATCCGAAATGAATGCATTGATGACTATGCTACAAGAAATGGCAAACAGATTAGAACAGAGTGCAGCGGAAACGAGAGCTAGCTTAGAACGAAGTGCAGCCGAAACGAGAACAGATATGCAAGCAACAGTCGTGAACCTGGAAGAAAAACTAAAGCACCACCAGGACGAAGCAGTCGTAAACCTAGAAGAAAAGTTAAAGCAACACCAGGATGAGGCAGTCGTAAACCTAGAAGAAAAGCTAAAGCAACACCAGGATGAGGCAGTCGTAAACCTAGAAGAAAAGCTAAAGCAACACCAGGACGAGGCAGTCGCAGATTTGAAGAGTGGACAGGAACTTGTGATGACTAGGCTGGAGGAGCAGAAGCAAGCGGTAAGCCAGGCACTAGAAACTCAAGACCAACGCATTAGTGCAATAGAGACACAGTTCGCGACCTCACAAAAGCAGGTGGAAGAGCTAGTGACATCACAGAAGCACGTGGAGGAACAGCTACAGCAGATGAAAGATCAGGTCAAAGAAATGGTCAGAGAGGAGCTGCGAGAGTTTAGTGCAGGTGAGCGTAATTTAACAGCTGAACCACCCGTTTTTCCTGATAGACACAGTGGCTCAGTAGCAAAGCCCTATCCATATAATGGCAAAACGTCCTGGGACATTTATTATATGCAATTTGAAAATATCGCTCGTATGAATAACTGGTCAAATGAAGAAAAAGCTTGTGTGCTGACATCCATGCTAAGAGACTCTGCCGCAGCTATTTTGGAAAATCTCTGCTCATCAGATCTACGTGACTATGATAAGATAACATCTGCGCTAAGGTTACGCTTTGGAGATGCGCACTTAACAGAGCTGCTACATGGTCAACTGCACAACCGGACACAGCAAGCCAAGGAGGATCTGACCACGTTTGCATATGAAGTCCAAAGCTTAGCGAAACGGGCATTCGTCAACAGCGCCGTCGAAACACAGGAATACGTCGCTGCTCGCCAGTTTGTCGAAGGCATTGCAGACGCGGAAGTTCAACGAATGGTAAAACTGCCCAGTCCCATAAATTTACAAGATGCTGTGATCAAGGCTTTGCAAATTGAAGCTGACATAAAAGCCAAGCGAATGACAAGGAGGGTGCGCGCTGTCGAGCAAGATACAGAAGCAGAAGTCAGGGCCACACCGTTTATTTCAGGAAGAAGAGGTGCTAGCTTCCAAAGAAACCCAGTTCGCACAAGCCTAGAAGGAGCTGAAAAGTTTACATGCTGGAAATGTGGACAGAAGGGGCATCTTAGGGTAGGCTGCCGCACCCAGGCTGATAAGATACAAGCGGATGTAGTAAAAGCGGATGAATATGCGAACAAAATGAAATCTATGCAAGACACGATAAACTCAATGAAGGAGCAGTTTGACAGAGACATAAAGAATTTAGTAAAGAAGAATGAAGAAAGTATTGCCAAACTTCAACAACAACACGGAGTAGCCATGAGGGAACTTAGAGCAGACAGGGATAGGATGAAGCAGTTGCTTGCCTCTCAGGAAAGGAGAAGTATGCATATTAAAAGCAAGTTTGAAACGAATAGAAAGAATCTGCTGAAGAAGGACGAACAACACGAAATAGCCTTGAGGAAGCTCAATAAAGAAGTCTCTGCTTTGAAGGGCGAAGTCAAGAGATTGAAAGCTTTGAATCAGTTGAAGAAATCAGAGAGGGAATACGACCAAGTTAAAGATGAAAATGCAATGCTCAAACAGAAGATAAATCAGATGGAGGCTGAGTATGCATTCTGTAAAAAGAACTTGAACAAAGCGAATGACAAAGCCAAAAGGGTCGGTATCAAGAAGAATGAGTTGAGAGAAAGGTTGGCGCAGCTTGAAGAAGAAAACAAGAAGCTGAGAACAGATTTGAGCACCAAGGTCGATGATGCGAACAAGCGAAAGGAAGATTTGTCTAAAGCAAGAGAAGTTGATAGTAAAACTAAACAGCGACTAATGAATTTGGAAAATGAGAATGCTCGACTGAAAAAAGAGCTGGAAAACGCATTGACTGAAGTAGAGTATGGTAGCTCCAAGATGAAGCATATGAAGAATGAAAACAGTAACGTGGAGCAGAAGACTACACAGCTGGAAATTGAGATCGATAAGAAGAAGAAAGAACTGAGTAAGGTTACTGAGGATACAAAGAAGGGTGTGTCCGCAATATTAGCGAAGCCATTTTACGATGTAAAGTTAGAACAGAGATTGGCACAACTGAGGAAAGAAAACCCGAGGATAGGAGCAGAGTTTGGCGCTGCACTCAAGGACGCATCATGGGGTTTGGACCAGACCACGCAACTCAAAAGCGAGAATGTTAAGCAAAAGAACAGGATTGTGCAGGTGGAAGACGAACTCAGCAGGCTCATAGAGGAAGTGGAGAATAGCCTGAGTGATGGGAAGAAGGAAGTGTCGAGAGGTGACAGTCGTCAAGGCGAAAAGGTGCAACTGAAGAAAATGATAACAGAGCTAGGAAAAGAGGATCCTGCTGGAGCTGGAAATGAGAATCGCAATTTGGGCAAAGAATATCGCAGTTACGAGATGATCTGGTATGGTCTTGCAACAGACGACGGAAGGAAGGGTAGATGTCCGAAGCTACAACGCCATGAGGAGGAACCCTACGTGGTGATGAAGCGCCTCAACGACTTAGTCTACAGGTTATGTACGGAAAGTGGAAAACCGAATGTCGACTATGCTGATGTCTGTGGTGATACAAGAATCGAAGTTGTTCGTCGAGGACGCCGAACGCTAAGGGGGGAAGAATGTAACATACTGTATATTATGGTATTCGTGTATTTGTTTTACTTGTCATTGGTTGTCAAACATGATGTAAAGTCAAAGTGCTAGGTTAGATCTTTTGAAGTGTAAACGTCATCGAATCGTCTAGAGTTTTCGAGAATGACGGATAGATTCTAGAAATGTCATCGAATCCTCTAGATGGTTCGATGAAGTATATATAAGGTGCTACGGGTAGCATAGGAGTCAGTTGAGTTGAGATCTAGTTGAGATAAGGTTAAGAGTTATTGTATTAAGTTCTGAAGTAAAACGGTGAAAGTTACGTCGAGTTTGATTCCCTGGCTGAAGAAAAAGAGGCCGTCGTGACAACATTTTATTAAAGTGCATCTTTGCTTTGATTTTTTGTCAGCCGATAAGACTGAAACAGTTGATTTTTTATTTTGTGTTTTTATAGAATTTTAATATTGTGTTATATTTATACATAAAATAGAATAATAATAGGTTTTTTGTAAGACTACAAAGTAATTTTATAAAATGAGGTCAAATCACAAAATAAATCGTTAAAAAATTTGTAATAAAACGTATAATGGTTTTACAATATAATCTAGTGATATTACAAGTAAATTATGTGAAATTACATATCTTACAATATTGTTTTACAAAATATATATAAAAAACCAATATGGTATCCTTAAAATTGTGTAAAATCGCATATTAGTTTTACAAATTATAATGTTATATCACAGACAAATTTTGTGATATTACAAAAATGCGTTTTTGCGAACTTACAATATTAGAAAATTGCTAAATGGAATTACAAATCTGATTTGTAATATTACTAACAAAATCAGTGGCACTTACTAACCTACGATTTTGTTAGTAATTTTACAAAACAACTTTTAGAGTGTTGTACATCCTCCCAAGAATCCTCCATAATCAAATGTTTAACCATCATTACTTAGTGAGAAAGGTGGTGATATAGCCCAGCGGGATTCCCCTTAATCTGGGATTAGAAGGGCAGCGTTGCCCCAGAATGGATTCTCACAGCAAGTGCTCAACAGTCTCATATTCCTGTTCTCATCCCCTACACAGGGGTGTATCACTTAGCCTCGTACTGTAGGAATTTTTTTTAGCTGGCAGACACTAGGGTAGCTAGGAATTTCTTCAGCAATTGGGCAGCCAGAACTGCATGCCACGCGGTCTTAAGGGGACTCACTCTATTTTCAAACCACATACATAATATTTCAGAAGGCGATAGTTAAGACCTTATTGAATGACAACTATTTTCGATTTCCTCAAAAAAGTTTTTTAATGTGCAAAAAAACTCGCAATGCAAAATAATACATTCTATAAATGCCTGTAATTTAACAACCAAACACGATATCAAAAAAAGGCTAAATCGTTGCACAAGCGCAAGCTTTCTCCTTCAATTTGCTCTTTGAGTCATTACGGTAAGTTTATGGGTAATGTCAGGAGCTTGGAAATGCGAAATTCATTTTTATGGTGACCTTTGGACCTTACCTTTGGACCTTTTGACCTTACCTTTGGACTTATCTCCTTATCTCCCCTCATCTTAGACACACACACACTGGAGAAAGGGAACAGGCGGCCACGCCTCCTCGCTAACACGGGAACACGTCCTTTCTTTAATTCTCAATTACGCGCGCTATACCCTAGACCCTTAAAGCTTTTGTGGGTGCGCTCTCCCAATAGCGCCGTCACATATCCGCAGGGCAAGACAGAAAGGGGCTTGGACGCCAAGATTTTGTTCTCGGCAGACCATTCGCATTGCAGTCCGCTAAAGTATTGTGTTTCAGTTAACTGTTAGATTGTTGCTGATAGATGAATCGAGTGCTAATTGCAATCTAAGTGCGCGAACACAACGAACACAAAAAAATAAATACAGTCTTAACCACAGATGACACGGGGCTAGTTTACGAGCTACAAGCCAGCTAGTTTGCTAGCAGCTTGTAAGCTAGCCCTGTGTCATCGGATGTGCGAGTAGAAAGTCCTGTATGTCATCGCCACTTGCTCACTCGGTAGCTTTTAAACTCGCCGACTAGCAGCCCGTAAACTAGCCCCGTGTCATCGACGCTTTAGATCTGTGTGGTCACAACGGAGCTCCCATCACACCAGGGTAGATTCGAGCTTAGTGGGTGGAGGCAACGGATGCTATGGTCCAGAGTCAATGGTCGATGGTCGAGGGCTAATCGTCCCCGTTGTGTCCAAAGGCTAATGCTGCTCCATTAATTTTCTTGGAATCTTAATGACACCTTCCGCGATTTGACTCTCTGGGGTTGTGAGAATCGTATAGAACTGATCAAATAAAAATAATTTGGGGAATATCATCGCTGTCTGCTTGCAGAGAAGCATTCTTGTAACAGCCATGATTCCACACAAAGCCTCTGAATACCCCACGTAATTTTGAGGTAGAACGCCAACGGACTTTAAGAGTACCAAGGTACACAGAAAAAATACTGTTGCGCTTTCAATCACCTAATTGTTAGTATTTGGATGTTTTCCCATCACTTTAAATATATTTACAGTTGTTTCAAATCCATGTCATTGAAAGAATTCAATCCTTACATTCGAAGTAATCACAGGTACGCCAATAAATTCAAAATAATTTTATATTCGTTATAACGATTTGTATAATCCTTCTAATACCAGTATTGACACATAATGCAATCAAAACATCCTTTTGTTTTCGAAATTTACGCCATGTTTTATTTAAGCAAAGCATACAATCTATTCAATGTACAAAAATTATTACTGCAACAGCAGTTCGTGATGATTCATCTGATAAAAATTAATTTTGTTTCAATGGCCCTTGTCGTTCGCTGAACTATAATCAGTATTCGGCGGGACTGATGTCCCGATTCAATGAAGGCAAGAAGAAGAACAGGGGGATGATCTCAGTACTACTATCGCCGCGAACTTGTCAACATGGACGAAGATGTTCCGTTGTGTTGTTTCGTTGTTAGCCGTGTTGTGTCATCTCGTGGTTTTGCGTATTGCATCAGCAATTGTGTGATTTATATATTATATATTAAATGGAGGACCTGCTGAGAAACTGGGACTTAGAAGAGGTAACACCCACATTTGAATGTAGGTATTTAGATTAGTCAGACAGTTATATTTCAGGTAATAATGCAACAACTGGTGCAGGCTTATGTCTTATTCTTATATCATGCTCCTTATAACTTCACACAAAATTACACCATTAAACATCCAAACGAATCAATGAATCAGCTGAAAAGAAAGTAGTTTAGAATCAATTACCAAACACAGATTCGATTCAACGACAGGCTGCGATTGAATCATTCATTGGAATCCAATGACATCTTGTAGTTGAATCGACAATACGTAATAATTCGCTACGAACCATACACTTCCCATTGGAGAAAACGTCACTGTATTTGAGGAATGCTGAGTATAACGCCCCATTGAATCCAAGCGTAAGTCTTTGACAAAACGACAGATTTTTATGTGTGTAGCAAAGTCCACTTTCTTTCAGGTATATTTCTACTGGTGGGAAAATATTATCTGTTTGTGTCTTCTTAGTTTAGTTGTTACTGTGAGGTTCATTATTAATTTATATTGATCGCAATCTGGAAAATATTCCGAATGCCTCGCTACAATCAATATCTACATGCAGCATTATGTTGCAGGCAGCGGAGTAATTTCTCTAATTAATAGCAAATTCGGCTGACCGCACTTCTAGCTTTGCCTAGACGGGCCTTTGATCAATCACTGCCCGTTTGACTGGAAATTCATCGGTCCGTCAGAAGCTGCCGCTTCACAGTTATTAAAAGACATGAAGCTGATGCAGCTTGTTGTAAAGAAATGAAAAATTTAAGTTAGGGCCGACTGTTTGAGAACTCAGATGAAAATTTTAAATTTTTACTTCCCACACCAATAGGTACGTCAGCGACAGCAACAAGCTTCACAGATCAATGTAGATACCACAACAATTGTCGAGTGCGGATTAGTAAATAGAGTACAGCTTCTTCTGTTTCTACAGTTTCTTTGCACCTCGTAATCTCAGTAACCGCTGCGTGGATTGTGATGAAATTTGGGAAGCGATATGCTGTGGGGTCGTAGTGAGGTTCCTATAATTTTGAAAATTGGTTCATAGGCGGCGGAGTTATTAGCCAAAAGCGAAAAGAATTAAAATATACCTCAAACTTCGTTTTTAGGCGTTTGACGGGTTCTTGAGCATTTTCTAGTTTTTTTTTTTTTTGGCGGGGCTGAAGGTGTGGGAGGTGATAAAACTGAAAAACTTGTTGTATTCATAATGGATTGTCAGCGACCTTTGAAAGAAAGACCTAGCGCCATAATACACTTTTTTTAGGTCCATCCGAACATTGCCTTGCCTATTACAGAAACCAAAGGACTTGAATTTTCTGATGTAGGTGTATACATGCGTTCACTGCTTCTGATCGTTCTGTATTGTGTAACGTGGAAACTATTAGATTGATTTTAATGACCTGGCCTGGAGTATTGCTCACATATCTGGGGAGGTTCTGCCCCTACTACCTTGTCTATACTATACTTTATACGGTCTGCTGTATCTTATCCCAAGGCGGTCGTACCTTGTTTTTGCTTGACTTGTCCCACGGTATACAAGACTTAGAACGAACTACCAGGAGATGTAATTACTTTTATTAAGCCTACGAGTGTTTGCCTATTCAAGTCTGACATCGACAAACTTGACCTAAAATAACCTTCCTTGACTGTGCAGTTATAAGAAAAACATGAACAGGCCCTTTTCTTCATTCATTTTTTGAAAATACTCCAAGTGCATGAGAATTATTGAGTCTGTTTACTCACCTCTGCTTTACGTCACCATGCTGAAATAACGAACCGATAGTATGGCACTTTGGAAACATGGTTAAAGCTAACACTTTTCCATTTCCTGTCTGGCCTAAACCTTTTATCTCTTATTGACGTTCCATTAGTTCAGGACTATTACTATTTGACATGCTCATGTTTCAAGCTATCTAGAAACGTACAAAAAAATCAGGCAACAACACCGCCTAAGGGGTCTCACGTTGGCTTACCAACTGTGGAAATGGAGGGTCACCCAATAATCGAGTCACCTTCCGTCAAGCTTTTGGCGATCAACATCAACAACAGCATGTTCTGGCACGACCACGTCGTCAGTGCTAAAACGGCATCCCAGAAGCTTAGAGTTTCATTGTAGGAAGCTGTATACACCAGAGCAACTGCTGGCTGTTCTACAAGGCATAGATCCGAACATCATTGGAATATTGCTCTCGTGTGGGGAAATGCGCTCCGAAACAACCTCTAAAGCTTCTGGACATTATCCAGAAAAAATCAATTAGACTAATCGACACGCTTAACCTCACAAAGGCCTCCACAGCCTGGAGCATCGAAGAAGGGTGACTGACCTGTCTCTGTTTTACAGATTCTATCACGGAAGATGTTCGGGTGAGCTCTCCCAGATAGTAACACCAAAGGCCGTGTGAACGAGGAACACTAGAGAGGCTCTGCGAGCTCATCCTTACCAGGTCGAGGTCCCTACTCCCCGAAACAGTCCCCTCCAGCATTCCTTCTTTGAAGAACTTCGACACTGTGGAATGAGCTGCCCGGGTATTTGTTTACCAACGGCTACAAACTGCACCTATAGTTATCTTCTCGCAGCGCTTCTACAGCGCCAGAGGCTTTCAGACTTTGCGAGAGACTGACCATAAGAAAAGTAAACGCAAGGAAATACAATACAAAGCACAACCTTGAATAGCGCGTACTACATTAGTTGGGCTGACAACAGGCTTACCCTATTAATAGTTCGCTGATTCATACTGACCAATCAAATTGGCTTATTCCTATTAGCTATTGTCATGACAGGCTGGAAATCAAGTCCACGTAGACGGCAGTAAAATGGATACAAGGGATGTTTGTATTTAATTCGGGTATTCTCTCCAATAGGTAAATACCTGGGAATTCATAGCACCTCGCATCTCGCCCTGTTCCAAGTGACTTCAGATTAACTGTATACAGGGTGAGTTTTTAGTACCAGCTCGGTCGATAACACCACTACTATAGAAGATAGCGAAAAAGGTTGTATATAAAAGTTGTAGCCAGTTGTAAATGAGACACCATATATTATTATATATTCAAATTCTACTAATGATTTCCGTTCTTCCAATATAGGGTATTGTTACATTATACAGGGTATTTCATTTATGACCTTTTCTATATCCAAATCGCTGTCAAATGTATACTGTATATCAAAAAGTAATGAATTAAACATATTTTTTTTACACGGATGGATAAAAAATATCATCTAGTTTTAAAATCGGCTATAAAAAAGCCCGCGACGCATATTCGTATACAGGGTGATGTAGAATGCAAAATCTAGATTTTCTCTCTTTTTTTAAATGTAACCCCAAATATTTTATTATACCAAAAAATTACTTTTAATATGCTCTTTCATCTTTGTATAGCACTTGTTATGGCTGCGTTCATTAGTTTCTGAGATATTTTGACTTCTCTACAAATTTTAAATATGGCTTCTATTTGTTTACTAAAATTTATTTATTTTAAGGAAATATTATTGAATTTTATTTTTGGATAACAAACAACTAAAATATAAGGCCATTATTGTACTTTATCAAGTCAATACATTGGATTAACGAGATAATGTAGGTCAAGTGTGCTGAGGAAACAATTTTACAGACGTCATGCATAATTATCAAGCAGACCTATCAGGTAGGCTATGAAATGTTAAGCGACACGGTCCAAATAAAACGATTGACACAATGCGGTGTTATTGAGTAGGTTATGAAAATCGTAAATTTTTAAAAGAATACCTGATAAATTTGCTTGAGAATTATGCATTACGCCTACAAAATTGTTTCCTCAGCATACTTGACTTTATTATCTTGACGATTCAGGGTTTTGACTTCATCAAATACTATTATGACCTTATAATTTAGTTTTTCGTTAAACAAAAAACAAATTCGATAGTACTTTCTCAAAATAAATAGATTTCAGTACAGAAATAGAAGCTGTATTTTAAATTTATCGAAAAATCTAAATATCTCGGAAACTGATGGACGAAGGTACAACATGTGCTATACAAGGATGAAAGAGCATATTAAAAGTAATTCTTTGATGTAATAGAATTGTGGGGGTTACATTAAAAAAAAGAGAAAATCTGGGTTTTGCATTCTACATCACGCTGTATATGAATATGCGTCGTGGGCTTTTTTAATAGCCGATTTTAAAACTAGATGATATTTTTTATCCATCCGTGTAAATAAAATAATTTTTGATTCATCACTTTTTGATATACAATACGTCCCTTTGACAGCGATTTGGAGATGAAAATGGCCATAACCTTTGAAATACCCTGTATAACGTAACAATACCCTGTATTGGGAGAACGGAAAACATTAGTAGAATTTGAATATATGTAGAATAATATATAGGGTATCTCATTGAAAAAAACGCATGTTTGCATCACCACGTAGTTATGGATCACCTTGCATAAATCAAAATATTTTCTGAGCAAGGAGCATATCCGTGGTTACAACTTTTATATACAACTTGTTATCGCTATCTTCTACAGTAGTGGAGTTATCGATCGCGCCGGTACTAAAAACTCACCCTGTATATGTTTAGAGAATATTTTGAGACACCCTGTATACAAGTGAAGAGAGCACTGAGCGAGAGCACACAAAAATCCCACTTGTAATAAACGAGCATCCGATGTCCTGCCTGTCTGACCCCGTCCGTCGCTTGTCGAATACATTGGATATAACAGGACGGAAATGAGGCCCTTTCTGTCCCCTTGCCCCTCAGAAAAAGGGGGCGTGATGCGGCGGGTCACTAATGACTGAGGCTGACCGGAGGACACAGTCAGAGCAGAACAATAAACTAATTAGACTGGGTCGGCACTTTTTGCCCCATTCCCGTCAAGATAGTGAATGAGCAATTTCGACGGTACACAAAACATCCTCACAACATAAATAAAGGGTGTTATTTGCCAAAAACCCTGAGACCCCAAATAATTACACGATAAAAGTAAATACATGAGGGTCTGTTTAATTATCTAGGACCATAGGAGGAGATAATTATATGAGTTTTAAATGTTTCGTTGAGCATCCAAAAATATATTTGTATAAGGATTCAGAGCCCTGAAACTATTTCACACCCCTTGTTGGGGTATTACGGTGAATCCTAATCGTTATTGAAAGTTTTAAATTTCAATTCGTTGAGTAGTTTTTTTGAACATATATAGGGTATCCCATGACGATTAAGACAAGCAATATATCGGAACTGGGCAGTAGTAGAGAATTATAACTTTTGGGGTGTAAATTAGAGCAAATATAGTACCTTTTCTTATTGTCGTGTCACCCAATGAGGTATTTGTCAAAATTATTAATGGGACACCCTGTATATTTGTGACTTTTTGTGTTCCGCCCGATAAGGCACTTCCAACAAACTAGCACATTTGGGGCCTAAAGTGATTAATTCAAGATATGCAAGTACTTAACGGACTGTGCCACTACCATTATGACACACTACCAAAGTAATAATACACAAAACATCCTCAGAACATAAATAAAGGGTGTTCTTTGACAAAAACCCAGAGACCCCAAATAATTACACGATAAAAGTAAATAGATGAGGGTCTGTTTAATTATCAAGGACCATAGGAGACAATTATATGAGTTTTAAATGTTTCGTTGAACACACGGAAAGAAAACTGTTGTAAATTGTTTCACAATTGTAGGTATTTTCACTACGAGTTGTGGATGATATAGGGACAATAACAATTTGTGTATATTTGCAACACTAAGTTGTGGAACAATTGTGTTCTATATTACTACCACCGAGAGAGTTTATTTGCGACCCCTTTGGATTTTTTATACAAATATTATAACAACCGGATAGCAGCAATTTGTAGACTAATAGGCGACTCTCTCAATGTACTGATATTTACAAAAAGTATAAAATCATTTAGCACATTGTTGTAGTAAAATTTTAAACAATATTGTGAAGTCTATTACACTGCAAAATTGGGGTTTAATAATCCATGATAAATGTGGTCTTCAACGAGTAAGGTAGTTATGGAGGCAAAAGTAAAAAGAGGCGTGTATACAATGGTTTATTTTCATACAAAATAAGGTGTTCACAAGAAAAATACAAAACATAATCACACTGGAATATATTTATGTATGATCACAATGATATTCACTTGCTGATAATCATCATTGACTGGATAGTTTGGGTGTCCAATGGCACTAAAAAATAAAAATATCATAACGTAACATAAATAATTTCTTTAGTCTTCACATCATTCAAGCCACAGAGTCCAACCCGTATAGTTAGTTTCAAATTAGTAAATTCTAAAATAGTCTGACATCGAAACATTCGCATAAATCAATATTTTGCTATTCTACTGCTATTTGCTGTATAGATAAATACTACCTCACATCCACACAGATCAAGATGCCCTTGTATCCCTGTCTGGAGTTGAAAGACGTTATGACGTTATAGCGGTGAGCTTTCACCAGATAACATAAAGATGCGTAACTTTTTCGATTTTGAGCCTATTATGTTTAAGTAATTTCATGTGGTATAATAATAATCCTTCATATAATTGTGAAAAAACATCAATAATTTCACTGAACGAGAACAACCCTATATCTATCCCTGCCATGTAGGTGCAGCGTCCATATTGGCATTACCTTTAGACAAACGACAGCATCAAAACGTAGCCATTACGTAATCATTTACACTTATTTACGTATTCTAGCATAATCTCCGACATATAAAGTTTCGCCCGTGATTTTTTTCTACAACTATTCAATAGGTACTCAATGTACAAATAAATAAACTAGTACTTACCCAGAAAAATAGGAATGCACCCAAACCCTCCAATTCTTAAAATATAATGGTATCTAGTATCTTCCATAGGTATAGGTATAAATTATATAATTCCCACATCGGTTATTCACACACAGGCACAAACCAAATGAAAACCCGACGAGAACCAGAGAGACACGGACTTGCGCAGACTCGTCCAGACACTCTAGGCTTCTTCACAACAGTTTTGTGGATTTTTTTACAATACATTTTGTGAAAATGTTCAACACTATGTGAACTTTTCTGACGCGGGATTGCGGAAAAGAGTCCATAGCGAGCCAACGCAATATGGTGGAAGATGTTGGTAGACCCAATGAAACTTTATTCAACAATCTTTTGGAAATATCTTACAATATGTAGAAAAATTACCAACAATCATACCACACAATATTGTTTAAAAATACTTAAGTCTGTTTTTTCCGTGCATCCAAAAATATATTTGTAGAAGGGTTAGTTCAGAACCCTAAAACATTCTCACCCCTGTTTATAGTATGGTGAATCCTGATTGTCATTGAAAATTCATTGAAAAGTTTTTGAAGCATATCTGACTCTGAGAGCAGGCGACAGAAAAGATCTGCCTTATGCGCCATCTGGTACCCGAAGGTAACGGCAAACCAAAGAGAATCGCTGTATTGAAACAGCTGTCTGCGTACTGGTGGATTGACGGAGATGTAGAGCAACCCTCGTATATCTGACTCTTTAGTCAAGATGATATTTCTGGCCAAGGGACAACTGGTTGGTTGTTTTCAATCTCAAGGGGTGTAACATCACATCTTTCCTTTTAAATTTTTACATTGCTATTTTATATGTTGCAGTTTTGTTTGAAGTATTCAACGAACATGGACGAAACAGAAAATATATTAACGAGTCTTCTTACTTTCTGAGTTAGTTTAACTGCATATCCCACTAAAGCTTCCTCAACTGTCAACTTGGGTCATTCACTACCCAGACACCACAATATATTCTAGGAACATTCTAAGAATCACCATTTTGGAACATTGTATCATTCCATGAAAAGTCCATGAATATGTAGATTATCTGATGAACATTTCAAGAATGTGAAAATGGGAATCCAAAAAATGTGCATAGGTTATTCTCTCAGAATATTCTACGATTATTATTAAGATGTATGGAATATTGTAGGAAGATTCCTGGTATATATTTGAAGAATATGTGTTGAAAGAAACTAATACCTTTTATCACTTTATTTCATTTGTTTGTAAGTCTTATTGTCTGCCTAGGTACTTTAACGCGAGTAGTAAACATATATAACCTAGTATCCAACTTTCATACAGTGTTTTGGGCAGCATTGATTTAGGCACACACTAATTATTATAGGGATTGATGAAAAAAATGTATATAAAACAGAACACGGAACCTGTATTTATAATTGCGTAAGTTCAATGAAAAAACACATTTCATTGCACGGAATCGTCCTCCTGCATTATCCTGCAAAATAAAAAAACCCGTTTTATTTTAAAGCATACGATTTACATTCAAATACACTTCATTAACTACTATGCTAGATTTTCACCAAAATGTTGTTGTTGTATCTTAATCAAATTTAGTAGAATAAACACTGGAAATTCATAGTCACAAATATATCAAATGTGTTGCTAGTGGTTATATTATTATATTATATTAATTAGGGTACCTACGACAAGTAAGACTAGAACATAGAGATTAGACTGAACAAGAGAGTTGCTACCTCATGGTGCTACAAAGTCGATAATTTACAGAGACAAAATAGTTACACTCACCCTAGTCGCTAGTTGTAAACTAAATAACAAGTGAAAATCATGTTCCAGAACATAGATAACTATCCAATTATCACAGGAGAAAAATGCACAAGCACAAGCAGGCACCACCGACCACCGCCACCGTGACGAATGAAGGTAACCTCAAAGTTCTCAAGCCTAACCTAACCTGTAACGGTGTCACGCCTGCATTAAGAATCATACCAAAAGGCATATTCATAGACTATTCTTAAGATAATATTATTTTTTATGAATATTATCAGAATATTTTGATCGACACGTTCATGGAATGATCATGTTCCAGAACACAGATAACTATCCAATTATCACAGGAAAAAAATGCACAAGCACAAGCAGGCACCACCGACCACCGCCACCGTGACGAATGAAGATAACCTCAAAGTTCTCAAGCCTAACCTAACCTGTAACGGTGCCACGCCTAGATTAAGAATCATACCAAAAGGCATACTCATAGACTATTCTTAAGATAATATTATTTTTTATGAATATTATCAGAATATTTTGATCGACACGTTCATGGAATAATCATGACGAAATATTCCTCGTACATCCTCATGGGAATGAAACCAATAAAAACATGCATAGGACATTCTGTTAATGTTCGGAATATTCTCAATCTATTTTGGATGAAATAAGAATGTTCCAGGAATATATTGTGCTGTCTGGGTAAATATTTAACTATTTATATACAGGCTGCATTGAAAAACTTCCCCATCACGGATTTATAGAAAAAAGGTCACGTCAAAGGGTTTATGAAGGTGTGCAACTTTTTAACCAAAAACTACTTCCTTCATTTATACTCTTTGCCCCCCCCTATGGTTATCCCCTTAAAATTTTTGAATGACATGGTTCTGACGTTTGATTTTTTAGAATCGGTCGATTTGTTTTCGAGAAAATCTTTGTTCAGGGATAAAGCAAAAACAAAATACACGAAAATATCATTTTTTATTGCAATAAGTGTTTCAACCCTTATTGCAATAAAAAGTTATATTTCCTTGTGCTTTTGTTTTCTATTTGAACAAATTAAGATACATAAACACCTTTTCTAATTTTCTCGAAAACAAATCGACGGATTTTAAAAAATCAAATGTCAAAATAAAGGACTTCGACATATCTTTCACAAAAGCTATTACTCGATACCCCTTGTCACTTAAAAAGTTTAAGCGAATGACTCTGGGGTGTAGAGGGTGCAAGAGGGGAAGTTGTTTTTGATAAATGCTTTGTGGGAAGTTTTCAAATGAACACCCTGTATATTATATTTGATGCCACCTATGCGTTTTAGGAAACGTAAACTTACCTGTGTCATTCAATTGTTTCACAGCCATGGCTGTAGACCACCCAGGCCCGCTCGATTGTTTTATAATCAAATAAATTGTACAAGAACTTAATTTATTCACATGACCTTATTTAGACTCTTATAATATCAACTCCTACTCAATTTCTATAGCATCATTCGTGAAACCTCATAAAATATATCCACGCTCAGGGAATGTAGCAACGTAGTGCGTGTAGGAATCATCAGAACAATCATAGGTATCTGTTCCAGATGACATTTTGGTTTATAATAATAATAATTGCCTACATACAAAGTACATACGTGGAGACATCAGGAGCGAGGTTTAGCGAGGCGTTATTCAACAGCACAAAAAAGTGAAGTCGAGTTAATTGAGTCAGTACTTCCCACACATTACGGTGATATACCAGTATATTATCTTCCCATACCATGAAGCTATAGCCTGAGATCCCCTTGTAACCAAATCATCGCTTGCCTGCCCACAAACAGTGTATGTTATTCCGCTATTTCCTTTCACAGGTCTATGCACAGCTTATTATGAATAAACAAATTTTCCACTTTTCCAACCCTCTACCTCCCAACCACCCCAATTTTAGCTTCACCCAAAAAAAAAGTAGAAATTGATCAGGTACCCCTAAAAGGCCTACAAACGAACATAAAAAATTTCAGATCTCTCGAACTGGCGAGTGTTCTTAACTAAAAATGTTAGAAAATCTTTACTTGGCTTTCTATTGAGAGGAAACCTCGCAATTCGGTTAATTCCAAGGTCCTGATTACAAATCCAGTCGCAGTTTTGAGTCTCAGTCTTGTTTCACGAAAATCAAAAATTTCAGATCTCTCGGGCTGGCGGGTGTACCTAAAAAAATCGAAAACCTTTATTTGGCTTTCTATTGAGATGAAACCCCGCATTTCAGATATCCTCAAGGTGCTGATTACAAATCCAGTCGCTGTTTTGAGTCTCAGTCTTGTTTCACGAAAATCAAAAATTTCAGATCTCTCGGGCTGGCGGGTGTAGGTACCTAAAAAAATCGAAAATCTTTATTTGGCTTTTTATTGAGATGAAACCTCGCATTTCGGTTAACTTCAAGGTCCTGATTACAAATACAGTCGCAGTTTTGAGTCTCAGTCTTGTTTGACGAAAATAAAGAATTTCAGATCTCTCGGGCTGGCGGGTGTAGGTACCTAAAAAAATCGAAAATCTTTATTTGGCTTTCTATTGAGATGAAACCTCGTACTTTGGATAATTCGAAGGTGCTAATTACAAATACAGTCGCAGTTTTGAGTCTCAGTCTCGTTTGACGAAAATCTAAAATTTCAGATCTCTCGGGCTGATGGCGGGTGTACCTAAAAAAAACGAAAACCTTTATTTGGTTTTCTGTTGAGATGAAACCTCGCATTTCGGTTAATTTCAAGGTCCTGATTACAAATACAGTCGCAGTTCTGAGTCTCAGTCTCGTTTGACGAAAATCAAAAATTTCAGATCTCTCGGGCTGGCGGGTGTACCTAAAAAAATCGAAAATCTTTATTTGGTTTTCTGTTGAGATGAAACCTCGCATTTAGGTTAATTCCAAGGTCCTGATTACAAATACTGTCGCAGTTTTGAGACTCAGTCTCGTTTGACGAAAATCAAAAATTTCAGATCTGGCGGGTGTACCTAAAAAAAATCGAATATCTTTACTTGGCTCCCTTAGAGATGAAACTTCGCATTTCGGTTAATTTCAAGGTCCTGATTACAAATACAGTTGCAGTTTTGAGTCTCAGTATCGTTTGACGAAAATCAAATTTTCAGATCTTTCGGGCTGGCGGGTGCACCCAAAAAAATCGAAAATATTTATTTGGCTTTCTATTGAAATGAAACCTCGTATTTCCGATAATTCCAAGGCGCTGATTACAAATACAGTCGCAGTTTTGAGTCTAAGTCACGTTTGACGAAAATCAAAAATTTCAGATTTCTGGGGCTGGCGGGTGTACCTAAAAAAATCGAAAACCTTTATTTGGCTTTCTATTGAGATGAAACCTCGTATTTTGGATAATTCCAAGGTGCTGATTACAAATACAGTCGCAGTTCTGAGTCTCAGTCTCGTTTGACGAAAACAAAAATTTCAGATCTCTCGGGATGGCGGGTGTACCTAAAAAAATCGAAAATCTTTATTTGGTTTTCTGTTGAGATGAAACTTCGCATTTCGAATAATTCCAAGGACCTGATTACAAATACATTCGCAGTTTTGGGTCTCAGTCTCGTTTGACGAAGATCAAAGATTTCAGATCTCTCGGGATGGCGGGTGTACCTAAAAAAATCGAAAATCTTTATTTGGCTTTCTATTGAGATGAAACCTCGCATTTCGGTTAATTTCAAGCTCCTGATTACACATACAGTCGCAGTTTTGAGTCTCGGTCTCGTTTGACGAAAATAAAAAATTTCAGATCTCTTGGGCTGGCGGGTGTACCTAAAAAATTCAAATATCTTTATTTGGCTTTCTATTGAGATGAAACTTCGCATTTCGAATAATTCCAAGGACCTGATTACAAATACAGTCGCAGTTTTGGGTCTCAGTCTCGTTTGACGAAGATCAAAAATTTCAGATCTCTCGGGCTGGCGGGTGTAGGTACCTAAAAAAATCGAAAATCTTTATTTGGCTTTCTATTGAGATGAAACCTCGTACTTTGGATAATTCGAAGGTGCTAATTACAAATACAGTCGCAGTTTTGAGTCTCAGTCTCGTTTGACGAAAATCTAAAATTTCAGATCTCTCGGGCTGATGGCGGGTGTACCTAAAAAAAACGAAAACCTTTATTTGGTTTTCTGTTGAGATGAAACCTCGCATTTCGGTTAATTTCAAGGTCCTGATTACAAATACAGTCGCAGTTCTGAGTCTCAGTCTCGTTTGACGAAAATCAAAAATTTCAGATCTCTCGGGCTGGCGGGTGTACCTAAAAAAATCGAAAATCTTTATTTGGTTTTCTGTTGAGATGAAACCTCGCATTTAGGTTAATTCCAAGGTCCTGATTACAAATACTGTCGCAGTTTTGAGACTCAGTCTCGTTTGACGAAAATCAAAAATTTCAGATCTGGCGGGTGTACCTAAAAAAAATCGAATATCTTTACTTGGCTCCCTTAGAGATGAAACTTCGCATTTCGGTTAATTTCAAGGTCCTGATTACAAATACAGTTGCAGTTTTGAGTCTCAGTATCGTTTGACGAAAATCAAATTTTCAGATCTTTCGGGCTGGCGGGTGCACCCAAAAAAATCGAAAATATTTATTTGGCTTTCTATTGAAATGAAACCTCGTATTTCCGATAATTCCAAGGCGCTGATTACAAATACAGTCGCAGTTTTGAGTCTAAGTCACGTTTGACGAAAATCAAAAATTTCAGATTTCTGGGGCTGGCGGGTGTACCTAAAAAAATCGAAAACCTTTATTTGGCTTTCTATTGAGATGAAACCTCGTATTTTGGATAATTCCAAGGTGCTGATTACAAATACAGTCGCAGTTCTGAGTCTCAGTCTCGTTTGACGAAAACAAAAATTTCAGATCTCTCGGGATGGCGGGTGTACCTAAAAAAATCGAAAATCTTTATTTGGTTTTCTGTTGAGATGAAACTTCGCATTTCGAATAATTCCAAGGACCTGATTACAAATACATTCGCAGTTTTGGGTCTCAGTCTCGTTTGACGAAGATCAAAGATTTCAGATCTCTCGGGATGGCGGGTGTACCTAAAAAAATCGAAAATCTTTATTTGGCTTTCTATTGAGATGAAACCTCGCATTTCGGTTAATTTCAAGCTCCTGATTACACATACAGTCGCAGTTTTGAGTCTCGGTCTCGTTTGACGAAAATAAAAAATTTCAGATCTCTTGGGCTGGCGGGTGTACCTAAAAAATTCAAATATCTTTATTTGGCTTTCTATTGAGATGAAACTTCGCATTTCGAATAATTCCAAGGACCTGATTACAAATACAGTCGCAGTTTTGGGTCTCAGTCTCGTTTGACGAAGATCAAAAATTTCAGATCTCTCGGGCTGGCGGGTGTACCTAAAAAAATCGAAAATCTTTTTTTGGTTTTCTGTTGAGATAAAACCTCGCATTTGGTTAATTTCAAGGTCCTGATTACAAATACAGTCGCAGTTTTAGGTCTCGGTCTCGTTTGACGAAAATAAAAAATTTCAGATCTCTTGGGCTGGCGGGTGTACCTAAAAATTTGAGTCTCAATCTCGTTTGACGAAAATCAAAAATTTCAGATCTCTCGGGCTGGCGGGTGTACCTAAAAAAATCTGAAAATCTTTATTTGGCCTTCTATTGAGATGAAACTTCGCATTTCGGTTAATTTCGAGGTCCTGATTACAAATACAGTTGCACTTTTGAGTCTCAGTCTCGTTTGACGAAAATCAAAAATTTCAGATCTCTCGGGCTGGCGGGTGTACCTAAAAAAATCGAAAATTTTTATCTGGCTTTCTATTGAGATGAAACTTCGCATTTCGGTTAATTTCAAGGTTCTGATTACAAATACAGTTGCAGTTTTGAGTCTCAGTCTCGTTTGACGAAAATCAAAAATTTCAGATCTCTCGGGCTGGTGGGTGTACCTAAAAAGTCGAAAATCTTTATTTGGCTTTCTATTGAGATGAAACTTTGCATTTCCGTTCATTTCGAGGTCCTGATTACAAATACAGTTGCAGTTTTGAGTCTCAGTCTCGTTTGACGAAAATAAAAAATTTCAGATCTCTTGGGCTGGCGGGTGTACCTAAAAAAATCGAAAACCTTTATTTGGCTTTCTATTGAAATGAAACCCCGCATTTCGGATAATTTCAAGGTGCTGATTACAAGTCCAGTCGCTGTTTTGAGTCTCAGCCTCGTTTCACGAAAATCAAAAATTTCAGATCTCTCGGGCTGGCGGGTGTACCTAAAAAAGTCGAAAATCTTTATTTGGCTTTCTATTGAGATGAAACCTCGCATTTCGGTTAATTTCAAGGTTCTTATTACAAATACAGTTGCAGTTTTGAGTCTCAGTCTCGTTTGACGAAAATCTAAAATTTCAGATCTCTCGGGCTGGTGGGTGTACCTAAAAAAATCTGAAAATCTTTATTTGGCCTTCTATTGAGATGAAACTTTGCATTTCGGTTAATTTCAAGGTCCTGATTACAAATACAGTTGCACTTTTGAGTCTCAGTCTCGTTTGACGAAAATCAAAAATTTCAGATCTCTCGGGCTGGCGGGTGTACCTAAAAAAATCGAAAATTTTTATCTGGCTTTCTATTGAGATGAAACTTCGCATTTCGGTTAATTTCAAGGTTCTGCTGCTGATTACAAATACAGTTGCAGTTTTGAGTCTCAGTCTCGTTTGACGAAAATCAAAAATTTCAGATCTCTCGGGCTGGCGGGTGTACCTAAAAAAAATCGAAAACCTTTATTTGGCTTTCTATTGAGATGAAACTTCGCATTTTGGTTAATTTCAAGGTCTTGATTACAAATACAGTTGCAGTTTTGAATCTCAGTCTCGTGTGATGAAAATCAAAAACTTCAGATCTCTGGGGTTGGCGGGTGTACCTAAAAAAATCGAAAACCTTTATTTGGCTTTCTATTGAGATGAAACTTCGCATTTTGGTTAATTTCAAGGTCTTGATTACAAATACAGTTGCAGTTTTGAGTCTCAGTCTCGTTTGACGAAAATCAAAAATTTCAGATCGCTCGGGCTGGTGGGTGTACCTAAAAAAATCGAAAACCTTTATTTGGCTTTCTATTGAGACGAAACTTCGCATTTTGGTTAATTTCAAGGTCTTGATTACAAATACAGTTGCAGTTTTGAGTCTCAGTCTCGTGTGATGAAAATAAAAAATTTCAGATCTCTGGGGTTGGCGGGTGTACCTAAAAAAATCGAAAACCTTTATTTGGCTTTCTATTGAGATGAAACTTCGCATTTTGGTTAATTTCAAGGTCTTGATTACAAATACAGTTGCAGTTTTGAATCTCAGTCTCGTGTGATGAAAATCAAAAACTTCAGATCTCTGGGGTTGGCGGGTGTACCTAAAAAAATCGAAAACCTTTATTTGGCTTTCTATTGAGATGAAACTTCGCATTTTGGTTAATTTCAAGGTCTTGATTACAAATACAGTTGCAGTTTTGAGTCTCAGTCTCGTTTGACGAAAATCAAAAATTTCAGATCGCTCGGGCTGGTGGGTGTACCTAAAAAAATCGAAAACCTTTATTTGGCTTTCTATTGAGACGAAACTTTGCATTTTGGTTAATTTCAAGGTCTTGATTACAAATACAGTTGCAGTTTTGAGTCTCAGTCTCGTGTGATGAAAATAAAAAATTTCAGATCTCTGGGGTTGGCGGGTGTACCTAAAAAAATCGAAAACCTTTATTTGGCTTTCTAGTGAGATGAAACCTCGCATTTCGGTTAATTTTAAGGTCCTGATCACAAATACAGTCGCAGTTTTGAGTCTCAGTCTCGTTTGACGAAAATCAAGAATTTCAGATCTCTCGGGCTGGCGGGTGTACCTAAAAAAATCGAAAATCTTTATTTGGATTTCTATTGAGATGAAACCTCGCATTTCAGTTAATTTCAAGGCCCTGATTACAAATACAGTCGCAGTTTTGAGTCTCAGTCTCGTTTGACGAAAATCAAATATTTCAGATCTCTGGGGCTGGCGGATGTACCAAAAAAAACCGAAAAACTTTATTTGGCTTTCCATTGAGATGAAACCTCGTATTTCGGATAATTCCAAAGTTCTGATTACAAATACAGTCGCAGTTTTGAGTCTCAGCCTCGTTTGACGAAAATAAAAAATTTCAGATCCCTCGGGCTCGCGGGTGTCCTAAAAAAATCGAAAATCTTTATTTGGCTTTCTATTGAGATGAAACCTCGCATTTCGGTTAATTTCAAGGTCCTGATTACAAATACAGTTGCAGTTTTGAGTCTCAGTCTCGTTTGACGAAAATCAAAAATTTCAGATCTCTCGGGCTGGCGGGTGTACCTAAAAAAATCGAAAACCTTTATTTGGCTTTCTATTGAAATAAAACCTCGTATTTCGGATAATTCCAAGGTGCTGATTAGAAATACAGTCGCAGTTTTAGGTCTCGGTCTCGTTTGACGAAAATAAAAAATTTCAGATCTCTTGGGCTGGCGGGTGTACCTAAAAAAATCGAAAACCTTTATTTGGCTTTCTATTGAAATAAAACCTCGTATTTCGGATAATTCCAAGGTGCTGATTAGAAATACAGTCGCAGTTTTAGGTCTCGGTCTCGTTTGACGAAAATCAAAAATTCAGATCTCTCGGGCTGGCGGGTGTACCTAAAAAAATCGAAAATCTTTATTTGGTTTTCTGTTGAGATAAAACCTCGCATTTCGGTTAATTTCAAGGTCCTGATTACAAATACAGTCGCAGTTTTAGGTCTCGGTCTCGTTTGACGAAAATAAAAAATTTCAGATCTCTTGGGCTGGCGGGTGTACCTAAAAAAATCGCAAATTTTTATTTGGCTTTCTATTGAGATGAAACTTCGCATTTCGGTTAATTTAAAGGTCCTGATTACAAATACAGGTGCAGTTTTGAGTCTCAGTCTCGTTTGACGAAAATCAAAAATTTCAGATCTCTCGGGCTGGCGGGTGTACCTAAAAAAATCGAAAATCTTTATTTGGCTTTCTATTGAGATGAAACCTCGCATTTCGGTTAATTTCAAGGTCCTGATTACAAATACAGTTGCAGTTTTGAGTCTCAGTCTGGTTTGACGAAAATCAAAAATTTCAGATCTCTCGGGCGTACTTAAAAAAATCGAAAATCTTTATTTGGCTTTCTATTGAGATGAAACCTCGCATTTCGGTTAATTTCAAGGTCCTGATTACAAATACAGTTGCAGTTTTGAGTCTCAGTCTGGTTTGACGAAAATCAAAAATTTCAGATCTCTCGGGCGTACTTAAAAAAATCGAAAATCTTTATTTGGCTTTCTATTGAGATGAAACCTCGCATTTCGGTTAATTTCAAGGTCCTGATTACAAATACAGTTGCAGTTTTGAGTCTCAGTCTGGTTTGACGAAAATCAAAAATTTCAGATCTCTCGGGCGTACTTAAAAAAATCGAAAATCTTTATTTGGCTTTCTATTGAGATGAAACCTCGCATTTCGGTTAATTTCAAGGTCCTGATTACAAATACAGTTGCAGTTTTGAGTCTCAGTCTGGTTTGACGAAAATCAAAAATTTCAGATCTCTCGGGCGTACTTAAAAAAATCGAAAATCTTTATTTGGCTTTCTATTGAGATGAAACCTCGCATTTCGGTTAATTTCAAGGTCCTGATTACAAATACAGTCGCAGTTTTAGGTCTCGGTCTCGTTTGACGAAAATAAAAAATTTCAGATCTCTCGGGCTGGCGGGTGTACCTAAAAAAATAGAAAATCTTTATTTGGCTTTCTATTGAGATGAAACCTCGCATTTCGGTTAATTTCAAGGTCCTGATTACAAATACAGTTGCAGTTTGGAGTCTCAGTCTCGTTTGATGAAAATCAAAAATTTCAGATCTCTCGGGCTGGCGGGTGTACCTAAAAAAATCGAAAACCTTTATTTGGCTTTCTATTGAGATGAAACTTCGCATTTTGGTTAATTTCAAGGTCTTGATTACAAATACAGTTGCAGTTTTGAGTCTCAGTCTCGTTTGACGAAAATCAAAAATTTCAGATCGCTCGGGCTGGTGGGTGTACCTAAAAAAATCGAAAACCTTTATTTGGCTTTCTATTGAGACGAAACTTCGCATTTTGGTTAATTTCAAGGTCTTGATTACAAATACAGTTGCAGTTTTGAGTCTCAGTCTCGTGTGATGAAAATAAAAAATTTCAGATCTCTGGGGTTGGCGGGTGTACCTAAAAAAATCGAAAACCTTTATTTGGCTTTCTAGTGAGATGAAACCTCGCATTTCGGTTAATTTTAAGGTCCTGATCACAAATACAGTCGCAGTTTTGAGTCTCAGTCTCGTTTGACGAAAATCAAGAATTTCAGATCTCTCGGGCTGGCGGGTGTACCTAAAAAAATCGAAAATCTTTATTTGGATTTCTATTGAGATGAAACCTCGCATTTCAGTTAATTTCAAGGCCCTGATTACAAATACAGTCGCAGTTTTGAGTCTCAGTCTCGTTTGACGAAAATCAAATATTTCAGATCTCTGGGGCTGGCGGATGTACCAAAAAAAACCGAAAAACTTTATTTGGCTTTCCATTGAGATGAAACCTCGTATTTCGGATAATTCCAAAGTTCTGATTACAAATACAGTCGCAGTTTTGAGTCTCAGCCTCGTTTGACGAAAATAAAAAATTTCAGATCCCTCGGGCTCGCGGGTGTCCTAAAAAAATCGAAAATCTTTATTTGGCTTTCTATTGAGATGAAACCTCGCATTTCGGTTAATTTCAAGGTCCTGATTACAAATACAGTTGCAGTTTTGAGTCTCAGTCTCGTTTGACGAAAATCAAAAATTTCAGATCTCTCGGGCTGGCGGGTGTACCTAAAAAAATCGAAAACCTTTATTTGGCTTTCTATTGAAATAAAACCTCGTATTTCGGATAATTCCAAGGTGCTGATTAGAAATACAGTCGCAGTTTTGAGTCTCGGCCTCGTTTGACGAAAATAAAAAATTTCAGATCCCTCGGGCTCGCGGGTGTCCTAAAAAAATCGAAAATCTTTATTTGGCTTTCTATTGAGATGAAACCTCGCATTTCGGTTAATTTCAAGGTCCTGATTACAAATACAGTTGCAGTTTTGAGTCTCAGTCTCGTTTGACGAAAATCAAAAATTTCAGATCTCTCGGGCTGGCGGGTGTACCTAAAAAAATCGAAAACCTTTATTTGGCTTTCTATTGAAATAAAACCTCGTATTTCGGATAATTCCAAGGTGCTGATTAGAAATACAGTCGCAGTTTTGAGTCTCAGTCGCGTTTGACGAAAATCAAAAATTCAGATCTCTCGGGCTGGCGGGTGTACCTAAAAAAATCGAAAATCTTTATTTGGTTTTCTGTTGAGATAAAACCTCGCATTTCGGTTAATTTCAAGGTCCTGATTACAAATACAGTCGCAGTTTTAGGTCTCGGTCTCGTTTGACGAAAATAAAAAATTTCAGATCTCTTGGGCTGGCGGGTGTACCTAAAAAAATCGAAAATTTTTATTTGGCTTTCTATTGAGATGAAACTTCGCATTTCGGTTAATTTAAAGGTCCTGATTACAAATACAGGTGCAGTTTTGAGTCTCAGTCTCGTTTGACGAAAATCAAAAATTTCAGATCTCTCGGGCTGGCGGGTGTACCTAAAAAAATCGAAAATCTTTATTTGGCTTTCTATTGAGATGAAACCTCGCATTTCGGTTAATTTCAAGGTCCTGATTACAAATACAGTTGCAGTTTTGAGTCTCGGTCTGGTTTGACGAAAATCAAAAATTTCAGATCTCTCGGGCGTACTTAAAAAAATCGAAAATCTTTATTTGGCTTTCTATTGAGATGAAACCTCGCATTTCGGTTAATTTCAAGGTCCTGATTACAAATACAGTTGCAGTTTTGAGTCTCAGTCTGGTTTGACGAAAATCAAAAATTTCAGATCTCTCGGGCGTACTTAAAAAAATCGAAAATCTTTATTTGGCTTTCTATTGAGATGAAACCTCGCATTTCGGTTAATTTCAAGGTCCTGATTACAAATACAGTCGCAGTTTTAGGTCTCGGTCTCGTTTGACGAAAATAAAAAATTTCAGATCTCTCGGGCTGGCGGGTGTACCTAAAAAAATAGAAAATCTTTATTTGGCTTTCTATTGAGATGAAACCTCGCATTTCGGTTAATTTCAAGGTCCTGATTACAAATACAGTTGCAGTTTGGAGTCTCAGTCTCGTTTGACGAAAATCAAATATTTCAGATCTCTGGGGCTGGCGGATGTACCAAAAAAAACCGAAAAACTTTATTTGGCTTTCCATTGAGATGAAACCTCGTATTTCGGATAATTCCAAAGTTCTGATTACAAATACAGTCGCAGTTTTGAGTCTCAGCCTCGTTTGACGAAAATAAAAAATTTCAGATCCCTCGGGCTCGCGGGTGTCCTAAAAAAATCGAAAATCTTTATTTGGCTTTCTATTGAGATGAAACCTCGTATTTCGGATAATTCCAAGGTGCTGATTAGAAATACAGTCGCAGTTTTGAGTCTCAGCCTCGTTTGACGAAAATAAAAAATTTCAGATCTCTCGGGCTGGCGGGTGTACCTAAAAAAATCGAAAAACTTTATTTGGCTTTCTATTGAGATGAAACCTCGCATTTCGGTTAATTTCAAGGTCCTGATTACAAATACAGTTGCAGTTTGGAGTCTCAGTCTCGTTTGACGAAAATCAAATATTTCAGATCTCTGGGGCTGGCGGATGTACCAAAAAAAACCGAAAAACTTTATTTGGCTTTCCATTGAGATGAAACCTCGTATTTCGGATAATTCCAAAGTTCTGATTACAAATACAGTCGCAGTTTTGAGTCTCAGCCTCGTTTGACGAAAATAAAAAATTTCAGATCCCTCGGGCTCGCGGGTGTCCTAAAAAAATCGAAAATCTTTATTTGGCTTTCTATTGAGATGAAACCTCGTATTTCGGATAATTCCAAGGTGCTGATTAGAAATACAGTCGCAGTTTTGAGTCTCAGCCTCGTTTGACGAAAATAAAAAATTTCAGATCTCTCGGGCTGGCGGGCGTACTTAAAAAAATCGAAAATCTTTATTTGGCTTTCTATTGAGATGAAACCTCGCATTTCGGTTAATTTCAAGGTCCTGATTACAAATACAGTCGCAGTTTTAGGTCTCGGTCTCGTTTGACGAAAATAAAAAATTTCAGATCTCTCGGGCTGGCGGGTGTACCTAAAAAAATAGAAAATCTTTATTTGGCTTTCTATTGAGATGAAACCTCGCATTTCGGTTAATTTCAAGGTCCTGATTACAAATACAGTTGCAGTTTGGAGTCTCAGTCTCGTTTGACGAAAATCAAATATTTCAGATCTCTGGGGCTGGCGGATGTACCAAAAAAAACCGAAAAACTTTATTTGGCTTTCCATTGAGATGAAACCTCGTATTTCGGATAATTCCAAAGTTCTGATTACAAATACAGTCGCAGTTTTGAGTCTCAGCCTCGTTTGACGAAAATAAAAAATTTCAGATCCCTCGGGCTCGCGGGTGTCCTAAAAAAATCGAAAATCTTTATTTGGCTTTCTATTGAGATGAAACCTCGTATTTCGGATAATTCCAAGGTGCTGATTAGAAATACAGTCGCAGTTTTGAGTCTCAGCCTCGTTTGACGAAAATAAAAAATTTCAGATCTCTCGGGCTGGCGGGTGTACCTAAAAAAATAGAAAATCTTTATTTGGCTTTCTATTGAGATGAAACCTCGCATTTCGGTTAATTTCAAGGTCCTGATTACAAATACAGTTGCAGTTTGGAGTCTCAGTCTCGTTTGACGAAAATCAAATATTTCAGATCTCTGGGGCTGGCGGATGTACCAAAAAAAACCGAAAAACTTTATTTGGCTTTCCATTGAGATGAAACCTCGTATTTCGGATAATTCCAAAGTTCTGATTACAAATACAGTCGCAGTTTTGAGTCTCAGCCTCGTTTGACGAAAATAAAAAATTTCAGATCCCTCGGGCTCGCGGGTGTCCTAAAAAAACCGAAAAACTTTATTTGGCTTTCCATTGAGATGAAACCTCGTATTTCGGATAATTCCAAGGTGCTGATTAGAAATACAGTCGCAGTTTTGAGTCTCAGCCTCGTTTGACGAAAATAAAAAATTTCAGATCTCTCGGGCTGGCGGGCGTACTTAAAAAAATCGAAAATCTTTATTTGGCTTTCTATTGAGATGAAACCTCGCATTTCGGTTAATTTCAAGGTCCTGATTACAAATACAGTCGCAGTTTTAGGTCTCGGTCTCGTTTGACGAAAATAAAAAATTTCAGATCTCTCGGGCTGGCGGGTGTACCTAAAAAAATAGAAAATCTTTATTTGGCTTTCTATTGAGATGAAACCTCGCATTTCGGTTAATTTCAAGGTCCTGATTACAAATACAGTTGCAGTTTGGAGTCTCAGTCTCGTTTGACGAAAATCAAATATTTCAGATCTCTGGGGCTGGCGGATGTACCAAAAAAAACCGAAAAACTTTATTTGGCTTTCTATTGAGATGAAACCTCGTATTTCGGATAATTCCAAGGTGCTGATTAGAAATACAGTCGCAGTTTTGAGTCTCAGCCTCGTTTGACGAAAATAAAAAATTTCAGATCTCTCGGGCTGGCGGGTGTACCTAAAAAAATCGAAAAACTTTATTTGGCTTTCCATTGAGATGAAACCTCGTATTTCGGATAATTCCAAAGTTCTGATTACAAATACAGTCGCAGTTTTGAGTCTCAGCCTCGTTTGACGAAAATAAAAAATTTCAGATCCCTCGGGCTCGCGGGTGTCCTAAAAAAATCGAAAATCTTTATTTGGCTTTCTATTGAGATGAAACCTCGCATTTCGGTTAATTTCAAGGTCCTGATTACAAATACAGTTGCAGTTTTGAGTCTCAGTCTCGTTTGACGAAAATCAAAAATTTCAGATCTCTCGGGCTGGCGGGTGTACCTAAAAAAATCGAAAACCTTTATTTGGCTTTCTATTGAAATAAAACCTCGTATTTCGGATAATTCCAAGGTGCTGATTAGAAATACAGTCGCAGTTTTGAGTCTCAGTCGCGTTTGACGAAAATCAAAAATTCAGATCTCTCGGGCTGGCGGGTGTACCTAAAAAAATCGAAAATCTTTATTTGGTTTTCTGTTGAGATAAAACCTCGCATTTCGGTTAATTTCAAGGTCCTGATTACAAATACAGTCGCAGTTTTAGGTCTCGGTCTCGTTTGACGAAAATAAAAAATTTCAGATCTCTTGGGCTGGCGGGTGTACCTAAAAAAATCGAAAATTTTTATTTGGCTTTCTATTGAGATGAAACTTCGCATTTCGGTTAATTTAAAGGTCCTGATTACAAATACAGGTGCAGTTTTGAGTCTCAGTCTCGTTTGACGAAAATCAAAAATTTCAGATCTCTCGGGCTGGCGGGTGTACCTAAAAAAATCGAAAATCTTTATTTGGCTTTCTATTGAGATGAAACCTCGCATTTCGGTTAATTTCAAGGTCCTGATTACAAATACAGTTGCAGTTTTGAGTCTCAGTCTGGTTTGACGAAAATCAAAAATTTCAGATCTCTCGGGCGTACTTAAAAAAATCGAAAATCTTTATTTGGCTTTCTATTGAGATGAAACCTCGCATTTCGGTTAATTTCAAGGTCCTGATTACAAATACAGTTGCAGTTTTGAGTCTCAGTCTGGTTTGACGAAAATCAAAAATTTCAGATCTCTCCGGCGTACTTAAAAAAATCGAAAATCTTTATTTGGCTTTCTATTGAGATGAAACCTCGCATTTCGGTTAATTTCAAGGTCCTGATTACAAATACAGTCGCAGTTTTAGGTCTCGGTCTCGTTTGACGAAAATAAAAAATTTCAGATCTCTCGGGCTGGCGGGTGTACCTAAAAAAATAGAAAATCTTTATTTGGCTTTCTATTGAGATGAAACCTCGCATTTCGGTTAATTTCAAGGTCCTGATTACAAATACAGTTGCAGTTTGGAGTCTCAGTCTCGTTTGATGAAAATCAAAAATTTCAGATCTCTCGGGCTGGCGGGTGTACCTAAAAAAATCGAAAATCTTTATTTGGGTTTCTATTGAAATAAAACCTCGTATTTCGGATAATTCCAAGGTGCTGATTACAAATACGGTCGCAGTTTTGAGTCTCAGTCGCGTTTGACGAAAATCAAAAATTCTGATCTCTCGGGCTAGCGGGTGTAGGTACCTAAAAAAATCGAAAATCTTTATTTGGCTTTCTATTGAGATGAAACCTAGCATTTCGGTTAATTTCAAGGTCCTGATTACAAATACAGTCGCAGTTTTGAGTGTCAGTCGCGTTTGACGAAAATCAAAAATTTCAGATCTCTCGGGCTAGCGGGTGTAGGTACCTAAAAAATCGAAAATCCTTACTTGGCTTT
Organism: Callosobruchus maculatus; assembly: GCA_951848785.1. Lineage (NCBI taxonomy): Eukaryota > Metazoa > Arthropoda > Insecta > Coleoptera > Chrysomelidae > Callosobruchus > Callosobruchus maculatus. The sequence continues at coordinate 849,299 of CATOUR010000007.1, forward strand.
CTATTGAAATGAAACCTCGTATTTCGGATAATTTCAAGGTGCTGATCACAAATCCAGTTGCAGTTTTGAGTCTCAGTCTCGTTTGACGAAAATCAAAAATTTCAGATCTCTTGAGCTGGCGGGTGTACCTAAAAAAATCTAAAACCTTTATTTGGATTTCTATTGAAATGAAACCCCTTATTTCGGATAATTTCAAGGTGCTGATTACAAATCCAGTCGCAGTTTTGAGTCTGAGGCTCTGAAAATTTTTGATGTTCGTTACCTAGGGCTAAAGCTGCACTATCCTTTTTATCCAATGGTGTGATAATATTGTCAGACATATTTAATAAAGACATACAGAGTTGTGCTGCAAAATTTTCGAAAGTCAGTAGGTCAGTTGAAACGTTGTACTCACCAAATGTATATAGACAATGGAAGTTCAAAACAGACCTTTCGACCTTGCCTACAAACTTCAAAGAAAAATCCCCTCTCTTCTGCAATCTTGTGAAATCTGGATTTTTATATTTTTGGAATATTGAAAAAGGAAGGCTTTTTCGGACTGCTTCGATACCACCATTCAGAAATAATCCAACAATAGATCTGTGTATGTTTATTTTTTATCTAAAAATGAGCAGTTATCCAGTTACTTTATTATAAAATTGGCATATCCTCTATAAACAATGAGTACTTCAAGTTGTTACACAAAGCAGTACATCGATCTTCAGTAAATGTTTGAAATCGTATTTTTCTCTGTTTCTCGATGCATTGGCTGATTTACTTTGTAAGCCATTCGATGCTTTTGTTTTTCTGACACTGGAGAGTGCCAAAGCTAAATGTAGAGTTGCCTTTGTACATGAAACTCGGACTGGTAACAACTACCATCAATCGAAACCTTCGATACAATGTTGCCGTACCCATTTTACTTTTTACTCTTTTACTAATGTAACCTCGGCCTTGTACATAATTTTTTATCTACTCCCATTTTATCCGCAAATTACTAAAGTGCTTTTTAACCTATCGACGCATCCTGAATTTTTTTCATAATATTGATGGAGTCCATGACAGCACTTTATCGGGTCGTTGAGTTGGGCTACAACGAGTATTTGAGAAACTGACTAGTTACTTCATTTGAAAGCGTTTATCATACGAGGATGTATAAGAAACAACGAGATTGGTACCACTGATTGGCTCAATAATGCTCTCTCACCCTTCAGAAACTAGCAAGTCATAAGAAGGTGAGCCTGCTGTGGGTCCCCGGACACATTGATGTACCGGGCATCGAGAGAGGGGACCGTCGAGCTAGGCTGGGGCATCGCACATTAACAAAGACAAGTAGGGTCACTCTAAGCTCCGTCCCCAATGTGGTCTTTCCAGCTGTGCTCTCGGATACTACGCAACCTGGCGAATTCTGGCGCCCGGCGATCTCGAGCAGCAGCCGAACGCTAACAGCTGTGGTTTACAGGGTCAGTCCACCTAACACCACCTAACACGCGACACGGTGCACGGGATACAATTGGTCGGATCTGGTGGGGTGCCTAAATAAGTAGTGTTTGTGTGTTATTGAGCGTTTTGCGCGTATTTCACAAAAAAGTGCCGGCGACATGCTCTGTATATAGCCCCATTGTTTTTTATATCTGTGCCTACTTATTCCCGATGATTTTTAAAATATCTGTTTTTAATAATTTAATTTTATCATTGACTTGATTCTTAAGTTTTTTAAATGCATTTGCCAAATTCGTGTTTTCCGGTTCTTTAATTTTTTGTTTATAAATTTTGACTCGGTTTTCAATCATTTCGAGAATTTCTTGATTTATCCAGTCGTTACTTTCACGTATGTTATATGTCTTTTTGAATTCCGAATCTTTTTTACAAGAAGTGATTAAGTCAATTAGATCCTGAAATTATTGAGCTTCTGTTGTTTGAATATTCTTTTCAAACCTTGAGATGAATTTTGTATGATCTATTCTGTTTACTTCTTTTCCATATTTTGTCGCAAGTACTCTTATGTTTACACCTGAGGTTATTGACAACAAATTATGAATGATCAGACTGTTACTGTTTACTTACTACTTGAATCGTACATTTCAAATTACTACATCTATCTGACAAAACACGATCTATAATACTCCTTGAGCTATTTGCCACCCTTGTGTTGATTGGTTTATTGAATAATAAATTATATTCTATCTATACTATAGAATTCATTTCTATTGACCCCCGTATAAGTAAAGTGAACGTCGACCGTTGACGTCGACAATATCGCACAGTCGGATTCCCTGTAAGAAAACGAGATCGCACGAACGGAACCCTCTCAAATCGAGGCGGCTCGCATTTGTGAGACTCACATCAAAGTCAACACGGCGAGTGATCCTACTTGTCTTTGTTAATGTACGGTGGCTGGGGGCATGCAGCTTCTGCACCAGCCCAGAAGCATTGCTTGGAACTAGCCGGCGCCTTGGACGACTGGGCGAAAGCCTGGCTAGACAGAGATGGCTGCAGACAAGCTAAAAGATTCAGGTTCTGGTAAGATTCGAACGCTGTGGTTCCTGAATAAAGGCAAAGATACGCTCAACCTTCTGGTGGGTGTTCTTAAAGACCATTGCCCGTTGTTATTTTTTACTTGGTATGGTAAGCGACCCCATCTGGTCCAAATACTTGGAGGAGGACGAGAGAGCATTCCACGTCCTGGACAGATGTGCTGAGTATCGAACCCAGGGTTCAGATATTCGGCACGATGTTCGGTGGTTCTTGGGTTTTTTGGCCGGCGTCGTTTAGCATTAAGGCTCGACGTTTCGCCACCGGGAGTGGAAGGCATCTCCAGAAGCTATTTCACTTCTGCGACTTCCAAAATGCTGGCGGCTGGAGTTTCTGCACCTGTATTTATACCTGTTAACGGTGACTTGGCCCAACCAGCTAGCATTGGTAGCCCCGCCCCCTTACGGTATGGCAGTGTCTTCAGGTCCTTTAGGATGGGTACCCATGTCCGGTGGACTTTCTGTATTTCTTGTTTTCTATTGAAATTATTGTGGTGACTTTGTACCTCGATGGCTTCTCTGTTACAGACCATAAGACACTGCCATATCGTAAGGAGGCGGGGCCACCAACGCTACCTGGTTGGGCTACATCACCGTTAACAGGTATAAATACAGGTGGAGATCCTCCAGCCGTCAGTATTTTGGAAATCGCCCCGGAGTGAAACAGCTTCTGAAGATGCCATCCACTCGTGGTGGCGAAACGTCAAACCTTAACGCTAAACGACGCCGGCCTAAAAACTCAAGAACCACAAATTCAGTGGACGATGGCCGCGAAAGCCTTACACAGTACAAAAAGGATGTTTTAAAAGCATGGTATGATAGACCCTATAGTACTTTGAAAAGTTCCACTCAGTATTAATTTGAGCCTTTTTTGTTACGAACGAGAATATATAATAATAATAATAAATTCGTCTTTATTTTCAACGGTACAGTACCTTAGAGCGAGTGTGATGAAGGCGTAGTTTAGTTAAAGCTACTCTTACACTTAACCTCCAACACAGTATATAAAAGGTGTAAGAAAAAATACAAAAGAAACATAAAATGTAAAAATATAACGATTAGCAAATAAATGTTGCACAAAACAACCTAAATAGCTATGTAAAAGGACCAGCGAATAAATTTATGGAAAAAACGCATATCTATCTACACACAACTATCTGCACATATCTATCTACTTACACAAACTGATACAGAAACTAATGTATCACAGGGATTAAAGGGTGCCTAAGATAAAAGATTTAACTTTCCTCTTGAAACTTGGTAATGACAAGGATTTCCAGGTACTATCAGGTACTATCAATACTGTTATAATCATATCAAGGAAATTCAGGGACACCCTGTATACGTTTTTGCTCTAAATCTTGGATCAATACACCTGGCGACATGCAAAACAAAAGCGAAGTAGACGTGGCAACGTCGCTCGCGCATCTCTGCTGAGACAATGCTTGGGATGGGTGCGATTTTTGTATTATTTTTTAATTCCGTGAATGTACGATGGCACAGTGTTTAGAGCTCCGGAATACAGCGACAGAAAGGTCTAGACGATTAAAAAATTTGTATACAATATCAAAGGCGACCTTTGCGTAGACGTATAATGTGAGCAAACATTTGCCCAAGCAAAACGTACATAATGATAGTAGGAGAATAATTACAGTGCTTTGCAAACTACTTTCGTACAACAAACGACAGGGTGGGCCTTAGACTTTTTGTGTAGGAGGAAGTTTGAAACGAAGGTAATGATACCTGGACGACGTCTAATCTACTATGAGTGGACGAGAATTCACGGACAGTCAATGGATTGCGCAATATACACTCTAAAAATTGTTTTGTAAAATTACTAACAAAATCGTAGGTTATTTAGTGCCACCAATTTTCTTAGTAATATTACAAATCAGAATTGTAATTTCATTTAGCAATTTTCTAATATTGTAAATTCGCAAAAACGCATTTTTGTAATATCATAACATTTGTCTGTGATATAACATGATAATTCGTAAAATTATTATGCGATTTTACACAATTTTAGGGATATCATAGTGGTTTTTTACATATATATTACGTTAAACTATTTTGCAAGATATGTAATTTCACATAATTTACTTGTAATATCACTAGATTATATTGTTAAACCATTATACGTTTTATTACTAATTCTTTAATGATTTATTTTGTGATTTTACCTCAATTTATAAAATTACTTTGTAGTCTTACAAAAAACCTATTATAATAGGTTTTAAGAAAGGGCTGTCATTATAAACATATTTTTATTTTATGTATGAAAACAAGGTAACATTACATTAAAATTCTATACAAACACAAAATAGAAAATCAACTGTTTCAGTCTTATCGGCTGACAAAAAAGCATATTATATCAGCTTGTTGGCCTGGCAAACAGCTAGTTAACGTGCCAGTTGATTAATAAAAGAAATTACTGTTCTCCTACTGGGAATGTGACTTGACTTTCTCCCAAAGTCAAGATGCACGTTAGTAAAATATGTTTGAGTCATTTCCAAAGTTACCGAAACATTTTTTGGATTAATCCGGTTAGAATTAAAATATATGATAAATAGTCATTCTATTGCTTCTTCAAAGGAACTTGCATTGATGAGCTGGATTTTTTCATTGTAAATGGAAATTTTCTTTTTATCTTGTTCATCTGAAATTAAAGAATATATTGTTTAAAGTAAAGTATTATGACTCGAAAACTTCGGTAATTAACCATATCATATCGAAGAAAAATAAAAATGAGTACATCCCTAAATAAATTTGGTATTTAGGATGACCATATTTCCAAGATGGCGGCATACCTTGTTTAAATGCACTTTGTATTCATTTTATCCAATGAATTTTCAAACTTCAAACGCAAATAGCAGCACTACACGTTACATACCGGCACTTCCAAAACAAAATCCATAAAATAACGACCCGTCCGCTGTTTCTCTATTCACACAAGCCAATTTTTCTCGCCCGCCAGTGCTACCTTTCATTGGCAACGCGTAATCTGTACTGAGGACAAGTGGCCATATAAAGCGTTTTAGTCAAATTACCATTGATACCAACCGAAGACATCAATTATCTTACTAACATTATTGAAGTATTTTTCTAAAATAATTGTAAATTTACAAAAGGCGATTGAAAAAAAACAAACATTTTGTATAATGGCAATTATCTTGTAATTTTGTCTTACAAAAATGCAACACAGTTTTGTAATTTTACAAATATTTTGTGAAGAAATGAATTATTTGTATTTTTTCTGTAAAATTCTCAACCATTTTTACAAAATTTAGTAAATCTACAAAACTATTGTATTTTTGTTAAACTTTACTGTGGTTTTACAACGTGACATAGTAAAATCGCTCCAATAGTGCTTGTAATTGTTTTGTAAAAATACCCACGTTTTTTTCAGTGTACATCGTGTTCCAGGATGAATCCCGGAAATAGAAATCGTACGTATGTTTCGGAATGTGAAGACAATATCAAAAGGAATTATTCTTAAATTCGCATTTGTTACAGAGAAATCAACACTTGTAGTTTTGTTGTAAAGATGATTGAAACGTGTGTGGCTTACCTTATTTCACTTTCGGGAAAAAAACTATTAACACTTTCGATTTCACAGCAAAATGGGCCAAAGGTCGTTTAGTACGGTTACGATAACAGGACCTTTAAAATGTTTTTGTCGATTATTTACCTCATGGTCGAGACCTCACTACGTACGAATATGATAAAGGCGGCCATGCATTAACCATTTCACGATCTACCTTTCTAGAGGTGTTTAATGTTTACCAGAACACCGTTTTTTGAGGATGCGCTCCGAAGCACTCTCTAATCCTTCTGGACACTATCCAGAGAAAGGCAATTAGACTAATCGATACGCCTATCCTCCCAAAGGACCTCTACAGCCTGGAACATCGAAGAGGAGTGACTGACCTATCCCTGTCCTACAGGTTCTATCACAGATGTTCGAGTGAGGTCTCCTATACTCCGAATTTTACTTCCCACACCGATAGGTGTGATCGCGAAAATTTTCGATTTTGAGATAATACGTTTTTTGGGCGTTTTATGATGTGTACATAACGAAAATCCACGTCACTCATTTCCGTCGGTCTGTCTGTCTGTCTGTCTGTCGGTCTGTCTGTCTGTCTGTCTGTCTGTCTGTCGCGTTTTTCTACCCTCGTAATCTCAGTAACCGCTACATGGATTGTGATGAAATTTGGACAGCGTTATGCTGTGGGGTCGTAGTAGGTAATGTTCCTATAGTTTTGAAAATTGTTATACAGGGGGCGGAGTAATTAGCAAAAAACGAAAAATTTCAAATACGCTTCAAACTTCGTTTTTAGACGTTTTAGGTGTTCCTGATCATTTTCTACTTTTTTTTGGGTGGGGGTGAATTTGGGGTGGTTGGGGGGTGGGGGGTTGTAATACTGAAAAATTTGTTGTATTCATAATGGGCTCTCTAATGACCTGTGAATGAAAGACCTAGCGCCATAATACAATTTTTTAGGTCCATCCGAACATTGCCTTGCTTATAATAGAAACCAACGGACTTAGAATAATTTGTGATGTATACATCCGAGTGTTGTTTTAGTTTTAGATCGTTCTTTATTGCGTAACGCCAAAATTATCGAATGGATTTTAATGAAATTTTGACACAGTATTACTGCCACGGCGAGGATGGAAAGCGCGCATGTTCTGGAAAAATCGTGTCAGTGGTGGCGCGGCAATAATAAAAAAACTAAAAATGTAAAAATAGCTCAAACTTTGTTTTTCGGCGTTTTAGGGGTTTCTGATCATTTTTTACTTTTCTTTGGTGAGGGTGAAATTGGGGTGGTTAGGGTGTGGGGGTTGTAAAACTCAAAAATGTATTCCATTTATAAGAGTGTCCATTGACCTGTGAAAGAAAGACCTAGCGGCATAATAGACGTTTGTTAGGTCCATCCGAACATTGCCTTGGTTATTACAGAAATCAAGGGATTTGGTATTGGTAGGGGTAGGTATTGATTCAGGTCGTTCTGAATTTAGTAACATGGAAATTATGGAATTAATTTTAATGAAATTTAGACACAGTATTATTACCGCGGCAAGGATGAAAAATGCGTATGGTTTTCAAAAATCGTGTCAGTGGCGGCGCAGCAATAATAAAAATCTGAAAATATAAAAATAGTTCAAACTTCGTTTTTAAGCAATTTGGGGGTTCCTGATTGTTTCGTTTCGTCCAGTTGAAGCTGAATTGTGTCGTTTTAGTTCCTACGGAGATATTTAGGAAACTATTTACTAGTTTTTGTGTTGGATGTTTTTTGACGACAGGCGGGCGATGATTTGGTTGCAATTGTTATGTGTGGGAAGTACTGAGTCAATCAACTTGACTACATTTTTTATAACTGTTATAAGTCATCACCAAGAACGGCTTAGAAAGTTGGACAGTCACTATAGTTGACGGCACCACACGTATTTTGTGTTTATGTTTAATAAAATAAAAAAATCAAATCATTAATTACATTATTATTAATTAAGGGAAGTTACTTTTTTTATTCATAAACAAATCTGGTGAGCCGTAAGTGAAAATAAAGGTTAATGAAAAAATATTGGCAGTAGTGATCATTTCAGCTTATAAATTTCTGGTGTATCGTAAATTAAACTTCCAAGAAACACTTCTAATTAATCAATAAGCCTACATTTTTTGATAACCCCCTTAACGATCGAACGGATTTAAAAAAGTCACCCCTTTTGAATATTTCCAATGGTTTTCGCAGAACAAGTAAGAAGCATTCACTAAGTGTATTATTTGCCCGTTTATTTTTGAATAAATACTCTAGGTAGTTTAAGTTTATTATCATTGTTTGATAAAGTCACTGTGTGTCGAAACAATTTTTCATCGAAAAATACTTTGTGTATTGCTACTTTGCTAATTGCTCCTGCAAGTTTGACGTTTCAGATCAACATTATAGGCAGTTAGTATTACTGGATCAAAATTTAACTTTGTTTGGTTTGTTAAACATATCGGGAAAAGTACCTGAAATTAAATTAAACTTTGTATACCCCGCCCCTGATATATCTAGACTAGCTTGCATGGTCGACTTTGTAGCGGCGAAAATATGTGCGTAGAACGGCTAAATACCACTGACTATAGCGAGTGTCCAATTGTCCAAGTCGTTCTTGTTGATGACTCATAACAGGTATAAAAATTCGAAGTATAGATAATAACACTAAAGGCCGTCCAAACGAGAAACACTAGGGAGGCTCTGCGAGCTCATCCTTACCAGGTCGAGGACCCTACTCCCCGAACCAGTCTCCTCCAGCATTCCTTCTTTTGGAGAACTTCGATGATGTGGAATGAGCTGCCGGGGAATTTGTTTCCTGACGGCTACAACCTGCAGCGCTTCAAATATAACGTGCACAGACGCTTATCCTCTCGCAGCGCTTCTACAGCGCCATAAGCTTTCAGCCTTTGTGGGAGGCTGACCATAAAAAAATAGATCCAAAGAATCAACCATTCGACGCCTGATCGACTCCAACGGCATCAGTGGGATGATACACAAATATCTTGAATGTTGAATAAAGGAGTGGTACGGAAATGACCAACGCTTGAAGCGAGTGATACGTTATTGTTGGGATACGTAATATATGTATAAAATTTTAATTCGAACTAAATACAGTCCGCAGGTTAAACCCATATTGTTTGTCTGATGGTGCTGACAGGCATATATGAATTAATTATTTAAGCTCTTTAACGTTTTGAATTTTCTATGTGCCCACACTTCCAAAGAAAACAGGCTACACCTGCATCGAGCACAATAATGAATTAAAGATGAACGAATGTCCACAATATAATGGTATCTATTATTGCTGGTTATTGATGTCACGGATACAGGGCCTATTATTATTTGTCTGAAATGGCATGCACGATATATGGAACGTGGATAGTGACTTTTGAACACTGAATTTCATTCAGCTTAATATGATTGGTTTCAAAGGCTTAACCTTTAACTACACGCGCTGGCGTACAGGGGTGGGATCCCTGACTTTGTCTGGTTTCTGGGTAACCAGACCTGACAGACCGATCGACCGACACGACTGCAACTAAGAGCAAAGGTCCACCGGACCGCTCTGACAGACAATGGCGAATTGTAAGGGTGGGATTCCGTTCTGAATCGAGTAACTCGATCTCGATAGATGATCAACTCGATAGAACTATAAACCCGGATTCTGTTACTCGATCTGTTTTGACTTCGGAAATCTTCGGGAATTCGATAGTTGAAATGACACATATGAACTACCTATGACATAAAATCGTTGTTTTTTGGTCTTAACCTCAAACAAATATACCCAGAAAAATTGCTTTTTCTTTTTTTTACTTCTGTGTAACCGGCATCGACTGCTCTGGTCAATAGCCTCATTTTTTTCCATCTTTGTAATAATAATATTCATATACATAATAATGTTGCCAATTTTGAGAGAGCATCTATTACAGCAACAGAGAGAATAGCAACACTTGATTAATATTGGGAGAAGAATAGAAGTTAGAGAAAAGGCAATCCTTTCGAGCTTTCCAACAATAGGTTTATAGAACTGTTTCGATTAAATAAAGAGTACCATGTATATATTTTTATCGAGACTATATAACATAAACAAAAGGTCCTGTAGGCATCTGATTGAGGAAATTCGACCTTTGGTTCAGGAGAGATTTTCGAGAAAGGGCATTACTCTGGAGGCTAAGTTCTTTGCTGCCTTGAGATTCTACGCCACAGGTTCATACAATTACAGTTATAATGTATTGGACAAGAATTTACAGCTGGAATGAGTCAAACATCCTTAGTGAAATAAAAGTGTATTTTCTAGTTACTGCTGCCACTAACATACATACTCACAATTTCCCTTAAGTTTCAAAAAACTGAATTAAACAGTTCACTATGAAATTTCAATGTGTATGTAAACCTCACTCTTGAGAATCTAAGCATCGGATCGACTGCTCTGCAACTGTCGAGTATAGGTATCGAGTTTATTGTCGAATTGTGGCAAACGGAATCGCTACTATCGTTTTTGATATCAAACTCGATATCAATTTTAAAACGGAATCCCATCCCTGCTTACAGCATCGCGTCTCTCTTTTCTTGTCTAAGCCTCTGTCGTTCTACCCAACCCTCAAAGCCATCTTTCAAAAAGTTTTCTCAAAATGTCTAAATGCAAATCAAAATCTGGTGTAGCATGGCCGACTCTACTCACTAGGCCAGAGCATTGAAATATGGCAACACTGAATCGAGGGCCGAGCTTTTATTTGTTGTTAAGTCATTAGTGTAATCTTCCAGAGCAGCAAGATTGGAAGGTGATTTTTCATGTGTTTCGAATTATTTACCTGCGCACAAACGAAGCTATAAAGATAAAAAGATGCCTGCAAAGTGTGTAGTACCAGGTTGCACTAGCAATTGTGCTTCCAATAAAGGACATACCAAATATAACCTTCCAGAGTGAAAAAGAAGATTGGAATGTGATTTTTAATGTGTTTTTAATTATTTACCTGCACAAACGAAACTATAAAGATAAAACATGCCTGCAAAGTGTGTAGTACCAGGTTGCACTAGCAATTGTGCTTCCAATAAAGGACATAAACAGAACTGGGTGAACGGTATTCCTCGTAAGGGCTGGTTATATTTATAAGAATAAAGACAATAACTTACAAACATTTCAAAGGATAAGACCACTTTTAAAGCACAATGTGGTACCTACAGTGTTTTCTGGACCTCCCAAATATCACAGAAAAAGCGAGTTAACAGAACTCATCTGGGCATACATCTGGGCATACCTACGAAAAGTTTTGATAGTGAAAGGGAATCAAGACCAGCAAGAATGGCTTCAAGGTGACCTAATAGTGAATTTTTCTAGCTCAAGTGAAAATTTACAAAGTAAATTGAGTGTTCATTTAAGTGGAAGTGGAAGTGGCAGCAGGGAATAGGTTGCGTTTATTTTTATTGTGTAGTGTTTGACCACGATGAACCAGACATCAGATGTAAGTCGTATTAGTAGAAGTAGTTCTAAAAAGTATTTTCCTTAATTTATCAACCGCGATGAACTCTTAATACATATAAAATGTAATAATTATTATTCTGAAACTATAAAACAATTTACGGTAACCGGACCCCTATTTGACAGCTAAGCCAGGTTGCCACATCTAAGGCTCCGGCCTAGTGTAGAGTCGGGCATGGGTGTAGCAATGACTATGTCATCAAGGTGATAGAAAACATAAGGTTCTAATGCTGGACCAATAACCATGTCCACTAAACGACACATACTCTAAGCGGAACATGATAAACCAAAGGGCATGACGCAAAATTCAAAAAGTCCTCGTCCTCTAACAACAAAAGCAGTTTTCGGTCTTGATCCTTTATCTAAGGGGATTTGAAAGAATGCAGATTTTAAATCAATAGATAATAAGAATCTAGCATCTCTCAGTTTATTAATCACAGAGTCAATAAGGGGCATAGGATATGCATCTTTGCAAGTTACAGAATCAAGCTTGCGTCCGTCAAAACAGATTCTACACTCTCCAGAAGCCTTCCTCACGAGCCAAAGTGGACTACACCATTCTGACATTGATCTCTGAATAAGACCCTGCTTTAACATCTGATCGATTTCCTTGTCAAGATGCTTTTGCATTGCTGGTGACAAAGGGTATTGTCTTTGCCTAATTGGTTTGGCTGGACCAGTATCAATGTGATGGGTCAGAAGGTGAGTTCTTCCTATTCTGTCAGTAGGGCCAACTGACTTAAATAAGTCAATCACTTTTGAAAGTTTGGCCTTCTGTTGGGAATTGGGAATTATTCTGTTTTTATCTATTTACTTAAAGCTTTCGGTCGGTCAGTCGATTTTTCTGTGTGTTGGCCTTCTTCTAGCCTCGTTCCCAGTGGCGGTGGCGAAATCAACAAAAAACGAAAAATATCCAAATCGCTCAAACTTCGTTTTCAGCTGTTTCAGAGGTCCTTGATCATTGTCTACTTTCTTGATGTAGAGATAGAGGAACTTCTGATTTTTTGTTAGCACAAAGTAACGTATATGGAAAGTATTGAGCCAAGGCACTTGAAGCTATCTTTTTTGTTCAGTTTATACTTTTGAAACAATTTGATGTATGATTAGCCAATCATACAATTCAAGAAATTTAAACAATTCTTGTTCAAATAATAGTGTAGTTTAAGACAGTAAAAATAGCATACAATAGTTCCGAAGCGAACTGTATACTAGAGTGGGCCGATTTTCGTGATTTTCAAAAATAAGATTTTGGAACTGAAAAAGTTGCAAAACCAAAAAACAAATGATTCTTTATCTTACTATTTTTTTGTTTTAAACGGCCACGTTGACTTTTTAATTTTGTCAACTTCAAATTCTGCAAGTGGATAACTTCTTCGAAACATAAAAGGAATTTTTTTGTTACACGACATATTCAGAATGTTTATTCTTTCGACTGCCACAAGGGCACTAACATTTTAAGTTTATTTCAATATTTGCATATTATGAAAAAAATTGCCAGAAAAAGTACTAAAGCGTCTTGCTTATTTAGTTTCTTCTATAGTCCCATTTTTTATGAAATAAAAAATAACAGAAAACTACAGACAACAACAGAAAACAACTGGATACAACAGAAAACAGCCAAAACAACAGAAACTACTATTGTTTTCGGCTGTTTTATGAAGGAATAATATTATTTTAGATATCAAGTAGTTGATTTTTTAATTTTACTTCCCACACCGATAGGTGAGGGGAGTATTGTGATCGCGAAAATTTTCGATTTTGAGATAACACGCTTTTTGGGCGTTTTATGATGCCTACATAACGAAAATCCACGTCACTCATTTCCGTCGGTCTGTCTGTCGGTCTGTCTGTCGGTCTGTCTGTCGGTCTGTCTGTCTGTCTGTTGGCGTTTTTCTAGCCTCCTAATCTCAGTAACCGCTGCATAGATTTTGATGAAATTTAGGTAGTGATATGGTGTAGGGTCGTAGTAGGTAATGTTGCTACAATTTTGAAAATCGGTGCATAGGCGGCGGAGTAATTAGCAAAAAACGAAAAATTTCAAATATGCCTCAAACTTCGTTCTTAGGTGTTTTAGGGGTTCCTGATCATTTTCTACTTTTTTTTGGGTAGGGGTGAAATTGGGGTGGTTGGGGGGGTGGGGGGTTGTAAATCTAAAAAAATTGTTGTACTTATAATGGGCTGTCTACTGACCTGAGAGAGAAAGACCTAGCGGTGTAATACACTTTTTTAGGTCCATCCGAACATTGCCTTGTGTATTACAGGAACCAAGGGACTTAGAGAATTTTCCGATGTATACATACGAGTATATTGCTTTAGATCGTTTGTTATTTTATAACGTTGAAATTACTGAATTGATGTTAATGAAATTTCGGCACAGTATTACTACCTTAGCGAGGTTGGAAAACGCGTATGATTTTTAAAAATCGTCTCAGTGGCGGTGCAGCAATAGTGAAAAAACTAAAAATATGAAAACAGCTCACACTTCGTTTTTAGGCGTTTTAGGGGTTCCTGATCATTTTCTACTTTTTTTTGGAGTGGGGGTGAAATTAGGGTGGTTGTGGGTGGGGGGTTGTAAATCTGAAAAATTTGTTGTACTCATAATGGGCTGTCTACTGACCTGCGAGAGAAAGACCTAGCGGCATAATACACTTTTTTAGGTCTATCCGAACATTGCCTTGCCGATTACAGAAACCAAGGGACTTGAACTTTCTGATGCATATAAAATACATACGAGTATTACTCTGGATCGTTCTGTATTGTGTACGTGGAAACTTCTGAATTGACTTTTATGACATTTTGACACAGATTTATTACCGCGACGAGTATGAAAAGCGCGTATTGTTTTTAGAAATCATTTCAGTGGCGGCGCGGCAATAATAAAAAACTAAAAATATAAAAAACAGCTCAAACTTCGTTTTGGACGGTGTAGGGGTTCCTGATCATTTAAATTTTTTTTGTTGGGGGTGAAATTGGGGTGGTTCGGAGGTGGGGGTTTGTAAAACTCAAAAATTTGTTGTATTCATGATAGATTGTCCATTGACCTATGAAGGAAGCACCTAGTAGTATCTAGAATATAGCTTCATGCTGTGGGAAAATAATAAAACTGGTATCATCGGAATGTGTGGGAAGTACTGAGTCAATCAACTTGACTACATTTTTTGATGTAGAGATAGGGGATCTTCTGATTTTGTTAGCACCAAATAACGTGTATGTTAAATATTGAGTCAAGGCACTTGAAGCTCTGTTTGGTTTAGTTTATACTCTTGAAACAATTTGATGTAGCCAATTCATACAATTCGAGAAATTGAAACAAATCTTGTTCAATTAATAGTGTAGTTTAAGACAGTCAACAATAGCATACAAGAGTTCCGCCCACTAGGGTGGGCCGATTTTCGTGACTTTCAAAAATAAGATTTTGGAACTTTGAAAAAGTTGCAAAATCAAAAAACAAATGATTTTTTATCTTACTATTTTTTTTTTAAACGGCCACGTTAACTTTTTAATTTTGTCAATTTCAAATTCTGCAAGTACGTAACTTCTTCGGAACATAAAAGGAATTTTTTTGTTAAACGACATATTCAGAATGCTTATTCTTTCGACTGCACAAGGGTACTAACATTTTAAGTTTATTTCAATATTTGCATATTATGAAAAAAATTGTGAGAAAAAGTACTGAAGCGTCTTGCTTATTTAGAATCTTCTATATTCCCATTTTTTATGAATTAAAAAATAACAGAAAACTACAGATAACAACAGAAAACAACTGGATACAACAGAAAACAGCCAAAACAACAGAAACTACTATTGTTTTCCGCTGTTTTGTGAAGGAATAATATTATTTTAGATATCAAGTAGTTGATCTTTTAATTTTTTAATTTCATGCATATTGCAAAAATTTGAATTTCTGAAAATAAACAATTTAGGCCCGGTTGTACAATGCGAGCTTAAGCTTCGGCTTAAGGTAAGCCGACGTTAAACCACGTCAGTTGCAAAATGTCCGTTGTACAATGCTGGCTTAACCCCCCACTCCAAGCTTAACACGAGCTTACGTAAGCCGAAGCTCAACGCGAGCTTAGCTGAGGTTTAAACCTAACCTGATACAAGTGACATGATATGTCAAGGAGGAACCTTCAAATTGCTTGTCACTTTATTAGGTCATATTTTTTGAAAGATTTGTGTCTGATTTAACAAAGAAAGCAAATGAAAGAACAGAGACATTTGACATAAACTGTCGTAAGTGCCTAACCAAAAAAGGTAATCTTTCAGATGATTATGTCAGTACGTATTGCTTCATTGATGCCAACTGTAGTGAATTTCATTATCAACCAGGTTTAACTAAGCCGACGATTGTACAACAGATGTCGACTTTCAGCCTGAGCTTAGCTAAGCGTAGGCTTAAACCGCATTTGTACAACCGGTCCTTAGTGTCATTGTGGCAGTTCGAAAAATTGAAATATATATTTTTTTTTCTAATGAAATATTTTACCTGTCTTACTTCGCAACTTTTTTTAACATCCAAACATGATTACCAACCAAATGTCAAATCCTCTATATAAATAATCGGCCCACCCTACTATATACCTGAATCATGAAGACACCATTGCTACTACGGCTTCCATCACACTTTTGTTTTCGTTCGGTAACAGATACACGCTAGATGTTAATTCGATTAAAGAGTCACTTGTTTTATTGCTTATTGAATAGCATAACGGGATTTACGGCGGATAGTGAACAGGCATCAACCGCACTGTAGCTGCAGGTGACCTAGTGTCAACAGAAACCTTTAAATATTTCAACGTAATTGGATTTACTAATGGAGGAAACGTTTTAACCGGTCAGCGTGGCATTATCGTCCGTTTTGTTTCGCGGTTTGTAATATTCAGGCAGAATTTAATTACCGAGGTCACAAGGCGGTAGCAAACATAATAAGAAGCGTAATTTTAGAGCAGCCGTTAGAATATGTACTTTAAGGCGGCTCCTACGGAGAGCATAAACGGTCATTTTCAAGTGATTTCATCCCAATTCCTGACGCTCTAGTTTTCAATATTTTCGCATGAAATTTTTACATGAAGTTTAAAAGGAAATTACACAGGGGGCTATCGAAGCATTTTTTGAAAAAGATTAATTGAACATGAAATATGATCGCTTGAAGTTGCCTATTTTCTCGGTCAACTTTGTATTTTTTTTAAGAAAAGCCCATAGCAAAAATGAAAAAGTGCTTCCATATCTAGGGCCAATATTGTTCCTTGTATACATAATCAGCATAACAAAAATAAGTAATTTCAAAGGTCACATTGTTAGTTATGCAGACGATACAGCCCTGATTTTCACTGGCCCATCATGGGATACTGTCAAGCATACTGCGGAAACTGAACTGAAAAAAATTCTGATCTGGTTAAATAATCACAAGCTCTCTTTGAATGTTAATAAAACTAAACATATGGCTCTCTCCCCTACAATCAGGGATCAGCCTGATCTGAGTATCAAATTACATACGCACCATTGTAACAACATGTATAACTGTGATTGCAGGTTAATAGAAAAGACGTCGAGTATAAAGTACCTGGGTATAGTAGTTGACCAACACCTGAAGTGGTCTGAACATATTAATTATGTGGCGAAACGATTAACACCCGTATGCACCGTAAGTCAATTGCGCGATTAGTTACGTAAACCTGGATTAGATTACTTGTTTACTATGCACCGCAAACTGACAATTTTGACACTGTCACTGTCAAAACAATCTTGCGAACACAACCTTGCCGTATCTCCCATCTGGATTAGTTAATCTCTTGACGGTGCATGGCTAGATACCAAAGATCAGCAAAACGCGATTAGGGAACTAGGATTAGAATCGCCAAACGGTGCATACGGGTGTATAAGTTCTAATACATACATTCCTCGAATTAAGAGATATTCTATTTAGGAACAATCTGATTATACTGTATACCTCTCTTGCTGAATCAATAATTAGGTATTGCATACCTGTGTGGGGAGCTGCATTCAAAACATCCATGCATCCTTTACAAGTTACACAGAATACTATATTAAAGATAATATTCAAGAAAAGTCGACTATTCCCTACTCGCCAATTATATGAAGAAAACGAATTGTTCAACGTTCGCTCAATATATATCTTTAGCTGCTTAAAAAGAATGTACAGTGAGTAAATAAATTTTTCGCAAGTACACACCGTAAGAACAAGGGCCAATGAAAATATGAACATTAAAGTTGACTTTTTTAGTAAATCTACCACTCAAAATTCTTTTCCTTTTTATGGCCCTAAATTTTTTAATAGTATTCCAAAAAGATTGAGGGAAATTTCGAACTACAACAACTTCAAAAAGGAATTTAAACAATATATAAAAGATCATCCAATACAATTCTAGTTACTCTATTCGAAGTGCTTTTCTAATTAAACCGTTTTTTTATTATCTTATTTATTTTGTTTCTATTGGCTCATAGACATGCTCGAGCTGCTGCCTACTTCCATCCAGAATTACTTATTACTTATTACACCAATAGGTTTCTTGTTATATCATTTAAATGTTCTGCTGGAACTGCGGCTCACAAGACAGGCCTCGTGGCCTAGCGTCAGCTGCTGTTTGGTAGGGTATTCTTTTTAACTTATATGTAGCCTGTATATTATTTATGTATCCTTATATCATTATCAATAAACAACAAACAATTTAAAATTTATATCACTCTGGGCAATTTCCTTTTAAGCATCATGTGAAAATTTCATGTAAAAATATTGGAAAATGAAGCGTCAGGAATTGGGATAAAAGACATCTGCAAATCGCCTTCCTCTTCAATTTTACAAATTTCAGGCGACGCGCTAACATGACTGTTTCCGTTTCTTTCTAATGTAGCGCGCACCTGTTTATTTATCACGCCCATCGTCGGTTCCTCTTCAGCTCCCCGCATCTTCCGGGTTATTCCGGAGAAACTATTCCAGATTGTAGGAGCGGCGTTAAAAGTGAATAGATACAGTAGAAGTCTAAGAGCTGTTTGTGTGTACATTTCCTGTGCTCCTACCGAGTGCCGGCACTACCCCTTAATCCTCCACAAGACGCCGACGAGTCGGATGACCGTTAACCCTTTCGGCATTTTTTGCAACGCTTGCTAGGTTGCCGGCCACGAACATTAGTGTAGTCAAAATTGTATATGTCTGTGTATAATCAGACGTTAATGCGCAATAAATAGATCAATTGATTCTGTTTTTGTCTATCGTAAATTGGTATTTTTCTTACAACTTTTTGAATTATAATGATATAAATTTTATATAGATAATT
The DNA here is from genome assembly GCA_951848785.1 of Callosobruchus maculatus. Taxonomy (NCBI): domain Eukaryota; kingdom Metazoa; phylum Arthropoda; class Insecta; order Coleoptera; family Chrysomelidae; genus Callosobruchus; species Callosobruchus maculatus. The sequence continues at coordinate 868,125 of CATOUR010000007.1, forward strand.
ACGGGTTTATCATTACTCAGATCTACATAATAACGTAACTGCACTATAGAAGTGTCGACACTCATTGAGACCTAAAAGAAATGTAAACAACTCATATAAATATATCTGACTTCTACAAATATCAGGGGCGGTTCCTCCTTAAGGTGCAGTGCCCCCTCCTCCACCCACCTCAGTAAAAGAGAAAATAAAGAGTTTTAAATAGGTCTGTCTGCACAGTGCAAGTACCTAGGTTGCCTGATCTGTAGGTAGCAGGAAATGCTCAGATTATAAAAACTGGCACTCATAGCACGCTAAGCTCGTACTATAACCCGTGTCTCGTCACGTGATTGATTGAAGGCCAATGAGCACCCTATTGGTCAATCGTATGTTACTGAGTGCTCCTATTGATCAATCACACATCAATCGGCTTTGAAAATGACCAACTAAAACCAAAGGGTTACAGGTGATATATGAACAGAAGCCGCTTCTGCTGACGCGCTTCAGTCATCTTGTTCGAGTGGCTCATCATCATCATAGTCACAATGTCTTAACAGACATGTTGTGAACTCGTAAAATGCATTAAGCCGGAGCTAGAGTATTGCCGACACGAATATTATCAATAGTTTTGAAAACTGTAGCTCGCCATCGTTCGCGATTTACTGTCAGTTCAGTGGCGCTCTCGATACTCATATCTAGCAACTGTTTCGTCGTATCCACCCAGCGTGTAGGGAAACGGCCACGGCGCCGCCCACTCGGGGCGTTACCCTGAACTACAAGTTTCTCCATATTGTCGCTTCTGTGAATATGTCCGAATAATGTAAGCATTCTCGTCGACACAATGGATGATAGTCTCTTTGGATTACCGAGCCCATCCAGTATGGAAACCTTAAATCGATGGGCGGTACAAGGAATTTTCAGCATTCTCCTCCACGTCCACATTTCAAAAGCATCTATGCGAGCTCGATCTGCCTTTTTAGCAGTCCAAGTTTCCGAGGCATACAAAAATGTAGATGACACAAGAGAATGAACCAGCGACATTTTGGTAGCTTTATTGATGTTATGGTCACGCCATATTTTAGTAAGCTTTGTCATGGCCACCCGTGCCTGTTGAATGCGCCGTCGAATCTCATTCTCACAGCTACCCGAATTGTCGATCAAAGAACCGAGGTACACAAAACTCTGAACTACCTTACAACGGCCTATTGACTTTATTTCGCGATGATTGTCATGCTCTCTAACTACGATCATAGCCTTGGTCTTGTTGTAGCTAATACCAAGACCATATGCTGCACTGTGTGGTTCTAAAACGTTTAATAGGGCTACTAGTTCTTCCTGAGAAGCAGCAATAAGGGTTGTATCGTCAGCAAATCTTAAGTTAGATATTTTGCTTCCGCCAATAGTTATACCGCCATTCCAGTTGTCCAATACCTGTCTCATCACAAATTCAGAGTAAATGTTAACTAACATCGGAGATAATACACATCCCTGACGAACCCCTTTTCTGGTTGCTGTTTGACCAGACAGATTACCATCAATTCTTACACGAGCCGAGCTAGACTCATAGAGTTGCTGCATGAGAAATACTAAGTGGTAAGGGACTCTCATAGACTCCCACAGTCTAGGCCACTTTACGTTATCAAACGCCTTAGAATAGTCCACAAAGCAGATAAAAAATAGAAAACAGTGCTCTCTGGCTTTTTCAATAATCTGTCTTATGTTTAAGATCTGTTCACGCGTACCGCGTTTTTTTACGAAACCTGCCTGAGCCTGAGAAATTTGCCAGCCAATAAAGCCCTACAAATGAGACTGTAAAATATATAGTAGAACCTTGCTTGCATGAGAGTTTAACGAAACTAGGCGATAATTGTCTGGATTTGTTGGAGATCTTGTCTTATGAAGTGGATCAAAAATGGATGTGCACCATTCATCTGGCCAAACACCGGAGGACCAGACTCTATTACAAATATTATATAAAAGAGAGATGCCGTCTTCACCCAAGCATTTTAATGTTTCGGCAGAAATAGCATCAATGCCTGTAGCTCTATTAGTTTGTTCGAGTGGCTACGTGTTGTTTATATCGGGGATTCTAACCTACTAACACATTATTTGAAATGGATAATCGGATGAACGAGTTGCTTAGGAAGAGCTTTGACCAATTTTCCTTAGAGGACAATGGACAAAATTGAAATTAAGGTAAATATAAATAACATTTCAAAGATAAAAATAAGTAGGTACTAATAGTGTAAAATATTCTGACAAAATAATGCAGACAGCTGCTTGGTTCAATCGGTTGTGCTGAGGCGTTTCAATCCAGGGATTGGGAGTTCGGTTTCCAAGCTAGACGTTTTTTTCTTGACAAAATATTAAACGAACATTAGCAAAATAATTTAATTGTAGGGGTACATGTTATAATCAATCGTAGTGGTACAATCTTTCAAGTACCTGTAGCTCTTCAATGAATCACTTTAGACCCCAAGTGTGCTAGTTTATTGGAATTGTTTTATCGGAAGAAGCACAGAAAGGCATCCCATTACTAATTTTGAGTCGGACGTCACGTGACCAAAAACAAACACCTCATTGGAGACAAGACAAAAACAAGGAAAGACACAACATTTGCTCTAATTTTCATCCCCAAAATTATAATTCGCTACTACTGCCCAGTGAGGCCAGAGCGACATAGTCGAGCACGCCCTATTTGAGTGCGACAGATGGTCCTATTATATGCAGGAAGCGAGAGCGAACCTGCCTGAGGACCTGGCCCTAGAGAACATGGCGCCTATCATGATATCGAGCGAGAAACGATGGAAGATAGTACACAAGGTCAAGGTATCCTAAAATTGAGAGAGACAGAGGAACGCAGGGACCTGTAACAAGAAGAAGCAGGAGGAGAAGAAAAAACATACCTAATTCATCTTGCTTTCTGAAGAATATCGTTCACGATGATGCCCAGTGCAGATGCAGATCGAGCAGAGGACTACTGCCCACACACATAAAAATAATTTTTTAGATGGAGCACAGATGCTTTAATTCAAGTATACTATAACTTCCTATACGTGCAAAGCTAATCTTCAAGTGAGAATACGATATCTTTGACCATATAAGGGTTAGATTGAGAAAATTTCTTCAATGCAAAACTGGGAAATTCCTGAAAGTAAGAATACCAAAATCTTAAATCAATCATATGGTAATCTTGACCGAAGCATTTCATAATCTTGACTGAAGCACTTCATAATCTTAACTGGAGCATTTCATAAACTTGATGCAAGTAGCTCAACATTATTCTAAAATTGTGATATTCTTGGATGATGAATCTAGTAGTATTGATTTGAGCGTTTGATAACTTTGATGAACTATTACCAAAGCCACTGCTGTTTCATTCCAAGAAATGTATTGTATTGAAGCAAGCATTCAAACTCTTCTATGAGCATGTAGAAATTTTTCTCACCTATGTCATTATCTGCAAGACATACACATGTAGAAGCCAATTGAATTTTGGACTTGGAAGATGTGTGCGAAGTTTTCAAATATTTGTAAATCAGTCGGAGCCTGTTTAGTGATGGGCACACTGGAGAAATGGTTCTGCAAAATTTTTTAAATCACATTTAATATACTTGGTACTTACCTAGGAACACCTGAGTCAGGTCTTCGCATCCTCATTTTTTTAATAGTTCATTCATGGTTGGATAGATCCACCGACTATTAAAACAAATAGATCCAGTGATAAGGAAACTGATAGGAACTGGGACGCGACTCAAATATGGAGGTGGACCAGCACTACCGGCAGATTCGTTGACCGATGGTTGATGGTGGTATCAGGGGTATCACGTGGCAATGGCAATTTATTTAACAGTTTGACTAGATACTATTATGTGCTATTATGCAGGATCCAGGATGCAGGTATTACGCTACGGTGCTAAAGATGGCGGCGAATACGACAATCCGAAAACCGATAATGGCGGCGGACGCGGACGGACAACAGACGTCAAATAAATGATTTACTTGATACAAATATAGGGTGTGCTTGTAAAACAGCGTTCATTTTCAAACTACGATTATCATATTGTAAATGAAGGTTCTCATTTGCAAGCTGTCTATATTCTTGATAGAAGTAAACGGGACACCATTGGAAAAGATGATAATCTTGATATAAAATTATGAAATACTTGTTACTCAATTATTATAGTCTTGGTTGCAAAGAAAATTATATTTTCTTCTGGAGCATATTTCTTTATAATAAATGAATTAATCAAAAATATATTATTCTTGATACAAATTTTCTATAATTTTCTCATCAAATATTCTTCCTTAGAGTGAGAACAGATATTCTTGTTGTGAGTATGTATTTACAATAATATCACAATTCTTGACTTGAGAACTTCTTTTTACGTGTGCAGTGCCGATATATTGCTTGTCTCAATCGGTGTGGGTATAAAGAAGAGAACACAAAGCAATCATATATAATTTTATAATTTATTCACTTCGTAGTGACTTTACTCGAATAAAATTATTGAAATGATTCACATCCATCATCGTACAACAAGTGTATTATTTGCTTCCTACAATACTTTGCTATACCAAGTTCCATTGGTATGTGACCATTTTCACCCACATATATTATGGAGTTTTCAATCGCCTGCTTATTCAAATTTATTCTCGACGTAACAGAAAATGAAGCCATTATAACATATTAACATTTTTAACTGTGCTTTCAGGCAATATCAATTACTCAACTTTCTTAGGGACGCCACGAAATACCGTATGGTAATAATCGTGACGATATATGGTCCTGACTGTAATGGAAAAACAAATCTAAAACACTCATCTTGTTGATTTATGTAATCGCGCTCAGTATAGATACGAGGATGTTAGCTCGGGTGGAATATTGTATCTTATTTAGAAGATATTTCTGTATTGATTTAGAAACTTACGGAAACAGTTGCTATGATTGTCAAGACAAAAATCTATACTCGATTAATAATAACAGTAATAATAATAAAAAGTGGTCCGCACACTGACATAGAAAACATCCATATACCAAAGTTTACGGAATACATATAAGTTGGATCACTCTCCGTCGGCACTTTGAAGAACTCACATCAAAGCGATGCCGCGGCCGCACGCGCCAGTTAGTTTTTGCGTTGGTTTTTGCCCAAGTACGAGGGTCTTTTAGCGGGGACTTGCTAACGCCTGGATTTTACGTATATACGAGGGTCATTGAAAGACTAGGTATTGACAGCCGATTTAGACATACAAATACAAATATAACATTTATATATACATATTTAATGAATCTCAAATGATTTCAAATATTGTAGCTATTTCGTAGATAAGTAAAAATTGGTTCAAAGGTGCTGTAGTATTTTTACCTTAATGTTTTGTTTATCTGGCCTATTTTTGGAACCACAGCTCAAAAAATTTATGGTATAGTATATTCGAACTCATATGTCCAATTTTAGAAGATAGTCATGTGGAAATGCTTTACATGGATGTGAATAAATTGTTTTTGGCATTTTGTTTTTCAGTGTCAATCTAATTGCTACTGTAGAAACTGAATTTTTAAAGTTATCAATAAAAATATTTTCGAGCTCCAAAATATAATTTAGAATGTCGCTGGGTGGTATGGTAAGACCACCGAATGAATATTTTGTATCACTATACGCTTTTAGTGTGATACAATCCTTTAAGTACCTGTAGGTCTTGAATTAATCACTTTAGACCCCAAGTGTGTCAGTTTGTTGGAATTGTTTTATCGGGAGGAACACAGAAAGGCACAAATGTACAGGGTGTCCCAGTAATAATTTTGAATCGAATGTCAAGTGACCAAAAACAAATACCTCATTGGGTAATACAATGACAAAAGAAGACACAACATCTGCTCTAATTTACATCCCCAAAATTATAATTCCCTACTACTGCCCAGTTCCGACATATTGCTTGTCTTAATCGTCGTGAAACACCCTGAATGTATATCCTTTACATTTCAATGTTTGCCTTAAAATAAGGATGGATCTGGTTGTCATTTGCCATCCGTTAATAAATGTAATTGATAAAATCAAACTTCTAAAAATATTATCCATCTCCTGCAAACAAATCCGAGATAAGAAAATCTGGTATTTTTGAGACACTTCGCGTTAAACACGTTCAACCTCTACTTTGCGCCGCCCCGTATCTCCCGGCTGACGTCGGTACACTGCTACCGGTGTACCGGGGAGACGGAGCAAGGAGCAGGTCGTTTTGGTATTTTTGCGGAGTGATCCAACTTATATGTATTCCGTAAACATTGCATATACTCATACGAACAGAACTTTCGAAACACAGAATGCCACACTCCTACGCGTGCAAGGAAAGACTCACCATAGGCAGAAAACAGGGGGCAGAGGAATTATACACATACAGTCACTTCATTCAGGACAAATAAAAACACTCAGACACTTTTTCCAAAGCAAACAAACAAACCTACATAGAGCAATAGTCAAAGCAGAGAAAACTATACACCACTTAGCCTCTCTTGTCCAGATCACGCAGCAGACACATACAATCACGTCCAATCACAACAAGGAAAAATAAACACCTGGTCGCAGAAAGCACTTCACGGCGGAAATAGGTACCGTATCACACAAGACCATATTAACGAAAAGCAGTCATACACTGGCTGCATGATGGCCAGCTGATCTCAGAAATGGAGAGTTTAATGCTTGCTATCCAAGACCAAGTGATTGCGACACAAAACTACAAAAAATACGTAATTAAAGATCCATCCATAACAGACGATAACTGCAGAAAATGTCACCAAGAAAAAGAAACAATAGATCACATAATAAGTGGAGGCAAAACTATTGCTGGTACCAAATACACAGTCAGATATAACTCTGCAGCCAAGGTCATACACCAGGCGCTAGCCACAACGAACAAAGTAATAGAAAACACAGATCCATATTATAGTTACACTCCGACATCAGTACTACTGGGACGTTGAAATACATACAGACAAGACTGTTACAGCGAATAGACCAGATAGAGTTTTCCAGTCAAAGCTCGACAAAGTTACGTACTTGATAGACATTGTTATTCCCAATGATGTGAATATTCAAAACACCTAGGCTGGGAAAATATCTAAGTACACGGACTTTGCCATGGAAATAAAACGACTTTAGAAGCAGGACAAAGTTACTATTGTTCCCCTCATTATGTCGGTCTCAGGCCTTACACCAAAGATATTTACACCACACATACAACCGTTAGGCCTGGACGAAAGGTTACACAGAATATTCCAAAAGTCTGTGATTCTGAAGACCTGTAATATCGTACGATCCTTCCTAAATTCAGATCAGTAATAGTTCAGGTGCTGACTTGGTACAGCCCGTCAACATTTGTTGCTATCGCAGTCATGCGAGAGAAACTTGGAAAATCAGAATAATAATACAAAGTCATTATTTTCCCCCTCATTATGTCGGTCTGAGGCCTTACACCAAACACGTTTACACAACACCTTCAACTGTTGGGCCTGGACAAAAAGTTACACAAAGTATTCCAGAAGTCTGCAATCCTGAAGACCTGTAATATTGTGCGATCCTTCCTAAATTCCGATCAATAATAGTCTGGGGGTTGACTTGGCACAGCCCGTCAACACTTGTTGCTACCGCAATAATTATGCAAGAGGAACTTAGAACGTCAGATAATAATAATACTACACCGATAATAATGAGACTGATAATCCAGGGAAAAATTGAAAGAAGAAGATCGGTTGGGAGACGACGCATACACAGAAACAAAATACTGTTGCGTTTCCAATTAATTGTCAGTATTTGGATGTTTTTCCATCACTTTAAATATATTTACAGTTGTTTTAAATCCATGTCATTGAAAGAATTCAATCCTTATATTCGAAATAATCACAGGTACGCCGATAAATTCAAAATAATTTTATATTCATTCTAACGAAGATATGTATAATCCTTCTAATACCAGTATTGACATATAAAGCAATCAAAAAATCCTTTTGTTTTCGAAATTTACCCTACGTTTCATTTAAGCAAAGCATACAATCTATTCAATTTACAAAAATTATTACTGCAACTGTAAGAATAATGAACTGGGGGATCATCTCAGTATTACTATCGCCGCGAACCCGTCAACATGGAAGAGGTTGTTCCGTTGTGTTGTTTCGGTGTTAGCCGTATTGTGTCATCTCGTGGTTTTGCGTATTGCATCAGCAATTGTGTGATTTAAATGTGTTCAGTTATATATTAAATGGAGGACCTACTGAGAAATTGGGACTTAGAAGAGCTAACACCCACATTTGAATGTAGGTATTTAAATTAGTCAGACAGTTATATTTCAGGTAATATTGCAACAACTGGTGCAGGCTTATGTCTAATTCTTATATAATGCTCCTTATAACTTCATACAAAATCACACCATTAAACATCCAAACGAATCAATCAGCTGTCCTCGCAATAATATCTGTTGGTCCAAGGAAAAGAAAGTAGTTTAGAATCAATTACCAAACACAGATTCGATTCAATGACAGGCTGCGATTGAATAATTCATCGGAATCCAATGACATTTTGTAGTTGAATCGACAATACGACATAATTCGTTACCAACTATACACTTCCCAGTGGATAAAACATCGCTGTATTTGAGGAATGCTGAGTGTAACGTCCCATTGAATCCAAGCGTAAGTCTTTGACAGAACGACAGATTTTTCTGCGTATATCATGATTGAGGAAGAAACTCCGAGGCTGGTTCTATTTTTCTTCAAGACATCAAAAATTAGAGTTGCCCTGATTATTGCCAGCCTTCGAAGAGAGACGGCGAACTAAGAAGAAGAAGGAAGGATGATGATGGTTTGGAGTCCTGCGGCCAAACTTGAGTCCAAAAGAGTTTACCTGGATTATACAGGGTGTCCCAAAGAATAGTGTCAAGCGGAAGTCCAGAGATAGAGCACACCTAGAAGTGTCTGAATCACCCCCATGCATGTTATGCAATTTTTTGTAGTTTCCGAGTTATGAATTTTTTTCTAAATTTTAGAGAATTCTTTACCTCGATAACTTAAAACTGTTCCAAAACAAAAATTAAAAGACTTTTCCAAATTCTCTATTTTGCTAATTAATCTCTAAGAGTTTACTGTTCATACATAAAGGAATCGGCTTAGTAAATCTGATGAAAGTCATGAAAATTATAGTGTAAAGTGAAAAATTCACGTTCTGTGAATTAAGACTTAGATTTCCGACTCGCAATTAAAAATCTAAAGAGGTGATTGCATGATTTCTATTCAGGTCTAAAAACTTCTTCAGACTCTCAGCTATCATAATCATTAAAAAAAAGGAGTACTCAATGGGGCTGCTTTTTCTCCAATCGACCCTCAGCGACAAGAGGTGGAGATTTCTTGAAATGAGCGATGGGATTTTAAAAGAAACAATAACTAAGTTTAGGGCGTTAATAGCCGAATGATTGTCAGTGCCGCAATAAAAAACGTTCAGTGCAACCCGAGGTGCAACCAGAATATCGATAGATGACCATCTGTATCACTTTGCTAAGATTTTTTGTTACATGTACGACTTTCTTTTTGTAAGTGGGAAATTGTAAAATTAAACGAAATTATCAAATTTCTTCACTAGGTTCATTAAATTTCACAAGAAATTTTCAAAATGTCTACCTTCTTGTTCGATGCATAATCATCTTCTGAAAAAATTGTTTTTTAAATTAACAAAAGCTCTTCGATTATTTTTTATTGTTTTTTCAGCCTGTGTTAATTTGTTGCGTAATTCGCTGATGTTTCGACACTCTTTAGCATAAACTAGTTTTTTGTAGTAGTCCCAAACAAAAAACTCTATCGGTTTTAAGTCACAAACAATATCATAGCTATCTCTTTCTAACATCGCCATCGTTTACTGTGTTAGCGTTAGCCCTTTTTGTTGGCGCTCAGATAAGAATGCGCTGCTTGTGGTTTTTTAGCAAGAAATAGGATTTAATTTATGCAACGTTTTTAACGTTTATTATTGTGGTACTGACAATCAATCTGCTATTAACGCGTTAACATGAGTTATTGATGAATTGAAAAACACATCGCTAATTTCAAGGAATCTTCGCCTCTTGTCTTTGAAGGTCAATTGGAGCGAAGGTAGCCCCATTAAGTACTCCTTTTTTTTAATGATTATAATAGCCGATTGTCTGAAGAAGTTTTTAGACCTGCTTAGAAATCATGAAATCACCTCTTTGGATTTTTAATTGCGAGTCGAAGATTTAAGTCATAATTATCAGATCGTAAATTTTTCACTTTACACTAAAATTTTTATGACTTTTATCAAAGTTACGAAGCCGATTATTTTATGTATGAACAGTAAACTCTTGGAGATTAATTACCAAAAAAGAGAATTTGGAAAAGTCTTTTAATTTTTCTTTTGGGACAGTTTAAAGTTGCCGAGGTAGAGAATTCTCTGAAATTCAGAAAAAAATTCATAACTCGGAAACTACAAAAAATTGCATAACATATATGAGGATGATTCAGATACTTCTAGGTGTGTTCATCTCTGGACTTCCGCTTGACACTATTTTTTGGGACACCCTGTAGATTCACTCGAAGTTCAACACTACGAGTGCAAAGAGCGTCCGCGTCTCTTTTAGATAGCGTTCCGTGCATGTTAGCTGAAATTTATATCGAGACAATTGCACGTTTTGACGATACGAGAGGATATGCAGGAATATCATCTTACCTTTATATTTATGGGTGTGAATATCTGAAAAATTATACGTCGACGAAATTCGATTCAAGATATTATTGCGTATACAACTGAAAAATGTAATTCTATATATGCGCAATAATGATATATCATTTCAATGCAGAACAAGCAGTGCCTGAAATCAAAAGCGTTACATTTTACGTTGTACCTTGGATAAAATTATGCACGTCATGTGGTGGAAAGTACGTAAACACTAATTCGGTGCAAAAGAATATATCACATGTTTTTGTATTGATGTCGGCCCTCAGAGTAACAACTCTGCATCGATTCAATAATTTGCATTTTTCTCGAAAACGGTTAGCCCTATCGAGATGTACCAACAGACCATTTTTACGTAGAAATTTTTGAAATACCATATTCTAAAATCAAAATGTCAAAAGTTACCATTTAGAAAATGGGGTTATTTTTACGCTTAACTTCTCCCGTATGATACGCCTCTGATTAAAATTATGAAATTCTGAATTCAGAATCACATTCAGCGTCAAAAGTTTACCCATCGTACCTAATTTCCTAATTTTGTTATGAATGGTTTCGAGAATATCGAGGGAAAGCCGTCTTCAGGGTGCCCCATGCAAAGGAGCGTAGCTCCCTTAGGAAGCATTTTCGGATCCATGTTCATATGACATTTTCTTTCTATTTTTCGGAGTACTATTCGTGGTTAAAGTTTGTTAACATACTTAATTAATACCCTGTATATTAAACAAGACGGATGCTTGAGGTATCCGTTATTTAAATGCCTCACTTTGCTAGTATACATCTCATGACAACCTGGAATGATCTGGATGAAAGTATATTTTTTATTAGGGTGCCTACTGTTTTGCAGGGTACAGTTTTTATAACAGCCCTCCTCTTCAGACGGTGTCATAGGCTGCGGTGAGGTGTACAAAAACTATAACGGTCTTAAGGGGCCTGGATACACACATTTATACATACGTATTTGCCATGTAAAACACGAACCCACAGTTTCTCGCATAACTCACTCTATTTTCAAACTACATAATATATAATATTTCAGAAGGCGATAGTTAAGGCCTTAATGAATGACAGCTATTTTCGATTTTCTCAAAAAAGTTTTTTAATGTGCAAAAAACTCGCAATGCAAAATCATACATTCTATAAATGCCTATAATTTAACAACCAAACACGATATCAAAAAAGGCTAAATAGTTGCACAAGCGCAAGCTTTCTTCTTCAATTTGCTCTTTGAGTCATTACTGTAAGTTTAAAGGTAACGTCAGGAGCTTGGAAATGCGAACTTCATTTTTATGACGACCTTTGGACCTTACCTTTGAACCTTTTGACCTTGCCTTTCGATTTTTTGCCTTCTCTCCCCTTATCTTAGACACACACACTGGAGAAAGGGAACAGGCGGCCACGCCTCCTCGCTAACACGGGACTACGTCTTTTCTTGGAATCTCAATTTCGCGCGCTATACCCTAGACCCTTAAGGCAACGTTGGTTTGCGCTTTCAATAAAATATGTATGAAGGCTAGTATACCCAACTCCAACAAAACTGGAATTTCCACCTGAATAACAGACTAGCCAAACATGACAATAAACTTTTTGATGGCCAACCCCTAAAGCATAACCATTTCCCAAAATACCTTGAAGTAACGATTATTATATATGAAAAGCGAGATAGGAAATATTTCAAGAACTATGAGTAACACTCAAATGTCAACAAGCACCAGCAAACTGTGGGTGTAGCTAGGTGTGCAGCATCTGTTGTTGCAACCGACAAACGGATATATGCTTAGTGTATAACATTTTATATGTTTTTTGATATATTTATGATTCCCTTATAAATGATTTAATATCACTATTTAATATGTTTAACTAGTGTACGATTTTCTATACAGTGAACTTTTCTAATATTTCTTTTACGTCTATATGTACCTACTCACAATTGGGCGATTTTGTTATTGTTATATATTTTTTTATTATTGTATTAGAATTCTAGAAGTATGGGAGTTAAATGGAAGAGCAGAGACTGTGTTTTGGCACCGCATTCTGAATTTCGCTGCCTTGATATATTACTACTGTTTTTTGTAATATTTAGGTTAGTACAATAAAGATATTATTATTATTATTTAATCACAGCCTACTTCGATTTGAAATTGGACTGTACACAGATATCTTGAGAAGGGTTACTAGGAGCAACATTTAAAAAGTATACTATTGTCACGTAAAACTGCTTAAAAACAGAATATTCAACACTTGCACTGATATGTATGATATAAAAAAGGTAAGCGTACTTCATTTCAAAGAGGCTGATGCATATAGTAGGTGCCGCCCTGTGGTGTGACAAGCGGCAATTTTGACACCATGTATTTCGGTTATTATCAACTTTTCCACTGAAGTAAGTTTGATGGAATCTCAACATTTTTATCCAAAGAATCTGTAGTTTTGCGGTGTACCGATAATTAGCTGACACCCTGAATATGAAGCATAGTGTAAAGACACCTTAATGATGTGCTTAGAGATTACTGTGTCTTTCGACATTTGAGCACCCAGTGTTATTAGATAGTTAATTAGATATCCTTGTCATCACGATATTCCGTATTATACTCTACGTCGCTATAATTAAAGTACACATTATACTAAACTACACCTCCTCATGGTTCCAGAGTAAGCCCTGACAATGTATAGCGTCCCGTGGAAATATGGCATCTGCAAAATTGATATACTGACTCACTTCCGTACCTCATAAATTTCAGGGAACAGGCAGGTGCGGCAACCCGCAAGGAGCCGTAACTTATCTATTATTATCCCATCCCGAAACTAGACGCCTAGGAATTCGCCGTCCGAGGAGAAGAAAAATTAATAATTTATTTTCATGTAATTAGTCAGACTGATGCCACTAAACAGTCGTAAAACATATGTCTGCTAAGAGCCAGTTATCCTGTTTAGTATCTGGGAACGTACTCCTTTCACTGAACATGCTCATTTCGTTCAATTCTCCTCAAGGATTCATAATAGGGGTGGGGGAGGGTGGCGCATAAGAACCAAGTGTTTTTGAAATAATCATAAAATTATTAGTTTTTACTCTAAAAAAAATTATTGGTAGTAGAACATAGCTGATAATAAACCATTTTGAAATATCTAAGTGCAAAAATAACATGATGTATATGATTATGATGGCTTCCTTCTTTGCGTCTAACGTACGGGGTTTGGCCCTTTAAACACGTGACTTCAGTTACCCCCCATAGAAAAAAATCACAAATTGATAAGTCGGGAGACCGAGGAGGTCATGAAATGTCACCAAACCTCGAAATTAAACGATTTGGGAACAGGTGGCGAAGACAGCCATGGATGCTCTAGCGGTGTGTGCCGTGGCCCCATCTTACTGGAACCACAAATTTTTTTATATAGACACCTCTCCTTTGCAATTAAGGTATGAAAAAGGTATTCACCATATGAATGTAACGTTCAGATGTTACTGTAGCGGTGACCCCATTTTCTCCAAATAAATATGGGCCAATGATGCCACGCCATATGCCGCGCGTTGTTCTAGCGTCTACTGCTCCATGATGCAATGCAAAGTGTCAAGTAAGAAAGTGAAATGGTTTGAGTCAAGGAATGGACTGTAATAAACCGCGCGCTCCTCCCTTTTTTAATATATGAGTACTACTTCAATCAAAAACACTTGGTTTTTATGCCCCACCCAGTACTTAGAGCAATCACGCGGAAGTTAAAACGTGAAAAAAAATCGTTAAGTAACCGAATGAAAACGCGGTAGCATTTTAGCACACCTACTAACCAATGTTTCAAAAAATCGTCATCCGAAAGTTACAGGCGGGTTGCGCGTACTGATTTTTTTTTAAAGCAAAATAAAAAAATCGCGACTAAATCGGTCAAAACTTAATGAAAAGTTTTTTGCTTTTTTTCTGTATATAACACAAAAAAATACTGACATCTATTTCAGCTGGGCAGTCTATGATAAATTGGAGCTTAAAGTTTGATTTTTCACATCATTTTCGTTAAAATTGTTAATATCGTTTAAAACGGATGTTTTTGGAAGGTCCAACTATGACATGTACCGATGTTATCCGTTTTTATTATGTTTAACTGCATTTTTCAATCCCTATAGGAGGTGCCATTATTGAATCCCTTCCGTGTCCTTCCAGAAGACGTTCAATAATGTCAACTCAACAAAAACGGATGACATTGATATAAATATGTCATAGTATTGGACCTCCTAAGATAATGTATAAAATACGTCAACCGTTTCAAATAACATGGACATTTTTTAACGATGTCTAACGAAAATGACGTGAAAAATCCAACTCTAAGCTTGAATTTCTCATAAACTGCCCAGCAAAAATGAATGACAGTGTTTTTGTGTTATCTACAAAAAAAAGAGTCCACTGGCGACACAAGTTTATTCCTATTACTTTCCCAAAGTCAGTTTAGCACCCCAAATGTTCCTTTACAACTTATTATTGGAAAATCCTTACCGCCGATCTTCTTTACCACTTACGTCGCGTCACAGGCATACACACCGGCTGTCCGGTCTACCCCTCGTGGTTGCTCGGTGCACCAGCGCAGCGGTTCGTTAGCTACCCCTCATGTCGATGTCGTTACCGTCGCCGTCGTGGATACAACCTGGTGATGACCACTGCGCAGGTTGTATGAAGGAACTCGTACAATTCGATCCAGAATCTCCTGTGACTGCTGCCAGATTCTTGCTCACACCGCAATCCTCTAGTTGAGCGCCAAATGCAAAAACTCTCTTCTCTCAGGTCGTCAGGTTCATGCAGTGGTAAAACAATTTGCCGGCTTTGAACAGTGTATTTTCCCCAAACTCTCACAACAAAATTCATCGTTTGACTTAAAATGACACCAGTGGGTCTATTGTCAGTGATGACGTTCCTCTCATTAGATTGTCATTCCCCTTAGCATCTACTGGGCATTATCATATCAATATGGATACCCATATTGTAGAAATGCATTAAATAACTATCCCACTATTGAATTTAGAACGACGTCATATAGCTTATCGTGCATTGTCATCCAAACTAAACGTGTATACAAAATTTCAGCTCAATCGGTATATATCGGATATCTGCTTTAAAATTGAGTTGCAAGATTCCACCCGAACAAGCGTACATACATTGCAAGTTAAATAAAAGCTTTTAAAAACCGCATCCGTTTTAGCGTCATTTTCACGATGTATGGTAGGAAGTGTATACAGTAGAAGCTAGGTTGTCTGTATCCGAAATATTTTCATACAAATAAGATATACTCAAAATTATGATCGGAAGGTGAGATCAGTACTAACTGAAGTATTTTTTAATATCCTCTATTGAAACCTGAAACATCCTTAAGTTAGTCCTATATCTGATTATTTCAATTATATTGTAATGTTAGATCTAGTTTGATTGAAGTATCATGTGGTTGATTTAAACCTATCTGAGGCTTTACTTGAGTTAGTTGAGTAGTGTAATATTCGAGTTAACGCTATCTTCATAAGCTAATGCACAGAAAAAAATACTGTTGCGTTTCCAATTAATTGTTAGTATTTGGATGTTTTTCTGTCACATTAAATATATTTACAGTTGTTTCAAATCCATGTCACTGAAAGAATTCAATCTTTATATTCGAAGTCATCACAGGTACGCCAATAAATTCAAAATAATTTTATATTCGTCATAACGATATGTATAATCCTTCTAATACCAGTACTGACATATAATGCAATAAAAACATCCTTTTGTTTTCGGAATTTACCCTATATTTCATTTAAGCAAAGCATACAATCAATTCAATGTAGAAAAATTATTACTGCAACAGCAGTTCGTAATAATTCATCTGATAAAAATTAATTTTGTTTCAATGGCCCTTGTCGTTCGGTGAACTATAATCAGTATTCAGCGGGACTGATGTCCCGATTCAATGAAGGTAAGAATAAAGAACAGGGGGGTGATCTCAGTGCTACTATCGCCGCGAACTCGTCAAAACATGGACGAAGTTGTTCCGCTGTGTTGTTTCGGTGTTAGCCATGTTGTGTCATCTCGTGGTTTTGCGCATTGCATCAGCAATTGTGTGATTTAAATGTATCCAGTTATATATTAAATGGAGGATCTACTGAGGAATTGGGACTTAGAAGAGCTAACACCCACATTTGAATGTAGGTATTTAGATTAGTCAGACAGTTATATTTTAGGTAATAATGCAACAACTGGTGCAGGCTTGTGTCTAATTTTCATATCATGCTCCTTACAACTTCACACAAAATCACACCATTAAACATCCAAACGAATCAGTCAGCTGTCCTCGCAATAAAATTTGTTGGTCCAAGGAAAAGAAAGTAGTTTAGAATCAATTACCAAATACAGATTCCATTCAACGACAGGTTGCGATTGAATCATTCATTGGAATCCAATGACATCTTGTAGTTGAATCGACAATACGATATAATTCGCTACCAACTATACACTTCCCATTGGAGAAAACGTCGCTGTATTTGAGGAATGCTGAGTGTAACGTCCCATTGAATCCAAGCGTAAGTATTTGACAAAACGACAGATTTTTCTGTGTGTATGTTCATCCGAAGTACATGTAGTTGTAGTTGAAGCATATCATAAGCTGAGTTCTAACCTAATTTGCTATAATAACTTATCATTAAATTTGATACTACCTTCTTTGTATGATAGTTTCACTGTGTGTCCTGACACGACGGTATAACAGCACATGTGGACATAAGATGGATATCCAAGTAACATTTGAATAAACACAGTCAACTGTTTCGTATTCTCGATAGCGTCGAGGTTGAATGGTGTGCCGCATAGTAGATAACTATAATATACAACATCAGATAATGCCTATTTCTAAGTTGAGCGGAACTTCAGATGACGCTGTCGTTCAAATCACGTAATGTGTATTTGAAGCACGTCACTACTCTGGAACTCAACGTGACGCGTATTGACTACTCGGTTATCATGACTGTTCGTGCTATTACTGCTTGCTGCTGTTCAACGTAATGGCGGAATCTCGTCATTAAGCTCTGCGCGCATCTTAGAGTAATTTAATTGGAGTTAGAAGGTAAGCGTACCTCTTGATAGTCTGGAACGATAAAGGATGGGTTTTCATTTGCGCCAATTCGTAGAAGGTTTGAAACCCACGACAGTGCTGAAAAAATAACCTAACTTTAACTGTGCTAGATTCAATACTCTTGCTACGGAGATGGTACGTCGGCGACAGCAACATACCTCACAGAAAAACCTATATATCTAAACAACTGTCGAGTGGGGATTAGTAAATAAAGTACAGTTTAATGCCCAACAGGCATCAAACAACACTGACAAAGAAGTCTCACGTTGGCTTAGGTTAGATTAGGTTGAAAGTGAGTGGGGCAGAGCTGCCTCCTTCCACTGCGACTCAATTGTGTCTATTGTGGCTCACACTTTTTTATAG
Source organism: Callosobruchus maculatus (assembly GCA_951848785.1). Classification (NCBI taxonomy): domain Eukaryota; kingdom Metazoa; phylum Arthropoda; class Insecta; order Coleoptera; family Chrysomelidae; genus Callosobruchus; species Callosobruchus maculatus. The sequence continues at coordinate 886,265 of CATOUR010000007.1, forward strand.
TTCACAGTACAGTCCGCACCTCTTTACGCAGGCGATCAACGTGTGTAAAACTTCATTGAAGTCATGAGGTTCCAGTTGGGCTAATCTGAATGTCTGGAACCTAGCATTATCCAGGAACAAAGAATATGCTCCGCTGTTTCGTCCTCCACGTAGCAGAAGCGACAGTATGAAGTTTGTTCAGGACCCCACTTTCGCATATGGTACCTTAGACGACCATGTCCCGTCAGCAGACCGACGAGAATGCGGAGGTCGTACCTATTACATTCTATGATCCTCGGGGGGGCCTGACTCGAGGGGTATCTTATAAACACCTTCGAGTGCAGTAGCCCTGGTGTATCTCGCCAGTTCAGGAGTGCTTTCCTCACTGCCCAGTCCGAGATGGCACTTTTAGCAGTGCTTTTTGCAATGCCCGCGAATGGTTCTGGTCCTGTGAACACAGATTCAGTTCCTCCTTTTGCTAGCGCGTCGGCCAATACATTGCCTTCCACTCCGCTGTGACCCGGAACCCAAATCAAGGATACCCTGTTTCCCGTTCCGAGTTTGTTGAGGAGGTGCATGCAGTTCCATACCAGTCTTGAATCAACCCGACTGGAGCACAGTGCTTTCAATGCAGCCTGGCTGTCTGAAAAGATGTTTATAGATCTGTTTGTCAGGGGCCTTTTGATTAGTTTCCTGACTCTCAGCTCTATGGCAATCATTTCTGCTTGGAAGACTGTATACCTCCCAAGGTTGACTGAAATTTCAACTCTTGGATTGGTACCCACTGCTCCCGCTCCTGTCCCCAGTTCAGACTTGGAGCCATCAGTAAATAGCGTGTAAATAGCGCTCCTGTCCCCAGTTCAGACTTGGAGCCATCAGTAAATAGCGCAAGATCAGAGGGTGATATAAAAGGAGGAAAAGGACGTTATAGAATCGCTCTATATGCGCTTGGGGAACCATACAGTCCGAAACCATTCCGAGTACATGACGATGGGTAATTTCACCCATTATACCCGTTGTGTCTGGACCTAGTTCCGTTTTGTCAGATCTGCCGGATGATAGCAGTCTGTAGGCGACCACTTTTGTAACTCTTTCCACCTCAATGTGTAGAGGTGTTAAGTTTAGAAGGGTCTCCATGGCTAACGTTGGTGTGGTAGACATGGCTCCAGTGATGGCCAAACAGGCGGTGGGTTGCACCGCCGCCAGCCTGACTCTAGCTGTCCGTTGTAGGCATTTCTGCCACCAGACAACAGCGCCATATACTACCATGGGTTTGACCACCGTCTGATATATCCAGTAGATCAGTTTAGGATAAACGCCCCAAGATTTGCCGCAAATCCTTCGGAGTGTCCAGAGGGCGAGGCGGGCCTTTTCGATTCTGTTATCAAAAGTGAGAGTTTGTTAAAGGTGAGTCTTTTGTCCAATATAAAATCAAGATATTTCACCTCCTCTGCAAACTGGATTGACTCACCCGTTATTCTAGGTAAGCAGAGCTTGTCTAGTTTCCGTCTTTTGGTGAACAGAACGACAACTGTTTTATGGGGGTTGGCTTACCAAATGTGGAAATGGAGGCTCACCAAACAGTCGAATCAAGCATGTCCTGGCATGACCACGTAGTCAGTATTGCTAAAACGGCATCCCAGAAGCTTGTAGTTTTGTTCAGTTGTAGGAAGATGTATACACCAAAGCAACTACTGCTGCTCTACAAGGCACATATCCGACCATTGTTGAAGTATTGCTTCCATGTGTGAGGATGCGCTCCAAAGCACCCTCTAAAACTTCTGGACACTATCCAGAGGAGAACAATTAGACTAGTCGATATGCCTAACCTCACAAAGGAGCTCCATAGCCTGGAACATCAAAGAAGGGTGGCTGACCTGTCCCTATTTTACAGATTCCACCCATTACGAATTAGTTCGTACAGTTGAGTCTATAGATTTACCACAAATTTGAAACCTAAAATGTGCCTATTACTTTCGTATTCCATCAGTATCTTGAAAAGTGGACGAGGAAGAGTATCGGAGTAAGTCAGTAATTGTGATTTATTCGGTGTTTACAATACAGTCGGACATGAATAATGGGATAATTCTAATTTATTGTGAGCTACACGAACGCAAATCCTCTAATAGGATTACCGTTCATGGTCGGGATACCATCGCGCAGCCAGATGTATGAGGCGCTCTGAGCTGCCAAAGTTTGCCTTTTGTTTATACAGGAGCGCACCGACACCACTGAAGAATTGTTTTCAAAAAACCGCGGTTAAAAAATATAGACATTTCTGTGAATGACCTTCATTTATTCATGTAGCTTATAAAATTGATAAAATAAATAATAATAAATAATAATAATACACAACACCTTCCACATTTGGGCCTGGACGAAAAGTTACACAAAACATTCCAAAAGTCTGTAATCCTGAAGACCTGTAATATTGTTCGATCCTTCCTAAATTCAGACCCGTGATAGTTCAGGTGTTGACTTGGCTCAGCCCGTCAACATAGGTTGCTACCGCAGTCATGCGAGAGAAATTTGAAAAATCATAAGAATAATAATAATAATACAAGAGTTTAGAGACCGCCTCATTAAGCTTGTCTTAACGTCTAGCTGGCACGCAGATACTGTGTTCTGGAATTTTGATAATTATTGTGCTTCTGTAGATACTGGGTTTTGTCAGTCAAAATCTCCGTTATTTTGGTATATATTGAAGTTTTAACTGTTGTTTAAATAGATAGATCATGGCCCAGTATGTACAAATTCGTCAAAATCTCAATATATGAAAAAAATGCATATACTGTGTTTTTCTTTGGGATAGCCGAAGTGTGATGCTTGTATTTGCTGAGATAAGATGCACAGGCGTACGCTGTGGGATTTTGTATACGCGATGTTGATGGTATACAGGGTGGACAATCGGGTGACGGTATTAATTTTTTTTAGATAGCCCGCACCGAGACCTATCCAAAACACCCCCATGTATATGTAGCGATTATTGATAGTTTTCGAGTTATGATTTATTTTTGGAAAAGTCAGAGATTTTCCAGTGTATTCAAGAAATCGTCAAAAGCAAAAACAAAAATGCCTTTTCGCTTTTATTTTTTCTGTAATTATACTCAGTATTAAGCCTATTTTGATACCTAATAAAGAAAACCTCTACATCCGACCAATAATTAAATACATTTTGGGCCCAAAGTTTGAAATCACTGTTTTTAGTCAGGAGATCAAAACTTTCAAAATAAAATTAAAAATACGTATTCCTCGTTCCCGAGCTCCGAGCTAATCTTAGAAACTCTGCAAGATATTACACTTTCGAAATGATAATGAAAAATAATAAATAATAATAATACACAACACCTTCCACATTTGGGCCTGGACGAAAAGTTACACAAAACATTCCAAAAGTCTGTAATCCTGAAGACCTGTAATATTGTTCGATCCTTCCTAAATTCAGACCCGTGATAGTTCAGGTGTTGACTTGGCTCAGCCCGTCAACATAGGTTGCTACCGCAGTCATGCGAGAGAAATTTGAAAAATCATAAGAATAATAATAATAATACAAGAGTTTAGAGACCGCCTCATTAAGCTACAAAAAACAAAACTAAAGCCCAGAAATCTTACAAAAGCCATTAACACATTCGCGATACCGGTCCTCACATACTCCTTCGGCATCATCAAGTGGTCGCACAATGACATAGAAAACATCCAAATCCTCATACGGACAGAACTCACGAAACACGGATGTCACATCCGAACGCTTGCAAAGAAAGGCTTACCATAGATAGAAAACAAGGTGGCAGAGGAATTAAAGATATACAGTCACTCCGCACAAAACAAATAAAAACACTCAGACATTTCTTTCAGAGCAAACAAACGAATTTACAATAGTCAAAGCAGACAAGAACTATACTCCACTCACCCTCTCCAGTCCAGACCACGCAGCCAGACAGACACAATCGCATAGAATCACAACAAGAAAAAATAAACACCTGGTCGCAGAAAGCACTTCACGGCAAACATAGATACCGAATTACACAAGATAAGATAAATGAAAAACAGTCAGACAGATGGCTGCAGGATGCCCAGCTCTTTCCAGAAATGGAGGGTTTTATGCTTGCTATTCAGGACCAAGTAATTGCGACGAGAAACTACAAAAAATACATAATTAAGGATCCATCCGTAACCAACGATAATTGCAGAAAATGCCAGCAACAGAAGGAAACAATAGATCATGTAACAAGTGCATGCAAAACCCTCGCTGGAACCGAGTACACGGCCAGACATAACTCTGCAGCCAAACTCATACACCAAGCCCTAGCCACAACTAACAAACTAATCGAAAACACAGATCCATATTATAATTACACAGACATCAGTACTTGACAACGATCAATACAAACCATACTGGGACGTCGAAATACACACAGTCAAAACTATCCCAGCCAATAGACCAGATATAGTTTTTTAGTCGAAGGCAGACAAAGTTACCTATTTAATAGATACTGCTATCCCTAATGATACGAATGTTCAAACCACCTACGCTGGGAAGATATCTAAATACACAGACCTGAGTATGGCAGGAGTTTCAATGACTCCTCGCTGGACGTTCTCCAATTCTCATCTTCCTTTTTGAGAGACCCAATTCTCTCTCTGCCTTCGAAACTCATGACTTTTATCGGCCCGCCTGATTTTGTTAGGGAGTTGATTCCCCACAAAATTCTCGCCAGCTAGTTATTTTCCTTTGTCGTAATTCCTTCTTAAAATCCTTTATATCTTTTTTGTAGTCATTCCATTATTCTTCTGTTCCACTTCTGATTACCTTGTTAGTACCCTCCCTGGTTTTCTTTTGAAGGTTCCTAAGGGACCTCCCCAATCGTGGAACTCTCTTCACTTTGGCCTTCTAAGCGAGAAGGACACCTCTAATGACTCGGTTACTATTTCTCGTAAGCTGGTTACTGCTTTCTCCAGCTCCTTATTTGTTGGTATATTTGCAGGGAATCCACACAAGTTACGCCTTAGACCCGTAAGGTAGGTCTCCCAGTCCGTGGTTCTTGCGTATTGTATTCTTCAAAGCATATTGTCTTCAGTTACGCTACTCCTCTCCACACTGGTACGGTCAAAAAATATTAAACTCTGTAAAGTCCGGTCCCGTTCAGAGTATTTTGTCCAGCTAAAATGTGTTCTTGTAAAAATTATCCGCGTATACAGTCACAACGCATCCAAAACTAAATTGAGCGTATCTGTTCTGGTCCGTTTCATAAATATTCAGTGGGCACTTTTGAAAAAGTGCCCACTGAAAGTGTTTTTTTTTAATTTTTGAGCACGTTATGCAATATAAGCATGGAAAGGAATGTATACGATACTGGAATATATGCGTCTGTTTTGACTTTCATGTAGACGCAGTCTTGAAATGATAATAGAAAATTCTGTGTGAATCGTCTATAATGAACATGTAAGTGCTTGTTGTCTGAGCACCTTGTTCTTAATATTTTTGAGTTACTTGCTTTTGAGAGATAACATATAATCTTCTGCCTAGTACTCTTATTATACAGGGTGATTGGTAGTTCAATGCATTAATTTGGGCAGGTGGTAAGGTACTGAATTAACCATGTCCAATTCCTAATAGTTTCCGAGATAAAATTGAACTTTAGAGATTTTCATTAAAATGCAGACCTCCAAATGAAAACCTCAATGAAATAAAATGTTAACGAACACTTCTGTATGGGGTCTCAAAATTGCATAATTTTAGAAGCAAAATTCAAGCTGTAATAAAAATGGATTCGTCTTAAAAAGCTGCTAAATAATCAGACAGAAGATGCAAGCTATGTTATAAAGTATTTTTTATCTGTAAATTTTCACTTATGTACAAATGTGAGGCCATAATTCATCTAGAACGAAGTAGGTCTAAAATTGAGCAAGTCTCTCTAGTGAACACACTATGGAACAATTTTGAACGTACGTACGCTAAAGCTGGAACTGTAGATTTTGTGCTATAAATCGACAATAATGAAAGTATGTCTACGCAAGTTAAGATCCAGTGGGCTGTGACAGCTGCGTATCTACTTTCAGAACAGACAACGATGCTGGTATTCACGCGTGCACTGAAATCATCTACAGTTTCAGTTTTAGCGCAGGTACATACGTTCATATGATTGCTCTACAGTGTGGTCTGCTAGTGGTCATTATGTTTACAAACAAAGAATGTGTGTTCATATACGGTTTATGCAATGCCAGTTCTGCGGCTGATCCAGTGGAACATAGACCGCGATACCCTAATCACAGTCAACTTAATGAAAGTGTTTTTTTGAGACTTTTCGATGTCTACGTGGGACAGGAACTTTTCGACGATGCCACAGTGATGCTGGTAGGTCTCATCTATATGATCGGTATTTCGCAGTGCAAGGTGTGGTTCACTGTACACACGACTGGCCTGTATTCGTACGATTACATGGCAGTGCACGTTTTGCAGAAAGGCAACCTTGTCAAAAGAATGGATTTTTGTCGATTTATGCTTCATGTGGATGCCGAAGATACAACTTTTTTAGGTAAGGTTCTTTGGACGGATGAGTCTATATACATAACTGAAAATTTACGGATCCAAGATATTACATAACGTGGCTTGCATGCTCTACTTTTAAGACGAATCGGTTTTTAATTACAACTTGTTTTCTTCTAGAATTGTACAATTTTGAGACCTTATACCGGTTTTATTTAACAGATAACCTTTTATGACTAATCATGATGTAATGGCATATTGTTCCAGTACCCATAACAAAAATTAGAAATCTGATGACAAGTTTTTGTCAAACACTGTGTTGAAACTTTGAACTCTCGAAGGTCAATTATGCTTTTATAGCTTAAATCCAATTTTATTGCCTAGGACTATTTTTTTAAGTATGGTAATTCTGAGCATCTGATTTGGGTCACATAATCATGGTTGAAGCAGTCATTTTGGTACTAAACAGAATCTAGTGGATTAACCGTCTCATGGATAGGAATTATTAATGAAAGGACTATCTAACGTATGAAGATTTCTGATGTCCTCGGGAAAAACCTAGCTCTACTAGGCAATATAGAAAAACATGAATATTACTCTGCCGTCGTAACAAAGAGTGCCGTATCTTCAAAATCTTAGTTTGGAGAAAATCAAGGAAAAGGATTTTGATCTCTGCCAGGCTCAATAAGCTACGTAAGTTTACAAAAATGGTGAACATTTGCAAACTTCAGCCTACAAAAACTCACTGAAATAGTCTCAGAAGTAAGTTATTGTATGCAGAAATTTGATTTGCGGATTTTAAAGTTCCGACTGTGATAATATTGCAAGCGCTTCTTTGAGCAAAAATACCGTAACTGGATTCAGGAGTATTTACGGTATTTTAAGCTAAAACGTTCATGTATATAATTATACTCACCAACTTACTCTACTTTCAACTAGCAGCAATTTTGTGAATAAATAAATAGGCTGAAGTTATAATATTGTTTTATTATTGTAAATAGAATGGATCTAACAACCACTACTACTACTATTTTACTACACAAATTTTCATTCAAAATGCTGCACTAAGTCATTAGATTGATCTGATACAGGAATATTTTCCCAAAACCTCAACCTGGCTTTCGGCTTAATTGAGGATAAGTTCTTTAATACACTATCGCGTTTGATGACAGGTATCCCTCTATTTTCAGATTGTTTTTCAGGGTGTGACATTAATTTGATGTCTTTTGTTCGCAAGAGAAACTTTTAAAGAATGCAGTGTCTTAAGGTCACTCTCCATAAAATCAGTTTTATATTCTCAACAGAGCGACCCTCATACGAGGGTTGCTCTATACCTCCGTCAATCCACCAGTACGCAGACAGCTGTTTCACGCTTATTAGCGATCATTAGTGCGCCATAGGTCGATTGACGGAAATAGAGAGCATCAATTCTTTCATGTCTATTAGACATGTGAAGCATGTTGTAGCAGGCGACAGAAAGGTTCCCACCAAGAAATCTACTGCTGTTCAGCAGCGATTTCCTTGGTTTGCTGTTACCTTCGGGTACCAGATGGCGCACCAGCAGAACCTTTCTGTCACCTGCTACATTGAGAGCGATCCTCGTTTGGCAGTAACTTCTATTACATCTGACAAATAGACTTTGAGTTTTGATCTGTTTAAAACAGCCTTCGCGCGATGAGTGGTCCTTCCAGTGATAGAATTCTGAGAAAGCCATTGATTTTACCACTACCTTACCCGAGTTTGCACATGAAACAGAATTTTCAAAGTCCGAAAAGTAGTAAACCTTTTTTTCTTTTTAATGACATCTCCACTTGGTGATGGAACACCGACCGGGCGCATCTTAAATCACGTAAATTACCAGCTTAAAAAACCGTAAGTAAAGGCTGTATTAGACTACCATATTTTTGAAATCAGATTTGATTTCATTTCTTGAACTGCTCAAATAGGCTAGTGTAATACACGAAATTGTTTCAAATTGACAGATTGAACCAAAATTGAGATGGAATTTAGAACATGTTCTATTTCCAAATCATTTTTGGGCTGGGGGCATGCGCATTTGAAACATAAATGTCATTGCGTCGGGAAAAAGGTAAACAAAAATAAGGACAGTAACCTTACTTTTTAAATTCGGTCGGCTTTTCCAGAATGCTCTCTGGTACTAATATAAATTGAGAAATCCACATTCGGATGAAAGTACACCAATAAAAACAAGTAACATGTTAATCCTACGGCCCCAGCTAGTAAATTTCCACCGGACCGGAATGCCCCGCGAACATTGAGATTTGAAGGATTTTGAACTGGTTATGGCGTATGAAAACCCCCAGCCCCAAGATAGGTGCCTTTGTTACCTTTGTGGCGAGTTTACCAACATTCTTGCGAGTTGTGTGGAAGCAATTGGCAATTTGAAGACAATATAACAGGTAAGATGTTAGTATCTTTGCAATTATGTTTCATATTAGTTTCATATACAATAATAGCCCTGATTATATTAAAAGTAAGGTATAGTCCAAATTGCACTATAAAAAATTTGTTCTTACTCAGCAGATTCGGTAGATTTAGTTTGTAATATTGTATTAAGTCCTACATCACATTTTGGATGTATTAACTATTAGTTACGTACAATGTATTTAAGTGTATCTAATATTTTGCCTCAGTGTATGGCAACATTGTCACTTTTTATTATGGTGTTTTCCTACGTTTTGTTGTTTTTTCATATTGCAAAGGTCCTCGGTTAAGCAGCCACACTTGACTGCACTGAGGATAACAGAAAGGCATTCAATATTAAGAGTAACATATTTCTTTTGATTTAAGGACGACTGGTCTACTGAACATATATCTCTGCTGATAGAGATATACGAACAACATCCCTGCTTGTATGTGGTCAAGTATGTGTACTACCACAGTAGAATCAAATGGAGTGCTGCTATCACTGCCATAGTAGAGGCTCTGAAACCAGATCTACTGTAACTGAACAAGAGGTACAGCAGAGGTTTATGGGCTTAGGGTCAACATATGCACAAGAACAGAGGAAAGTTTTAGTCACTTCGCACTAGAATGGGAGAATACGAGGTAAGAGTCTCAGCTTATCATAAATGAAGTGGTGCAGTATTGATATAACAGTGCCAAATTTCTACTAATAACTATTGAATCGCACTTTGAGCCAAAGGAATAACCTAACATATACTTGAATATATTGTTAATATTTTTTGCCTTAACTTCCCTATAACTCGAACCTACCTGTAAAAATTGTATGTGCATATATTAGGAAGGCTAAACTTTCAATGCAGTATTTTGCTTTCAGGCAAGTCAACAAGAAATATGAGGTTAGTCATGCTGGGATACCCACAAGCGAACTATCAGATATACCTCAGATTGACTCGCTCCGCTCACAGATACAAAGTACAGGTGGTGCTCAAAAAAGAGGGGGAACAGACTGCATTAGTAACTCACCCAAGTGTATAAAAAACAACAAGTACCAGCAGATGCAGAAATAAAGGTGCTGAAGAATGCTGCTGATCAAACATTGAAAACTTCTCCTCACTCTGCAGTCCACAAAGGGACAACCATTTTGCAACTGCGGATGACCATATGGCACAGTTTATTGCATCTCAATTGAAATAAATAAAAAATTAAAATACCAAACAATGTATATTTTGAATTTCATATAATATTACAAGATACAAGAAAGAAAGAAAAAGTATAATGTTTCCATTTTTAATTCAATTCCTTTAGCCTTATTTTGCCAAGATTTACTAAAGCTCCAAATGTATTCTCAACTGCTGTTCTAGTTCTAAACAACAAATATTTGATTACAATTGGTTCACACAGTTCTGGAACTATCAGACTTATTGTACTCTCATGGCTTCGAGCCACTGGATGGTTTCACTGGCTAAACATCGAAGAATTATTGCTAGCCTGAAAATGGAAATGTTTATTACTTTTTATTCATAAGGTTTACTGCTAATATTACCTATTTTCTCCTGTTATGCATTCTCATAGATGGTTATCTAGCTTGTCAAATTATGCTAAGGAGCTTGCTGAAGATTTTATTATTCATTCGTAAAAAGTCCTTCCAATGATCTAGATCTTATAGTAATAACTCTTCTCTCAACATATGTAGCATACATGTGCCTTCATCTATTCTTCTCAGCCGCTTCTTTTGTCAATTTTTTCTTTTAGTAGTTAGCCTCTTAATTCGCCTGTCTACGAGTTTTTTGCAAGGTAGATGGATAAATACATGTTCTAGCATTATCTTTTTCCATTGCCGAGGGAGTAAGTCAAGTGTAATGAATGAGAATTTCAATAAATAGTAGTCGATAAACTACAAACAATACCCAAAAAAGCCACCAAAAAAGCTAGGTTATGATTTTATTTTGACCATTGACATTTTGACACTGACGTTCACACAATCACAAAACATGTAATTGCAAAATACGTCATGTCAGATCTGACAACTTTGACTGTAGAGGACATCTGTGTTCGGACAGTTGACAGATAAGATGTATTCAACGAATGTAATGCGCAGAATCGCAAATCAATTCTTGATTCTTGAACCAAATTTGGTGTAGTGTCAAACAGACAAAATGCTGGGCCACAATTTTTGAGATCATTTTTCATTTCAAATTTGGTTCAAGAAATGAAATCAAATCTGATTTCAAAAATATGGTAGTCTAATACAGCCTTAACTCGGTAGCAGAAACAGTTACGGCTTTATAAGTTTGCATTGTCGGATACGGGTTTCTAAGTGACATTCGCATCAAGCGTTGATCATTCAATTTTATCCTATATTCCGTGAAAATGTAGATAGGTCTTTATTGGTGAGGTTTGTCAGTTAAGGCTTTCTTAGCAAAAAAAACATCGGCTATTACGTCATATTATCAAAAACGTATGTGCATTTGAAGCACTTACATTGTCGATACGGCGTTTTATGATAAAGAAATGAACTCAGATCGCTCTAAATAGTAGAAATAAACATATCTAACAAAAAATTTAAAAATGCAGATACGGCACTCTTTGTTACGACGGCAGTACTAGTCCACTTGGCCTCTAATTTATGTTAGTGTGGGCCTCACATTCTGACCCCTAGTTCCTGATAATAATCTGCTTTAAAAATGCATTTTCTTCGTGTAAACAAAACGCACACAAGAAAACAATAACTGTATTATTCAAATAAATCCGCCCACGAGCGAAGTGCATAACGAAAAAGGGTGTCGACGCTTTTTTGTATGCAAATCTCGAACGGAAAGTATCAATGCAGGGTGTAACATCACCTTTCAAGCTGTACATGTATTTAATTTCTTTTGTTGCCTTTAAATAATGACGTATGTGGTCGTCTTGATCTTTTTGCCGTATAAATAAAGATGATGTCGCGTGAATGGGTTTATATAAAAGCTCGAATTGAAAAAATTCTCTCATATTTACATTCAATAGGTACTCAGATGTTGATTAAAGTATACACAACGTACATATATAGTAATAGCAGAATATTTATTGCGGTCTCTTTCTGTGTCTTCATAAAATGTTTATGGGCGAGGTTTTATTGAAGGTTCATGCTACAGTAACATTTATGTTGTAAAGAATAAAAGGGTATGTATACAGGGGATTGATACAGAATATAGTTTCATAAATAACGCCTAGGTATCAAGCACCATGATTATTTATCTATGTGTGCACATACTTTTTTATGGTCAACCTCCTGCAAAAGCTGTAAGCCTATGTCGGTGTACATTAGATTTGAAACGCTGCAGGTTGTAGCCATCGAGAAACAAATTTCCCGGCAGCTCATCGTCGAAGTTCTCTATAAGAAGGAATGCTGGAGGAGACTGGTTCGAGTAGTAGGGACCTTATTCTGGTAGAGATCAGCTCGCAGAACCCCTTTGGTGCTCCTCGTTCGAACGGCCTTTGGTGTTATTATCTGGGAGAGCTTAGTCTAACACCTTCCGTGATAGAATCTGTAAAACAGGGACAGGTCAGCCACCCTTCTTCAGTGTTCCAGTCTGTGGAGGTCCTTTTTGAGGTTAGTCGTATCGATTGGTAGTAATTGCTCTGTTCCGGATAGTGTCTAGAAGCCTTAGAGAGTGTTTCGGAGCGCATCCCCACACATGGGAGCAATACTCCAGCGATGGTCAACTCTGTGCTTTGTAGAGCAGCAATAGCTGCTCTGGCGTATACAGCTTCCTACAGCGGAACAAAACTCCAAGCTTCTAGGATGCCGTTTTAGCAGTACTGATGACGTGGTAGTGCCAGAACATGTTATTGTTGTTGCTGATTCCCAAAAGCTTGACGGAAGGTGTCTCGACTATTGGATGACCCTCCAATTTGTCTTGGTTTGCATTGCAGGTGCTGATAAACTATCCCTGGCAATAGTACGTTTTAGTATCTTGAGGTACACACCTTTTCTTATTGTAGAAGATGAAAAATAAGATCATTCTTGGCGATAGTCTCATAAACATTTAATAAAGTAGTAATTCAATAGATAAATTTACAACCAAAATAAGTTAAGTACCACTGTAGAGCCCAGCCAAATATTAATGCTAAATTCATGCCGAAAGTTTTGTAATCTAATTTGATGGGGATTTTCGTGGGTCTATACCATGTCTAGTGAAACATGATTCGTCGGTCTACAGAACATTTTACTTCCCATACCGATAGGTGAGGGGAGTATTGTGATCACGAAAATTTTCTATTTTGAGATAATACGCTTTTTGGGCGTTTTATGATGTCTACATAACGAAAATCCACGTCTCTCATTTCCGTCGGTCTGTCTTGTCTGTCGGCCTGTCTTTTCGCGTTTTTCTACCTTCGTAATCTCAGAAACCGCTGCATGGATTATGATGAAATTTGGGGACAGATATGCTGTGAGGTCCTAGTAGGTATTTGAAAATCGGTGTAGGGGCGGTGGAGTAATTAGCAAAAAACAAATACAATTAAATATCCCTTAAACTTCGTTTTTAGGCATTTTATGGGCTCTTGATCATTTTTCACTTTTTTTTTTTGGTGGGTGTGAAATTAGGGTGTGAAGGGGGTGGGGGTTGTAAAACTCAAAAGTTTGTTCTATACATTATAGGATGTCCATTGACCTGTGAAAGAAAGACCTAGCGGCATAGTAATCTTTTTTAGGTCCACTCGAACATTGCCTTGCCTATTATGGAAATCAAGGGACTTAGAATTTTATGATGTATACTCAAGTATTGTTCTAGATTGTTCTGAATTTAGTAACATGGGAACTATAAAATTGATTTTAATGAAATTTAGACACAGTATTATTACCGTGGCGAGGGTGAAAAATGCGTATGGTTTTTAGAAATCGTGTCAGTGGCGGCGCAGCAATAATAAAAAAGCTAAAAATATAAAAATAGCTCAAACTTCGTTTTTAAGCAATTTGGGGATCCTGATCGTTTCGTTTCGTCCAGTTGAAGCTCGCAGAATAAAAATTGTGTCGGTTTAGTTCCTGCGAAGAGATTTAGGAAACTACTTACTAGAGTTTTTGTGTTGGATGTTTTTTGAGGACAGAAGGGCGATGATTTGGTTGCAAGGGATCTCAGACTATAGCTTCATGCAAAGGGAAGATAATAAAATGATATCACTGTTATGTGTGGGAAGTAATACTGAGTCAATCAACTTGACTCCATTTTTTTAAGAAATCGTGGTTGTCGCCCTACCAAATTCTATCTTCTGTTCTTCGTCTGCAGTTGTAAACCGTCAACGCTTTGTAAATGAAGAGGATATTGGTGATCTCGTTTCAAGATAGTGGTTTTAGAAGCTCTGATGGTTGTTCGACTTACTCTTCTTTGACTTTTTCTTGGATCTCCACCACATTCACGCAATATGCAATTGTTTCATACGGTATTAATATTAGCAGCATATAGATATTGGGAAGCAGTACTTCAAAAAAGTATTGGTTCGCCATCTATCTACCAAAGCCAGTACCTGAGCGTTTAATCTGAGGAACCGAGCACTGTTTATGTGACCCGTTTAGAAGCATCAGGTATAGGAACCTACGGATACGACAACAAAGAGACTCTTTTTTGTGGAAAACTCATTTAACACTCCCGACATTCGGTTCATGCTAAAAAGCAACTTAACTCAATTAAAGAGTAGCAATTTCATTCATTCATCCGAAATCAATCACAGATGACATCGTTTCGCTTTTATTAAAGCTCGTCAGTGTGATTTAGGTCTCAGACGAATAAATGAAATTTCCTGTTAGTGGCTAGCTGGAAAAACTCGTACTAGTAGTAGCAACATATAGATATTGGGAAGCAGTACTTTAAAAAAGTATTGGTTCGCCATCTATCTACCAAAGCCGGTACCTGAGCATTTAATTTGAGGAACCGAGCACTGTTTATGTGACCCGTTTAAAAGCATCAGGTATAGGAACCTGCGGATACGACAACAAACAGACTGTTTTTTGTGGAACACTTATTTAACACTCCCGACATTCGGTTTATGCTAAAAAGCAACTTAACTCAATTAAAGGGTAGCTTTAATAAAAGCGAAACGACTTGGTCTGTGATTGGTTTCGGATGAATGAATGAAATTGCTACTCTTTAATGGTATTAATATTGTAACGATCAGGATTTATGGGAATGGTACTCAAACCCTGATAAACCAGCACATTTGAGAAAACGTTACGATGTAGCAGTTGTCTGTTAGGAAATCATCAGTGACTTTCTCGAACTTCTGCCAAATTAATATCACAAAATTCATAAGTAAAATCTACGTCAGTATATTTTTTATTAGAAAATTGAAAAGGCGAAGCAAAAAAAGTAATGACTTGTTTAACCTAGTGATACGTCAAAAGTACTAAATGGGTGAAAACGTCAAAAAAAATCAGCTTACTTCCAGATTATTTGCTGTCAATGGTCCTGCATAACCGGAAAAAATCGCAAATATCTCGGAAACGGTTCATTGTACGAAAAATATGCAAGAAAAGCATCAAGTATTGACTCATTTTAATTTTGTATTTGCAATAAAGTCTGTGCCGCAGGAGCTTTTTAGAAGGGTTATTGTTTACTGATATCTACACCAGTGATTTTCCTAATTCATCGCTATATTTCTAAGCAGCCATTTAGAAAATATTCAAAATAATACAGCTTTTCATTAAAATTTGAACCACACGTATTTCGAAAGCGAAGCTTTCCCGGATATGAGTATACACAGAAATTATCATTACTTTAGCGTTATCTATGACACCCTGAATTTATACCAGTGGATATTATTATTATATCATTATACGATATTATTATTATAAATGTATTGTTTAAAAAGCAGGCACATAGCACCAGTCTAGTTAGTTATTTTTAGATACTACTACTACTTATTGTATCGCTGCTTAGACAAGTGCATGAAAATGAATCACCAACTAAATATATTCAAATTAGTTGTAATTTATGATTGTTCTTGGGATGAATCTCCCGCTATTTATATATAGGCTCATTTTAATTTGTATATTTTTAGTACGTATAGGTTACCTACCGCCGGTGGAAGAATTTTTACTGCCTAATTTTATTATGAAACAAAAAACTCTGACGCTATAAAACTTTTTTTATACAGCGGATGCTCCTCATAATGATCGCATGTTGCTTGGAATATATAGTTGTGTATATTTTGCGACGTAACAGTAAATCTCTACCTGATGAGACTTGAAGAACACGTCACAATGTAACCAGAATGACGTATAACGTTTATATTTAGTCCCCACAGCAACTATATGCAAGTGAAGATGTGTTCTGTGTAGACATATACGAAGAAAAATGTGATAGTTCAAGAGCCCGTGAGGGCTAGGCCTTCAGAACTTTATAAAAGTTGGAAGTTCTTCTCTCGGTTCTTTTATACAGGGTGGCCAATCGGGTGACGATAATAATTTTTTTTTTAGATAGCCCGTACCGAGACCTATCCAAAACATCCCCATGTATGTGTACCGATTATTGATAGTTTTCGAGTTATGATTTTTTTTTTGAAAACTTAGACATTTTCCAGTTTTTCCAAGAAATCGTCAAAAACAAAAACAAGAATGCTTTTTGGCTTTTATTTTTTTCAGCAGTTATACTCAGTATTAAGCCTATTTTAATGTCCAATAAAGAGAACCTGTACATCCGAACAATAATTAAGTACATTTTGGGTCGAAAGTTTGAAATTCTGTTTTTAGTCAGGAGACCAAAACCTTCAAAATAAAATTAAAAATACTTATGCCTGGTTCTGGAGCTCCAATCTAACCTTAAAAACTCTGCAAGACATTGCACTTTCGAAATGATAATGAAAAAATAGCACTTATGGGGGCATTTTGCGCCGTACGTGACTGTTAAAGGTAAAAAGGTGATAATTTACGAATTTCCGAAATGATTTAAGAAACTATTATTTTACTTTATTATGACAAATTAAAGAAAAGAAACTCACAGCAACTAATAAACATGACAATCATTGATGTTTTAATCACTTTTAATAAAAAAAATTAATACCTATGCTTTTTGCTGTGTACTATTGAATTTCTGCTAAATTAAGTTGTATGGAAAGTTAACAAAGGAAAAGCGTTATCGTAGCATACGCCATCCCTTTTACTTCCCACACCGATAGGTGAGGGGGGATTGTGTTCGTGAAAATTTTCGATTTTGAGATAATAGGTTTTTTGGGTCTACATAACGAAAATCCGCGTCACTTATTTCCGTCGTTCTGTCTGTCGGTTTGCCTGTCGGTCTGTCTGTCGGTCTGTCCGTCTGTACGCGTTTTTCTAGCCTCATAATCTCAGTAACCGCTGCATGGGCTGTGATGAAATTTGGGCAGCAATATGCTGTGGGGTCTTAGTAGGTCATGCTGCTATAATTTAGGAAATCGGTACATGGGCGGCGGAGTAATTTAAACAAAAATTTCAAATATTCCTCAAACTTTCTAGAGGTTCTTGATCATTTTCTGCGTTTTTTTTGGTGGGGGTGGAATTTGGGTGTTTGGGGGCTGGGGGGTTGAAAAACTGGAAAACTTGTTGTATTCATAATAGGCTGTCTACTGACCTGTCAAGGAAGACCTAGCGATATAAATCACCTTTTTAGGTCCATCCGAACATTGCCTTGCCTATTACCGAAAATTAATTAACACAACTGCGCTTCGCCGACATGAGTTCGCAAAAAGCTACCCTGAAAGAAAGGGATGGCGTATGCTACGACATCGCTTCCCAGGTAATTCTGCCATGAAATTGGAAGTCAGATTATTGTTTATTATTCCTGTTCTTTGTTAACTTTCTATACAACTTAATTTAGCAGAAGTTCAATAGTACATAGCAAAAACACTTCAAAAATCACAATTAGGGGATTATTAGTTGTTACGAGTTTTTTTTCTTTAATTTGTCATAATAAAGCAAAATAATAGTTTTTTAAATCATTTTGGAAATTCGTGAATTATTACCTTTTTACCATTAACACTCACGTGCGGCGCAAAATGTCCTCATAAGTGCTACTTTTTCATTATTATTTCGAAAGTGCAATGTCCTGCAAAGTTTCTAAGATTAGTTTGAAGCTCCAGAACCAGACATAAGTATTTTTAGTTTTATTTTGAATGTTTTGGTCTCCTGACTAAAAACAGAGATTTCAAACTTTGAGCCCATATTGTACTTAATTATTGTTCAGATGTGCAGGTTCTCTTTATTGGATATTAAAATAGGCTTAATACTGAGTATAATTGCAAAAAAAAAATAAAAGCCAAAAAGCATTTTTGTTTTTGTTTTTGACGATTTCTTGGAAAAATTGAAAAATCTCTAAATTTTCAAAAAAAAAATCATAACTCGAAAACTATCAATAATCGGTACACATACTCATACATGGGGGTGTTTTGGATAGGTCTCGGTGCGGGCTATCTAAAAAAAAATTATTATCGTCACCCGATTGGCCACCCTGTATAGGCATGCACAGTTAGCGGCAGTTAGAAGCGTTGGAGAGCGTTGGAGTGCGTTGGCCAGCGCCGAGTCCCCTCGGCAGGTAGAAGCAGGCCGGCGCCGGTTCCACACGCAGTCAAGCACACCAGTGCATGGTACAGTGAAAACAGGCAAGAAGAAGAGTACAAAGATTGGCCAGTCGCATCTAGACACGGTATAGGAAACATGCAATCAGGGTTCAAAATGTTGCCCATTATTGGCAAAACAATGAGGGACAGTTGGAAAAACACTGGAAATGATTCCCATGAGGGGCTAGAGGGTACAATGGGGTGAAATAGTTTTTGGTTAAAAAGTTGTCTCTCTGGACAAATATTTTGGCGTGTCTTGGCGTTTTTTCGTTTAATCAGCGGTTTGTGACAAATTCATGGTGGAAAGTTCTCAAATGAACTATTAGTACATACACATGTAGATTCATATCATATACATTAGAACCATTTAGTTGAAACTTGTCAATCAGATGAATATGTTACTGATACTGTACATGTTCATCGAATTCTTGTGCGCGTCTTATTAAGGAAGCTACCTACTCTGGTAGAGACTGTCTGAGTCGCTTTGTAAACAAGTTTTTGGTATCGAAAGGTAGAAGTGTTGTATCATTTTGGCGCTAAATTGAGATATGACGGCCGCATGACTGATTTGTTTGGTTTGGGAATTACTGTGGCACCTAATCTATATCTAGTGTTGTGGTTGTGTACAAATGTGTTATGCTCGTTTGAGTATACCTATGATACTAGGTGACAGTATGTAGTAGTCATTGGTTGGGTACATTGATATTTTGTTAATATCGAATTACATATCGAATATCAGACATAGTTAAAGTATATACAGAAGAATATACACAGTTTGAACAGGAATGCCTAATACCCCATTATCTCGGGCTAGAAAATGGATTATGCGTAATTACCAGTAAATACCTCCAAATGAGGCCAAAACAATTTGAGATATCTTATCTATCACTACCACATTTATAAAAAAATTCGTGATGTATTACCTCAGTTCCAGGGGGGTCAAGGAAGTGCGGAGGCTCGAGATCACCAGAGTTTTACAGGTACTCGAGCCTCTTCACTCTCAGGGGGGGTCGCAAGGCCCCCCAAGACCGTCCAGGAGTGGATAGGAGACAAATGTGTCACCTACCCCGTGCAGAAATGCACCTTTCTCGTAGTGGCCCCTGTCTTCGTCAAATTTGACGAAGCTAATCCTGGCGGATCTAGGCTGGAGCCCCGAAAGGCTCCCTGGCAATGGGCAACAGCATTGCCAGTATCGGTGCCAGCTCCTGGGGGAGGGTGTACTCACGATAAAAGTGAGTGCACCCTTGCCTAGGAGATCGCACCGAACGTCCTCTAGGATAACTGAAGAACCCAACCCAATGTGTCATGCGATCCGTGCTAAAGGGTGCGTGGCGGTGGGGGTGCACCGTCGCTAACGGAGCCTCTGGGATACCAGGCGACCTCCCAGAGTAACAAGCCTTACACTCGTGCAGGGGGCGCCGCGAGTGTGGACCATATAGTTCCCCCTTACTCGTGGGATTTATTATGAGTAAAAAACCCAACAATAATAAACCCAAATCCGGGGGCCCCCCATCAGGGGACCCCGAACAGCAACCGGGTGGCCTCTCACCAGGGGACCCCGATAGAACCCTCACTGGCGAAGAGCAAGTGAGAGATATTTCAAGGGAACTCGCCAAGAGGGTGGGTACCTTGAATCTGAAGAAAAAGGGTAGGACGGGAGCGCAGAAGAAGCGGGCCCGGAGGCTAAGGCTGGCGCAGGAGGGGCAGGGCTCCGGAAGTCGAGATGCCTCTTCGGGGGCATCTGCTTCGGGGGGCGCTGCGGCTTCTGTGCGGGCTAGGGCGCCTTCGGGGGTTGCAGCTGCGGCTTTGGCGGGGCCTAGCATTGCTGGGAAACGTCCGAGGTCGGCGGGTGTGACACCGGAGGGTGCCTCATCGCGGAAGAGAGCTCGCACTTCCGCTCACGTTAGCTACGCTAGAGTGGCGCAAACCGGGCACAGGGTGGTATTCGTTCCCGAGGACTACCCTAGTGCTCAGTTGGTGGAGACGCAAGTCTTCAGCATCCAGGAGTCAGTGAGCGGACTGATGGACGGGCTCCCACTTGAAGGGGCCCTTCCAAGGTTCGCTGACTGCTACTTCTCGAGGGGGGCGGCCATCTTCGTTTGCGAGAACGAGTTCTCGCAGACGTGGCTGCAGGCTCAGGTTGGCAACCTGAGGCCCTGGGAAGGAGCACGACTCAGGGTGATGCGGTTTGAGGACCTGCCCGTCTTCAGGAGGGTGATGGCTTGGTTCCCGGGCCCTCACGTGAAAGAGGACATCCTCCTGAGGAGGTTAGACAGGCAAAATCCTGGGATACACCCCAGCTCGTGGAGGGTGATGGAGGTTAAGATGGAGCCGAAAGGCGTACGTCTGGTCCTCAGCGTTGACTCCATTAGCTGGGGCGTAATCGAAGGCAGGGGGCTGCGGCTCTACTGCGGAGCGAGCTCAGCAGTGTTTACTCTGCTGGGCAAGAACAAAGAGCAACGCGGGACTGCTGCTGCCGGCGGTGATCAGGGCCCAGGCGAGAGCCAGGAGCCTAGGGACCAAGGGCAGCTGGCACCTGGGGAGGCTGTTGTTGCTGCTCGGGCTCCTCCAAGGGGGACCGAGCGGCAGGAACAGACTCCTCAGGAGTCTCCGGAGTTGGATAGGGATGTGCCCACACCAGGAACTAGTGGGCCACAGAGCAGCACACCAGTGAGTGAGGGGCAGCTACTCGATAGTGACTCCGACTCAGCACTGGAGGGAGCCAGGATGCTGTGGCAGACGGATCAACGCCACAGTCACAGCGAGGGTAGCGGCAACGAACGGGGCCCCACCGTGGGGAACTAGACGTTGGTTCGCTACAAACACACGAGGGTGGACTGCCAAAAAGAAAAAATGGTGAGTTACATTTCTTTCATTCAAATTAATTTGCAGCATTGCATAGCGGCTTCTAGGGTTCTTACTCAGACGATCACTAGGGGTCGCTATGACATAGCTCTTATTCAGGAACCCTGGATAAGGAATGGCATTATTAGCGGGCTTAACATTCCAGGGTATACCATTTTTAGTAGCGCTCCGGAGACAAAGCCTAGAGTGTGCATATTATGTAATAATATGAATGCATGGCAACTAGGGACATGGTTGCGGTGGTGATTCGCCTTAGAGAACAAGGCATCGAAAGAAGTTTAGTGGTATGCTCAGCGTACTTACCGTATGATTCAGGAGATCCTCCTCCCTCAAAAGAGATGGAGGACCTTGTGTCTCATTGTCGGGATAATAATCTCGAGCTTATCGTGGGGTGTGATAGCAATGCCCATCACACCCTATGGGGTAGCTCTAACACTAATAGACGTGGTGAAGAGCTGATGGAATTTCTAGGGACGTCGAACCTAGAGGTTCTGAATGTTGGCGACACTCCTACCTTCTCAAACAATGTGAGGGATGAGGTCCTAGACATAACACTGAGCACGGTCGGTATTTGTAATGAGGTCAAGGACTGGACAGTATCCTTGGAACCGTCACTGTCCGACCATAGACATATAACGTTTAGGATTGACGGGGAAAAAGAGGGAATCCTTGTTAGAAATCCTAGGCAAGCAAATTGGGCTTCTTTTAAAGAGGACCTAGGCAGCAGGCTCCGTCCTATAGAGCAGGATCTCAGTAAAGGGGAGGGCTTGGAGGCGGCAGTTGATTCCCTGTGTAGGGACCTCCGAGACTCCTTTGAGGATAACTGTCCCCTACGCAAAGTGGGCGTGGCGGGCAATGCCACTTTCTGGACTAAGAAATTAGAAACCAGGAAAAAGTCCCTGCACAAACTACTCACGAGAGTTAGGTACAGGAAAGGTACTCCTGATTGGGAGGAGTATAGGATAAAGCTACAGGAATATAAGAGGGAAGTCAGGAGGGCCTCCAGGGAATCTTGGAGGAACTTCTGCAGGTCCATCAATGATATTCCTGCGACGGCAAGGATGCATAGGATCCTTAGCAAGGACACCAAGTCCAAGTTGGGGACCTTGACGGACTCGAACGGTCATAGAACCAATAACGAGGAGGAAACGCTTGAACTGCTGATGAGTATGCACTTTCCGGGATCGGTTGCCGCTCAGCAGACAGGTGCACATAGGCCACTCCGCCGTCCTCATAAAGAGGAATGGCAGATGGCAGGAGAAGTCGTCACTTATGACCGTACAAGATGGGCGATAAATACTTTTGCTCCATACAAAAGTCCAGGCAAGGATGGAGTCATTCCAGCCATGCTACAACATGGACAGGATCTGGTACTACCATACCTAGTTAGGATATTTCGCGCCTGCGTGGCTACTGGCTTCACACCGAAGAGCTGGTTGCATTCAAGGGTCGTTTTTATTCCTAAGCCGGGCAGAGGTAGCTATACTCGTCCGAAGGACTTTAGACCGATTACCCTTTCGTCGTTTTTACTAAAAACACTGGAGAGGTTGGTTGATAGATATATCAGGGATGGGCCCTTACAAAGGGTTGAAATCCATGCCTATCAGTTCGCATATCAGGCGGGAAAATCAGCTGAGCTGGCACTTCATCATTTGGTCAGCAGGCTGGAGAAAACGTTGAATCAACGGGAAGTGGCTATGGTAGCATTTCTTGATATCGAGGGTGCGTTCAACTGTACCACTACCAATTCGATAAGACGCGCCCTAGAGAGACATGGAATTGCTCCAATCCTAGTGGAGTGGATTCTTACTACTCTAGAGGGCCGAGTGGCTTCTGCAACGCTTAATGACATAAACTATAGCGTTGCAGTGGCGCGAGGCTGCCCACAAGGCGGTGTTCTTTCACCTCTATTATGGTGCTTAGTGGTGAATGACCTACTCGTGAGACTAAGCAACACAGGGGTCTACGTACAGGCCTATGCCGATGATTTGAGCATAGTGGTCAGGGGTAGATTCATTAATACAGTCTCCGAGGTAATGCAAGGCGCGCTGCGTGTTGTGGAAACGTGGTGTAATGAGGTGGATCTGTCAGTGAACGCTGAAAAGACGGAGCTCGTTATGTTCACTAGGAAAAGGAAGATGGAAGGCCTCGTGAGGCCTACCTTTTTCAGAACGACACTTGAATTGTCTCAGTCAGTAAAGTATCTAGGAGTAATACTGGATCACAAGCTGACTTGGAGGCTGCACGTGGATTATAAGGTAAGCAAGGCTCGAAACTCATTATGGGCCTGCAGAAGAGTTGTCGGTAGTAGCTGGGGCCTGAGCCCAAAAGTGGTGCACTGGCTCTACACTACAATAGTCAGACCGTCACTAATATATGGCTCCATAGTGTGGTGGACCTGTATAAAGACGGAGGCAACAAGAGCCAAACTTAATAAGGTCCAACGTTTGGCATGTCTTAGTATAACCAGTGCAGTGCGCACAACACCCTTGAGCGCCATTGAAACACTATTGAATCTTCCTCCTTTGGATCTGGTAATCCAAGGGGAAGCTAGAAAAACTGGGTTCCGTCTCTGGAGTCAGGGTAGCTGGACTTTTATGAATCCAGGCAAAGGACATTCGACGATTCTAGCAGAGTTGCATGAGGATTGTCCTATTTTGTTGGCGAGGAGCGATACAGTTTCTCCTACGCATCGCTTCAATCGCAAATTTACGGTGGTGTTTCCGTCAAGGGAAGAATGGAAGTCTAGGGAAAGACAGCTCATCGAAGGAGGAGGACAGGTCTGGTACACAGACGGTTCACTCGCTAGAGAGGGCTCGGGCTCGGGAGTCTACGGGCCCCGTACAAGACTTTCATTCCCTCTTGGGGGGCACACCACAGTATTCCAGGCTGAGGTCTATGCGATACTTGCCTGCGTAAATCGTATTCGGGAAATTGACGGGTCTAGGAGGCGGATTACTATCTGCTCTGACAGTCAGGCAGCCATCAAAGCACTGAGTGCTTGGAAAATAACGTCGGGACTGGTCCTGGAGTGCAGGAGGGCTCTTGACGACATCTCAGCTAAACACAAGGTATCACTGATGTGGGTACCTGGGCATGCTGGGGTAAAGGGTAATGAAATGGCAGATCATCTAGCCAGGATGGGATCCGGAAACAGTTTTGTGGGCCCGGAACCAGCCTTAGGACTGTCTGCAAATTTGGTTAGGAAAACAACTGGAGAGTGGATCCAGAATCAACACTCTCTGAGATGGAACAACATCTCTGGTCATCTCCGTCAGGCTCGGGAGCTATTAGCAGGGCCTGAAGAGAGAATAGGACGATTCTGTCTCTCTCTGGATAGGAGTAACTTGAGATTGTTAGCAGGCTTATTAACGGGTCACAATACCTTCAGGCGTCACTTGTTTGTGATGAGGGTGGTCAACGACCCAACGTGCACGTGGTGTGGGGAAGAGGAAGAATCCTCGGCACACATCCTGTGTCGCTGTGAAACCCTGGGTTATCACAGGCAGACTATGCTGGGCTCAAGAACCTTGGAACCAATAGAGATAAAACGGATAGGACCTAAGAATGTACTTGCCTTTGCCAAAAGGGCAGGTCTTAGGAACTAGCGCGGATAGAGGCGCAAAAGGGCCCATCGTGTGGCCTATGCACCAGCCACATTCCGTGCTGGATAGCCTCTGGTTCTTATTCATTCACCTCAGTTCCAAGCTTATGAATATATCCAAATAAATGTTGTATATAAACTAACCGTATACTTTCATAACCGCACTTATTTCCTTCCAATATTTTTCTATCGCAGTGCAGCTATAGTGCAGCTTGTGTCTTTTATCCCAAATAGGGGTTTTCGCAAACACTGAAGCTATAAGTAACTCTTTATCGATACTCATCTTCGACTGGCACAGACTAAACCAGGTAGCAAACTAAATTTCTGTTACTACAAAGGCGTTCAAGCGGGCTTCCGACGCTGGTAAGCTGTCGAAAACACAGTTGAGCAGATTAGCCTGCATGCGGTACCTGCACGCCATTGCGCGTACACTAAATAGCCCCACTGTGTTTGCGCACTATGTGTAAATCGGCCCACAGATGGTCCGGAAGTCCTCAGAGGAAAGACTGCACAGTCCTGGCTTCAAGGATTATCGGAGCGTATGTGGATTGTGGAGGTTCGCCGGACTGCACAGGCCGCCGGATGTGGAATTGAAAAACCATTCTATCGCCTGCGCGTCTTTTGATTCCATGCTTGCTAGAACTGAACTGAAAGGTTTCCTGAGCGTCTATGGAGGAGGGTGTATTTAGGCCAAAGTGCAAGAGCCTTCAGGACAGAAGTGTGCAGTTTTTCCTCTGAGGATTTCCAGAGCGTGTGTGGGTCGCTCAACTCTGATACAGGTAGGAACGATCACCATTTATGAAACCTGGATAGTGGTGGCTTTGGCAGATAGTAAAAGTGTCAAAAATTGCATCTCAGATTTGTTCAAGTGTAAAGCTCATTTTTCATATTTTATTCGTAACAATATAAAAACTGGCATTACTCCTGGCCAGACACCCCTAAAAAATAATGATTTATAATTATACTTTACAAGTGATATCCAAAAATCAAGAAAAAAGAGGAATATTGGCATCGAAAATTTGTTCACAGCTTGGCGGTACCATATCCAGCACACATGTAATACTTTTTGTTCATTCAGACGCTATTTACCTACATGGCACCTCTAAAAAAATCTAAAAACAAAGCATGGTTTTTTTTAGATTCAACAAAGATGATATCTGTTGCAAATGTGGCGAGAGACCAGTTGGTTATATAAAAGAGATGGATTGGTTGTGCAAAGATGCCCCCTAAAAGACGACAGCCCTAGTTTACGCAGTTAAGCCCCCTTGAACGGGGTCGGATTGTAGTTTAACGAGAACGTGGTGCTACTTTCAGAGCAAATGCTGTGTCTATGAGGCGTAGCGTGGCTACAATTGTAGCAGCATGGTGCGCCTGGATCGCAGAAGGGCGAATGCAGCGAGCTAGAGGTTTCAGACGTAGAAGAACGATAGACCGGCAAGATCATCATCTAAGACTACTGGCCCTTCCGAGACAGAATGCGATCCACTCGAGCTGTTGCTGACGCTTGGTATGCAGCTTCAGGGAGGCCCATTCGAATCCGCACGGTGTACAACAGATTGAGATAATGGGCTTAGGATCATATCGTCCGCATCTAGTGCTTCCACTCACTGCAACTCATAGTCGCCAACGGTTAGATTGGTGCCAAGAACACCAACGATGGCATGCCGAGTCGTAGTCATATTAACGCCAACGCGTTGAAACGACTACGGGGTGAAAGACGTGATCTCCAGTTTGTTGTTGAGGGCCATGTATACCGTCCTATTGGCTTGATGGTTTGGGGTGCCATTGCTTTTACCAGCAAGTCACCTTTACTTGTGATTCGCGGCACAATGACTGCGCAACGTTATGTGAATGAGGTGTTTCTTTCAGCAAGATTTTTTTTATAACTGAGCAGATCGCGCAGGCAGAGCCTAAATACCAAGTACCGCAGCTGCTGTAAAAGGGTTATGTTAGGGGAAGTTTGTTAACGCGAGATTTGAATGGGCAATTACCGGCAGGTCCAATAAATACATCTTCAGGCAGTCTATTCCAAGCCTTGGACACCCTGGGAATAAATGTGCGGTTGTACCGCCCAGTTCCTGATGTATGAAGAACGACCGTCTTAGGATGAGATGCAGCGGTCGTACGGGTACATCTGATAGGAGCACTGAGCGGCGGAACGATATAGGATAGCTCAGAGAAGCAGATTCCGCTGGAATATCGGTAGAAGAGTGAGAGGTCACCAACAACCACGCCGGTGAGAAAGTGACTGAAGGTGGCGCGTTAAGGCCGGCTCGCCAACTAGTCGAATTGCCCCTCTCTGGACGGCATCTAGTATAGACAGGGTAGTAGGGGCAGCAGCTCCCCAGACATGAGAGCAATACTCCAAGCAAGGTCTTATTTGGGCTTTATATAGCATGAGGATGTTACATGGTGAGAAATACTTTCTGGCTCTAAATAGATACCCAAGCATTTTACCAGCAGCTGTTGCAATTGACGCGACGTGTTCGTGCCAGATCAGATTTTCTGTAATGTTGACACCAGATAATGCGCGTCCTCATTTTGCAAGGGTTTCGATGGAGTTACTACAGGAAGCTGAGGTCAGAGTACTCCCCTGGACTCTACGATCACCCGATTAATCGCTAATTGAAAAAGTATGGGATTGGATTTGTCGAAACATAGGTATTTTACCCAATCCTCCGATCACGCTGGACGAAGTGGAACATGCTGTGAGGGCAGCTTTGGGAAGGCTGTACGTCTAGAGTTTATCAACAACCAGAGGATGAGCTAATGTAGTTAAGGGAGTGCTTCTTGTGTACAGAAATAAAAACGTATAGCAGCAAAAAAAATAGATCTTGGATAAAATTGATGAAGAATGCATGCTGCTGCTCAGGGTGGATCCACTGAAGGTCGAACCATCGAAAGGCGTACGAATATCAGTACAAGGGGAGGCAACGTGGAAGCAGCAGCATAGTTAGGTTAGCAAAATTTCAAATGTACATTTTCAAGTTATAAATGCCAATACCTCACACAAGGCCTGGCCTTCGAGGTGGCAATTATTTGTAATCAACAGTACAAATAAATAATAATAATAATAATAATGATATGAGTTTGTACAGCTAGAAGCAAAAAAAACCAAAGCAGGCCCCAAAAACAAACTCCAAACGATGGGACTATAAAATAGAAATACAAAAACACACAACTTTACTTCAAACGATGATTTTCAAGAATATAACTTAAATAAATGTCATATGTCAAAATAATTCCATCATCTGTCGCTGCGACTGCAATAATTCTCCTTTGTGTTCTTATTAAGGTACCCATAGGGCTGGCCTAAATAGGGTAGGGTTTAATTCAAATCCGGCTTGCAATAACTCTCTAATATCTGTCAATTTCTAGCTGACTTCTAGCAAAGATTACAGAATAAAATATCAAGTGAGGTATCTTATATTTTATTCTGTAATCTTTGCTTCTAGTAAAGGTTTTCATGTAAAGCCAACCACTGTACGAGTATACTTTACCTTACTTGAAATTAAACTTTGTGTACCTCGTTAATGTTAGCGGCCTGGATATGTCTAGACGTTTCATACAATTGTCTAAGCCGTTGATAAGAATGATCATCACAGTTCTAAAAATTCGCAATATGCTATTAACAAATCGCATAGTAACAGATTGACACAAAGGTCTGCATTTCAGGGTGACACGGGTAGCGTCACGCACTGTAGCTTATTTTGTATTCAATGCGTGTTTTGTTGGACTATCCAGCAAATCCGCTAGGATTCGTATTGAAACATTGATACAGCACTAGTTAATTATCCTGTATTTAAATATCGCTGGTGTATGTGAAACGGAAATACAGCGAGCAATTGAAATTGATTTATATGAACCTGCATACATAAACAGTTTTGATCGGATCCACCTACACCTGGTGCTATATGAATGGATTTGTTGTCACTCTAGCTTAACTACAAATCGTCCATGACCAGTATACAGTCGTAGAATAAAAAGTTCGTTATACATAATATTCTCTGAATCGCTAAGCCGTACAATAGGAAATTCTGCAATGAAGGTTTTATACTTAAATGGGAGATTCTCAAAGCACTAGCAAGCTGTAGTCTGTAATAGTAATAATAATAATAATAATAATAAGGGGTTGCTAGATCCCCTCAGTGGCGCCTCCCCAAGGTGGCGGATAGGGGAACGCCTCCCAGATATGGGTGGTACCGGGGAAATCAAATACCCGGGGCGGACCAAAATTAGCACGGTGGAATAGCGTCTGCATCCAGAGGATCGGCTATTCCTCAACAATTAGGACACGACGGATCTCCATGTGAGGAGCGGTACTCCGACAGCGTCTGACTCCATGTTAGGGGCGGCTGATAATACACCCGCAGGAAGCCACCCAACATCAGTAGGCTATCCGGTGCGTGGCGACACCGCAGGGTATACCGAAGCCCAAGGATGTAATCCAGCCGGCAACCTTCGCAGGTGCATCCTCAGGAGGCAATTTGGACGGCTGCCTCCGGAAATGTCGTCTGGGGGCCCTAAGGCCAACCACCTGACGGGCCCTATCTTCGGGTTCGACCACCCCGGAAGAAAAGCACCCACACCGAGCCGGTTTCGGAAGCCGGCGTTGGGCAAGGTGGCGGTGCTTCGAATTGCCCTGTTGACGACCCCCGCAATGACATGGACCGGTTTAGGTGGACGACGGAGCTCAAGGATGACCTACTGAGCTGCTACGAGAGCAGTAGCCCGCGCCGTAGGGGATACATGTCCCGCATGTATGAGAGGTGGTGTGAAATGCACCCAGAGCATAGCACGCTTACCTCTCAGAATTTGCGAGATTATGTATCGTACCTCCGGAGGCAGGGATATGTTCGTGCTCCAGCTCAGCCTGCCCCTTCGGCGGACGGAAGGCCTGTTAACCAGGCTGAAAGTTCACCGGTAAGGCCCGCTGAGAGGGAAATCGACCAAGTCGTCTCACCTGGGGATTTCAGAGACCGAAGGGCCTTGCATAACAACGGAAGGTCCTTGAAGCTGGCAGATTTGAAGAGAGAGGATGAGGTTGTGGGTGAACGTCTATCGGAGGCCTCTGACATTTGGAGCATCAATTGCGAAATTTACGCTGCGGCTCTGAGGCTAGCTAGACAGGGGAGAGTGAGAGACTCTCCTGTTGAGAGAGCACAGAGACGGGTGCGCCAAATGGAAGCGAAAATCCAGTTGACTCGCCAGGAAGCATCCCGTATCCAGTGTGTGATGGAATATAGAGCGGCTGGGAAGCCTTTTACGCGCCGAGTGCGCCAGATAGCCTACGGGTTGAGGCGCGACCATCATACACTCAGTCAAGCGGTACTGGTTGTTGTCAAGCAACACTGTCTTGACAGGATACGGATGCTAATCGCTGCTAAGCGATCGCTGGTGGCGCGGGCGAGAGGTCTGGAGCAGAACAGAATGTTCTACGAAAGACCTTCTCGCCTTTTTCAACAGCCGCCTCCAGCCATAGAGCAGCCGCCAACTGCTGATCGCGTGGAGGCCTTTTGGAGGGACGTTTACGAACAACCCAAACCTCTCTCAGCAGACACTCCGGCCTTGGCGCAGTTTGAGTCCGTTTGTAGGAGGACTCCTAACTTGAATGTACTGCGTCACCCGATAAACACGGAAGAAATTCTTGACGCCTTACGAGGCGCAAAGAATTTCGCAGCTCCTGGCCCGGATGGCATAAACACCTACTGGTGGAAAAAATTCCCCAGTTGCCACCGGCATTTGGCTAGAGTTTTTAACTCGTGGCTAAATCAGGAGCAGCCAATTCCGGCTTGGTTTGTCGAGGGTCGAACCGTGCTTCTCCCGAAGACCGGAGATTTGTCTGATCCCAAAAACTACAGGCCAATAACATGTCTGAACGCGTGTTACAAGCTCTTCACCAGAATCTTGTACATGCGTATCCTTCAAGCTGTGAATCCTGTATTTCTCGACGTGTATGAACAGAGAGGGTCAAAGAAAGGAGTAGCTGGCTGCAAGGAGAACCTGTTGATTGACCGATGTGTCACGCAGGACTCTGTGCAGTACAAGCGAAACCTTTCTATGGCCTGGATTGACTATCGCAAGGCATTCGACAGCACGTCTCATGAGCTCATTGTGCGGCTGTTGGAATGTCTTTCGGTGGATAATCAGATAGTGGGGTGCATCAAACAACTGATGCCACTCTGGAAGACCCGGTTCACCATAACATCAGGTGAAACTCGGGTTCAGACAGAGTTGGTGTCATTGAAAAGAGGTGTCTTCCAAGGAGACTCCTTGAGTCCCTTGCTCTTTTGCATCTCACTTTTGCCTCTGTCCATAGCGCTGAGAAATACTAAAGGATACAGCTGTGGCACGCCCAATAACCGGAGGCACAAGGTCACCCATCTGTTTTATATGGATGACCTAAAACTTTATGCCTCCGGCCAACGCGAACTACAACAATCGCTGAGGGTGGTGCAGGAGTACAGTCATGGTATCGGAATGGAGTTCGGGACAGACAAATGTGCATTGGTTCATCTCAAGAAAGGACGAAGCGGAGATAGTGAAGATGAGGAACAGCTCGTTGATGGGAGCATCTTGCGACAACTGCATGCCGGAGATACTTATACCTACCTTGGAGTGGCGCAGCGTCATGTCCAAGAGGCAACATTGGTTAAAGAGTGTCTCCGCCGCAAGTATTTGCACCGACTCCGGCAGATCTGGTCGTCAGAACTGTCCGGCAAGAACAAAGTCGCTGCCACAAACATGCTTGCGGTCCCATTGTTATTATACACCTTTGGTGCTATACACTGGAAAGTGAACGAGCTGAAGGAAATCGACACGAAGACCCGCAAAAGGATGAATATGGAGAGAAGCCTGCATCCTAAGTCCTCTGTCCCGCGAATATACCTCCCGCGACACCTGGGAGGGCGTGGACTATTGAGTTTGGAGCGTCTGCACAACAGAGTAGTACTGGCCACTGCCTGCTATGTAACGAACAGCACCGATCCCCTGATCCGCTTCGTGCGAGAGCACGAGAATGCGGGAAAAGGAGCCTTTCTTTTTAGCGCAGCGAAACGAGCAGCCGAGGAGCTCAGCCTCACACTCGACTTCAAGCGGAGGTGTCAGCAGTCCATTACGGAACTTGCTCCCGCAGAATTAAAAGCCCACATTAAAACTGCCGAAGTCGACTTCCTCTTAAGACTTCATAAAGATAAGCCAATGCATGGAATCTTCTACAGACATCTAGAAGAGCATGGCTTGTCTGAGCAGTTGACCTTCTCTTTCCTAAGGTCTAGTGGGTTGAAGTCGGAGACTGAGGGCTTTATAATGGCTTGCCAAGACGGTGTCTTCAACACCTTGGTATACCGTAAAAGGGTTATGGGTGTAGATGTACCCGATACCCATTGTAGAGCTTGCCGACAGGCGCCAGAGACGCTTATGCATCTCTTGTCGGCGTGTAAGACGTACGCTGGGACGGCTTACGTCCATCGGCTCTACGAGTGCTCTACTATCATTTAAGGCACTCATACGG
Source organism: Callosobruchus maculatus (assembly GCA_951848785.1). Taxonomy (NCBI): domain Eukaryota; kingdom Metazoa; phylum Arthropoda; class Insecta; order Coleoptera; family Chrysomelidae; genus Callosobruchus; species Callosobruchus maculatus. The sequence continues at coordinate 918,704 of CATOUR010000007.1, forward strand.
TATCGATGAGACACCGGTGCTGCCATACGCTCCAGGGGATATAGAGTCCGTTGTGGAGAACGAGAGATGCCGGATTTACTGGAACTACTCGTTCCCCACGCTCGAGCTTGTACAGGCAAACAAGCCCGACATAGTCCTTCTCGACCACCAACAGAAGACGATGTTCGTTATTGAGTTTTCGGCGCCTGCCGAAGTGAACATCGTCTCTAAGGAGGAGGAAAAGCGGACCAAATATCAGGAGTTGCTCGGACAACTTCGCAGGCTCTGGCCAGACTACACTGTAAGTCTGCTGGTTATGGTCATTGGATCCCTAGGTGGAATGAGGAATACGCTGCTCCCTGCACTGCGCAAAATACCGGTGTGCCGTGCGGCGGCGCACATCTTAGCCGCCAGAATGCAGAAGGCAGTCATCCTTGGGTCCCTTCGTCTACTTAGGGCGCACGATTCGCGGACCCAGTGATTGCTCACCTCACGGTGTGAGGAGTAGTCATTGGGTAATGGGACAGCAGCTCGGTGTGTCGGAGCCCGAGCTGCACTTTTTTGTTTTTAACATATATAATAAGTTCAACATACGAAATGCTCACAGACCAAATCAATAAAGCCATACTCCAACCTAATAGGCTTCCCAAATTCCTCACACAAGGAATAACGTATATAAAACCCAAAAATGCAGATACCAAGAACCCTGCCAACTACCGCCCAATCACTTGTCTCCCAACCTTGTACAAAATTATCACTGCAACAATATGCAGAAGAATTGAACAACACCTAATGCAAAATAACATCCTGACTGAAGAACAAAAAGGATGTAGAAAACACAGCCAGGGTTGTAAGGAACAACTTATAATTGATAGTGTGATCATGGAGCAAACTAGAAAAGAGCATAGGAATCTCCATACCTGTTTCATAGATTACAAAAAAGCATTCGACTCTGTACCCCATAGCTGGCTAATGAAAACACTTCAAATATATAAAATCAACCCAGGACTTCGTCAGTTTCTTAAGAGCACCATGGAAACATGGCGAACAAACATACACCTTCAAACTCACGATGGCCATATTCAAACGGATGAGCTACATATACGACGCGGCATCTTCCAGGGTGACTCTCTTAGTTCACTATGGTTCTGCCTCTGCCTAAATCCGCTCTCCAACACACTTAACAGCACAAACCATGGTTTCAACATCAGACACCATAAAGCAGATCAACACAAAATCAATCATCTCCTGTACATGGATGATATAAAGCTATATGCCGCCACAGAAGTACAACTGAGAGAATTACTCAAAATAACAGAAGTTTATACATCAGACATCAGGATGGAATTCGGAATGAGTAAATGCAAGGTGCTCCACATCAATAAAGGCCAATGGAAAAACCAACCCGAAAAAGAAGTAGTAACTGGCCAACCACTGGACAACATGGATAAAGACGAAACGTACAAGTACCTGGGCTTCAATCAGAACGTTAAGATAGACCATACACAAGTTAAGGCACAACTAACACAAGAGTTTAAAGACCGCCTCATTAAACTATTAAAAACAAAATTGAATTCTAAAAATCTCACAAAAGCCATTAATACATTTGCGATACCGGTACTCACGTACTCCTTTGGCATCATCAAGTGGTCACACACGGACATAGAAAACATCCATATACTTATACGAACAGAACTCACAAAACACAGGATGCCACATCCGAACGCTTGCAAGGAGAGGCTCGTCATAGACAGAAAACTGGGTGGCAGAGGAGTTATAGATATACAGTCACTTCGCACAACACAGATACAAACACTCAGACATTTCTTCCACACCAAACAAACTAACTTACATAAAGCAATAGTAAAAGCAGACAAAAACTATACACCACTTAACCTCTCTAGTCCAGATCACGTAGCAGACACATACAATCATATCCAATCACAACAAGAAAAAATAAACACCTGGTCGCAGAAAGCACTGCACGGCAAACATAGATACCGTGTCAGCCAAGACCACATTAACCAAAAACAGTCATACGCCTGGTTGCAGGATGGCCAGCTGTTCCCAGAAACGGAGGGTTTCATGCTTGCTATCCAGGACCAAGTGATTGCAACACGAAACTACAAAAAATATATAATTAAAGATCCATCCATAACAGACGATAATTGCAGAAAATGTCAACAACAAAAAGAAACAATAGATCACATAACAAGCGGGTGCAAAACTCTTGCCGGTACCGAATACACAGCCAGACATAACTCTGCGGCCAAGGTCATACACCAAGCATTAGCCACAACAAACAAGCTAATAGAAAACACAGATCCGTATTACAATTACACTCCGACATCAGTACTCGAAAACGATCAATACAAACTATACTGGGACGTTGAAATACATACAGACAAGACTATCCCAGCCAATAGACCAGATATAGTTTTCCAGTCAAAGGCCGACAAAATTACCTATTTGATAGATATTGCCATTCCCAATGATGTGAATATCCAAAACACCTACGCTGGGAAGATATCTAAATACACGGACCTTGCCATGGAAATAAAACGACTTTGGAAACAAAACAAAGTCACAATTGTCCCCCTGATTATGTCTGTCTCAGGCCTTACACCAAGCACGTTTACACAACACCTTCAACAGTTGGGCCTGGACGAAAAGTTACACAAAGTATTCCAAAAGTCTGTAATCCTAAAGACCTGTAATATTGTACGATCCTTCCTAAATTCCGATCAATAATAGTCCGGGTGTTGACTTGGCACAGCCCGTCAACACTTGTTGCTACCGCAGCTATGCGAGAGGAACTTAGAAAGTCAGATAATAATAATAATAATAATTATTATTAAAATGGCAAATAAGAATTGAAAATAAAATCAGCACAATCAGAAAGGATCTGGCACACCTCGCGCAATATACCAACAATAACAACCGCTCAAAGCGAGTACAGACAACAATTAATATGCTGAAATCCAAGTCACCACAACAGACAATACCAGAAATAGCTGATACCCTTAAACAGAAGCTTGCAGTCTATGCAGCTAGACTCCGCAGATACAACGAGTCTAATGCCAGAAAGGATGCTAACAATCTTTTTCAGAAAAGTGAAAAACAGTTTTACCAAAAGATAACAGCCGACAACCAGATAACAGCAATAGAACCTCCTAGTAAACAAGAGTTAACTGAGTTTTGGGGAAGTCTATGGTCAGAACCCAAAACACATAATGAAAACGCTCCATGGATCAGACAAGAAGAGGAGAAACATCAACATATAGTGGAGCAGGAAGACGTTATCCTTACACCAGAGGAAATAGCTGAAACCATAAAGCATACCCATAATTGGAAGTGCCCAGGCGTGGATAATGTGCAAAATTTTTGGTACAAGCAATTCAGTGCAACATACGAAATGCTTACGGACCAAATCAATAAAACCATACTCCAACCGAATAGGCTTCCCAAATTCCTCACGCAAGGAATAACGTATATAAAACCCAAAAACGCAGACACCAAGAACCCTGCCAACTATCGCCCAATCACTTGCCTTCCCACCTTGTACAAGATTATCACCGCAACAATATGCAGGAGAATTGAACAACACCTCACGCAAAACAACATCCTGACTGAAGAACAAAAAGGATGTCGAAAGCAAAGCCAAGGTTGCAAGGAACAACTTATAATTGATAGTGTGATCATGGAGCAAACCAGAAAAGAACATAGGAACCTTCATACCTGTTTCATCGACTACAAAAAAGCCTTCGACTCTGTACCCCATAGCTGGCTAGCGAAAACTCTTCAAATATATAAAATCAACCCGGGGCTACGTGAGTTTCTTGCAAGTACCATGGAGACATGGCGAACCAGCATACATCTCAAAACCCAGGACGGCCTTATCAAGACGGATGAGCTTCACATAAGACGCGGCATCTTTCAGGGTGACTCTCTCAGTTCACTGTGGTTCTGTCTCTGTCTGAATCCGCTCTCCAACGCACTTAACAACACAAACTGCGGTTTCAACATTAGACACGACAGATTAAACCAACACAAAATCAATCATCTCCTCTACATGGATGATATAAAACTATATGCCGCCAATGAAGTACAACTGAAAGAGTTAATCAGAACAACAGAAGCTTGCTCGTCAGACGTCAGGATGGAATTCGGAATGAGTAAATGCAAGGTTCTCCACATCAACAAAGGCCAATGGAAGGACCACCCCCAGCAGGAAACAGTAGCTGGCCAAACACTAAACAACATGAACAAGGACGAAACTTCCAAGTACCTGGGCTTCAATCAAAACGTTAAAATAGACCACACACAAGTCAAGGCACAACTAACCCAAGAGTTCAGAGATCGCCTTATTAAGCTACTAAAAACCAAATTGAATTCCAGAAACCTTACAAAAGCCATTAACACATTTGCGATACCAGTCCTCACATACTCCTTCGGCATCATCAAGTGGTCACACACTGATATAGAAAACATCCACATCCTCATACGGACGGAACTCACGAAACACCGAATGTCACATCCAAACGGATGCAAAGAAAGGCTCACCATAGACAGGAAACAAGGAGGCAGAGGGATTACAGATATACAGTCGCTTCGCACAAGACAGATAAAGACACTCAGACATTTCTTCCAAAACAAACAAACAAATTTACATCGAGCAATAGTAAAAGCAGACAAAAACTATACACCACTCAACCTATCATGTCCAGACCACGTCGCAGACACACACAATCCCACACAATCACAACAAGAAAAAATAAGCACCTGGTCGCAGAAACCACTCCATGGCAAACATAGATACCGTATTACGCAAGACCACATAAATGGAAAACAGTCATACACCTGGCTGCAGGATGGCCAGCTCTTTCCAGAAACTGAGGGGTTTATGCTTGCTATCCAGGACCAAGTTATTGCGACGAGAAACTACAAGAAATACGTACTTAAAGATCCATCCACAACAAACGATAACTGCAGAAAATGTCAACAACAAGAGGAAACAATAGACCACATAACAAGCGCATGCAAAACTCTCGCTGGAACTGAGTACACGGCTAGACATAACTCAGCAGCCAAAATCATACATCAAGCATTAGCCACAAAAAACAAACTAATCGAAAACTCCGATCCATATTACAAGTATACACCAACATCAGTACTCGAAAACGATCACTACAAACTATACTGGGATGTTGAAATACACACAGATAAAACCATCAATGCAAACAGACCAGATATAGTATTTCAGATAAAGGCAGACAAAGTTACCTACTTAATAGATATTGCTATTCCCAATGATGTGAATGTTCAAAACACCTACGCTGGGAAAATATCTAAATACACTGACCTTGCCATAGAAGTGAAGCGAATTTGGAAACAAGATAAAGTTATTATTGTCCCCTTCATTATGTCGGTCTCAGGCCTCACACCGAACACATTTACACAACACCTACAGCATTTAGGCCTGGACGAAAGTTTACATAAAATATTCCAAAAGTCTGTAATCCTTAAGACCTGTAATATAGTACGATCTTTCCTAAATTCAGATCAGTAATAGTTCAGGTGTTGACTTGGCCTAGCCCGTCAACATTTGTCGTCACCGCAGTCATGCGAGAGAAGCTTGAAAAAACACAATAATAATAATTAAAAAAGTAGGAAAGAATTTATTGCGTAAATTAAAACGGCCCTCTCACTGTGGAATTTGTTAGTATAAAAATTAATTTTTTTATTATATTGACAAAACCGGATTTTTACCGGACTATTAACCAACAATGTAACATTTAATCTTAAAAATAGACAAAAAAAGTTGTTGACCGCGGTGAAATTCGAACCCACGCCCTTTCGGACTGATGGTGCCTAGCGTCTTAACCGCTCGGCCACGCTGGCTGTGCTTCAGGAATATCAATGCACCGTACATAATACGTCGTCAGTTACCTGTCGTAATTTGATTGAATTTTTTTTTGAACCGGAAGCGATATTCACAAAACCAGATTTTTTCTGGACTAGTCTTTTCATGCTGATTACGAATCTGTATTAGTTTCTTTTCTAGCACCTGTAGTTTTGGCTATCTTTTGTATACGGACAGACGGACAAACGGAGGCTCTGCATAAGTTCTCTTCAGTGACTTCAGTGGGTCAGTGAAGTACCTATTTCTAACGTACTCTAACTTCTCTTTGACTCTAGATATGCTACCACCTTTGTTTCTGGTTAGCGTTGATTGGTTGTAAGGAATTTTTATAACCTTGTCCCTTTACTTTAGTTCGCCTGTATCGTTCTGCTAAGTTAGTTGTTTTCTTCCGTCTGAACATGATTTGATAAAAAATTGGAAATTGAATGAAGCTACCAGAGTTTGATATTTATAACCTTATATCATTAGACAGGCTATCAAATTTTACATTCGATCGTATAAAAAAAGTAGGCATTCCTATTTGAATAAATCAAGTTATCTCTGAATCCTGAATCTTTAATTAATTCACCGATTTTTCCAAATACAGAAGTAATTCAAATTTGACCGTCTAACCTAAAGTGAAGCATTTCATGCTTAGTAACAAAGCAAAGTTACAGCCTTACACACAATTTTATAATCGCTGCTGTATTCATTTTTTTCTGATAACTACTTATATCAAAAATGGTGTTTTGCACCTAAACAGTTCGCTTTTAGTCCCATGTGTGATACATAAAGTTACACTAGAACGCAGCAAGGAATCTGAATATGCAATAATATATAGGGTGTTCCATTCAAAAAAATACAACTTTAATATATTTCGTGTTTTGGGAACACCATGTATAACATAAAAATATTTTTAAAATGTAGCCTTAACGGGTCCCTATCCACCCGAAATTATTATGTGTGTTTTCATTAGATACTAAAGCCATAATACTTCGTGTCGGACAACGTGAATAAACTGGTGTATCGATGAACTAAAACACTTTTTTAACGGCCATAGGACACTAGCGCGCCGCGGTCAGATTGGTCCTAATCTCACAGGTCAGAAGCCCCCAAAATATTTGGATAATAGGCAGGTATGTGGACACCAGCGGGGCGGCGAGGTAAACTTATTTATAATTTTAACCGATTTTAATTCATTCGTCATTTTTTGCGATCTTGCTAATAGTTACTAAAGAATTTGTAGAACTCCAGTCAGAGGTATCGTTACTTTTGACGTGACAGAAAGAATTACTTTTTTATATTATTAAATGCGAAATTTTGTTCTGAACATAATAAGTTAATCTGATAACTATAATAGATGCAAATAAAAAAGTTGGTATTGTCAACAGATCGAAATGTCTTTATAATACCCCAAAAAATTTTAAGTGATCAGAACGTGTTCTAATTTGATCGATTTCGTGACGCTGTAAAAAAAGTCCGAGAAATTTACCTTCACAGCTTGTTTTGTGGGAGCATCATGGTTGTGCTCATTATTTCATTTAAGATCAATCTCTTCCGATTGACCCATCAGCAAAGATGCTATGCATCCTCTTCTAGAGCATCTGTAGGCTACACCACGGGTAGTTTCTTTATCTCTTCGGAACGTATACTCTTCAAGGACTATGAATTTCTTCCCTTTCACACTTAACATAGTCTACATGATGAAAAAGTAGAACACAAACGATACTCACAAACAGCAACTAAGGATTGCAAACTACTGAAATATTTTCATTAAGGGTAGCTTTATACATATACCTACAGAAGCCGAATAGTCATTTAAATAATCTAAGAAGTAACTGTAAGCTACCGCAGGTCGTAAAAGGATAGGCGAAATTTCGCAAGAATAAAAGGGATGTGGTCATTAGGAATAATCAAGCTTAATTTTCTTTCGGCGCGCAAGTGACCGGTGCCGATGAAGGCACCTTTTTGTAAACAGGTAAAAATCAAACCGCGCGCGCTCGTGACCGATCACCTTTTTAACTCCTTCAAAACCCTCTTTTACTATTCGTTAGTCTGTTTCGTTGACTGATGGTTCAATTAAGCGTAATTAAAGCAAATTCACAAATTGGCTCTTCACCCTGTCCGTTCGAAATATTTCCTAAATCTGATATTCCTTTGATGCGCTCGAAAAGACCTTAATTGAGTTGAAGTTTGAGCTGTAAACAAAGGGATGCCGAGTATCCGGTCCTTTGGGCGGTTCAAGATGTATTTATCTTGTGCCGGTGTTGGAAGAGTTCAACTAGAAAGATTATTGTGAAACTTTCAGATGAGTACGCGGTTGATATTTGTCTTTGAAGACAGACAAAAAGCAATTTGAACCACTAATCAATAATTATTGTGCACTTATATGTTGTGAATAACTGTAAAAGAGGCTAGACTCAATTGAAAAAAAAAGTAGGGAGGAATTTACTTGAGTAAATTCAAACGGCGCTGTCACTGTGGAATTCGTTGGTATAAAAATGTAACTCTTTTATTAGGTGATCGGTCACGAGCGCGCGCGGTTTGATTTTTACCTGTTTACAAAAAGGGCGGCTTCATCGGCACGGGTCACTTGCGCGCCGAAAGAAAATTAAGCTTGGTTAATCTTAATGACCACATCCCTTTTATTCTTGCGAAATTTCATCTGTCTTTTTACGACTTACGGTAGCTTACAGTTACTTCTTAGATTATTTAAATGACTATTCGGCTTCTGTAGGTATATAAAACTACCCTTAATGAAAATATTTCAGTAGTTTGCAATCCTTAGTTGCTGTTTGTTAGTATTGTTTGTGTTCTGCTTTTTCATCATGGTGACTATGTTTAGTGTGAAAGGGAGGAAGTTAATAGTCCTTGAAGAGTATAAGTTCCGAAGAGATAATGAAACCACCCATGGTGTAGCCTAGAGATGCTCTAGAAGAGGACGCATAGCATCTTGGCTGACGGATCAATCGGAAGAGATTGTTCTTAAAAGAAAATATGAGCACAACCATGATGCTCCCACAAAACAAGCTGTTTAGGTAAATTTCTCGGACTTTTTTTACATCGTCAAGAGATCGGTCAAATTTGTGACAAATTAGAACACGTTCTGATTAATTAAAATTTTTTTGGGGTATTATAAAGACATTTCGGTCTGCTGACAATACCAACTTCTTTACTTGCATCTACTATAGAGATCAGATTAACTTATTATGTTCAGAACAAAATTTCGCATTTAATACTATAAAAAAGTGATTCATTTCTGTCAAGTCAAAAGTAACGATACCTCTCACTGGAGTTCTACAAATTCTTCAGTAACAATTAGCAAGATTGCAAAAAATGACGAATGAATTAAAATCGATTAAAATTATAAGACATAAGTTTACCTCGCCGCCCCGCACGCTGGTGTCCACATACCTATCTATTATCCAAAATATTTTGGGAGCTTCTGACCGGTGGGATCAGGACAAATCTGACCGAGGCGCGCTAGTGTCCTATGGCCCATCTGGTATTCGAAATATTTTGCGCGCTTCTGACCGGTGGGATTAGGACCAATCTGACCGCGACGCGCTAGTGTCCTATGGCCTTTTATTATACTGACAAAAAGTAATCAACAAATTTAACATTTAATCTTAAAAAAAAGAAAAACAAGTTGCTGACCGCCATGAGATTCAAACCCACGCCCTTTCGGACTGGTGCCTAGCATCTTAACCGCTCGACCATGCTGCCTGTGCTTCAGGAAGATCAATACACCGTACGTCGTCAGTTACTTGTCGTAATTTAATTCAATTTTTCTAAGATCGGAAGCGATATTGACAAAACCGGATTTTTCCCGGACTAGTTTTTTCATGCTGATTCCGAATCTGTATTTAGTTTTTCTCTATCACCTGTAGTTTTGGCTATCTTTTGTATACGGACAGATAGACGGACGGACAGACAGAGGCTCTGCAAATGCTGTCTTCAGTGAGTCAGTGAGAGCTAAAACTCCCATATTTTGGCACTTCTTTTAGGTTTTTGCTTGTAGCTGGAAAATTTCTACGCAATATTAAGAAAGACTAAATTTTGCCACGAATGACATCAAAGACTTAAAGACTTTTAAATTGGTTTAGGGGTCAAACCTGAATCAATACTTAAAGGCTGTGAATTTTTTTCATTTGGGTGGAAACTAACACTTTGTGGGACTTTAGGACTACATATCTTTAAAGTTGACGCTCCTATTGAAAAAACCCATGGAATAAAAGATGTAGTAGTATAATTTTACGTCAAATAAATACCTAGCTTTTTAATTCGATCATTTTGAAATGCAAAATACTGCACCAATTTAAAGTCTGTTAGCCTCACTTTACCCTTTTGGCTGGTATGTGGTTAAGCTATATATTATTTGAAAGCACTTAACGACTAAAGTATAACGACACAAGTCACAGCATCTGCAAATAAAAAATAAAAAAGTTATGCTACTTTGAATTTCAAAGTACTTACTTTACCGCACACCTGGTACATCTATGGAAAAGCTAAGTTGCGTGCATTTGACAGATGATAAATCAAATAAAATCCATGGAAAGTGATCTTCGATTTGAAGGCTCTTATTAATAATGCTTACTACTTTTTCATAAATATATCTATTGATAAAATGATAGAATATATCATTTGATAAAATGATGAAGCCGTTTCTATTATTTATATTATACATATGCCACAATTACGTAACTGAAGTATTTTTGAAAGTGGTCGCCACAAATTGAAATAGGGACATAACTATATCAGTAAGTTCTGTTATTAGTTCTATTGACTTTAATTCTCGATGATTGTCATGCTCTCTACCTACGATCAAAACCTTGGTCTTGTTGTAGTTAATACCAAGACTATATGCTGCACTATATTGTTTTAAAATGTTTAATGGAGCTACTAGTTCTTCCTGAGAATCAGCAATAAGGGTTGTATCGTTAGCAGATCTTAAGTTAGATATTTTGCTTCCGGTTTGTCTAAAAATTCGATAATCTTTATTTGGTTGTCTACTAAGATGAGCCCTCGTATTTAGAATAATTTTAGGGTGCTGATTAAAAATCCGGCCACAGTTTTGGGTTTCCGTCTCACTGGACGGAAATCAAAAATTTAAGATTCTTCAGATCTCAGGTTTGCATAAATAATCGAAAGTCTTAATTTGGCTTTCTATCAGGGTGAAGCCTTTTGTTTAGGATAATTTTGGGAGTGCTGATTACAAATCCGGTTGCAGTTTTGGATTTCAATCTGTTTTGATGGAAATTAAAAATTTAACATTTTTCCGACCTTCAGGTTTGCCTAACTAACCGCAAATCTTTATTTGGCTTTCTATTAAGATGAAACTTTATATTTAGCATAATTTGGGGGTGTGGATTACAAATCTGGTCGCAGTTGTGAGTTTCAGTCTCGTGTGACAAAATTCAAAAATTTGCAATTTTTCAGACCTTCTAGTTTGCCTATTGAGTTGTGTTGAGTTGTTCACATAATATGCTACATTTAATAGGAAAATATAAGCCAATTTGTGCCGTGGCCTGATTTTTCTATTCGTAGGTACTCTTTTTGTTTTAAGGGCCAAGCAGTTTTGTTTTGCTTACTTCTAATTACGTCGGGCAAAATGCCTTGTTAAACCACTTATAAAATACTCAGGCCCTCAGGCGCATACAGGGTTGGGATAAAGTATGGAACCAAGCAAATAACTTTGGAACGGAAAAAGTGATATTGCTGAAAATTTGCAGGCAAGTGTAGTGACGTCTAGTGCAGCGAAAGACATTATGTTAGCTATTAATGTACTTCCGGTTTAACCGGAAGTACCGGCAACTTTTTTAATTTAAACGCGACACCCTGTATATTTTTGCAGATTTTAATTCATCTTTTTTTTTTCCGAATACGTCCATAGTGGGTTTAGCATTAGTTTCTGTAAAAACGGGAAAGATATAGCTTCTTTATCATTTCAGGTGTTTAAAATGCCGGTCATTCAAAGTCGGTTTTGGCGATCGCGTGAGAACTCACAAAGAAATGTGTCAACTTTTAATGATTTACGTCCCGACAGGGGTCCTATAACACGTTTAACGGTGACTAAAAACAAAAATACAAAAAAAATTACCTCAAATGGAAGACCGCAGACCGCCACGGACGAATTTGTGAGACAAATTTTTTAAGAAACAAATACTAAACCCACTACGGACGTATTCGGAAAAAATGATGAATTAAAATCTGCAAAAATATACAGGGTGCCCATTTAAATTAAAAAAGTTGACGGTACTTCCGGTTAAACCGGAAGTACATTAACAGCTAACATAATGTCTTCGGGTGCATTAGACGTCACTACATTTGCCTGCAAATTTTCAGCAATATCACTCTTTCCGTTCCAAAGTTATTTGCTTGGTTCCATTCTTTATCCCAACCCTGTATACGAATCAGTCCAGCACCGTATGCCGATATTGGGTAGATGACGGTATGAAAATGTGTGCTGAGGAATTTTGACACAAACAGCGCTAGGTAAATTGCACATGGTCTATACGAAGGATAATCTCCATGGACAACCTGAGTTAATCGGTACGTGACCCATATTCCACCCCTCGCTAAAAGCATCACATAAAAATGGTTATAAAAGCACAACACGGCGATGATTTTCCGTAATACCGCAATTATCTCGCTTAAATGAGTGTTTGGTAGCAATTTCACAGCTTTCAAGCAATTTTGTAGGTTCAAAGTAACTTAACCTCTTCGTACGATTTATTGATTATTAAACTAGCATTCATCTAAAACCTACCTGATCGTTAAATGCAGTTTCTACCTCAAACAAGGCGTAGCCTTCGAGGTGGCACTATTTGTATTGCATAGTACAAATAAATGAATGAATTGAATGAATAATAGTATATTATTCAACGAGCGGTAATGAAGGCAATAACTCACGCATTTAAAATTCGCAATCCAAAAGGTGACCTATTACTATTACCGCGAGTTGAATACACATTCTACTGTGATGACAGACACAAAAACTCATGCATTTGGCACATGAAGGGTCTGAAATTTTTGATTTGTTTCAAACGAGTCGGAAACTCAAAACTGCGACCGGGTTTGTAATCACCAGCCTCAACTTATCCAAAATACAAGGTTTCGTCTCAATAGAGGTCCAAATAAAAATTTTTAATTGCCTAGGCAAACCTTGGAATCTGAAAAATCTGAAATTCTTTATTTTCGTTAAACGACACAGAATCTCAAAACTACGACCAGATTTGTAATCAGTACCCTCAATTTTTCCAAAATACAAGGTTTTATCCTAACTGGAAGCTAAATAAAGATTTTAGATTTTTTAGGTGAACCTGGAAATCTGAAAATTATTAAATTTTTGACTTTCATCGAACGAGACTGAAACCCAAAACGACGACCGGATTTGTAATCAGCAACCTCAAACTATCTGAAACACGATGTTTCATCTTAACAGAAAGCCAAATAAGGATTTTCGATTATTTAGGCAAATCTGGAGATCTGAAAAATTTGCAATTTTTTATTTTCGTCAAACTACACTGAAACTCAAAATTATGACAGGATTTGTAATCAGCAACCTCAAATCATTCAAAACACGAGGTTTCATCCTAAGAGAAAGCCAAATAAAGGTTTTCGTTTTTTTAGGTAAACCTGAAGATAATAATAATATACCTAATAATAATCGCCTTTATAGTTCAGTTAAGTTAAGTAATAACAGATGGTACACCTTGTATATGTCAGGTGTCTAAATGACTGGCAGCAGAATGGCGAGATTTAGCTAAAAAGCTACCCTTACACCTAAGATAGAAAGCAGCTTACATTCAAATTAGTGATTTTTTAAATAACAATGGAGTTTTGCCTATCACGCAAGCTGGCTTCAGAAGATCCATGCTCACAGGCTGGGCTGAGTCAAATGTTTTCAGTAGGGTAGTACACGTAACCCGAAACTGCCCGATCGTCATGGTTGCGATGGTGATTGAAGCACGTTTCTATTTCCTATCTTGGAGAGTACCGACACTGAAGAGCCTGAAATTTTTTATGTATATCAAAAGAGACGGAAGCTCAAAACTGCCATCGGATTTGTAATCAGCACCCTAAATTTATCTAAAACACAAGGTTTCACCTTAATAGAAGGCCAAATAAACTTTTTCGATTTTCTAGGCAAACTTGAAAATCGGAAAGGTCTGGAATTTTTTGATTTTCGTCAAACGACACTGAAACTCAAAACTACGCCCGGAATTTGTAACCTGCACCCTCAAGTTATCCAATACATAAAGTTGCACTCTCATAGACGGCCATAAATATTTTACATTTTTTAGGCAAACCTGAAGATCTGAAAGGTTTGAAATTTTTGATTTTTGTCAAACGGCACGGAGTCTCAAAACTGCGACCGGTTTTGTAATCAGCACCCTTAAATTATTCAGGTTTCATCTTAATAGAAAGCCAAACATGGACTATCGATTTTTCAGGTAAGCCTGACGATCTGAAAGATCTGATATTTTTGATTTTCATCGCACGAGACTGCAACTCAAAACTACGCCCGGATTTGTAATCAGTACCCTCAAATTATTCAAAACACGAGGTTTTATCTGAATAGAAAGCCAAATGGAACTTACCAAATTTTTAGGCAAACCCGGATCTGAGAAGTCTGACATTTTTGATTTCTGTCAAATGCAACTGAAACCCAAAACTGCTACCAATACATCCTCGGTTCTGCGCCAATCTATAACGCAAAATGACCCATTTCCTGCAAGCTCTTCTGCCTTTTCATTTCCAGCTATTTAACTTTGCAGCTCCCCGTGTGGAGGCAGGTTATAATATCTCCCATCGTATATCCTGCGTGTCGTGAAAGGCGACTAAAAGGAACCGAACTACTGTCGGTATAAACAGTAACCTCTTCTCAACCAGCAGCTTTGGGTGGACGAGTTGACAAGAAGAGTCAGGACACCTTCTTGTCCTCGGGGTGAGAAATTACCCCTAAAGGCGGATGAATCAGTAGATACCATCTGGTCAACGGCATGAGGATGCAGAAAGCAAATGGGAAACTATTGCATTAAAGATCTTAAAGATATCCCAAGAGAAGCTCGTGAAATGAGTACATTTTACGAGTTCTGTTAAAACATTGTGACTGTGATGAATAAGGACCAGAGGCTATCCAGCACGGAATGTGGCTGGTGCATAGGCCACACGATGGGCCCTTTTGCGCCTCTATCCGCGCTAGTTCCTAAGACCTGCCCTTTTGGCAAAGGCAAGTACATTCTTAGGTCCTATCGGTTTTATATCTATTGGTTCCAAGGTTCTCGAGCCCAGTATAGTCTGCCTGTGATAACCCAGCGTTTCACAGCAACACAAGATGTGTGCCGAGGATTCTTCCTCTTCACCACACCACCTGCACATTGGATCGTTGACCACCCTCATCACGAACAGGTGACGCCTGAAGGTGTTGTGACCCGTTAATAGGCCTACTAGCAATCTCAAGTTACTCCTCTTACAGAGAGAGACAAAATCGTCCTATTGTCTCTGCAGGCTCTGCTAATAGCTCCCGAGCTTGACCGAGATGGCCAGAGATGTTGTTCCATCTCAGAGAGTGTTGATTCTGGATCCACTACCCAGTTGTTTTCCAAATCAAGTTTGCAGATAGTTCTAAGGCTGGTTCCGGGCCCCCAAAACTGTTGCCGGATCCCATCCTGGCCAGATGATCCTCCATTTCGTTACCTTTTACCCCAGCGTGCCCAAGTACCCACATCAGTGATACGTTGTGTTTAGCTGAGATGTCATCAAGAGCCCTCCTGCACTCCTGGACCAGTCCCGACGTTATTTTACAAGCACTCAGTGACTATGATGATGAGCTTTGCAGCGCCTTGCGCAATTTATTTGGTCACCTATGAATCCCATAACTTTCAGTTGTTATTTCCTGAAAAATGTACTCAAGGTGTGCAAAAGAACGACCTTTTGTTAGCTTTCCGTCGCATGCGGTCCACTCGGGAAATGTATCTGTGACGTAGAAATATAGAGTGCCAATTCTGGAAACTAGACGGCGCAACGCAGTGCCCGACGGGAGTCTTTATTTATGTGCCTTACAGGCGTCAATTTATCGCTTCCCCCAATTTAGCTGTTTCACGAGCTCCAATGGAAGATCTCTTAGGTGATTAATTCACACCCCGTAACAAGCCAGAAAATTGCCAAAATCATCTTTCTCCTTCCAGACATCAACCATTAATTTCCAGGGTCTGAAATTTTGGAGCAACGAGAGAGCGGTTAAGAATTATGGTACTTTGGGACCAGAACTTCGAGACTAGATGGTGTATATGATTTGTTAGTTGTTGTTGTACCTAAACCCGTTGGCAACCACTAGTGTAAGCAGTATTCCAACGGCTTAGAAACAGGTCAGATGGGTGCCACGTCCAAAGAAATATCAAAAACATCTAAACATGAAGTGTGAGTTTAGTTCCCGGTCTACTTGCACATACCTACAATTTTTGTCGAGGATAATATCCCAATATCGTCATTCAGGATGAAATGAGCCAGAGATACATAAAGTCAAGATAATAGGTAATTAACAATCATCCCGGAAAGAGACGATTAGATGAGTCGAAAAGTGAAATTTCGCCCCTTAGTCTGGTCTGCTTCGCTGACGGATCGCGCTCAAAGGAGTCGGGATCTGTGGGGCTGGGTTCTGCCTGGAGCGAAAAGTAGTGCACACTCGACGGAAGTCGAGCAGTGTTCACAGCAAACCATATATGTATATATGATTTGACAGCCAGGGAGCTGTGAAAACGGTGGCGGTTCCGAGAGACCGTGGCTCAAGAATGTTCTGTCGAACTTCAGGAACTCTTAAGCCACAAGAAGGTGACCCTATCCTGGATCTCCAGACACAAAGATGTACCAGGTAAGGAGACAGCGGACCGTCTGGCTTGGATAGAGGCCGACAGCAGAACCAATGCTTGGAATTAGCAGGCGCCAGGTCAATGTGGCCTACAAGGAACTGACGAAAGCCTTGTTAGAGAGAGAGAGACGGCTGCAGGCAAGCTAAAAGATTCATAGCGGGCCCTGAGTAGGGTCGAATGCTATGGTTTCTTCTAGGCAGAGAGATGCTCAAGCTTCTGGCGGGGGTTCTCACTGGCTATTGCCGGTGGAAGACATTTGTCACTAATGAAAGTGGTAGGGGACCTCATTTGCTCCAGATGCTGGGAGGAGGACAAGACAGCGCTCTACTTCATGGGCAGATGTGTTGTGTTTCTCCACCTTAGGATTCAGATATTCGGCACGATGGAGTTAAGGGAAGAGTCACTATATTCAGCAAGATGGTCGAGGTTACTTTCGTCAAGAGGTCTGGTAGATTCGACAAGGAGCTTTCGAGGACATTGGATTTTACTGTTTTTCGTGGGGTTTTTAAAAAGGTCCAAAGGTGGCATACTTGTCTGCATTTGCCTCCTTATTTTTTGAGGCATACTACCGCAACTTCATTGAAACTAATTTTTCAAGTCAGGTCCTTGTGACCTTAACATAGTGTCAGTATTTGAGTCGGGTCTGGCAAACCAGAAACGACATATACTCCGTTACCTGATACTTTAAACTGGCTTGATGTCTAATTTATAGGTATCAGCTGATGAAGAAGTGCATCTCAGATTTAAATTTATAGTAGTGGTCTGAATTGGCAATCCTGCAAGTCAGGACCATCTTAGTAATATTATTACTGAATCTCTCGTTGCCAAAAAGTAATGACCATTTTTATGAACAAGAAATTGATTCGACATCTAAAAATTCACAGCAAAAATGCTTGACCGAAGCAAACACATTTTTCCGTTCATATATTGTTAACCGAAATTACTCGTCAGTAGCGGTAGAAGCACCGAATGCAACCCTGTACGTATGCCGTCAAAGCATGTGTCAAGATTCATTCTGGGAGATTTTTAGTTATGACTGGTCGAACATCTATCTGTCCGTTGTTGACACGGCTTATGGGTTGACAGTCTAAAGTATCGGGTAACAGGGTATACATCAACAACTAATTTCGTTTGACGTCTGCTTGGAGGAGTTCTAGACCTAATGTAGATACACTAGCTTAACTAGAACTACTTCCTCGCGTTAGAAGTACTGCAAGCAAGGGATTGGATTGATCCATCACTTAAAGTAAATTTTTTATACCAAAAAATGTATCTCAATTTTTACCGATATTCAAACGGAATGTGCTCGTTTAAGCTATCCTCGATGGTTTCGCCTATGGAGCTGCTGCATCTCATCCCAAGTTGGTTGTTTTTCATACATTATGGACCGAGAGGTACGACCACAATACCACATATATGTTTCCAGGGTATCCAGTAATTGTGGAACGGACTTCCAGTAGATATAATTATTGAGCTTGCGAATGTCAGTCTATTCAAGTCCTGCGGCAACAAACTTCCATAAACATAACCGTTCCATAACTACTGAAGTATAGTATAGTAAAGGTACGCGCACATAAATCCGCATTGGACGAACGGTGCGGATCGGAGAAGAATAGTTTCTACAAAATTTAATGGACCAGCGCACATATGTGCGGACGGTAGGCACTGAATTTTCAACATCCGGCGAGAAAAGCAACTAGAATTAGAAACCGGCCGACGCGTTCCGTGCGAGCCGATACCGGTACGTGCGATGCTGATCGGAGATTGCACCTTCGGCATTTTGCAAGTATCTACTTACCTTAGGCATATCATCAACCTTTAGTTTGCTCCAATAGGTGGGCGAGATGGACATTTTTCTTCAGTAGTGACCTCTCTTATGGCCTCCAATAAAGAACGGAATTTAAAACGCGTCATTCTGAAGTAATTGAAGAAACTTTTTCGTCATTCATTAACTCCGGAAATAAATGTACATATTCCCCAAAAACTGTCTTTCTTTGACATACTTCATGAACATGAACCCGCGCCCGTCTACGCTTCATACGTTTTTGTAAATTTTCTTCTAGAACAATAGCCAACTCCTCACCGCTCGAAGACATATTTGAATTCCAATTCTTCTGTCGATTCCAGTCAGATATGTGCGATACCCTAATAAAAAATCCGTAGAGTATCGGTCGTCCCATCCGTCCCGTCCGTCCGATGCCGATTTATGTGGACGTACCTTAAGGCTCATCTTTAGATGAGAAAATCTTGGGGTTGTGGCCAAAATTTTGAAAAAGAGGCTGGGTCACAGCATGGAGGAGACTCTGGTGCTAACAGCCAAGCTTTCGGCAATGTTTATTGCCATCTTCAGGGCTTTCTACATAGTTAAAGGAAAACAAAAAAGAATTTAGTTTCAAAATGTATAATAAATTATTAAAGTTATACTCACAACGTTTAGGTTTGCCAATTTGAAAACAGCAATTGCATTGAGTGCAACACGACTTCTAAATGCAATTAAATAATCGTCACAATTTTTGATAAAACCTTTCAAAACCTATGCTATCATGGCGTCTTCTACTAACAGGTCAGGAACACAAACGAACATATACTTGTAAATTACAAACACACAGGAACGACCTTTACATGTTTAAATTTTAAAAAACCCGTAGGTGTATTACTAAAACCGTGGTTTGAAAACACACATTTTATGATCTAGGTTTTTCCTAAATAAAGACCTTCTTGGTCTAACAGGTGATACAATGGCCGTTACTTAGTGAAATGTGGAAGCAGAAAGCAGGAAGGGAAAACGATTGACATATGAATTATTAATGTTAATTATATTGACAGTTGTACGATACCAACTGTGAGAAAAACAAAAACCTGAAAGATATATCTTTCACGACAATTTTATTATCCTATTTTAGGCCACCGTGTATTCACGTTTTACAACTGAGATCTTGGTTTCTTTAGTGTGTTTTGACTTTTCAGGTTTTTGTTTTTCTCACAGTTGGTATCGTACAACTGTCAATATAATTAATATTAATAATTCATATGTCAATCGTTTTCCCTTCCTGCTTTCTGCTTCCACATTTCACTAAGTAACGGCCATTGTATCACCTGTTAGACCAAGAAGCTCTTTATTTAAGAAAAACCTAGATCATAAAATGTGTGTTTTCAAACCACGGATTTAGTAATACACCTACGGGTTTTTTAAAATTTAAACATGTAAAGGTCGTTCCTGTGTGTTTGTAATTTACAAGTATATGTTCGTTTGTGTTCCTGACCTGTTAGTAGAAGACGCCATGATAGCATAGGTTTTGAAAGATTTTATCAAAAATTGTGACGATTATTTAATTGCATTTAGAAGTCGTGTTGCACTCAATGCAATTGCTGTTTTCAAATTGGCAAACCTAAACGTTGTGAGTATAACTTTAATAATTTATTATACATTTTGAAACTAAATTCTTTTTTGTTTTCCTTTAACTATGTAGAAAGCCCTGAAGATGGCAATAAACATTGCCGAAAGCTTGGCTGTTAGCACCAGAGTCTCCTCCATGCTGTGACCCAGCCTCTTTTTCAAAATTTTGGCCACAACCCCAAGATTTTCTCATCTAAATTCAGTTTTTTTTTTGGCCATAAGCTTACCTTAAGGCTCATCTGTATAATATTTATTTACAAAGTGAGAAGTTCCTCAAAGAATGCCTACTAGGGATCACCATCGCACAGCCTGCAGCCGGCCAAAAGATCCGTAATATGTTAGTTTTTATTACGAGCTTTTGGACAAGCTTTTTGCAGTATCTACCCCCACTTGCCCTGGCAGTTTGCCCAGTTATGAAAAACCTAATTTAATAAATAGGTACCACCTTGGTAATGTTCAGTAGCTTCGCAAAGTTCCTTTTTGGAAATGAAAAATTGATGTAATAATACATTTTGTCGATGGTGCAATGCTAGAAAAGTAAAACCAGTCTTTCATAAAAGGGCAATCCGCCTTATCGAAACTGTACACACACATCCACCAGACAACTGGGAAAACCCGCAGTTTAAACCAATTTAAACCTGGCTATGGCGCAACGGCACAACCCGGCGCAGCACCGCTAAAGCAAACTTCCATCCAAATTGTAATTTATTTTAAAAATAGCCGCCGACATTCCGGCTGGAATCATTTGGAAATATTATTTCGCGAACAGCTGCTTTTCGGTTATGTTTTCACACGTTCTGTTGATATTGCATGATAGTGTGTGCCATGTTAACGACCAGTGGCGCTGCACAAAGATGCACCTATGGTAGTGTCCGACCGAAACTACTTTTTACGGCAGAAACCATGGCCGACTTTACTCACTAGGCCGGAGCATGAAATATGGCAACACTGAATCTGCGGGCCGAGTTTTCATTTGTTGTTATGGCATGTGTATTCTTCCAGGAGCAGAAAATATGGTTAGAAGGTGATAGTTACTGTGTTTCTAATTACTTACCTGCACCAACGAAACTATAAAGATAACAAGATGCCTGCAAAGCGTGTAGTACCAGGTTGCAGCCCAGTAGAGGACTACCAAACCATGGCCCAACATAACCTTATTCCAGATTAAAAAGGACGTTGCAAGGTGATTTTTAATGTGTTTCTACTTATTTACCTACACAAACGAAACTATAAAGATAACAAGATGCCTGCAAAGCGTGTAGTACCAGGTTGCAGCCCAGTAGAGGACTACCAAACCATGGCCCAACATAACCTTATTCCAGATTAAAAAGAACGTTGCAAGGTGATTTTTAATGTGTTTCTACTTATTTACCTGCACAAACGAAACTATAAAGATAAAAAGATTCCTGCAAAGTGTGTAGTACCAGGTTGCACTAGCAATTGTGCGTCCAATAAGGGACATAAACAGAAGTGGGTGAAAGGTATTCCTCGGAAGGGCTGGTTATATTTATAAGGATAAAGACAATAATTTACAAACATTTCAAAGAATAAGACCTATTTTAAAGCACAATGTGGTACCTATAATGTTTTCTGGACCTCCCAAATATCACAGAAAAATACAGTTAATAGAACTCATCTGGCCATGGCCTGGGGCATACCTACGAAAGGATTCGATAGTGAAAGGGAAATCAAGACCAGCAAGAATGGCTTCACAGTGACCTAATAGTGAATTTTTCTAGCTCAAGTGACAATTTACAAAGTAAATTGAGTGTTCATTTACGTGGAAGTGGAAGTGGCAGCAGGAAACAGGTTGCGTTTATTTTTATTTTGTAGTGTCTGACTGTGATGAAACAGACATCAGATGTAAGTGGTATTAGTAGTAGTAGTTCTAAAAAGTATTTTTCTTAATTTATTAACCAAGATGAGCTCTAATACATATAAAATGTAATAATTATTCTGAAACTATAGGGCCACTATTTGACAGCTAAGCCACGTTGCCACATCTAAGGCTCCGGCCTAGTGTAGAGTCGGCCATGCCGAAACCGAAACCGGATTTCGGCCTCCGTCTCAGTTTCGGCCGAAACCGAAACCGAAACATCAATATAACGTCAGTAATTTTTTCGTGGATATAAAAATGAATAACGTTTCGTCGGCATTATCACACTTTATTTCAAATAAGTTATTTGTACTTTTTATAATGAGAAGTTAATCTGAACCAAATATCAACTATTTTCGCGAACAGCTGCTTTTCGGTTATGTTTTCACACGTTCTGTTGATATTGCATGATAGTGTGTGCCATGTTAACGACCAGTGGCGCTGCACAAAGATGCACCCCCAGACAGCACAATATATTCCTGGGATATTCTTATTTAATCTAAAGTAGATTGAGAATATTCAGAACATTAACGTAATGTTCTATGGATGTTTTTATTGGTTTCATTCCCATGAGGATGTGCTAGGAGTATTACGTCATGATTATCCCATGAACGTTTCGATAAAAATATTCTGATAATATTCATAAATTAATATTATCCAAAGAATAATCTTTGAATATGCCTTTTGGTATGATTCTTGATGTAGGCGCGGCATCGTTGCAGGTTAGGTTAGGTTTGAGAATTTTGAGGTTAGCTTCAGTTTCAGTCGTTACGGTGGCGGTGGTCGGTGGTGCCTGCTTGTGCTTGTGCAATTTTCTCCTGCGATAATTGGATAGTTATCCGTATCCGTGTTCTGGAACGTGATTTTACTTGTTATTTAGTTTATAACTTCATCTAGGAGCGACTAGGGTGAGTATAACTATTTTCTTTCTATAAATTACCGACTTTCTAGCACCATGTGGTAGCAACTCTCTTGTTCAGTCTAATCTCTATGTTCTAGTCTTACTTGTCGTAGGTACCTACCCTAATTAATATATAATAGTAACCACTAACAAGACATTTGCTATATTTGTGACTATGAATTTCCAATATTTATTCTCTTACGTGGTACCCACTTTTTACTCTAAATGTAGGCACTAAAATTGATTAAAATACCACAACATTTTGGTGAAAATTTATCATTGTAGTTAATGAAGTGTATTTGAATGTACATCGTATATATGCTTTAAAATTCAACGGGTTTTTTTATTTTGCAGGATAATACGGGAGGACGACTCCGTGCAATGAAATGTGTTTTTCAATGTGTAAATTAAACTTATACCATTATAAATAGAGGTTCCGTTTTATATATCTTTTTTTTTTCATTAATAATCCCTATAATTAGTGTGTGCCTAAATCAATCCCCAAAACAGTGTATGAAAGTTGGATACTAGGTTATATATGTATACTACTCGCGTTAGATACCTAGGCAGACGACAAGACTTACAAATAAATGAAATGAAGTGATAAAAGGCATTAGTTTCTTTCCAGCATATATTCTTCGAATATATACCAAGAATCCTCCTACAATATTTGATACATCTTAATAACAATCGTAGGATATTCTGAGGGAATAACCTATGTATGTTTCTTCAAAGATATAGCAGGAATCTTCCTACAATATTCCATACATCTTAATAATAATCGTAGAATATTCTGAGGGAATAACCTATGCACATTTTTTTGATTCCCATTTTCACGTTGCTGGAATGTTCATCAGATAATCTATATATTCATGGATTTTTCATGGAATGATACAATGTTCCAAAATGGTGATTC
The DNA here is from genome assembly GCA_951848785.1 of Callosobruchus maculatus. Lineage (NCBI taxonomy): Eukaryota > Metazoa > Arthropoda > Insecta > Coleoptera > Chrysomelidae > Callosobruchus > Callosobruchus maculatus. The sequence goes on from CATOUR010000007.1 coordinate 942,549, forward strand.
TTAGAATGTTCCTAGAATATATTGTGCTGTCTGGGCCTATGGTAGTGTCCGACCGAAACTACTTTTTACTACTTTTTACGGCCGAAACCGAAACCGAATTTCGGCCTCCGTCTCAGTTTCGGCCGAAACCGAAACCGAAACATCAATATAACGTCAGTAATTTTTTCGTGGACATAAAAATGAATAACGTTTCATCGGCATTATCACACCTTATTTCAAATAAATTATTTATACTTTTTGAAATAAGAAGTTAATCTGAACCAAATATCAACTATTTTCGTGAACAGCTGCTTTTCGGTTATGTTTTCACACGTTCTGTTGATACTGCATGATAGTGTGTGCCATGTTAACGACCAGTGGTGCTGCGTAAAGATGCACCTATGGTAGTGTCCGACCGAAACTACTTTTTACGGCCGAAACCGAAACCGAAACATCAATATAACGTCAGTAGTTTTTTCGTGGATATAAAAATGAATAACGTTTCATCAGCATTATTACACCTGATTTCAAATAAATTGTTTATACTTTTTGAAATAAGAAGTTAATCTGAACCAAATACAACTATTTTCGTGAACAGCTGCTTTTCGGTTATGTTTTCACACGTTCTGTTGATATTGCATGATAGTGTGTGCCATGTTAACGACCAGTGGCGCTGCATAAAGATGCACCTATGGTAGTGTCCGACCGAAACTACTTTTTACGGCCGAAACCGAAACCGAATTTCGGCCTCCGTCTCAGTTTCGGCCGAAACCGAAACATCAATATAATGTCAGTAATCTTTTCGTGGATATAAAAACGAATAACGTTTCATCAGCATTATCACATTTTATTTCAAATAAATTATTTATACTTTTTGAAATAAGAAGTTAATCTGAACCAAATAACTATTTTCGTGAACAGCTGCTTTTCGATTATGTTTTCATACGTTCTGTTGATATTGCATGATAGTATGTGCCATGTTAACGACCAGTGGCGCTGCACAAAGATGCACCCTATGGTAGTGTCCGACCGAAACTACTTTTTACTACTTTTTACGGCCGTACCGAAACCGAATTTCGGCCTCCGTCTCAGTTTCGGCCGAAACCGAAACCGAAACATCAATATAACGTCAGTAATTTTTTCGTGGACATAAAAATGAATAACGTTTCATCGGCATTATCACACCTTATTTCAAATAAATTATTTATACTTTTTGAAATAAGAAGTTAATCTGAACCAAATATCAACTATTTTCGTGAACAGCTGCTTTTCGGTTATGTTTTCACACGTTCTGTTGATACTGCATGATAGTGTGTGCCATGTTAACGACCAGTGGTGCTGCGTAAAGATGCACCTATGGTAGTGTCCGACAGAAACTACTTTTTACGGCCGAAACCGAAACCGAATTTCGGCCTCCGTCTCAGTTTCGGCCGAAACCGTAACTGAAACATCAATATAACGTCAGTAATTTTTTCGTGGACATAAAAATGAATAACGTTTCATCGGCATTATCACACCTTATTTCAAATAAATTATTTATACTTTTTGAAATAAGAAGTTAATCTGAACCAAATATCAACTATTTTCGTGAACAGCTGCTTTTCGGTTATGTTTTCACACGTTCTGTTGATACTGCATGATAGTGTGTGCCATGTTAACGACCAGTGGTGCTGCGTAAAGATGCACCTATGGTAGTGTCCGACCGAAACTACTTTTTACGGCCGAAACCGAAACCGAAACATCAATATAACGTCAGTAATTTTTTCGTGGACTTAAAAATGAATAACGTTTCATCGGCATTATCACACCTTATTTCAAATAAATTATTTATACTTTTTGAAATAAGAAGTTAATCTGAACCAAATATCAACTATTTTCGTGAACAGCTGCTTTTCGGTTATGTTTTCACACGTTCTGTTGATACTGCATGATAGTGTGTGCCATGTTAACGACCAGTGGTGCTGCGTAAAGATGCACCTATGGTAGTGTCCGACAGAAACTACTTTTTACGGCCGAAACCGAAACCGAATTTCGGCCTCCGTCTCAGTTTCGGCCGAAACCGTAACTGAAACATCAATATAACGTCAGCAGTTTTTTCGTAGATATAAAAATGAATAACGTTTGATCAGCATTATCACACCTTATTTCAAATAAGTTATTTATACTTTCTGAAATAAGAAGTTAATCTGAACCAAATATCAACTATTTTCGTGAACAGCTGCTTTTCGGTTATGTTTTCACACGTTCTGTTGATACTGCATGATAGTGTGTGCCATGTTAACGACCAGTGGTGCTGCGTAAAGATGCACCTATGGTAGTGTCCGACCGAAACTACTTTTTATGGCCGAAACCGAAACCGAAACCGAATTTCGGCCTCCGTCTCAGTTTCGGCCAAAACCGAAACCGAAACATCAATGTAACGTCAGTAATTTTTTCGTGGATATAAATATGAATAACGTTTCATCAGCATTATCACACCTTATTTCAAATAAATTATTTATACTTGTTGAAATAAGTTAATCTGAACCAAATATCAACTATTTTCGTGAAAAGCTGCTTTTCGGTTATGTTTTCACACGTTCTGTTGATACTGCATGATAGTGTGTGCCATTTTAACGACCAGTGGTGCTGCATAAAGATGCACCTATGATAGTGTCCGACCGCAACTACTTTTTATGGCCGAAACCGAAACCGAAACCGAATTTCGGCCTCCGTCTCAGTTTCGGCCAAAACCGAAACCGAAACATCAATGTAACGTCAGTAATTTTTTCGTGGATATAAATATGAATAACGTTTCATCAGCATTATCACACCTTATTTCAAATAAATTATTTATACTTGTTGAAATAAGTTAATCTGAACCAAATATCAACTATTTTCGTGAACAGCTGCTTTTCGGTTATGTTTTCACACGTTCTGTTGATACTGCATGATAGTGTGTGCCATTTTAACGACCAGTGGTGCTGCATAAAGATGCACCTATGATAGTGTCCGACCGAAACTACTTTTTATGGCCGAAACCGAAACCGAAACCGAATTTCGGCCTCCGTCTCAGTTTCGGCCAAAACCGAAACCGAAACATCAATATATCGTCAGTAATTTTTTTCGTGGATATAAAAATGAATAACGTATCATCAGCATTATCACACCTTATTTCAAATAAGTTATTTATACTTTCTGAAATAAGAAGTTAATCTGAACCAAATATCAACTATTTTCGTGAACAGCTGCTTTTCGGTTATGTTTTCACACGTTCTGTTGATACTGCATGATAGTGTGTGCCATTTTAACGACCAGTGGTGCTGCATAAAGATGCACCTATGATAGTGTCCGACCGAAACTACTTTTTATGGCCGAAACCGAAACCGAAACCGAATTTCGGCCTCCGTCTCAGTTTCGGCCAAAACCGAAACCGAAACATCAATGTAACGTCAGTAATTTTTTCGTGGATATAAATATGAATAACGTTTCATCAGCATTATCACACCTTATTTCAAATAAATTATTTATACTTGTTGAAATAAGTTAATCTGAACCAAATATCAACTATTTTCGTGAAAAGCTGCTTTTCGGTTATGTTTTCACACGTTCTGTTGATACTGCATGATAGTGTGTGCCATGTTAACGACCAGTGGTGCTGCGTAAAGATGCACCTATGGTAGTGTCCGACCGAAACTACTTTTTATGGCCGAAACCGAAACCGAAACCGAATTTCGGCCTCCGTCTCAGTTTCGGCCGAAACCGTAACTGAAACATCAATATAACGTCAGCAGTTTTTTCGTAGATATAAAAATGAATAACGTTTGATCAGCATTATCACACCTTATTTCAAATAAGTTATTTATACTTTCTGAAATAAGAAGTTAATCTGAACCAAATATCAACTATTTTCGTGAACAGCTGCTTTTCGGTTATGTTTTCACACGTTCTGTTGATACTGCATGATAGTGTGTGCCATGTTAACGACCAGTGGTGCTGCGTAAAGATGCACCTATGGTAGTGTCCGACCGAAACTACTTTTTATGGCCGAAACCGAAACCGAAACCGAATTTCGGCCTCCGTCTCAGTTTCGGCCAAAACCGAAACCGAAACATCAATGTAACGTCAGTAATTTTTTCGTGGATATAAATATGAATAACGTTTCATCAGCATTATCACACCTTATTTCAAATAAATTATTTATACTTGTTGAAATAAGTTAATCTGAACCAAATATCAACTATTTTCGTGAAAAGCTGCTTTTCGGTTATGTTTTCACACGTTCTGTTGATACTGCATGATAGTGTGTGCCATTTTAACGACCAGTGGTGCTGCATAAAGATGCACCTATGGTAGTGTCCGACCGAAACTACTTTTTATGGCCGAAACCGAAACCGAAACCGAATTTCGGCCTCCGTCTCAGTTTCGGCCAAAACCGAAACCGAAACATCAATATATCGTCAGTAATTTTTTTCGTGGATATAAAAATGAATAACGTATCATCAGCATTATCACACCTTATTTCAAATAAGTTATTTATACTTTCTGAAATAAGAAGTTAATCTGAACCAAATATCAACTATTTTCGTGAACAGCTGCTTTTCGGTTATGTTTTCACACGTTCTGTTGATACTGCATGATAGTGTGTGCCATGTTAACGACCAGTGGTGCTGCGTAAAGATGCACCTATGGTAGTGTCCGACCGAAACTACTTTTTATGGCCGAAACCGAAACCGAATTTCGGCCTCCGTCTCAGTTTCGGCCGAAACCGTAACTGAAACATCAATATAACGTCAGCAGTTTTTTCGTAGATATAAAAATGAATAACGTTTGATCAGCATTATCACACCTTATTTCAAATAAGTTATTTATACTTTCTGAAATAAGAAGTTAATCTGAACCAAATATCAACTATTTTCGTGAACAGCTGCTTTTCGGTTATGTTTTCACACGTTCTGTTGATACTGCATGATAGTGTGTGCCATGTTAACGACCAGTGGTGCTGCGTAAAGATGCACCTATGGTAGTGTCCGACCGAAACTACTTTTTATGGCCGAAACCGAAACCGAAACCGAATTTCGGCCTCCGTCTCAGTTTCGGCCAAAACCGAAACCGAAACATCAATGTAACGTCAGTAATTTTTTCGTGGATATAAATATGAATAACGTTTCATCAGCATTATCACACCTTATTTCAAATAAATTATTTATACTTGTTGAAATAAGTTAATCTGAACCAAATATCAACTATTTTCGTGAAAAGCTGCTTTTCGGTTATGTTTTCACACGTTCTGTTGATACTGCATGATAGTGTGTGCCATGTTAACGACCAGTGGTGCTGCGTAAAGATGCACCTATGGTAGTGTCCGACCGAAACTACTTTTTATGGCCGAAACCGAAACCGAAACCGAATTTCGGCCTCCGTCTCAGTTTCGGCCAAAACCGAAACCGAAACATCAATGTAACGTCAGTAATTTTTTCGTGGATATAAATATGAATAACGTTTCATCAGCATTATCACACCTTATTTCAAATAAATTATTTATACTTGTTGAAATAAGTTAATCTGAACCAAATATCAACTATTTTCGTGAAAAGCTGCTTTTCGGTTATGTTTTCACACGTTCTGTTGATACTGCATGATAGTGTGTGCCATGTTAACGACCAGTGGTGCTGCGTAAAGATGCACCTATGGTAGTGTCCGACCGAAACTACTTTTTATGGCCGAAACCGAAACCGAAACCGAATTTCGGCCTCCGTCTCAGTTTCGGCCAAAACCGAAACCGAAACATCAATATATCGTCAGTAATTTTTTTCGTGGATATAAAAATGAATAACGTATCATCAGCATTATCACACCTTATTTCAAATAAGTTATTTATACTTTCTGAAATAAGAAGTTAATCTGAACCAAATATCAACTATTTTCGTGAACAGCTGCTTTTCGGTTATGTTTTCACACGTTCTGTTGATACTGCATGATAGTGTGTGCCATGTTAACGACCAGTGGTGCTGCGTAAAGATGCACCTATGGTAGTGTCCGACCGAAACTACTTTTTATGGCCGAAACCGAAACCGAATTTCGGCCTCCGTCTCAGTTTCGGCCGAAACCGTAACTGAAACATCAATATAACGTCAGCAGTTTTTTCGTAGATATAAAAATGAATAACGTTTGATCAGCATTATCACACCTTATTTCAAATAAGTTATTTATACTTTCTGAAATAAGAAGTTAATCTGAACCAAATATCAACTATTTTCGTGAACAGCTGCTTTTCGGTTATGTTTTCACACGTTCTGTTGATACTGCATGATAGTGTGTGCCATGTTAACGACCAGTGGTGCTGCGTAAAGATGCACCTATGGTAGTGTCCGACCGAAACTACTTTTTATGGCCGAAACCGAAACCGAAACCGAATTTCGGCCTCCGTCTCAGTTTCGGCCAAAACCGAAACCGAAACATCAATGTAACGTCAGTAATTTTTTCGTGGATATAAATATGAATAACGTTTCATCAGCATTATCACACCTTATTTCAAATAAATTATTTATACTTGTTGAAATAAGTTAATCTGAACCAAATATCAACTATTTTCGTGAAAAGCTGCTTTTCGGTTATGTTTTCACACGTTCTGTTGATACTGCATGATAGTGTGTGCCATGTTAACGACCAGTGGTGCTGCGTAAAGATGCACCTATGGTAGTGTCCGACCGAAACTACTTTTTATGGCCGAAACCGAAACCGAAACCGAATTTCGGCCTCCGTCTCAGTTTCGGCCAAAACCGAAACCGAAACATCAATGTAACGTCAGTAATTTTTTCGTGGATATAAATATGAATAACGTTTCATCAGCATTATCACACCTTATTTCAAATAAATTATTTATACTTGTTGAAATAAGTTAATCTGAACCAAATATCAACTATTTTCGTGAAAAGCTGCTTTTCGGTTATGTTTTCACACGTTCTGTTGATACTGCATGATAGTGTGTGCCATGTTAACGACCAGTGGTGCTGCGTAAAGATGCACCTATGGTAGTGTCCGACCGAAACTACTTTTTATGGCCGAAACCGAAACCGAAACCGAATTTCGGCCTCCGTCTCAGTTTCGGCCAAAACCGAAACCGAAACATCAATGTAACGTCAGTAATTTTTTCGTGGATATAAATATGAATAACGTTTCATCAGCATTATCACACCTTATTTCAAATAAATTATTTATACTTGTTGAAATAAGTTAATCTGAACCAAATATCAACTATTTTCGTGAAAAGCTGCTTTTCGGTTATGTTTTCACACGTTCTGTTGATACTGCATGATAGTGTGTGCCATGTTAACGACCAGTGGTGCTGCGTAAAGATGCACCTATGGTAGTGTCCGACCGAAACTACTTTTTATGGCCGAAACCGAAACCGAAACCGAATTTCGGCCTCCGTCTCAGTTTCGGCCAAAACCGAAACCGAAACATCAATATATCGTCAGTAATTTTTTTCGTGGATATAAAAATGAATAACGTATCATCAGCATTATCACACCTTATTTCAAATAAGTTATTTATACTTTCTGAAATAAGAAGTTAATCTGAACCAAATATCAACTATTTTCGTGAACAGCTGCTTTTCGGTTATGTTTTCACACGTTCTGTTGATACTGCATGATAGTGTGTGCCATTTTAACGACCAGTGGTGCTGCATAAAGATGCACCTATGGTAGTGTCCGACCGAAACTACTTTTTACGGCCGAAACCGAAACCGAATTTCGGCCTCCGTCTCAGTTTCGGCCGAAACCGTAACTGAAACATCAATATAACGTCAGCAGTTTTTTCGTAGATATAAAAATGAATAACGTTTGATCAGCATTATCACACCTTATTTCAAATAAGTTATTTATACTTTCTGAAATAAGAAGTTAATCTGAACCAAATATCAACTATTTTCGTGAACAGCTGCTTTTCGGTTATGTTTTCACACGTTCTGTTGATACTGCATGATAGTGTGTGCCATGTTAACGACCAGTGGTGCTGCGTAAAGATGCACCTATGGTAGTGTCCGACCGAAACTACTTTTTATGGCCGAAACCGAAACCGAAACCGAATTTCGGCCTCCGTCTCAGTTTCGGCCAAAACCGAAACCGAAACATCAATGTAACGTCAGTAATTTTTTCGTGGATATAAATATGAATAACGTTTCATCAGCATTATCACACCTTATTTCAAATAAATTATTTATACTTTTTGAAATAAGAAGTTAATCTGAACCAAATATCAACTATTTTCGTGAACAGCTGCTTTTCGGTTATGTTTTCACACGTTCTGTTGATACTGCATGATAGTGTGTGCCATTTTAACGACCAGTGGTGCTGCATAAAGATGCACCTATGATAGTGTCCGACCGAAACTACTTTTTATGGCCGAAACCGAAACCGAAACCGAATTTCGGCCTCCGTCTCAGTTTCGGCCGAAACCGTAACTGAAACATCAATATAACGTCAGCAGTTTTTTCGTAGATATAAAAATGAATAACGTTTGATCAGCATTATCACACCTTATTTCAAATAAGTTATTTATACTTTCTGAAATAAGAAGTTAATCTGAACCAAATATCAACTATTTTCGTGAACAGCTGCTTTTCGGTTATGTTTTCACACGTTCTGTTGATACTGCATGATAGTGTGTGCCATGTTAACGACCAGTGGTGCTGCGTAAAGATGCACCTATGGTAGTGTCCGACCGAAACTACTTTTTATGGCCGAAACCGAAACCGAAACATCAATGTAACGTCAGTAATTTTTTCGTGGATATAAATATGAATAACGTTTCATCAGCATTATCACACCTTATTTCAAATAAATTATTTATACTTGTTGAAATAAGTTAATCTGAACCAAATATCAACTATTTTCGTGAACAGCTGCTTTTCGGTTATGTTTTCACACGTTCTGTTGATACTGCATGATAGTGTGTGCCATGTTAACGACCAGTGGTGCTGCGTAAAGATGCACCTATGGTAGTGTCCGACCGAAACTACTTTTTATGGCCAAAACCGAAACCGAAACATCAATGTAACGTCAGTAATTTTTTCGTGGATATAAATATGAATAACGTTTCATCAGCATTATCACACCTTATTTCAAATAAATTATTTATACTTGTTGAAATAAGTTAATCTGAACCAAATATCAACTATTTTCGTGAAAAGCTGCTTTTCGGTTATGTTTTCACACGTTCTGTTGATACTGCATGATAGTGTGTGCCATTTTAACGACCAGTGGTGCTGCATAAAGATGCACCTATGATAGTGTCCGACCGAAACTACTTTTTATGGCCGAAACCGAAACCGAAACCGAATTTCGGCCTCCGTCTCAGTTTCGGCCAAAACCGAAACCGAAACATCAATATATCGTCAGTAATTTTTTTCGTGGATATAAAAATGAATAACGTATCATCAGCATTATCACACCTTATTTCAAATAAGTTATTTATACTTTCTGAAATAAGAAGTTAATCTGAACCAAATATCAACTATTTTCGTGAACAGCTGCTTTTCGGTTATGTTTTCACACGTTCTGTTGATACTGCATGATAGTGTGTGCCATGTTAACGACCAGTGGCGCTGCATAAAGATGCACCTATGGTAGTGTCCGACCGAAACTACTTTTTACGGCCGAAACCGAAACCGAATTTCGGCCTCCGTCTCAGTTTCGGCCAAAACCGAAACCGAAACATCAATGTAACGTCAGTAATTTTTTCGTGGATATAAATATGAATAACGTTTCATCAGCATTATCACACCTTATTTCAAATAAATTATTTATACTTTTTGAAATAAGAAGTTAATCTGAACCAAATATCAACTATTTTCGTGAACAGCTGCTTTTCGGTTATGTTTTCACACGTTCTGTTGATACTGCATGATAGTGTGTGCCATTTTAACGACCAGTGGTGCTGCATAAAGATGCACCTATGATAGTGTCCGACCGAAACTACTTTTTATGGCCGAAACCGAAACCGAAACCGAATTTCGGCCTCCGTCTCAGTTTCGGCCGAAACCGTAACTGAAACATCAATATAACGTCAGCAGTTTTTTCGTAGATATAAAAATGAATAACGTTTGATCAGCATTATCACACCTTATTTCAAATAAGTTATTTATACTTTCTGAAATAAGAAGTTAATCTGAACCAAATATCAACTATTTTCGTGAACAGCTGCTTTTCGGTTATGTTTTCACACGTTCTGTTGATACTGCATGATAGTGTGTGCCATGTTAACGACCAGTGGTGCTGCGTAAAGATGCACCTATGGTAGTGTCCGACCGAAACTACTTTTTATGGCCGAAACCGAAACCGAAACATCAATGTAACGTCAGTAATTTTTTCGTGGATATAAATATGAATAACGTTTCATCAGCATTATCACACCTTATTTCAAATAAATTATTTATACTTGTTGAAATAAGTTAATCTGAACCAAATATCAACTATTTTCGTGAACAGCTGCTTTTCGGTTATGTTTTCACACGTTCTGTTGATACTGCATGATAGTGTGTGCCATGTTAACGACCAGTGGTGCTGCGTAAAGATGCACCTATGGTAGTGTCCGACCGAAACTACTTTTTATGGCCAAAACCGAAACCGAAACATCAATGTAACGTCAGTAATTTTTTCGTGGATATAAATATGAATAACGTTTCATCAGCATTATCACACCTTATTTCAAATAAATTATTTATACTTGTTGAAATAAGTTAATCTGAACCAAATATCAACTATTTTCGTGAAAAGCTGCTTTTCGGTTATGTTTTCACACGTTCTGTTGATACTGCATGATAGTGTGTGCCATTTTAACGACCAGTGGTGCTGCATAAAGATGCACCTATGATAGTGTCCGACCGAAACTACTTTTTATGGCCGAAACCGAAACCGAAACCGAATTTCGGCCTCCGTCTCAGTTTCGGCCAAAACCGAAACCGAAACATCAATATATCGTCAGTAATTTTTTTCGTGGATATAAAAATGAATAACGTATCATCAGCATTATCACACCTTATTTCAAATAAGTTATTTATACTTTCTGAAATAAGAAGTTAATCTGAACCAAATATCAACTATTTTCGTGAACAGCTGCTTTTCGGTTATGTTTTCACACGTTCTGTTGATACTGCATGATAGTGTGTGCCATTTTAACGACCAGTGGTGCTGCATAAAGATGCACCTATGATAGTGTCCGACCGAAACTACTTTTTATGGCCGAAACCGAAACCGAAACCGAATTTCGGCCTCCGTCTCAGTTTCGGCCAAAACCGAAACCGAAACATCAATGTAACGTCAGTAATTTTTTCGTGGATATAAATATGAATAACGTTTCATCAGCATTATCACACCTTATTTCAAATAAATTATTTATACTTGTTGAAATAAGTTAATCTGAACCAAATATCAACTATTTTCGTGAAAAGCTGCTTTTCGGTTATGTTTTCATACGTTCTGTTGATATTGCATGATAGTGTGTGCCATGTTAACGACCAGTGGCGCTGCACAAAGATGCACCTATGGTAGTGTCCGACCGAAACTACTTTTTACGGCCGAAACCGAAACCGAATTTCGGCCTCCGTCTCAGTTTCAATCGAAACCGAAACATCAAGTAAGGTCAGTAATTTTTTCGTGGATATAAAAATGAATAACGTTTCATCGGCATTATCACACCTTATTTCGAATAAGTTATTTATACTTTTTGAAATAAGAAGTTAATCTGAACCAAATATCAACTATTTTCGTGAACAGCTGCTTTTCGGTTATGTTTTCATACGTTCTGTTGATATTGCATGATAGTGTGTGCCATGTTAACGACCAGTGGCGCTGCACAAAGATGCACCTATGGTAGTGTCCGACCGAAGCTACTTTTTACGGCCGAAACCGAAACCGCATTTCGGCCTCCGTCTCAGTTTCGGCCGAAACCGAAACCGAAACATCAATATAACGACAGTAATTTGTTCGTGGATATAAAAATGAATAACGTTTCATCAGCATTATCACACCTCATTTTAAATAAATTATTTATACTTTTTGAAATAAGAAGTTAATCTGAACCAAATATCAACTATTTTCGTGAACAGCTGCTTTTCGGTTATGTTTTCACACGTTCTGTTGATATTGCATGATAGTGTGTGCTATGTTAACGACCAGTGGCACCGCATAAAGATGCACCTATGGTAGCGTCCGACCGAAACTACTTTTTACGGCCGAAACCGAAACCGAATTTCGGCGTCCGTCTCAGTTTCGGCCGAAACCTAAACCGAAACATCAATATATCGTCAGTAATTTTTTTCGTGGATATAAAAATGAATAACGTATCATCAGCATTATCACACCTTATTTCAAATAAATTATTTATACTTTTTGAAATAAGAAGTTAATCTGAACCAAATATCAACTATTTTCGTGAACAGCTGCTTTTCGGTTATGTTTTCACACGTTCTGTTGATATTGCATGATAGTGTGTGCCATGTTAACGACCAGTGGCGCTGCATAAAGATGCACCTATGGTAGTGTCCGTCCGAAACTACTTTTCACGGCCGAAACCGAAACCGAAACATCAACATAACGTCAGTAGTTTTTTCGTGGATATAAAAGTGAATAACGTTTCATCAGCATTATCACACATTATTTCAAATAAATTATTTATACTTTTTGAAATAAGAAGTTAATCTGAACCAAATATGAACTATTTCATATTTATATTTTGTATCTACTAAATAACATTCCAAACTTTGGTCATTCTTTATGACACTGTTATCAATTAGCTGCCTTAAAACTAAATTTCTGAAGTAGGTACCTACGTGCTAAGTACAACTACTAGGTACGAAAAAGGGTAAGCCACTGGACCAACCCTCGGCCTACAGAGCAATATGCCTGTTAGATACCGCTGGTAAACTCCTCGAGCATATGATCTTAGCTCGTCTGGAAGTAGATATCGCCGCTAAGAACGGCATATCATGCAAGCAGTTTGGCTTCAGGAAAGGAGAATCCACAATTGAAGCCATTAAGTGTATTATATCGATAGCTAAGGAGGCAGGGAGAACAATCAATAGAAAAAAGAGTGTATGTGCTCTAATTGCTCTTGATATTAAGAACGCTTTCAACACAGCACCGAGGCAGCATATCATTAAGGATATCAGAAAAATAGGAGTAGAACAACATATCCTCCGACTGATAGAGAGCTACTTGCAAGATCGTGAGCTGCGGTTAGAAAGAACAGCCGATGCTCCCCGGATACCTTTAGATTCCGGAGTACCCCAGGGATCAATACTAGGACCAACCCTGTGGAATATAGTGTACAACGGCATCTTGGAGCTGGACCTTACGGAAAAAGTGACAACCATCGCATATGCAGACGATCTAGCGGTGTTGGTTGTGGCACAAGACGAACGGGAGCTGATGGAAAGGGCGAACTGGGCTATTGGCGAAGTTAGTGCCTGGCTACGGGACAGATCCTTAATGGTGGAACCAACAAAAACAGAAGCAGTTCTGCTAACACCAAGAAGGGGTCTGCTACCGGTAACTTTTTTGGTGGAAGGGGTAACTATAACTCCGCAAAATGCCATAAAATACTTGGGTGTGTGGCTGGATTCAAAGTTGATTTTTGCCGAACACATCAGAAAGGCTGCACTGAAGACTGGAAAAACAGTAGCGGCCTTAGCCAGACTGATGCCTAACGTGGGAGGCCCCAGCTCCAGTAAAAGGTAAACACTGGGCGCATTAGCCTACTCTACAGCACTGTACGCAGCACCCGTTTGGCAAAGGGCCATGGAAATACAGCGAAATAGGAGAACACTTGAATCCGTATTTAGGAAACTAGCGATAAGAGTGTCCAGTATCTATCGGACAATATCTTTGGATGCGGTGATGGTAATTGCTCGCATGCCACCCGTCGACCTCATGGTCTGGGAGAGATGCGAAACATATGGCACCTTAGACGAAGTTACTCGACAAGCAGCCAGATCCAGACTTCTCGAGAAATGGCAGATTCGGTGGACCAATACTGACAAGGGTGTTTGGACAAGACGCCTTATACCAAACATTGCAACGTGGGTAAAGCGTGACCATGGGGAAGTAGATTTTTACTTGACCCAACTATTGTCTGGTCATGGTTGTTTCAAGGCATACCTCAATCGTTTCGGTATAACTGACGAACCGACATGTTCCTACTACAGCGAGGAAGACGATGTCGAGCATACATTTTTCATCTGCGGTAGATGGGAGGAGGAAAGACAGAGGTGCTTCATAGGTCAAAGAGCAGCACCTGAAACATTAACTGCCTTGATCCTCAAAAACCAGACAAACTGGTACAGTATAGCAAATCTAGCCAGACAGATTCTTATTCAAAAGAGGAACGAAATGCCCGCTCAATAGGGCCATAAAGGACAATAAAACTTAGCAGAAAAATTAAGACTCCACGGAGCAACGAAGTGATGCCATCCGGCGGTTCCGCTGCTCAATGTGGACAGCCTTAGCTGAGGAAGGAAAAAAAACTACTAGGTATTTTTGAAAATAAGGAGTATTCTCTAAATTTAAGAAACTGTTGTGACCTTCAGAGCTACAGCTATTGTTGACTATCAGTATTCATAACTGAACAATCTTATATTGTAGTATTGTAAGCGAGAAGCAATACTTTATCAACTCCCTTTGCAAATAGCTTCCTCAATGTGAATAAATTTGAGTAGTTGTTCAGTGGTAACAGTCCTCAAAGACAGAAATGGACTGAAATTCTATTAAGAGTAATATCTGCGTTTCTTTGCAAGCTTGGCTCCGATAAGTAGGCTTCTTAACTTGTGACAAGTTATTACCATTATCTGCCCAGTAAAATGACACTTCTTCGCTTGAAGATTAGTGCTCCGAGGGCGTCCGATCGCAGCGCCAAATCCATCGAATTTAATTTCGGTTTCGGCCGTAGTTTCGGCTGGATGGCATCCGAAACCGAAACTAAACCGAAACCCTTTTTTTGGCCGAAACTAGGGCGAAACCGAAACCGAATGTTCGGTCGGACGCTAACCTATGGACAGTACAATATGATTTAAACAGTAATTATGGTGTACCACCTACCCGACTAAACAACACGAAACTCCACCATGGAACTTACCACCTGTTATAGTGCGTGAGAATTTACTTACTTTACCCATAACATCACTAAAGCTACCAAAATGTCGCTGGTTCAGTCTCTTGTGTTCTCCATATTTTTGTATGCCTCGGAAACTTGGATTGTTAGAAAGGCAGATCGAGCTTGCATAGATGCTTTTGAAATGTGGACGTGGAAGAGAATGCTGAGAGTTCCTCATACCGCCCATCGAAGTAACGTTTCCATACTGGATGAGCTCGGTAATCCAAAGACACTATCCTCCATTGTGTCGACGAGAATGCTTATATTCTTCGGACATATACACAGGAGCGATAATATAGAGAAACCTGTAGTTGAGGGTCATGCCCCGAGTAGGCGGTGCTGTGGCTGCTCCCCTGCACGCTGGGTGGATACGACGAAACAGCTGCTGGATATGAGTATCAAGAGCGCCACTGAACTGATAGTAAATCGCGAACGTTGGCGAGCTACAGTTCTCAAAACTGTTAATAGTATTCGTGTCGGAAATACTCTAGCTCCGACTTAATGCATTTTATGAGTTCACAACATGTCTGTTAAGACATTGTGGTAATGATGATGAGCCAAGGACTCGACACTCGCAGAAGTTATTAAATCGAATCTCGCTCATATTCCAGACATCCTTAGAGATGCAAAAATATTTTATACAGATGGCTCCAAGACAGACTCCGGGGTAGGTTGTTCCTTCTTTATTGACGGCATTGCGCATTCCTTTGCGCTGTCACCGATGACTTCAATCTCCTTTGCGAAGCAGTATGCAATTTTTCGAGCCTTGCAAGCATTTGAAATGGATCCAATGTCACCCTCTGCAGCTATTATAAGCGATTCCCTTAACTCACTGAGAGCTTTGAGAGATCAATATTCACTCGATCCACTTATCCAGAAATGTCTATGTTTGTTGAAATCCTTGACAGACGCCGATAGGAAGGTAAATTTTGTTTGGATTCCCGGACACCTGGGAATACATGGCAATGAAGCCGCTGACCGCGCTGCCCGCCAGGCAACTTGTCTAACAGTAGCTATCGATAATCCCCATGTCAAAAAAGGATGAACTCAAAATTGTGGTAAAGCGATGCATCCGTGATCTGTGGGAATCACAGTGGGATATCGAGTACACATTTCTCAGAAACTTAATAAGTATAGTTACCCCATGGAGACCCTCCATTATACTTCCCCGCGCAGATAGAGTCCGATTGCATCGATTGCGTATCGGACACACTGCTCTCACCCACTCCCATCTTTTGCTCGGCACCAACCCTCCCGATTGTAGTTTCTGCGGTACCCGTGTCACCATTCTCCACATATACAGAGAAGCGAGGTCATACAGTATATAGGTGGTGTCAAGTCGCGCTCTTGAGTAAAGACGGAAATTCAACGGTTTTCGAGGAGTTGTTTTTTGTGTTGCTGTGTCGAGGTGGACTGTGAACGGTTCGTGGCTGTCTGCAGGAGTGCGGTTTGCTGGGGAGGATTCGGATTCTGGAGGATCATTGCCGAGTGATGCTTTGGGACAGTTTATTGACATCTGCCAGTCTCTGACACCACTAGCCTATTTTTGTCGTTGGACAGAAAGAACATTTTTATGGTGAACTCGAGCCAGAAAGATATTGGAAACACAAGTCTGTATATATTTGTCAAATTTTGGTGTGAGTTTTGATCAGTGGCAAGGACAGGTTTGTGAGTACAATTACTGTGTTTTGTTATCGTGATAGTCGATATTACCAATTTCCTTTGTGTTTTTAACTGTTTCGCTCTACGTCACCTCAACTATTACTGACCTTCACTGTATCCCCCTTATTATCTATAGCAAAATGACACTGCTATGCGCTACTTGTTCTAAGTCTATCGTTGCCTCACAGGCAAACATATCCTGCATCAAATGTCAAAAAAGCTATCATGCCACTTGTGTTAATTTAACCGTTAATGAGATCAATTTTATCAACGAAGGCAAGGATAAATGGTCATGTCCAGTATGCTGCCGGCAAGGACGTGTAACCAGGAGCAACTCTTCTTCATCCGCTGTGCGCCCAAGAACTCCTTCTCCTCTTCGCTCCGATCAATCACCCCCTACTGACGCTTTTAATCTCATCCTCAGTCAGTTGTCTGCGATGGCTAGTGACATAAAAGACATCAAAAATTCTCAGTCGCAGCTCACCACAGACGTTGCCTATTGTAGAACCCTTCTGCAACAACACTCGGACTCAATCGCACGTCATGAAGATCAAATATTGAATTGTGAGTCTAGCATACAGAACCTCCATACTACACAAGCTGCACTCTCCTCCAGCATCGCTGACATTGAATCAAGAATTACAACTACGTTAACGAATTTGGACACATCTTCTCGTACTGAAGTCCCCACCGTTGATATCCAATCTCAAATGGAAACCTTTGAACGTTTTAATAGAGCACGCAATATCATACTTCGAGGTGTTCCTGAAAACAGTGTCCCTACTGACTCTGCTTTTATCGCTGATGTGCTAAACGCCATTGACCCCCTCGCTAATTCTCAACGAGTAGCCTTCATGCGGATTGGGGCCGCTAGCTCGGCGCCTCGCGCCATCAAGGTCACTTTTTCCAGTCTCTACACAGCTAAATCCATCCTGCGAAATAAGAGTAAGCTTCGTGCCCATGAAAGTTTCAAAACCTTATCCATTCAAGATGATAAAACTCCACTACAAATATCCGAGCTGAATAACCTACGGGCAGAGTTGAGACGCAGGCAGAATGATGGTGACAGAGATCTCACGATTAAGTATGTTAAAGGTGTTCCCAGAATTGTACCCTCCTCTGCGGCTCATGCTCCAAAAAACTAGACTCTCCGACAGTTGCTACCCTAGACTGGACCGTATGTTATACAAATATACAGTCACTTAACTCCAAGTTACTCGAGCTACTTGCTTTTGCTGATTCTACGTCACCCACATTCATTTGCCTAACGGAGACTTGGCTTAGTCCCCAGATTCCAGACAGCGTCATAACGATACCAGGTTACACACTTTTCCGAAGTGACTCTACTGCCACACCAGGTTATGGCGGTGTTTGTGTTTATGTCACGGATGAAGTTGCTGATACTTTTACTCTTTCCCCATTCTCTTCTCAATTGACTGGCATAGACAATTTATTCCTAGAATTGAAACTTAATTCGTTCATTATGATTATTGGCTGCATATATAGACCTCGCCCGTCTGCCTTTGATGTTGACCTATGCAAGTATCTAGAGCGACTCCTGACTCGCACCAACAGTCTTTACATTACAGGCGATTTCAACCTAAGGGACATTTCTTGGCCACTGTCTCCCACACTTGTATGTAACTCTCCTTCTGCACCCTACATTGATTTGGTAAATCGCACCTGCCTGAAACAATTAGTTGAGCGTCCTACTAGGTTTAAGAACGACCAAGTGCCTCGTTGTCTCGATTTGGTGTTCGTTAATGATGAAGATATTGTTTCTGATTTGTCCTACTTGCCACCTTTTGGAAAATCTGATCACTGCACGATCGTATCTAATCTGCAACTTACCTCCTCCACTTATTCAACAAAAGTATCAAAAACCATTAAATGCATCGACTACGCTCGACTGAATACTGCTCTTTCTGAAGTTGACTGGGCATCTTTATTCCGCAACAAAGACACTCAGTGTATGTGGGACGTATTGTCAAGCCGACTCGACGCCTTGACATTTTCATATTCTTCAGTTAAAACCATCACCTGGAATCCCTCGAAACCCTGGATTGATGAAAATATTCGCCGCTTATTACGTCATAAGAAGTCACTTTGGCAGCGCTACACAAGACACAATAGCCGTGCCAACTACGATCTTCATCGTTCCTTCTCTTTAGACGTTTCTAAAGCCTTGAGGCATGCTAAATCATCTTACGAACGATCACTAGCTACGTCCAAAAATAGGAAGAAACTATATAAATACCTCAGGAATACACTCAACTCCAAAGTATCCTCACCTATTATTAGAGACGCAAGTGGCGAGATTTGCAGTTCGTCAGTGGCAGCTAACCTATTCGCAGATTCCTTCAATGAAAATTTCTCGAACAGCCAAGTTTCAACTTCTCATGATGTGAACCTGCCACGTACAACTAGCTCCTTATGTGATATTGTGTTTACAACTGGTGATGTGGAGGAGTTGCTGCGCAGTTTGAAGACGTCATCCTCTCCTGGCGAAATGGTATATCCGCTGCGACACTGAAATTCTGTGCCTCATCTATCGCTATCCCGTTAACTCACGTCATCGTTTCAGTCTCATATACTCCCTCAATCCTGGCTCTCTGCACGTGTCACCCCCATATTCAAAAAGGGCGATAAATACAACGTTAAAAACTACCGGCCGATTAGTCTTGTCTCCATCGCCTGCAAAATAGCTGAACGTATAATCCTGAGAAACATGCTATCTTTCGCTGCTGATAATAATATTATCCCTCCTAACCAGCATGGTTTTCTACCAGGACGTTCGGTCATCACTAACCTTCTGCAATGCGTCGATAGCTGGACTAAGTCTCTCGACTCTAATTTTCCCGTTGACATCGTCTATTTAGATTTCTCTGCAGCGTTCGATAAAGTACCTCATGTTCTACTTGTCAAAAAACTGGAGCACTTGGGATTTCGCGGTAACCTCTTGAGATGGATCGAGGCTTTTCTGTCCAACAGAGATTTTGTAGTTAAAGTTGGCAACCATATTTCCTCTAGAAGACCTGTCATTAGTGGTGTACCGCAGGGCTCTGTCCTCGCACCAATGTTGTTCATCCTGTACACTTGCGACCTCTCTAGCGTCTTCAATTCGACCTATTCCTGTTATGCTGACGATACCAAACTTTTTGTCAACCCTTTAACCTGTGCACAATCTTTGCAAAATGACCTCACCTGTATCGCAAATTGGTCAAGGGATTGGAACCTACCCATGAACGCATCTAAATGCTGCGTTCTACATATTGGTAAGAACAACCCAATGATGAGTTTCTCGCTCCTTAATGAGGCGATTCCCGCTGTCAGTAGTCATTGCGACCTTGGAGTAATTATTAACACTACTTTAACTTGGTCTGACCATGTGAACCACATATGCTCCAAAACCAAAAGGTTCATCTACCTACTAGAGAAGTCGTTTAATGGTTGCGACACCTCGACGTGTGGCCTACTCTATAAAACATATATCAGACCTCTGTTGGAATATGCTGGGCCAGTTTGGTGTCCAATCCTTGTTCGCGATCAAGACCTCCTGGAATCTCTGCAACGCAGAGCGACTCGTATTCCGTATGGCGCAACTCGCCCGGACTATAGCGAGAGGCTCAGAATATTCGGTCTAACTTCATTTTCTGACCGACGCCGTCGCGGTGACCTGATTATCACGTTCCGAGCCATTCGTGGTCTCTTTGGCATAGATCTGTCCCATCTTTACGAACTGAGCACTAACAATCTTCGAGGACATAACTACAAATTGCAAAAAGAAGCCTTCAGGACAACCGTGCGACAGCATTTTCTGTCAAACCGAATTTTTGAACACTGCAACAGTTTGCCAGACTATGTAGTGAACTCCGGGAGTGTGAACTGTTTTAAGAACAACCTAGATAAGGCCCTTAGCTCTTAAGTTTCTTTTTTTCTTAATGTTGTACACCGTACCTTTACTTTTTTTTTCTCACAGTTTCTGCGTTTATAGCCATTGTTGGCTCAACTCTCTTTAAAATAGTAATAATAATAATAATAATAACAGCAGCTCGGTGTGTCGGAGCCCGAGCTGCACCTTTTTGTTTTTACATATAATAATAATAATAATAATAATCTGCGAGTGTCCATCTCTTCATCCCTTACGTCAACTGTACGTAATACCTCATGACATACATAGTTGTTTTAATAGCCCTGATAAGATTGAGAACATTCTGCTGTACATCAAAAATTTGGGACTCTATTGGAAATTGTAATGCTAAACTCGCAATATTGTAAAGAGTGATAACGACATCCAATGACCACAGTAGTTGACGCTGCCTATAAAAAACAGATTTGGAATTACCATTTCCGCTAAACATCTGGATTCAAATCAGGACTTGGGAGCATATGTAGCTACCTATATACTTATCTTGGAACATGTACAAATGAGAACAACGATGGCTCTGTTCAAATAAGAATACGCATAGGTAAAGCCAGAAATACATTCATGATAATGAAGAAAGTGCTGAATAGTCGAGATCTAAGCCGGGAATTGAAGATGCGGCTTGTGAGGTGCTACGTATTTTCGGTATTGTACTATGGGATGGAAACGTGGACAATGAAAAAAATAGATACCCAACGCCTCGAAAGTTTTAAAATGTGGATATATCGTCGAATTCTGAGAATATCATGGGTAGCCAAAGTTACAAACGAAACAGTATTAGTTAGAGTGGAAAAACAAAGAGAAGTGTTGCTAACCATAAAGAAAAAAAAAATAACAGTACCTGGACACGTTATGAGAGGGAGAAATATCATCTACTTCAAGTAATAATAGAAGGAAAAATCGCAGGAAAAAGAACGATAGGAAGGAGAAGACATTCGTGGCTGAAGAATCTGAGGGATTCTTATAATTGCTCCAAAAACCAGCTACTTAGAGCGGCAGTTTTCCAAAGTTCGAATTGCCCTGATGATTGCCAACCTCCAGAATGGGGATGGCACCTAAAGAAGAAGAAGTAGCTACCTAGCTCAAACGCAATAATGTCAAAGTATACAATTAGTTTCCAAAACCTGCACGCCACTGCTTGTTTCATCGTATAAAACATTACGGGAAAAATGCGACCCAGTGGAAAAATATTTCCTGGTTTGTTGGTATAGTTTATTCTGTACGGGTGGAAGCTGCAGCAGCAAAACAAACATATTTCCAGGTTATTCTCTCATAAATAGTGCATCAGATAGCTCAGCTTGGACATAAAGTGAAGTCTTCGTTCACTGAGGGTGTCAAAAAAATTCTAGTACCTGTAGGGGCAGTGTACAGAATTGTACCACGGCTCATGATACTACGACTTTAGAAGGTATGCTCACGTGCATGATGTCTTCCGTCTCGCTTCCACCTGTGACGTCAGCGTGTGACAAACGGGATTTGTTTACTTGTTTAGTTACAGGTTATAGCCGAACATTTTCAGTTTATTTTCTTGAGTCTACTTGTTTACCGTAGTAAAGTTTGATAAAACATTAATTATTTGCGAATTTAAACAAATTATCAGAGAATGTAGATGTGACTGACGAAGCAAAGATGAGATTGTTTTTTAGATGTAAAATGTATTTCAGAATACGAACTCTTGATAGGGGAATTAGAGAGACCTCGAATATTAGAAAACGGAAATTCACTAAGATTGTAAAATGGTATACTGCGACGGTCCATCCGGCTTTCCTAGCGCCTTTCCTATTTGGAATAAAAAAAATGCTACATAAAATAAAAATGCGCTAAAAGATGGCTGGAGATTTACCGTTTGCAGAACTTATTTTGATATTTTATTTTCAGTTCATATAGACAAAGGCTAGTTCTATATGCTCTTATTTACCCCTTTCTCAGTTCTTATTGTCTGTCCAACATATATTTCCCTATAGACTCACATTTATAGAATCAATACCTAACTACAACACAAGAGCGCAACAAATAAAGTGCCATATACCCAGGCCACCAGAAACCATCACTACAAGTGCATCAAACTTTTTAATTCAAACATATTATTAAACAGATACATGGTATGAAAACATTTTGAAAAAAATTGAGGAAAAACCTGTTATTACCAGGAATCTTTAGTATACGAGAATTCACCTGTACTAGTTAAATACAATGCCCAGAAAGATATTGTATTGTTGTATTGTGATATGTTTTTATTTTATGTTTAACATATACGTATAGTGCGGTTGTGACATATATTTGAATAAAACAAAAAATAAGAAAATTTGATAATGTATTTTTCTCATCCCATAATTTCAAAAATTCCAACGTTACCAATCATTAGCAGAAAAAAGACAATATTAATTCGCCATAAACATAATGCCATTATGCCTGTTCATGATTTTTAAAAACATCTAATGACAAAATTATGTTATTTATTTCTTGCCTACCTTTTATTAAGAGAATTATACAGTAAATACATATACAAATTGGCTTGAAGAGCTGATGACGCAACATCATAATCTGTATATAAAAAATAAGAATGGTAATCAAAGGCTCCTGAATGGAGTATATAAAAATTCCACCCCCTACCCGAGAAATTTTCCCACAAAAAGATGGTTTCACTAGGCACTCCAATCAACCTCTTATATGAGATTTCAGAAAAATACGTCCAGACCGCTCTGGCTTTGTTCTTTTTCCACAATGTAATTTTTTTTGAGCACATACAATCAAATTTTTGTATCTGAAATTCAGAACGCTCGGAACTACTGCAAACGTGTCAGGCGTCGATTAATATCAATTCTCTGTATAACTATTTCACCAATTTTTTATTCAGATACAGAGCAATATGTATCGTTTATATTATACTGTGCATGAGCTATTTTCATTTTGTATGAATATTAATATTATTAATATTAAGACAGATATAACAGGAAACGAAATAAAACTTTCAAAAATCAATGCTTTGGCGCCATGTGCTTGTACATTTTTGTCACACGGTGACGTCATGCGCAGACCGGTTCGAAATCTGTCCGCCAAGTGATCATATCTGTCAGTGTCGTAGTATCATGCGGTCGGTTCCTTTGTGATGACGTGTTGCAGATATTTGATGTCAGCGACGCCATTTTGGGGTAGTTTCATTCGCCCTGACAGGGGCGTAGAAGAAAAAAGTGTATAACAGGGCAAGGTTAAGTTAGGTTTAGGGGGGCCAAACGTACAGGCCGGGTTAGGTAGCCCCAACACTGCAGCCATTGGCTTATTGTATTGTCCTGTGCGTTTATTAATCCGTGAAGAGTTTTGTGACCTTGATGAGATCCAAGAGTCTCTTCACGATATCTGGATTGGGGAGTGATTTGGGGTTATTTGGCCATATCAGTCTGAATCTCCACCAGCGTAGGGCCTCACATTCAAAGATTATGTGAGAGGCTGTTTCGTCGTCCTCGTCACATAGTCTGCCTATTGGGTTTTCTTTGAAAATCCCGAATGTGTGTAGATGTTTTCTTAGGCTGCAGTGTCCGGTTAGGAGGCCGATTATTAGCCTAGTTTCTTTCCCATTTAATTTTAGGATCTCTTCAGCTAGTTTTGGTGTGGGTTGTTTCACCATCAGCTTGCTGTGTCTGAGCTTTGGATGTGATTGCCAGTATTTTAGGTGCTGTGAATGCACCCACTGGTTTATCGTAGTTCTTACCAAAGACCTTGTAATGCCTATCGCCGGTTCGGGGCCGGTAAAACTGGATGCCAATCCGTTTCGTGCTAAGGTATCTGCTTTTTCGTTCCCTTCAATTCCCTTGTGACCTGGCACCCATTTCAGGGTTACCTTGTTCGTGGCACTAAGTTGTTTGAGGTTTTCTAAGCATTCCGAGACGAGTTTGGATTTGATTTGGCAGCCGTTAAGAGCTTCAATCGACGCTTGGCTATCTGAGCAGATAAGAATGTTTTTACTTTTGTATCCCCTTCTTATGCTTTCTCTCAGACAAGAGTCGATTGCGTATATCTCCGCTTGGAATACAGTGGCGTAGACTCCTAGAGGTTGACTGATGTCACTCTGGGAGATTGACCGTGAATTCCTGCTCCTGTTCCATGGTCTGTTTTAGAACCGTCAGTAAACCAAACTATTTCTTGTTTGGGTGTTTCCTCGAGTTCTCCTTTCCATTCGATTTCGACGCTAAAGGGTTTCTAAAGTGATGTTGTTGGCGTCCTGTGATCACTTCCCATGGTTAGTATAGGGTGTGTGTTATATCAGTGATTACCGCGTGTCAATTTCGGTACGGGTACCAGTTATTATCTAACTGGAGGCGGTATGCTCCAGTCCTAGCCCCTGCTTTGACAATTAAGTCAATTGGTGGGAGCTTCAGAATCACAGGGCAAAATTAATAAGTAATACTCAACCCATGCGGTGTAAAAGGAAGTTTAACATTAAAGACAATATAAAGCTTATGTTGTCCTTTATGTTTTGCTAATTACTCCGCCGCTCATACACCGATTTCTAAAATTATAGTAGTATTACTTACTACGACCCTAAAGCATATCGCTACCTAACAGACAGACCGACGGACGGAAATGAGTGACGTGGCTTTTCGTTATGTATATGTTACGGCCACTGTTGTAAATTGGGCATTGATGACATTGGCCGGGCATTAACGTTAGAAGCCAAATATGCAGGCCAATATCGTTATTGCCCAGGCTATAACGAGAATGCCCGTCTGTCGTGGACAAGGTTGAAAGTATTTTAGTTTTTGCATCTTTGTCCGGCCATTCACGGCATCGACCATCAATGCATGGCCAAAGTTGATATTACAGATTAGGGCAGCTGTTGATAAAATATGAGGAACATTTTAAAAAAAAAATATATATATATATATTTTCATCGCTTCACAAAAAAATTGGAAGGAAAATACCTAATCGTTAAATATGACGAATTAAAATATTAAAACATGTCTATAAAAACAAGATCAAAGCATCCATTAATGATTGAATGAATTTTTCACGCATTGCACTCATGTTTACGTTGTACACTAGCCAATTCAACAAGTTTGTTGAAAGCTGTTCTGTCCATATGTATGCCGACGACACTCAAATTTATAGATCTTTTTCAATTAACAATTTAGAAACTGTAAATAGAGAAATTAATAATGACCTGAATAGACTAGCTAACATCTCTAAAGAACATGCTCTTGTATTAAATCCAAAAAAATCAACCGCTATGATATTTGCGAAGAAATCAGATAGAATACCGCTACAATCAAACATAAGAATATTAATTAATGAAGAAAATATACAAATAGTTGATACTGTAAAAAATTTGGGCTTGGTTATTGATAGTAATTTAAGATATCGTGAGCATGTATCGCAATGTATACAAAGAGCATACGCTTCTCTCAGGCTTTTATATCCTCATAGGGCATATCTCTCCATTGACACTAAAAGGATGCTATGTGACACTCTAGCATTGTCTCAGTTTGTATATTGTTCACCAGTTTATGTACCATGCCTAGATAGAGATAGTATCAACAGAATTCAGAGAGTACAAAATAGTTGCATTAGATTTATTTACAATATCAAAAAGTACGATCATGTGTCTCATAAGCTGAAAGATTTAAGGTGTATGCTCTTTGTCAGTTCCATAAAATCATATATTTCAAGAACCCGCCGTACCTCTACAATAAAATATCTTTCCGCAAAGATATCCATAATGTTAATGTTAGGAATAAAAATTATATAACTGCTCCTGTTCACAAAACCGTTATCTTTGAAAGAGGATTCACATTTATTATTTACAATTTATATAACTCTTTACCACCAGAAATGAAATCGCTCAACATCAGCAAATTTAAAGTTGCAGTGACGAGACACATATTGTCTATGGCCTAGTTTACAAGTTGGTGACCCCGTAGAGTTAGAATTAGGTAGTTTTTTTTATATACGTAGTGTAAATCTAAAGTTCTTTTTTTGATGCAGAATCTAGTCTAATTTACTCAATCTAAAATAACAAGGGTTGAGTGGAAGAGCACTTCATGTGAACTCCCCCTTGGGATTTTTCCATGTATGATGTTTTTAGTTTTTAAAAACTTACTTTGTTATATGATAAATGGAAAATAAAGCATATATATATTTATCACCTACTGTATGCTTAAAGCTGTTAAACTCACACTCGACTTACACAAACAGACACAAAAATGGCAAAATGAGAATAACATAACCTATATTTTATTCAAACCTTGACAGCCCACTCTTGAGCGGACATTAACGAGATTGCCCGGGCAAAGTCGTAAAAACGCAAATCCATTCCCAGTTTATCAACAGTGCCCAGTTTACATGGATATTCACGCTATTGGCCGGTCATTATCAGGACGTCCCGCTGTAATAGGACATTCACGACAATGACCGGCCAATATCGTTAAAGACCGAAATATCATCTTTGACCGTAACATATATATATCAGTGAGTTTTTTACAGCTAAACTGGCCGTTTCTCGCATCCTATTCGCCAAAGCTTTTTATCTCTCCCTGTATCCTCTTCCATTCCTCTTTTTTCCATGGCTTCTATAACTCCTGCGTTCCCATCCTTCCCAGGTCTTCCTCTTTTCCTTCTTCTTTCAGTTGGAGTCCAACTCCAAGCCTTTTGGGGCGACCTATTTGCCTGCATTCTTCGCAAATGACCATGCCATAATAGTCTTTTCTCCTCTATGTTTCCCACAATTGTCTTTTGTATGTTGGTTCGCCTTCTTATGTCATCATTTCTTACATGTTGGAGTCTAGGCACCTTACAGCTTCTACGTAACGCATCATTTCAACAGCTATTAATCTTTCCTTATTTCTCTCTGTGATGTCCCATGTTTCAGCTCCGTATGAGGTTATACTTTTTACTATACTGTTATAAATATTTATATTGTGTTAGTTGTTATTTGTTTTGACCACCATATGGAATTTAGTTGATTAGTAGCTTTTTGCCCGGTATTATTCGGTTGTCAATATCTGAGGGGTCTAGATGCAAAACCCGCCATCTCCATTTTTCAAATATTTTCAGTTTTTTATGTCACTATATTCTGTTGTCGCCATTTTACATATCTTTAAACCTGGTGTTATTCATAATCCGCCATATACCTCAAAATAGACGGCCAGAACTTGTCGATTCAATGCAAAACCCGTCATCTCCTTCATGTGCTTCGCTGCAAATTCCGCCGTATCCTCCCGGCCAATCAGGGCTTCCGTTTAAATCAAGTGATCATAATATAAGTGCGCACTCGGGTATTTGGTATTTTGCTCATTAGTTTCAAAGTGATATAACAATGGATGATTGTGGCAGCCAAATTAAGAAAACACCACCGAATTTAAGTCGCAAGAAACTGAAACTCGTGGAAAAACATAAACGAGAAGTCAGAAAGAGATTGTTGTAAGTAATAGATTTGCAACTATTCTTTTAAGTAAGTGTTATTGTCTATTTTAGGTACTCGCCTAAACAACTACCGCAAAAGCCGACATGTAAACATGTCAAAAAGAAAGCGTTCAAGTGTAATGAACTTACGATGGCCGACTTAATGAAGATCCACCAACATTTTTATTCAAAGAAAGATAAACTCAGTCAGGATACTTATATTTTGAAATGGTGTAATTCAAGAGATCCTAAAAGACATCGAAATATTACACAAACAAAGGAGTCAGTTTCAATAGAATACAGAGTTCCTACCTTACATGGTAAACACGTAAGAATTTGCAGAGATGCGTTCTGTGGTATTTTGGGAGTGAAAAAGGATCGTCTGCAGGGAGTTATGAAAAGGTATCAAAAAGGAAAGATTCCTGAAGAAGGCAGAGGGGGCGATAGGGTGAAAGGTAAAAATGACGCAAAAAAGGAAGCTATATCAGAGTACATTGAGAGTCTTAAAAGTGTCGAATCCCATTACTGTAGGAGTGCAGTTTCTACTAGGACTTATTTACGTTGCGATTTAAATATCAAAAGGCTTGCAAAAATGTACAACGATTCTGTAGAAGAACACTTGCAAGCGAAAGAAAGTTTTTTTCGTTTTTATTTTAATACGAATTACAACATTGGATTTGGCACACCTAAAACTGACGTCTGCTCTACCTGTATCAGATTTAAAGAAGAGCTGAAAAAAGAAAAAGATGTCGGAAAACACAATGACCTGATCATAAAACAAAGAGTACATACGCTAAAGGCCAAAGCATTCTTTCAGTTTTTGAAAGAGTCTAGACAAACCAGGGAAACGTTCTCCATTGACTGCCAAAAGAATTTATGTCTGCCAAAATTGCCAGATCAGTCTGCGTACTTTAGCCAACAATACAGGGTGGGCCAATAGTGCGTGGACGGAGGACTGTGGGCTTACTAAAAAATATTTCAAAAATCTGTCACTTGATCATGGTAGCGACCCTTGAGGGCTATAACGTAAAAATATTTTCACTTCAATTTTGACGTTTATACAGGGTGATTCATATCAAACTTACATTTTTTTGAATGGAAACCCCTATATATTATTGCATATTTGGATTCCTTGGTCAATTCTAGTGTGGCTTTATGTATCACACATGGAACTTTAAACAAACGGTTTAGGCGCAAATCACCATTTTTGGTATAAGTAGGTATCAGAAAAAAATTGAATATCGCAGCGATTATAAAACTTAGAAGGCCGTGACTTTGCGGTACGACTAAGCATGAAATGCGGCACCTTAGGTCATAGGGCTAAATGTGAATTCTTTTTGCACTTGGAGAAATCAGTAGATTAATTAAGGAAACTTCAATCACAGATAACTTGACTTTTTCAAATAGGAATGGCTATTTTCGTTTAAATAATCAAATGTAAAATTTGATTACCTTTCTAACGATATAGCACTCTCGATATCAATCTGTTTTGGTTTTCATTTTATTTCAAATTTTCTGTCAAATCCGTGTTTTTCAATTTTCCTGCGTGCAAGCAACCTAGTAGGCCATGAAAAATAAACAAAAGCTCGTTAATATGGAAGAAACCAACTAACTTAGTAGAAAGATGCAAACTAAATAGAGCAACGAGGCAAGATTATGAAAATAGCTTACAACATATTAGCTCTAACCGGATACAACAGCCGCAAGATATCTAATGTCAATGAGTAGCTGGGCTATGACAGAAGTGTTTGTTTTCCACAGGCTACTAGCTATTGAGGTCTACTAGAGCTTGACAACTTTCCAAAACGATTAAAAATTTTGAAACAAAAGGAAAACCACCAGCGATTTTTGATTACAGTCTAACATGTTTAGAATGAAATTTCACATTTAATGGGATAAAGCAATTAGTAATTTCCGTTTAGTTAAGTCAAAAGTGAAGATGTCACCAACTGGAGCATTCTGAACATCTATTGAAATAATTGCTAGAATTTTTTAATTACGCTATGCTGTAATTGTGTTTATTTCATGTAGTTTTCTGCAAACTAAATTATATTTTACAATTCAAACCGACTGCAGATCAACTTTCATTTTCCGCGATTTTGCTAATAAGTAGAAGTACCTACTGAAGAATTTGAAGGGTTACAGTCAGAGGTATCATTACTTTTGACTTACGGAAATGGCTACTTTTTTATAGCATTAAATGTGAAAAATTATTCAGAAGACATAGATATTCTACTGCTAGCAACAATCACTAGTAGTTTTCCTTTGACTAAATATTTTTTTACTAACTTTGGAAATTGGTTAATAGCTAGTAGGCTGTGGAAAATAAACGTTCTTGTTACCGCTATTGTTTCTGGTTAGAGCTAATATGTTGTAAGGAGTTTTCATAATCTTGCCTCGTTGCTCTAGTTAGTTTGCATCTTTCTACTAAATTAGTTGGTTTCTTCCATATTAACAAGCTTTTGTTTATTTTTCATGGCCTGCTAGGTTGCTTGCGTGCAGGGAATTGAAAAACACCGATTTGACTGAAAATTTGAAATAAAATGAAAACTAAAGAAGATTGATACCGAGAATGCTATATCGTTTGAAAGGTAATCAAATTTTACATTTGATTCTTTACACCAAAATAGCCATTCCCATTTGAAAAAATCAAGTTATCTGTGATTGAAGTCTCCTTAATTAATCTACAGATTTCTCCAAGTACAAAAAGAATTCAATTTTAGCCGTCTGATCTAAGGTGACGCATTTCATGCTTCGTCGTACCGCAAAGTCACGGCCTTCTAAGTTTTATAATCGCTGCGATATTCAATTATTTTCTGATACCTACTTATACCAAAAATGGTGATTTGCGTCTAAACGGCTCGTTTAAAGTTCCATGTGTGATATATAAAGTCACACTAGAATTGACCAAGCAATCCAAATATGCAATAATATATAGGGGGTTCTATTCAAAAAAATGTAAGTTTGATATGAATCACTCTGTATAAACGTCAAAATTTAAGTGAAAATATTTTTACGTTATAGCCCTCAAGGGTCCCTACCATGATCAAGTGACAGATTTTTGAAATATTTTTCAGTAAGCCCACAATCCTCCGTCCACGCACTATTGGCCCACCCTGTATAATTTGTACAATTTTACTGTGGTTAATGGTTCGTCCAAAGATAAGCTAGGAAAAGATCATGTGTGGTCGTATGTGTGGACAGATCTTGACTTGGCAAAAAAATCCAGCGTCATATCATCTGCCCTTTTTGATGCACTTTCAAAATTTGAATTTAGTGGTGCCATTGAAGAAGTTTCTATTTTTGCCGATAAATGTCCTGCACAAAACAAGAATATAACGATGATTGGCATGTTGTGTTACTGGCTCAAGGAAAAGGCTCCTGTGAATATCAAAAAAATCCAGGTTATTTTTCCCGTAGTAGGACATAGTTACATGCCACCAGATAGAGTGTTTGGCCTCATTGAGTCTAAAATAAAAAAGACTCCATCTATAACAGATCCAAGCGAATATTGTAGCATTATAGAAGAATTTGCGACCGTTCGTAAACTGACTGAAGACTGGGTAGCGCAAGATTGGAAAACATCGATCTCTAAGATGGTGAAAAATCCTGGGAGCTGGCACTTCAAATTTAATCCAGCAAAAAGATTTATTATCACAAAATTGCCAACAAACAATGTTCTTGTTAGAGGCGAAGTCAATTATAAGTCAGATCTTGGTATGGACAAATCTGTTCTCAACAGAGGACAAAAAATTAGTTTTCTTGGCCTCAATACTATGAATCCAGGTAGAGTAAGCGATAAGAAAAAAGCAGATAGTGTGGCAAATTTACTGCAGCTCCATTTCGGAGCAGACTGGAGGGACGACAGACGTTTGGACTTTTACAAAAGAGCTATTGAGTCTGCTACCATGGAAAATGATGTTTTGGATAATGACAGCCACCAAGAAGAATGTTGTTCCAGACTGGAAACAGAAGATGATTTGCGTGTGTAGACTTAACTAGAAGTTTATTTGTATCACTTTTATTAATAAATAATATCCTTAGAGATACATGATTTTTCTTGTCATTTTCAAGTAAAGAAACCTCACATTTTACTACTTTTTGATGTTAGTAAAAAGCAAAGTCCGCCATCTCCAAACTATTTTAATAAATAACTAAATCCTCCTTATTTGAACTTTTTTTATTTTTGTGGAAAGTTGTTATTTTTAATCTCTAGAACTACGTTAACTATCATGTTCACATGATTTTTATTTCTGTGAATCACAAATAGATTTTAGTGATTTACTCAAAATCAGTTAAAATGGATATGGCGGGTTTTGCATCTAGACCTCGTCGACTATTTGCTTCCTCAGACAGTATGGTTCCTAGGTAATTATACTCTAAACAGGGACCAATGATTTCACTGTTGATATTAAGCGGCTTAGCGACACCTCCTGCGACCAAATATTTGGTTTTGTCAAAATTTATTTTAAGTCCCCATCTTGCGTTGTTTCGGTCAGCATCCTTAACATATTGTTTATGTCATCTTTATCTGCCGCTATAACCACTTGATCATATGCGAACAGTAGTGTACATAAAAACTGATCTTGTACAGTTATTCCCATTGTACTACACTTAGCTTGCCATTCTCTCAACACTGCGTCAACATATATTTTAAACATACCATAAAACGCCCAAAAAGCGCATCATCTCAAAATTAAAAATTTTTGTGATCTCACCTATCGGTGTGGGACGTAAAAGTAATTAAAAACGCATGCCCCATCAGCAGTTCTTAAGGCCTCCACTTTACCAGCCTATTAAAACAAATTGCGCTTACCCCGGGGTATTTGTTAACCTTAAAAGCAATTTATTAGCCTAACGTTAAATAACAGTTCGTGAATTTCTTATTAGAGGAGGTTTCAAACTATCTCTCCTTCGGTGGAACGCAATTTCGCGAATAAAACCAGACGGTGGGAGCCAGTGGCGTATCTACACAGGGTATGTTGAATTGTGGATTAAGTACAATATGTCAATCGCTAATAATAATAATAGGTTAGGTTGGGTTAGGTTGAAAGTGAGTGGGGCAGATCTGCCTCCTTCCACTGCGACTCAATTGTGTCTATTGTGGCTCACACCTTTTAGAGTTCACCGTACAGTCCGCACCTCTTTACGAAGGCGATCGACGTGAAGGGTGAAATTTCTTTGAAGTCATGAGGTTCCAATGGGGCAAATCCGAATGTCTGGAACCTAGCATTATCCAATACTGGACAGGAGCAAAGAATATGCTCCGCTGTTTCGTCCTCCACGTAGCAGAAGCGACGGTCTGAAGTTTGTTCGAGACCCAATTTCCGCATATGGTACCTTAGACGACCATGTCCCGTCAGCAGACCGCCCAGAATGCGGAGGTCGTACCTGTTACATTCCATGATCCTCGGGGGGGCCAGACTCGACGGGTATCTTATAAACGCCTTCGAGTGCAGTAGCCGTGGTGTATCTCGCCAGTTCAGGAGTGCTTTCCTCACTGCCCAGTCCGAGATGGTCTTTTTAGCGGTGCTTTTTGCAATGCCCGCGAATGGTTCTGGTCCTATGAACACAGATTCAGTTCCTCCATTTGCTATCGCGTCGGCCAATACATTGCCTTCCACTCCGCTGTGACCCGGAACCCAAATCAAGGTTACCCTGTTTCCCGTTCCGAGTTTTTTGAGGAGGTGCATGCAGTTCCATACCAGTCTTGAATCAACCCGACTGGAGCATAGAATATACAACAAATGTTGGTTACGATTGGTATTTACCATTTAAATAATTTTGTATATTCGAATCTCCCGCGTTTTGACTTGCGAGTTTGAAGTCTGACGGTTGACGCGGAAGAAAGAGAGAGTCGTACTTCAACTACCGAGGTGAACGGTGTGTGCGTGATATCCGTCACCACGTGTGTAGCGGGTACCTCCAATAAGGGCGACCACAGCCTTACATCGCTCAGCTAACTAGGAATCTGGATAGAGCAACGCAGTACCCAGCTGGGGAAGACCTCCGACGCCAACCAACAAGGGGTGAGTCAACCGATGCATGATTAACCTTCGATTCTCGTGAGTCATTTGCGGTTATTTGCCAATTTAGTTGGTCCTTCACAATTGGCTACAATTACTTTATTGATCGAATTGTAACCATTTTTTGGTCCTTCGAGCCGGATAAATAAATCGCGCTATAGTAAAATAGTCTACGTAAAATCTAAATTGGTACGTATCCTTGACAAAAAACGGAGTTTTTTTGTGACATCGGAATTTGTTAGTGTTGCGCGCTGTTTGTAAAAATTGGTTATATTCGAAAACAAGCAACTTTTGGTGTATTGTGTTGGTAATACATATCTGGGGAGTTTTCTGGGCATTTGAAATTGACATTTTGCGAATTGCGTGAGCGCAAAAGTTGTTTTGATTCAGTTGGTTACATTCGGTTGGGGGTTCGAAAACCGGCGTTTCGACAATTGGTGTAGTCGACGGAGATTTCGAAAAAGAATAACAACTGAAAATTTTGTGATTTGTGTGTGGTTGCCGTATTGTTTGTGTAAAGAAGTTGTGTTTACTAGCAGATTGATTCTAAATTTGATTATTTTGGTCTTGTGTTTACATTGAATCGTTACCTGATACCTGAACATGCCTAATGCAAATGTTGTGAAGTTGCAACGGCAACGCGCGCTAGTTTTAAAATCTATTAAAAATGTTCTTGAGGCGGCCAAGAAGGCTCGTGATAATGGCGAGTATCGGACGGAGTTTTTTCTCAGGTATGGAGAGCTGGATGGGTATGTAACGAGGTTTGAGAATTTGCAATATGAAATAATAGCCTTGGTAGATGAGTCTGCCTTAGAGGAGGAGGAAGCAGTTCATACAATGTTTGATGATATGAGATATTCAATAAGGGGCATTCATAAAGATCTTTCTGATGAGATGATGGCTCGTAGTGAGCATGAAACATCTGCAGTGGTCGTAAGAGAAAATTGTTTGAGGCTTCCCAAAATTGAAATACCGAAGTTTGATGGTGACCTTACAAGGTGGCCTACGTTCATCGACTTATTCAATACTCTTATTCATAGAAATAATTCGCTGTCAAAAATAGAAAAGTTTCAGTTCTTGATTTCTTATTTAGAAAAAGAGGCAGGTCTAATAGTAAGGAATGTGCCCATTACTGAGGATAATTATGAAATAGCCTATAATGCATTAATGAGTCGATATCAGAATGAACGTGTTTTATTGAGCAATTATTGGTTTTCAATTTATAATGCTTCTCCCTCTAGGCATGATTCTGCAGTTGAACTTCGAAAATTGTTGTCAATATTTTCTGAAAATTTGGTGGCTTTAGAGATGAGTAACTTGAACCTATGGGATTTTACCAAATTCAATTTATTGTTGCAGAAATTACCTTCTTCCCTTAAAACGCGATTTGAACTAGAACATAATGGGAATAATGTTCCGGGGTTTGACATGCTTTTTGGATTTGTTGAGAAAACCTGTCGAGCTCTGGAAAATACATCCCTTACTTCCGCATATCAAGGGAGTAATGTGTCTAATGCTAGTGGTGGGTTTAGAAAGAATAATAGTCCTGCTAATCCCAAGGGAAGGCAGACACTTAGTTTTTCGACTGGCACATTAACACAGGAAAAGTGTAATTTTTGCAAGGGTTCACCACATTCGTTGATCAAATGTGATAGATTCTTGCAGGCAGAATGTCGTAAGAGGCATGCCTTTGTCAAGCGGACTAGAATGTGTTTTAATTGTTTGGGAGCTACTCATCTAGTAAATAAATGTAAATCAAAAGAACTTTGTGGGGTTTGTGGTGGAAAACACCATGTACTATTGCATTTTCCGGACACTAAAGTGACAGATTGTGATGTCAGTGGTAGTACCTCTAATGAATCTGAGAGTCATGTTCAAGTCATGGCAAGTAAGTTGTCTGTGCAGCCTAGAATGTTGCTTGCTACTGCACTAGTCTCAATATTGGATTCTGAGGGTAGATCCACCAAATGTCGTGTTTTGTTAGATTCTGCTAGCCAAGCCAATTTTATTAGTGAATCTTGTGTGAGAAGGTTGAATCTTACTCGTAAGGAGTATTCAACCCCTGTTGTTGGCATTAATGGAATGTCATCGAATGTGAGTTCGGGAAAAGTCTCTTGTGTTATCTTTCCCTACAGCAAACCGTATCCTAGCTTCAATTTGGAAGCTATTGTGATACCTCAGATTTGTGAGAAGGTACCTCAAATTCCTGCTGTTGTTCAGAAGTGGAAGTATTTAGAAAATCTTTGCCTCGCAGAGCCTTTGGCTGCACATGATGAAATGGAAATTGATCTGCTTCTAGGGGTAGAAGTATTTGGTGAGATCTTACGTTCCGGTTATGTGAGAGGACAGAATGGTGGGCCACATGCTATTAACACCGTATTTGGGTGGGTGTTAATGGGCAAGTTGGGTGGTGTTTCCACTAATAGTGTGCTGAATTTTCTAACTTCTGTGGGGGAATTGGATTGTACATTGAAAAAGTTTTGGGAAATTGAAAGTATCCCTAAGTGTGTCGCATTGTCTGAAGAGGAACAGCAGGCTGAGGAATTCTTTACGTCATCTTGTTGGCGTATGGACTCAGGAAGATATGTGGTGAAGCTTCCCTTTTCTGAATTCCCCCCAGTTCTGGGTGATTCCTATTCACAGGCTTTACATAGATTTAAGCTGTTGGAAGGACGTTTTCGTCGTGATTCCGTCTTACATGAAGCATATTGTGATTTTATGGCTGACTATTTGGAGCAAGGCCACATGTCTGAAGTTGGGAACCAAGTGGGGTCTAATAGTGAGTATTACATTCCTCATCATGCGGTGGTGAAAAGGAATGCGAATGGTGAAATAAAGCTTCGGACTGTCTTTGATGCTTCAGCTAAAACTACCAATGGAAAGTCCTTGAATGATGTTCTTCTAGCAGGTCCCAAGTTACAAAATGATATCGTCTCAATATTGTTATCTTTCAGGTTGTATTTGTATGTGTTTACCGCGGATATACGGCAAATGTATCGACAGATTTTAGTTGAGGAGTCTCACACTAGTTATCAAACTATTTTGTGGAGACCTAACGGTGACGAGCCTATAAGGAAATATCAGTTGAAGACCGTTACCTATGGAGTAACGTCTAGTCCTTTTCTAGCGATTAGGACGTTGCTGCAACTGTGTAGGGATGAGGGTGAAAGGTTTCCGTTAGCTGTAAATATTTTGGAGAATTTCTGTTATGTTGATGACGCCATTGGAGTAGCAAACTCCAAGGAAATTGCCTTGGATACTCAAAACCAGTTGATTGAATTATTGGCGTTGGGAAAGTTTGAACTGAGGAAATGGGCAAGTAATTGTTCTGAAGTACTTGCTCAGGTACCTGAGGTTCATCAGCAGCCACTTGTATTTGATAAGGATTCTCTTGGAATAAAAGTGTTGGGTTTGCAGTGGTGTCCCACTACGGATTGTTTTTCTTATTCTGTACATCCTCAGATACGGTCCTGTACAAAGAGGAATATTTTGTCAGAAATAGCAAGACTGTATGATCCTCTAGGATTCTTAGCTCCAGTAATCATTGTTCCCAAGCAAATACTTCAGCAATTGTGGGCTTTAGGGATAGGTTGGGATGATGAGCCACCGCTGGAAGTTGCAAACCAGTGGAAAACTTTTGTGGCTGAGTTACCTGAGCTATCTTCGTTGAAAATTCCTAGACATATACTTCATATAGAGGCAAAGTTTACAGAAATTCATGCTTTTTGCGATGCTTCGGAGAAGTCGTATGCAGCTGTAGTTTATCTGAGACAGGTTTCCACGGAGAACAGTATTTCTGTACATTTGGTGTGTGCCAAAACTCGAGTGGCGCCTTTGAAAAGACTGTCGATTCCACGACTGGAATTGTGTGCAGCCTTATTAGCCGCAGAGCTGATTGATTGTGTATCCTATATAATGGTAACACAGAAAATAGATAATGTTTGTGCTTGGACGGATTCGAAGGTAGTTGTGACGTGGGTCAAATCTTCTCCGCATAGGTGGCGGAGCTTTGTAGCCAATCGTGTAGCTATAATCCAGGAGAAGGTAGCTCCTGATTCATGGTATCATGTGGTTGGGAAAGAGAATCCTAGTGACTGTGCTTCTAGGGGGACTTTTCCTCGGCAATTTCTAGAACAACCCTTGTGGTGGGAGGGGCCAACTTGGCTTAAGCTTCCTCGGGATGATTGGCCTGTAACTTGTGTAGGTGAGCCTTCCTGTACAGATGTACAAGAAGAAGCAAAGGTTGTTTGTATTACTATTCACGGCTCTAGTATTGTTTCAGAATTGTTGAATAGATATTCTTCCTTACGCAAAATTGAGCGTGTTGTTGCTTATTGTTTGAGATTTCGTAAAAATTGTTTGTGTCGAAAAAGGGGTTACCCGCGTGAGATAGGTAATTTATCCGAGGCTGAATTGTATGAGGCTATGGTGGTTCTGGTCAAAGACGTGCAAAGAGTTGAATTGGATAATGAACTGCGGAAAGTTCGTCGAGCGGAGGTCTGTCCCAAAGCTATACAGAAGTTAGCTCCTTTCATTGATTCCCAGGGTGTCCTGAGGGTGGGCGGTCGCTTGAGACAGTCTAGTCTAAGCTATGATCGGAAGCATCCAATTCTGCTCCCTAGGAAGCATCGATTGACTTATCTCATTATCCAAAGTGTGCACAATAGGAGTTGTCATCCTGGACCACAAACTTTGCATTACCTGTTAAGGCAGAGATATTGGATACTATCTGCCAAACGGGCTATAGCTTCAGTGTTATCTCGTTGCATAAAATGCTTTAGAGTTAAGCCTCCTCCAGTGGTCCCCATAATGAGTGATTTACCTTCCGTTAGAATTTCGGAAGTCAAACCTTTTTCCCATAGTGGCGTGGACCTTTTTGGTCCTTTGAGGATGTCTTTAGGTAAAAGACGAGGCATTAGTTCTCAAAAGGTGTATGTGTGTCTTTTCGTGTGTATGGCTACTAAAGCAATACATTTAGAAGTTGTGTCAGATCTAACTAGTGAAGCTGTTCTTGCAGCACTTAGGCGTTTTATAGGGCGGCGAGGACGTTGCAGTGATATTTATAGTGATCAAGGTACGAATTTTGTTGGTGCTTATAAAACTTTACAGTTGTTGGGTGCTAAAGCTTCTGAAGCTTTGCAAATTAAGTGGCATTTTAATCCTCCAGCTAGTCCTTCCTTTGGAGGTATATGGGAGTCCGGAGTGAAATCTGTGAAAACTCACTTGCGGCGGGTGATAGGTGCGCAAGTGTTGACTTATGAGGAATTGAGCACCACTTTAATCCAAATTGAGGCAATGTTAAATTCGAGACCCTTGTGTAGTTTGAGTTCTGATCCTAACGATGTAGGCAGCTTGACTCCGGGTCATTTCTTGACATTAGAGCCACTGAATGCTCCGCCTGACGAAGATTTGTTGTGTGTGAAACATAGTCGGTTGAACAGGTGGCAGTTAGTGCAACAGATGCAGCAACATTTTTGGCGGCGCTGGCATATGGAGTACCTCCACACCCTTCAGCAACGACATAAGTGGAATACACCACATAATCCTCCCTCGGTCGGCCAGTTGGTTCTTCTCAAGGATGAAAATACCCGTCCTTTACAGTGGCCATTAGGCAGGATTATTAAGTTATATCCCGGTACGGGAAACATTTCGAGAGTCGCCCAAGTTAAGACGAGTAGAGGGCTGTTAGACCGTCCTTTATTGAAACTGTGCCCTTTGCCGGCACAATAGGCCATGATTTGCTTGTATATGATAATTTTTTTTTTTTTCGTGTTGTGTTATGGGTGGGATAATTCCACTAATTTTCTTTTGTGGGTAATATAGGAATTACTATGATTGGAAAA
Source organism: Callosobruchus maculatus (assembly GCA_951848785.1). NCBI lineage: Eukaryota > Metazoa > Arthropoda > Insecta > Coleoptera > Chrysomelidae > Callosobruchus > Callosobruchus maculatus. The sequence continues at coordinate 982,511 of CATOUR010000007.1, forward strand.
AATATTTTTTTTTTATATTTTTTGGTGGGCGGAAAATGGTTACGATTGGTATTTACCATTTAAATAATTTTGTATATTCGAATCTCCCGCGTTTTGACTTGCGAGTTTGAAGTCTGACGGTTGACGCGGAAGAAAGAGAGAGTCGTACTTCAACTACCGAGGTGAACGGTGTGTGCGTGATATCCGTCACCACGTGTGTAGCGGGTACCTCCAATAAGGGCGACCACAGCCTTACATCGCTCAGCTAACTAGGAATCTGGATAGAGCAACGCAGTACCCAGCTGGGGAAGACCTCCGACGCCAACCAACAAGGGGTGAGTCAACCGATGCATGATTAACCTTCGATTCTCGTGAGTCATTTGCGGTTATTTGCCAATTTAGTTGGTCCTTCACAATTGGCTACAATTACTTTATTGATCGAATTGTAACCAAATGTGATGAATATCTCGCCAGATCACAATATGGTTTCAGAAGGGGTACAGGAACAAGAGAAGCCATCCTGGGTTTAATTTTAACTGCAGAACGATATATGGAAGTCCAAAGAAAACTTTATGTGTGCTACGTCGATTATAAAAAAGCCTTTGATAGAATACAACATGAAAAATTAATTGAAGTTCTCAATGAAGTAGGCCTGGATGGAAGAGATATTATAATCATACGCAACACATATTGGAACCACAAGGGATGTGTCAGAGCAGAGAGAGGCAACACAAAGTATATAGACATTCAGAGAGGTGTCCGACAAGGATGTATATTGTCGCCGCTACTGTTCAATGTATATGCTGAACACATAATAAGAAAATCCCTTCAAAACTGTTCCGAAGGTGCCAAAATAACGGAAGAGTTATAAACAACATAAGGTATGCCGACGACACCGTGATACTGGCAGAATCAGAGGAACAACTGCAATCCTTGATGAACAAACTAGCTGACGAAAGTGCCAGAATGGGTCTTGAAATTAACACTCTTAAGACAAAAACCATGATTTTTAACAGGAATCCGCAAGGTAACAACACTACCAACATAATATTAAACGGAGTGCAACTTGAAGCAACGCAACGGTACATTTACTTAGGAAGAGACATAAACAGCCAACTAGATCATTCCAAAGAAATCAAAAGGAGAATTGAGATCGCTAGGGCAGGTTTCCTTAACATGCGAAAGTTTTTATGTCACCCGAAGCTATCAATAGCGACGAGGTTAAGGACACTAAAATGTTACATATGGTCTCTACTTTTATACGGTTGTGAAACATGGACAATAAAACAAGAAGACATAAAGAAACTGAACGCCTTTGAAATGTGGATGTACCGTCGTATGCTTAGGATAAGTTGGACCTCCAGAACAACGAACCTCGAAGTGTTAACAAGAATGAACACCCGTGCACACTTAACTGGAACACTTAAAATAAGGAAGACAGCTTACCTCGGACACATAATGCGGCATAAGGAGTACGAACAACTGCAGCTCATTATAGAAGGCAAAATCGAGGGAAAACGCAACATAGGCAGAAAAAAGAAATCATGGTTACGAAATATAAGAGACTGGACCCACACCGACGGAAACACTCTTATACACCACGCCTTGGACAGAGAATCGTATGCCATATTAACCGCCAACCTCAACAGAGACGGCACTTAGGAGGAGGAGGGAGCATAGTGCTTTCAATGCAGCCTGGCTGTCTGAAAATATTTTTATAGATCTGTTTGTCAGGGGCCTTTTGATTAGTTCCCTGACTCCCAGCTCTATGGCAATCATTTCTGCTTGGAAGACTGTGGTATACCTCTCAAGGTTGACTGATAATAATAACAATAATACCTAACTTGGAGACGCAGCGTCATGTCCAGGAGTCAAATATGTTCAAAGAGTGTATCCGCCGCGGGTATTTGCATGGACTCCTGAAGATCTGGTCTTCAGAACTGTCCGGTAAGAACAAAGTCGCTGCCACAAGCATCTTTGCGGTCCCGTTGTTGTTATACACCTTTGGTGCCATCCACTAGACAGTGAACAAGCTGCGAGAAATGGACACGGAGATCCGTAAAAAGGTGAATATGGAGAGCAGTCTACATCCTAACTCCTCTGTCTCGCAAATATACCTCCCGCGACACCTAGGGGGCTTGGATTATTTAGTTTGGAGCATCTGCATAACAGGGTAGTATTGGCCACTTCCTGTTAAGTGATGAGGAGCACCGATCCCTGATCCGCTTTGTGCGAGAGCACGAGAATGCGGTAAGAAGCCTTCCTTTTTAGATCAGCCTTATACTCGACTTCAAGCTGAGGTGTCAGTAGTCCATTACGGAATTTACTAAAATCTCACATTAAAACTGCCGAAGTCGACTTCATAAAGATAATCCAATGCATGGAATCGCCTACAAAAACATCTCGGAGAGCATGGCTTGTCTAAGCAGTTGTCCTTCTCTTTCCTAAGGACCATTGGGTTAAAGTCGGGGACTGAGGGCTCTATAATGGCTTGCCAAGACAGTGTCTTTAACACCTTAGTATACCGTGGCAGGCTTATGGGCTTGGATGTACCCAACACCCATTGTAGAGCCTACCGACAGGCACCAGAGACGCTTATGCATCTCATGTCGGCGTGTAAGACGTATGCTGGGACGGCTTACGTCCATCAGCCCTACGCGTGCTCTACTATCATTTAAGGGACTCACGCAGTATCGATAAGACACCAGTGCTGCCATACGCACCAGGGGATATAGCGTCCGTTGTGGAGAATGAGAGATGCCCGATTTGCTGGAACTACTCGTTCCGCACGCTGGAGCTTCTAAAGGCAAACAAGCCCGATATAGTCCTCCTCGACCACCAATAGAAGACGATGTCGTTATAGAGTTTTCGGCGCCTGCTGAGATGAACATCGTCTCTAAGGCGGAGGAAATGTTCACCAAATATCAGGAGTTGCTTGGACAACTTCGCAGGCTTTGGCCAGACAACACTGAAAGTCTGCTAGTTGCGGTCATTGGATCCCTACGTGGAATGAGGAATACGCTGCTCTCTGCGCGACGCGTAATACCGGTGTGCCGTGCAACGACGCACATTTTAGCCGCCAGAATGCAGAAGGCAGTCAACCTTGGGGTCCCTGCAACTACTTAAGGCGCAGGGTGTGCGGTAAGAGGAGTAGTCAATGGGCAATGGAACAGCAGCTCGATGTGTCATGTCGGTGCCTGGGCTGCAGCTTTTGTAAAAAAAGCAATAACAATAAATGTGATTCACAAAGTGCAATTTCCACCATCAAAAACATTTTCAGTCCAGATCCCATTATCAGGAAGATACTCGATCTTCTTCCGGCCCTTAACAGGCAGTCCAAGTTTGTCGTATTTGTATGGTGTTCAGGTCATATAGGAAAGCTGGAAATGAAAATGCTGATACTGCAGCTCGTGCAAGTGCCACTCAGCTAAGTACCCCAACAGAAAACTTTCCCTTAAAACTGGAAGACTTCAAAGCCTATCTGAAAGCAAGGATGAATCACCTGTGGCAAATAAAATGGGAACAAAGTGATACACAACTTCGCCTTTTGCAGCCCACAATATCTAAGTTCCCATATTGTAGTACATTGACACGCAGAGAGCAGGTATGCCTCTCACGAATTCGGATAGGGCACACTCGTTTAACATCATTTATGTTATTAAATCAAGATCCTCCCGGTTCTGACATATGTCAAGTACGTTTAACTTTGAAGCACATCATCCTTGAATGTCCACGCCACACTCATGCCCATACACTTTGCGAAATACCACAGACTCTTCGTGGATGGTTTAACAACAAGAAAATGTGCAACAACCACAAAACTATTACACTTCATAGAGTCCATAGGACTTTTTAAATCTTTATAAATCTGAGCCACGTGGCTAATAACCTCAGAAGTTGATGCCGCTAAAATAAACAAAAAAAATAAATGTCTACATCAAGAGGTCCACGGGAGGCGAGATTTACAGAAATCTATTCTTACGTGTGATAATGTGATAAATGTAGCGCCATTTTAGATGCTCTCCTTTTGTAGTGTCTGCTACGTCTATGACGACATGCAAAAAAATCCGCCAAAGTAAATAACGCCGTAGACACCTCACAGCAATATAAACGAGATTTAAGGTGCTATGGAAGACAACGGGTAATGAGGTGAGAGTGAGGGCGAAAAACACGCTCGGATCGAGTTTAATTGGAAGCGCAGGGCTGCTAGCAACGCGATTAATTTCATTTTTGGAGACGGGGCCAGATCAAGAGCCTTCATATTTTCCTGAAACTTGTCAGATGCTATCAGGAATGCAGGAGGTAATCAGCTTGATCAGTTTGGAAGTTTCTATTTATACCGGGTGTCAAAGAAGCTCCTTGACACGTGATATTCTAGTAACAAAAAAATTTCAAATGAAAACTAAGTGGTATTCTTTAAAGTACAGACTGTCATTTTTACTAAGGAGGACGAAACAGCGGAGCATATATTATTGTGCTTCTGCCCAGTACTGAAAAGAGCTAGGTTTCAGACTTTCGAAATCACCCATCTAGAACATAAAGTCATCGCTTTCGTGAAAAGGTGTAGATTGTACAGTGAACTCTAATTAGGTGTGAACCACAATAGACTATAGAGTCGCAGGGAAAGGAGGTATAATCACCCCACAATAAATCTAACCTGGGCTTAAGGGGCCTGGATACACACATACATACGTATTTGCCATGTAAAACACGGACTCACAATTTCTCGCATAACTCACTCTATTTTCAAAGTACATATATAATATTTCAGAAGGCGATACTTAAGACCTTAATGAATGACAACTATTTTCGATTTTCTCAAAAAAGTTTTTTAATGTGCAAAAAAACTCGCAAAGCAAAATCATACATTCTATAAATGCCTGTAATTTAACAACCAAACACGATATCAAAAAAAGGCTAAATAGTTGCACAAGCACAAGATTTCTACTTCAATTTGTTCTTTGAGTCATTACTGTAAGTTCAAAGGTAACGTCAGGAGCTTGGAAATGCGAAATTCATTTTCATAGTAACCTTTGGACCTTACCTTTGGACCTTTTGACCTTACCTTTAGATTTTTGGACTTATCTCCCCTCATCTTAGACACACAGTGGAGAAAGGGAACAGGCGGCCACGCCTCCTCGCTAACACGGGAATACGTCTTTTCTTGGATTCCCAATTTGGCGCACTATACCCAGGACCCTTAAGCTGCTTTAATGCATTCTCAAGGAGAGACTACTTAGCTATTGCGAGAATAAATCAATATTTACCACATAACAATTTGGCTTCAGGAAGGGGGCACCTACAGTAAAAGCGGTACTGTCTCGTGTTGAGGATGTGGTCGAGAGTTTTGATGAGGGATCAGCTGCAGCAGCAGAACTTTGTGACTTAACCAAGGCTCTGGAACTCTTGAGGTCGTACTTGTCCACGGAGAACTCTGACATTTTGGTCATAAAGCGCGGTGTACCTCAAGGATCCGTTCTGGGACCCTTATTGTTTCTATGCATAAATGACTTACCCGCTATAATAGAAAGAACCACATGTATTTTATTTGCTAAAAACAAACAATTTAATCGAAATCTTCAATTTTCTATGCGGTGGAGAACTGGTTTTCCAGCAATAAGCTGATGAAGTTGAACGAAGTCAAGAACTAAACTATAATTTTTAGTTCCGACAAACTACAGAAAAAATCTGAGCTAGTCAAATTTCTGGGTGTAGTACTAGATTCGGGCTTAAACTGGCATGATCACATAACCTATACGTGTTCCCGAATCTGTTCACAGATATATGTGCTAAGACAATTGAGTTTATTTTTACCCAATGGTGTTTTAAAAACGGTGTACCATGCAACCATCCATTGTAATTTATAATATGGTATCTTCATCTGGGGTAACTCCACTTAACTTAACTTAACTACAACCTAGTTATAAAATACTTCACAAATGTAAATATAGATTTATTAAACAAATTTAGTTTTAAGACGTTAATTAAGTCTTTACTTTTAGATCACTGTTTTTATTCCACGCAGTAGTTTGTAGACTTTGTTAGTGTTAATGTAAACTCAAAGTGATCATGTGTGATTTTAAATATGTTATAATGTAACGGCCAATAAATTCTATCCTATTCTATTCATCATCACCATCATAGTCACAATGTCTTAACAGACATGTTGTGAACTCGTAAAATGCATTAAGTCCGAGCTAGAGTATTGCCGACACGAATATTATCAACAGTTTTGAGAACTGTAGCTCGTCATCGTTCGCGATTTACTGTCAGTTCAGTGGCGCTCTTGATACTCATATCTAGCAACGGTTCCGTCATATCCACCCAGCGTGCTGGGGAACGGCCTCGGCGCCGCCCACTCGGGGCGTGACCCTGAACTACAAGTTTCTCCATATTATCGCTTCTGTGAATATGTATGGAAACATTAGTTCGATGGGCGGTATAAGGAATTGTCAGCATTCTCCTCCACGTTCACATTTCAAAAGCATCTATGCGAGCTCGATCTGTCTTTTTAACAATCCAAGTTTTCGAGGCATACAAAAATATGAAGAACACAAGAGACTGAACCAGTGACATTTTGGTAGCTTTAGTGATGTTATGGTCACGCCATATTTTAGTAAGCTTTGTCATGGCCACCCGTGCCTGTTGAATGCGCCGTCGAATCTCATTCTCACAGCTACCTGAATTGTCGATCAAAGAACCGAGGTACACAAAACTTTAAACTACCTCACAACGGCCTTTTGACTTTATTTCTCGATGATTGTCATGCTGTCTATCTAAGATAATAACCTTGGTCTTGTTGTAATTAATACCAAGACCATATGCTGCACTGTGTTGTTCTAAAACGTTCAATAGAGCCACTAGTCCTTCCTGAGAAGCAGCAATAAGGGTTGTATCGTCAGCAAATCTTAAGTTAGATATTTTGCTTCCACCAATAGTTATACCGCCATTCCAGTTGTCCAATACCTGTCTCATCACAAATTCACAGTAAATGTTAAATAACATCGGAGATAATACGCATCCCTGACGAACTCCTTTTCTGGTTGCTGTTTGACCAGACAGGTTACCATCAATTCTTACACGAGCTGAGCTAGACTCATAGAGTTGCTGTATGACAAATACTAAGTGGTAAGGGACTCCTATGGAGATAAGGATTGCCCACAGTTTAGGCCATTTTACGTGATTTATTCATAACTTGTCCTTAATCAAAGTGTTGTATCTGTAATATTGAATGGCTGTATGTTTGTCATTAATGATAGGAAAACGTGAATTAGGTATATTAATGACATTGTCTCAAGTATATTATTTTTACCCTATACACAGTCCACCTGGCAAATAATTTACGATCAAAAGAATATCCCTCAAGCACTTACAAATGATATATACAGCTGCGTATGTCATATGGCATCTGAAGAAGTCACCGGTTTCCGTCCATCGAGCATTCGGATACGACGAAATAGGAAACACATTTGTTCGTCGACAGTTCACACTTGACTTACAGCCTTAGCAGCCTTGATACAAATATACGGCCATATGGTGTCTAAGGACGACAGTAGGACTGATTCATTACGTGTCGAAAGTATTCCAAATATGCCGGTCGAACGCGGACTCCGTTTCCTTCTTTGGCGTTACGGCGAGGAATCGTTTCAGAAATTTTGTAAATGGAATCTTGTAGACGCATTCTTCGTAGCGATCGAATTGGTATGTTGCGTGCTTCGCAGAAGTTTTGCTTCCGAAGGAATGGCAATCAAATTCTGCACTATAGGGTTTTTATAAATGTTCATGTACGTTCTCATCATCATAGTCACAATGTCTTAACAGACATGTTGTGAACTCGTAAAATGCATTAAGTCGGAGCTAGAGTATTGCCGACACGAATTTTATCAATAGTTTTGGGAACTGTAGCTTGCCATCGTTCGCGATTTACTGTCAGTTCAGTTGCGCTCTTGATACTCATATCTAGCAACTGTTTCGTCGTATTCACCCAGCGTGTAGGGGAACGGCCACGGCGCCGCCCACTCGGGGCGTGACTCTGAACTACAAGTTTCTCCATATTATCGCTTCTGTGAATATGTCCGAAGAATGTAAGCATTTTCGTCGACACAATGGAGGATAGTCTCTTTGGATTACCGAGCTCATCCAGTATGGAAACATTAGTTCGATGGGCGGTATAAGGAATTCTCAGCATTCTCCTCTACGTCCACATTTCAAAAACATCTATGCGAGCTCGATCTGCCTTTTTAACAGTCCAAGTTTCCGAGGCATACAAAAATATGGAGAACACAAGAGACTGAACCAGTGACATTTTGGTAGCTTTAGTGAGGTTATGGTCACGGCATATTTTAGTAAGCTTTGTCATGGCCACCACTGCCTGTTGAATGCGCCGTCGAATCTCATTCTCACAGCTACCTGAATTGTCGATCTAAGAACCGAGGTACATAAAACTTCGAACTACCTCACAACGGCCTATTGACTTTATTGCTCGATGATTGTCATGCTCTCTATCTACGATAATAACCTTGGTCTTTTTGTAGTTAATACCAAGACCATATGCTGCACTGTGTTGTTCTAAAACGTTCATTAGAGCGACTAGTTCTTCCTGAGAAGCAGCAATAAGGGTTGTATCGTCAGCAATTCTTAAGTTAGATATTTTGCTTCCGCCAATAGTTATACCGCCATTCCAGTTGTCCAATACCTGTCTCATCACAAATTCAGAGTAAATGTTAAATAACATCGGAGATAATACGCATCCCTGACGAACTCCTTTTCTGGTTGCTGTTTGACCAGACAGGTTACCATCAATTCTTACACGAGCTGAGTTAGACTCATAGAGTTGCTGTATGAGAAATACTAAGTGGTAAGGAGCTCCCATGGAGATAAGGATTTCCCACAGTTTAGGCCACTTTACGTTCTAGCAAGAATCTTTTACGTCCCACACCGATAGGTGAGCGGAGTATTGTGATAGCGAAAATTTTCGATTTTGAGATGATACGTTTTTTTGATGTCTACATAACGAAAATCCACGTCACTCATTTCCGTCGGTCTATCTGTCTGACTGTTGGCGTTTTTCTAGCGTCGTAGGCTCAGTAACCGCTGCATGGATTGTGATGAAATTTGGGAAACGATATGCTTTGGGGTCGTAGTAGGTAGTAGGTAGTGTTCCTATAATTTTGAAAATGGGTGCATGGGGGGCGAAGTAATTAGCAATAAAAATTTCAAATATTCCTCAAACTTCGTTTTTAGGTATTTTAGGGGTTTCCTGATCAAATTCTACTTTTTTTGGGTGGGGGTTAAATTGGGGTGCTTGAGGGGTGGGGGGTTGTAAAACAGAAAAATATGTTTTATTCGTAATGGGCTGTCCATTGATATGTGGATTAAAAACCTAGCGGTATGATACACTTTTTTAGGTTCATGTGAACATTGCATGCTTATTATAGAAACCACGGGTTTTGACGGTATGGTGTCAAAGTTGTAGCTCAAAATAAGGTTAGGGGGCATCTTACATGGTGTCTTGCTCCGAAAACTATTTATTTATCTGTCAAATAGCGGTTCTGATAACGTACTTGTTAACCGAAGCGGTAAGATTAGGTAGTTTTCGTTGTTCTTAATTAATCTTACCGCTTCGGTTAACAAATACTTTGTCACAACCGCTATTTGACAGATAAGTAAATAGTTTTCGGAGCAAGACACTACTGTAAGATGCCCCCTAACCTTATTTTGAGCTACAAATTTGACACCATAACGTCAAAATCGCAGATGACTATGATAAAGGTTGTTGTTTGAAAGAAAATCATAATTCAATAGTACTCAAAATTTAAAACCAGTGTCACTGTCAAAACCAAAACAGGTTATGATCTAAAGCGTTTTCTGGCGGTCTTAGGTATTTGAATACATATTTGTCACGCATTAATCTCTGACGTCATAGACTTCAAGCAGCGCTAGAATTAACAGTTTTGAAAACATCTCAGAAACGGCGCCAAACTTCAAACAAGTAACCTATCTATTTTCGATGTATTTTTTGGATGTACTTGGCACCACTTTGGTACTCGTATTAACAATAGTCAGTATTGAGAATGGATCTTTCAAGTGCCCTGGCAGTTGTTCTTGATTTGGCGAATCAATAAGAGGAAGAATTTATTCAAAATAATCTAAATATTTATGAAATGTTTGTGAAAGAAGATTTAAATGGGTTTTTATCGGTTATACTAACCCACAGAGAAGAGCATCAAAAAATTCCGGGATTTGCAGAAAATTTGCTAGGCCAATATATTGAATACGCCAGTAACTAAGAACTACCCCAGCTGCACTTCCATCGTATCTTGTTTTATTTCGCTGTTGTGTTTTGTGTTGGTTCATTGACGATGACAGGCTACGATGACAGCATTACAATTACATGACAATTATAAGCGATAATTTGCGGTTATGTTGGTTTGAAACTAACGTTCGGTTGGTTTTGAGTCGGTTTCAATACATTTTGAAATATTGTTAACATGACGTCATCGTTTCAACGCCAGAACGAATGTATTTGAAACGCAGACGAATACGTTTTGAATGCATGGGCGCCAGAAAACAGCCCAAATTTTTATTCGTGCTGCGCATGCGTGTCGCTTCGTTAATCGCTATGGCTATCGTCCGTACAATACCGGCATTTAGCGGTTACGATATACGTAAAACGAAATGCAAATGTCAAAGTTGTCAAATAGCGTTAAACGGAACATCACTTTGTAAGTAACGAAAACTCCCTATTAGTTAAGAACAACGAAAACTACCTATTATATGTCATAACTGATGAAATGTGACTGGACGTACGATGTCTACTGGTGCAATTTTTCATCACAAAGGGATACGCGCGACTATGTGAATCACCCTATATGTGCCAGCGCCTTTTCAAAGGAAATTCGAAGGCTGACTGGCGAAAGGAGGGCATCGGAAAATGCAGCCGGGCAGAACGATTTTTCTTCGATTCCGCCATATAATGTTTTCCTAGGGTCCGTAATTGTGTTTCGTATGTTGTCAAATTGCCTCGGAACGATCTAAAAAGGCGCCCAAAGATCTATCGTTTTGTGATAATGCGATTCGAAAAATATTTCCGCTGCAAAATTGGGATATGAATCACTGTGCGCCCATCTCGATGGATTTATAGGAAAATACGGATTGGAATTTAAGCTTTCCTGCACAGTTTCTCTTTTTCTTTTTCCTTTATATCGTAGTCCTTTTTTTTAGTGACCAGTAACCACAAATACAAGTATAGCTTTGTCTTTCGTGGATGTTAGTTACTGACATAAATCTCTTCGTCAAGATGTTTCGGTCGTTATATTTAATCCATCTTCAAGTGTAATGAGATACATTACTCTTATTATACACCAAGATAATTTCTATTCCAATCTATTCTATTCTATTCTATTCTATTCTATTCTATTCTATTCTATTCTATTCTATTCTATTCTATTCTATTCTATTCTATTCTATTCTATTCTATTCTATTCTATTCTATTCTATTCTATTCTATTCTATTCTATTCTATTCTATTCTATTCTATTCTATTCTATTCTATTCTATTCTATTCTATTCTATTCTATTCTATTCTATTCTATTCTATTCTATTCTATTCTATTCTATTCTATTCTATTCTATTCTATTCTATTCTATTCTATTCTATTCTATTCTATTCTATTGTATTCTATTCTATTCTATTCTATTCTATTCTATTCTATTCTATTCTATTCTATTCTATTCTATTCTATTCTATTCTATTCTATTCTATTCTATTCTATTCTATTCTATTCTATTCTATTCTATTCTATTCTATTCTATTCTATTCTATTCTATTCTATTCTATTCTATTCTATTCTATTCTATTCTATTCTATTCTATTCTATTCTATTCTATTCTATTCTATTCTATTCTATTCTATTCTATTCTATTCTATTCTATTCTATTCTATTCTACTCTATTCTGCTCTATTATATATAAATCCGCATTTCTTTTGACTTCTTCACGTTTACTCTGAGTCCCATTTTTGCTGTTTCCATTTTAAGAACTTCAATCTTCCTTTTCATGTCTTGGATGGTAGCGATACTACGCAAATCTCATCAGCGTAATCCAGATCTTGAAGGCTACTATCTTGTATGCTTTGTAATGATTAAAATCTTATGCTACCAACAGAAATTGTGTAAATATATTCGAGAGTGGCATCAGCAACAAAAATTGAGAAGCTCAAAAGGTAAACAAGCATACAAATATAGGGCTTAAGACATATGACCTGTCTGTGCCTCTAATACATATGCCCTTATCCTAGATTTGTAGCAATACATTTGATAGTCTTAGGGCTGGTTTCTCAATGTCCAGTTAAAGTGTGAGATAGATATCTGCCACATAGCGTTGCTATGGATACAACTATCAGATAAGATTTACGTGACTTCGTAAGTTTAGCCTTCAATTGTTTAAACAATTTATCTAACAGTTGCTGTTATCTTGCAGATAAATAACTGGATATTGAGAAACCGGTCCTTATTCAAGGATAATAAATAATCATTCCCATTTCTATGATAATTTTTTTGTCAATTTTTACTTCCCACGCCGATAGGTCGCGGAAATTTTTGATTTCGAAATAATATGCATTTTGGGCGTGTTCGTTACTCATTTCCGTCTGTCTGTCTGTATCTGTGTGACTGTCTTTTGGTATGTCTGTTAGCATTTTTCTAGCCTCGTAGTCTCAGTAACCGCTACATGGTCTGTGTTGATATTTGGGTAGCTGCACGCTGTGGGGTCGTAGTAGGTAATCCTGCTATAATTTTCAAAATCGGTGCATGGAGCGCTGAGCAATTTAGAAAAACAAAAAAATTTAAACTTCGTTTTTAGGTGTTTCGGGTTTCCTGATCATTCCCTACTTTTTATGTTTGGGGGTGAAATTGGGGTAGATGGGGGTGGAGTTTTTGAAAATGGAAAAAAATGGTTGTATTTATAATAAGCTGTCCATTGTCCTGTAGAAGAAAGACCTAGCGGAATAATACGCTTTTCTAGGTCCATATGAACAATGCCTTGCTAAGTACAGAAAGCAAGTGACTTAGAATTTTCTTATGTATACATACGAGTATTGCTTCAGATCGTTCTGTATCATGAAACGAGAGAAACTTGAGTTTCATGAAATTTTGACGAGGTGTCAGTGGCGGCGCAATAATAATCAAAAAACTAAAAACATAAATACAGCTCACTCTTCGTTTTTAAGCATTTCAGGGGTTCTGATAATTTTCTACTTTTCTTTGCTTGGTTGGAGGATAGATGATTGTAAAACTCAAAAATGTGTTCTATCCATATCAGTATGGTGATGATTTTGTTGCAAGGTGGCACCGTAATGTGTGGGAAGTACTGAGTCAATCAACTTGACTTCTTTTTACTTCCCACACCGATAGGTGAGGGGAGTATTGTGATCGCGAAAATTTTCGATTTTGAGATAATACGTTTTTTGGGCGTTTTATGATGTGTACATAACGAAAATCCACGTCACTCATTTCCGTCGGTCTGTCTGTCGGTCTGTCGGTCTGTCTGTCTGTCTGTCTGTCGCGTTTTTCTACCCTCGTAATCTCAGTAACCGCTGCATAGATTTTGATGAAATTTGGGCAGCGGTATGCTGTGGGGTCGTAGTAGGTAATGTTCCTATAATTTTGAAAATCGGTGCATAGGCGGCGGAGTAATTAGCAAAAAACAAAAAAAATTAAATATTGCTGAAACTTCGTTTTTAGACGTTTTAGGGGTCCCTGATCATTTTCTACTTTTTTTTGGGTGGGGGTGAAATTGGGGTGGTTGGGGGGTGGGGGGTTGTTAAATTGAAAAATTTGTTGCTTTCATAATAGACTGTCCACTGTTAAGGAAGACCTGGCGACATAAATAACTTTTTTAGGTCCATCCGAACATTGCCTTTGCCTATTACAGAAAGCAAAGGACAGAATTTTTTTTGATGTAAACATACGAGAGTACTGCGTCAGATCGTTGTAACGAGGAAACTGTTGAATTGATTTTAATGAAATTTTGAAACTGCATTACTACCATGGCGAAGATGGAAAACGCGAATGGTTTTGATAAATCTTGCCAGTGGCGGCGCAGAAATAATAAAAAAACTAAAAATATAAAAACAGCTCAAACCTTGTTTTTAAGCGTTTTAGAGGTTGCTGATCATTTTCTGCGTTTTTTTTGGGTGGGGGTGAGATTGGGGTGGTTGGGGGGTTGGGGGTTGAAAAATTAAAAAAATTCTTGTACTCATAATAGGCTGTCCACTAACCAGTGAAGGAAGATCTAGCGACACAAATCACCTTTTTAGGCGCATCCGAACATTGCCTAGCCTATTACAGAAACTAAGGGACTTAGAATTTTCTGTATACTATACGAGAATTTATTGGTCTAAATCGTTTTGTATTTTGTAACGTGGACACTGTTAAATTGATTCTAATGAAATTTTGACACAGTATATTGTTACCGTAGTGAGAATGGAAAACGCGTATGTTTGTTAAAAATCTTGTCAGTGGCAGCGTAGCAATAATCAAAGAACGCGACCAGTATGAAAGCAACTCAAATTCGGTTTTCAGATGTTTTAGGGGTTCCTGATCATTTCCTACCAATTTTTTGGGTGGCGGTGAAAGTGAGGTGGCTGGGGGGAGGGGGGGTGGGGATGTAAAACTGAGAAGTTTGTAGTATCGATAATAGGCTGTCCATTGACCTGTGAAGGAAAGACCTAGCGGCATAAGACAATTTTAGGGGGGGGGGGGTGGCAATTATTTTTGTTGCAAGGGATCTTAGACTAAAGCTTCATGCTATGGGAAAATAATAAACTGGTGTCAGCGTAATGTGTGGGAAGTATTGAGTCAATCAACTTGACTTCACTTTTTTGACCATATTTTGGATGGAAATTCGTGACATACAGCCTTTAAAAGCATCAAATCTGACGATATTATTTTGCCCTCAGGCAGCCACGATCTGAAAGTTCATCAATACCGGCTGTCAAGCTAAGCACACAAACGATCGGGATCCCGAAAATCTTATTCAGAACCACCGCTGTGGGCTCATACATATATTACTTATTCAATAACCGAACCACCATCTCATAAAAATGTACCGTCCATACACACCCATCCACCTCAGTCATTTAAGCAACCCGGTGCCCCGCCGTTCTGTAAATAATCGTCCGACGTCCGTATCGATATTTTGTTTGAACGACTCGAAAATCCGTAATCAGTCGATTTCGATTCAAACAACCTCCGGACAGTGGCTTGAGATACGGTCAGGCGACCGCCGGTAGACAAGTATGGAAATCTGTGTTTCGCTTACCTAATACGAAACCATAAAGATTTTCCGATAGATTTTATGAGGTATTCTTATAGATAAATCTTCCACTTAGTTGTTTGCCTCTGAATTCGCTGAGCGGGGTGATTACACCTCCTTCCTTCTTCTTCTTAGGGCCGGTTGTACAAACGCTCAGTGAACTCCCGATCACGTAACCTTAAGTTCAGCGATGAACACGGTTCAACGGTTGACGCGTTGTACAAACTCCGTTCTGGGTAGGATCAGCTGAACTGGATCAAAAGAGGATTGGTAGCAATGGATATAGGGTATTTGGTGGCGAAACTAGTTACTTTTCGTTTTTAATGTTTAATGTTATGTTAATTTCACGTCTATGAATGTCAAATTCTGACATTCATCAAATTTTGTTGTCGGTCAAGAAGTATTTTGCAATGTTATAATGGAATCCAAAAAAGGAGGACTAATTTTACGGCGAAAGAAGAGGCCGTATTAATAAAATTTGTGAAAAAATATGAGACTGCTTTGGAATGCCAGAATATGGATACAAATATTCATGGAATCAAAACGGAAAGGTTGAACTTGTCCAACAGTTTGCGTGGAGAGACATTTCGTGAAGCAAAGGTACTGAAAAGCAATTACGAAAATTTAATTAATTTGCCGATGAGAGACAGTACATCCATAATACCGGCGGTGGGCCTTCGCAGGATTTCAAAATACAGGACTTGGACATATCAATAAAAGAAAAATCGGACCCCAAATAACAGGATTCACATCTACATTCGACGATGATGCGGAAACTTTTATTGCTGATGTGCCTACAATTAATTGAGAATTTGTTCATGATACATTAGCTACAAATATCATTTGGCATTTTTCAGGTCGTTTTTGCTAATAATGTCATCCTCGGCCAAAGGTTCGTTAAAGTACTCCATCATGTAACTCAAGTGAAAATATCGCATTTGATTATGTCACTCACGTCAGATATTAGGGTTAGAAACTGATCAGCTGGTCGTAAACATCGCCATTTTAAACCTTGAACCGCCGTTAAACGCTCCCCGGTGGCCGTTCAACTTGATCCGAGGCTGAACTGAAGTCAACGCTTGAACTTTGTTGGTACAACAGCAAATTAGAGATGAACTCGGTTCAAAGTTGAACTCGAGTTAAACTGTGTTTGTACAACCGGCCCTTAAGGTGCCTCATCCTTGAGGACGTTGGCTATTACATTTGCCCATTTAATATTATTTGTGGCGGCTCTAAATAATTCTATGGAGGTCACATTTGATCATTGTCGCAGGTTTTTGAGCCACAAGTTGCGTCTTCTTCCGGGTCCCCTCTTACTATTGATTTTGCCTTCGATGATAAGACGGAGCAGTTTGTATTTCTCGTTCCTCATAATGTGGCCAAAATATTGTGTTTGTCTTTCTTTTATGAGGTCCACAAGCTCTGTTGGCTTGTTCATTCTCCGCAGGACCTTCTCATTTATCGTATGAGTCAAGTAAGATATTCTAAGCATTTTACTTGTATAACCTTTTGTGTTGCTTCTGTCATTGTCCAATCCTCAGCACTGTAGAGTACAGTGGAAAAACTTAGTATTTCAGTATTCGACCTCTTAATGGAATATTAAGTTGGAGGCTGCATAGTACGCTTTACATACAGATAAAATACACAAACTCACACGCGTATACTAAACCTATTTTCAGTGTTGCTCTAGGTGCTCAAACTGCAGGTTTATCCACGCGTGAATGGATGCATAAGTTCATCTAAAACGATGGACGCCATTGAACATCTAAGGCAACATTGACAATAGGTATGGTATGCACATGTTAATTAGGTTTATGTATTTTTTGTTTGTTATCATTGTTGTTATACCATCTTATTTTGCTTTATTTTGCTGTTAATTGGTCTTAATTTTTAGGATCTATTCAAATTTATTTTTTCCTACTATCATTGCTTGTGGACTGTGGGGTTCATTAACACTTTGTGATCAGCTCAAATTGACGTTTAATAATAACAAATATGATAATCAATTTTATACTGTAATTTCTTTTTGTTACTTTCTTTTAAGAGTTCCATTATTTTGAAAATTGACTATAGCACCTATTGGCGACTACTACGCGACCTGTAGGTTATTTCAAAAAGTTAAAATATGATTTCTAGTGGTTCCACTTGAGTATTATCTATAGAATGATTACTAAAACGATGTGATGGAGGCTATATTTTGATAGCGCAGCAATTGTTTCTGAATTTCACAGCACACTTGTCATAATACTTGTTATATCGATATCTCCGGTTTGAAAATAGATAGGAAGTTAAATTTTTTACTGACTTTTTAAGAATTTTGTCCTCTAAGTATCTATGTTGAAAGATATATAGCATACCATTTAAAATTTTCGTAATAATGCGTAATAATTGTTATGATGTCAAATACGGCCCTGTAGCTACTAAGTCAAGAGAAACTTAGAAAATATTTATATAGCAGGTCATTAGGTAAGAAGAGCTCTTCCAAACGAGACCTAGCTTGTTCAATTCCGTTAACCCATACCAAAGCTATGGCCATTAGAATAGAAACTCTTTTGGCATTCCCCCACCACTACATTTTACAAGATAGAGCAAAAAACTATTAACAAAAAAATCAGAGATTGTCCTGCTTACGTGATGGTAGATTTTATAATATACCTTTGCTTGCACATTTTTTGAGAAAAAGCCGTTTTTCTGATTGATCGTAACA
The DNA here is from genome assembly GCA_951848785.1 of Callosobruchus maculatus. NCBI lineage: Eukaryota > Metazoa > Arthropoda > Insecta > Coleoptera > Chrysomelidae > Callosobruchus > Callosobruchus maculatus. The sequence goes on from CATOUR010000007.1 coordinate 1,000,512, forward strand.
GTTGGGCCCCCTAGCGGCCACTTGCGGAATTTAAAAATAATTTCCAGCGATTTCTCTTAGCCGATTTACCTAATAATACGTTTTGCTCGAAGTTATATGATTAACGGTTACCGAGATATTTTCGGCGTCCATTCTTATTAGGTCACCCTGTACATGTCTGTTTCTGAGGAACCTACGATTCCTTGTATGCAGTTTAATTAGTGTTTCTGGCAGCGAATAAGACTATGTTAGGATGAATATTTTAGGCAGCCTTTGATCAAGAGGAGTTGCGCATCCATTGTTCCAGGCAGCCGTGACGTACGCATAACTACTAAGTTCGCTACTGTTCCTTTAAAGCTCACAGATGCGTATTAAACAGAAACATCAGCCGAGGAAACTTTGAAATGTACAGAGGTACGTAACTTTGCTAGTTAGCTGTCGTCAATTCTACTAAAATAGCCAGTTTAGCTTGGCATCTATTCATGTCGCCAACCTCCAGATACAGAGCGATGTCAGTCTCTAACGTATATAGATTCAAAGTACGAGCTGTATACAGGGTGCCTCCTTAGTCTTCCTCATTCGGAAGGCCCTTGGTGTTATTATCTGGAAAAGCTCACTCGGACATCTTCTGTGATAGAACCTGCAAAACAGGGACGGGTCACACACATAAAAATGATTTCTTAGATGGAGCACAGGTGCTTTAATTCAAGTATACCATAACTTCCTATACGCGTAAAGTTATGCTAATCCTAAAGTGAGAATACTATATCTTTGACCATATAAGGGTTAGATTGAGAAAATATCTTCAATGCAAAACTGGGAAATTCTTGATAGTGAGAATACCAAAATCTTAAATCAAGCATATGGTAATCTTGACCAAAGTATTTCATAATCTTGACTGAAGCATTTCATAAACTTGACGCAAGTAGCTCAACTTTATTCTAAAATTGTGATATTCTTGGATGAGGAATCTAGTAGTATTAATTTGAGCATTCAAACTCTTCTATGAGCATGTAGAAATTTTTGTGGAGAGATAGTTTTGCAAAATTTCTGAAATCACATTTAATATACTTAGTACTTATCTAGGAACAACAGAGTCAGATCTTCGCATCCCCATTTTTATAATAGTTCATTCATGGTTGGATAGATCCAGTGATAAGGAAGCTGATGGGAACTGGGACGCGACTCAAATGGCGGTGGACCAGCACTACCGGCAGATTCGATGACTGATGGTTGACGGTGGTATCACGGGAATCACGTGGCAATGGCAACTTATTTAACAGTTTGACTAGATACTATTATCTGCTATTATGCAGGATCCAGGTATTACGCTACGGTGCTAAAGATGGTGGCGAATGCGACAATCCGAAAACCGATAATGACGCGGCGGCGCGGACGCGGACGGGCAGCAGGCTGTTGAGTAGAGAGGGTGGAGAGGTTAGGGTTGACCCGTGACACGCTGCGCGTCCGCGCACTCCGACGTTGGTAGACGTCAAATAAATGGAAAAAAAACAAATAGCTGGCTAGCTAAGCGATAGCTGCTATCGTTGTTTCCCTTTTGCGTGCTTAGCCAGCTATTTGTTTTTTTTCTGTTTGATTATCCTCACGCAACTAATTCTCCTTTTTAGAAGTCAAATAAATGGTTTACTTGATACAAATATAGGGTGTGCTTGTAAAACAGCGTTCATTTTCAAACCAAGATTATCATATTGTAAATGAAAGTTCGCATTTGCAAGCTGTCTATATTCTTGATAGAAATAAACTGGGCACCGCTGGAAAAAAATGGTAATCTTGATATAAAATTATGAATTGTTATTAAATTATTATAGCCTTGGTTGCAAAGAAAATTATATTTTCTTTCGGAGCATATTTCTTTAAAATAAGTATATAAATCAAAAATATATTATTCTTGATACAAATTTTCTATAATTTTCTCATCAAATATTCTTTCTTACAGTGAGAACCGATATTCTTGTTGTGAATATATATTTACAAGAATATCACAATTCTTGACTTGAGAATTTCTTTTCATGTGTGCAGTCGCCCTTCTTCGATGTTCCAGGCTGTGGAGGTCCTTTGTGACGTTAGGCGCATCGGATAGTATCCAGAAGATTTAGGGAGTGCTTCGGAGCGCATCCCCGCATGTGGGAGCAACACTACAACGATAGTCGGATCTGTTCCCTGTAGAGCAACAGTAGTTGCTCTAGTCTATACAATTTCCTACAGCGGAACAAAACTTTAAAGTTCTGGTATGTCGTTTTGACAATCCTGATGACGTGGTCGTAACAGGGCATGTTATTGTTGATGCTGATGATGCTTGTCATTATGTTTTAGACGTCCGTGTTGAGCGCTCAGGTGTTCATGATTGTGTCGTGGTTTTTTTTTGTGTCTTCATCAAAATGCCGAAATCTAGGAAATGGACAATGCACGATTTTTTACAAAGTAGGTGTTAATTCCTAAATACAAAGCCTTTAAAGATGCGTCGGTAACTACGACGACACACTTACAATTGGCAATGACTTACATGACAATTTTTCCTGGTGGTCAGGGAACATCTCCAGTAGCAAACTCAGTTTATTAGAAACCCTCGTACCTATGTACTGACAATTTTATCAAATGCTAGTAATTTAGTGTGGGGGACATCGTGCGGGGGATTGGAATTCTTCAGATGCTTGACGGAAAGTGACTGGACTATTGGAATACCCTCTCTTTCGACAGTTGGTGAGCCAATGTGAGACTTCTTTATCAGTGTTGTTGCCTGAGTTTTCTATACGTTAACCTGTACTTTATTTACTAATCCCCACTTGTTGTGGCGAACGTATCGCCTCCTGGCATGATTGTGGCTTGCTTGGTTCCACGCACGATATTAATGTACTGTCGACTGTGAAGTTTGAGATTGGGTTGGATGTTATTTCCAGCAGCTCGTTGATGTACAACAGAAACAGTGTAGGGGATAGGACAGATCCCTATGGGACACCAGTGTTTATTGAAAATACGTCTGATGAACAGACTTCGACTACAAGAAGCAGAAATCGGTTGTTCCAAGAGCTATCCGGTAACTGGCGCAGGCCAGGTAGTAGTTTTTTTTTTTTTTGTCTTCGGCAGAGGAAAAACGTGATGGTTTGATCTAAAATTGTTCTAGTAGTTCCGGTGCACGCACCGCTCTTTGCGGCGACTGGGGGTCCTACCCAGTAAAAAACCTCTGCTCCTCTCATCTGCCTTTGCTCCTTCTACACTGGGGATCATCTGTAGGGATATTCTTCACAGTGCAGATGAGGTAAGTCTTCTTTAGGGCTTCATTTGAATCTGGCTGCCATGTTTAGATTGGGCGTCACTGTCTCCGCTCTTCACTCTCCTTGGCTGAAAGAATTTTTCGCACCATTTCATGAATGACCTTCCAGGCCTCTTCACTGGATGTCATCCGCGGTATAATATTTTCTGCGGTCAAGCCTGCTGCCATAGGTCCAGCACTCTCTCTATATGGCCGCCATTTGCTGCATATAAAGAGCGCGTGCTCGGGCGTATCCTCATCGCTGCAATGTAGGCATCTAGAGTCTTCAATTCTCCCTATCTTCCTCCTATAAACTCTGAAAGGGCCATGGCCAGACAATGCCTGAGTTAGGAAGTAGCATGTCTTCCTATGTTTGCAGTCGACCCATTCTTTTATAGAGGGGATCAGCCGTTTGGTCCACTGCGCGACGTCGGTCGTGTCATCCCACAAACGCTGCCATTTCTCCATGGTTCGGTCCCTAATGGAGGCGCGGCTCTCCGAAGTATCTTCCTTGGCGGTGTATAGATGTCTCCGCTCTTCTGCCAGCAAGTGCAAGGGTGGCGTTGCAGTTATGACTTGGAGAGCCCTGTTGGAGATAGTCCGATAGGCACTAGCCACTCGCAATAGTGTCTTCCTCTGCGCTCGGTCTAGCGTCTGTCTGTGTTTCTCCCTTTTGAGCGCACGATACCATACAGGTGCTCCGTATAGTAAAGTTGATTGTACCACATTATTCAGCATTTGGCGTTTTCTGGTACTAGGTCCACCCACATTTGGCATTAGCCGGGATAGCATGGCTGCCTTCTTCTGTGCCTTCTCTGTGGCCCTCTTGATGTGCTCTCCAAAACACACTTCGTTGTCTATGGATATCCCTAGATAGACTAGCGACTTACTCGGTTTGATGAGGATTCCTTTGATGTTGAATTTCACAAAGGCCCTTTTCTTACGTGACCCTTTCATTATGACAGCTTCTGTTTTCTCCGGGGCCAGTTCGAGGTGGTGATCCTGCATCCACTTGTCAATCCTCCCGAGTGCATCGTTCGCTCGTCGCATTAGCTCGTCTTCCTGGTTGGCACAGACTACAAGCGCCAGATCATCTGCAAAGCCCACCGTCACTGCCTTTCTAGGGAGAGCCAATCTTAGCACACCATCGTACAAAATATTCCACAAAAGTGGACCTAGCGCGGACCCCTGTGGTACACCCGTGGTGATTTCTAGTATCTGCTTAGCTATTTGTATGGTTCTTTCCTTAAAATAGCTGCTAACCAGATTTATCAGGTAGTTTGAGATTCCTCTGTGTCCTAGCTCCTGAATAATGACGGCCCATGAGGCTGTATTGAAAGCGTTGCGTACATCCAACGTTACCAGCACGCACCACTTGTCGTTTGCTCGTTCTGCTATTTCTAGCACCTTTTCAACAGCATCTATAGTCGATCTGCCGCGTCGGAAACCGAATTGATTCGCTGACAAATCCCCCAATGTTTCCAGTTCGATCTCGAGTCTCCTGCGTACCATCGCTTCAAACAGCTTGCCTATGGTATCCAGAAGGCAAATAGGCCTATACGATGAAGCCAGCTCAGGTGGCTTGCCCCATTTGCTGATAAGCACGACCTTGGCTTTCTTCCACGCTTCCGGAAACGTTTGGGTTCTAAGCAGGCTATTCAGCAAACCTAGCAGATGTTGGGGTGCTATGGATATGGCTTCTTTCAGCACATCCGGCGTGACTCCATCCAAGCCCGGCGCCTTACCACTTTTTAGTCGACTTCCGGCTTCTGTCAGCTCTCCAAGGGTAAACGGCAAGCAGTCTTCGTCCACGGGTCTCTCGGGCCAGCTGTCCTGGCGGCTAGGAAAGAGTTGGCGCACTATATCTAGTTTCGTGTCGGGTTCCAAGTTACAGGTCGATGTCACCCCGGTAAGCTTTTTCGTCACTATGCGATAGCCTTCTCCCCAGATGTCGTTCTCCAGCTCATCGCATAATGCCTTCCACCGCTGTTTCTTGGCATCGACTATTAGCCGATGGAGTCGCTTTTTGTTAGCCTTATACGTATCATAGAGGCACTTTAATTTAGTTTCGGATCCCGTTCCTACCCGTCTTGCTCGTTGCAAAGCACGCCTACTAGAAACACTTTCGCTTCGAGTCCACTCTATGTCAGTAGTCCACCAATACGGAACTTTGGCTACTCTTGTCCTTCTTTTAATGGTGCATTCTTTGACGATGTTCGCCATAGTTTCGCTGTATTGGTGAACCGTGAGTTCACCGGCCTCTAGTACTTCGAATTTATCTGCTAGCATGTTTCTCGCTTTCGTCATGTCTATGAAAGGCGTTAGACGTTCGTGGGCTGATCTTCTGCTTATAGTATTCGTTCTTATTTCGAAGTAGATGAACCGATGATCACTCATTGACTCAGTTTCTAGAACTTGCCATTTCTGTATTTTTCTGGAAATACTCTGAGTTGCAAAAGTGACGTCTATGAATGAACAGCTGTTATGCCTGCAGAAAGTTGGCTGAAGTCCATCATTTACGACCACCATGTTACTGGCAGCCAACCATTCACACAGGGCCGCTCCCCTTCTGTCCGTAGCTGGAGAGCCCCAATCAACCGCTTTCGCATTCAGATCGCCCAGCAGTATGGCTTCCTTGCCTTGCACCAATAGGTCTTCCCATAGTGCCTCTATAAATTCCTCGTACTCTGAGAACGGTATATTAGGCGAGCAGTAGCAACAGTAGATCACTGTTTCCTTCAGATGGATACACAGAACCCCCGACCCTTTTCGTATAGATGTGACAGTAATATGCTTGTTGCGTATATAAACTGCCACATCATAGTTGTCGTCTACATGCCATGTGGATTTAGCGTTTACTAATTTCCTATTTGGTTCCGATGTTATAAGAATGTCCACGTCTCTTTCCATCATCGTCGCATAGGCCATGTCGTGCGCCGATCGGGATCTGTTTAGGTTAATCTGAAGCACCTTGATCATCTGGAGCGTAAGTGTGTACCTTGCTTGCGTCTCCGGTCACCGATTTTCTCCTGCGTCTGGCTTCCTTTTGCCGATCTCTAAAGATGCGCCCAAAAGTCTGGCATGCGTAGGAACCCGCCCTATGTCCAGCCTGATCACATATAGGGCAGAAGGCTTCGCCCGTACATTCTGCCTTCTTGTGACCTTCTTTGCCACAATTTAGGCAGCAATTTGCTCTGTCGGCTCCTTTGCATTTGCTGGCCGAGTGACCCATCTCCCAACATCTGCTACATTTCTGTACGACTACTCGCTCTTCGACTCCACATTTGACTAAACCTATCTTAATTCTACCTATGTCTAATAATCTTTCGGCGGCTTCTTTGGAGGCTATCACAGTTCCTACTTGATTGCCACTCTTAGTAGGTCTGAGAGATTTAACCAGTATCTCCTGGTCCCTGTTTGGTACTGCCTTCCGTAGTGCGTCTTCCACTTCTTTGGCTGTTGTTACACCGTCCATACCCCGGATATGAAGGGTAACGCGACCTCCACCTCTCGCAGAAATGCCCGGTATATCAAGTTTGCTGATAGCTTCTTTCAGCTGCTCAGCGCCACCGTCTTTTTTAGGGACCGTAAGCAGTAGCTCCCCTTTCCGAGTCTGCCTCACTCTGTTGACCGTTACCCCTAGATCGTCTATCTTCACGTCTTCTTTTACCTTCTTAAGAAGCTGGGTGTAGTTTAGGCCTTCGGCTGCGACAATAACGGCCACAGTCTTGCTATCTCTAACACCGATGGCATTCGTATTTTTGTCTTCCCCATTGCCATCGTCGGTATTTTTTGAACCCTTCTTGGGCGGTACGTACAGCAGGACGCTGATTTCGGTCTTACAGAAAACGAATTCCAGTAGCTTTTTTAGTCGTTCCTTTCGTGCCAAGTCTGGTGTGGGGACAGCAATACACAAGCGATCTTCTTGACGTAGGAACTCCCTCAGCTTCATTAAGTTCGCAAACGTCGCGGTCTCCTCCTCCTCCAAAATTACCTTGAGGACATGGTTTCTGCATTGTTGTGCAGGGCCCGTGCTCTTGGCTATACTAATTTCATACTATAAGTATGAGAAGCCCTCGGTTACATCTCCATCCTCACCAAGATGCTCTATTTCCGGGTACCTCATCCGGAAGATCTTGTTGATACCCCTATCATACGTCTGCTTGGCATCAGTGCACAGCAGCAGATCTCTTTCTTTGGTCCCCTCCCAAACAGGGTTTCCCTCTACTTCCTTCACCTTGGTATAGGTACTTTCTGGCCAAGGTTTGTCTGCCGTCCTCCTAAAGGCCTCATAGTCCGTGTCGCTGCTACTTTTTATAGCCTCCTTGATTTCTTCCGCCTGTTCCTCCAAAGTTCTCTTGCCTCTGTACCACACGCCCTCTGTTTGGGTACTAATACTCAACTTCGCGCCCTCCTTGGTCTCCTCAGTTGTTTGCGAGGCTTGATCTACCTTAACGGCTGGTGTTCTTGTGGAACCCGCTGTTGGATCTATGTCCCTAAGTTTGTCCACCAGCCTACCTATGTCTTCAATACCTCTCTTGATAGTAGATTTAGTGTTCACATTTATTTTGATTTCCGCCTTTAGGCCATCTATTTTCTCAATCAGCTTCCTGATAATCGGAGAAAGATTCTCGTCTGTATTACCAGTTGCTGCCTCTGCTCTTTTACGTTTAGCCGGATTTTCCTCCGCCCACGATTGGCCTGTCAGGTCCACCTCGGATACTGAGCAAGATCTGCCTCTAGGTGGGCTTCTCTGTATTACATCCCTTCTCAAAAAGGGGTTTAAGTCCTTACCGCCTAGCGGGTTCTTTCTTCCAGCTTCTAAGGCCTGGTTGCTCGCCGTCACACTAACACTTTGTTTGAATTCCATATTTAGTCCCACGAGTAGCTAGGGAAAATACAGTCAACCGACGCAGAGCCCCGCTTGCGCCGGCAAGGCATCCTTACTCTGAGAGGTCGCCAGGTATCTCAGAGGCTCCGTTTGAGACGGTACTCCCCTACCGCCACGCACTCCTCGGCACGGGTCGCCTGACACCTTGAGTTGGGTAGTAGTCCATAAGCAGCAAGCTTGACCAGAAGTCCCTCATGCCAAACTCCGTCAAAGGCTTTCAATATGTCAAGTGCAACAACATGGGATTCGCTATGATTTTCAATTGTTCTATTCCACAAGTGAGTGACGTAGGCCAGGAGGTCACCCGTAGACCTATGCTTACAGAAGTCATACTGTGTACTAATGACAGTCTCGTAACCTCAGACATGATGCTGAGAAGAGCTACAGGTCTATAGTTGATGGGATCGGTTTTCTGCCTTTCTTAGGAATGGGTTGTATGCAACCAATCTTTCATGCAGCGAGAAACACGCCTCGCTGTTACGATAGTTTCAAGAGCTTACAAAGTAGTCTGTAATTAAATCAGCTGTCAGTTTTAACAATAGTCGCTGCACACTTAGTTACTGTCAAAATTTGTTGATAATTCTTGACATTTTGCATGTTATCCATGGTTCTTGTAATATTTAGTAATATGTAACAATAGTTCTACAATCTAGTACCACCACTTTACGAATATCTATATATTTTACATCTTAAAAACGCCGTGTAGGTCATTCAGAGCTCTCAACCCTTAGAGGATGTTTCAAAAGAAAAAAATCACTGAAATGTAACCGACATCACATACATATGTAGGTAGGCTTGTCAAAAATATTGTCCTTGATATAGCAAATTTATTTTCTCTATGTTAATTAATTAATTCTATCAAAATAATGTTCACAAAATCTAGTATATTTTAGATTTTATATACATATTGTAACATCCTGTATATTACATTGCTTATTTGGATTTGTTAATGTTTCTTTCACAATGATTAGGTTAGATTTTTTTGATGTGTAAACGTCATCGAATCATCTGGAATTTTCTAGACTGACAGATCGGCATTCTCGAATGTCATCTGGGTGTCTGGAATCTTCTAGATGGTTCGATGAAGTATATAAGGCACCACGAGTAGCGTGGCAGGAGTCAGTTGAGTTGAGATCTAGTTGAGATAAGGTTAAGAGTTATTGTATTAATTTCTGAAGTAAAACGGTGAAAGTTGCGTCGAGTTTGATTCCCTGGCTGAAGAAAAAGAGGCCGTCGTGACAATTGGTGTCAGAAGTGGGATTATTCATCGAATCAAGCCAGGAAAAGGAAAGAAGAAGTGAGTACAGTGTCCATTAATGCCGGTAACCAGAGCTATGGCATCCGAAATGAATGCATTGATGACTATGCTACAAGAAATGGGAAACAGATTAGAACAGAGTGCAGCGGAAACGAGAGCTAGATTAGATCAAAGTGCAGCTCAATCGAGAACAAATATGCAAGACCTAAAAGAGAAGCTAAAGCAACACCAGGACGAGGCAGTCGTGAACCTAGAGGAGAAGCTAAAGCAACACCAGGACGAGGCAGTTGTGAACCTAGAGGAGAAGCTAAAGTACCACCAAGATGAGGTAGTCGCAGGTTTGAAGAGTGACTTGAAAAGTGGACAGGACCTGGTAATGACTAGATTGGAGGAGCAGAGGCAAGCCGTAAGTCAGGCGTTAGAAAATCAAGATAAGCGTATTAGTGCTATAGAGACATCGCAAAAGATCGTTGAGGAACAACTACAGCAGGTGAAAGATCAGGTCAAGGAAATGATCAGAGAGGAGCTGCGAGAACTTAGTGCAGGTGAGCGTAGTTTAACATCTGCAGCACTCGCTTTTCCTGATAGACACAGTGGCGTAGTAGCAAAGCCCTATCCGTACAATGGCAAAACGTCCTGGGACATTTATTATATGCAATTTGAAAATATCGTACGTATGAATAACTGGTCAAATGAAGAAAAAGCTTGTATGCTGACATCCATGCTAAGAGACTCTGCCGCAGCTATTTTGGAAAATCTCTGCGCATCAGACCTACGTGACTATGATAAGATAACATCTGCACTAAAGTTACGCTTTGGAGATGCACACTTAACAGAGCTGTTGCATGGCCAGTTGCATAACCGGACACAACAAGCAAAGGAAGATTTAACCACATTTGCATACGAAATCCAAAGCTTAGCTAAACGAGCATTCGTCAGCAGTCCCATCGAGACACAGGAATACGTCGCTGCTCGTCAGTTTGTCGAAGGAATTGCAGACCTTGACGTCCAGAGAATCGTAAGACTATCCAGTCCCAGAACCTTACAAGACGCTTTGGTCAAGGCTCTAGAAATTGAAGCTGCCACAAAAGCTACGCGAATGACACGGAGGGTGCGCTCTTTAGAACAAGATGATGAAGTAGAAGTCAGGGCAACAGCGTTCACTCCAAGAAGAAGAGGTGGTACCTTCCAAAGAAACCCAGCTCGCACAAATCTAGAAGGACCTGAGAAGTGTACGTGCTGGAGATGTGGGCAGAAGGGGCACCTTCGAGTAGGCTGTCGCATGCAGGTGGCAGAGAAGTCAAGGGAGGCTAGTACTAATACTGATAATGAGTCGGAAAACTAGAGCCGGCCAGTTTTAGGGGGCAAAAACTGGCTGGCCATCATGACGAAAGCCCCATGGTCATCGAAATTGAAGTTAATAAAATTGAGAAGAGTCCAGTAGTTGAAGGTTACATAGAAAATATACCATGCAAGATGTTAGTCGATACCGGAGCAAATGTGACTATAATAAGCCCTAACATATACCAAGAAATTCGAAGGAAGTTGCCAAGCAGAACCACGCAAACTGATAAAATGTTGCTGAAGACCGCTAATGGAGACCGTATACCAGTACTGGGTGTTGAAGAATTAGAGATTCGCATTGGCAGTTTCGGTAAGAAGCATCCCATTTTAGTAGCTTCAGTCACAAATGATTGCATCCTTGGTGCTGAGTTTCTGCAGAGTTCTGGCTGCGTAATAAACTTCACTGGTAATACCTTAAGCATTGGGGATTCAGAAGAGATTTCATTTAGCTGCCGAGCTGTTCATCTAGAGGAAATGAACGTTATGGCACCAAGGAATTTTACAATTCCACCACAGAAAGAGATTGTTATACCCATATATGCACATAAGGCACTTGAACATAACCTTACCCCATGCGTTTTTGAACCAGATCCTACGCTAGGTTGGAATAAACCTATTTTATTAGCCAGAACAATAACGGATTCTTCAAATATGTTAATAAGGGCCGTGAATGTATCCAGGAATTCAATACAAATCAAGAAAGGTACGCCACTGGGTAGACTAGAACCAGTAGCATGGATACGAAGGCTAGATGGCGCGGAAGAAGAAGATGATAGTGACTTCACCCAAATCTCAGATAGTCTTCAAGATTTGTATGATAGAAGCTGTGAGCATTTGCGACCCGAACAGCAGCGGAAGGTCCTGAAGCTACTAAGAGAATTTCATTCGATTTTCGCGAAAAATAATGATGACCTAGGGCGAACCCATCTGGTACGTCATAAAATTAATGTAGGAGATGCCCAGCCAGTCAAGCAGCCCCCAAGAAGAACTCCATTATCTAGGATCGATGAAGTACAGAATATGGTAAAAGATATGCAGAAACGAGGAGTAATCGAGCCATCATCTAGTCCTTGGGCCTCTCCGATAGTCCTTGTTAGGAAGAAGGACGGATCTACGAGGTTTTGTGTGGACTACAGGCGGCTCAACGATTTGACCAAAAAGGATTCATATCCTTTACCAAGAATTGACGACACTTTGGATGCAGTTGGAAATTCTTCATGGTTCTCCACCTTGGACCTGCAAAGTGGGTACTGGCAGGTTGAAATGGATGAAAAAGATAAAGAGAAAACGGCATTTACATCGTGTGCTGGGCTATGGCAGTTTACAGTAATGCCTTTCGGTCTATGCAATGCACCCAGTACCTTCGAAAGATTAATGGATGTTGTACTACAAGGAAGATAGCACTGATATATCTCGATGACGTTATTGTGTTTGGAAAGGATTTTGAAGAAGAGCTACTCCGACTAAGACAAGTTTTCCAGCGGCTTAAGGAAGCGAACTTGAAGCTAAACCCTAAGAAATGCCATCTTTTCAAAAGGGAAGTAAAATACCTCGGACATCTGTTAACCAAAGACGGAATCCGGACGGATCCAGAGAAGGTGCAGGCTGTGAAGGAGTGGAAAGTACCGTCCAACACTCATGAGGTACGAAGCTTTTTGGGACTGTGCAGTTATTATCGCAGATTTGTGAAAGATTTCTCTACCATCGCCAAACCATTATTTGCCTTAACTGAAAATGGTAATAAGTTTTATTGGGACAGTATCTGCCAAGAAGCCTTCGACGCTTTGAAAACGGCTTTGACCTCCTCACCGATACTAGCTCATCCTACAAGGGAAGGAACTTTCTACTTGGACACAGATGCTAGCCAATATGCTGTTGGAGCTGTCTTATCTCAAGAACAAGTTGGCATCGAAAAGGTAATTGGATACTACAGTAAAACTTTGCACAAAGCGCAGAAAAACTGGTGTGTGACACGAAAAGAGTTGTACAGTGTGGTGAAAGGGATCGGAAATTTCCACCACTTATTGTACGGAAGAAGATTTGTCGTGAGAACCGATCATTCAGCTTTGCAGTGGTTAATGAAGTTCAAGAATCCAGAAGGCCAGCTTGCTCGATGGATTGAATACCTCCAAAGCTATGACTTTGAAATTCGTCATCGTCCAGGAAAGCAACACGGAAATGCCGATTCTATGTCACGCAGGCCCTGTGATGAAGACTGTAAGCACTGCTCGAAAGAAGAGAAACAACGAGAATTCGACATAAACACATTAAGAATAGAAGCATTTGAATTGGAAGGAACCAAGATTTCACTAGAAACCTTCAAGCAAGCTCAGCCACAAGACGCTGAGCTAGGGTTAGTTATTCATTCGCTATTAAATGGAAACAAGCCTAATCAACAGGAAATAAGTGCTATGAGTCCCATCACTAAAGCCTACCTAGCACAATGGGACTCACTGAAGGTAAGGGGTAACCTCCTGTATCGAATCTGGGAGGATACTGATGGCAGACATGCTAAAGAAAAACTTGTCGTACCAAGGAAATTACGGAAAGCAATTATGGAACAACTACATGATAGTAGCAGTGGGGGTCACTTTGGCATCAGGAAGACCCTGGAAAGAATCAAGGAGAGATTTTACTGGGTTGGCTGTCGCGAAGATGTTGAAAATTACTGTTCCACGTGCGATGTCTGCAACTCAAGAAAAGGTCCAAGTATTCGTCAACGATCACGCATGCAGCAGTACAACGTTGGATCGCCGTTTGAGAGAATCGCCATAGACATTTTGGGTCCTTTGCCGGAAACCAGCCTTGGGAACAAGTATCTGCTCGTTGTAATGGATTATTTCTCTAAATGGCCAGAAGCAATTCCTGTGCCCAATCAAGAAGCAGGCACAGTGGCACAGGCTCTTTTAGAACACGTGGTGTCCAGATTCGGAGTTCCTAATGAACTACATTCAGACCAGGGACGAAGCTTTGAATCGGAAGTCTTCATACAGCTGATGAGAGAACTCGGAATTCGGAAGACTAGAACAACTACTCTTCATCCGCAGTCCGACGGTATGGTGGAACGCTTCAACAAGACAATCCTGGATTACCTATCAAAATTCGTTAACGAACATCAGTCTGATTGGGATACGAAGATTCCTCTGGGAATGTTGGCCTACAGATCAGCGGTGAACGAGTCAACTCGGTTGAGCCCAGCGAAGATAATTTTTGGTCGGGAACTGCGGCTGCCTCTGGACTTAGCTCTTGGTCCACCCCCAGAAACGGAACGCCGTCTTCCATGCGAATGGGTGAGCGAGCTTCAGGAAACGCTCTGGGATATCCATGAGTCTGCTAGAGGAAACATCCAGTCTGCCAGCGACAGAATGAAAGCCAGATACGATCTGAAAGCAAATAGCCCAAAGTTCGTCGAAGGTGATCTGGTATGGTTCTACAATCCACGACGGAGAAGGGGTAGATGTCCGAAGCTACAACGCCATTGGGAGGGACCCTACGTGGTGATGAAGCGCCTCAACGACGTGGTCTACAGGATACGTATGGGTAGTGGAAAACCGAAGGTCGTCCATAGCGATCGCCTGTGGCCATACAAGGATCGAAGCGAACTGTTCGTCGAGGACGCCGAACGCTAAGGGGGGAAGAGTGTAACAATATATATAATTATGTTTCTAACTTCATATAGAATTTAGTATTATTATTATTTTTATATACTCAAAACATTTTTATCGTTTATAGACACCTGATGATGATTTAAGTATACTAAACTGAAACGTCGTGAAGAAGAGCACAGTTTAAGTTATTAACTGAAATGCACAAAAACATCAATCATAAAAGAGGTTATTTCACCATAAACTCAAAAGGTCTTTGATAAAACTGTCTAGCAACGAGAAGAATCAATCCATAATTCCATGAATTCCTAACCCAGTGTCAGGCACAAACGTGCTAGTCCGCCATGCAGTGCATGACACCTCTACCATACAAAACTCACGTCTCCCTATTTGTCGTTTCATGGTGGCTTGCTTTGTGCAAACAGTTTACTTTCGTTGCACCTCTCTAGTTACAAACATATGTACACACATACAACATACATACTAATGAGTAAAGTACGATGCGGCATGGCACCTGTGTTTAAGTAGCACAGTTGGGCCAATTTGTTAATGATTAATAGACAGAGTCCCCATTATCTATATAGTATATATCTCAGTAAGTAATGATTGTATAAAGAATTGTTTATACAGGGTGTCCAGTTAGTGGGTAATTCTTCGATATCTCGCAAAGTATACCTTATAGAAGAAAATGTCAAATACAAAAGTTACTTGGTTACTTAAGACGCATATTCCAAAAATATTTTGAAATATACAGGGTGTTGCGGGAAAGTAGGATAGTGACCAACATAATTTTTTTATATGGAACTATACCTTTTTTTTAAATTCTTCTAGTTTCCATAATCGATCTCTATTTAACCCTGAAATATTTTTGGAATAGGTTGCGACGTTGCCAAGTTATAATTTATTTTCTAGTAATTTCCGGATTTGCAAGGTCCCAAGTAATACGTCCAAATTGATATATTCCTTTAACTTTCCTCAATAATATTACACAGCCGGTTACTTGAATACTAACTGGATATTACTTTGGATGTTACCAGCAATTTGTATCTACAGGGTGTTTTTGACAGAATTTCAAATTACGGGAAATTGAAGGTCATTTTACTTTGTTTTTTTAAATGTAACACCCTGTATGTTTCATTTTAAATCGAAATACCTACTAATACCCTATCTCGCCTTGTAATATTTTTTTTCGCGTTTGCGACATTGCCAAGTTATAAATTATTTTTCCAAATTTTTAAACAAATATCCCTGAATTTAATTTATTTTAAATAGAATCCTCTATTCATTTTTACTCCAATGAATTGTGCATGTCGAATCTAGTAAGATCTCACAATTTAGGAATTTTGTTTCTAATAATTACTGAGATACGGCAACACCGTTTGTTCAGTAGACGGTATCGGAAAGCTTAAACATTTCCAAAACCGCCACAGCTGGAGAGGTGAAATTCAATACTTGAGGGTTTTTGAACATACAGAATTCAAAAACGCTAACAGCCGTGTTGTCAGATTTACCACTTTTACGTTAGACTTCATAAATTGGGCATTCCATTCAAACTTATCACGTAAAGACGTAGAAATATTTAAGCGTTCCGGTACCGTTTACTGAAAAAGCGGTGTTGCCCTATCTCAGTAATTATAAGAAACAAAATTTTGAAATTTTTGAGATCTTACTAAGTTCGACATGTGCAATTCATTTCAATAAAAATAAGTAGAGGATTCTATTAAAAATACATTAAAATCGGGGATACTTGTTTAAAAGTTTGGAAAAATAATTTATAACTTGGAAACGCCGCAAATGCAAAAAAATACAAGGCGAGCGCGAGATAAGGGTACTAGTAGATATTTTGATTTAAAATAAAACATACAGGGTGTTACATTTAAAAAAACAAAGTAAAATGACCTTCAAATTGCCGTAATTTAGAATTCTGTCAAAAATACCCTGTAGATACAAATTGCTGGTAATATCCGAAATAATATCCACTTGATATCCAAGTAACTCGCTGTATAATATTATTGAGAAACGTTAAAGGAATATATCAATTTGGACGTATTACTTGGGACCTTGCAAATCCGGAAATTAATAGAAAATAGATTATAACTTGGCAACGTCGCAACCGATCCCAAAAATATTTTAGGGTTGTATGGAGATCAATGATGGATACTAGAACAATTTAAGAAAAGGTTATAGTTTCATATAAAAAAATCAAGTTGATCACTATTCTACTTTCCCGCAACACCCTGTATATTTTAAAATATTTTTAGAATATGCGTCCGAAGTAACCAAATAACTTTTGTATTCGACATTTTCTTCTATCAGGTATACTTTGCGAGATATCGAAGAATTACGCACTGACTGGACACCCTGTATAAAAGTTGTTTAATAATGTATTTCCCATATACGGCAGTATTCGATTGTACTTGTTTCAAAAAATAAGTGAGTATCAAACGCCAATTAGTGTTTCCTAAATAGCAATACTTTGTTTGTCAAATAACCTGTCAAAATTTGAGTTCTGATAAAGTTGCAGAAAAAATGTACGGGAAAAATTCATTACGACCAAATTTAGGAGTGTTCAAGTCGGGAAAGTTCGATTTTTCCCAAATATCTTCGGAAGTACTCGGAGTTTTAAAATTTCTAAAACGCCATATTACAGGGTTCAGCAAGGCGAAACTTTTCTCTAATTTGATCATCTTTGTAAATCTTCTGGTTAACGAGATCCCTGTAGTGTGCCATTATATGGAACACCGTGTTATATTGACTTCATCAATAACATTAATCTAGTCTGTATCTTACATCAAAATAAAACAAATGAACACTTTTATATACATTCTGTTATAAAATCACTGTTTATTGAAATATATAGTGTATTCCATACGTCATTTGAGCATCTTCGTAGAGGTATAGACTCCTCTTAATCTTCCTGTCATCTTTGCTAGCCACAGATACAAAACATGACATTTTGTGGTGTATCGTCAAAAACTGTCTTTTCAACATTTAAAAACGAAGGATTACGTCAGGATAGATAGCTTTTTGATCAAACCACACATAACAACATAGTCCACAGTTAACTATGAATCCTGGGCTTGCAAAATAAGTGACTTAATCTCCCATTGAACAACTGCACCTTACCAAATTATTCCTATGCTACTATTTCGACGTAGCAATAATGCCTAATAGGGTACTTGCAGTGGTCATAATTTTGGACTAAAGATATGTTTATATGAAAGAAAAACGTATTCAAAGGCTGTCTATAACAAAACTTCCACTCTTAATACTGTTCAGATGAGGAAATTTGTAATCATAATTTACGAATTTTTCAAATTTTTCCACGCGACTGGAAACGGGTGCCCGCGTCACAAGACAGTACAATAGTCGACATAATTAAACCCATCTCTAACTATAAATCACAACTCCAAAAGACACAAAACAACATGGTGCTCTGTGACACAGAAACATAAGGTAAGTTTTGTTTTCGCCAATCTTGCGTCAATCTTCCATTTTGATTTGTGATTTAGACTTGTTGCTTGTTGACGCCAAAGTCGTCAAGTGTCGTAACCAAAATTATCGCCCAAAAAGTGTTTATAATACCTCAAATTCCATCACTCTAATATCTTGTCACGTCAGAGGTCGTTTTCGCGCCGTTTTCACTAGTTCAAATTTATATTTGGAATAAGTCTCACAATCTTTTTGGATGCCAGGACCCTATTCATCTCAGAGTAACCCACATAATACTATATGGATATGTACATCCATAGAATGTACATTAGATGTTCCAGTTTGAACATGTATATTTTGAACGTCCATAGGACGTTAAATGTGCATATGAAAAATGACATACAATAGTGTAACATACTAGGTATATTCATGTAGGTATATACATATGTGAATACACATAAGATGCTGGTCTGTGTATCATATATACATCTAGTAGTTTACGCCTGCGCGGACAGCTAGTGCCGCCATTGCTGATTTCTAGCCATTCGTCTTAGTTATCGTGTGTGTGCTGGTGCTGGTTGTGCCTGATTATCTGATAGAGTGAAACATTGTGCAATGTAACTTATCTTCTGGTTACTGATAACACTCGCATCTAGCGTTTGACGGTAAGTCGCAAGCGGAACAAACCACCTACAAAATTTTATAACCTTAATTTCTTTGTGATTTTCGACATGCCTTTCAACAGGAAAGAGATGACAATCATAGTAATCGATTTTGCCAAGTATTATTATTGTAATTAGAAATTGAATTAATAACAATACAGAATGAAAGTATAAAGTTTGTTTATCTTTCTGCCTCTACATTGAACTTTCATACACTATCCATGTGCATTAAAAGTACATGAATGTACATTTAATGGATATACCATTGATGTGTGAATTCGCGACAAACGGACATGAAATGTAAATTTGTTTATGTCTATTTTACATCCATTAGACGTTCGTGCTCCATTTGTGGATATACATATTAATTATATGTACATTGTATATACTTTGGTAGGTATATACATGGTATATATTATGAATATACATGTTCATACCTGGACTATGTTACATATACTATGCATGTATATTAGACGTACATATGACATTCTATGGATATGCCATGGATGTGAAAGTTCGAGACAAACGTACATGCAATGTATATTTTTTTGATGTCTATTTAATATCCATTGGACATTCTTGCTCCATTTGTGCATATACATATCCATTGATTCGATATCGAATGTATGTGCATTGTATATACTTTTGTTGTGTGGGAATCAGCACAGAGAATCAAGTCAACTCACTAAGCTTCTTATACAAATAAGAAAAATGGAACCCTTGAATATCGTTCTAATTTCCTTATCCTTCCCCCTAAAGAACTCTTAATAATGTTAATCTATGCATAAAAAACGAAGGCTAGAAAATATTTAATTAATCCTTATCTTGACGTATCAGCTTGTACCATTATATATCAGGCCGATGGATCTCGTTAATGAATTTTGTCACGTTAAATGGGCACATAATTTCGGAATTCTTTCATGTATACAAAATGGTCAGTCAAGTATGTGGCTTAGCGACCAGATAGATACCTGAGACCTGCTGAAGGTTGCTCGGTGTGTAATTGGTTTAGTGGCGGGTCTTTTACCTTTAGAAAGATATTAGTTTTTTTTGTTATCGAACAGACTTATAAGCATTCCACTGATTCAGTTTTTTTAGTCAATATCCAAGGCTGAAATTAATTATTACCAGGATGTATCGGAAAATAGCGAGGATGGTACTTCTTCTTGAGGTACCCACTTGACTCAATGAATATCGGCAACAATTTTGGAAAATGCTTCTCTATCTTAAGCTCTCCTGAGTAGAGTATGAGAATGCAGTCCCGTCTAATATTTTTTTCTGCCTTGAGGTTTGTCTCCCCGGACCTCTTTTGCCTTCGATTTTGCCTTCGATTAGTTTCATAAGGTATATTTATCGCCCTTTCAGGCACATGCTACAAGGTACTTGGATAGATAATAAGAAAGAGGCTGGACGGTTATGCAGAAACAATTTTAGGGGAATATCAGGCTGGATTCAGAAGCAGCAGGAGTACGACAGATCAAATATTCGTTCTCAAAGAACTACAAATAACAAGCTATGAATATAGAATGGAACTACATGTGGTTTTCATAGACTTTAAACAAGCCTATGATAGTATAAACAGAGAGAGAATGTATGAAGCAATGGTGCAGCTAGGAATTCCAGGAAAACTCATAAGGCTAATAAGAATGACATCACAAAAAAAACAAAGAACAAAATTACATGGATGGGAAGTGCATCACAGGAATTTTAAGTAAGAAAAGGGCTCAGACAAGGCGATCCTCTATCAACGATACTTTTTAACTTGAAGCAATGATTAGAAAAAGCAAAATCAAGACAAATGGAACCATATCTAATAACGAACACCAATGTATAGCATATGCATCTGCATATGACTTAACACTAGTATCAAAAACAAAGAAAGAACTAGAGAAAATTACGGCAAGGATAGCTGCGGAAGCAAGGAGATTTGGGATGGAGATAAATCAAAGTAAGACAAAATATATGGTCATGGGACAAATGGAAAAAACTTCCGATGATCAACCGAACCTAACTTTTACAGCCAACAACATGATATATACTTTTGAAAGGATTACGGAATTTATGTACCTAAGGGTAATCATAGAGCAAAAGGGACAGGAGAAACAAGAAATACAGGCAAGGATCATCAAAGGAAACCAGAAGTATGGAGTCATAAAAAATCTTATGAAATCCAAATATGTATCCAGAAAGACCAAAGAGAGAATTTATACAACTGTTATAAGACCAACAGCGACATATGCTTGTAAGACATGGACTATGAACAAAGAGGAGGAAGAAAAATTATAAGATGGGAAACAAAAATGTTGAGAGCCATTTATGGAGGCGTAAGGACAAACGAGGGATGGAGGAGAAGAACAAACCAGGAACTGTAAGACATGTATGAGAACCCCAATATTATAGCAGTCATCAAAGCGCAGAGAATAAGGTGGCTGGGACATGTGGAGAGGCTGAATGGGACGAGAATGGCAAAACTAGTTTTCAACCGGAGACCAACAGGAAAAAAGAGTATGGGTAGACCAAGGGAGAGATGGCTGAAGAAGGCAGAAGATGATTTAAGGAAAATTAATATTCAACACTGGAAAGAGAAGACGGCAGACAGGAATAGATGGCGCGGAATAGTCCAGGATATATTCAGAAATAGGTGGTGAAAGTATGCAAAGACAATTCTAAGTTATATAAATTTTAGCGGTATAAGATCAGACTGTACTCATTTCTGCCCTAGGCCTTCATGGCCTGTTGTGCAAACTAATAAATAATAAATATTTATTATTCTTCATGGTAGGGTGAGATCGCCCATATTGGACTAAATTTTGAAAAATTGTCCATATATTTGTGCTGTTGAAAAAATTAAACAAATTGATAACGCAAAACAAATGACTCAACTCTGAGGAATATTTTGAAAGAAAATTAAGACGGAGTTGCAAATTGAATCTACCCTGAAATTTTGATATCAAATTAAACTGAAATGAACGAATTTCTATTTAAGAAAATTTGGTAAATACTAAAACATATTTTCTTTTTCTAATAACTGCTAACAAAATATGTAAGGAAGCATGTTGAGCCAAATGCGACAAATACAATTTGTATATACACAGATGGCTCCAAAACAAGGGAAGGCACTGGATGTGGTGTATACTCCAGATCTCTAAACTTAAGAACAAAGTGGGCTATAGGCAAACACGCTAGTATCGTTCAAACGGAACTGGCTGGCATATCGATAGCCGCAAATGAACTAGCCAGGAGAGATGTATCTGGCAAAACTGTAGCAATCTGCACTGACAGCAGACAAGCACTTCTAACCCTGAAAAGACCTTGTATCACCTCAGGGCTAGCAATGGAATGCCACCAATCTTTAGCCCATGCTTCGGACAAAAACAATATTGTCCTGAGGTGGGTTAAAGGGCACATCAAGAACAAAGGCAACCGTATAGCGGATGGTCTAGCCAGGAAGGCCGCTGACCAAAGAATCTTAGGACCATGTGACCTTTCTGGAATGTCGACAACCACAATTTCGGAAATAGCCAAAAAACACTCCCATGCCCAAATGGTAAAACGATGGGAAGAACTACAAGGATGTCGATTTGCCAAGGAAACCCTTGCAGGTTTTGACATGGCAATGTCCAAGATGTATCTGGCGATGACCAGACCAAACCTACGTCTCTTAGTAGGATTCCTGACTGGCCATTGTCAACTCAGGAAACACCTTCACACTATGGGGTTAAGTGACACACCGATATGTAGAATGTGTGAAAGCGAAGACGAAACTGTGGAACACGTCATATGTGAATGCCCAGAGTTATCTTCTATTAGAGAGTGTGCGTTCGGCGAGTCTTGGCCTACACCTGCCCACATAAGGGAGATGTCCCCTAGCGACTTGTTCACCTTCCTACAATTGGCAGGATGGACGATGACTTGAGGGAACAACTCTCTGGGAGGATGCACAATGGGCCAGTTGTGGCCTAAGTGCAGTGGGACCACTCACTCTCCCTACTCTACAGATACAGACAGATGTAAGGAAATAAGCACAGAATATATATACCTGTATACCATTGTCAGTACGCCAGTGCCTCCTTCTCGTCATCCACCTGCGACCATGTATTTTTGAATATCACCACGAACTTCTCCTTTGGGAAATAAGACGTATCGTCAAATGGGAAACAAAAAGCTAGTCCCAGATACGAAGAGATCTATCTTCCTTGGTATTCCTTTGACAATGAGTCCCGTCATATCAAGATGCATGAAAAATCCTCGTAAGCAAATGTCTTCGCTTCTGGAAACACCGCCACAGGCAATGTAATGTTGTATGGAGAAAAGGATTCTATTCTATCATTCAAATGCAAAGCCTTGTATATGAAAGTGTAGCCTTATTTTTGCTTTATATGTCGTCTTATTTACGTGCACGAAACCACAGCATACTAAACAATCAGTAGAATATTTCTGAGGATGTCCTATATAAAAATAGTTTCTACAGAAGTCGCCTCACGGCGATAATATGGATTAGAAGTTAGCGTAGGGATGCGAAGATAACAAAAAATGTAAATGTAAAAAATTAAGCTGATTGACTCACTACTTCCCACACATTATGATGATACCAGTTTTATTATTTTCCCACAGCACGAAACTATAGTCTAGATGCCCTTGCAACCAAATCATCGCTCGCCTAACTGCAAAAAAGTGTTTCATTTTACTAGGTGCTTCAAACACACAACAAATTGTTAAGTTTTACAAGACCCCAGCCCCGAACCACCCCAATTTCACCCCCACCCATAAAAAATTTGAAAATGATCATGAACCCCTAAAACGTCTAAACGTAAAGTAAAAATCAATTCAAGAGTTTCCACGTACAGAAGAACGATCCAAAGTAATACTCGTATGTATTTTGTATGCATCTGAAGTTTAAGTCCCTTGGTTTCTGTAATCGGCAAGACAATGTTCGAATAGACGTAAAAAAGTGTATTATGCCTTTATGTCTTTCTTTCACAGGTCAATTAATAATAATAATAATAATAATAATAAACTGTCTTTTATTTCATATTATATATACATTATAATTAATACGGTAGACTGATGGCGAAGTCTAGCCATGGCTACTCCACTTAACCATCAGTGGGCTTACCACCCTAGAATACATTTCCTATTGAAAAAAAATTGAGTCTAGCTAGCACATATTAGATTAATACAAGTAAAAATAAAATTAATTCAGAACTTATATATTAAATTATAGTAGGTATGTGTTTGTAATCATCCAATTATACATATCTTGCTGCATATATCTGCACGGTTCTTAAAACCATTTTCAAATGGCGTTTCTAAGAGACATCTGACGGTCCATAAAATACTTTTTTAATTTATATTTGAATTTATTTATATTTAAACGTTTGAATTCCTCAGGAAGCGAGTTGTATGAGCGAATAGCATTGTAGATGAAGCTTCTTTGAAATAATGCTGTGCTGTGATGAGGTAGGGCAAATTTGTACCGAAATCTAGTATTTTTGGTGTGGATGGTTTCTCTAGAGATGAACTTTGATCGCAGTGATACTGGGGGGTTGGAGGCATTCAGCACCTTGTGGGTAAAGCTATTTAAGTGAACTAATCTCCGATTCTCCATGTTCAGCCAACCACATTCATCAATTTTATGACTGACGGGGTCATATTTCCTTATACCAAATATCAGCCTGCAGCAGCTGTTTTGAACCTTTTGAATCCTCCGGGTGTATATTTGAGTTAAACATGGACCATATATATAGTCACAATAGTTAAAATGGGATAACACTAGAGATTCACACAAGTTTCTCTTCACTCTTATACTGAGGCAATGTCTATTACTATAAATGAGTTTCAATGATGCATATGCTTTTCCTATTATACTTTGCACGTGATGGCAGAAGCGCATATCAGAATCCAAATACAAACCTAAATTTTTAGCGGTATCCTTTACAGTTAATATATTGTTATCAATTTTAAGACACATACTGCTTTTCAGAGAGATTGCTTTGCTTTTAGGAGCAAAAAATATAACATTACTTTTGTCGGAATTTAGCTTTAGATTATGTTCATGAGCCATTTTTTTAATCTTACTTAAATCCTTATTTAACTTATCCTCAGCATCGGTCGCTTGAACTGAATGAAAGCTATGATACAACTGAGTATCATCAGCATAAGCTTGTATTTTACATACATCAACGCTTTGGATAATATCAGCAGTATATATTATAAAAAGAAGTGGCCCTAAAATGGATCCCTGTGGAACTCCAGAAAGGACATCTATGGGAGATGAATAAATTCCGTTAACACGAATTATTTGTGAACGTTTCAACAAATAGCTCCAAATCAAATAAACAGAATCATCACAAAATCCATAATATTTTAGTTTCATACAAAGCAATTCATGGTTTATGGTGTCGAATGCCTTTGAAAAGTCAAGCAAAACCAGAGCTGTACAAAGACCTTGATCATGAGCTGTTATTATGTCGTTCGTGACAGTCGTAAGTGCAGTTTCTGTATTTCTCCCCGGGCGGCCTATTATGAATACAAAAAAAATTCCGTTTTACAATCCCCCACCCCTCAACCATCCCAATTTCACCCCCAAGTAGAAAATGATCAGGAACTCCTAAAACGCCTGAAAACGAAGTTTGAGCTGTGTTCATATTTTTTGGTTTTTTAATATTGCTGCGCCGCCACTGAGACGATTTCTAAAAATCAGACGCGTTTTCCATCCTCGTCAAAGGTAAAATACTGTGCCAAAATTTCATTAACATCAATTCAGTAGTTTCCACATTATAAAATACAGAACGATCCCAAGTAATACTCGTATGTATTTTGTATGCATCAGAAAGTTTAAGTCCTTTGGTTCCTATAATACAAAAGGCAATATTCGGATGGACCTAAAAAAGTATATTATACCGCTAGCTCTTTCTCTCTCGGGTCAGTAGATAGCCTATTATGGGTACAACAAATGTTTCAGCTTTACAACCCCCCCACCCCCCAACCACCTCAATTTCACCCCCACCCAAAAAAAGTAGAAAATGATCAGGAGCCCCTAAAACGTCTAAAAACAAAGCTTGAGGAATATTTGAAATTATTCGCTTTTTTTTCTTCACAATCCATGTAGCGGTTACTGAGATTACGTGGCTATAAAGACGCGTACAGATAGACCGGCAGACCAACACACAGACAGACCGACAGACAGACCGACGGAAATGAGGGACGTGGATTTTCGTTATGTAGACATCATAAAACGTCCAAAAAGCATGTTATCTCAAAATCGAAGATTTTTTATCGGTGTGGGAAGTAAAATTGAACTGCTTGAAATTAGTTTTCAAGCTGGATGTATTTCCACTAGTCTTTATACTCTTAAGATATTTTGTCTGTCTGTCTGTCTGGTCGCGTTTGTCTACCCTCGTAATCTCAGTAACCGCTGCATGGATTGTGATGAAATTTGGGTTGCGATATTTTGTGGTGTCGTAGTAGGTAATGTTCATATAATTTTGGAAACCATTATACGGGGGGCGGAGTAATCAGCAAAAAACAAAAATTTCCAAATATTCCTCAAACTTCGTTTTTAGGCATTTTAGGGGTTCCTGATGATGTTCTACTTTTTTTGGGTGGGGGTGAATTTGGGGTGGTTAGGGGGTAGGGGTTGTAAAACTGAAAAATTTGTTGTATTCATAATGGGCTATCCATTGACCTGTGAATGAAAAACCTAGCGTCATAATATACTTTTTTGGGTCCATCCGAACATTGCTTTGCTTATTATAGAAACGAAGAGACTTAGAATTTGTGATGTATACATACGAGTATTGCTTTAGTTTAGACGGTTCAATATTGCATTACGCGTAAACTATTGAATTGATTTTAATAAAATTTCGACACAGTATTACTACCGCGGCGAGGATGGAAAACGCATATTCTTTGGAAAAATCGTGTCAGTGGCGGCGTAGCAATAATAATGTGTGGGAAGTACTGAGTCAATCAACTTGACCCCATTTTTTTAAATGGTGCAGGATCACAAATGTACTTGTCATGCCATGGTGCGATCTTTTTGCTAGGAATTTTTATTTCCAATTCAGTTTCTCTCAATTATGAGTATCCGTGTTTATATTTGAGAGTGTAGGTGCAGATTTACTTGCGCCTCCTATAATTTTCAAACTATCAAAGTGCTGCCAATGGTCAATTAATAGGCATTCCTTGTGGTACCAACAACGAAAAGCCCTGGATCAGGACGCCCATGCGAAGACGCCCGAACTTCTGATGTTTAGCATGGATATATGTTTGAACAGGGCTATTCTTATGCAAAGACAGGGACAAAACGGTCGCCTTACTTTTAAAAAGGTTGTTTGGATACAACTTCTGTTTCCTTTTGCGATATATGATCATACCCAGTTCCTATAAAATTTGACGCTATATTGGATTTCGGAACTTTGCTGTTGGATTCCGGATTGTAAATGGCAAAATTATTTTTCCTTGAGCTTTTGATGTTCTGTTCGCTTAGGATGGCATACAGAGACATGTTGTTTGGGTGTACATGTATTAACCCGTAACCGGTGACGTCCCATTATTGTTACATTCATGGTGACGTGGAGTCTTGGAGACTCCTCCCATATCATTGCATATATTATCAATCCCATATATTATTATCAGGATCTGAGTATGTTTCTTTCAAATTCTAAGCTATTCCGTTGAACTTGACGCAAAAATACTTAGATAATTTTCATAACGATCCATCTCTATTGCAAAGTCAGGATCAATATCATCAATGTCGCTATTATCAGAGTCCTAGTTGTTATACCCACTCCAAAAAGGTCTCTTTAAAGTTAGGATGTGTTGCAGGAATACTCCGTGACGTACTTGGACGAGTAGCCATTAAAGAGTTCTAAAGCACACAAGCAAAGCCCTGACCACATGATATACATATGTATAAACAACAGTCGCAATAATGGTGACGTGGAGTCTGCTAGACTCCGACACGTGGTTTACACGAGGTTTACACAACAATGGCTTCCTGTTAACTGACGTCACAAGCAGTGCTGCCTCGGACGGTAATTGTAGAAAGCTACCTAACGTTGCGTTTGTTAAGGTCATCTGGTTTCGAAATTATACCTATGTTCAACTTCGAAGGAGTCTCCCAGACTCCATGTAACCGGTTACGGGTTAAATATGAGAACCCTTGTCGGTTTTAGGTGAACTTGAAGATCTGAGGGTCTGAAAATGTTTGATCTTTATGTGAAACTGAAACTTAAAACAATGACCAGATTTGAAATTGACACCCTCAAGCTATACATGATACCAGTTTTCGTCCTGATAGGAAGCCAGATAGAGATTCGAGATATTTAGGATCGGGGGGTAAACCTGTCTGGCTGTCCGGTGTACAGACCTTTGGCTGTCCATGGCTGTCCGCGGCTGTCTAAGGCTGTCCGTGGCTGTCCATGACTGTCCGTGGCTGTCCGTGGCTGTCCGTGGCTGTCCATGGCTGTCCATGGCTGTCCGTGGCTGTATTTTGCCTGTACGTTTAGAAATCTAGACGAATTTGGCAACGTCGGCGTCGGGGGTAACGTGCATAGCACAGCAGCAGGGTTGCCAGATGTGGCATTTGGACGACTACCTTTGGCGACAAATTTTTGCTCATGGCGACTGGCGACAGTTTTGGGCGACTTTCATTCCAAATTTGGATAAGAATCAAAATAGAAACTTAAGTATATATAAAACAGGGATTACTAATAGTCTAGCAGTGTTGTTAGAATTAGTTGATGACTATCCATGTCAATGAACAATACTTTGTACATTTATTATACATTACAGAAATTAAAAAAAAACAAGATAAATAATTTTTTTATTTTCCGCATCATTGGATGACTTGCAAAAGCAAGAATATAGCAGATTAGGTATTGCTACCATGTAAACTGTTAACTGATAGTAAGCCCGAAAACATTACGAGACACAAAAGCTGTGCGGTACCACCTTGTTTTGAATTTGAACCTCAGGTTGGGTCATCAAGCGATGGTAGTACCTTTTTTTGCCTGTCCGTTAACTGTATTCTGTATTTGTTTATTTTGCTGTAGGTTGTGCCAACTATTTTTGATTGGGGTTCAAATTCCGGACATTTTATACCGATTTTTGTGATTCTTTGCCTGACCATTAGCTGTAATTGTTCATTTTGCTGTATGTTATGCCGACTATTTTCGATTGCGGCTCAAACTACGGACATTTTACCGGTTTTTGTAATTCCGCCCGGACACGAAATTTAGCTCTAAATTTCCTGACATGTCCGGGATTTTCCGGACAGATGGTCACCCTAGGCGTGGCACCATCTACTTTTTGCTTTTTTTGTCTTGAAAGTTATTTAATTCAGATTTCCCTCATAAAACTAGTAAATTTTATTGGAAACTATTGTTGGCGACAAATATGGGAGATTGGATCATTATAGCTGGCGATTTTTGGCGATATTTTTCGTTCTGTTTGGTGACATGATTGTCCATGGACCTGGAAACCCTGCACAGCAGAGCTGTCGAATGTCGCCATTGGCATGTAACATAATACCTGTCGGTACATTACTTCCTAGTTTGCTGTGATAAAATCGAAGCTGTTAAATATATATTATTTGTTTAAGGAAGGCAAGCACTTGTCATTACTAATATGTAGTACGTTGTTGTCAGATTTCAATATTTTGCTGAGGAATCCCGCATGATCTATTTGAATGTACGTAAATATATCGAAACTAATTTGTTAAAAATTGGTAGCAGCTTTATACATTAATAAAAGACTCCGAACCTCGCCAAAGTCGCTCAACCCTGGCCCACGATTCCTGCGATACGGAAAAACGACAGACGACTCCAAATGCGAAGTCAGATATAGACGACGAACGTGTCGAGGAAGACAAAGATGTACTGCCAAACATAATAAAGAAATGGCTTGAGAGCCATTGTAGCAAGCTATATATCAAAGATTTGAGAGAAAAGAGCGGAAACGGGCAAAGGTTAGTGAAAGTCAGGCATTAAAGACCGATTTTATTGAAGTAGTGGAAGTCATAAGACAGAGACTGAACATCAGCCTTCGTCGGTAAGTGAGCCGTCGGTGTACCGGACTGGCCCTCTTCCCTCAATAGGCCGCCTGCCGCTTAGCCCCCACTCTTCCCTTGTAGGATACCTCACGGTAAATTTGCAGTCGAAGCGATATGTAGGAGGAATTATATCACTCCTCATATGTAGGAAAAGGTCATCTCTTTGCAGTTCCGAGAGGATGGCAGAGTGTCCCCTGCCAGGATTCACAAAGGACCAACTGCCTTGACTCTACAATCGGAACGAAGACACCCTTGCCTCCCCTTGAGCTACCAAGTCGAATGGAGGGAGATTCAGCAGTGCTTCTAATTCGCTCAGTGGAGTCGTGCGTACTGCACTTGTTATACTAACACAAGCCAAGCGTTGAATTTTATTTAGCTTTGCTTTGATTGTCTGTATCCTCACACATGGCCACACCAGTGATCCATACAATAAGGACGGCCTAACGATTGTAGTATAGAGCCAGAACATCGCCTTAGGAGTCAAGCCCCAATTCACCCCTACAACCCTTCTGCATGCCCATAACGAATTACGTGCCTTATTGACTTTATGTTCTACATGTCGT
The DNA here is from genome assembly GCA_951848785.1 of Callosobruchus maculatus. Classification (NCBI taxonomy): domain Eukaryota; kingdom Metazoa; phylum Arthropoda; class Insecta; order Coleoptera; family Chrysomelidae; genus Callosobruchus; species Callosobruchus maculatus. The sequence goes on from CATOUR010000007.1 coordinate 1,030,573, forward strand.
CTCCAATTCAGCTTCTGAGACAGATGCTTATCTTGCCACTACAGGAGATATGATAGAGTCACACTTTCAAAGCAACGTGAAAGCTCAATATGTTTGTTTAGTAATGGCACAACCAATCAAAGAATCCATGCCTACCTACTGCCTTGCTATATTTGCCCCCGACAATGAATTCATAGCTGAAGATCAAAAGGTGGGCATATATAAGACAAAGGTTTTTGGAATAACAGTTTTAGGCTTCCCAAGCGATGGCGATATGCGATATTTGAAGTCCATTTTATTTGGTTTGAAAATGGAAGATATAAATGAGGTAAGTTTCATTTATATTGTCACGACGGCCTCTTTTTCTTCACCCAGGGAATCAAACTCGACGTAACTTTCACCGTTTTACTTCAGAACTTAATACAATACCTCAACCTTATCTCAACTAGATCTCAACTCAACTGACTTCTGCCACGCTACTCGTGGTGCCTTATATCTTCATCGAACCATCTAGAAGATTCCAGACACCCAAATGACATTCGAGAATGCCGATCTGTCAGTCTAGAAAATTCCAGATGATTCGATGACGTTTACACATCAAAAAAATCTAACTTAATCATTGTGAAAGAAACATTAACAAATCCAAATAAGCAATGTAATATACAGGATGTTACACTCTTCCCCCCTTAGCGTTCGGAGTCCTCGACGAACAGTTCGCTTCGATCCTTGTATGGCCACAGGCGATCGCTATGGACGACCTTCGGTTTTCCACTACCCATACGTATCCTGTAGACTACGTCGTTGAGGCGCTTCATCACCACGTAGGGTCGCTCCCAATGGCGTTGTAGCTTCGGACATCTACCCCTTCTCCGTCGTGGATTGTAGAACCATACCAGATCACCTTCGACGAACTTTGGGCTATTTGCTTTCAGATCGTATCTGGCTTTCATTCTGTCGCTGGCAGACCGGATGTTTCCTCTAGCAGACTCATGGATATCCCAGAGCGTTTCCTGCTTCTGGCCATTTAGAGAAATAATCCATTACAACAAGCAGATACCTGTTCCCAAGGCTGGTTTCCGGCAAAGGACCCAAAATGTCTATGGCGATTCTCTCAAACGACGATCCAACGTTGTACTGCTGCATGCGTGATCGTTGACGAATACTTGGACCTTTTCTTGAGTTGCAGACATCGCACGTGGAACAGTAATTTTCAACATCTTCGCGACAGCCAACCCAGTAAAATCTCTCCCTGATTCTTTCCAGGGTCTTCCTGATGCCAAAGTGACCCCCACTGCTACTATCATGTAGTTGTTCCATAATTGCTTTCCGTAATTTCCTTGGTACTACAAGTTTTTCTTTAGCATGTCTGCCATCAGTATCCTCCCAGATTCGATACAGGAGGTTACCCCTTACCTTTAGTGAGTCCCATTGTGCTAGGTAGGCTTTAGTGATGGGACTCATAGCACTTATTTCCTGTTGATTAGGCTTGTTTCCATTTAATAGCGAATTAATAACTAACCCTAGCTCAGCGTCTTGTGACTGAGCTTGCTTGAAGGTTTCTAGTGAAATCTTGGTTCCTTCCAATTCAAATTCTTCTATTCTTAATGTGTTTATGTCGAATTCTCGTTGTTTCTCTTCTTTCGAGCAGTGCTTACAGTCTTCATCACAGGGCCTGCGTGACATAGAATCGGCATTTCCGTGTTGCTTTCCTGGACGATGACGAATTTCAAAGTCATAGCTTTGGAGGTATTCAATCCATCGAGCAAGCTGGCCTTCTGGATTCTTGAACTTCATTAACCATTGCAAAGCTGAATGATCGGTTCTCACGACAAATCTTCTTCCGTACAATAAGTGGTGGAAATTTCCGACCCCTTTCACCACACTGTACAACTCTTTTCGTGTCACACACCAGTTTTTCTGCGCTTTGTGCAAAGTTTTACTGTAGTATCCAATTACCTTTTCGATGCCATCTTGTTCTTGAGATAAGACAGCTCCAACAGCATATTGGCTAGCATCTGTGTCCAAGTAGAAAGTTCCTTCCCTTGTAGGATGAGCTAGTATCGGTGAGGAGGTCAAAGCCGTTTTCAATGCGTCGAAGGCTTCTTGGCACATGGAGTCCCAATAAAACTTATTACCATTTTCAGTTAAGGCAAATAATGGTTTGGCGATGGTAGAGAAATCTTTCACAAATCTGCGATAATAACTGCACAGTCCCAAAAAGCTCCGTACCTCATGAGTGTTGGACGGTACTTTCCATTCCTTCACAGCCTGCACCTTCTCTGGATCCGTCCGGATTCCGTCTTTGGTTAACAGATGTCCGAGGTATTTTACTTCCCTTTTGAAAAGATGGCATTTCTTAGGGTTTAGCTTCAAGTTCGCTTCCTTAAGCCGCTGGAAAACTTGTCTTAGTCGGAGTAGCTCTTCTTCAAAATCCTTTCCAAACACAATAACGTCATCGAGATATATCAGTGCTGTCTTCCAAGATAAACCTTGTACAACATCCATTAATCTTTCGAAGGTACTGGGTGCATTGCATAGACCGAAAGGAATTACTGTAAACTGCCATAGCCCAGTACACGATGTAAATGCCGTTTTCTCTTTATCTTTTTCATCCATTTCAACCTGCCAGTACCCACTTTGCAGGTCCAAGGTGGAGAACCATGAAGAATTTCCAACTGCATCCAAAGTGTCGTCAATTCTTGGTAAAGGGTATGAATCCTTTTTGGTCAAATCGTTGAGCCGCCTGTAATCCACACAAAACCTTGTTGATCCGCCCTTCTTCCTAACAAGGACTATCGGAGAGGCCCAAGGGCTAGATGATGGCTCGATTACTCCTCGTTTCTGCATATCTTTTACCATATTCTGTACTTCATCAATCCTAGATAACGGAGTTCTTCTTGGGGGCTGCTTGACTGGCTGGGCATCTCCTACATTAATTTTATGACGTACCAGATGGGTTCGCCCTCGGTCATCATTATTTTTAGCGAAAATCGAATGAAATTCTCTTAGTAGCTTCAGGACCTTCCGCTGCTGTTTGGGTCGCAAATGCTTACAGCTTCTATCATACAAATCTTGAAGACTATCTGAGATTTGGGTGAAGTCACTATCATCTTCTTCTTCCGCGCCATCTAGCCTTCGTATCCATGCTACTGGTTCTAGTCTACCCAGTGGCGTACCTTTCTTGATTTGTATTGAATTCCTGGATACATTCACGGCCCTTATTAACATATTTGAAGAATCCGTTATTGTTCTGGCTAATAAAATAGGTTTATTCCAACCTAGCGTAGGATCTGGTTCAAAAACGCATGGGGTAAGGTTATGTTCAAGTGCCTTATGTGCATATATGGGTATAACAATCTCTTTCTGTGGTCGAATTGTAAAATTCCTTGGTGCCATAACGTTCATTTCCTCTAGATGAACAGCTCGGCAGCTAAATGAAATCTCTTCTGAATCCCCAATGCTTAAGGTATTACCAGTGAAGTTTATTACGCAGCCAGAACTCTGCAGAAACTCAGCACCAAGGATGCAATCATTTGTGACTGAAGCTACTAAAATGGGATGCTTCTTACCGAAACTGCCAATGCGAATTTCTAATTCTTCAACACCCAGTACTGGTATACGGTCTCCATTAGCGGTCTTCAGCTACATTCTATCCGTTTGCGTGGTTCTGCTTGGCAACTTTCCTCGAATTTCTTGGTATATGTTAGGGCTTATTATAGTCACATTTGCTCCGGTATCGACTAACATCTTGCATGGTACATTTTCTATGTAACCTTCAACTACTGGACTCTTCTCAATTTTATTAACTTCAATTTCGATGACCATGGGGCTTTCGTCATGATGGCCAGCCAGTTTTTGCCCCCTAAAACTGGCCGGCTCTAGTTTTCCGACTCATTATCAGTATTAGTACTAGCCTCCCTTGACTTCTCTGCCACCTGCATGCGACAGCCTACCCGAAGGTGCCCCTTCTGCCCACATCTCCAGCACGTAAACTTCTCAGGTCCTTCTAGATTTGTGCGAACTGGGTTTCTTTGGAAGGTACCACCTCTTCTTCTTGGAGTGAACGCTGTTGCCCTGACTTCTACTCCACCATCTTGTTCTAAAGAGCGCACCCTCCGTGTCATTCGCGTAGCTTTTGTGGCAGCTTCAATTTCTAGAGCCTTGACCAAAGCATCTTGTAAGGTTCTGGGACTGGATAGTCTTACGATTCTCTGGACGTCAAGGTCTGCAATTCCTTCGACAAACTGACGAGCAGCGACGTATTCCTGTGTCTCGATGGGACTGCTGACGAATGCTCGTTTAGCTAAGCTTTGGACTTCGTATGCAAATGTGGTTAAATCTTCCTTTGCTTGTTGTGTCCGGTTATGCAACTGGCCATGCAACAGCTCTGTTAAGTGTGCATCTCCAAAGCGTAACTTTAGTGCAGATGTTATCTTATCATAGTCACGTAGGTCTGATGCGCAGAGATTTTCCAAAATAGCTGCGGCAGAGTCTCTTAGCATGGATGTCAGCACACAAGCTTTTTCTTCATTTGACCAGTTGTTCATACGTGCGATATTTTCAAATTGCATATAATAAATGTCCCAGGACGTTTTGCCATTGTACGGATAGGGCTTTGCTACTGCGCCACTGTGTCTATCAGGAAAAGCGGGTGGTACAGCTGTTAAACAACGCTCACCTGCACTAACTTCTCGCAGCTCCTCTCTGATCATTTCCTTGACCTGATCTTTCACCTGCTGTAGCTGTTCTTCAACGTACCTTTGTGATGTCGCTAGCTGTTCCTCAACATGCTTTTGTGATGTCGCTATTTCAGTCTCTACTGCACTAATACGCTGGTCTTGATTTTCTAATGCCTGACTTACGATACTCTTCAAGTCTGCGACTGCCTCGTCTTGATGGCGCTTCTGGTCCTCCAGCCTAGTCATCACCAGTTCCCGCCCACTCTTCAAACCTGAAGTTGCCTCATCCTGGTGGTGCTTTAGTTTTTCTTCAAGATCTCGCATATTTGTTCTCGTTTCGGCTGCACTTCTTTCTAAGCTGGTTCTCGTTTCCGCTGCACTCTGTTCTAATCTGTTTCCCATTTCTTGTAGCATAGTCATCAACGCATTCATTTCGGACGCCATAGCTCTCGTTACTGGCATTAATGGACACTGTATTCACTTCTTCTTTCCTTTCCCTGGCTTGATTCGATGGATAATCCCACTTTTGACACCAATTGTCACGACGGCCTCTTTTTCTTCACCCAGGGAATCAAACTCGACGTAACTTTCACCGTTTTACTTCAGAACTTAATACAATACCTCAACCTTATCTCAACTAGATCTCAGCTCAACTGACTTCTGCCACGCTACTCGTGGTGCCTTATATCTTCATCGAACCATCTAGAAGATTCCAGACACCCAGATGACATTCGAGAATGCCGATCTGTCAGTCTAGAAAATTCCAGATGATTCGATGACGTTTACACATCAAAAAAATCTAACCTAATCATTGTGAAAGAAACATTAACAAATCCAAATAAGCAATGTAATGTACAGGATGTTACAATATTATTATATTATCAGGACCCACTTTCCACCAGCAAGGAAAAACAGGGGTTATTACTCATTCAAAGGTTTTACTCTATATAGAATGCAGTTTAACTAGCTTGTGTAAGTATATACAGCTTTCTAATAATGGCTGTCCGTGGCTGTCCTTAGCTGTCGGTGGCTGTCCATTTAGCTGTCCGTGACTGTCCGTGGCTGTCCGTGGCTGTCCGTGGCTGTCCGTGGCTGTCCATGGCTGTTTTTGGCTGTCGGTGGCAAATTTGGCTGTATTTTTGGCTGTCCCGCAACATTTTGGCTGTCCGGTGTACAACATCAGGCAACCGGTTTACCCCCCGTTTAGGATGAATTTTAAGATCTCAGTGTCGGAAAATGTTTGATCTCCTGTACCTGAAACTGAAACTCAAAACAATGACCAAATTTGAAATTGGCATCCTCAAAGTACACAAAATACTTGTTTGCGTCCTGATAGGAAGCCAGATAAAAGTTCTAGATATTTAGGGTGATATTCTAACCCGCCCCAGTACGGGGGCCTCCCATCGTATATCCTGCGTGTCGTAAAAGGCGACTAAAGGCAACTGAACTACTGTATAAGCAGTAATCTCTTCTCAACCAACAGCTTTGTGTGGACGAGTTGAGAAGAGTCAGGACACCTTCTTGTCCTTGGGGTGAGAAATTGCCCCTGAAGGCGGATGAACCAGCATATACCTTCTGGTCAACGGCATGAGGATGCAGAGACCAAATGGGAAACTACTGCATTAAAGATCTTGAAGATATCCCAAGGGAAGCTCGTAAAATGAGTACATTTTACGAGTTCACAACATGTCTGTTAAGACATTGTGACTATGATGACCTGAAACTGAAACTCAAAACAACGACCAGATTTGAAATTGGCACCCTCAAACTATGCACGACACGAATTTTCGTCCTAATAGGAAGCCGGACAAAGATTCTAGATATTTAGGGTGAAGCTGAAGATCTGGGGGTCTGAAAATATTTGATCTGCTGTGCCTGACACTGAAACTCAAAACAACGACCAGATTTGAAATTGGCACCCTCAAACTATACACGATACGAGTTTTAGTCCTGATAGGCAGCCAGATAAAAGTTCTAGATATTTGAAGATCCGAGGGTCTCAAAACTGAAGACCTCCTTTACTTTAGGCTGAAACTCAAAACAACGGTCGGGTTTAAAATTGGCACCCTCAGACTATACATGATACGAGTTTTCCTCATAATAAGCCAGATAACAATTTTAGATATTTAGGGTGGACGTGAAGGTCTGCGGGTCTGAAATTTGTTTATCTTGTTTACTCTAGACTAAAACTCAAAATAACGGACGGATTTGATATTGTCACCCTAAAACTATACACGATACGAGTTTTTGTCATGATAAGAAACGAGATAATAATTTTAGATATTTAGGGTGAACGTGAAGATCTGCGGGGGTCTGAAATTTTTTTATCTTCTTTACTCTAGACTGAAACTCAAAATAACGGACGGATTACAAATTGGCACCCTAAAACTATATTAGACATGAGTTTTTTCCCGATTGGCAGCCCGATAACGATTTTAAATATTTAAGTTGCATTTGAAGATCTCAGGATCCGAGAACTTTTGACCTGATTTACGTTATAATGAAACTCAAAAAACGGCTGAATGTGAAATTGGCACCCTCAAACTATACACGATACGAGTTTTTGTCATGATAAGAAGCCAGATAACGATGATAGATATTGAGAGTGAACATGAAGATCTGAGGGTCTGAAAACCTTTTAGATCTTGTTTACCTTAGCCTGAAACTCAAGACAACAGCCGGATTTGAAATTGGCACCCTCAAAGCTATACGAGATATGAGTTTTCGTCCTGATAGGAAGCCAGATAACGATTTTAGATATTTACGGTGAGCGTAAAAGTCTGAGGCTCTGATTTTTTTTATCTTGTTTACTCTAGACTAAAACTCAAAATAACGGATGGATTTGAAATTGGCACCCTAAAACTATCTTAGACATGAGTTTTGCCCCGATAGGCAGCCGGATAACGATTTTAAAAATTTAAGTTTAATTTGAAGATCTCACGGTCTGAAAATTTTTGACCTTATTTACGTTAGGCTGAAACTCAAAAAAACGGCCGGATTTAAAATTGGCACACTCAAACTATATACGATACGAGTTTTTGTCACGATAAGAAGCCAGATAAAAATTTTACATATTTAGGGTGAACGTGGAGATCTGCGGGGGTCTGAAATTTTTTATCTTCTTTACTCTAGACTGAAACTCAAAAAAAAAACGGACGAATTTGAAACCAGCCAGATAACTATTTTAGATATTTAAGGTGTATTTGAAGATCTCAGGGTGTGAAAATTTTTGACCCTATTTACGTTACATTGAAACTCAAAAAACGACTGGATTTGAAATTGGCACCCTCAAACTATACACGATACGAGTTTTCGTCATGATAAGAAGCCAGATAATGATGGTAGATATTGAGAGTGAACATGAAGATCTGAATGTCTGAAAACGTTTGAACTTCTCTACCTCAGGCTGAAAGTCAAGACAACAGCCGGATTTGAAATTGGCACCCTCAAAACTATAAGAGGTACTAGTTTTCGTCCTAATAAGGAGCCAAACAACAATTTTAAGCAGCCTTATACTAGATTTACCATATTCTTATTTTTGAGATCTATTTTAGAAATGGTATTACAGTGCTTGGTGTTGAACTATTTCCCACTTTGCTAATTTGCGGACAACAACACTGTACACACTATTTTCAACTAAATGCTATTAATTTGGGGAATATATGTGCATATTATTGTCAAATATGACCATTTCCAGAGAATTATGATAACTAATTATATAAATGCAAATTATATCAAAAGCACGCTATAATTATAGGGCTTCACGATATAATATGCCAAATAGCAATGCAATAAGATTAATCACAGTCCAATTTATAGACATTTCAATAAAAAAGTTTTTGTATAATTGCTATTTCAGCGAGTCAAAGGAACCTGATTTATAGCTGTAATTCCATATTAATTTAGAGGATATATGGCCATTTGTGCTGTAATTATTCTGGTTACAAGCGTGCGTAGGCAAGTCAGCAAACATTGTAGGTAGGCCAGCCGCTTTCATGCCCACATCCTAAAAGGTGTTCATTAGAAAATGGAGCTGTGCTAAGTGGTCAATAAAATTCATTTAATTGGGGCTTGTTACTAGGACGGCAGATATTAAAGGAAATTATGTACTGAAATGGCAACGCCTCTAATCTCGAAATATTTTGCTTAGGTGGTTTAAATCGTTTTGTGCATTTGTGTTACTATGAATTGTTTTTGAGAGACTTGCGTTTCCGGTGTCTACTGCTGCTAGCAAGTAATGCTTGCCGCATGCATTAGTCACACTATTTAGTGCTAATTTTTAAAACATTTGATCACAGGAATTGTTGGTAGATGAAATTATTTTTTTACTTCCCACACCGATAGGTGAGGGGAGTATTGTGATCGCGAAAATTTTCGATTTTGAGATAATACGCTTTTTGGGCGTTTCATGATATCTAAATAACGAAAATCGACGTCACCCATTTCCATCTGTCTGTCTGTCTGTCTGTCTGTCTGTCTGTCTGTCTGTTGGTCTGTTGGCGTTCTTCTACCGCCGTAATCTCAGTAACCGCTGCATGGATTGTGATGAAATTTAGACAGCGAGATAATACGCTTTTTGGGCGTTTCATGATATCTAAATAATGAAAATCGACATCACCCATTTCCATGTGTCTGTCTGTCTGTCTGTCTGTTGGTCTGTTGGCGTTCTTCTACCGCCGTAATCTCAGTAACCGCTGCATGGATTGTGATGAAATTTAGACAACGATGTGTTTTGTTCTTTGTTCTATTCATAATAGGCTGTCCATTAACCTGCGAAAAAAGACTTAGCGGCATATACACTTATACACATTACCTTGCCTAGTGCAGGAGCAAAGGGCTTTAACTTTTTTTTGATGTATACATACGGAGTATTGCTTTAGATCGTTCTGTATTATGTAACGTGGAAATTATCGGATTGATTTTGATGAAATTTTGACGCAGTGTTACTAGCGTGGCGAGGATGGAAAACGCTTATGCTTTCTAGAAATCGTGTCAGTGGGGGCGCAGCAATAATAAAAAAAATCCAAAAATATGAAAACAGCACATAGTTCGTTTTTAGGCGACTTGAACTTTCCTGATCGTTTTCCACATTTTACTTCTCAGACCGACAGGGGAATGGGGGAATCTTGTAATCGCGAAAGGTTTCAATTTTGAGATGCTACGCTTTTTGGGCGTTTTATGATATCGACATAACGAAAATCCAAGTCAGTCATTTCCGTCAGTCTGCCTGTCTATTGACGTTCTTCTAGCCGCGTTATCTCAGTAACCACTGCTTGAATTGTGACAAAATTTCGGTAGTGATATGCTGTCGGGTCGTGGCAGGTTTTGCAAATCAATCGGTGTATTGGCGGCGGATAAAATAACAAAAAAATGTAGTCAAGTTGATTGACTCAGTACTTCCCACACATTCCGACGATACCAGGTTTATTATTTTCCCACAGCATAAAACTATAGTCTAGAAGCCCTGCAACCAAATCCTCGCTCGACCGACTGTAAAAAAGGATTTTATTCTTCGTTCTTCTTTCATAGGTCAATGGACAATCTATCATGAATACAACAAATTTTTGAGTTTCACTAACCCCGACCCCCGAACCACCCCAATTTCACCCCCAACCAAAAAAAAATTTTAAATGATCAGGAGCCCTTAAAACGTCTAAAACGAAGTTTGATGTGTTTTTTATATTTTTAATTTTTTTATTATTGCCACGCCGCCTCTGAAATGATTTCTAAAACCATACGCGCTTTCCATACTCATCGCGGTAATAAATCTGTGTCAGAATGTCATTAAAGTCAATTCATAAGTTTTCACGTACACAATACAGAACGATCCAAAGTAGTACTCGTATGTATTTTGTATGCATCAGAAGGTCCGAGTCCCTTGGTTTCTGTAATCAGCAATGCAATGTTCGGATGGACCTAAAAAAGTGTATTATGCCGCTAGGTCTTTCTCTCTCAGTTCAGTAGAAAGCCTATTATGAGTAAAACAAACCTTTCGGATTTACAGCCCCCCACCCCCCAACCACTCTAATTTCACCCCCACCCAAAAAAAAAGTAGAAAATGATCAGGAACCCCTAAAACGCCTAAAAACGAAGTTTGAGCTGTTTTCATATTTTTATTTTTTTTAATATTGCTGCGCCGCCACTGAGACGATCTCTAAAAATCAGACGCGTTTTCCATCCTCGCCAAAGTAGTAATACTGTGCCCAAATTTCGTTAACATCAATTCAGTAATTTCAACATTATAAAATAGAGCACGATCTAAAGCAATAGTCGTATGTATACATCGGAAAATAAGTCCCTTGGTTCCTGTAATACACAAGGCAATCTTCGGATGGATCTAAAAAAGTGTATTACGTCGCTAGGTCTTTCCCTCTCAGGTCAGTAAACAGCCTATTATGAGTAGAACAAATTTTTCAGCTTTACAACCCCCCCACCCCCCAACCACCTCAATTTCACCCCCACCCAAAAAAAGTGGAAAATTGTCAGGAGCCCCTAAAACGCCTAAAAACAAAGTTTGGGGCATATTTGAAATTTTTCGTTTTTTGCTAATTTCTCCGCCGCCCATGCACCGATTTTCAAAATTGTAGCAACATTATCTACTACGACCCTACACCATATCACTACCCAAATTTTATCAAAATCTATGCAGCGGTTACTGAGATTAGGAGGCTAGAAGGACGCCAACAGACAGACAGACCGACAGACAGACCGACGGAAATGAGTGACGTGGCTTTTCGTTATGTAGGCATCATCAAAAGGACAAAAAGTGTATATCTCAAAATCGAAAATTTTCGCGATCACAATACTCCCCTCACCTATTTTGGTGTGGAAGTAAAATTATCAAAGTTCCTCCAAACTTTTAGATGTTTCAAAGGTCCTTGATCATCGTCATCGAGTCAAGACACTTGACGCTATTTTTTATCCATGTGTATACGCTGAGTAAATAAAATAAATAGAAAATCCACAGGGGACGCATCGACGCCACGCGACATGTTTGGTGTGGCATGGCCTTAATTCATTTTACCGGTGGTCGAAAATGCATCTCTATTCGCTAAAACAGACAGCACGATAATGTCACCAGTCTCCTACATCGGCTGCACACGGGAAATCTTTTGGACGTGCAACCGTCAGCAGCTAATTTAGGCTACATTGTGTCCAGAGTGGATGAGGTTCGCCATGTCCACGTGTGTACTGTGTACCGGCGGCGGCCATTCGGGCCGTTGTAACATCAACCTCGACTCCCATGTGATTATGCATTTTGTGTTCCAGCCTGGAAAAGCCATTCCAGAGCCGATGACGCAGTTGTCACGCTCTGCTAATGACCAGCCGATATACGGCTGCATACGATTATACAAGGGGGCTTCGATAAGTGCAGGCTTTTCAAAGGAAAACGTATTCCCTCCTCACTCACTACCTGTTTTTAGTTCTATCGGACTTGCATCTAATCAGAGTATATTTCTTCTAAATAAAAAAAATAGGTACGGGTGACCTCCTCGCCTACATCACTCACTTGCGGAACAGGGCAATAGACAATCACGGCGAATCCCGTGTTGTTGCACTTGACATATCGAAAGCCTTCGACAGAGTGTGGCATGAGGGACTTCTGGTCAAGCTTGCTGCTTATGGACTACCACCTCGCCTGCGCCAGTGGTTGAATAGCTTTTTGAACGACCGATCTCTGTTTGTTGTAGTCGAAGACTATCCATCAGACGTATTTTCAATAAACACCGGTGTTTCTCGGGGATCTGTCCTGTAGAGTGGGGATTAGCAAATAAAGTACAGTTCAACGTAGATAAAACTCAGGCAACAACACTTACAAAGAACACACACGTTGGCTTACCAACTGTGGAAATGGAGGGTCACCCCATTGTCGAGTCACCTTCCGTCAAGCTTTTGGGGATCAACATCAACAATAACATGTCCTGGCACGACCATGTCGTCAGTAGTGCTAAAGCGGCATCCCAGAAGCTTGGGGTTTTGTTCCGCTGTAGCAAGCTGTATACACCAGGGCAAGTACTGCTCCTCTACAAGGCACAGATCCGACCATCGCCATCGTTGGAATATGGCTCCCATGTGTGGGGATACGCTTCAAAGCACTCTGAAGCCTCTGGGCATAATACGCCTATCCTAGCTACACAGGGGGCCTCCATAGCCTGGAACATCGAAGAAGGGTGGCTGACCTATCCCTGTTTCACAGGTTCTATCGCGGAAAATGTTTGAGTGAGCTCTCCCAGATAATAACGCCAAAGGCCGTCCGAATGAGGAACACTAGAGAGGCTCTGCGAGTTCATCCTTACCAGGTCAAGGTCCCTACTCCCCGAACCAGTCTCCTCCAGCATTCCTTCTTTTGGAGAACTTCGACGCTGTGGAATCAGCTGCCCGGGAATTTGTTTCCCGACGGCTACAACCTGCAGCGTTTCAAATCTAACGTGCACCGACACTTATCCTCTCGCAGTGCTACTACAGCGCCATAGGCTTTCAGGCTTCGCAAGAGGCTGACCATACAAAAATTACATAACAAAATGGCGGGATCCGCGTGTGATTGTCGCAAAGCTGGGATATTGTGCTGATTGTTTACTATGCATATGAGGATGCTGATCAAATTGCACTATCAAATTGTACACTTTTGTGAGCCACAGTTAAATAGTGTGTTTAGCTTTGTGAAGTGCAACAAAAAGTGACTTTTATCTATTTTTATTATAATACAAAGATATATTTGTAGGTATTTATAATTATTATAGACGACATCACTCTTGCTTTATCAAAATAATGCGGTAATTTGAATTCCTTTTCACCATTACTATTTGATAGACCAACAATCCAAACCAGAGACCTAGGGTAGAAACGATGAGATTTTCAATCAGGTGTGTACAGGAGGGATAATAGGTTAACTCTTAGGCAATAAAGCTACTATCTATAAGAAGTAGTAGCTCTATTAAACATCTCAGAACAACACAGTGCAGCATATGGTCTTGGTATTAACTACAAGACCAAGGTTATGATCGTAGATGGAAAGCACGATAATCATCGAGAAATAAAGCCAATAGGCTGTTGTGAAGTAGTTCAAAGTTTTCTGTACCTCAGTTCTTTGATTGACATGGCATCACTGAAAGTACCAAAATGTCGCTGGTTCAGTCTCTTGTGTTCTCTATATTTTTGTATGCCTCGGAAACTTGGACTATTAAAAAGGCAAATCGAGCTCGCATAGATGCTTTTGAAATGTGGACGTGGAGGAGAATGGAGAGTTCCTTATACCGCCCATCGAACTAACGATTCCATACTGGATGAGCTCGGCAATCCAAAGAGACTATCCTCCATTGTGTCGACGAGAATGCTTACATTCTTCGGACATATACACAGAAGCGATAATATGGAGAAACTTGTAGTTCATGGTCACGCCCCGAGTGGGCGGCGCCGAGGCCGTTCTCCTACACGCTGCTGGGTGGATACGACGAAACAGTTGCTGGATGTGAGTATCAAGAGCGGCACTGAACTGACAGTAAATCGTGAACGTTGGAGAGCTACAGTTCTCAAAACTATTGATAATATTCGTGTCGGCAATACTCTAGCTCCGACTTAATGCATCTTACGAGTTCACAACATGTCTGTTAAGACATTGTGACGATGATGATGATGATCTATAATATCTTTAGGGGCAGGAACAAATCGTGCTGAGTCATGGCCGTCTCTACTCACTAGGCCGGAGCATTGTATGGCAACGTTGGAGATCAGGCCGTGTTTTCATTTGTTGTTATGTCATGTGTATTATTCCAGGTGCAGAAAATATGGTTGGAAGGTGATTATTAATTTGTTTCTAATTATTTACCTGTACAAACGAAACTATAACGATAACAAGATGCCTGCAAAGCGTGTAGTACCAGGTTGCAGCCCAGTAGAGGACTACCAAACCATGGCCCAACATCACCTTATTCCAGATTAAAAAGAACGTTGCAAGGTGATTTTTAATGGGTTTCTACTTATTTACCTGCACAAACGAAACTATAAAGATAAAAAGATGCCTGCAAAGCCCAACATAACCTTATTCCAGATTAAAAAGAACGTTGCAAGGTGATTTTGAATGGGTTTCTACTTATTTGCCTGCACAAATGAAACTATAAAGATAAAAAGATGCCTGCAAAGTGTGTAGTACCAGGTTGCACTAGCAATTGTGCGTCCGATAAGGGACATAAACAGAAGTGGGTGAAAGGTATTCCTCGGAAGGGCTGGTTATATTTATAAGGATAAAGACAATAATTGACAAACATTTCAAAGGATAATACCTATTTTAAAGCACAATGTGGTACCTATAATGTTTTCTGGACCTCCCAAACATCACAGAAAAATACAGTTAATAGGACTCATCTGGGCATGGCCTGGGGCATACCTACGAAAGCATTTGATAGTGAAAGGGAAATCAAAACCAGCAAGAATGGCTTCACAGTGACCTAATAGTGAATTTTTCTAGCTCAAGTGACAATTTACAAAGTAAATTGAGTGTTCATTTAAGTGGAAATGGAAGTGGCAGCAGGAAACAGGTTGCTTTATTTTTATTTTGTAGTGTCTGACTATGGTGAACCAGACATCAGATGTAAGAGATATTAATAGTAGTAGTTCTAAAAAGCATTTTTTTCTTAATTTATTAACCCAGATGAACTCTAATACATATAAAATGTAATAATTATTCTGAAACTATAGGCCAACTATTTGACAGCTAAGCCACGTTGCCACATCTAAGGCTCTGGCCTAGTGTAGAGTCGGCCATGTATATCTATAATATCTTTAGGGGTAGGAACAAATCGCGCGTACTGTTTGAGTGTTCAACCCGGCAACAATGCGCTGTTCTGTGCCCCGTTTTATAATTGCTTTCTTGGCCGGCAGCTATGCACACTTTACCTATGCAGCTCTCGGCTCGCAGCAGGTCTGCGTGCCCATAAATTTATCGGTAGAATGAACAGAAGCTCGCCGAAGCTGTCGACATCTATCAGCAGGGGTAACTTTCTGGAAATTCGCTCAAAGAACGTAATTGTGTAGCTGGAAGGGCTCGCGAGTCTCAATTAAGTTTTGTCTCGTGTATTTTACGGCCCCTCGCTCCCTCCCCGTTCCCCACCAACTCATTACTCTGCGCCTTAAATCCCATTTAAATAGCTCGGAGGTGTTTAGTTAATGTTCGTCCACTTGTTTTTCTTTGGCTCGGCTGCGCCACGGTACTCTCAGGGCGAAATCGCGATTCGACAGGATAGATGCTACAGGGGGCCGCAAAATAAGGGGTGAGCCAACTTCAGGGTTAGTAAATCAAACGTGTATTTTTTCTAAACGTCAAACCGTTTGACATTTCTGATGTCATATCTGATATCTCTAGCTAATACCATTTGTAATCATGTAGTCGTTTGGCATGTAGCAGCGTGTTAAGGTTATTCAAACTAACTACGAAAATTTGCGTTCTGTGAGAACCACATTTCGCAAACTCCGAAGTGAATACGGTCGATTTGATCGACCATCTGAGAAGGCTATACGAAAAATGGTGCAGGAGTTCGAGTCAACTGGTTCGTTGTGTGACCTGCGACATGTTCCGCATCGGCGTTCAGTGCGTTCAAACGAAAACATTGAAGCAATTCGTGAGAGTGTCTCCGACAGTCCATCCACCTCCATTCGCCGACATTCACAGCAAGTCAGCATTTCTTGTGGCTCTCAGTGGCGAATTTTGAAAGACGATTTGGGTCTTCATGCGTCCAAAATTCGATTGACACAGGAACTATTGCCAAATGATCACGGAAGACGTCGAACATTTGCTAACTGGATCTTAGAGCAGCTGTCAGGTGACAATCATTTTTACGAGAAAATCCTTTTTAGTGACGAGACTCATTTTCATTTGAATGGCTACGTCAACAGAAAAGGCTGCCGCATCTGGGGCGATGAAAATCCAAAGACGTATGCAGAGGTATCCATATGTCCACAACGGGTCACTGTTTGGTGTAAATTCTCAGCGCAAGGAGTGATTGGGCTGTATTTCTTTGAAAAAACTGATGGAAAAGTGACAACCGTGAGTGGCGTCAATTACCGAGTGGTGTTGGAAAACTTTTTGTGACCGATATTGGATGGCATGGACACTGACAACATGTCGATTCAACAAGATGGAGTGAAGCGTCACACTGCTGGCGAAACCATCGATTTTTTGAAGTCTAAATTTTCCAATCGCTTGATTTCATTGAAAGGTGGTATTGATTGGCCGCCAAGATCTTGCAATCTAACCCCATTGGACTTCTTTCTTTGGAGTTACGTGAAAGGAAAAGTCTATGTCAACAATCCCAAAACGATTCCGGAGTCGAAAGACGAAATCCGGCGTGTAATTGGTGAAATACAACCTGATGTATGCCAAAATGTTATGAGGAATTTCAGTCGCAGAATTATATACTGCAAGAAGAGTCGCGGAGGCCATTTGCCCGATATTATCTTCCACGTATAAATGGTAAGCGCCAATGTTTGCAATATAATAAAGGATCGCAAAAGATTCGAAATAGTTTGAGTTTTATTCGAAAAATAGAATCACACCCTAAATTTGGCGCACCCTTTATTTATAGCGGGATCACGTCCGCTGTAAAACTTTTTAACACGATTTTATTAGCTTCACCTGTATCTCTGTTTGTTTGTTATTTGTTAAAACTTAAAAGCTTTTATTTAACTTGCAATGTATGTACGCTTGTTCTGGTGGAATCTTGCAACTCAATTTTGAAGCAGGTATCTTCAATCGATTGAGCTGAAATTTTGTAAATACGTTTAGTTTGGATGACAATGCACGATAAGCTGTATGACGTCGTTCTAAATCTACTAGTGGAATAGTTATTTAATGCATTTCTACAATATGGGTATCCTTATTGATATGAGAGCGCCCAGTGGATGGTAGGGAGAATAACAATCTAATGAGAGAAATGTCATCACTGACAATCGATCCACTGAAGTCATTTTTAGTCAAACGATGAATTTTGTTGTGAGAGTTTGGAGAAAATATACTATCAAAGCCGGCAAGTTGTTTTATCACTACATGAACTTGACGACCTGAGAGAAGAGAGTTTTTGCATTTGGCGCGCAACTAGAGGTTTGCGGTGTGAGCAAGAATCTGGAAGCAATCACAGGAGATTTTGGATCGAATTGTACGAGTTCCTTTATACAACCTACGTATAGTGGTCATCACCAGGTTGTATCGTCGACGGTGACGACATCGACATGAGGTTAGGGGGTAGCTAACGAACCGCTGGTGCACCGAGCAACCACGAAGGGTGGACCGGACAGCCGGTATGTATGACTGTGACGTGAAGTAAGTGGCAAAGAACATCCGCGGTAAGGATTTTCCAATAATAAGTTGCAAAGGAACATTTGGGGTGCAGGACTGACTTTGGGAAAGCAATAAGAATAAACTCCTGCTGTTAGTGGACTCTTATCACCAACACAGTTTTAAGGTTATGTTTAGAGTAGGCCTATATGTTTAGTTTAGTTTAAGATTTTCATGATGTCTGATAAAAGGAAATCTACGAAAATGAGTGGATATCAGGATAGCACAAATTCTAAGTTAGAAACTGTGTTTCAAATGATGGCAAATAATATGTATTTTTAGATATAATACGATGTGTTTCGTTGTAAGAGTTCGGGGAAAATATTATTATATTAGTCAAAGTCGGTGAGTTGTTTTATCACTGCATGAACGTAGTTTACGACCTGAGAGAGGAGAGTCTGCACAGTGAAAAGGCTTGTTGAGAGTGACTCGAAAAATAATGTAACGTCATTCTAAATCAACTATTTATAGCCGACCATCCAAGATGGCGAAATAGTTATTTTTAATGCACTTCTGCAATGTGGGTATCAAATAGAAGGTCTTGCCGAGGATAAATAATTTTTTTTGATATAAATGCAAGTTAATAACTAAAAAGTAAAAAATACATTAAAACAAAAAAACTTTTTCAAAAAAGTGTTCTAAAAAAAGAAAATAAAATGTTCCTTTAAAGTGTTAACTATGAACTTATAGCCTCATTATACACAATTTATATGATCATAAAAGCTTGATACAAATCTGCAAATATAGTAACGCTGCTCTTCTTCGGGTACTGTGTATGTGGTTTTGACTAAGGCTCTTTCTCTAGTTATCGTAGCCGTATTTTTGAGACTTTTGAGGTAAAGATCTAAATTATTTGAAATATAAACTTAAAAGTAAAGATATATGATATGTATGAAAGTTGATTCAATATCACATATATTTGTCTGAAAACCAAGTCCGTAGTTATGAAAAATAATTCACCCTTTTTGTTTATAGGTATTTCCTGTCAAAAAGTAATTTGGTAATTGCTGCGAAACTTAACGGGAGTAGATAAGCATTACTATTTTATCTTTAGCAAAACATTTTATCTATTCGGATTTCTATAAAATCAAGAATAATAACTCTTTACAAGTAATAGCCAACCTTCTTATATTAGTAAATCATGCGTAAATCTGCATCGAAGTTTTTTTATGATAGTCCATTCTACGAAACACCAAATATACTGTCCAAAGAGTTACCTTATAAAGCAAAATCTGTCCAATAATGTTTTGGATATCTCTTTACAATATCCAGTCAATCGTCGGCTGGTTAGAAATTGATACTCAGAAATCTAGTGAAACTATTCGCCAGCTGTTTAAAGTACAAAACTAGCCACAGGCCCAGATTACCCATAAGGCCAACCTAGGCCATGGCCTAGGGCGCAATCTTACGACGACAATCTTTTCTTTTTATTTCTAATTCGCACATTACGTAATTAGCTATAAAAAGCAATGAATCCAAAACAAAAAGATCAAGTCAACCCACTCAATATATTATGAGTCTATAATTACTTCATATGCATTAATAGTCTTCTTTTTTTATTACTGCTTACCGTATTATTTGTTTGTTAGAGTCCAACTCAATCGTATCGTTTAAGGCCATTTTCCTATTTAAAAAAGATCAAGCATAACCATAGATCACATGCGATTCAAGCAAAGCTCATCGTCCTCGCTCTTCCAAGCATTGAAAATGAAAAAAAGTCCACAAGCACGATACAATCATTTACGTGGGTCAAAGCAAGAAAGAAGAAATTTTAAAACTATGTGATGTTCAATACCTTTTTTACTCAATATCTGCTTACTACAAATTGCAACTACATATTGGGATTTTATATACATATTTTAAAATGTCATTGACTATTAAATAAGGTATACGTAGATGACACTTTTGATTACTGTACAAACATTTTTATCAATTATTTATAATCCACGCTTTCAAAAATCGTCATTACATACCAGTAGTATTTATATTGCTACCTAAGAAATTAAGTTCTACACATGCTTTAGGTTTTAAATTGTTAGTCGATTATTGTGGAGAAAATAATTTGTCTTTAACCCTTCACAAATAATAACTTGTGATTTTGAAATCGCCATCCATTAAGGAATAAAGTAAGTTTGGCCTAACTGTACAACAATGGGTGTGGATTTCATCTAATACAAGCCTGGATCAAAAAATAATTAAGTTTAATTGTAGCATATAAAGACGCTAATTCTGAAGTGGGGCGTTAGTTGAGATGGACTTTCGGTTTATTATTTCTAGATAATGACAGGTAGCTGAATGCTTTGTAAAATACTTCTATGCCATTATTCACTGGATCCAAAACATCTATTATTTATTTAAATGCATTGAATATTACCAGCATTCGACAAGTTAGCAAAAAAAAACACGTGATGCAGTTCTATGCGAATATATAATGCTGACGGAAAATGCTGCTAATTTATGACATTATGTATTACAATTTATTTCAATCAACGATATTACGATTACGACAAACGTAAACAAGCACCATCTCGCGCGCTTGTGTCCACATACGTGCCTCTTATACGAAATATTTTGCTCGCTTTTGAGCGGTGGGATTGGGACCAATCTGACCGCGGCGCGCTAGTGTCCTACAGCCAGAAATTTCACAACCTTGAGGTGACCCAGAAGGGGCGTAATTTAGGACTGTGGCCTAGGGCGTAGATTGATGCTAATTCAGGCCTGACTAGCCATACTATGAAATACAAAATTTTTAACAACTATTACAAGTAAATGCATATATATTCATGTTTCATGGACCTTTGAACTGACTACACTTTTTCGTGAATGTTTATGTTTCTACTTTCTTTATAAAGGTATGATCGCCGATCGGATCATATCAACAGTTAAACTTCTAGAATTTTGTACAATAATTATCTACCATGAAATGGGATATTTTCCAACTTGCTAATATTGCCACTTTAGTGGCTGAAATGGATTGCTTTTATCTAATTTGTAATGATGGCAGTGTTTGCTCAATTTTTTTCTGCCCACGTGGAGTCAAAATAGACTTTGAAAATCATTCCTTTGAAAAGAGCTCATTTAAATCTCTTAAACCTCCCGCCTAAGAAATCAACCAATCAAAAGTGATTTTTATGCCGGATGTAGATAGGATGTGACTATTTTAATTTGAATTGAGCGTAGATTCAAGGTTGTCACGCTGTTAATATTTTTCATAGTTTTTCTATAAAGGATGTAAACTCTATTTTATGTTTATTTAGTTTCCCTCTTTTTGTAGACTATAAATGTTATATTGCACAGCTATTCCATTTTTTGCATTGTTATGTAATTAGCAGTTTACTCTGAGAATGTTTCATAGTTACTTTTCACAATTTTACTCGTCATTCGGCAACACTCGTCTTTAACAGCCTGTCACTAGTGTCATGCATACATAACCTCCCCTGGTGTCACGACTGTCACGATATCTCATTTAACCAAGGTAGATCATGAAATGATGGTAAACAAACATCTGTCAATATCAATACGAAGCGGAGGTTATGTCTGTAGATGGAGAAAAGGAGGTCAGACGACAGGGTACAGTCATGATACTACGACTTTAGAAGGTATGCTCACGCGCATGATGTTTTCCGTCTCGCTTCCACCTATGACGTCAGCGTGTGACAAACGGGGTTTGTTTACTCGTTTAGTTACAGGTTATAGCCGAACATTTTCAGTTTATTTTCTTTGAATTTACTCGTTTACTGTAGTAAAGTTTGATAAAACATTAATTATTTTCGATTCTGGAGTTTACCACATATTTGAACAATGGTTTATTGTGCGGTTGTGAGATGTAATAATAAAAAAGTAAAAACTATTCGTCACACTACCGCTACTTGGGATGGTTTGAAAAATTTGGCAGGTTTCATTGCATTTAAGTTGAAAAATAAGGAGAAACTGGGTTATATCCCAGATTGCACAGATACTTCTCTCAGTTGGGTCAACCATTTAACAGAAGGTGGACTACAAAACCATACAGATGAGTTCTTGGCAAAATGTAATGAGCTCGGCCATATATTTTCCAACTATAATGGAAACGCTTTGAGAATTGGAAAAAAACTATCTTGCGAATTTAAACAAATTATCAGAGAATGTATATGTGACTGATGAAGCAAAGATGAGCTTGTTTTCTAGATGCAAAATGTATTTCAGAATACGAATTCTTGATAGGGGAATTAGAGAGACCTCGAATATTAGAAAACTGAAATTCACTAACATTGTAAAATAGTATAAAGTAATAAGTATACAGGGTCCTGCGACGGTGTATCCAGCTTTCCTAGCGCCTTTCCTATTTGGAATAAAAAAAGGTACATAAAATAAAAATGCGCTAAAAGATGGTTGGAGATTTACAGGTTGCAGAACGTATTTTACTTTTTAATTATTAACTTTTTAATTCAAACATATTATTAAACAGATACATCGTGTGAAAACATTTTGAAAAAAATTGAGGAAAAACCTGTTATTACTAGGAATCTTTAGTATACGAGAATTCACCTGTACTAGCTAAATACAATGCCCAGAAAGGTATTGTATTGTTGTATTGTTGTTATTATTTTATGTTTAACATATGTTTTTATTTTATGTTTAACATACACGCGTTTGTGACATATATTTGAATAAATAAAAAATAAGAAAATTTGGTAATGTATTTTTCCACCAATCATTAGCAGAAAAAAGTCAATATTCATTCGCCATAAACATAATGCCATTATGCTTGTTCATGATTTTTAAAAACCTCTAATGACAAAATCATGTTATTTATTTCTTGTCTACCTTTTATTAAGAGAATTATACAGTAAATACATATACAAAATGGCTTGAAGAGCTGGTGACGCAACATCATAATTTCGGAACTACTGCAAACGGGTCAGGCGTCGATTAATATCAATTCTCTATATAACTATTTCACCAATTTTTTATTCAGATACAGAGCAATATGTATCGTTTATATTATACTGTGCATGAGCTATTTTCATTTTGTATGAATATTGAATATTTAAGACAGATGTAACAGGAAACGAAATAAAACTTTCAAAAATCAATGCTTTGGCGCCATGTGCTTGTACACTTTTGTCACACGGTGACGTCATGCACAGACCGGTTCGAAATCTGTCCGCCAAGTGATCATATCTGTCAGTGTCGTAGTATCATGGGGTACAGTCACATTCTAAGGACAGTTCCACGAAAGACTTATTACGTCACGCTTAGATTTATACGTTACAGCTTTGGTGCGAAATTTTATGTTTGAACTTTGCAGGTGCTTTTAAGCCACTTCGCGTTCACAGTAAAAAGTAAAAATGTTAGTTACATGGTTTTTGGGGACGTAACATCAATATCCCGTCATAAAATTTTGTTCGGAAAATACCCCATTACAGAATGGGTTTCATAATTCTGCTGAGGGGAAAAGGATTATAAAGTAATGATACCTTACTTGTCCGATAATAACTTACATACTACCTGTCTATTATAGCCTCTTACCTATCTGTTTAATTCAAATCACAATATTTAGGTGATATTTTAAAAGGATTACGGCTAGGGTAGACAGGTGGCGAAGTATGGTAGATTTTTTCCGGGAATTACAAAACATTTGTGCGGATTCAGGTATGTCCCATGTTGATCCCCGAAACAGGCAAACTATTACGCTAATAAAAGTTACACATATTGCATATGTATTTTCAATAATAGTGGGCAATAGTTATGTTATATGGTGTTTGTTTTTTAAAAGATTTGAACACTAAAGGAAGAAATAAAATCTCTATGGATTTTGTCACTCTGCTTATCTAGAACTACAAATCCGTCTTCGCTTGCAGAGTGAACTTAATCTAAAAAAGCATGGAAAATCTTGTCTGCACTCCGCGGTTATATATTATAATCAAACATATTAATGAAAATAATTTTTACTTCCCACACCGAGTATTGTGATCGCGAAAATTTTCGATTTAGAGATAATACGCTTTTTGGGCGTTTTATGATGTGTACATAACGAAAATCCACGTCACTCATTTCCGTCGGTCTACATGTCTGACTGTTGGCGTTTTTCTAGCGTCGTAGTCTCAGTAACCGCTGCATGGATTGTGATGAAATTTGAGTAGCGATATGTCGTGGTATTATCGTAGGTAATGTTCCGATAATTTTGGAAATCGTTATACGGGGGGTGGAGTAATTAGCAAAAAACGAAAAATTTCAAATATTCCTCAAACTTTATTTTTAGTCGTTTTAGGGGTTCCCGATCATTTTTTACTTTTTTTTGGGTGGGGTGAAATTGGGGTGGTTAGGGGATGGGGGGTTGTAATACTCAAAAATGTATTCTGTTCATAATAGGCTGTCCATTGACCTGTGAAAGAAAGACCTAGCGGCCGAATAGATGTTTGTTAGGTCCGTCCGGACACTGCCTTGGCTGTTACAGAAATCAAGGGACTTGGAATTGTCTGATGTATTGCTTTAGATCGTTCTGAATTTAGTAACATGGAAATTATGGAATTGATTTTAATGAAATTTGGACACAGGATTACTACAGTGTCGAGGATGAAAAATGCGTATGGTTTTCAAAAATCGTGTCAGTGGCGGCGCAGCAATAATAAAAAAACTAAAAATATAATAATAGCTCAAACTTCGTTTTTAAGCAATTTGAGGGTTCCTGATTGTTTTGTTTCGTCCAGATGAAGCTGGCAGAATAAAAATTGTGGTGTTTTAGTTCCTTCGGAGACACTTAGGAAACTATTTACTAGTTTTCGTGTTGGATGTTTTTTGATAAACAATGGTATCACTGTTATGTGTGGGAAGTACTGAGTCAATCGACTTGACTCCATTTTTTATTTTATGAAACAGCCCCAAACCTCAATTTTTTTCTTGATTAATACTCCAGGCAAAATATTACAAGAAGGTATGCACTCAAAATTTAAACACTATAACTGTGACAAGAAGCAGTCAACTTAGGTGAACACTTTTTCATATATTGATTCAATATATTTCCAATAGTAGGTATTTTTGTAACCCAATTTTGCTCACAAAAAATTTCCCTACACCATTTTACAAAAGTATACAATGATCAGGGACCTTTTAAAAACGAAGTTTGAGCGATTTTGATATTTCGTGTTTTTTGTTGAGCTCTCCTGCGCCACTGGCGAGAGCTTCAGCAATGAGACACTGGTACCATTTCCTCCACGGTAGTAATATCTTACTTCAGTTCATCACAATGAAGCACGTAGTTTTCAAGTAACCTACAGGACTACAATATGTATATGTATCAAATTATTCCACAGTTATAAAATTTAAAAGGCAACATTCGGATAGATCTAACAAGTACATGATATCACCAAAGTAATTTTTTCAGCGCAACAAAAACAAATATAAAACGATCAGAAACCTACAAATCGCCTAAAAGCTTCCTCCAGATTGTTTAATATACAGGGTTGGGATAATGGTATGGTACCAAGCAAATATCTTTGAAACGGAAAGGGTGATATTGCTGAAAATTTGCAGGTAAATGTAGTGACGCATAATGCATCTGAAGATATTATGTTAGCTATTAATATACTTCCGGTCTAACCGGAAGTACCGTCAACCTTTTTAATTTAAATGGGACATCCTGTATATTTTAGCAGATTTTAATACATCTTTTTTTTCCGAATACGTCCATAGTAGGTTTAGTATTTGTTTCTGTAAAAATGGGAAAGATAAAGCTTTTTTATTTACTGAAACGTTCATTTTATTTGATGTGTCACAATAAGAAAATTTAAAATGAATTATCAAGGAATTATCTCAGACGTTCAAAATGCCCGCCGTTTACTTTCTGGCAATATGCAAGTCTGTTGACAAATTGCTGAGTTACCTTCTCGAATTATATCACGTCAGGATCAGGACGTCAGGAGGTAAATGGCCGGCATTTAAAACATATGAAGAAGCTTTATCTTTGCCGTTTTTACATAAACTAATACACAAACCACTATGGACGTATTCGGAAAAAAAGATGTATTAAAATCTGCAAAAATATACAGGGTGTCCCATTTAAATTAAAAAAGTTGACGGTACTTCCGGTTAAACCGGAAGTACATTAATAGCTAACATAATGTCTTCGGATGCACTATATGTCGCTACACTTGCGTGCAAATTTTCAGCAATATCATTCTTTCCGTTCCAAAGTTATTTGCTTGGTTCCATACTTTATCCCAACCGTGTATACAGCTGAGTTGGCAGCCATTCAGAAAGCACTAGAATATTCTCTCAGTAGAACTGACCTTAGAGATGTTACAATCTTCAGCGACACAGCAAGAGTGCAGCTATGAGAGCATTTAAGAATTTCACCGACTTTCAACCATACCATCTCAAACATAATGAAATTGATCTACAGACACAACAATTTGGATAAAAATGTAAAAATTGTATGGACTGAAGGACATACAGGGATACCTCAAAACAGCATAGTCGACATACTAGCAAAGTTGGCGACTACAGATGGAATATTGATGAGAAATTTCGAAATTCCCTACAGTGACTTGAACAGTAAATGAAACAAGAACCTGAAAGAAAAGTGAAGCGAACACTATCATAGAAATCCATCCGGAACGATATACAAACAGATCCAGCAAAACATAAGAACAGAACCCTGGTTAAGAGAAAAACGGATAGACCACTTGTGAGAACACTTTGCAGATTGAGGTGTGGTCATTGCTTAAGCCCTCAACACGAAACTAAAATAGGGCTAGACGATAACCCTCACTGCAGATGTGTCAAACTATATTCCGTTACCTGCTAATATGATCTCTATACTAGCTAGTGAAAACAACTGTGCATACAAACTATTATATAACTTTTGCACACAAAAACTAAAAATAACTCTGTACCTATCTTTCAACTATAACTAATATAAAACAATGTTCATATTATTAAGAAAAAATAGATGTCCATCCAAAATAGAACTGACGAGTTGATCTCTGATCAGAGCCAATAACATAAATAAAAAAAAAATATAAAAAAATATTTTAGTTTTTTAATCATTGCTGTGCCGCCACTGATACGAAAAGTCGTACGCGTTGTCTATCCGGGCCACGGTAGTAATACTGTAATTTCCAGGTTACACAATGCAGAGCAATCTAAAACAATACTTATATGTATACCTATGCATCAGAAAGCTCTTAAGTCATTTGTAATAGGCAAGGCAATGTTCGGACGGTCATCCTAAAAAGTGTATTATACCGCTAGGTCTTTCTTTGACAGATCGATGGACAGCCTACTATGAATATAACATATTCCTTTAGTTTTATAGAGCCCCACCCCCCTAAACAACCCCAATTTCACCCCACTCAAAAATAAGTAGAAGAAGATCAGGAACCCCTAAAACGCATACAAACAATGTTTGAGGAATATTTGAATTTTTTTTGTTTTGTTTTTGTTAATTACTCACAGAGCTAGAAGAACTCCAACAGACAGACGGACCGATGGAGATGAGTGACGTCCAAGAAGCGTATTGTATTATCTCAAAATCGGAAATTCTCGCGAACACAACACTTCCCTATTCCCTATTGGTATGAGGAGTAAAAGAAGCAATAGGAAAATACTAAAGAACAACAAACACAATTTAACACCAGAATAAATTTTCCACTTAACGAATAGCTGACTTTTTTCTAGAAGCTATGCCTCAGTATATCTAATTATACAGTAGCGCAACTCCCTAGAAATCATGCAGACAATTTGTCTCCGAAAAACTGGCCTCTCATAACCCCACGTCGGTCCCTCAGCACGAGCCGTTCACGTTTTGAGCACAGGGTCGGCTTAGCAATAATCGAGTGAAGAAGTGTAATTATTGTGTTTCAATAAGTTTAATGGACGCGATATATCTCGTAAATAGAGTAAATTTTGAGAACAGTGTGGTAATGTGGTATTCTTCATCGAGGTTAGGCAGTTGTCTTTGGAATTCTGAATAACAATTTGTAAGTTATATCCATGCATTCGCATTTATTCTACGTGACAATGTTTTGTTCTGATTCTTCTAATGCATCGTGAATTCTTTGCATATAAACAGGATGTAAACATTTTTTTAGAAGCAAAACAAGAAATTGTCGGTATATGAAAGAAAATTGTTAACTCCGAGAAAATAGGTGGCTTTATTGTTTGTAAGTAAATTATAAAAATGCGAGATTTATTCAACTTTATTTTATTTTATCTTACTTAACCTTAAACATTTAAATAAATATAAGAACTTTATAATATCTTATATGATTCAAATATGGGTATATGTAACGACGTAGCGTCCAAAATAACATTTATGTCTAGTTATCCCACAACCTTTAAATTTATCTTCATCAATCATCATCGAAAAACGTTTAAGGTACGAAAACTTGGTAAACAGCAAAACCGATGAAAACTTGTCACGGTGTACATAAAAAATAATGATCAATATGTTTATAATAACGATAAAATATACTAAACTGGTCATTATTCATAAAAAAATTGCAAAACTGATTTTTATCTAGTTTACCAAGACTACCTTTCCTTCTGTATTTGTATATTACATATGAATAGGCATATTGAAGAAAAGAATCCATGTTTATAGAGGAAAATGATATATTTTTGAAACTAGCATGTTGATTTTTTTTATTGTGAACTTTCTATTTGAGCATCCATTAAAATCGACTTCACTTCCTGCTTAAAATTTCATAATGTTGGAATGCATAATCACATTCATTTTGTTATATGCCGTGAAAGATCTTTTGAACATTGTGGTACTGTGAGAAAACAGTGAGAAATTATTATTCTAACTTTAGGCTCATAATTAAAGAACGACTTTCCGTAACGTCTAACTTTTCTAAAAACTGAAAAAAAACACACAGCTACCCTAATACCCGACAGACACTGTTAGAGACAAATGGAGCTATGCTATCACACTTTAATATTATTAGGAAATAAAGGAGTACATTAAAACTTGAAGGAATCGCATACCTGGTAGCATCTTGAGGAAGCTTAAAAAACTATAGTCACAGTTTTTGGAATTGCTAATACAGCCTACAGCGGCGCAAAATTTGACTTCACGCGTCCCGATATCCATATCAGCGTATCACCAAATTCCTTAATCCGGTTCTGTCAAAGACACTACCTTCACTCTCATAGACTGAACACGACTCAGGCGATCGCCATGCTAAACGTCCTGCGAACGATGCGCGGGATGCTATGCGCGAACCACCAAAATTCTGGAGAGTTGCGCTACTGTATGATTGGATATACTGTGGCTATGCTGACCTAAATATTTGTAACTTGAATACGTTCTGATATGAACTTTTTTCATATGGGATAGAATTATTGCAGATTTAATTGTTGTGTATTTTGTGGTTATTCTGAATCTAGAGAGAGAGAGAAAAGGGTATCGTTAAAGAAGTTCTTCTCATTAGATCTGAAATAGTCAAGGCAAACAAATTACGAAACTAAGCCACAGTACATCGTCTGTTCGGTCACGTAGGACCCCGAGAAAGTTGCAACTCCCTTCGGACAACAGTTTGCACACTAAAACTTGTTAATGCTTCGGAAAGTTGACGCAGCGCTGGCCGGTTCGCGAATAGGAGAATATCGTATACTTTGCAAACAACTCCGCCAGGACTTTTCAACAAACGCCAAATTTATGCATGCGCTGGGAAAACTCCCATAGAAATAACAACTTTTCTTCGACAGTTTCAATCTGAGCGATCGACGAAAAGTGGATGTAGGGACTGTTCGTGTGCTTTACATAAAATACGATGTTTTCACTTATTACCTATGCAGCTACGAAAGGGCGCAAGGTTATGAGGTTATTTTTCACTCAATTGAAACGTAGCGGGTAGAGGAATTATAGATATACAGTCTCTTCACACAAGACAAATAAAAACGCTCAGACTTTTTCCAAAGCAAACAGATAAACTTACGTAGGTCAATAGCAAAAGCAGATAAAAAATATACTCCACTCACCCTATCCTCCCCAGATCACTCAGCAGACACACACAATCACATGAAATCACAACAACAAAAAATAAACACCTGGTCACAAAAAGCACTCACTCCATGGCAAGCACAGATACCACGTTACACAAGAGCACATTAATGAAAAACAATCATACACCTGGCCGCAGGATGGTCAGTTCTTTCCAGAAACTGAAGGTTTTATGCTTGCTATCCAGGACAAAGTAATTGCGACAAGGAATTACATGCAATACATTATTAAAGATACATCCATAACCAACGACAATTGCAGAAAGTGCCACCAACAGAAAGAAACCATAGACCATATAACAAGCTGATGCAAAACTCTCGCTGGAACCGAGTACACAGCTAGACATAACTCTGCAGCCAAAGACATACACCAAGCACTAGCCACAACAAACAAGCTAATAGAAAACACAGATCCCTATTACAATTACACACCGACATCAGTACTCGAAAACAATGAATACAAACTATACTGGGACGTTGAAATACATACAGATAAGACCATCCCGGCAAATCGGCCAGATATAGTTTTCCAGTCGAAGGCAGACAAAGTTACCTATTTGACAGATATTGCCATTCCCAACGAAATGAATATTCAAAACGCCTACACTGGAAAGATATCTAAATACACTGATCTTGCGATAGAAATAAAACGACTCTGGAAGCAAACCAAAGTCACTATTGTCCCCCTAATTATGTCGGTCTCAGGCCTTACACCAAACACATTTACCCCACACCTACAACAGTTAGGCTTGGACGAACGGTTACACAAAATATTCCAAAAGTCTGTAATCCTGAAGAGCTGTAATATTGCTCGATCCTTAACTGCAGCAAACATTAGCACTCGAAAACAATCCATCCAAATAAATACAAACTACAGGGACGTTGAAATATATACAGATAAGACTATCTCAGCAAACAGGCAGATATAGTCTTTCAGTCAAAACTCCTGCGCTAGGAAGATATCTAAATACATAGACCTTGCCATAGAAATAAAACGACTTTGGAAACAAAAACAAAGTCATTACTGTCCCCCTCATTATGTCGGTCTCAGATCTTACACCAAACACATTTACACTATACCTGATACCGTTAGGCCTGAACGAAAGGTTACCCAAGTATTTCTCAAGTCTGTAATCCGGAAGACCTGTACGGTCCGCATTTATACATTCCCTACATGTATACGGCACCTAGCATAATCCCATTGGTCAGATTTGAATTTTGAACCAATCAAGCTCTGAGTGCCATACGCGAGTATGGAATGTAAACTTACGAAATGTAGCACTCAATGCAGCTAAAAATTTACAAAGAGGAAAGCAATTTAAGGCGAAAACCATTTTTCAACTATATATTAAACTGCAGTAAACTTTATTACAAATTATGTTATAGTAGGGTGTATAATTTTTGTCCTTTACGAAATATTAAATGTAATAATTGCAAAAATCTGGTGTATTAAGATAACTAAGTATTAATCTTCAATGGGCAAAGAAAACATACATTACTTACAAGAATAAAGACATTAAAGATTATAGCAGAACAAAAAGAACGTTATATAAAGTCAGTGGGATGAACCATGCATTGGGTTTATTTGTTTTAATATTTTGGGATAGATTAGGTACGTTTTTTCTTTGGCCTGAGTCAACAGGTTTGATCTATATTTTCCAGGCCTCAGTTCAAAATATTTATAATTAGGAGGTAATTTTGCCCCAGCATGCATGGCGATTTCAAACATATACGTAAGTGCATATGGCACTGATTTACATTTCGTACACACGTACAGCACTCACAGCTTGATTGGTTCAAAATTCAAATCTGACCAATGGGATTGTGCTAGGTGCTACATACATGTACGGAATATATAAATGCGTACGGTCCTTACAAAATTCAGATCAATCAGATCAGGTGTTGATTTGACACAGCCCATCAACATTTGTTGGAAAAAAAAAGAAAAATAATAATAAATGCCTTTGTTTCACACAGAATGCATACAGTACAAAAGACAGGGTTTAGCTCATGCTACTCTTTCACCTAACTAACGAAAATATTATTTTATAAATAAGCACAACCTAAGCTTGAAAGAAGTTATACACATCTCAAAAAACAGAACCAAAAATTGAAATATTACGCTTGAAATATTCAATTTGCAAATTGCTAACATCAGCATGACACATAAGGAGAAGCGTACACAAATAATTTAAAAAATAATAATAATAGAAAAAGATATCGTAGAAACGCTAAAAGCGAGTGGTTATGTAAAAAAGGTGTCTAAGAAATTAAATCGTATTTAAGAGTAAAAAAAAAATCGTTGAGGGCACGCAGCAAAGGTATCCTTCAGTTGTTCAAATTTTACTAAAGACAACATATGTTTGATGTAATCTGGCAAAGCATTAAAAAAGTTTGACAGTACTATATGTGAAACTTAGAATAAGGTAGTTTGTTCTGCTGGCACTGATAAACGCGACTTCTTCATAAGCTCAATTTATTGCTGAAGTAAGTAGAGGCCGATGTTTCTAATACTCAGTACACTAAATTAAAAAAAAAATTTACTTAAAAAGAAGTCTGCTGCCCTCTAACATTAGCGAAGGTATGCAAAATGTGGTGATATTTCCTCATACTATTTACAAACCTACAGCAGACATTTTGCATTATTTGCAAGCTGAGGTGGTAAACAACCTTTCTGTTGATGCTGCTAATTTGAAAAAACTGCAAGTTTTAGAAAACAAAAATAAATGGTTAACTACTGTTCACATATATTATAAAGGGTGAGGTTTTAAGTTGATACCTTTTTTAAACTGTCTCAATAAACGACATTTTCAAATAACTTTTTTTCCGAAAATAAGCGAATACAGAATACAAAAAAGTAACTCTGGACCTGTGTATCAAGGCATAACTAGTCTGTTTGAGCTTAGTTTTTCAGTCATCGCACCTGTCAAATAGTGCACTAGCACTTTCAATTTATCATAGTTAATTTTAGTTTACTAAGTCCTAAGAGCTGTTTCATAACAATGTGCCAATTTTTGGATTTACCAATTTGAAATTAACAACGATAAATACACAGTGACTACTGCATTAATTGATGGGTATAATGCCTAATCGATTTGACAAAAGTTCCAGCAAAAAACGAAACATAAACAGATTAGGTACGTCTTGATACACAAACTCAGATATAAATTTTTTCTTCTGTATACAGGGTGGGCCAATAGTGCGTGGACGGAAGATTGTGGGCTTACTAAAAAATATTTCAAAAATCTGTCACTTGATTATGGTAGGGACGCTTGAGGGCTATAACGTAAAAAAATGTTCACTTAAATTTTGACGTTTATACAGGGTGATTCATATCAAACCTACATTTTTTTAAATGGAACCCCCTATATAGTATTGCATATTTGGATTCCTTGGTCAATTATAGTGTGACTTTATGTATCACACCTAGAACTTTAAACGAACGGTTTAGGCGCAAATCACCATTTTTGGTATAAGCAGGTATCAGAAAAAAATTGAATATCGCAGCGATTATAAAACTTAGAAGGCCGTGACTTTGCGATACGACTAAGCATGAAATGCGTCACCTTAGGTCAGACGGCTAAATTTGAATTCTTTTTGTGCTTGGAGAAATCAGAGGATAAATTAAGGAAACTTCAATCACAGATAACTTGATTTTTTCAAATGGGAATGCCTATTTTGGTTTAAAGAATCAAATGTAGTATTTGATTACCTTTCTAACGATATAGCATTCTTGATATCAGTCTTTTTTGGTTTTCATTTTATTTCAAATTTTCAGTCAAATCGGTGTTTTTCAAATTTCCTGCATGCAAGCAACCAAGCAGGCCATGCAAAATAAACAAAAGCTCATTATAATGGAAGAAAGCAACTAAGTCAGTAGAAAGATGCAAACTAAGTAGAGCAACGAGGCAAGATTATGAAAATTCCTTACAACATACTAGCTCTAACCAGAAACAATAGCGGTAACTAGAACGCTCATTTTTCACAGCCTACTTGCTATTATCCAATTTCCAAAGTCAGTAAAAGAATATTTAATCAATCAATCAAACTACTAGTGATTGTTGCTGACAGTAGAATATCTATGTCTTCTGAATAAATTTTCACATTCAATGCTATAAAAAAGT
This sequence comes from Callosobruchus maculatus, assembly GCA_951848785.1. Classification (NCBI taxonomy): domain Eukaryota; kingdom Metazoa; phylum Arthropoda; class Insecta; order Coleoptera; family Chrysomelidae; genus Callosobruchus; species Callosobruchus maculatus. The sequence continues at coordinate 1,064,670 of CATOUR010000007.1, forward strand.
AGTCATTTCCGTAAGTCAAAAGTAATGATACCTCTGACTGGAACCCTTCAAATTCTTCAGTAGGTACTTCTACTTATTAGCAAAATCGCGGAAAATGTAAACTTGAATTGCAGTCTGTTTGCATTGTAAAACATAATTTAGTTTGCAGAAAACTACATGAAATAATCACAATTACAACATAGCCTAATTAAAGAATTCTAGCAATTATTTTAATATGTTCAGAATGCTCCAGTTTGAGATATCTTCACTTTTGACTTAACTAAACGGAAACGACTAATTTTTTATCCCACTAAATGTGAAATTTCATTCTAAACATGTTAGACAATAAACAAAAATCGCTGGCAGTTTTCCTTTTTTTGTTTCAATATTTTTAATCATTTTGGAAAGCTGTCAAGCTCTACTAGACCTCAATAGCTAGTAGGCTGTGAAAAACAAACACTTCTGTCATACCCCAGCTACTCATTGACATTAGATTTCTTGCCGCTGTTGTATCCGGTTAGAGTTAATATGTTGTAAGAAATTTTCATAATCTTGCCTCGTTGCTCTAGTTAGTTTGCATCTTTCTACTAAGTTAGTTGATTTCTTCCATATTAATGAGCTTTTGTTTATTTTTCATGGCCCGCTAGGTTGCTTGCACGCAGGAAAATTGAAAAACACCGATTTGCCTGAAAATTTGAAATAAAATGAAAACTAAAAAAGACTGATACCAAGAATGCTATGTCGCTAGAAAGGTAATCAAATTTGACATTTGATTCTTTAAACCAAAATAGGCATTCCCATTTGAAAAAATCAAGTTAACTGTGATTGAAGTTTTCTTAATTAATCTACTGATTTCTCCAAGTACAAAAAGAATTAAAATTTAGCCATCTGACCTTAGGTGACGCATTTCATGCTTAGTCGTACCGCAAAGTCACGGCCTTCTAAGTTTTATAACCGCTGCGATATTCAATTTCCTTCTGATACCTACTTATACCAAAAACGGTTTGTTTAAGGTTCCATGTGTGCTACATAAAGTCACACTAGAATTGACCAAGCAATCCAAATATGCTATAATATATAGGGGGTTCCATTCAAAAAAATGTATGTTTGATATGAATCACCCTGTATAAACGTCAAAATTTAAGTGAAAATATTTTTACGTTATAGCCCTTAAGGGTCCCTACCATGATCAAGTAACAGATTTTTGAAATATTTCTTAGTAAGCCCACAATCCTCCGTCGACGCACTATTGGCCCACCCTGTATATCTAGCTTATGTTTTTCAGTCTTCTGAAAAAAGTTATTTGAAAAATTTGTTTATTTTAACGACTTTTATACACAGTTAAAAACAGTTTCAACTTAGGACTCACTATACTCTCACTTAGGACAACTATATAAGGATCATGCAATATTAAACTCTTATCTTGATTTAGACTTTTTGAAAAATTATATTTAAAAAAAATAGCAGAATATGTCAAAATTTAATTTGATTCAGTAACATGGCAACGTCGCATTTTAGAGCAAAACTGTTACAGGAATAATTCGAAAATTCGTATAATAGGTCATCCCATTATTGCGTGATGCAATTTAGGGTCACCCTGTATAAATTAAATTAATTTTAAAATGTGGTCCTTATGGTCTTATTAATCTAACATTAGTCAATATTTTTAATAAGGTAACACCATAGCTTGGGCATATATATTTACATTCTTTAAATTCATGTAATATGCCGTTGTGTGAATCTGCGTATTAGTCATTTTGACAAATAATCGAAACATATTCGTTTAGGTCACCGGGAATCTGTACACCTGTTCACCGGAAAAACAACACCTGCCTAATTCTTGGGTTTAATTTTACCTAGTATTATGATTGCTTAGGCAAGTGTCAGGTAAGGGACAACGTTAATGCTAACTCAATTCTTTTAATCCCCAAACAACCATGCCCTAATCACTGCTGGCTACCTGGAATTAAGGTAATTTGTGTAATTACATCTACCTATTTATGTACCTTTAACGCCCTGAGATTACTATAAATAGCCAAAAATTCAGACCTGCTGTATCATATCTAGTTCAGAGTCAGAGCAGATAACAAGCATATTCAAGATGTCTCGCTTGCCACCTGTCAGACCTGAAGATGTCAACGAAGTCAGCAGCTTTGCCATCCAGCTTCTCCGGAGGACCAGGCCTGAATTATCGGACAACCATTTGAGGATCATCGCCAACGACTTGGTGACCAGAGCAAAACAACGAATTTGTCAAGACGCCGACCAGCCATTCCAGTTCGGAGTCCCGGCATCTAGACCATCACTGCCTCCTGTCAATAATGGCAGGCCTAGCCAAATCAAGTGGAAAAAGTCCATCCAGGAAGGCCGCAACGTGTTCGAGAGGCTGTACGAAACCAAGACGACGGCAGCCATTTTGAAGTGCCGGCCTAAGAATGAAGTTGTCGTTCCTTCAAGCACAGAAAAGAGGAATGAAAGTAGGAAACGATCCAGCTTAGCACCTATCGCTCCAGATGCTAAGAAATGGAGGGCAAGCATTGTAGTGCCCTCGAACAATGTGGCCAGAAAGAAGGATGTGTTCGAGAGGTTGTATGCATCCAAAGGAGTAGACAGATCAAGGAAGCCGTCAAGCTCCAGCACAGAAACATCAGAATCTTTGTCTGAATGCGTTGGGAGCATTCAGAAGGCGTTGTATCAGTTGAATCTGCAAAGAGGGTGATTATTTCTGCTATTTTTATGTTTTGTATTGATCGTACTTGTATATTTTTTTAAATATATGCAGCTTGTTGTACATCTGAGTTTTATTCTTAATCGGCTCGGCGTCGTAGCGCTATAAGTGCCTCACTTATAGTGCTCCAATGTACTTTTGCGAATAGAACTTGCGAAATATGTCTGAATGTTATTTTACTAAATTCAAATCAAAATTAACGGCATTTCCGAGTTTTACTTAATTGAAGTTTTTACATTTTTCTGATATTATAATCTTCTATAAAATTTAATTTTTTTTTTTAATTTTCATTATTTATGAAGTTTTCGAGGCTTTCTTAAATTGTAGGTTCATACGCAGAATTCATTTTCATATCATTTCTTTTAATTCATTCTGATGATTTTTCCAGTTTTCCCGATAATAGTCGGGTAAAAATTGCAATAGTTGCAACTGATGTAAATACGACATAGTTACCGAAGTATAGTTTTTAACTGCTTAAGTTAAATTTTGTAATTAAAAGCGACTTTAAATACAGTACAGTCCATCTGCATGACAATTGTTTACAAAATGAAAATTTTCAGAAAAGTGCCTACAAGGGTTCATAATTTGTATATCAATTACAAATAGAGAAATAAAATATGTTTTTTTCGATAAGTCCTCTACAAGTGTATGGTCCTGTTTATGTACAACTTTTCACTCGGTGAACATACGTCATATTAGACATTGTGGAAAAAAAGATGAATTAAAAGCTGCAAAAATATACAGGGTGTCCCATTTAAATTAAAAAAGTTGACGGTACTTCCGGTTAAACCGGAAGTACATTAATAGCTAACATAATGTCTTCGGATGCACTGGACGTCACTACACTTGCCTGAAAATTTTCAGTAATATTACTCTTTCCGTTCCAAAGTTATTTGCTTGGTTCCATACTTTATCCCAACCCTGTATATGTAGCTTTTTGTTGTACATCTGAGTTTTATTTTTAATCGGCTCGGTCCAGAGCACTGTAGCGCTATAAGTGCCTCACTTATAGTGCTCCAATGTACTATTGCGAAATATGTCTAAATGTTATAATTTTCAGAACTGGAAACGTTATGTCACTAAATTTAAATCAAAATTAACGGCATGTCACTTCAAAATATTACAGTCAAAATCATCAGTGAAAAAAGGCTACAAATAGAAATTGGATATTATGGAATGCTAAGAGGTTCGACGTAGGTATATCCGTAGCATCCTGACATATAAAATGATGCAACTCAAATAGCAGTGGCAGATGGAATGAGGCGAAGTAGCAGCATATAGGTTGGAGACATAAATTTCAGTTGTATATAAATTATTTCAGCCAATACTCTACACAAGGCATAGCCTTCAGAGTGGCACTATTTGTATAGACTAATACGAATAAAGTAATTTCCGAGTTTCATTTAATTGAAGGTTTTACATTTTTCTGATTCTATAAAATTTAAAATTTTCAATATTTATGACTTCTTTCTAAAGTTTTCAAGGCTTTCTTAAATTGTAGGTTCATACAAAGGATTCATTTTCAAATAATTTCTTTTAATTCATTCTGATGATTTTTCCAGTTTTCCCGATGATAATCGGGTAAAAATTGCAATAGTAGCAACTGATGTAAATACGACATAGTTTTTGTAAATATATGCAGCTCACTTATACTATACACTATAAGTAGCTCACTTATAGTACTCCTATGTAAAAATAGTGAAAAATTAAATGAAAAAAATTGATTTCAATTGCTTTAAGCCAAATGTTATTGTACAGTTATCTATATAACATTTGTTTTGCATAGTGAAAAGTCCTAAAGAAATCCTAGATATAACAGTTAGTTATTTCAAATAAAATAAAAACGGGTATGCGTCTTTATGCGTAACTTTTTGTTCGATAAACAAACAATATATGGTTGAGACGTATACGTATACTCCATGGTGACAAATAATGGATAGTGGAAAACTGATTTCCTCAAACCCCAAGCCTAGTGAAACACCTGCCGGCTTAAGCAAGTGATTTGACTTTGCGGTTTTTCTTAGTGCTACGCCAAAAATCAAGAGTCGAAGGGTCATCAAAAATTTCAATTAACCTTTTTGAATTTACAATTAATAGGAAATTACATTTGAAACTTTTCAGTTTAAGGGGTCGCTACGTAAAAAAGGGTCACTTGGTAAGGTAAAAATTTTGTCATTTGCAGGTCCTGTAGGTACTAACATTATAGATAGGGGGAGTCATCAGAACATGGATGTATAAAGTAAGTGTGCGGGGCTAAAATGCAAAAAATGCATGTTTAACCTCCCCACCCTTACTTTATAAATCCACAGCGCGTTCTGATGACCCACCTGTACATTTATTGATACCTGCCGAACCTGAAAATCACAAAATTTTGTTTTTTTTAACATTTACTCTGAATTTGTGATGAGACAGGTATTCGACAACTGGAGTGGCGGTATAACTATTGACGGAAGCAAGATATCTAACTGAAGATTTGCTGATGATACAACCCTTATTACTGCTTTTCAGGAAAAACTAGTAGCTCTATTAAACGTTTTGGAACAACACAGTGCAGCATATGGTCTTGGTATTAACTACAACAAGACCAAGGTTATGATCGTAGATAGTGAATATGCCAATCATCGAGAAATATAGTCAATAGGCCGTTGTGAGGTAGTTCAAAGTTTTGTGTACCTCGGTTCTTTGATCGACAATGAGATTCGACGGCGCATTCAACAGGCACAGGTGGCGATGACAAACCTAACTAAACTATGGCGTGGCCATAATATCCAAAACTACCAAAATGTCGCTGGTTCAGTTTCTTGTGTTCTCCATATTTTTGTATGCCTCGGAAACTCGGACTGTTAAAAAGGCAGACCGAGCTCGCATACATGCTTTTGAAATGTGGACGTGGAGGAGAATGCTGAGAATTCCTCATACCGCCCATCGAACTAATGTTTCCACACTGGATGAGCTCGGTAATCCAAAGAGGCTATGCTCCATTGTGTCGACGAGAATGCTTACATTCTTCGGACATATTCACAGAAGCGATAATATGGAGAAACTTGTAGTTCAGGGTCACGCCCCGAGTGGTCGGCGTCGTAGCCGTTCCCCTACACGCTGGGTGGATACGACGAAACAGTTCCTAGATATGCGTATCAAGAGCGCCACTGAACTGACAGAAAATCGCGAACGATGGCGAGCTACAGTTCTCAAAACTATTGATAATATTCGTGTCGGCAATACTGTAGCTCCGACTTAATGCATTTTACGAGTTCACAACATGTCTGTTAAGACATTGTGGCTATGATGATGATACTACACACATGAAAAAAGTCATAAAAGAAGTAAAACAGTTAAGACAAACAACCAACCGTTGATTAAAATTATAAAAGTGCGACCTTATACCTACAAAATATCAGGAGTTCTCTAAGAAACAGACATGTTGTGGTCTCGTAAAATGCATTAAGTCGGAGCTAGAGTATTGCCGACACAAATATTATCAATAGTTTTGAAAACTGTAGCTCGGCATTATTCGCGATTTACTGTCAGTACAGTGGCGCTCTTGATACTCATATCCAGCAACCGTTTTGTCATATCCACCCAGCGTGTAGGGGAACGGCCATGGCGCCGCCCACTCGGGGCATGACCCTGAACTACAAGTTTCTCCATATTATCGCTTCTGTGAATATGTCCGACGAATATAAGCATTCTCGTCGACACAATGGAGGATAGTCTCTTTGGATTACCGAGCTCATCCAGTATGGAAACGTTAGTTCGATGGGCAGTATAAGGGACTCTCAGCATGCGGGCTTGATCTGCCTTTTTGATAGTCCAAGTTTCCGAGGCATACAAAAATATAGAGAACACAAGAGACTGAACCAGCGACGTTTTGGTAGCTTTAGTGATGTTATGGTCACGCCATATTTTAGTAAGTTTTGTCATGGCCACACGTGCCTGTTGAATGTGCCGACGAATCTCATTTTCATTTGTACACGTACGACGTACAGATTACACGTGAAAAAAGTCATAAAAAAATAAAATATTTTTTTTGTATTTCAGTGTTTTAATATTTCTTTATTTCTTTTGTCTTTTTTTGTGATCTAAATAGAAACTAGGTTAATATCGAGCCATCATTTCCTTGACCTTTCTTGTCTTTTCTATGTTCGCTGTCTACGCTCCGCTGCCATGTCAGCCCAACAAAGCGTTCGAGCTCCCCCCACCTCCCACACAGAAATAAATAACGCTGCCCCTGAGTCCAGATGAAAGTTGCGCTCTGTCTTCCCATCACGCGAAATCCTCTTAACACGCGCATCACCGGCAGCACATTTTTCTCCCTAATATCCGAAGTCCGCACATAAAATAGAGACACGGAGAGCTGCTAATATCCCACTTCTGTCCGATACAAGTTCTGCACCCGGGTCACGTACGGCTCTATATCAAGTTACGGTGTAGATTGATGAGCGACCGCCCCCCGCCACCGCCTTGCCGCCCCCTCAGCAGCAGCGTTGCCGCCTCCGGTGGCGTGCTACAACCGTAAGGGGATGAGTCTAACGAACGACCACCGCGCTAGGAAAAATGCGCCAGATCCATTTGTGCGGTTTACAATGAATCACTGAATGAGGCATGAATGAAAGAGGGAGAGACGCTTTCTGGTGGCCAGAACCACCAGTGCATAGTCCTCTCTAGCACTACAAACCCAATCCACAGTTTTGCGGATGACAGTACGCTGCATGCAGGCATCATGAGCAATAGACCGATCTCTGTGGTCGAGCTGGAACGCAGAAGACTGGCAGTGGCAGCCTCACTGTCAAACGATCTCGACACCATTACCGCTTGGGGGCTTAAGAATATAGTTAAATTTAATGCCTCCAAGACCCAGTATTGTACGCTATCAAACAAGAAGTGCCCAAGCCAACACCAGGTTCTAATGAACAACCAGGCTCTGCCAAGGAATCACTCATTCAAGCTGTTAGGAGTCAACATTACAGAAAATCTGATCTGGCACGAACACATCGCGTCAATTGCAACAGCTGCTGGTTAAAAGCTTGGGTACCTATTTAGAGCCAGAAAGTATTTCTCACCATGTAACCTCCTCACGCTATATAAAGCCCAGATAAGACCTTGCCTGGAGTATTGCTCTCATGTCTGGGGAGCTGCTGCCCCTACTACCCTGTCTATACTAGATGCCGTTCAGAGAAAGGCAATTTGACTAATTGGCGATCCGGCCTTAACGCGCCAGCTTCAGTCACTTTCTCACCGGCGTGTTGTTGGTGACCTCTCACTCTTCTACCGATATTCCAACGGAATCTGCTCCTCTGAGCTATCCTCTATCGTTCCGCCGCTCACTGCTCCTATCAGATGTACTCGTGCGACCGCTGCATCTCATCTTAAGACGGTCGTCCTTCATACATCAAGAACTGAGCGGTACAACCGCACATTTATTCCCAGGGTGTCCAAGGCTTGGAATGGACTGCCAGGCGATGTATTTATTGGGCCTGCGGGTATTGGCCCATTCAAATCCCGCGTCAACAAACTTCCCCTAACATAACCCTTTCACAGCAGCCGCGGTACTCTGGTGTTTAGGCTCTGCCTACGCGGTCTACTCATTTATAAAAAAATGTGTTTTTGATCTAATACTAATTCGTACGAGAATTCGTATAATGGAGAAGTTTCCAAAAAAATAAAATTTGGAATATTCATTATTACCTCATAGTCTATGTCTTCACTTGAAGAACGTCGAAAAAATCATCTGAATATTCCAAAACACGACGGAGTTATTCAAATTTAATATTTGCGTAAAGCGACCGCGAAGGTGAACATCTGTATGACGTCACATCACATTAATTGTTCGCGGCAGATCTCGTCGAGCTGATCATCTTTCAATGAGCAACATGGGTCCGGAAACGAACCGTTTCGAAGATAGCGCTACCGAAAGTAGTCCTTTCTGACGCCTGAAGTAATTGGCCCGTACATGCTCCCAGCGCGACTCAACGCCGACAACTACATCGAGTTCCTCCAGGATGTCCTTCCAAGTCTGCTTGAAAATGTTCCTCTTCAGGTCCGAAGAGGAATGTGGTCTCAGCACGATGGAGCTCCAGTACACTACGGAGCGCAAGTCCGGGCTCATCTTGATGCAGCTTTTCCAGGGCGTTGGATCGGCCGAGGTGATCCAGTAGCGTGGCCGGCGCGGTCTCCGGATCTCAATCCCCTGGATTTTTTCCTGTGGTGTCACCTGGAAGCACTTGTCTACCAAGGGGGTGCACCGCACATAGCAGAAGAGTTGATTGCACGCATCATTGCAGCAGCTGGAGACGTCAGGGAGCAGCCACAGGTAATCAACGCTGCCACTGCATCGGACATCCATCAATCCAGATTGTGCGTGCAAGAAGGCGGTGGCCACGTGGAGCCTCTCCTTCACTGATTTTTGATTGATCTCGGTGTTTTTTGTTGTTGTTTTTTGCAATGTTTTTTTTTGTTTTGTTTGTTTGGTTTACTTTTGCTATTTTGGCCATGACGATTAAACGTTGACAAGCCGAATCTGTCTTAGCAGCTGATCCGTAACCCCCTCTCTCCTCTGCCAATTACAAGGCGTTGAATGAATTGCCTAACTTCAAGCGTCTGAAAGGATAACTTTCGGTTGCGTTATCTCCGTAACGGTTCGTTTTTGAATGCATGTTGCTTATCGAAAAATGATCAGCTCAGCGAGATCTACATGGTGGTATAGGTGTGGACATCCTTAAAAGTTACACCCTGTATACGTATTTTTGAAGTATGGAGGAAGGTTACGTTCGTGGTGATTCTAGTAATCTTCCTAAAGTGGATGACATGATTATGGACTTTTACTTCCCACACCGATAGGTGAGGGGAGTATTGTGATCGTGAAAATTTTCGATTTTGAGATAATATGCTTTTTGGGTGCTTTATGATGTCTACATAACGAAAATCCACACAACCCATTTCCGACGCGTTTTTCTAGCCACGTGATCTCAGTAACCGCTGCATGGATTGTTATGAAATTTAGCAGCGATATGCTGTGGGGTAGTAGTAGGTAATGTTCTTATAAGTTTGAAAATCGGTGCATGGGTGGTGGAGTAATTAGCAAAAACCAAAAATTTCAAATATTCCTCAAACTTTGTTTTTAGGCGTTTTAGACGTTCTTGATCATTTTCTACTTTTTTGGATGAGGGTGATATTGGGGTGGTTGGGGGGTGGGGGGTTGTAAAGCTGAAAAATTATTGTATTCATGACAGGCCGTCCACTAACCTGTGAAAGAAAGGCCTAGCGTCATAATACACTTTTTTAGGTGCATCCGAACATTACCTTGGCTATTACGGATCGTCGACTTAGAATTTTCTGATGTATACATGCGAGAGTATTGCTTCTGTATGGTGTAACTAGGAAACTATAGGATTGATTTCATTTAAATTTTCACACAGTATTACTAAAAACATAAAACTCAATTTTTTGTATTCATTGAAATATTTGTTTGGTGTTTCTATGGTGGTTTTTCTCGGTCTGCTAGACATATTCTAATAATACGAGTACCAATAAACTGCAGTGTATCGTCGTGTACTGAAAATAAGGAATAACAACATGAACGAGGAGGCCAGCGGCGGCGCGGTGGCTTGCGGGAGCAGCATCCTCGATAGGGCATACACAGGCTTGCGTTGTGTCGTGTGATGTGACGTCACAACGGCTTCGCGCGGAGGATACGGCAATTCAAACTTTGAAGGACTATAACTTTTCTATTAATGGAGATATTTACGAAATTTTTTCGCCGTTGTTCTCTAACTCTTTAGGACTATCTGATTAACTAGAATTTGAAAAAATGGAAACTTCCTCATTGTTTTAAGTGACTTGGAAATTTCAATAAAGGTTATCTCGAAAACGGTTACCTCTAGGGAGTTAAACAAACCTCTCACATGCAGCAGCATATAGAACCGCGCTCTTCTGGTGGCCAAGCGAACGCGCCGTGGCGTTCCACCAAGAAGTCTGCTGCTGTTTAGCAGCGATTTTCTTTGGGTTGCCGTTACCTTCGGGTGCCAGATAGCGCAAAGGCAGATCTTTTCTGTCTCCTGCTCTCACAAAGTATACCTCTTTTACGTAAAACGTACTGAGGAAACGCTTTTTTTTAATATTCAATTTGGTGCACGATACCGCAAAAAAGTTTTGTTAATTTAAAAGAGTTCGATGTGATGTATGTGGCGCCCTCTATTCATGGTAGCAAAACAGTGGCTGAATTTGAATTTCCCGCCTTAAAAAAATCCCAATACGTAATTTTGAATTGCTGTGCCATTTTATTGCGGAATAACGGAGATAAAATGAAAATAAAAGTAAATTTTGACACCCTGTATCTTAAAAGTTAAGCATTTTAAGGCATCATGTTCCTATCTCAATGTTCAATTGTTCATAGAAAAGTGAGGCCTGCCACCTGTCAAGCGTTGTCGATAGAATATCCGGACACTCTGTATATATCATTATTTTGCCACAGCATTGTAGTGAAAATTTTTGGTTAGCACCGATAGTGTGTGGGAGATACTGAGTTAAAACACTTGATACCAGTTTTTTTATAATGCTCCCTAACATGTAACATTATTTTTTGAAATTACCTATACCCTGTTACCCGATACCTTAAACCGTCAACCGTGTCAACAGTGAACAGCTGTTCGGCTAGTGATAACTAAAAATACTCCAGATCGAGTCTTGGCGTATCAATTTTAAGATTTGAAGGAATACAGGGCTACACTGAGTGCAAATCCTGCTAATAACGAGTAATTGACACATTGGTGACGTTTTCGTCTGAGGTCTATGCTTATTTTACATTTTCTCGGAAAATCCATCATTTCTTTCGGTATATCAAGTATGGCTAGTCTGAATGGTGATGATTACGTTTTAAATGAGGTAAGAACGAAGATAAAAGCATTTTTGGCTTAACCATATACAAGCACTGAGTTCCTAACGCTTCTTTTTACAGCAATTGAAGAAAAATAAAACGTTGAAGGGCAATGCGCAACTGTTATACAAATAGTAAAAAACTGTAGGGAGCTATTTCGGAGAGTTTACACAGGTTCGATTTCCTGAATTAGCACTGAACATTACTGAGGTACCTAATAATTAGTAGTTTAATTAGAAACATTTTTGACGCAAGCTGATCAGTTAAACTGCCTATATCAATTTTACTCCGTGTATTTACTTTATACTCTTTTCCAGTTGCACGTTGTACATTTTAGCCAATAAATGTGCCATTAGTGATACAAGTTATTCATTTAATCATCCCTATTGCTAAATATAGGTGCATTTTGATAGTTTCTAACAATATATAAATCAAAAAATGATCTGTTTCTTTCAACCAACCAATTTTGCTGCGAATTTCTGGATATTGAAACAATTTCTTGTTTACAAAAATAGTAATTACTTTTTGACAATGAGATATTCAGTAAGAATATTACTAACACAGTCCTGATCGCAGGATTGCCAATCAACACCACTAGTAAAAAATTAAAATTGAGATACACTTCTTCGTCAGCTGATACCTATCAAATAGACGTCAAGCCAGTTTAAAGTATCAGGTAACAGAGTATATTGCTTGCTTTATGTGTTTTGGACGTCCGCATTTCACACACAGGTTTCTAAAGCCGAAGTTACATTACGAAACTAGTTTCTCAAAACTAGTGTGATGACATTAGTTTCACTCTTAGTTTCACGTGTAAATAGGCACTTCCATCACGCATGCATCAGATTCACGAAACCGAATTGGTTTCGCGTGTTACGCGAATTTTGAATGACACTACATAGTGTCATGCAACTAGTTTCGACCTGTAAAATGTAATGAAATTAGTATCATGAAAACATTCGCAGAGAGTGTATGTCGACTTTTGGTGAAAATGACAAGTGAACGCTGAGCTGCTAATAAAAATATTAAATTTATAAGTGAATACCAGCGTAATGAGCGCCTTTGGGATCCTAAACATAGACAATATAAAAATAGGGATAAAACTTTGACATGCTACATATTGATACTCTAAATTCGTATGATAATGACTGGAGACTGTTTCCAGTTGCTAAATAACATAACGTAATTTGGAGATTCACTTTTGCTGTCAATGTTTCACGGCATGTTGTATGTTGTTTTGATATTAAGTTGGAGACTTTATCTAATGAGAGCGCTTCACTCATTCGAAAATAGTTTTTGTAACTTTCAGTATCACAGTGAGCATGGCACTGTCCGCATCCAAAATTGTGGTCAACGGGGTCAAATCTATCATCTAATTAAAAGTTACTTAAGTAATAGAACACAAACTGTTGTGATAAATAAATGCTCTAGTTCTCCATTGCCTATAATATGCGGTGTTCCTCAAGGATCGGCACTGGGACCATTATTCTTCAACATATATATAAATGACCTATTTGCGGTTGATGTGAGTGGAGATGTGGTGAGTTTTGCAGACGATACAGCTGTTATATATTCTGCTGAAAGTTGGGAAATATTAAAATCAAAGACTGAAAATGGTTTTAAAAAAATGTTCAACTGGTTCAGTAGTCGACTTTTAACAGTCAATTTGAACAAGACTCACTTTGTTCCATTCGCGTCGTACGCAAACGGCTTACCGAAATACACCAACTTACAAATCAGTTGTAGACAGGTAGCTCCTATATCAATGGTCACCAGTACCTATCAAGTACTTAGGAATATATCTAGATTGCCATATCAAATGAAAGGAGCATACAGAATATGTTATCAAAAAGATACGTTACGTTATAAGCAAATTTAAACTCATTTCCACTATACTTACCTATGAACAGATGATCACTTGTTCACAGTCATATACGATATTGTATTGTGGTGTGGGGCGCAGCATGTAAAAATAATATAAAAGCAATAGAAATTATACAAAAGCATTTAATGAAAATTTTATATAAAGTGAAATCTACATATCCTAGTGACTTGTTATTTTCTAAAACAAAAATTCTAGATATCCGCCAAACATTTTTCATGTCATTAGGTATTTACCAATATAAAAATAAATCAAACTTGACAAAACACGAACATAAATATGACATAAGATATGCATGTAATGTTGTACCAAAAGCAAGAAAAAATACTTTATTACGATGCCATACATTTCTTGCTCCAAGACTATACAATGAGATACCAGAAAGCATAAAATGTCTAGTGCCTGTAAATTAATTCAAGTATGGTTTAAAACAATGGATAGTAAATAATAATCGCATTAAATTTCACCAACTTGTAGACACATGTAATACCTATTATTACTAATATATGTATATTGAATACATAATATTTAAATATAAATATTCCCGAATTAACCCTTATTTGTTGTACCTATTTTATAATAATTACCTTGTACCCAAGCACAAGTTTTTAACTTTTTGGGGCACTTATTGTTTATTATATTTTATTTATTTTATATTTACAATAAACGCTATACTTACTTACTTACTTGATTTCATGAAAACCTTCACAGTAACCAGTGTCGTGTAGTTAGTTTTAGCATGCATGGAACTAGTTTCGTAATGTAAATTCGGCTTTAGTGGCAGCAGCTGTAGGTTCATTTCCGAGATCCATTCATATCGCTTGTCCCATTTTTCTTGATATTAATCGGAACATTATTAATATGAAATTTTCGTGTGGACGTTAGGCGAAAATGTTCGTCCCTTATTAAATTCCTTAACTAACCCGCATTCATTATCGTGATCTTCGAAGGAAATGTGGCAGTACTCAACGAAATTCGAAGAATTTTGTTAATATGCCGGGCGCAGCTCCGAAGTTTTCCAATCAACGGGTTATAATGGACCGGCTCTACAGAAAAAAGGGAAAACCGAAAAATACTAATGAAAATGACTTCATAATTGGATTTCCGCACTCCTAGTCTCCAGGTATATTGCTGGAGCATTATGCCGACTACGCTCTCTATTGAATTGCGCTTTCTTGAAGCTGTGCATTTACTGCAGCCGAAATGACACCAAATAAACCACCAAATATGAATAAAAATACCAAATATGGCCCAAATACAGTTTTATAGGCGAAACAAGAGGTTTCATCTTGATAAGAAAGCCAAAAGGAATCTTTTGGCAAACCTGAATGATCTGATTTTATTTATTTTCGTCAACTGAGACTCAAACTCAAAACTGGGACCGGATTTGTAATCAGCACCTTCAAATTATCCGAAGCACGAGGTTTCATCTTAATTGAAAGCCAAATAAGCATTTTAAATTTTTTTAGGGAACCCTGAAAATCTGAAAGGTCTGAACTTTTTTATTTTAATCAGCACCGTTAAATTATCCGAAATACGAGGCTTCATCTTTATAGAAAGCCAAATAAAGCTTGTAGAATTTTTAAACAAATCTGAAGACCTAAAAGGTCTAATTTTTTTTTATTTTTGTCAAGTGAAACTTGGACTCGAAACTATGAGCGGATTTGAAATCAGCAGCCTCAAGTTACTGGGAATACGAGGTTTCATTTTAATGGAAAGCCAAATAAGGATTTTCGATTTTTTTTAGGAAAACGCGAAATTCTAAAGATTTGAATTTTTTTATTTTCATCAGACGAGATTGAAACTCAAAACTGCGACCGGATCTGTAATGAGCACCATCAAATTGTCCGAAATACGAGGTTTCATCGTAATAGAAAGCCAAATAAAGTTTATCGAATTTTCAGGCGGACCTGAAGTAGAAAGTAGAATAAAAAAAGGTAGAAAGCCAAATAAAGGTTGTCAAATTTTCAAGCAAACAAGGTCTGAAATTTTGTACTTTCGCCAATCGAAGCTAGAACTCAAAGCTGCGAACGGATTTGTAATTAGCATCCTCAAATTATCCAAAAGACCAGATTTCACCTTAATAGAAAACCAAATAAATATTTGAATTTTTTTAGGTACCTACTTACACCTGAAGATTTGACGGATCTGAAATTATTGATTTTGGTCAAACCTGCAGATCTGAAATTTCTTCTTTAAATAAGACTGAAACTCAAAAGTGTAACCATATTTGTAACCAAATAATTATCCAAAACACGAGGTTTCAAGCAATGATTCCTTATATCTTGAAATAGTTGATAGTTGAAAGACAAAATATTGTTAATGCTATGTGTTATCAACGTATTCAACTCCAATCAAATTTATCGTCAGCAAAAGAGAACTTTCAACATGTTTAACACTAACCTGAAGTAGAAAGTAGAATAAAAAAAGTAGAAAGCCAAATAAATGTTGTCAAATTTTCATCAGGCAAACAAGGTCTGAATTTTTTTACTTTCGCCAAACGAAACTAAAACTCAAAACTGCGACCGGGTTTGTGATTAGCACCCTCAAATTATCCAAAACACGATGTTTCATCCTAGCAGAAAACCAAATGCAGGTTATCGAATTTTTAGGCAACCTGAACATCTGAAAGGTCTAAAATTCTTGATTTTCGACAAGTGAAGGTGAAAATCAAAGCTGTGAACGGATTTGTAATCAACACCCTTAAATTGTTCAAAACACTGGGATTCATTTTAATAGCACACCAAATAAAGATTTTCGACTTTCTACGCAAACATTGAGATCTGATGTTCTTTATTTTCATCCTGAAAATCAAAACTGCGACCCGGTTTGTAATTAGCACCCTCAAATCATCCAAAATACAAGGTTTTGTCTTAGTAGAAAGCCAAATAGGGATTTAAAATTTTTGAGGCAAACCTGAAGATCTGAAGAATTTTTTATCTTCGTGAAGCGAGTGAAACACAAAACTGCGACCGGATTTGTAGTTAGTATCCTCAAATTATCCGAAACACGAATGTTTAGGCAAACCTGAAATGTCTGAAAATTCTGTTTCTCGTCAAATGAGACTGTAACTCAAAACTGCGACTGGATTTGTAATCCGTGAAACACAAAACTACGACCTGATTTGTAGTTAGTAGATATCCTCAAATTATCCGAAACACGAATGTTTAGGCAAACCTGGAATGTTTGAAAATTATTTTTCTCGTCAAGTGAGACTGAAACACAAGACTGCGATTGGATTTGTAATCCGCACCTTCAAATTATCTGAAACGCGAAGGTTCATATTAATAGATAGTCAAATAAAAGTTGCCTAATTTCTAGGAGAGCCTGAAGATTTGAAAGGTCTGATTTTGTTATTTTTGTCAAACGCGACTGAAACTCAAAACTGCGACTGGATTTTGTAATCAGCACCGCAAATTTCTCCGGAACACGACGCTTCATCTTAATAGAAAGGCAAATAAAGGTTGTGGAATTTTTTGTCGAACCTGAAGGGCCATAGGACACTAGCGCGCCGCGGTCAGATTTATCCTAATCCCACCCGACAGAAGCCCCCAAAATATTTTGGATAATAGGCAGGTATGTGGACACCAGCGCGCGGGGCGGCGAGGTAAACTTATGTCTTATAATTTTAACGGATTTTAATTCATTCATTTTTTGCGATTTTGCTAATAGATTTAGCTGAAGAATTTGTAGAACTCCAGTCAGAGGTATCGTTACTTGTGACTTGACAGAAATGAATTACTTTTTTATATTACTAAATGCGAAATTTTGTTCTGAACATAATAAGTTAATCTGGTAACTATAATAGATGCAAATAAAGAAGTTGTTATTGTCAGCAAACCGAAATGTCTTTATAGTACCCCAAAAAATTCCATTTAATCAGAACCTGTTCTGAATTTGTCGCAAATTTGATCGATTTCTTGACGATGTAAAAAAAGTTCAAGAAATTTACCTTCACAGCTTGTTTTGTAGCATCATGGTTGTGCTCACTATTTCTTCTAAGAACAATCTCTTCCGATTGATCTATCAGCAAAGATGCCAAGCATCCTCTTCTAGAGCATCTGTAGGCTACACCACGGGTGGTTTCTTTATCTCTTCGGAACGTATACTCTTCAAGGATTATTAATTTGTTCCCTTTCACACTTAACATAGTCTCCATGATTAAAAAGTAGAACACAAACAATACTCACAAACAACAACTAAGGATTGAAAACTACTGAAATATTTTTTGCATTAAGGGTAGCTTTATATACCTACAGAATAGTCATTTAAATAATCTAAGAAGTAACTGTAAGCTACCGCAAGTCCTGAAAAGACAGATGAAAGTTTACAAGAATAAAAGGTATGTGGTCATTAGGAATAACAAAGCTTAATTTTTTTTCGGGGCGCAAGTGACCGGTGCCGATGAAGGCACCCTTTTCGTAAACAGGTAAGAATCAAACCGCGCGCGCTCGTGACCGATCACCACCTGAAGATATGAAAGGTCTAAAATTGTTGATTTTCAACAAGTGAGACTGAAACTCAAAATTGCGACCGGATTTGTATCCCATAGGCGGTTTTCATAGCCCACGGCTGGGCCATGAGTCATGGAGAATAATTCACGCTGTATATAGGTAGTTTAATCTGTTTAGGAGTAGTTTGGTAATGGCTATTTGATCTAAAGGGAGTAGATAAAAGATAAAAAAAATCTTATACACCATTATACATATAATAAATTTACGTTAAGGTTATACCTACTATTTTTGATAATAATTTTTCTATAGTAAATAAGCACAGCTTTTGTTTTTGTATCACTTGTTAGGCATATACAACAGGTATGACCTTCCAAGAAACACCTAACGTCCCAAAGGAATGTTAAGTTGTTGCAAAGTAGAAAATGATTAAAAGCGTAAGGCAATTTCATAATTGTTATTATGAAGGGAACGGAGAAATAATTAAGGGTTATAAGAGCGGCATCCTCGTTATACATTCAGTTTGAGGTGAGGCAGGTACGTAGTACATCTTAACGGCAGCGGCATCCCGCATAAATTATAATCGGATGAAGATGACGCAGTGTCAGAGGATATGGAACTGACAGGGAGGCGCAACTTACAAATATACAGGGTGAGTTTTTAGTACCGGCTCGGTCGATAACTCCACTACTGTAGAAGATAGCGAAAAAAGTTGTATATAAAAGTTGTAGCCACGGATATGCTCCTTGCTGAGAAAATATTTAGATTTATACAGGGTGATCCATATCTACGTGGTGATGCAAACATGCATTTTTTTAAATGAGACACCCTATTTATTATTCCATATTCAAATTCTACTAATGATTTCCGTTCTTCCAATACTGGGTTTTGTTATGTTATACAGGGTATTTCAATAGTTATGAGCATTTCTATATCTAAATCGGGGTCAAATGAACGTACTGTATATTAAAAAGTAATAAATAAAAAGTTATTTTTTTACACGAAAAGATTGAAAATATCCTCTAGCTTTAAAATCGGCTGTAAAAAAAGCCCGTGACGCATATTCGTATACAGGGTGATGTAGAATGCAAAATCTAGATTTTATCTCTTTTTTTTGAATGTATATATATAGCGAGTTTTTTACAGCTCCCGTGGCCGTCTCTCGCATCCTCTTCTCCATGCCTCTCTATCTCTCCAATCGTGGTCTGCCATGTCTCTTCTCAATATATCCTTTTTTACTTGTTTCTCCCACTCTTCCGGCGGTCTACCTCTTTTATTATACCATAGAATTGCTTTTAATATGCTCTTTCATCTTTGTATAGCACTTGTTATGGCTGCATCCATTAGTTTCTGAGATATTTCGATTTTTCTACAAATTTTAAATATACCTGCCATTTGTTTACTAAAATTGATATATTTTGAGAAAATACTATCAAATTCTATTTTTGCTTAACAAACAACTTAAATATAAGGCCATAATAATACTTAATCAAGTCAAAACACTGAATTAACGATATAATATACCTAGGTCAAGTGTGCTGAGGAAACAATTTTATAGACGTCATGCATAATTATCAAGCAGATGTATCAGGTAGGCTATGAAATATCAAACGACACAGTCCAAATAAAACGATTCTTCAATCTTTCAAACGCATTAGTTTTAGACTGACTCTGTTCTGGATATTGCTGTACATAGTTGATATATTCTAGAGGCAAGTAGACAATTTGTCAAAGATTCTCCTAAATACCCTCAAAGAAAAAATTAATTTTTAAAGCTGGTTTTTCACACAGTACGGAATTATTGAGCAGGTTATGAAAACTGTCAATTTTTCAAAGCACACCTGATAAATCTGCTTGATAATTATGCATGACGCCTACAGAATTGTTTCCTCAACATACTTGACTTTATTATCTCGATGATTTAGGGTTTTGACTTCATCAAATAGTATCATGACTTATCATTTAGTTGTTCGTTAAACAAAAAACAAATTAGATAGTATTTTCCCAAAATAAATACATTTCATTACACAAATAGAAGCTATATTTTAAATTTGCCGAAAAATCGAAGTATCTCGGAAACTGATGGACGTAGGTACAACAAGTGCTATACAAAGATGAAAGAGCATATTAAAGGCAATTCTTTGAGATAATAAAATAATGGAGGTTACATTTAAAAAAAAGAGAAAATTTGGATTTTGCATTCTACATCACCCTGTATACGAATATGCGTCGCGGGCTTTTTTTATAGCCGATTTCAAAACTGGAGGATATTTTTAATCTTCGCATGTAAAAAAATAACTCTTGATTTATTACTTTTTGATATACAGTACGTTCATTTGACCCCGATTTGGGTATAAAAAGAACAGAAATCGTTAGTAGAATTTGAATATGGAATAATGTATGGGGTATCTCATTTAAAAAAATGCATGTTTGCATCACCACGTAGTTATGGATCACCCTGTATAAAGCTAAATATTTTCTGAGCAAGGAGCATATCCGTGGCTACAACTCTTATATACAACTTTTTTCGCTATCTTCTATAGTAGTGGAGTTATCGACCGAGCCGGTACTAAAAACTCACCCTGTATATAGCGTTTATTGTAAATATAAATAAAATACAATATACAACAAGTGTCCCAAAAAACTTAAAGACTTGTGCTTGGGTACAAAGTAATTATTATAAAATAGAAGCAACAAATATAAGGGTTAATTCAGGAATATCTATATTTAAATATTTTGCATTCTATAGATGTTAGTAATAATAGGTATTACATATGTCAACAAGTTGGTGAATTTTAATGTGATTATTATTCACTATCCATTGTTTTAAACCATATTTGAATGAATTTAAAGGCACTAGACATTGTATGCTTTCTGGTATCTTATTGTAGTCTTGGAGTAAGAAATGTATGACATCGTAATAAAGTATTTTTCCTTGCTTTTGGTACAACATTAGATGCATATCTTACGTCATGTTTATGTTCGTGTTTTGTCAAGTTTAATTTATTTTTGTATCGGTAAATACCTAAAGACATGAAAAATATTTGGCGGATATCTAGAATTTTTGTTTCAGAAAATAACAAGTCACTAGGATATGTACTCACTTTATATAAAATTTTTATTATACGTTTTTGTATAATTTCTATTGCTCTTATATTATTTTTACATGCTGCCCCCCATACCATAATACAATATCGTATATTATGACTATGAACAAGTGCTTTGTATACAATGATCATCTGTTCATAGGTAAGTATAGTGGAAAGGAGTTTAAATTTGCTTATAAACAACCTATCTTTTTGACAACATATTCTGTATGCTCCTTCCATTTGATATGGCAATCTAGATATATTCCTAAGTACTTGATACTGGTGACCACTGATATAGGTGCTACCTGTCTACAACTGATTTGTAAGTTGGTGTATTTCGGTAAGCCGTTTGCGTACGACGCGAATGGAGCAAAGTGAATCTTGTTGAAATTGACCGTTAAAAGTCGACTACTGTACCAGTTGAACATTTTATTAAAACCATTCCACAAAGAATTTGTTTCCTTAGCCCCAGGCTAATAAATGATAACTCCACCACGCCACCGTGGAAACTGTGGAAATGAAGGGTCAGCCCATAGTCGAGTCACCTTCCGTCAAGCTTTTGGGAATCAACATCAACAATAACATGTCCTGGCACGACTACGTTGTCAGTATTGCTAAAACGATATCCCAGAAGCTTGGAGTTTTGTTCCGCTGTAGGAAGCAGTGTACACCAGAGCAACTACTGCTGCTCTACAAGGCACAGATCTGACCATCGCTGGAGTATTGCTCCCATGTGTGGGGATGTACTCCGTAGCACTCTCTAAGGCTTCTGGACACTATCTAAAAGAGAGCAAGTAGATTAATCGGTACGCCTAGCCTCACAGGGGACCTCCACAGCCTGGAACACCGAAGAAGAGTGGCAGACCTATCCCTGTTTTACAGACTCGATCACGGAAGATGTTCGCGTGAGCTCCCCCAGATAATATCACCAAAGGCCGTCCGAATGAGGAATACTAGAGAGGCTTTGCGAGCTCATCCTTATTACGTGCAGGTTCCTACTTCCCGAACCAGTCTCCTCCAGCATTCCTTCTTTTGGAGAACTTCGACGCTGTGGAGTGAGCTGTCGGGGAATTTGTTTCCCGACGGCTACAACCTGCAGCGTTTCAAATCTAACGTGCACCGACACTTACCTTCTCGTAGCGCTTCTACAGCGCCATAGGCTTTCAGCCTTTGCTGACCTTAAAAAAACCTACGATTTTTCCAATTTCTTCCTACGCACCATTACGAAATAACTACAAAATCGTAAATATCTTAAAAACCATCAAGGATAAAACCACATATGCCTAGATACAAATGAAAGAGACTTTAATTTCGCATCGTCCGATGTAAAACTCATCATATTTGAAAAGAAAAGGTTTTCAGCGTGTTAAACTTTTAAAATTTGAAAACTGCTAGTCTATTGATTTAATGTGCTTTTGAAACAATGGTCTTACTGAAACACAAGTACGTTTCTTCCTCCTTTGAAAACTAAAAACTACATCTTTCTCTCGTGCTTTGTTTAACATTTTATGTAAAGTATTAGAAACGTCAAATCTTCTAAAATTGCCGAATAACTGAAGATATACTTCGTGTATATTAACTATGCCTAACAAACCGGATCTAAACACCGATGCTGAATTCAAAAACGTAACGTACTGTAATACACGGTGTTCTATTTAAAATAAGGAAGTTGGGGGGGGGGGGGGCTTCCGGTGCCGTCAAAAACGTAATTTTGAGCAAAAAGTGTAATGTATTGCAGATGTCTCGCAGAGAACATCTTGTAGGAAACTTGTTTTCAAGAATACTGAAGTTCGCTACTATGCAATAGTGACTATCACCACTACTATACTCGAAGTCACCATAAGGTAAGACTTCCTCTCCATAAATATAGATAGGGTCGACAATCTCCCACATTATTAGGTATTAAAATCTTTAATAAATTGAACATCAACATCAACATAATTAGATTCAGAAGAAAATTGAAAAATCTATTAACAGAGAAATGCTGCTACACTGTCGTACAGTTTTTAATCTCATAGTCATTATTTTGTATATTTTATATTTTATTCTCTATAAAAATGCAATTTGTATGAATTTTATAAATACCTATTAACCTATCTGTCCTTTTCCATAATGTAATTTAACATTTCTGTGGAAATAAAGCTATATTGTTGTTGTTGCCTACTTCCGGTATATCCGGATATCCGCCATCTTTGAAATTATTTTATACAAGTAGATCACTTGAAAAGAAAGGTTTTCTTATCCAAAACATTTTCTTTTAGTTCAAACGGTGAGACCGCCAGAGGGCCCCGCGCGCTTATTGGACCATCCTATATAAGTAATATAATAGAAATTATTACACAATAAATTTAAGTATAACAATAACTATAATAATCTTCTTTATTGAAGTTCTATCCAGCGTATAGTACATGTTTTCGTTCTTCACCACGTTCTCAGTTTCACCTACACGGAATAAAGGACCATACGAAAAAAATGGAGTCAAGCTGATTGACTCAGTACTTCCTACACATAACGGTAATATCATTTTATTTTTCCCCATAGCACGAAGCTATAGTCTGAGATCCTCCTGCAACCAAATCATATAGATATATATACGAACTATAATAACACAGTTTTTATTCTGCAAGCTTCAACTGGATGAAACACGAAAACGACACGATTTCTAAAAACCATATGCGTTTTCCATCCTCGCCACGGTAATAATACTGTGGCAAAGTTCAATTAAAATCAATTCCATAATTTCCACGTTGCTCGATAGAGAACTATTTTAAGCAATATTCGTATGGTACACATCAAAATGTTCAAAGTCCCTTGATTTCTGGAATAGGCAAGGGAATGTTCGGATGTACCTAAAAAAGAGTATTATGCTACTAGATCTGTTATTCACAGGTCAATAAACAGCCCCCTGTCGGTGTGGGAGTAAAAGAGAAAACTTTAACAAGAAATGGAATATGCTACTAAACTAGAGTACTCAAATTTCATGCTTTTGGCTGTGTTAGCATGATAAGCTAGGTGTCTCATTCCACATTAAAATATATTCCACGCAGCTGTCTTCGAGTGTGTTAGTTTTTTTCGATTATGAAACAGTAATGGAATTTTATTCCTCGTCATGTGAGCTAAATTAATTATACGTAAGCTTAATTAAAATATGTGACCAGTAATGAATGAAAAAATTAAGTTGCACTGCCCTAGATAATTTAATTACATCATACTGTAGCATAAAAAAACAGACTCATCAAATGAACTATGATTAAAGCGTATTTTTTGTTTTTTAAACTATATTTATTAATACTCTCTGTAATGAAGATGAACAATTGTTTTCGATCAATATTCATAGCATTGCAATAATTACCATTAAAACTGTCGACTTTCCTAAATCAATTTCACAAAACTGCGAACTCTCAAACAATTGGACGTCACACCTTTTAAGTTCACGACGCTACGCCTCTGTTTAATATTACCAAGTATTAGTACTAAACATTTTAAAATGCATTCTTTCATTTCCCATAATCATGTCTACAGAGCTGTTCAAAGTGTTTATGCAAAACTAAAGACAATTGATGACTTTGAAGACATTCTATCGAAAAGTACTAAGGTAAAGCTCACTAACAACAACAGTTTATATTTAGAATTGAAATGCTCAATCCTTTAGGATTTTGATCCAGATCGACCCAACGGAATAAATGTGGTGAATATTACTTACCTCCCTGACTGGAATACAAATACACTATTCGTTTTGCACTAAAAGTTTTCACCCTAGCTTCACGTAGATCTAGTACATCATTACAAGCTGCTGTTAAATCTACATATAATTAATACCGTAGCTCATAAACCCGCGCATGTTAACAATTTCGCAGAAACTGTTTGAAGTTGATTAATACTTTAAGAGCTTTCCCGCATCTTCCTCCGTGCACCAGTTGTGATAATGGAATAGCACTATGGGATACAAGGTGGATGTCTCTAATGGAAGGAAAGCTATCGCTGCACCTATAGGAAAAATATTCGGCGATCGGTGACGAGAGCGCGCGGTTTGATTTTTACCTGTTTACAAAAAGGGTGCCTTCATCGGCACCGGTCACTTGCGCGCCGAAAGAAAATTAAGCTTGGTTATTCCTAATGACCACATCCCTTTTATTCTTGCGAACTTTCATCTGTCATTCGGCTTCTGTAGGTATATAAAACTACCCTTAATGAAAATATTTCAGTAGTTTGCAATCCTTAGTTGCTGTTTGTGAGTATTGTTTGTGTTTTACCTTTTCATCATGGAGACTATATGAAGTGTGAAAGGGAAGAAATTAATAGTCTTTGAAGAGTATACGTTCCGAAGAGATAAAGAAACCACCCGTGGTGTATACTACACATGCTCTAGAAGAGGATGCATAGCATCTTTGTTGATGGATCAATCGGAAGAGATTGTTCTTAAAAGAAATAATGAGCATAACCATGATGCTCCCACAAAACAAGTTGTGAAGGTAAATTTCTCGGACTTTTTTTTTACATCGTCAAGAAATCGATCAAATTTGTGAGAAATTAGAACACGTTCTGATTAACTAAAATTTTTTTGCATCTATTACAGTGATCAGATTAAGTTATTATGTTCAGAACAAAATTTCTCATTTAATAATATAAAAAAGTAATTCATTTCTGTCAAGTCAAAAGTAACGATACCTCTGACTGGAGTTCTACATATTCTTCAGTAACTATTAGGAAGATCGCAAAAAATGACGAATGAATTAAAATCGGTTAAAATTATGACATAAGTTTACCTCGTCGCCCCGCGCGGTGGAGTCCACATACCTGCCTATTATCCAAAATATTTTAAGGGCTTCTGATGACCGGTGGGATTAAGACAAATCTGACCGCGGCGCGCTAGTGTCCTATGACCAAATATTCTGCACTGCTTAGACAGGAATTCTGAGGAATGAAGCGATTAGTAAAATATGACATGCCAACCTCGGGATTGTGCAGTAAATTCCTTCTATTATAAGTGGCCAAATTCTTCAAAAAAATTTACTATTATTAGATACGATGTTTCGTTTAAGTCACATATGTTTTGCAGCTAACATAATTTTTGTGATGAAAATGTCAACTCTCTGTCTGCAAATTTTCAACTTCAATAAAATACCCCCAATTTTTTTTTCTCTCTCAAAATCATAAGTCAGTAATCGGGATCAGCTAACGTAGACATTTTTTATCATCAACATCAACTAAAAAATCTAGCCCCAGTATAATGGTCAGAAGAGATTTGAGGTCAGCTACCATACTACAACACACAAACGATTATCAACAAAGTAACCTAATCTAACCGACGTTGTATGACACTTTCACTATGGCTTTTGAGATAAGAGGGAAGATACTATTGTCCGATTCATGGCCGACTCTACTCACTAGGCCGGAGCATTGAAATATGGCAACACTGAATCGGGGACCGAGCTTTTATTTGTGGTTAAGTCATTAGAGTAATCTTCCAGAGCAAAAAAGAAGATTGGAAGGTGATTTTTAATGTGTTTCTAATTATTTACCTGCACAAACGAAACTATAGAGATAAAAAGATGCCTGCAAAGTACCAGGTTGCACTAGCAATTGTGCTTCCAATAAAGGACATAAACAGAAGTGGGTAAACGGTATTCCTCGTATGGGCTGGTTATATTTATAAGAATAAAGACAATACTTTACAAACATTTCAAAGGATAAGACCTATTTTAAAGCACAATGTGGTACCTACAATGTTTTCTGGACCTCCCAAATATCACGGAAAAATACAATTAATAGAACTCATCTGGGCATACCTAGGAAAAGATTTGATAGTGAAAGGGAATCAAGACTAGCAAGAATGGCTTCACAGTGACCTAATAGTGAATTTTTCTAGCTCAAGTGACAATTTACAAAGTAAATCGAGTGTTCATTTAAGTGGAAGTGGCAGCAGGAAACAGGTTGCATTTACTTTTATTTTGTAGTGTTTGACTACGATGAACCAGACGTCAGATGTAAGTGGTATTAGTAGTAGTAGTTAAATACTAAAAAGTATTTTTCTTAATTTATTAACCGATATGAAATCTAATACATATAAAATGTAATAATTATTCTGAAACTGTAGGCCCACTATTTTACAGCTAAGCCACGTTGCCACATCTAAGGCTCCGGCCTAGTGTAGAGTCGGCCATGTCCGATTGCAATATGGTAAGAAACAGTTTTAACTACCATGATAGAAAGAATGTAATTAATAACAAATTGAAACGGTCGTCAACCGTATATTTTTTAATGCAATAATATAAACTACATATTCCAAACAATGTTTTGAAACATTATCTATTTTTACTGCCCACACCGATAGGAGAGGGGAGTATTGTGATCGCGAAAATTTTCGATTTTAAGCTAATATACTTTTTGGGCGTTTTATGATGCCTACATTACGAAAATCCACGTCACTCATTTCCGTCGGTCTGTCTGTTGGTCTGTCTGTCGGTCTGTCTGTCGGTCTGTCTGTCTGTTGGCGTTCTTCTAGTCTCGTAATCTCAGTAACCGCTGCATAGATTTTGATGAAATTTGGGAAGTGATATGGTGTAGGGTCGTAGTAGGTAATGTTGCTAAAATTTTGAAAATCGGTGCATGGGCGGCGAAGTAATTAGCAAAAGACGAAAATTTTCAAATATGCCTTTTCTGGCGATTTAGCGGTTTCTGGTCGTTTTCTACTTTTTTGGGGTGGGGGTGAAATTAGGATGGTTGGGGGGTGGGGGGTTGTAAATCTGAAAAAGTTGTTGTACTTATAAATACGCTGTCTAATGACCTGAGAGGGAAAGACCTAGCGGCATAATACACTTTTTTAGGTCCATCCGAATATTGCCTTGCCGATTACAGAAACCAAGGAACTTGAACTTTCTGATGCATACAAAATACATACGAGTATTACTTTGGATCGTTCTGAATTGTGTACGTGGAAACTTCTGAATTGACTTTAATGACATTTTGACACAGATTTAGTAGCGCGACGAGTATGGAAAGCGCGTATGGTTTTTAGAAACCATTTCAGTGGCAGCGCGGCAATAATAAAAAAACTAAAAATATAAAAAACACCTCAAACTTCGTTTTAGACGTTTTAGGGGTTCGTGATCATTTAAAAAAAAAATTTTTGGTTGGGGGCGAAATTGGGGTGGTTCGGGGGTGGGGGTTTGTAAAACCCAAAACTTTGTTGTATTGATGATAGATTGTCCATTGACCTGTAAAAGAAGCACCTAGTAGAATAAAACACTTTTTTGCGGTCGGGCGTGCAATGATTTGGTTGCAGGGGCATCTAGACTATAGTTTCATGCTGTGGGAAAATAATACAACTGGTATTATCGGAATGTGTGGGAAGTACTGAGTCAATCAACTTGCCTACATTTTTTTGTTTACTCTTAAAATATAATTATTGTTCTAGCTTTGAATACAAAAAGACGCTGCTCTCGCAAAAGAGCCCATGTTAAGGTATTGATTTCTTTAGTGTAGGTACCTATGTGATTAAACTCATCAAAAATGGAACTAAATGAATTTCGTTTACTAAACACTTTCGTCAACGAACGGCCTTAATGACTCCTTGATATTTTTCGCCTCACTTCAGGAACGCCCTGTATGTTCCCTTTTAATCTTATATGAGAGATTGATTCAATTTGTATCACAAAGTTGATGAAAAAAAGAGTCTCTCTCCCCCTTCTTGATATAGTTTATTTCAATATTATGGGCATACTTGGCCCATATATCATAATGTTAATGATATCATCCAAGTAACCCTACTCAGCCTTCAAGGTACAGACATAATCTGGTGGAATAGGCAATAAAATCGTATTTATGACCCTTGTTAAGGGTACAAGATGAGAGCGCCCTTTCAAGGGTGTGCTCGTATTTCAAGAATATTAATCGCCTATTTTCGTTTACATGGTCTCATATTTATTCATATGGTGTGTAAATTAAAAATAGGGTTTGGTTTTCATTTATATCCCGACCTTGCGGTGGTTGGATTCCCAATAGGGTGCCTTAAGGCTTAAGGCTGCATAATATTTTGGGGATGATTTGAAGGGCAGGTTTTTGTTTGAATTTTAATTTTTCTCAGATAAACGCATACAAAAGGATCACGATATGGCCGACCAGCTTATCAATTTTTAACTTACTATGTGGGCATCGAAAATCGAACAGCGAAAAGAATGCGGTGAAAGAAATAAGGACTTTGCCATAACTCAGATTTTCTTCCTCACCTTAAAGACGGTGCAGCATCGTGATAATCAATGCAGACAATATTATTCTATTGTCCTTGTTTCACCTATTTTATCTATCCTTTTTCAGGCTCGACATGATAATGACGATTGGTACCTGAGAGAACGTTCCGCTCCCCTTACTTCATGCCGCGCTGGCCAATTTACGATGGTCGAACAGTATGTTTCAGAACGTAAATATATATAGTAACAATATTAGAGGTATACCCGGCAGCAAAATGTTTGGCACTCTAATCTCTTAAAGGTTAATCTCAAAAACCACAGTTATAGTCGTTATACAGCAAATAACCCTTATTGCAGACCGTCCTCTTAAAAGTACCGTACATTAACAAAGACAAGTAGGGTCACTCTAAGCCCCGCCCCCAATGTTGCCTTTCCAACTCTGCTCTCGGTTACTATGCAAGCTGGCGGATTCTGGCACCCGCTGATCTCGAGCAGTAGTCAAACGCTAACAGCTGTGGTTTACCTAACACGCGACACGGTGCACGGGATACAATAATCGGTCGGATCTACCGGGGTGCCTAAATAAGTAGTGTTTGTGTGTTATTGAGCGTTTTGCGCGTATTTCACAAAAAATGCCGGCGACATGCTCTATATATGGCTCCAATAGCAAACAAGGCATTAACAATATTAGCACCAATAATAGCAAAATGATCATTAAGATGATTTACATTTTCTTGATTTGTTGTGTATTTCCTGTTGGTCCTTGATCATACAATCAATCTGCGTCTTACTTTCTTTATTGTTGAGAAGCCTATTTACAAAGCCCCATCGTTTTTTTATATTTGTGCCTACTAATTCCCATTGATTTTTGAAATATCTGTTTTTAATACTTTAATTTTATTATTGACTTGATTCTTAAGTTTTTTTAAATTCATTTTCCAAATTCGTGCTTCCCGGTTCTTTAACTTCTTGTTTATAAATTCTGACTCGGTTTTCAATCATTTCGATAATTTCTTGATTTATCCAGTCGTTATTTTCACGTATCTTATACGTTGGAGATGAATTTTTTATGATCTATTCTGGTTACTTCTTTTCTATATTTTGTCGCAGGTACTTTTATGTTTACACCTAAGGTTATTGACAACAAATTATGAATGATCAGACTGTTACTGTTACTTACTACTTGAGTCGTACATTTCAAATTACTACATCTATCTGACAAAACATGATCTATAATACACCTTGAGCTATTTGCCACCCCAGTAGCTGCATCTGCAGTTATTCTGTTGAATGGTTTATTGAATAATAAATTATACTCTATCTATACCATAGAATTCATTTCTATTAACCCACGTATAAGTAAAGTGAACGTCGACCGTTGACGTCGACAATATCGCACAGTCCGATTCCCGGTAAGTAGACGAGTCCGCACGAAGGGAACCCCTCTCAAATCGAGGCGGCTCGCATTTGTGAGACTCACATCAAAGTCGGCACGGCGAGTGACCCTACTTGTCTTTGTTAATGTACGGTGGTAAAACATAGCGAGACTATCACTTGCGTACAAGGTCAAATTATCTAAATGTTTACATCTTTACTAGTGTCTTCAATTCGGGTAGGAAATTATCATGATCAATCCAAAAGCGTGCGATAGTAGTGGGTACTTTAAGAAATAGAAAGAATAGAAATAGAAATTTGAGATTATTGGAAAGCACCTAACACTTCATTTAGAAAAACTAGGATTATCGAATCTCTTACAAAACAAAATGTCACAGATTAGAACAAGAAGTCAGTTATTAATTCAACTAAAGTTACAGCTTTGATAAGAAGTATATCGTTGATGAAATGGCGCGAAGTAACAGGTGTTGTAATGCAATCACTTAAGAGCAATAATTGTGGACTGTATTTCTTCTTCTCTCAGTGCCTTATCAGTTATCTGACGTTGGCAACCACTTGGGCGAATGCATCTCGGTCTTCTGCCAGTCTAAAGAGGTCACTTGCGGCTCGGTATCCCGTCCAGTCGCGTATGTTACGTAACCAAGACATCTGTTTCCTGCCGACCCCCCGTTTGCCCTCTATCTTGCCTTCCATGATTATTCTGGGGAGATGATATTTTTCACCTCTAATCACATGTCCCAAATATGCTACCTTTCTTCGCTTGACAGTTGTGAGGAGTTCACGATGTGTTTGCGCTCTTCTCAGGACCTCCTCGTTGGTCACTCTTGCCGTCCAAGGAATCTTTAGAATTCGTCGAAGCGTCCACATCTCAAATGCTTCTAGGCGATTTAACGTATTGATCTTTAGAGTCCAAGACTCAACTCCATATAGGAGAATGGACTGTATTTACTGTAACCTTTTTGTATTTATGTTTTTTATCATTATTTTTACAACTTTGTGTACATTACATGACATTTCAACCTGACGTTCACATTCTCACCAACGCAACATTCCTATCATTACAATAAGTAGTGCATTTTGCATAGTGCCCTAACGTGACTAGGTAGTCTAGTGCGGAGTACGTATGGGCGACAGGCTCATGCCTAATGGGCGGTACTTAAGTTCAAACACGTGTGAAGTTTTAAGACTTCCACCCTATTTTTGTATTTTTGATCCGGTTGAATCAATATGGAGCGATTTAAAAATAAATATCAGAAAGTACAATAATCACACCGAAAGTTCATCAATAGTTATTATTAGAAATAGAAGAAGATACATTTAATAACTCAAAAAATGGCAGAACAAAAAAATTTAATGCAATAGGCGTCATTTTTAAATACACCTCCTAATGAAATTACTATCAAACTGAATGATAACGACTCATCTGAATCCGATTTTTACTTGTGTAATATTACTTTTATTGCCCCATTTTTCATTTGTATTCTTGGGCAATATTATTAGAATGTAAGTTTAAATGGTATCTGTTGTACATTTTATGTAAATATCTGTCAAAAACGTATAATAGGCAACCACATTTGATTTTCCTTTTCAATGTTAGTGCGGGCTTGTATGGTTCATCATCCGCACCGTTGCGATGAAGGCTGGACTTGGGAACTAGGGTAAGGAGATGTACAGAAAGGAGTGGCGCACCCAGGGAGGGGGCCATGGGGGCCATGCCTCCCCCCACAAAAAAAATTATGTTCTGATATTACATTCAATGACTAATAGAATGCTTCAGTACTCATAATAGCTAGCCAAACATACACAAAATTCCAAGAATTGGCGTATAAATGTGACGATATGATCAGCTTTCTTTGCTTGAAAGATGGCTCAAAGTCTCTACTATTGCTCTATTGCTTCTTCACCATGCCCCCCCCCCCTACGAAATCCAGCCCTGAAACCGCTCCTGAGAAAGGCCCGCTGGTATCACAGTCAAAATTGCAAAGAAGGCACTACTTACAGCACACGCAACTATGTGGTACCAAACCATAGTCTCGTGCTGAACTTGATCTATAAAATCCTAATAGAAGGGTTGGCGCTTAGTTAACTAAGAATAAACTACAGTTCGATTTGACACCCCGCATTGGTTCTTAATTATGCCTCGTTAAACGGTGAGAATATTCAGAATATCCAGCTGGTGTTGACTGCTAGTTTGTTGTGTTAATTGCTTTTGTGTATTTATTGCTTTGACAGGTCGGCATTTTTATGAGCCACTTAAATAACTGCCGGGCCGAAAATTGATATTATCCGACAGATGGATGTATTTATATCCAGACCACCATAAGACTTAAAAAGTACCTATTTCTTTTGGCAGTTTGAGTTATTCAGTGCATAACGCATAATCTGTACTACGCCAATCTTATGTTAAACAGCTATTGCCAAACTACTTTTCAATAGGTACTCCACATTCCACACTCTAAGTACGGCTCAACGAACAATCAGCTGACTTACTCACGGTCGGTTCCTTTGTGATGACGTATTGCAAATATCTGACGTCAGCGACGCCATTTTGGGATAGTTTCATTCGCCCTGACAGGGGCGGAGTAGAAAAATGTGTACAACAGGGCAGATTAAGAAATAATACTCAACCTATGTGGTGTAAAAGGAAGGTAAACATTAAAGATAACATAAAGTTCATGTTGTCCTTAACGTTTACCTCCCATAAAGTGCTAGATTTGCGCTGTGATCTATATTATCTATCTCTATACTCATATTCTATGTAAAGGGTGAGCCAAATTTAGGGTGTGATTCTATTTTTTGAATAAAAGTCAAACAAATGCGAATCTTTTGCGATCCTTTATTTTATTGCAAACATTGGCTTTACCGTTTATACGTGAAAGATAATATCGGGCAAATGGCCTCCGTGACTCTTCTTGCAGTACATAATTCTGCGACTGAAATTCCTTATAACATTTTGGGCTACATGAGGTTGTATTTCACCAATTACACGCCGGATTTCGTCTTTCAACTCCGGATTCATTTTGAGATTGGGATTGGAAAAGAAAGAAGTCCAATAGGGCTAGATCGCAAGATCTTGGCGGCCAATCAATATTACCTTTCAGTGAAATCAAGCGATTGGGAAATTTGGATTTCAAAAAATCGATGGTTTCGCCAGCAGTGTGACTCTTCGCTCCATCTTGTTGAAACCACATGTTGTCAGTGTCCATGTCATCCAGTATCGGCCACAAAAAGCTTTCCAACATCGCTCGGTAATTGACGCCACTCACGGTTACCGCTTTTCCATCCATTTTTTCGAAGAAATACGGCCCAATCACTCCTTGCGCTGAGAATCCACACCAAACAGTGACTCCTTGTGGATACATGGATACCTCTGCATACGTCTTTGGATTTTCATCGCCCCAGATGCGGCAGTCTTTCCTGTTGACGTAGCCATTCAAATGAAAATGAGACTCGTCTCTAAAAATGATTTTTTCGTAAAAACGATTGTCAGTTGATAGCTGCTCTAAAATCCGGTTAGCAAATGTTCGACGTCTTCCGTGATCATTTGGCAATAGTTCCTGCGTGAACTGAATTTTGCACGCATGGAAAATTCGCCATAGAGAGCCGTAGGAAATGTTGACTTGCTGTGAACTTCGGCGAATGGAGGTGGATGGACTGTCGGCGACACTCTCACGAATTGTTTAATGTTTTCGTTTGAACGCATTGAACGCCGATTCGGAACATGTCGCGGGTCACACAAAGAACCAGTTGACTCGAACTTCTGCACCATTTTGCGTATAACCTTCTCAGATCGATCAAATCGATCGTATTCACTTCGGAGTTTGTGAAATGTGGTTCTCACAGGACGCGAATTTTCGTAGTAAGTTTGAATAACTTTAACACGCTGTTGCACGTCAAACTACGACAATGATTACAAATGGTATTGATGGCTGGAAATGTCAGATATGACATCAGAAATGTCAAACGGTTTGACATTTAAAAAAAGTACACGTTTGATTTACTAACCCCAAAGTTGGCTCACCCCTTAGGTAGCCATGATCCTGCCGTACCGCCGCTGTTGAAATCTATCTATCTAACCCAAAATATCGATGCACAAAGGGATCGCTGTAAAGCACCCCCAGACCTTGAGTGAGACAGCTGATTATTTGATGAGCCGTGCTCTAAGGTCTAAGTCTTACACTAAGGGCCAGTTTCACCGGTTCCTGATAAGTGTCAGATAGCCTATCTGCCAGATAACGCCGTACAAATTATATAGGCCTATCTGACAGATAGGCTATTTGACACTTATCAGGAACCGGTGAAACCGGCCCTTACAATGCTGTGAACTTATGGAATGGTTTACCTACTCATTTTCAGAATTACAGTTTGCTAAGCTTCAAAAAGAAATTACAATCAAAATTGAGAAGTAAGGATTGAGGTCAAAATAACAAAATACTGAAAAACGGATAATTCTTGTACTAACTTTGTCGTATTCGTTTTACTGACAGAAGTGTGGTTTGTAACAGTTTGTAACTATTATGTATTCAAATCGTACTGTTCAAGTGTCCATTGCTCCGGTTGTAGAAGATAAGGTATAGTAATCAACCCTCGGTGATTGCTGATTTTCGATCACAGACGTCATATGTCCAGAATGACGATGACAGCATGATAAAATAGTAAGAAATCTTGACGCGGTACAATTTATCTAGAGATGCAATATATCCAACTCTCCCCTAAGTCAATATAGTGACTCCTTCCTCATTCAAAAGTACACTCTCCAAACTTCTCATGTATATCCCTTATCAATATAGGGTTGCAAAAGGAAGCAAGGAGCTGAGTTCCTTGAAAAGGATGAAGGAGGCGTTGGAAAAGTAGTTTTTATATATGCTTATATTCCGCGAACCGCTCCCCCTAGCAAAATCGTTCACATTCTGAAGGGCTGTAGGCTTATCTATTTTTTATTGAGAGCTCCTATTCAATTTTAGGTTACAGATCAGTCAGTTTAGATGTATATGTTAGGTATGTATTGAAACCAGCGAAGATTTTCTTAATATTCATATAGAGGATGAAGAAGAAACACTGCATTTTGAGCGCTGATATAAACGCATTAGCTAGTGAAAAAGTGCTTTTGTACTACTAGATTTCCCTAGTTATAACTACAACTTACTGCTTTAAATATTTAAATTAACTACACTATTCACCACTACAAATACATTGTCACGACAGCTGCTTTTTCTGCTCTTCAGCGAATCAAACTGAACGTAATTTCACTTCTTAACTTTACAACTTCGTAAAAAATCTCTTAACCTTATCTCAACAACTACTCAACTACTCCTTGTGGCGCCTTATATATGTTACAGACCATAATTATATGAAATCAGTCTGCATGTATAATGCCTAGGCCTTATACAGGGTTGGGATAAAGTATGGAACCAAGCAAATATCTTTGAAACGGAAAGGGTGATATTGATATTGCTGAAAATTTGCAGGTAAATCTAGTGACGCATAATGCATCTGAGGACATTATGTTAGTTATTAATGTACTTCCGGTATAACCGGACGTACACCCTGTATGTTTTTGCAAATTTTAATACATCTTTCTTTTCCGAATACGTCCATAATAGGTTTAGTATTTGTTTCTGTAAAATTGGGAAAGATAAAGCTTTTTTATTTACTGAAACGTTCATTTTATTTGATGTGTTACAATAAGAAAATGTAAAATGAACTATCAAGGAATTATCTCAGACGTTCAAAATGCCCGCCGTTTAATTCCTGACAATATGCAAGTGTGTTGACAAATTGCTGAGTTACCTTGTCGAATCAATTCACGTCAGGATCAGGACGTCAGGAGGTAAATGGCCGGCATTTTAAACATATGAAGAAGCTTTATCTTTCCCGTTTTTACAGAAACTAATACCCAAACCACTATGGACGTATTCGGAAAAGAAAGATGTATTAAAATCTGCAAAAATATACAGGGTGTCCCGTTTAAATTAAAAAAGTTGACGTTACTTCCTGTTAAACCGGAAGTACATTAATGGCTGACATAATGTCTTCGGATGCACTATACGTCGCTACACTTGCGTGCACATTTTCAGCAATATCATTCTTTTCGTTCCAAAGTTATTTGCTTGGTTCCATACTTTATCCCAACCCTGTATATTCGGCCTAAATTGCTCAGACCCTATGTAAAAGCCATAGTAATTCATATAAGGACTAGTCCGTTCACATACGGACTATTGCCATTTAGACCGTATGTTCTACCGCCGTGTTTCCGGGCACGTGTACAGTTTACTACGTTTTTAGTGTTTTTACAAAGTGCTTTGTCCTGGAATAAACATAGCTGTGGAATTTTACTGACATTAAGTATTTTAATTGATGAATGATGTAGATTTTAGGGATGGAAATCCAAAAACAAGGGTAAAATATTGTAATATAATTAATAACATGCAACATAACCTCAGTTTAACTAATACCCCGTTCCAACGAATTGCCGGTTGTAAAAATTCCTAGCACAAATATGTAAAACTTCTGTCATTTTGCCTCAACATTTTTAATGTTTTCACTGTCAATTAGCTGTATCGGCTTATAAACGAGTAAATAATAACTTGATATGTTAATGGGAAACTTTAGCAGAAATTTATTTTGAAAATACGACTCACAAACGTAAGCTAAAATAAATAAAGTAGGTAAAAGACCCGCAGTTCACAAAAAACCTCATTTTTAATTTTATGTAATAAATATTGGTGATTGACACCCGTATAATTTCAAAGATAATTAATTATTTAGGTCCTACGAACAACTGTATGAACGACGGAAAGCTGTTGCTGAAAACAATTTTGAAGAAGTAGAAGGTGCTAAGGCTATATTTTTACGTATGCGTACGAATTTTCAGGTACTGACATGAATATACAATGAATAAGTGAAAAAAATATTTTAGATGTTTTCATATACAGGGTGAGTTTTTAGTACCGGCTCGGTCAATAACTCCACTACTGTAGAAGATAGCGAAAAAAGTTTTAAATAAAAGTTGTAGCCACGGATATGCTCCTTGCTCAGAAAATATTTTGATTTATACAGGGTGATCCATAACTACGTGGTGATGCAAACATATATTTTTTTAAATGAGACATCCTATATATTATCCCACCTTCAGATTCTACTAATTATTTCTCTTCTCACAATATAAGGTTTTATAACATTATACAGGGTATTTCAAAAGTTATGACCATTTTTGTATCCAAATCGCTGTCAAACGAACGTACTGTATATCAAAAAGTAAAGAATCAAAAATTATTTTTTTGAAACGGAAATATTAAAAATATCCTCTAGTTTTAAAATTGGCTATAAATAAAGCCCACGACACATATTCGTATACAGGGTGATGTAGAATGCAAAATCCAGATTTTCTCATTTTTTTTAAATGTAACCCCCAATATTTTATTATACCAAAGAATTGCGCTTAATATGCTTTTTCATCTTTGTATAGCACTTGTTGTACCTACGTCCATCAGTTTCCGAGATATTTCGATTTTTCGGTAAATTTAAAATATAGCTTCTATTTGTATACTGAAATTTATTTATTTTGAGAAAGTACTATCGAATTTGTTTTTTATTTAACGAACAACTAAATTATAAGGTCATGATAGTATTTGATGAAGTCAAAACCCTAAATCATTGAGACAATAAAGTCAAGTATGCTGAGGAAACAATTTTGTAGGCGTGATGCATAATTATCAAGCAGATTTATCAGGTACGCTTTGAAAAATTGACAGTTTTCATAACCTGCTCAATAACTCCGTACTGCGTGGAAAACCAGCTTTAAAAATTAGTTTTTCCTTTGAGGGTATTTAGGAGAATCTTTGAGAAATTGCCTACTTGCCTCTAGAATATATCAACTATGGACAGCAATATCCAGAACAGAGGCACTCTACAAATTAATGCGTTTAAAAGATTGAATCGTTTTATTTGGACTCTGTCGTTTAATATTTCATAGCCTACCTGATAGATCTGCTTGATAATTTTGCATGACGTCTATAAAATTGTTTCCTCTGCACACTTGACCTATATTATCTCGTTAATTCAGTGTTTTGACTTAATCAAGTACTATTATGGCCTTATATTTTAGTTGTTTGTTAAGCAAAAATAAAATTTGATAGTATTTTCTCAAAATAAATAAATTTTAGTAAACAGTTAGGAGGTATACTTAAAATTTGTATAAAAATCGAAATATCTCAGAAACTAATGAATGCAGCCATAACAAGTGCTATACAAAGATGAAAGAGCATATTAAAAGCAATTCTTTGGTATAATAAAATATTGGGGGTTACATTTGAAAGAAGAGAGAAAATCAAGATTTTGCATTCTACATCACCCTGTATACGAATATGCGTCGCGGGCTCTTTTTATAGCCGATTTTAAAACTAGAGGATATTTTTTATCCATCTGTGTAAAAAAAATGGTTTTTGATTCATCACTTTTTGATATACATTACGTTCATTTGACAGCGATTTGGATATAAAAATGGTCATAACTTTTGAAATACCCTGTATAATGTAACAATACCCTATATTGGAAGAACGGAAATTATTAGCAGAATTTGAATATGGAATAATATATAGGGCATCTCATTTAAAAAAATGCATGTTTGCATCACCACGTAGTTATGGATCACCCTGTATAAATATAAATATTTTTTGAGCAAGGAGCATATCCGTGGCTACAACTTTTATTTACAACTTTTTTGGCTATCTTCTACAGTAGTGGAGTTATCGACCGAGCCGGTACTAAAAACTCACCCTGTATATGGCGTAGGTGCAGGGAGACCGCGTATGTATGAATAGACTACATAGACATTTTACAAATGGACTAGACAATTTGATCCACGACTAGATTTTACACATATTGTCTAATATCTTCAGTCGTTTATATAATTATGGATTAAGCATTATACATACGGTCTGTTTTTTATGTAACATACATATATACTTCATCAAACCATCTAGAGAATTCGAGTCGCTCAGATGACATTCTAGAATGCCCGTCCATAGCACTGACAATAGATCCGTCCATAGATAATGCTGCCCATCTGTCAGTCCCGAAAGTTCCAGATGATTCGGTGATGTTTACACATCAAAAATCTAACCTATATTTTTGACTTTACGTCATATACAGGGTGGTCCAATAAGCGCGCGGTGCTCCCTAGCGGCCAGACTGTTTAAATAAGAGGAAAACGTTTTAAATAAAAAACGTTTCTCTTCAAATGCTCTACATTTAGAAAATAATTTCAAAGATGGCGGACTTCCGTATATACCGGAAGTAGGCATCAACTTCCTTATTTTAAATAGAACACCCTGTATATTATTACGTTTTTGAATTCAGCATCGATTTTTAGGTCCAGTTTGTTGACCATTGTTTATGTCTGCGAAGCGTATTTTCGGAGTTATTCAGCAATTTTTACAAAATTTGACGTTTGTAGTACTTTACAAGAAACGTTAATATCTCGGAAACTAAACGCGATAGAAAGATGCGGTTTTCGGTTTTAAGAGAAGCAAGGAACGTGTTTGTGTTCCAGTGGGATCGTTGTTTCAAAAGAACATTAAATCAATAGACTAGAAATTTTCAAATTTGAAAAGTTAGAAACGTTAAAAACTTTTATTTTTCAAATGGGATGGTATCATAAGTTTCACATTGGTGGATGCGAAATCAAATTCTCTTTCACTTTTGTCTAGGCGCATGTGGTACTATCTTTGATGGTTTTTAAGATATTTACGGTTTTGTAATTATTGCGTAGGAATTGGAAAAATCGTAGGTGGCGTGGCTCGCAGACGAAACAATTGGCAGGAAACCTGTCATCCCAAGTGTTTCGACCTCTAATACTAAAATGTGCCCTTGCTCCATCTAACTGTAACCACATTATTCTTAAAAACTCCAGTGGTGAATTTTTCAACAGGTTTTCCAAATTTTCATGTAGAAAGTTTTGGAAAACATTAGTTTATTGTGCGGCTTCCAATAAAACTACCCCAAATGCTTAGACTTCATGCTGGGTGACAA
Organism: Callosobruchus maculatus; assembly: GCA_951848785.1. Classification (NCBI taxonomy): domain Eukaryota; kingdom Metazoa; phylum Arthropoda; class Insecta; order Coleoptera; family Chrysomelidae; genus Callosobruchus; species Callosobruchus maculatus. Next base: position 1,105,290 of record CATOUR010000007.1, read on the forward strand.
CAAACTCCTCAAAATTTGGATTTACGTGGGCGTAAAATATGAGAGAAGGAAACATGTAGTAGTAATACATGAAGATAGTGAGTTCGACATTCTCGCAATTGTAGTTAAAAATCCGCATAGCACTGCTACAGCAGAAATTAATCGCTATTTGGGCATTGGTCAAACATCTGTGAACATGAGGTGAACGGAGTACATATATAGCATCTTTATCACGTGCAGCTAAATCAAGTAGTGAAAAACAAGACTTTGAAAACTGGATGAATTTCTGTAACTGGAGTCATGCTTGAATCCAAGAAGATGCACTCCTTTCCAAAAATATGTTGTTTACGAATGAAGCTACATTTCTTATGAAAATCTTTCATTTTCCTATTTATGAAATGTAGCTACAGCGTTATCATTAACGGCCATGTAAACTGGCATAATTTACATTTATATACCGACGTAAATCCAAATTTTGAGAGCTTTGTTGTCACCCAGCATGAAGTCCAAGCATTTGGGGTAGTATTATTGGAAACCGCACAATAAACTAATGTTTTCCAAAATTTTCTACATGAACATTTGGAAAACCTGTTGAAAAAATCACCACTGGAGTTTTTAATAATAATGTGGTAACAGTTAAATGGGGCGAAAGCACATTTTAGTATCAGAGACCGAAACACTTTGGATGAAAGGTTTCCTGCCAATTGTTTCGTCTGCGAGCCACGCCACCTACAATTTTTCCAATTCCTACGCAATAATTACAAAACCATAAATATCTTAAAAACCATCAAAGATAGCACCACATGCGCCTGAACAAAAGTGAAAGAGAATTTAATTTCACATCCACCGATGTGAAACTTATGATACCATCCCATTTGAAAAATAAAAGTTTTTAATGTGTCTAACTTTTCAAACTTGAAAATTTCTAGTCTATTGATTTAATGTTCTTTTGAAACAAAGATCTCACTGGAACACAAATACGTTCCTTGCTTCTCTCAAAACCGAAAACCGCATCTTTCTATCGCGTTTAGTTCCCGAGATATTAACGTTTCTTCTAAAGTACTACAAACGTCAAATTTTGTAAAAATTGCTGAATAACTCCGAAAATAGGCTTCGTAGACATAAATAATGGTTAACAAACTGGACCTAAAAATTGATGCTGGACTCAAAAACGTAATAATATACAGGGTGTTCCATTTAAAACAAGGAAGTTGATGCCTACTTCCGGTATAACCGGAAGTCCGCCATCCTTGAAATTATTTTCTAAATGTAGAGCATTTGAAAAGAAACGTTTTTTATTTAAAACATTTTCGTCTAATTTAAACGGTATGGCCGCTAGGGAGCACCGCGCGCTTATTGGACCACCCTGTATAACAACTAACAGACAATACACCAATACCTTATTATACAGTATGTTACAAAATATTTATACGGGTCTTGTATGTAATTTTACTCGACAGGTATCTGTGACATAATTTTGTCAGCAATCTGTCTACAAATGTTACAAATTTCTCAAATATTTTCCAAATCACAAATCACGGATATTTTGGGCTACACGTATATTACGTAGAAAACAGCATTGTTTATGCTTCATTGAAGGCTATAACCGTCATATTTTGCTCGAACTATTCTGCGCACAGCGACCTTTTGAACTAAAATCACCTGATGTGTGAGCTGTATGTCCATATATAGAAATCAATAGCCTGCCCAAAACCCTGAAAGCTGTATATCCATATTTTTGCTACAGGGACTGCAGCATTACAGAAAAGATAAGAGAAAAGAAGAAACACCCTTGCCTTGCGTTGCCTTGCCGCGAAAAGGAAGTACTCCATTACGGTTTATCAAGACGTATCATTTCGGTAAACGCTTTCGCCTCCGGCACTACGAGAATATTAATTTTATCAAGATAAAGGACGAAATTCGGTGTATTAGTATGCCTACCGAAACAAGCCTGGTAATCGTGAAAAAAGCCCGTTTAAAATTCACATCCACTCGCGAGAAGACGAACGGTAGGGGTTCGTTACCAAGACGCCTACCTGCATTTTAAGTTTTTTCAGAAGCTTTATTGCATACGTCGTAGTGGAATGAGCTTGGTTATGAGCCTGTGACAATGGGCATATACCCCATTTCAGCTCTCACTGACTCACTGAAGTCACTGAAGAGAGCTTATGCAGACCTCTGTCTGTCCGTCCGTCCGTCCGTCCGTCTGTCCTTATACAAAACATAGCCAAAATTACAGGTGCTAGAGAAAAACGAAATACAGATTCGGAATCAGCATGAAGAAACTAGTCCGGGAAAAATCCGGTTTTTGTCAATATCGCTTCTAGTTTTAAAAAAATTGAATTAAATTACGACAGGTAACTGACGACGTTTTATGTATGGTGTATTGATATTCCTGAAGCAAGGTCATTCAGCTCTCTCAACCCGTAGAGGCTGTTTCACACACAAAACAATTTTACAGAGATGTAACCGACATCTGAAATTAACGTAAGTCCTTGTCTCAGTAAATTTAATTCTTTTATATTGATTTTCAATAAACGAAAATAAAATCACTAAGTTTATGTTTAAAAGTTTTGCATATACATTTATAGTTAGTTATACTTGTACTTTACACATACAATTCATAATTATTTTATTTAATTGTTTTTTTTGTGGTTTTTTTGTATGTTTATTCTTATTTTTATTATATACAGATCATTTCCTGTTCATTTATAGACACCTGAAGATGGTTTAGATTAAAATAAACCGAAACGTAGTGAAGGAAAGTTATAGTTTCAGTCTTTGACGGAAACCCATGAGAAACAATCATAATCTATAGTCGTGGTCGCTAGAAACATAAGCATTTAATTATAACATCAAGAGGAGGTGACAGTTCCTGAGATGAAGAATACTATGATTTTTTATAATTTTATTTCTGCATAATGTATTTTTGTATGTTTAATTAAAAATAAGGGTACCTAGTACTATGAAATTATCCTAACCTTCACGTCTTTGGTACAACATTTTCTGTATTATTGAATAGATAACAATAGGCAAAACGTGTTTATTGGACTAAACTAGCGCAGGTACTATATGAAATTGATAAAAAGAAAGGATTTTGCAATGAAATCAATGACAGGCTTTTAAAAGTGGCTTAAGTATTCGCTGGGTCACTCTTTGGTCTCTTTGCATACCTGATGAGTTTTTATTCCTTTCTACATTACTGAAACAGACTATAACAACCTAGCACTTCTTCACAGAAGACTTGTTGTTGACCACTTATTAAAATGGCACACCAATGAGTTCAGAGATCCACGACTGGGTCACATTCTTGTGCCAGAGCGCATCTATGGGTAAAGCCGGTCCCACACGATGCGTCCAACGTTGGATCCAACGTTGGATAGAACGTTCGACACATTTGAGGTAACAAATGTCACAAATATTGCTTCCAAGGTTTTATACCTTATCCACCGAACAAACGGAGTAACCATGCACAATATATGTAAATTTTTACTGTATGGTCAAGGGTTATATGCACACCGTCTACAAAACTGCATACTGAGAGCAGTGATGTTATTATAAACAGAAAAATTAAGTTCGATTTATCCGAGTAAAGCCCCAAAATATGGGTTTGAAATAATTTTTTACTCCTTTTCTTCAGTGAATGCAGTATAGTTCGATGTGATTGTCGTACGCGTATAATCTTTTTTTTAAGATGTATACCTGCTAAAATAAAGGGCCAAATAGCTGCCTTTGCTGCTGGAATGGTGGTTACATGTTACGGGATTACTGTTGGTAGACAAAAGAGACCTAGAAGAAGGAGGTGATGGATACAGGGCACTTCACAGATAATGAATTAAACTAGAACAACCCCTAAGCTTCAACGGCCCATCAATCCTTTTTGGTTTAGGTTTAAAATAACGGGGGTGTTGCCAGTTTTCCGTATAAGCAGCAACATTGCGATGCTTAAAATATTTTACGTCGATATAACAGCAGCAATTACTTCAGCAGCTAAACTTTCAGATTGATCCCATGTTCTGGATAAACAACGTCTAAGGTACCATCGACCGTGATACATCCTGTATAAATAAATCAATATGTTTATGTACCAGTTTTTGAGCAACAAAGTTGAGCCGAAAAAAGTGTTTATTTTATCTACTACCTCACCATTTTATATACTCACAGTTACTTGATGCGTAAAGGAAAAAACTATATAAAAATCCAAATAATACAACAAAAATATAGAAGTTATTTCATACGCTTACCGCGATTATTCCCTCAGTGAAAACCTTAACAACAAATCGAATGAAAAAAATGTTCTCCAGCGCTACAGGCAAATCCAAATACCTGACGAACAATGCTTCCAGAGTTGGAAGCATCTTTGACGTGATGGGTTAGTTTTTCCGGCAAGAACCCGAACTTGCCATGCGGCCAACATTGGACACATGCAGTTCGCTTCTCACGCCCACACGATGTAGCAAATGCCGGTATGTCCAACCACCGTACATTAGCAAAAACAAGTAGGGTCACTCTAAGCTCCGCCCCCAATGTGGTCTTTCCAGCTCTGCTCACGGATACCACGCAAACTGGCGGATCACTGGCAGATTCTGGCACCCGCTCATCTCGAGCAGTAGCCGAACGGTAACAGCTGTGGTTTACAGGGTCAGTCCACCTAACACCACCCAACACCCAACACGCGACACGGTGCACGGGATACAATCGGTTGGATCTACCGGGGTGCCTAAATAAGTAGTGTTTGTGTGTTATTGAGCGTCTTGTGCGTATTTCACAAAAAATTCCATGCACACACATGCTCTGTATATGGCCCCATTGTTTTTTATATTTGTGCCTACTTATTCCCATTGATTTTTAAAATATCTGTTTTTAATACTTTAATTTTATTATTGACTTGATTCTTAAGCTCTTTAAATTAATTTTCCAAATTCGTGTTTCCCGGTTCTTTAACTTTTTGTTTATAAATTTTGACTCGGTTTTCGATCATTTCGAGAATTTCTTGATTTTTCCAGTCGTTATTTTCACGTATCTTATACGTCTTTTTGAATTCCGAATCTTTTTTACAAGAAGTGGTTAAGACAATTAGTTCCTGAAATGACTGAACTTCTGTAGTTTGAATATTCTTTTCAAATTTTGAGATGAATTTTTTATGATCCATTCTGTTTACTTTTTTTCTATATTTTGTCGCAAATACGTTTACACCTAAGGTTATTGACAACAAATTATGAATGATCAGACTGTTACTGTTACTTACTACTTGAATCGTACATTTCAAATTACTACATCTATCTGACAAAACATGATCTATAATACTCCTTGAGCTATTTGCCACCCCAGCCGCTGCATCTGCAGTTATTGTGTTGAATGGTTTATTGAATAATAGATTATATTCTATCTATACTATGGAATTCCTTTCTATTAATCCCCGTATAAGTAAAGTGAACGTCGACCGTTGACGTCGACAACAAATTATCGCACAGTCGGATTCCCTGTAAGCACAGTAAACGAGGTCGCACGAAGGGAACCCCTCTGAATTCGAGGCGGCTCGCATTTGCGAGACTCACATCAAAGTCGGCACGGCGCCGGCGGGAGACCATACTTGTCTTTGTTAATGTACGGTGGTCCAACGTTGGAAGGCATTCGCCACATCGTGTGACACCGGCTTAATCTTCGGAGGTGCTACCGCTTTCCGAGCAGCTTGACGGTATATTACCGTTCAGCCACAATTTTCGCATGACCGTATACGTATCTCATTCCAGCCAGCCAGCGCTAGCATGACCATTAATCCAATTTTCTCAAAGCTCAATAAAGTATCAATATTGTTCTTAAGCGTTATTATTTTAGTGATGCAGGCTAGCGCACAAAAGCGTATTATTTCATCATTTAGGCGTGTCTGTACTTCAAACGCGTTATAAAGAATCATTATCCTGGGCAAATTCACTGTTAATGGCACCCCCGAGGCTGTACAGCTCTATCTCCCTTCAATTTAGTCATCTAATTACAGAAAAATTGTTTTGGCGAAAAACATAAATCCAGGTGAGCGCTCACTCCGCCATAGGCGTGCGCAAGTTTATGCGAAAGGGAAAATAGAGCGTAACAGACTCTGATTCATCCAACGAAGATACTGAATAAAAGAAATCTGTGTTGTTAACATCATCTTGATATAAGAGGGTTGCTCGCTGCATTGAAAGCGATGTGCTCCAGTCGGGTTTATTCAAGACTGGTATGGAACTGCATGCACCTCCTCAACAAACTCGGAACGGGAAACAGGGTAACCTTGATTTGGGTTCCGGGTCACAGCGGAGTGGAAGGTAATGTATTGGCCGACGCGCTAGCAGAAGGAGAAACTGAATCTGTGTTCATAGGACCAGAACCATTTGCGGGATTTGCAAAAAGCACCGCTAAAAAGACCATCTCGGACTGGGTAGTGAGGAAAGCACTCCTGAACTGGCGAGATACACCAGGGCTACTGCACTCGAAGGCGTTTATAAGATACGCCTCGAATCAGGCCCCCCCGAGGATCATGGAATGTAAGTAACAGGTACAACCTCCGCATTCTGGTCGGTCTGCTGACGGGACACGGTCGTCTAAGGTACCATATGCGGAAGTTGGGTCTTGAACAAACTTCAGACTGTCTCTTCTGCTACGTGGAGGATGAAACAGCGGAGCATATTCTTTGCTCCTGTCCAGTACTGGATAATGCTAGGTTCCAGACATTCGGATTTGCCCAACTGGAACCTCATGACTACAAGGAAGTTTCACCCTTCACGTTGATCGCCTTCGTAAAGAGGTGCGGACTGTACGGTGAACTCTAAAAAGGTGTGAGCCACAATAGACACAATTGAGTCGCAGTGGAAGGAGGCAGCTCTGCCCCACTCACTTTCAACCTAACCTAACCTAAGAGGGTTGCTCGATATCTCCGTCAATCCACCAGTACGCAGATATAGCTGTTTCACGCTTATTAGCGATCATCAGTGCGCCATAGGTCGATTGACAGAGATAGAGAGCATTAGAATGTTCATGTCTACCAGACATGTGAAGCCTGTGAAAGTAGGTGGCAGAAAAGATCTGCCTGTGCGCCATCTGGCACCCGAAGGTAACGGCAAACCAAAGAAAGTCACTGCTAAACAGCAGCAGACTTCTTGGTGGAACGCCACGGCGCGTTGGCTTGGCCTGACCAGAAGAGCGCGCTTCTATGCCAACTGCATATGAGAGTCGATATACGAGGGTTGATCTATATACTGGTTTAAGTACTACTGCTGTCAATTAAACATTTTAATAGTAATGATTAACGAGAGTTACTATAAAAATAAATCAGTAACTGTCGTTATGAGTATTCCTATCGTAGACACTTCAGGTTACAATGACAATTAAATTGGTTGAAGTACTGCAATTTCTAATTAAATATCTTAACTGCCAGAGTTAAGGGACATTACAGCTGTGATAAGTCACGAAATACGCATAACGTCGTTTCCCGAGGTGAGGGATGTTTACCATGCTCCATCTCTTTTCTTCTTTGTAAAGGGCAAGTGGGTGAGTGCGATAGAGTTAGATGCTCTTCACTGTTGTTTTACACTTCAGTTAGTTGTTAGTGGTTATCGCCCGGTGACAGGTGTGAGATGCATTCGCTGTTCGGTTTTACTATGACATACTATTTTGTGTTTTATGCGTGCGTGTGTCTTTGTGTGTGGAACAGAATAGGTACCTGATTGGTCAAGTATGGCTTTGGGGTACACAAGTCGTACATTTCCGGTAACTTTGCTGTAACATCAAAATATGTAACAATAAATAACGGTAATAAATAATCCTATTTAATTGAGGGTACTAAACAAGTGAATAACCTTGGAGACGTGGTTTAATTGTAACTATTAAACTAAGCTACAGTCACAGTGACATTTTTCTAATAACCACTGATTTGATGTAGCTCACTACCACAATTATTTCTAAACAGAATTCACTATTCAATTGCAGCAATTAAACAGTTTAATTGTCACGTATTTGGTGCAAAATTTAATTGCGGTGAAAATTTTAATCGTAGCGATTAAAGCTTTCTCTCAGTGCATTTTTCTGGCAACCTTTAGACCTTACGTTTGGACCTCTTGACCTTACCTTTGGACTTTTGGACTTACCTCCCTCAGACCCACATACTGGACAAGGGGAACAAGCGCCCACGCCTCCTCGCTAATACGGGATTGGATTCTCAATTTCGCGCGCTGTACTCTTAAGTTTTTCCAGAACAGCAACAAAAAAATATCATTCGTATTATTTTTAGGCAGAGAACTGTCGTCTGGTCGCGTCCCCTCCTGGATGCCTATGACGCGAGGATAAAAGTAAATTTCTTCAAGACCGGAGTAGATAGTAATTTCGCTGGAGTCGGAGAAAGAGCCTTTTGTTTAAAGTACAAAGGAGCTTCATAAAATCCCTGGCCTTTTTATTCAGCGCACATCTTACAGGCATGCATCACGGGATAATATAAAATAAGAAGCGACTGACGACTTACGTCACTTTCTTTGATACGCTAGAATAGACGCGAACAACAATGGAATTCTTTAGATATCCAGGTCGACATGCTTGATCAGATTACAAAAAGTTATGTTGTGTACTGTATACTATAACCAATGACAATGCGTAATACTTGCCATAAAAATGGAGCATAGAGATCGTATAGAGATATCCTTCTTGTGTTTCCTACTGTGTAAAAGTATTAGTGAAATATTATAATTTTGACATACGGGGTTCTAGAAACATCGGGAAGCTATCGATTAATAAATTGTAGATAAAAAAAGTTCTAAACAGGATTCTTGGGTTTTAAAACAAACTGAGCAGGGCAAGGTGTACTACCATTGATTAAAGTATTTAGGGGAAGATGAACAACCACACAGTAAAATCGCGCGCTCGCAGTCTATCTCACTCACTCTAGTCTATCTCACTCACTCTCATAGAAACCACGACACCGTCACCTGGCGCCCTCTGGGCAAATCTCAGAAGCTTCAAAAATTCCTGAATCCTTTATAATAAATATGCCCAATAGATGGAGCAAAGGAGCATCCAGCTATAAAAATACGACCTTGAAGTGCCAATGACCATGGCTGACCCATACCTAACCACCGACGGGTCGGTCGGGATCGTCGGTGAACCTAACATTCGAAAATATGCTTTGTGTTCCAATTCCAAACGATCAGCTGACAGCGGTTGATAACCTTGTTGTCGGTATACCGCCATATGAAATTGAGGACTTTTATTTGTTTTTTACAATTTCTTGGACATTTTCACCATAATTGTTGTTGTGATGTGTTTTTTAAGGAACCTTTTTTGTCAGGTAAGCACATCTGTCAATTAAAATGATGTAATTCATGAGATAATGCATGATGAAAACTTGAATGCATATTGAAAACAGCAAAAAAAAAACGTTTATTCGCCAATTACAGTTATCCCATGAGTTATCACATTCACTAGAGCGATAGTTGTTATAGTCATACTGCATTTTTATCACTTGATACTCCAAAATAATGCATTTCTTACTTGGAAGTTTTATCTGTGAAGTATATAGAAGTAATGAAGTTGTAGTGGCCAACCTTTGGTGGATTATGTTAAAGTAGCAAAAACATCCATCCGTAGGTAATAATTGCTAGTTGTATACCTATGTACATATAGGCAAGTTCAAAAAATGGATCATTTAATACATTCATTTTTTGACATAACCTAAAAGTTGAGTTTCTGGAATAGGTACATTATTACTATTCACTTCTCTATTCGAATAATTTGCGCACTATTTCAAAATGCTTCCTTTTTGTCATTATAGGTGTGGAAAAAATTCTCCAGCTTCCCAAGCATTCGAGACAGAAGAGGCAGACCGATACCAGGAGGCGAAGAGTGTGCTGACTTTACTCCACGTACTGTGTATACTAACAGCACCAATAAATGCTCATGTTATCTATCCATATATTTTTTAATAAATGGTGGAGTTAAAATGAATTATTTATTATTATAGGGTATGCTTCTCACACAATCAAAATGAAAATATTTCATATCAATAGCTTATACCCACATTCATACTTTTTTTCCAAATATGTAACATGAAATGGTGTCTAGCTACAGAGAGGTGAAAATATGTATTTCAAATGGCACTTTGCTTAACATAGTGTGATTAATTTGTATCTTATCAAACAGGGTGACTATCTCAAAAACACTCATTGGATGATTGTTAAGTTGCACCATTGATTGTTGCACACACCAGAAGCTAAAGGATTATTGAATGAAAAACTATTAGTTATATTTTCCTATGTATTTATTATATATATATATTTCTTCGATGTATTAAGGCTTGTTCTGAACAGTATATAATTCAGTGTATCGAAGGGCAATGAGTGAAACACCTTTCAGTGATGTCAAAATCCCTCTATAATTTACATAAGAGTAATTGTCTGTGCACATATTATAGTTATGTTTATTCAAAACAAATTTCATGTCTGATGTTGCTAACAAATTTGATTTTAAATGATGTTCTTAATAATCACATTACTTCATAATTTTAAACGTTATTATTATAATTAACCATAAACGTATCGATGAGGTAATGAAACAGGATACATTTCAAAAATTTTATTATTCTAAATGATAAACAGTTGCATCTTTCTTTACAATTTTTGTTTCATTTTTAACAAGCACAGATAATACATCTCGGGACTGACATGCTGAGTTCAACATTTGCTTTAAAAGCTGTCTTAGTCCAGTGCCGAAGCCTTCAAAAATAATAAAAAGTGAAAAAAAATTACAGTAGGATGAAACTCATTAGAAAAGGAGGAGAATATGATAAGAATAAAAGGAAAAATAAATTACGGTCGATTCGAGATCGGGAAGTGGGAGGGGGTGAGCTTTTAAGGGTAGAAAATGGTTTATCTTGATTTCTGGCAAAACTACAAGTCCTATGGAAAAAAGTTGAATGGCAAAGATGTAGGTAATAAAAAGATCTACAACTCTTGTGTTATCAATTTTTTCACATAACCTCAAAATTTTGGTGAAAAATTCAAAAAACCAAGTTTTTGGTCCTTTATTTTTATCTTTTTCAAAAAAAATATTTTTTTTACGAAATTTGGTGAATACTTCCCTTATTATGTCCCAAATACACTGTAATTTATTTGATTTAAAATATTTATTTTTTCGCCTTATTTGACCTTAAGATAAAAAATGCACCCCATTTTTCAATCACAAATTCTCGCGTCAAAATATCAGCTTTTTTTAAAAAGTTTGGGAGCCTTTCGTTCGTTGAAATCTCTATTTTCTGATGGTGTAAAAAAAATATACATTACTATAGAAAATCTTCTCAGAAAATGCAAAAAACTGAAAAAAAAACTCAAATTCGAAAAATTTGTTTACTCACCATGTACAATTTTGAGCTATTTATTAAAATTTACACTTATTTACTTAAAAAACGTGAGATTTCATGTTACATTGATAAACTAAAAAATTGCAAATTGGAATATCCTACTATAATTAACAAATAAATAAGTTAATATTTAATAAGACATCCACAATATTTTGAAAAAGTTGTAGAATCTTCTTTAAATAATATTTGTACCTGAGTGACATATGGTGAATGTTAGCCCATTGTAAGGTATTTCATGGAGAAGTGGGGGAATTACATTTTCGATGGTTATGGTGGAAGGACAAGTGACAAGCATCTAACAGAAAATTGTGGCTTTTTAAATTTAATTATACCTGGTGACATAATATTAGCAGATAGAGGTTTTTTAATTAGAGACTCAGTTGAAGTTCTAGGAGGTCACTTACATATTCCAGCATTTACAAAAGAAGACGCAACTTCACCCAGTAGAGATAGAAACCACTCGTAGTATTGCTAGAGTTAGTCCATCTCAAATTCCCCTTGATTAGTCTCAATATTTTTTACACAACTGTACATCATATTCAAATGCATTTATATTGTTCACATAAGTTTATACTAGATATATGTAAATTATATCCTCACAATTACTAGGAATTCTGTGAAACTAACAATGCCTAAACAAAAAATGCAGTTTTTGATAGATGATTCTCATATAATGTAGCTAAATCATACAATAGTGTCCCTAATTATATTAGAAGTAGCTATAAACTATAACAATGTTTTTAATGTCTCAGAAATTCTTGTCATTTTGTTATGTATAACAATATGATACTTCAACTCTGTGTATGCCAACTTTTTTTTTAGAATATGTATATATAGCTTTCTTGTTGGCCGACACTTTTAGGATGTGCTTTAAGGAAGAAAAGAACTGCTGCTATGTGGCTGCAAACTTCACTTAATCCTGCCATACAAGTGCAATGAGCACATGATATAGCACCATCTGACAGTACGATAATCCATACCTGTAGTGGTTTATCATTTCTTCTTTGTGAGTGCATAACCTGTAACAAAATAAGGGCTGTTTTAGTAGGTATAGTTTGCTTTTATGGGCGAAAACAGGATGGATGGTTCTTTCTAATCTCTAAAACTATTTTTTTTTGATAGATTGTTCTCGCTTCACATAACAACATGGAAAAATTGACTTGACATAAATATCATGTAACAAGGATATTCTACATTACACATGCTTGTTCTTTTGTATTAATTTTACATAAAATAAAATTATAAAAAAATGTTCAGGCCAATTATTTGTATCACCCAGTAATTTTTGAGTGAAATAAAGAAGTAGACATGTTTTTTACTTTTTCTGACAAGAAAAAAAAGGAAGGTGTATTCACTCGTGATTCAGCCACTTGAAATTAAGAATACAACAAGCATTCTTTTCTGCATTTTTCTCACCAACTTTTTTTAAACTGAAATTTAGTGAGACCATACGGTTTGTCATGTTCTAAATAGCTGTAATTGCGAGCATCTAGTTTAGTGATCATTGGAATGCTCCATTGATACCTTGGACTGTCAACAAAACAAAACGAAATACCAGAAGTATGGCAGATTTATGCTGTTACTCACACTAATAAACCCACACATTAGCTTGAGCGTTAATACCTTGATCAATGCTTGAGCATAGTATACCTAAAGTGACCATTAATCAGCCACTCGTACATCTTTATAATGATTATGCCATGCCTTGGAACCACTCTTGTCTGTTTGTTGCCAAATTCTTGGGATCAGTAATTCTCAAAAGAAATTCATTTTGCTGCTCAGTTTGCCATAATATTTAGCAAGCTTAAATTGTAACATGAAATTGGAGTTACTGCATTGAGAAATGTTACTGGCATTGGTTTATTGAAAAGTGTTCACAAAGTTTTTGTTTTATTTATTGAAAAATACCTAGTTATTTTGATGCAGTTGGTCAGCTGGTGCTGATTTTGAGTAGGAATAACATTTTTAGAAGGTGTTTTCAATATCCATTTTAGGTATCAACATCGTCCTAATAACCAGAATGAATCACTGGGTTTTTTGAGGCATTCAACATTAGACCATTGAAGAAAAGACTCTTTCTGCTGATGCATTGGTGCTGGGCAGTATATAAGTTCAGTCAAGATACAAAAGCGTTATGTTTGAAATTGTTGTGGTGGAATGCCCCATAGGCTTAAGAAAATGGCAGAGTATGGTAAATTTGCGTATTGCTTCAAGTTTTTAGTGATGTAGATGAGTAATAGAAGGCAATAGTTTGGTTTCAATGGTATAGGCACTTACCTGAATTATACTCATACATACGGTACTGCGTGTCTGACCAAGAATTTCTTTGTATCTGATCTCTGGATATAGTTCTGTTTGAAGTGTTGTTCGCAGACACCTAATTGCTTTGGCAGTGGGTCAGACTTTCCAACATATTGGAACAAATTCACATTGCCACTATTCTTGATCCAAATATCACGTATAGCTGTTGCTTTTGGGAAAGCAAAGAACATCTCTGGATTACGAGTTTTGTTGTTTGGACAGTTATAGTAATAACATCTGTAAACCATTTTGCTTCCCGAAATCGCGAAAAATTCAATACAAACGATGATAATAAATCGAAATCAATCAATCAATATTTTTTGATCGTGGTTGACCCAAATTTTCCAAATAACATCGGAATATTAAACAATTGAAATATGACACTGCCATCACTATGTCAAATGTCAAATTGCCAATGTCAGCGACACCTGGCGGAGATAATAGTAAGTAGCGTTGATAGATAGTTGGAAGTAGGGTACTTTATTCGTATCAAAGTCGATGGTTGTTATATTGTCAAAGTTGTATCAGTAGAGGTACATTTGTGCTCATATAGGTGGCGACACTCCAGGAGGAACAAAAATTAGGCGCGTGATCTTAGCATCTAGTGGCCCATCTTCCCCTAAATACTTTAATCAATGGTACTACCTAAAGAAACAAGTAGACCCCACTCTCTTAATAAATTTTTCCTTATATGTGCATAACAACACTGGAACAGGTCTGAATACACACATAGGTCATCATCATCATCATCATCATAGTCACAATGTCTGAACAGACCTGTTGTGAGCTCGTAAAATGGATTAAGTCGGAGCTAGAGTATTGCCGACACGAATATTATAGTATAGTTTTGAGAACTGTCACATCCAAATTTTAAGTTTCTAATGATGTTATTATCAATGAAATTGAAGAAGAATGTATGCTGCTGATCAGAATGGATAAATTGGAAACCAAGAAGTAAAAATCGTTAAAATGCATACGACCATAGCAGTCCAAAGAGAAGGAGCAGCAAAGTTAGGTTAGCTAAATTACAGTGTACAATTTCAATAATATGTAAATGCCAATACCTCAAACAAGGCGTAGCCTTCGAGGTGGCACTATTTGTAATGCATAGTACAAATAAATGAAATGAAAAAAAATGAATGACATGAATATTATAGTATTGTTTTGGGAACTGTAGCAGCTCGCCATCGTTCGCGATTTACTGTCAGTTCAGTGGCGCTCTTGATACTCACATCCAGCAACTGCTTCGTCGTATCCACCCAGTGTGTAGGGGAACGACCACGGCGCCGCCCACTCGGAGCATGACGCTGAACTACAAGTTTCTCCATATTATCGCTTCTGTGTATATGTCCGAAGAATGTAAGCCTTCTCGTCGACACAAAGGAGGATAGTCTCTTTGGATTACCGAGGTCATCCAGTATGGAAACGTTAGTTCGATGGACGGTATAAGTAACTCTCACCATTTTCCTCCACATCCACATTTTAAAAGCATCTATGCGAGCTCGATCTGCCTTTTTAACAGTCCAAGTTTCCGATGCATACAAAAATATGGGGAACACAAGAGACTGAACCAGCGATATTTTGGTAGCTTTACTAATGCTATGGTCACGCCATACTTTAGTAAGCTTTGTCATGGCAACACGTGCCTGTTGAATGCGTCGAATAATTCTGTACAGCAAATGAATTATGCGATTTGCTTAAACAAAGCCTAAGGTGTATATTATATATAATCACTTCCGCGGACAAATTTATTAAAAACTTTAACTAAAGTAATCACAGGTACGTCAATAAATTCAAAATAATTTTATATTCGTTCTAACGATATGTATAATCCTTCTAATACCAGGATTGACATATAATGCAATCAAAACATCCTTTTGTTTTCAAAATTTACCCTATGTTTCATTTAAGCAAAGCATTCAATCTATTAAATGTACAAAAATTATTACTGCAATAGCAGTTCGTGATAATTCACCTGATAAAAATTGATTTTGTTCCAATGGCCCTTGTCGTTCGCTGAATTGTAATCAGTATTCGGCGGGACTGATGTCCCGTAAGAACAAAGAACAGGGGGATCATCTCAGTGTTACTATCGCCGCGAACCCGCCAGCATAGACGAGGTTGTTCCGTTATGTTGTTTCGGTGTTAGCCGTGTTGTGTCATCTCGTGGTTTTGCGTATTGCATCAGCAATTATGTGATTTAAATGTGTCCAGTTATTAAATGGAGGACCTACTGAGAAGTTGGGACTTACAGGAGCTAACGCCCACATTTGAATGTAGGTATTTAGATTAGTCAAACAGTTATATTTCCGGTAATAATGCAACAACTGGTGCGGGCTTATGTCTAATTCTTAGATCATGCTTCTTATAACTTCATACAAAATCACACAATTAAACAGCCATACGAATCAATCACTGTCATCGCAATAAAATCTGTTGGTCCAAGGAAAAGAAAGTAGTTTAGAATCAATTACCAAACACAGACTCGATTCAACGACAGGCTGCGATTGCATTAGTCATTGGAATCCAATAGTATCTTGTAGTTGAATCGACAATACGATATAATTCGTTACCAACTTCCCATTGGATAAAACATCGCTGTATTTGAGGAATGCTGAGTGTAATGTCCCATTGAATCCAAGCGTAAGTTTTTGACAGAACGACAGATTTTTCTGTGTGTAGTTGCCGTCATGACAGCAGCAACAGCTACTGAGATTATGAGGATAACCAACAGACAAACCGACGGAAGTAAGTGACGTAGTTTTCTGTGTGTAGTTGCTGTCATGACAGCAGCAACAGTTATTGAGATTATGAGGATAGCCAACAGACAAACCGACGGAAATGAGTGACGTAGTTTTCGTTATGTAGATATCATAAAAAGCCCAAAAAGCGTATTATCTCAAAATCTAAAATTTTCGCGATCTCTTCTCAACTATCGGTGTGGGAAGTAAGATGGTTCAGTGCAAACGGGTGCTGCACCAGGACTCTGTAATTTATAAACGCGTTTCTATGCACTATGTACTATGGGATTGGGTGACTTCTCGTAAAAATGTCAGCGTAGTAGACACTTTGTGGTAGGCACCCGAAACTGCCCGATCGTCATGGTGATAGAAACAAGTTTCTAGGTTCTTTCCAACAGGCCTGAATACCGTACAATATATCGTCGGCTTCGGCAGAAGGTGAAATGCGTTCCAACACCTTTGGTGACCGTTCATGAAACGGTCCATAAAGCGTTCCAACAGATTTCGTTACCGTTCATGGGACGGTTTGTGTACGGTCAAATCGGTACTTGGTCCAGAGTAAGGACTGTGAGGACTGACATGCGCAGTAGAAAGTCAATCGCCCGCTTGGCGCACAATTTCATTTTGTCATTTCTATGCGCCTTCTGTTTTCTTGCTTCCTTGAGTCTTGAGTGTTGGGATTGAGTGTGATTTGATTTTGCTTCTTTTATTTTTGCTGTTGCTTGTTGTTTGGCTGGCTCGTTTGTTGGCCGAAACTTCACCAAAGCCAAAAATGGAATCAAACAATAATGTTATACATGGTATGTTATGATAAATTCGGTAATTTTTATGGAAAACATAACCCAGGTTCTTTGTTTATAGAGCTACAGGAATACCTGGTTGTGAGTGGCAACCATTATTCATATCACCCAAAAAATCGTCATTTTTCAGTTGTGGTTGATAGACTAACACCAAGTCATCGTCAGAAAACTCAGGCCCCGATTAATTTTAATAAAGCTCTTGGCGTCTTGGCTTTTGATGGTTCCTTTTGAAATGAAATCGAGGTTAGTTTTTTTTATAGCTGTCAGAACTGACACGGGTCCAGTGAAATAAGAGAAGGAACCGTTCCAACAGATTTTCCTGTTTGTACGGTCACGAAACCATCCAAAATCAACGCATGTGTACCACAAACGATCCGAACAGTTTCGTGACGGTTCAGTGGGCGGTACAAAATATGCTGTTGGAAAGAACCTTCTATCTCTAAGTTACAGAGTACCGGCGTTAGATAAACTAGGAGAGTTCTAGACCACTTGTCCCATAAGTTCCGAGACTATCATATTTGGAGCCTTTGCGGTGGCCGTAGGCGTTGTAGGGAGCCCCGCTTGTGTCCGTAGTATGTGTATGAGGCCCTGTGAGTGATGGGGCCATATGCGGCGCCAGATACAATCAGAAATTACGACGACGTCATTATTGACATGTGGACGTCGTCGTAATTTGTATATTAGAATGAATATGATATAATGTGACACATGTCAATAATGACGACGTCCTCATCATACCTTCGACTTCATCGTAATAGACGTAACGTCACACCTGTCAATAATGACGTCGTCGTCATACCTTCGATTTCGAATTTCTAATTGCATCTGGGGCCCCATACGGCACCGTCACCCACAGGACCTCATGCACATGCTACGGACACATGCGGAGTCCTTTACAGCGCCTACGGCCACCGCAAAGGCTCCAAAGATGAGAGTCTCGGAACTTATGGGACAAGTGGTCTAGAACTCTCCACAAGCAGCTAGCCGCACCAAATGTACTTTGGCTCCCTGACTTCCGCATGCGCGGAGTACTAATATCATGTTATGATTTAAAAATTAAAAATTGTCTCGCCTTATATTTTTAAACTTGAAAATGAAAATGTAACGTAAATTGTATTATTTTATTATGTGCCTATACACTGTGGTCATTTTAGTGTACGACATATATGGAAAACTTTTTTATTACCGATAGGTATCTCAGAACATTTTGTTCATGATAAAAGATGGTGCATAATGGAAAACTAGCTGTGAGTTGATCAAATCTGCCATTGTGTATACAGGGTATGTAAGAATTCCAAAAATCTGACCGGTTTTTTCCTATTTATTTCGGATTTTTTGCATTTTCAATGTCAATTTTCGCGGTAACCACAGCTGATACGCAAAAACTTTATAGTGCTTTTCTGCTCACAATTTTAGGATCTATAATATGGTTATCTCAAAAATTAAATTTTTTAGGTTAGTTTCGTCAAATTTCCCGTATCTTTACATTCCTTATATACACAATGGTATGGCAGATTTGATCAACTCACTGCTAGTTCTTCTCTATGCACTATCTTTTATCATGAATAGAATTTTCTGAGATATCGATAATAAAAAAGTTTCCCGTATGTTGACCACACTATACAGGGTGGGCCAATAGTGCGTGGACGGAGGATTGTGGGCTTACTAAAAAATATTTCAAAAATCCGTCACTTCATCATGGTTAGGACCCTTGAGGGCTATAACGTAAAAATATTTTCACTTAAATTTTGACGTTTATACAGGGTGATTCATATCAAACTTACATTTTTTTGAATTGAACCCTCTATATATTATTGCATATTTGGATTCCTTGGTCAATTCTAATGTGACTTTATGTATCATACATGGACCTTTAAACGAACCGTTT
The DNA here is from genome assembly GCA_951848785.1 of Callosobruchus maculatus. Taxonomy (NCBI): domain Eukaryota; kingdom Metazoa; phylum Arthropoda; class Insecta; order Coleoptera; family Chrysomelidae; genus Callosobruchus; species Callosobruchus maculatus. The sequence continues at coordinate 1,124,379 of CATOUR010000007.1, forward strand.
AGGCGCAAATCGCCATTTTTGATATAAGTAGGTATCAGAAAAAAATTGCATATCGCAGCGACTGTAAAACTTAGAAGGCCGTGACTTTGCGGTACGACTAAGCATGAAATGCATCATCTAAGGTCAGACGGCTAAATTTGGATTCTTTTTGTACTTGGAGAAATCAGAGGATAAATTAAGGAAACTTCAATCACAGATAACTTGATTTTTTCAAATGGGAATGCCTATTTTGGTTTAAAGGATCAAATGTAAAATTTGATTACCTTTCTAACGATATAGCATTCTTGATATCAATCTTCTTTGGTTTTCATTTTATTTCAAATTTTAAGTCAAATCGGTGTTTTTCAATTTTCCTGCGTGCAAACAACCTAGCAGGCCATGAAAAATAAACAAAAGCTCGTTAATATGGAAGAAAACAACTAACTTAGTAGAAAGATGCAAACGAACTTGAGTAGCGAGGCAAGAACATGAAAATTCCTTACAACACATCAGCTCTAACCGGAAACAACAGCGGCAAGATATCTAATGTCAATGAGTAGCTGGGGTATGACAGAAGTGTTTGTTTTACACAGCCTACTAGCTATTGAGGTCTACTAGAGCTTGGCAACTTTCAACTTTCCAAAACGATTAAAAATTTTGAAACAAAAAGAAAACTATCAGCGATTTTTTCCTACAGTCTAACATATTTAGAATGAAATTTCACATTTAATGGGATAAAAAGATAGTTAAGTCGAAAGTAAAGATATCTCCATCTGGAGCATTCTGAACATCTATTGTAATAATTGCTAGAATTTTTTTATTACGCTATGTTGTAATTGTGATTATTTCATGTAGTTTTCCGCAAACTAATTTATGTTTTACAATTTAAACAGACTGCAGTTCAAGTTTCATTTTCCGCGATTTTGCTAATAAGCAGAAGTACCTACCGAAGAATTTGAAGGGTTCCAGTCAGAGGTATCATTACTTTTGACTTACGGAAATGGCTACTTTTTTATAGCAATAAATGTGAAAAATTATTCAAATTTACTCAGAGGACATAGATATTCTACTGCCAGCAACAATCACTAGTAGTTTTCCTTTGATTAGATATTTTTTTACTAACTTTGGAAATTGGCTAATAGCTAGTAGGCCGTGAAAAATGAGCGTTCTTGTTACCGCTATTGTTTCTGGTTAGAGCTAATATGTTGTAAGGAATTTTCGTAATCTTGCCTCGCTGCTCTAGTTAGTTTGCATTTTTCTACTAAGTTAGTTGCTTTCTTCCATATTAACGAGCTTTTGTTTATTTTTCATGGCCTGCTAGGTTGCTTGCATGCAGGAAAGTTGAAAAACACCGATTTGACTGAAAATTTGAAATAAAATGAAAACCAAAAAAGACTGATATCAAGAATGCTATATCGTTAGAAAGGTAATCAAATTTTACATTTGATTCTTTAAACCAAAGTAGGCATTCCCATTTGAAAAAATCAAGTTATCTGTGATTGAAGTTTCCTTAATTTATCCTCTGATTTCTCCAAGTACAAAAAGAATTCAAATTTAGCCGTCTGACCTAAGGTGACGCATTTCATGCTTAGTCGTACCGCAAAGTCAAGGCCTTCTATGTTTTATAATCGCTGCGATATTGCATTTTTTTCTGATACCTACTTATACCAAAAATGGTGATTTGCGGCTAAACGGTTCGTTTAAAGTTCCATGTGTGATACATAAAGTCACACTAGAATTGACCAAGGAATCCAAATATGCAATAATATATAGGGGGTTCCATTCAAAAAAATGTAGGTTTGATATGAATCACCCTGTATAAACGTCAAAATTTAAGTGAAAATATTTTTACGTTATAGCCCTCAAGGGTCCCTACCATGATCAAGTGACAGATTTTTGAAACATTTTTTAGTAAGCTCACAATCCTCCGTCCACGCACTATTGGCCCACCCTGTATATCAATCTTTTATTTCTTTATAGTTGTAAAATTAATTAGTTTAATATACTTAGGTATTCGGAAAGGAATCAGTTTTAAAATTATAAATGATCAAAATAAAAAACAATAAACAATTTATTTATATTGAAATTCAATTAGTTTTATTATGGTGGATATAAAAGGTTTAGCACGATATTATTTTGCTTCTTGGGCGTCTGGTTTGGCAAGTATTTTAAACCTTTTTATGGCTTTTTTGTGTTTTGTACAGACGTTTCTATTGTCAACTTACTAGGGTGAAATTTTTTCACATGCAGCCTTAAATTGCAATGCTTTGAAAATAATGTATTGCATATGCTACATCTTAAAGCTATTTTTTGAATTAATTCACAGTAAATAATAGACGTTAGTTCAATTTCAATATAATTAAAAACCTCAGACTCTCAGACAAAAAATATCAGCGATACATAAACAGCGAAGGCGGCGAAAATCCCAAAATAATGCGGGCCTTTTAATTTTAGGGTATGTTCCGTGTCAACGTTAACAGTCAAAGTCAGGGAGCCAAAGTACACTTGGTACGGCTAGCTGCTTGTGAACTCTCCTAGTATATCTACTCCTGTACAAGCCTTCATTCAAACCCGTCGCTCAGTTTCTCTCAAAAGGCATCGTTGTGTATTTTGTAAGCAACACATACAAAGAGGAAGGTGCGAACGTGTTGGAAAGGAATAAAAGAAAAGTCGTAACTCGATTTAGCTCGTCTGAATGTTCCGAACGATCGACGTTGTACGCTCTTTGTCCCTCTTTCTATTTACATATTATGCGCCGGTTGTGTTTATCCTGTAGAGCGGAATGGAGGCAAATCATGCATTTTACGGGAATATGTTCGCGGCAGAGTCATTCCCGTGACAATAAAAACGGTCAACAATAAAACGTACAACGTACAAAGTATATGAGTGCCCGCCATTGCCAGCGTCCTTTTAAAAAAGCACTAAACGTCGATGCTTTTCTCGCAGGTGCACACGGCCACTCGTTGGTGTTTTATTATGCTACATACACTATTCTTGAGCAGGATTTAGTTCAATTTCCTGAACAGTGTGATACAGTAACTGAAGACTCGAGTGCAAGAACCATGGGGTCCATGCAGCTCCAGTTTTACAAACTTCTGGGAAAATAAAAAAACTCTTCTTCCTTCAGTACAATCTCCTCAGCGGAGGTTGGCGATCATCATTTGGAATTCTTCTCTGTCTTGGGCTAAACGAATGATTGTACAGGCCTCTCTTATATTAAACCACTGGCGTAAGTTCCGAATCCAGGAGAACTTTTTTCGTCCGATCCCTCGTCGTCCTTCGATCTTTCCCTCAACGATAAGTTGTAACAAATTGTATTTACTATTTCTAAAAATATGGCCAAAATATACGCTTTTCTTCGTTTTATTGTGGTTAAAAGTTCCTGTTCTTTATTCATTCCCTCTAGTACCCCAGTGTTTGTTACCCGCTCGGTCCATGATATCCGTAATATGCGCCTGTATAGCCACATCTCAAAAGAGTCCAAACGTGACATGGTGCGAGCTTTCAATGTCCATCTCTCAACTCCGTATAATAATGTGGACAGTACATAGGATTTTTTTGCTCGCCATCGAGTAGTCAAACTTAAATCTCGGTTGCAGAGTATCGTTTTCATTTTGAAAAAAGTATTTCTGGCTATTCCGATTCTGCTTCTTATCTCTTCATCAGGATCCGATTTATCATTTAGCCAGCATCCCAAATATTTGAATCTGTTTACTCTTTCTACGTCCTGATTGTCTATTTCTATTCTTATATCATTAGTATTTAATCTAGTGATGACCATACATTTTGTTTTCTTTATGTTTATTTTGAGACCATAAGATTGACTAACATTGTTGACTCTGTTCACTATGTACTGTAATTCCGTTTCATCGCTAGCTAGGAGTACCGTATTGTCAGCAAACCGGATGTTGTTAATGTATTTGCCATTCACCTCTATTCTCATTTCCACATCTTCCAAGGATTCTTGGAATATGGACTGAGAGTATAAGTTGAATAGCAAAGGCGACAATATGCATCCTTGTCTGACGCCTTTGAGAATTTGTGTATCCGATGTTGACATCTTTCCGATTTTTATCCGAGCTGACTGATTCCAATATAAGTTTTTGATAATCCTTATGTCCTTGCCATCTAGCCCGAGTCGTTTGAGCAAATATATCAATTTATCGTGTCTCACGTTATCAAATGCCTTCTCATAATCTATAAAACATGCGAAGATATTTCTTTGCTGATCTAGGCATTTCTGGATTAGGACCTGCATCGAGAACAATGCGTCTCTAGTTCCCAAACCATTTCTAAATCCGAACTGGGTTTCACCGATACTTTCCTCAATCCTTCTCCATAGTCTGGAGTGCAGGATACGTAAAAAAGCTTTTAAGGAATGGCACCTAAGGCTTATCAGTCGGTACTCGTTGCATCTTTTGGAGTTGGGTTTTTTGGGGAGTGTGACAAATATGGACTGCAGCCATTGCCTGGGTATCTCTCCGGTATTGTAAATTCTAATGCATAATTTAAGCAGAAGATCAAGGTTTTCATCATCCAGCAGTTTTATCATCTCAACATTTAAATCATCGGGTCCTGTAGCTTTTCCATTTTTAGTTTCTTTCAGAGCTTTAACGAGTTCTTCTTTAATTATGTCCGGCCCTTCTAAGTCACTGTCCAATTGATCTGTTGATTCTCGGTAATCCGTAAAACATTCTGTCACGTAAGCTCTCTATATCTCTAATTGTTCCTGTTTATCTATTACTAATTTGTTACTAAAAAAACTCTATAACTCGTTAAATTATGGTAATATTGCAATAATTTTATTTAGGTAGAGAGATTCATTGTAGTATTACTGAACTATGGAAAATGATTGTTATATTTTGCAACTGTTTTCTGTTAAATAATAAAGAAACGAAGAAATTGGATTTGCCTGGTTGTTGCACCGAAATTGCAGCTTTTCCGGGGAAATAAAAGAAACAAACTCACATAAGAAAAACATTTATTCAATTGAGTCAGTTACAGATGTGGAATCCTCATCTACATTCTCAGGCTGTGCTGAGGTCAGATTAGCATAAAAGTCAGAATCTTGTTTGGCGACATATTATTGAGCGCAGCTCATCACATTTTTCAGCTTTTCATCTTTAACGGGTAAAGGATTACGGTACGATCTGTTGGAAAAAGACTACTATGTTTCGCTAAACAGAATTCTTCAGTTATTGTTAGGGATTGCGTTGTACCACATTTAATATTTTGAGGTTTAGCTTTGTGAAAATTTAGCCAACGGTACTTAGGAATGGTGAACCTTTGCTTATGTTCATTAGTCAAAGTCTTTACAAAAAATGGCGAAAAGTGTTCTTTAAAATTCAAAAACTTATTTTGAGTAACCTCTATTACGTCAAATTTTTTTGAGGTGTTCCGTATTAAATTACACCATTCAGATGGCAAACAAGTCTTCTCTCTCTTACGTTACTCTTTTTCGACAAGACCGAAGCAGCGGCCACAGGGTGAAAAACTATAGCCTGGCTCAGGATATCTATGAGTTATAGTTTCAAACCAACCTGCTTGTACAAAAACCAGGTAGATGTAGCTCCAAGATCTGTCATTTCACCCCCATCAAAAAAAAGTATGAAATGATCAGAAACTCCTAAAACGCCTAAAAACCAAGTTTGACGGATATTTGAATTTTTTGGTTTTTTGCTAATTACTCCGCCACCCATGGACCAATTTTCAAAGCTGTAGCAGCATTATCTACTAAAACCCCACAGCACATAGCCTCCCCAATTTCATCTCAATCCATGCACCGGATGCCGAGATTACGAGGGTAGAAGAACAGACAGACAGACAGACCGACGGAAATGAGTGACGTAGATTTTCGTTATGTAGACATCATAAAACGCCCAAAAAACGTATTATCTCAAAATTTAAAATTTTCGCGATCACAATACTCCCCTCACCTATCGGTGTGGGAAGTAAAATTTGATTTTTTCAAATGAGAATGTCAGCTGTAAAATTTTATACGTGTTCAATAATATAGGATTAATATGACAATTTTACTACCTATAACCAGACTAGTAGGCCATGGAAAATAAACAAAAACCTGTTCAGATGGAAGAAACCAACCAAACTATCAGAAAGATGCAGATTATACTAAACGGAGACAACTCATATCGGCTGTCTCTGAAGACTTTTCTAAAGTACACATTGATTGATACGTATGAGCAGTTACCAGTAAACCGATTTCGAAAAATGGTAAGACACGCATATTTGTGATAATGTCGTGCAATAATACTCATGGATTTATGACATGTTTAACTTTTTACACTGTATATCCGTTTTTAGACTAGTTTTTTCTTCTCAGATTTTCATTATGGGTAGGTTGAGTAGAGTAGCTCTGTAGCTAGACTCCGCCTACATAGAGGATAACATTGTAATTTTAGTTTTTTTAATGTTCCTAATAAAGAATTTTTTTTATTATTATTATTATTATAAAGAATATTTCTTTTAGTGATTTGTCACCTTTCCCAGGACAATAGCTTCTGTTTTGGAAACCAGCCTCGCCAACCATAAATGCTAAATGAAAACCAGCAATTTCTTAGAAGCATCAGTGAGATGCCCGCATTAATGTAAATGAGGTGTGGAAAAAGCGTCTAAATTCGAGGAAATGTCCTTATCGGGTGCGATCGGATTGTCACCGAGGTAGCCATCGCCGTGGCCATCGTCGGCGTTCAGGTCGCCACCACCTCCGCGTCATTTAGATCGAATCTGGCCGATCGCGCCCGTAAAATACCGTCCGGCGCGGAAACGGCGGCCGGGCACGGAAGAGTCACTCCTCCTCCTCCTCCTCGAATAACTCAATCTCTGCCTACCATAACAGACAACCAGTGATATTTATCGCGGCTGATATCATTATTATCACGACGCTCGGACCGCTACGGTCGAATCAGGTGTTTACACACATAAAAATAATTTCTTAGATGGAGCACAGATGCTTTAATTCAAGTATACCATAACTTCCTATACGCGCAAAGTTATGCTAGTCTTAAAGTGAGAATACGATATCTTTGACCATATAAGGGTTAGATTGAGAAAACATCTTCAATGCAAAATTGGAAAATTATTGAAAGTAAGAATACCAAAATCTTAAATCAAGCATATGGTAATCCGAAGAATTTCATAATCTTGACTGAAGCATTTCACAATCTTAACTGAGAGCATTTCATTAACTTGACGCAAGTAGCTCAACTTTATTCTAAAATTGTGACATTCTTGGATGAGGAATCTAATAGTATTAATTTGAGCATTCAACCTCTTCTATGAGCATGTAGAAATTTTTCTGGAGAAATAGTTCTGCAAAATTTCTTAAATCACATTTAATATACCTAGTGCTTATCTAGGAACACCTGAGTCAGGTCTTCGCATCCCAATTCTTTCAATGGCTCTTTCATGGTTGGATAGATGCAGTGATAAGGAAGCTGATGGGAACTGGGACGCGACTCAAACGGCGGTGGACCAGCACTACCGTCAGATTCGATGACTCATTGTTGACGGTGGTATCACGGGTATCACGTGGCAATGGCAATTTTTTAACAGTTTGACTAGATACTATTATGTGCTACTATGCAGGATCCAGGATGCAGGTATTACGCTACGGTGCTAAAGACGGCGGCGAATCTGGCGAATGCGACAATCCGAAAACCGAAATGGCGGCGCGGACGCGGACGGGCAACAGGCTGTTGAGTTCAGAGGGCGGAGAGGCTAACCTCTCCGCCCTCTGAACTCCAATTCTAAAATTGACGCGTGACATGCTGCACGCTTGCGCACTCCGACGTTGGTAGACGTCAAATAAATGATTTACTTGATACAAATATAGGGTGTGCTTGTAAAACAGCGTTCATATTCAAACCAAGATTATCACATTGTAAATGAAGGTTCGCATTTGCAAGCTGTCTATATTTTTGGTAGAAGTAAACTGGACACCGCTGGAAAAAATGATAATCTTGATATAAAATTATGAAATATTTGTTACTAAATTATTATAGCCTTGGTTGCAAAGAAAATTATATTTTCTTTCGGAGCATATTATTTCTTCAAAATAAGTATATAAATCAAAAATATATTATTCTTGATACAAATTTTCTATAATTTTCTCATCAGATATTCTTTCTTAGAGTGAGAACCGATATTCTTGTTGTGGGTGTATTTACAAGAATATCACAATACTTGACTTGAGAATTTCTTTTTATGTGTGTACGCTGCGTGTAGCGGAGCTGTGAAACGGTGTGGGTGTTTCCACCAGAGATGTGCTAGGAAGATGAGCTGCAGGAAGATGTGTGGTGGAGCTGTGAATCGTCGTGTAGATGAGCGTTGCGAGGATATGTAGCGGGTTCTCTTCAGAGTTTTCTTTATGCTCGCCTACATCAACAGCACACGTTCCTCGCTCATAGCCCTCGCAATGTATTTTTAGCGCACATCTCTCGAAACACATTAATAACACACATTCCTCGCTAACAAGCCTCGTTTTGTACGTAACCTCGCTTCGCTAAGTCGTTTCCACCAGAGCTGTGCTGAGCGAGGCGAAGTCATTCACGCAGATTCTATTGGTTCGTCAAAAACACATTCCTCTTAACACATCCTCGCATATCTTTGGTGAAAATGTAACCTGAGGGTTATTGACGCCACATGACCAGGTGCAAACTCATAGATCGATCGTTAGATAGATTTTATTTAATAATAATGAAAATGAATTGTCTTTATTAAGAAAAAAAATCACATGTATGTAACTGGCCTTTAATTAGGCGCTAAAGTTGACCACACACCAGTCAAGGCTCAACTAACACAAGAGTCTAGAGACCGACCCATTCTTCTTCTTTCATGTGCCTTGCCCGGACTCCCTGACGTTGGCGATCGCTATGGCGAGGACATCTCTGTCTTGTGCTACCTGCATCAATTCTCCCACTGATCTTATTCCAGTCCAATCACGGATATTACGTAGCCACGAGTGTTGTCTCCTCCCAGGTCCTCTGCGCCCCTCTATTTTTCCTTTAATGATAAGTTGGAGTAGTTAGTATTTTTCTCCTCTCGATATATGACCAAGATAGGCGATTTTGCGGTATTTAGTTGTGTTCAGTATCTGTCTGTTGGTATTGGCTGTTCGAAGTACTTCCGTATTGGTGACGTGATCCACCCAAGGTATGCGAAGCATTCTCAGATGCAACCACATCTCAAAAGCCTCAAGACGATTCATTGTACTGACTTTCAAAGTCCAAGATTCCAGTCCGTAGAGGAGTACCGACCAGACATAACACCGTGTCATTCTTTGCCGTATTTTGAGGTTCAGATTGATCGTCTCGTTCTATTGAATGCTGAACGTGCCATTTCTATTCGGCATTTTATTTCTACGTCAGGGTCTAAGCATTCTGTAATAATACTTTACAGGTATATATAAATCTATTTACCGTTTCAATTGTAGAACCTTTAAGTTCCATTTTAATGTTGTTGTGGTCTGTGCGGCTGAATACCATGAATTTGGTCTTGTTGGCATTGATTTTTAGGCCGTATCTCTCTCCCACTGTGTCGAGTCCATCGAGTAGTGATTGAAGCCCATCCATTGTATCCGACAATATAACTGTATCGTCAGCATACCTAATAGCTGTTATAGGCATGCCATTTACTTTCACTCCATAGTGTGAGAGATCATCCAGTGCTTCTTTAAGTACACAGTCAGAGTAAAGGTTGAACAACAGTGGGGAGAGAATACAACCCTGGCGGACCCCTCTTTGGATGTTGATATCTGCTGTTGTGATATTGCCTATTCTCACATTCGCCCTTTGTCCCCAGTACAAATTCCTTATTATCTGAAAATCTCTGCCATCTAGCCTAAAGTTTTGCAGCATTTCTATTAGTTTATCGTGTTTAATTCGATCGAATGCCTTCTCGTAATCTAGGAATAAAGCATACACGTCTTTGCGTTGGTCACGACATTTTTGTAAAAGTACATTCATACCAGACAGTGCTTCTCGTGTTCCAAATGCATTACGCCATTAAACTACTAGAAACAATATCAAACACTAGAAATTTTACAAAAGCCATTAAAACATTACTCGTCAATTCGCAGCACCATGTACTTGATTTTTTTTGTCCAGTTCTGTAAAGCTGTGTGAACATATTATTGATTAGTGCTAGTGTCGTCAATCATGCGTCATTTGAATACTTTCCACCATGGATTTATCGAAAACTACTGTTTAAAGTAAAAAATGCCGAACCACGTCAACAGATTTGTCAAGAGGGACAACTTTCTAATTCTTGCATCCACTGCCCCCCAGGATTATTCCCCGTCCAGTTGAAGCATGAAGAAAAAACTACGGCGTCCTAGTTCCTAAGGAGAAACTATTTACGAGAGTTTTCGTGTTGGATTTATTTTGCGGATCGGTGGGCGGTGATTTGGTTGTAAGGGAATTTCAAACTATAGTTTCGATAAATCCGTGATGAAACGTTTTCAAATGAACATCCTGTACACCTAAGCGAGGTGTAGAAATAGTCCCTTAACACATAACTACTCATCCTAGGAGACAGAATGAGAACATGGACCGTTCTAAACTCAATTATCCTCTAACCTTCCCAGCTACTCCTTAAGTCTATCCTTCATCTATCCCAACTACGCTACTGGCATGTGACCTCCCTAGGCGCCATTACCACGCGTGAAGATGATCGTAGAGATTTCTCCAAAGCCCCACAAAAGTTATTTACAGATGACATCGGGTTATATTTTATTCATTGTATAGTGGAATAACGGGGGTGAAACATAAGGGAATAAAAGTAATCTCGCACAAAAACTTTCCTTGTTAACTCTATTGATTCTCAAGCGCGTCATAGATTCTATTTTGGTCCTCCTCAAAATAAGGAGGAAGGCTTAAGATGACTAAACATGGGGTTTGATTTGCGCTGCTGTGGAAAAAGTTCTCCTTTTCGAACCTTAATAAATTATAAACATAAAAAACCCGTTACTACTGGGCCAGTACCAAACATTGATGTCATAAATAACAATGTACAGGGTGACCTAATAAGAATGGATGTCGGTAACCGTTAATTATATAACTTCGAGCAAAAAATATTATTAGGTAATACGGCTAAGAGAAATCGCTGGAAATTATTTTCAAATTCCGCAGTTGGCCGCTAGGGGGTGCAACTGTTACGATCAATCAGAAAAATGGCTTTTTCTAAAAAGATATGCAAGTAAAGGTATATTATAAATTCTACCATCATGTAGATAGGACAATTTCTGATTTTTTTGTTAATAGTTTTTTGCTCTATCTTGTAAAAAAAATAAGATGTAGTTGTGGGAGAATGTCAAAAAAGTTTTTATCAAAATGACCATAACTTCGGTATAAGTTGATAGAATTAAGCAAGCTAGATCTTTTTTGAAATAGCCTAATAGTTTGTTACACCATCATCCATCACAGAGGTAATAAGTAATAAACTCAATTGTGTAAAGAGTCGTCTGGGTGACTGACATCAACTTTCTAGAGACCAGATACTTAGTTGATTGTAAATGTATCAGGTCTGCATAACATATGTATAGAGCAAATAAAAAAAGGTTTGATATCTTATTGTTTATTGTCAGTCCAAACTTCTCAACATGAGTCTAATATGGTAGCTCAAAATATAAAGCAAACGAGTTTCTATAAAAGAACGTTACAACAGTACAATTTTAACTTATACTACAGGATATGAGGAATCTGTAGCAATTCCGCATGTATTCTTGTCGTTCTTTTTAAGTTTGAAATATCCTTCTTCTCCCCAGCCAGTACCCCATGAGTTCTTGACCAGCCAGTATTCGACACCCTTCTCTTCTCCATAGCCCACCACCAAAACGCCATGATTCAAGAAGAATCTTTCACTTCCGCAACCACAAGAGCTGTCTATGATTCCGTGGCTATAACTTGACAAGTAGCTGGCATCCATAGCACAGGAAATTGGTCCTACCGTTGCTGTAAAGTAGGAAACATGATATCAAACCAAAATTCACCAAATAGTAGTACTAGTGATACTGTCAAACATCATCACAACCAAGGTTGTCGTTTACCAGGTAGGTAGGATTATCGAGTTCACAGGTAAAACTTCAAAGGCAATATTCGTATAGACTATTTGTTGAGGTAAAGAAGAGTCCTTTAACAGTACAAGCAATTTTGGAGTTCAACTATTCTTGAGACCTATGTCACCCAAGTTATAGAGGTACAACTTACCAACAGCATGAGCGAGAGCCTTTTCATCTTGAATGGTGATGTTGACATACGATGTAATTTTGAATCCATTAGCGTTTTGTTTGCACGTATCTGTGATCCCTTCGTAAGGATATTCCTTTTCTGTGAGAACTCCTCTGTCTTTGACGTAGTCATACGCGTAGTTCATGAGACCTCCATTGCATCCCATATTACCATAGGAACCGCCAGCACAGTCAACTAGATCCTGGACGCTCAAATCCAGCAGGCTTCCGTTGCTCTTGAAATGCTGCCCTTCTAAAGCTCCAACCTAAGGAAGATATTACAAATTAGTACAGACACAACAAACCATAAAACACAGTGTTGGGCTTTATTATTGCATTCTCTATTATAGTAATTGACAAACATAGATACTTACAGCACTGAAAGCCCAACAAGATCCACACATTCCTTGATCTTTCACTGCAGTCACCGATCCTTTGCTTCGCCAATCAACAGCTTTAGGGAGATTTTCAAAAACGGATTCGGACGGTTCAGCACCATTGTTATCTCTGTCAGAGGAATTAAAATATTCCGTTGCTCTTGCTCCCCCTCCGTACGATCTTGTTAAGAAATCTTTGAATTCATCTTGCGTCATGTCCGCGAATTTGGTGATCTTCATGGCGTAGGTTACTTCTCCTTTGTCGAATCTTTCATTGTGATCTAATATCTTTTTTAAGTTTTCTTGGAAAATGTTGAAGCGCTTTCGATCTTCCAGAGAGCTGGTATAAGTCTTTCCATATTGGATCTAAAACAATGAAGCAGTATGATTATTGGTGCGATACGATTTGCCAGAAGTATTTCATTCAAATTATCATTATCATTAGCTTGCTTGCTTTTGGTGAAATGGTTTGGTGACAATTTTTTTTTCTAGTTTATGTGAGAGAAAAACGTGAAATATCTAAACTGTGTCGAACGGAATACGAAAATTAAACTGAATGTTAATAGGCTAGGAACCAAGTTCAAGGAATTTTACAAGTGAAATAGTAGAACAATATATTATATTATACAGAAGGTCCTGAGAACCATGACGTACTCTGTACTGCTAATCATTTGGCTTTATCCCTAGCTCATTCACAATACAGAACGATTAAAGTATAGAAGTGCCTCCAATACAACAGCAATAAAGGTAGACTTTTTTTTAATAAGTTAAAGAACACGGTTAACATTAAATTGTGTTTATCATATTCTTTGCAGTTGTATTGGTGATCTGTGATACAACAGTTTAATATTTTTGTATTGCAGTCATGGTTTTTCTTGTCTAGGTATTACAGCCAACACCTTTTCATTCTTGGGTTGCTTTTTTTGTTAGCCCGTTAAAAGCTGCTTATCTGACCATAAAGAGCTGCAGTTCTACTGTTGAAAATGAAAATCTTTCTCAAATTAAGAAACTAAGCTGTGCCAATGGGCAAATATTGAGGAACATTATGTTATATATAATGTTATAAATATTTACTAACTTACCTTAAACTGTCTCCACTGGTCCAGATCATTGAGGGCCGCAACCCCAGCTACTAATAGACAAACTAGAAAGTATTTCATTTTACAAAAGGTATTTCTTTTCGGAAACTAATCAAGTGAACTTGTAGTAGCTAATATGAAATATCAGCTGCTTATGATGCTTTTACCAAAGACTAATACGGATTATATAGCTAAGATGGACTCTCGCAAACAATGAAATGCGTCAAAGGATACTGATAGTCAAATTAGAGGGTCTTTGGCAGAAGCAACCACTTGAAAAATTATCAGCATGTGATCTGCTTTGATATTGATACTGATCAAAAAATAAAGGAAAACAATTAACACAAATCATTATTGTTTACAGACTACACATATTTGTCGTAGGTCAGTGACATGAAATGTTCAGAAATAACATTTGTGAATAATCCTGTAAGGTTCGACTTTCTACTTGAAAAGTAGAAAGCTTTCAGTACTGGCATGTTTGATGCCAATGTTTACTAGCTAGTAGTACAAGCCTCACTCATTCACAAGTACACTCACGAAATTTAGGGGACTAGCACGCAGATCACCATCTGCTCTAACAGCCAGGCAGCATTAAAAGAATTAAGTGCTTGTAGGTTTACATCAAGGCTCGTTCTGCAATTCAATTCAATTCAATTTATTTGTACCTATTAATGAGTTACAAATATTGCCACCTCGAAAGCAATGCTTGTATGAGACATACGATAATTTATCTAACCTATTGCGTTTATCCTATCTGTTGAATGATCATTATGGCTTTTATTCAGTTTTGAAGTAAAATCCATCCTGTCTTCCACCTGCGCAGAAACGACTCTTCTGCAGCCTTCCACATGTCTTCGTTTCTTGAATGTATAAAGGTCTTGGATGACATCTTGGCAAGATATCAGGTGTCACTTATGTGGGTGCCAACTCATTCTGAAATTCGCGTTAATGAAACGGCGGACGCACTCGCAAGGCGAGGATCGAGGAATAATTTCTTGGGTTCCGAGGCGGCTATTGGGCTGGCAGCAAGTACCATTAAAAGGAAAATGGAGATGTGGTTGCAACACCAGCATCTTGCGAGATGGAGAGAAATCTCTGGACATCTCCGCCAAGCTAGAAAACTTATTTTAGGACCTCTGGGCAAGATGGGGCGGTTCTGTCTCCCACTGGGCAGAAGCTGGCTAATGTTACTTGCCGGTTGCTGTCCGGCTTTAAGGGTCTATGGTATAGCGCGCGAAATTGAGAACCAAGAAAATACGTATTCCCGTGTTAGCGAGGAGGCGTGGCCGTCTGTTCCCTTTCTCCAGCGTGTGTGTCTAAGATAAGGGGCGATAAGTCCAAAAATCCAAAGGTAAGGTCAAAAGGTCCAAAGGTAAGGTCCAAAGGTCACTACAAAAATGAATTTCGCATTTCCAAGCTCCTGACGTTACCATTAAACTTACAGTAATGACTCAAAGAGCAAATTGAACAAGAAAGCTTGCGCTTGTGCAACTATTTAACCTTTTTTGATATCTTGTTGGGTTATTAAATTACAGGCATTTATAGAATGTATGATTTTGCATTGCGAGTTTTTTTGCACATTAAAAAACTTTTTTGAGAAAATCGAAAATAGTTGTCATTCATTAAGGTCTTAACTATCGCGTTCTGAAATGTTATATGTGTAGGTTGAAAATAGAGTGAGATATGCGAGAAATTGTGAGTCCGTGTTTTACATGGCAAATACGTATTATAACACACATTTATACATACGTATTTGCCATGTAAAACACGGACACACAATTTCTCGAATAACTCACTCTATTTTCAAACTATATATACAGGGTGAGTTTTTAGTACCGGCTCGGTCGGTAACTCGACTGCTGTAGAAAATAGCGAAAAAAGTTGTACATAAAAGTTGTAGCCACGGATATGCTCCTTGCTCAGAAAATATTTTGATTTATACAGGGCGATCCATAACTACGTGGTGATGCAAACATATATTTTTTTAAATGAGATGCCCTATATATTATCCCATTTTTAGATTCTGCTAATAATTTCTCTTCTCACAATATAAGGTATTATAACATTATACAGGGTATTTCAAAAGTTATAACCATTTTTATATCCAAATCGCTGTCAAACGAACGTACTGTATATAAAAAGTAATGAATCCAAACTTATTTTTTTACATGGGAAGATTAGAAATATTCTCTAGTTTTAAAATCGGCTATAAAAAAGCCCGCGACGCATATTCGTATACAGGGTGATGTAGATTGCAAAATTCAGATTTTCTCTTTTTTTTTGAAATGTAACTCCCAATATTTTATTATACCAAAGAATTGCTTTAAATGTACTCTTTCATCTTTGTATAGTGCTTGTTGTACCTACGTTCATCAGTTTCCGAGATATTTCGATTTTTCGGTAAATTTAAAATATAGCTCTTATTTGTGTACTGAAATTTATTTATTTTGAGAAAGTACTATCGAATTTGTTTCTTTGTTTAATGAAAATTGTTTCCTCAGCATGCTTGACTTTATTATCTCGATGATTCAGGGTTTTCACTTCATCAAATACTATCATGACCCTATAGTTGTTTAATGGTAGTATTTGATGAAGTGAAAACCCTGAATCATCGAGATAATAAAGTCAAGCATGCTGAGGAAAAAATTTTGTGGGCGTGATGCATAATTATCAAGCAGATTTATCAGGTATGCTTTGAAAAATTAATAGTTTTCATAACCTGCTCAATAATTTCGTACTGTGTAAAAAACGAGCTTTAAAAATTAATTTTTCTATTGAGGATATTCAGGAGAATAGTTGAGAAATTGCCTACTTGCCTCTAGAATATATCAACTATGAGCAGCAATATCCAGACCGGAGGCACTCTAAAACTAATGCGTTTGAAATTTTGACGAATCGTTTTATTTGGACCGTGTCGTTTGATATTTCATAGCCTACCTGATAGATCTGCTTGATAATTATGCATGACGTCTATAAAATTGTTCCTCAGCTTTGACTTGACCCATTTTATCTCGTTAATCCGGTGTTTTGACTTGATCAGGTATTATTATGGCCTTATATTATAGTTGTTTGTTAAGTAAAAATAAAATTTTATAGTACTTTCTCAAAATAAATAAATTTTAGTAAACAAACAGAAGGTATATTTTAAATATGTAGAAAAATCGAAATATCAGAAACTAATGAATGCAGCCATAACAAGTGTCATACAAAGATGAAAGTGCATATTAAATGCAATTCTTTGGTATAATAAAATATTGGGGGTTATACATTTAAAAAAACAAATAAAATCTAGATTTTGCATTCTACATCACACTGTATACGAATATACGTCGCGGGCTTTTTTTATAGCCGATTTTAACATTAGAGGACATTTTTTATCCATTCGCGTAAAAAAAATTATTTTTAATTGGTCACTTTTTGATATACAGTAGGTTCATTTGACAGCGATTTTGCTATAAAAATGGTCATAACTTTTGTATTGTAATGTAACAATACCCTATATTGGAAGAACGGAAACCATTAGTAGAAT
Organism: Callosobruchus maculatus; assembly: GCA_951848785.1. Taxonomy (NCBI): domain Eukaryota; kingdom Metazoa; phylum Arthropoda; class Insecta; order Coleoptera; family Chrysomelidae; genus Callosobruchus; species Callosobruchus maculatus. Next base: position 1,141,590 of record CATOUR010000007.1, read on the forward strand.
TTGAATATGGAATAATATATAAGGCGTCTCATTTAAAAAAATGCATGTTTGCATCACCACGTAGTTATGGATCACCCTGTATAAATCACAATATTTTCTGAGCAAGGAGCATATCTGTGGCTACAACTTTTATATAACTTTTTTAGCTATCTTCTACAGTAGCGGAGTGATCGACCGAGCCGGTACTACAAACTCACCCTGTACATAGAATATTTCAGAAGGCGATAGTTAAGACCTTAACGAATGACAACTATTTTCGATTTTCTCAAAAAAGTTTTTTAATGTGCAAAAAAACTCGCGATGCAAAATCATACATTCTATAAACACCTGTAATTTAACAACCAAACACGATATCAAAAAAGGCTAAATAGTTGCACAAGCGCAAGCTTTCTTTTTCAATTTGCTCTTTGAGTCATTACTGTAAGTTTAAAGGTAACTTAAGGAGCTTGGAAATACGAAATTCATTTTTATAGTGACCTTTGGACCATCTGACCTTAACTTTGGATTTTTGGACTTATCTGCCCTCATCTTAGACACACGTACTGGAGAAAGGGAACAGGCGGCCACACCTCCTCGCTAACACGGGAATACGTCTTTTCTTTGATTCTCAATTTCGAGCGCTATACCTTAGACCCTTAACACCTTCGAACGTCACTTGTACGTGATGAGGGTGTCAAGTGACCCGACGTGCACATGTTGTGGCGTGGAGGAACAGTTCTGGCCACCAGAAAGCCTCCTTCCCTCTTTCATTCATTCAGTACAAGCTTCTAAGTAGACACTACTGAAAAGAGAAACGACATCCAAGCTAGCAATGACATAGCCTTGGATTAACTGACAGAATGTTAAATTACACAGAAACATCAAGGGAATCTTTGATATAATATTCACCTTTGACCTGAACTTTAGTAAGGATTTCCGTTACAAAAGAAGCCAAAGCTTGTGTGGGCGAAACAATAGAAGTATGAATGTGTCTGACAAAGAAATAGGTTTACGTATTTTAAGAAGAACATGAAATTCTCGAGAAACAGCATTATACATTGAAAGTTCCGTTCTTCACAAGACAAATTTGCAGATGAGTATTACCTGAAAAAGGAAAATCTTTATTTCGGTTCTATTAAATGAAACCTTGCATTGATTAAAAAATGAAAAATCTGTATTTCGCTTCCTATTGATATGAAACTTCGTGTTTGGATAATTTGGAAGTGCTGATTACAAATCCGGTCGCAGTTTTGTGTATCAGTCTCGTTTGACGAAAATCAAAAATTTTAGATCTACAGGTTTCCCTAAAAAATCGAAAACCTTTATTTGGCTTTCTATTACGAAGAAACCTCGCATTTTGGATAATTTGAGGCCGCTGATTACAAATCCGGTCACAGTTCTGAGTTTCAGTCTCGTCTGATAAAAATTAAAGATATCAGATAATACTTACCTATTTCAAATCTTCAGGTTTATCTAAAAAATTTAAAATCTTTATTTGGCTTTTTATTATGATGAAGTTCCATTTCTTAGATAGTTTGAGGGTGCTGATTACAAATCAGATCGCAGCTTTAAGTTTCAGTCTTGTTTGAGAAAAATCAAGAATTTCGGATTTTTCATATCTTCGGGATTTCCTGATAAATGAAAAACCTTTATTTGCGCGGATTATAAATCCGCGCAATTTTAAGTTTCAGTCTCGTTTGATAAAAATCCAAAATTTTCCGGTTTATCCAAAAAAATTTAAAATCTTTGTTTGACTTTCTATTAAGGTAAGGCTTCGTCTTTTGGACAATTTGAGGGTGCTGATTACAAATCCGGTCGCTATTTTGAGTTCCAGTGTCACTCAACGAAAATTAGAATTTTCAGATCTTTCAGATCTTCAGGGTGCATAATCAAACAATCCTGTGCTGTGCCACCATCCACCATGGCTCAAACAAAAAAAATTGACCTATTCGAATTCATTTGAACCTATACTGACCCAGTGGAAACCGTAAAAAGCTCATCGAGGTTCGAAGTAACCCCTACAGTACCTACTCCTTGGTTTCCCAGATTTCAAGAATTTGCACCTGACGGAAATAACGAATCATGAGATGTTTGAACATCCCAGCTTCACGTGTCTAAGATGAGGAGAGATAAGTCCAAAAATCCAAAGGTAAGGTCAAAAGGTCCAAAGGTCACCATAAACATGAATTTCGCATTTCCAAGCTCCTGACGTTACCTTTAAACTTACAGTAATGACTCAAAGAGCAAATTGAAGAAGAAAGCTCGCGCTTGTGCAACTATTGAGCCTTTTTTTATATCGTGTTTGGTTGTTAAATTACAGACATTTGTAGAATTTATGATTTTGCATTGCGAGTTTTTTTGCACATTTAGAAACTTTTTTGGGAAAATCGAAAATAGTTGTCATTCATTAAGGTCTTAACTATCGCCTTCTGAAATATTATATATATGTAGTTTGAAAATAGAGTGAGTTATGCGAGAAATTGTGAGTCCGTGTTTTACATGGCAAATACGTATGTATAAATGTGTGTATCCAGGCCCCTTAAGTCCCAAGACAAATGTGTAGTTTGAAAATAACGATGTTTTAGGATGCATTGTTTTCAATTATTGTATGATGGGTATCGGTATCACAGCAGATCTCATGCTGATAAATTTTCGAGTGGCTGCGTCTGCCAAAGACCCTGTTATTTGACTATCAGTAGCCGTTTCAAACCTTGTCACTAGTTCCTACCATAGTTTTAGGAAGAGAAAATATACCTTCTTCCACAATTTACTGAATGAAACCAGAAAATACTGAAAAGACCACCCAGAGATTATTGTTACTCGTGCCGCGCCGATAAGAATGTTGCTCTTGTAATGACTGGAATTATGTTGAAGCTAAGCTGCGATCGGATTTGTCATGAGCACCTCCAAAATATCCAAAACACGAGGTTTCACCTTAACAGAAAGCCAAATAAAGATTGTCGATTATTTAAGCAAACCTGAAGATCTGAAAGATCTGAATTTTTTTATATCTGTCAAGCGTGATTGAAACTCAAAACTGCAACCGGATTTATAGTCCGCACCCTCACATTATCCAAAACGCGAGACTTCATCCAGATAGAAAGCGAAGTAAAGATTTTCCATCCAGGGTTTAGGTCAAGAAAAACTGTTTCGCTGACGCTGACGTTTCCCCAACCAGTGGATCCAGAATCAACACTCTCTGAGATGGAACAACATCTCTGGTCATCTCCGTCAAGCTCGGGAACTATTAGCAGGGCCTGCAGAGAGAATAGGACGATTTTGTCTCTCTCTGGATAGGAGTAACTTGAGATTGCTAGTAGGCCTATTAACGGGTCACAACACCTTCAGGCGTAACTTGTTCGTGATGAGGGTGGTCAACGACCCAACGTGCACGTGGTGTGGTGAGGAGGAAGAATCCTCGGCACACATCTTGTGTCGCTGTGAAACCCTGGGTTATCACAGGCAGACTATGCTGGGCTCAAGAACCTTGGAACCAATAGAGATAAAACGGATAGGACCTAAGAATGTACTTGCCTTTGCCAAAAGGGCAGGTCTTAGGAACTAGCGCGGATATAGGCGCAAAAGGGCCCATCGTGTGGCATATGCACCAGCCACATTCCATGCTGGATAGCCTCTGGTCCTTATTCATTCATTCATTCCCCAACCATCTGTTTCCTGGATAGTATTCATTAGGTCACTAAACAATAAAGGTTTTCCATTTTTAAGTAATCCCGAAGATGAATTTTTTACTTTCGTCAAACGATACTGAAACTCAAAACTGCGACCGGATTTATAATCAACACCCTTAAATTGCCCATATGAATAAATATGAGGGTTCACCTTAGAAGAAGCCAAAAGAAGATTTTAATTTTTTTTTTAGGTAGGTACATCAGAAGATTTGAAGGGTCTGAAATTTTTGATTTTATTTAGAATCCCTACTAAAACTCACGTCAAAGGTGAATATTCAAGGATTCTTTTGACATTTCTCAGTAATTTAACATTATGTCAGTTACACTAAGGCTATGTCATTGCTAGCCTGGATGTTGTGTCCCTTTTTAGTAATGTCTACTTAGAGGCTTGTACTAGGTCTATAAATAGACTTGGGATCAACATTGATAGCATTTCACTTATCAAGCTCTATAGGATTATTCTCAAATTACATTTCTGAACATTTCATGTCACTGACCTACGATAAATATGTGTAGTCTGTAAAAAATAATGATTTGATATTGATTGTTTTCCTTTATTTTTTGATCGGTATCAATATCAAAGCAGATCTCGTGCAGATAATTTTTTAAGTGGCTGCGTCTGTCAAAGACCCTGTAATTTGACTATCAGTATCCTTTGATGCATTTCATTGTTCGTAAGAATCGATTTTCGCTATAAAATACGTACGCACTTTGGGAAATGCATCACAAGCAGCTGATATTTCATATTGGCTACTACAAGTTCACTTGATTAGTTTCCGAAAAGAAATACCATTTATAAAATGAAATACTTTCTAGTCTGCTTAGTTGTCGCTGGGGTTGCTGCCCTTAATGATCTGGATCAGTGGAGACAGTTTAAGGTAAGTTAGTGAATATTTATAATATTATACAATTAATAACATAATGTTCCTTAGTAGTTGCCCATTGGCACAGCCTAGTTTCTTAATTTGAGCACGATTTTCATTTTCAAACGTTTTTATATGGTCATTTAAGCACATCTCAACTAACTAACTAAAAAAGTATCACAGGAATGAAAAAGACTTCCAAAAACGCTTTGGCTGTAATCCTTAAATGCAAAAACAGTGCTTATAATATAAAAATCCTGAATTATTGTACCACAGATCACTGATATAATTGCAAAAAATATAATAAACAATGATTTGTCACAATGCAATGTTTCCGTGTTTCTTAACTTTCTATACTTCACAATGTAGAGAGCTTCTAGCAAAAGTTCACTTTTATGGCTGTTTCATTGAAGGCACTTCTATATTTCAGTCCTTCTTTATCTTGAATGCGCTAGAGGCCTAAGGCCTAATGATTAACAGTATAGGGCAGGTCGGTGATCTTTAAACCTTCTGAATGATACATATCGTTCTACTGTTTAGTTTATAAAATTACTTTTACCTGGTCCCTCACCTATTAACATTCCGTTTAATTTTCGTATTCTGTTCGACATAGTTTAAAGACTTTACAGTTTCCTCTCACATAAACTAGAAAAAACTGTCACCAAACCTTTTCACCAGAAGCCGTTACGTATCAAATACTTCTGGTAAATCGTATCGCATCAATAATCATACTGTTTTATTGTTCCAGATTCAATATGGAAAGGCTTACACCAGCTCCCTGGAAGATCGAAAGCGCTTCAGCATTTTCCAGGAAAATTTGAAAAAGATATTACATCACAATGAAAGATTCGACAAAGGAGAAGTAACCTACGCCATGAAGATCACCAAATTCGCGGACATGACACAAGATGAATTCAAAGACTTCTTAACAAGATCGTACGGAGGGGGAGCAAGAGCAACGGAGTATTTTACTTCCTCTGACAGAGATAACAATGGTGCTGAGCCGTCCGAATCCGTTTTTGAAAATCTCCCTAAAGCTGTTGATTGGCGAAGCAAAGGATCGGTGACTACAGTGAAGGATCAAGGAATGTGTGGATCTTGTTGGGCTTTCAGTGCTGTGAGTTTATATCTTTGTCAAATACCTCAATACACAATGCAGTAACGCACCCCAGCACAGTATTTTATGAGATGTTATATCTGTATTAATCTGCAATACCTTCCTTAGGTCGGAGCTTTAGAAGGGCAACATTTCAAGAGCAACGGAAGCCTGCTGGATTTGAGCGTCCAAGATCTAGTGGACTGTGCTGGTGGTTCTTATGGTAATATGGGATGCAATGGAGGTCTCATGAACTACGCGTATGACTACGTCAAAGACAGAGGAGTTCTCACAGAAAAGGAATATCCTTACGAAGGGATCACAGATACGTGCAAACAAAACGCTAATGGATTCAAAATTACATCGTATGTCAACATCACCATTCAAGATGAAAAGGCTCTCGCTCATGCTGTGGGTAAGTTGTAGCTCTATAACTTAGGTGACATAGGTCTGAAGAATAGTTGAACTCCAAAATTTCTTGTACTGTTAAAGGACTCTCCTTCACCTCAACAAATAGTCTGTACGAATATTGCTTTTGAAGTTATACCTGTGTACTCGATAATCCTACCTCCCTGGTAAACAACAACCTTGGTTGTGATGGTTTTTGACAGTATTACTAGTACTACTGTTTGGTGAATTTTGATTTAATATCATGTTTCCTACTTTACAGCAACGGTAGGGCCAATTTCCTGCGCTATGGATGCCAGCTACTTGTCAAGTTATAGCCACGGAATCATAGACAGCTCTTGTGGTTGCGGAAGTGAAAGATTCTTCTTGAACCATGGCGTTTTGGTGGTGGGCTATGGAGAAGAGAAGGGTGTCGAATACTGGCTGGTTAAGAACTCATGGGGTACTGGCTGGGGAGAAAAAGGATATTTCAAACTTAAAAAGAACGACAAGAATACATGCGGAATTGCTACAGATTCCTCATATCCTGTAGTATAAGTTAAAATTGTACTGTTGTAACGTTCTTATATAGAAATTTGTTTGCTTTATTTTTTGAGCTACCATATTACACTCATGTTGAGGAGTTTGAACTGATAATAAACTACAAAATGTTAAACTGTTTTTATTTGTGCTATATGCAATACATACAATTACAATAGATGAAAAATATTTTTTTTGAATATGATAAGTAAGAGACGATACATGAGAATCGCTATGTAGTGCTATCGGACAATCTGTAGATAGACAGAGAAGACCCATAGTATTTTCGATGCATGTGGTCATCATTATTTACTGCTACTTTTATTTATTTATACACAATTAACAAGCTGATACCTAGAATGCCGATATAAACGCATCAGACAGATAGCCGAGAAGATAACTTAACAGGTTGAACAGAGAATAGAATATCGCCTACCTTTCACTTCCATTCTTTGGAACATGCGCTCACAGGTTCACCAGGTGTGGAGATCTACCGCCAAAGTGACAAGTTCACCATTTCTATTCAAAAATAAGCGCTAGCCGTGTAAAGCGACAGTATTGACGATTGTTTTATAATAGACACTTTGACCATATCTGTACTGACTCTTCAAGGAGAGAGTGCAGTCAAGTAAGATTGGTCGACCTTCGTTACCGTTATTGGGTATGTTTTAGCTATTTTTCATTACTGCGCATGCTCAAAATAACAATAGCCACGAAATTTGTTATTTCTGGTGGTCCAAAAACACCCCAGTCTGTCAAAATAAACATTATTTGAAAATCTGCAGTTGATTCGAAATTAGCAAATGACCCTTAGAACTTTTAAAATAAATTGAGGTGTTGAAAGCTAGAACGGCCTATCCCACAAAAACGAGAAATGTGGAAAAATTTAAATTCTGAACAACCACCTCATGTATTTTCAATACTATAATGGCCTATGACTGATTTCGCTTTATTACAGAGATATCTCTACGTATATCATATAGCATAGTTAGTTAGTTCCTGTTATTTGCAAATCTTTACTAGCTCTTTTCTAAACTTCTGAATTTTGGGGATAGGTCACTTTAGCTCTCAACGCCTCAACAGATTTTTCTGGGAAGATGCATTAATTCCAGTCGATAGATAGTGATTTAAACCGAAATATTCTTTCATTGTAGTGAAAAAACAAATACGTAGAAATATTTATTATGCATTTTCAACTGCACACTCGTTGCCACCAATACCTTCATGGCCTGGTACCCAACCTGAGATATAGAGCATTGCGTGAAACTACAAGGTGTTGAAACAAACCCATACCAGTTTTAATGTAATTTCCGCAGTATTCAAGGCCTTCTAAATAACCTGAGAGTTCTAAGGCATCACAATAGTCCTTAGTTTCTATAATTAATATGACTTTGACCAGGGTGATATCATTTTAACATAGTGAGCTTTTAGTACCGGCTCGGTCGATAACTCCACTACTGTAGAAGATAGGGAAAAAAATTGTATATAAAAGTTGTAGCCACGGATATGCTCCTTGCTCAGAAAATATTTAGATTTATACAGGGTAATCCATAACTACGTGGTGATGCAAACATGCATTTTTTTAAATTAGACACCCTATACATATATTATTCCATATTAAAATTCGACTAATGATTTCCGTTCTTCCAATCTGGGGTATTGTTACATTATACAGGGTATTTCAAAAGTAATGAGCATTTTTATATCCAAATCGCGGTCAAATGTATATCAAAAAGAAATAAATCAAAAATTATTTTTTTTAGATGAAAAGATTAAAAATATCTGCTAGCTTTAAAATCGGCTATAAAAAAGCCTGCGACGCATATTCGTATACAGGGTAATGTAGAATGCAAAATCCAGATTTTTCTCTTTTTTTAAAATGTAACCCCTAATATTATATTATCCCAAAGAATTGATTTTAATATGCTCTTTCATCTTTGTATAGCACTTGTTGTACCTACGTCCATCAGTTTCCGAGATATTTCGACTTTTCGGTAAATTTAAAATATAGCTTCTATCTGTGTACTGAAATTTATTTATTTTAAAAAATTACTATCGAATTTGTTTTTTGTTTAACGAACAACTGAATTATAAGGTCTTGATAAGATTTGATGAAATCAAAACCCTGAGTCATCGAGATAATACAGTCAAGTATGCTGAGGAAACAATTTTGTAGGCGTGACGCATGATTATCAAAAAGATTTATCAGGCAGGCTTTGAAAAATTGCCAGTTTTTATAACCTGCTCAATAATTCCGTACTGTGTGAAAAACCAGCTTTTAAATTAATTTTTCCCTTGAGGTATTTAGGAGAATCTTTGAGAAATTGTCTACTTGCCTCTAGAATATTGAATATAGAGAATTGAGAAATTGTCTACTTGCCTCTAGAATATATCAATTATGAACAGCAATATCCAGAACGGAGAAATTTGATAGTATTTTCTTAAAATAAATAAATGTTAGTAAACAAATAGAAGGTATATTAAAAATTTGTAGACGATTCGAAATATCTCAGAGACTAAGAATGCAGCCATAAGAAGGGCTATACAAAGGTGAAACAGCATCTTAAAAGCAATTCTTTGGTATAATAAAATATTGGGAGTTAGATTTAAAAAAAGGAGAGAAATTATAGATTTTGCATTCTACATTACGCTGTATACGAATATGCATCGCGGGCTTTTTTTATAGCCGATTTAAAAACTACAGGATATCTCTTATCCATCCGTGTAAAAAAATGATTTTTGATTCTTCACTTTTTAATATGATCATTTGATAGCGATTTGGATATAAAAATGCGCATAACTTTTGAAATACCTTGTATAATGTAACAATACCCCATATTGGAAGAACGGAAATCATTAGTAGAATTTGAATAAAGAATATATAACGTGACTTATTTTAAAAAATGCATGTTTGCATCACCACGTAGTTATGGATCACCCACTATCAATCTAAACATTTTCTGAGCAAGGAGCATATCCGTGGATACAACTTTTATGTACAACTTTTTTCGCTATCTTTTACAGTAGTGGAGTTACCGACCGAGCCGGTACGAAAAACTCACCCTGTATATTTTCCTTTCTAAATAATTATGATCAACTCTCCCCAGTGTTCGGTTCAAGTATCCCTTATGGTAGAGAGACTTGACTCATATGTTGATTGGTTATGAAATGCGTCATATTTGTGTACGTTTTTATTTTATGGGATGGGTGTACAGGTTTGCGCCTTAATAATGGATAAAACCAACAACATCAAAAATGTAACTCTAACCTGCACCTAAGCGAAATTATTATGATTTTAGAAAAAGTGGTTCAAGTCTCCCGGACTGCCCCTATGTAGTGCATATGTATGATAGACAATGTGTTGAGTGTCTTTTTAAGTGATAGCTTTGTCCGTATGTAGCTTCTCTGTTAGTTGCATTGTACTTTGTACTTTCATGATTATATTATACAGGGTGGGCCAATAGTGCGTGGACGGAGGATTGTGGGATTACCAAAAAATATTTCTAAAATCTGTCACTTGACTGTGGTAGGCTCCCTTGAGGCCTATAACGTAAAAATATTTTCACTTAAATTTTGACGTTTATATAGGGTGATTCATATCAAACTTATATTTTTTTGAATGGAACCTCCTATATATTATTGCATATTTGGATTCCTTGGTCAATTCTAGTGTGACTTAATGTATCACACATGGAACATTAAACGAACCGTTTAGGCGCAAATAACCATTTTTGGTATAAGTAGGTGTCAGAAAAAAATTGAATATCGCAGCGATTATAAATCTTAGAAGGCCTTGACTTTGCGGTAAACCTAAGCATGAAATGCGTCACCTTAAGTCAGACGGATAAATTTGAATTCTTTTTGTGCTTGAAGAAATAAGAGGGTAAGGTAAATTAAGAAAACTTCAGTCACAGATAACTTGATTTTTTCAAATGGGAATGCCTATTTTGGTTTGAAGAATCAAATGTAAAATTTGATCACCTTTCTAACGATATAGCATTCTTGATATCAATCTTTTTTGGTTTTCATTTTATTTCAAATTTTCAGCCAAATCGGTGTTTTTCAATTTTCCTGCATGCAAGCAACCCAGCAGGCCATGAAAAATAAACAAAAGCTCGTTAATATGGAAGAAAGCAACTAACTTAGTAGAAATATGCAAGCTAACTAGAGCAACGAGGCAAAATTATCAAAATTCCTTACAACATATTAGCTCTAACCAGAAACAATAGTGGTAACAAGAACGCTCATTTTTCACAGCCTACTAGCTATTAGATAATTTCCAAAGTCAGTAAAAAAATATTTAATCAAAGGAAAACTACTAGTGGCAGTAGAATATCTATGTCTTCTGAACAAATGTTCACATTTACTGCTATAAAAAAAGTAGCCATTTCCGTAAGTCAAAAGTAATGATACCTCTGACTAGAACCCTTCAAATTATTCAGTAGGTACTTCTACTTATTAGAAAAATCGCGGAAAATGAAACTTGATTTGCGGTCTGTTTGAATTGTAAAACATAATTGAGTTTGTAGAAAACTACATGAAATAATCACAATTACAACATAGCGTAATTAAAAAATTCTAGCACTTATTTCAATAGATGTTCAGGATGCTCCAGTTGGAGATATCTTCACTTTTGACTTAACGGAAGTGACTAATTTTTTATCCCATTAAATGTGAAATTTCATTCTAAACATGTTAGACTGTAAGCAAAAATCGCTGGTAGTTTTCTTTTGTTTTTAAATTTTTAATCGTTTTGGAAAGTTGTCAAACTCTAGTAGACCTCAATAGCTAGTAGGCCGTGAAAAACAAACACTTCTGTCATACCCCAGCTACTCATTGACATTAGATATCTTCCCGCTGCTGAATCCGGTTAGAGCTAATATGTTGTAAGGAATTTTCATAATCTTGCCTCGTTGCTCTAGTTAGTTTGCATCTTTCTACTAAGTTAGTTGGCTTCTTCCATTAATATGGGCTTTTGTTTATTTTTCATGGCCTGCTAGGTTGCTTGCACCCAGGAAAATTGAAAAACGCCGATTTGACTGAAAATTTGAAATAAAATGAAAACCAAGAAAGATAGATATCAAGAACGCTATATCGTTAGAAAGGTAATCAAATTTTACATTAGATTTTTTAAACCAAAGTAGGCATTCCCATTTGAAAAAATCAAGTTATCTGTGATTTAAGTTTCCTTAATTAATCTACCGATTTCTCCAAGTACAAATAGAATTCAAATTTAGCCGTCTGACCTTAGGTGACTCATTTCATGCTTAGTCGTACTGCAAACTCACGGCCTTCTAAGTTTCATAATCGCTGCGATATTCAATTTTTTTCTGATACCTACTTATACCAAAAATGGCGATTTGCGCCTAAACGGTTCGTTTAAAGTACCATGTGTGATACATAAAGTCACACTAGAATTGACCACCAAGGAATCCAAATATGCAATAATATATAGGGGGTTCCATTCAAAAAAATGTAAGTTTGATATGAATCACCCTGTATAAACGTCAGAATTGAAGTGAAAATATTTTTACGTTATAGCCCTCAAGGGTCCCTACCATGGTCAAGTGACAGATTTTTGAAATATTTTTAAGTAAGCCCACAATGCTCCGTCCACGCACTATTGGCCCACCCTGTATACGTCAACCCGGATGACCAATTTTAATGTAGTTACTCGTTTTGAAAACTCAACTTTTCCCAAGAATAATAAAATTATAGTAATCAAATGGCCTTCTGTAACGAGTTTTAAGCATTGTCTCAAAATAACTACTCGGTGTATACTGTATACGTCACTAATGTGAATTTAATTTGAGGTATATAAATGTAACCTAATATTAAATTGATAGGTGTTTGGGTTTTGTGGGGTAGACAGAAACAATACCAGTGTATAATTTCCACAGATAATAATTATATTCATCATAATAATAAATATTTACATTTAGCCATGGAACTGACTGAGACCATGATTTTAATAGAAAAATAACTTATACAATAAATATATGGTAGAGAATTTATAATACAATAAAATATTTACAAAAATCAAATTAAGGTTTAATTTATGGCATGTTTGAAACAACTGTAACAGATAAATTGAAGTCCAAAGTGGTGTCTATGCAACTACAATGTCTATGTAGCATTTTCTTTCTTTTCCAGAATGTGGTCAAATAGTCTTGTGACTTTAATTTAATGGAGACACCATTTTGAACTCCAGCTTGATACACAATAATTCAAGAAGCATGGCAATGAACAGTTGTTTTTTTTGTCCTTGGTTGTACCTTAACATATTATACAATCTTAGACAAAAGAAAATTTGAGAATACTATGTAATCCATGAGCGTTCATTTAAATTGCCTGTTTGTTCTACTGACCAATTAGATACTTTGAAGATGGTCAGTAATAATACTTCCTAGCAAGGTTATCCTTTGTACAATTCTTATTATTTACATTCTCATATCATGGGCGAGTTCCATATTGCTTTCAAAATAGTTCCTAATGTGATCAAATATAGTGCTGGCTGGATTACCGTCTGTATGGAAAATAAATGAAAGTAGCTGAAAAACACTTTAATCAGAACTAATAGGGTTTTGAAAAATTGATAAAAGGTATTACAGACACACTTCAGAAAGGAGAGAAGACATTTGTACGAGTAGTTTGCTAAGAATATAAAGGCTAATTCCTTTACAACTGGACATCTCATATATTAGATACTTTGGAGAAGTTATAAAAATCTGAGCAGGCTAGAAATATAATCGTCACAATCGAACACAAGCCACATTTTACCAACCTTTCATGTGATATCAGAAGGAGTAGAGAATGACAAATCAGGTCCTAAAGATTTCGCATTCGATCAGTTTGGTGGATTCACAGCGTCCATGGTTTAACTTGAATGACATAGACTTTTCATAATTACTATAGATGTTACTAGATACGTACAATTCTGTTGTTATTTGAAGTTTGTAGACAAGATCTTCAGAAGTTTTGTTTCGGACTTCCGTTGTCTATACAAATTTTGAAATCAATCCAAACTCACTCAAATTGTATAGACAATGAAAGTCTGAAACAGACCTTTTGAAACATATTTATTTTATATTTAAACAACAGATTTCAATTAGTGGAAACTCAAACGTTAGTTCTTCCTAAGAAATACGTAGATGGTGTGCCACAGGATTCTATTTTTAGCCCACGTCCCTCATCTGTATATTCGTGTAGTTTACTAAGGAGTATACAGACATTTTAAGTCATTTCGATAATTATGCTGATGACCCACAATTTTTGTTTCCTTAGAAAGATGAAGACAACGTAATCCACCATGATTTAGAATTACTAAATGAAGTTTCTAAAAAATATGACTAAAATAATTCATCTCAAATCATCAATAATCTTTTTTGGAAAAGAACGTGATTCGATGGAAAAATATATGATTTTTAGTATTAAGGGATTGAAATATTGTGTTAAAAGGGCATAAGTTATCATTGGTGAAAGTTGTGATTCAAGTATCCCTTAAGGTAACCTTAAGTATTACTCAAGGACGACTATGAATGTGGGCCTTAGTAGCTGTCTTCTCTCTTTTTAATACTTAATAATGTTGTTAAAACTCTCTTTTGAGGTAAATGGATTTCTTTGAATCCACAGTTTATGTCATTTATCTCAAATAAGATTATAATTATTAAAATTTTGGCACAATAAAATTTATTATGATCACTAGCTCCAACTTGAAATAATGAACGCTCATGCCTATACCTATAGCTGAACATTGCTACAATGATTAAAATCTGAATATTGACAATTACCTTTCGACACGTTAAAATTCTTTAAACCTCTATTGTATCAGACTCATCTCTTAAAACTTTATAGTATGTACATTATAATTACAGTTCACATTTTATCTCGAATATCATATCTATGAATGTTCAATAAATTAACTAAAATAACACAGTCAAAAAACGTAATAATTTTACAGTAGATACAAGTGCTAAAAAAATTATAAAAATTAACCATGTTAACATGAAAGCTGTCCAGGCAGATCGGGTGCCAGGATAGCTTGCACAGCTTCATCGTACGTAGGTTATATTTGAACACAACCAACACAATTTTATGATCCAGATTTGGACTTTGTGAAAACAGTTTTATAACCTTGTGTGGTTTGTAGTTAGTGGTCAAATAAGAACGTAAAGTGCTGTATCATAAAATCTATTCGCCATAGAGACTTGCAGTAAAAAAAATGTTACTAAAACGGCTGGAAACATTTTCAGACTTCTAAGATGATCATGACCGCCATCTTAAACATTTTGCGATTTTTCACTGAAATCCACTAAGTAAATGTTACCAAAAATATGTGCTCTTCAAAACTGGGATTTACTGGAGTAATTTTTATTCTATGAGGGGTAGTTTTTTCAAATAGTTTGTCGAAATCCGTTCAGTCATTTAAGTGTTATAGATGTTTATTTAAAAAGGCATTGATACGTCAAAAAGTGCATAACAGAAATTACTACAGTAATTCCTAGGAGCATATTTTTTGATCACACTTACTAGTTGGATTTAGTTGAAAGATCACTTTAAATGCTTAAGACAGCAGTAACGCCTTCTAGCGACCAACTTAGATTTCTGAAAGAAATGTTTGCGATTTTGTTTTAGCCACTTTAGTGTAATTTTTTTCACCACAAGTGTCTATGGCGAATAGTTTCTGAGATACATTAGCACTTTGCAGTCTACAAAGATCTGAACTAAAGTATGCAATGTGGTTGCCTCAAATATTTTTCCCGGTACTGTAGCAAAATGCTTACTTTCGAATAAAGACTAGTTTTTATACACATATACAGTTTGGTAATCAAGTGCTAACAGAATTTCAATTTCATGAAATAACAGTTGGAACAAACCTGGGTATTTATTTCATAATAAAATTTAATAAGCAACCTTTAGATAAACGTTGGATCTTCAAAGCTCGCAAGGCGAGGGTCGAGGCATAATTTCCTGGGCCCTGAGCCGGCGTGGGGCTGGCAGCAGGCACCACTAGAAGGAAAGCAGAGGTGTGGTTTCAAAATCAGCATGTTATGAAACTTCTGCCCAAGGTGGGGCGGTTCTGGTTTGTCTCACTAGACAGAAGTCGGCTAAGGTTACTTACTGGTCTGCTATCTGCCCAGAACATCACTTGTATGTGATGGGGGTGGCAAGTGACTCTACGTGTCCACGCTGTGGCGAGGAGAAAGAGTCCTCGGCGCATATTCTATGTCGCTGTGAAGCCCTGGGGTACGACAGGCAAACCATACTAGGTTCAAGGATTCTCGAACCTGAGGATATAAGACGGACAGGACCCAAGGCCATCCTCACCTTCGCGATGAGGGCTGGACATGGGAACTAAGGTAAGGAGGGGCCATAAAGGGCTGCTTGTAGGCCTTTGCACTGGTGGTTCTGGCAACCAGAAAGCCTCTCCCTTTCTCTCATTTATGCTAGAATTTTGTAGTGTTACTTCCGAGGTTTAGGAACCACACAATCCTCAATAATTTATCAAAACAGCATCCGGAAAACAGCTAACTAACAATTATTTACGAATAAAATTTGAATTGGAAATATTTTCAATTGAACGGGCTTTTCAATATGAAACGTCATTTGATCAGTACCTAGCGCAACGTATCATGACATGGACCTTGGAAAAGAAGTGGTATTTCACCTAACTGATTTCGAATAGTGTCCTGAACAAAGTATGTATATGCTCCGACAGCCAGGAAGCTCTAGAAGTGGTGGTAGCTCCGAAGGCCAGATCAGCTCTGGCTCAAGATTGCTCTGCCGCTCTTCAGAAACTAGCAAGCTATAAGAAGGAGACCATGCTGTGGATCTTCGGACACTTTGGTGTACCGAGTAACCAGAGAGAGTGTCGTTTAGATAAGACAGGAGCCGGGAGCTCCTGCAACGGCAGAGAACCTGTAACCTGGTTAGAGAGAGGTGAGTGCAGGCAAGTTAAAAGATAAGGGCCGAACGCTATGGCTTCTGAATAAAGGCAGAGACACGCTCAACTTTCTGGTGAGGGTTCTCACTGACCATTGCTGGCTATATATAGACATTTGTCACTTTTGAGAGTGGTAGGGGACCCCATCTGCTCCATATGCTGGGATGAGGACGAGACAGCGTGCCACTTCATGAGCAATTGTGCTGTGTGTCGCACCCTTAGGGTTTATATATTCGGCAGGACGGAGTTCGGGGAGGAGTCACTATATTCAACGAGATGGTCTGTCATTCTGACTTTCGTGAAGAGGTCTGGCAGGTTCGACAAGGAGCTTTCTAGGATGTAGGATTTTATTATTTTTGGTTCCACTAAACCCCATTGTCTTGGCAAAAAGGGCCAAAGGTGGTTTACTTGCATGGCTTCGCCTCCCCATCACTAATACTACCACTACTACTGATTTTTCAAATTCTGGCATAACGTTATTTATTACCCAAGGAAACATCAAACAATTTTGTATTTAAATTGGTGCATTAAAACTAAATTGCTCCTATTAAGTAAAGAACCTCTTCTGCTGTCTTTTGCTCTTTAGGACCCAGTGCATACACCTACGAATAAGACCGCATGTAGCCAAATAAAAAAACACAGTTTTGTTCCAACCTTTCCATTTGAACTACTATCAATTTGCCTCCCAAAAGCACGAGATTACGGACGCCGCTCACTTGACTGCCCCCCTCCTCCATTTGGTCCACCTCCGCCGACACTGATCGTCACTATTCACAAGTCGTTAAACAAACAGTCTTAGGAACTCTCCTTTCAGCCAATCCGGTCCGGCAGGGAATCGCACCAACTGTGATGTCACACCTGCACTGTCTTCTCCTGGAGCAGGCTGAAGTTGGTGGTGCTGGAGCCCTGGAACACTACCTCTGGGGGTTCGCTGAGGGACACCGGATCTGCCGGTGGTGTCAGTACCGGGACGATGGGCTGGAAACCTGGAACGAAAAGGAAACATTTTGTAAAGGAACAATGGACTAGTATCACGAGGTTAAGAGAAGAAATGATTTAATTGTTATGACCGCTTAGTGCATACAAAAATAAACGTACTGCTGCATTTCGTTACTTTCTACATCATTTTGTTTTTTAGTAATTCTATTCTAAAGTTTAAAGAAAGAAATTCAAATTCAACCAATCAGTGCCAACCGCGCGAATCGTCAGCAATGCATTGTTGTCAAGAACAGCTCCGACTCGCAGACGGGAACAGAAGACAAGATAGATGAGCCAGCTCGCGTACAGCTCCGGCATTTCGGGTGTCATCAGAATGCGGCAACACAGCACACCAGCACACATATCTGTCTTTTGATTGGCTGTTCGCCTTTAGGGCACTGACGTCACTACCCTATAGGAGAATTCAAATATTTTCCTTGTTTTCACGGCTTTCCTATGCCCAAAAAAATCGGAGAAAAGAATGAGATGTTTTTTATGACGTACTCTGCCATATGCAACCAAAAAAAAAATTCATGATACTGGTCCATTCTGCAACATTTGGGGTACCGCGAGGATCAAATCAAGGTCCTTTTTATTTATTTATTTTATTAATTATAACTCTACCGTACTAGTCCGCTCAAGTTTACTCTGCAGACAATTCGAAAATTTTTGTACGCATTAATGATATTACGAAATGCCATCATTTACTAAAAAAAAATACTCTAAAATGACCTTGTTTCACTTGGTTGGTCATCATCATCTTCAATTTGTAGCTTAGGATTTATTATGAGGAATTTTACATCATTCATACATCAAAAAGCGTTGCACTATTCTTTAGTTAGGTCTAAGCGAGAATAGGCTTCTGTTGTGTGGAGCTCCATAGCATCATCATAGTCACAATGTCTTAACAGACATTTTGTGAACTCGTAAAATGCATTTACTCATTTTATGAGTTTCTCTTGGGATAGCTTTAAGATCTTTAATGCAGTAGTTTCCCATTTGCTTTCTGCATCCTCGTGCCGTTGACCAGATGGTATCTACTGGTTCATCCGCCTTTAGGAGCAATTTCTCACCCCAAGGACAAGAAGGTGTCCTGACTCTTCTCAACTCGTCCACTCAAAGCTGTTGGTTGAAAATAGGTTACTGTTTATACCGACAGTAGTTCGGTTCCTTTTAGTCGCCTTTTACGACACGCAGGATATACGATGGGAGATATTCTAACCCGCCCCCACACGGGAAGGAGCTCCATGTATCGGGTCCATATTAGAGTCGTAGAAAAAGTACAAAGACGACTCGTCAAGTATCTCAGTTTTGAAACTAGAGTTTATCCAAGACGAGGATCAGACCTTAGATCATTGTTAGCAAGTTTCGGTGTTAAATCATTAGAACTCAGAAGAATAAGTGGACTCAATATAATTAATGTTCCGGCTGCAATTTGGGGTACCACAATCTAATTCTGGTCAACGTTCCATCCTCAACATCTACCAGACGGCGGGGTTCATTCAGCGATGTTGTCATATTTCAAATACAGGGTTATTCACGTTATTCGACACGGAGCATTATGGCTAAAGTATTTGATAAAAAAGAAAATAATCATTTGGGATGGTTAGAGACCCATGAAGGCTACATTTTAAAAATATTTTCATGTTATACAGGGTGTCCCAAAAACATGAAATGTATCAAAGTTATGTTTTTTTAAATGGAACACCCCATATATTATTGCATATTCAGATTCCTTGGTGAATTCTAGTGTGACTTTATGTATCATACATGGTACCTAAAACGAACCGTTAATGTGTAAATCACCATTTTCGGTATAAGTAGATATCAGGAAAAAATTGAATATCGCAGAGATTACAAAATATGGAAGGCTGTGACTTTGCCGTATTACTAAGCATAAAATGCATTAGCTTTGATGAGACTGTCAAATTTAAATTATGTTTATGCTTGGAGCAATCGGTCGATGAATTAAGGAAACTTCGATCAACGATAACTTGATTTTTTCAAATGAGAATGCCTAATTTTTTTATACGGTTAAAAGTAGAATTTGATAACCTTTCTAATGATATAAGGTTGTGCATATCAATCTCTGGTAGTTTTCATTTAATTTTAAATTTTCAAACAAATCGGCGTTTTTCAATTTGCCTACCTATAACCAACGTAGCAGGCCGTGAAATATAAACAAAAACCTGTTCAGGTAGAATAAAACAACTAACTTAGCTGAAAACTATACGCGAACTAGACTAAAGGGACAAGATTATAAAAATTACTTACAACAAACAAAGTCTAACCGGAAACAACGGCGGTAACATATCTTTGGTCAAAGAGAAGCTGGAGTATGGCAGAAATGGATTTTTTTCACGGCCTACCAGCTACTGCAATGTGCTAGAGATTGGCAATTTCCAAAGCCATTAAAAATTTTGAAATAAAGTAAAAACTACTAGAGAATGTTGTAAGCAGTTTATTATTTTCATAATAAAATTTCACATTTAATGATATAAAAAAGTATGCAATTCTGTCAAAACTCAAGTCAAAAGTACCTCTGAATGGAGTTCTGAAAATTCTTCAGTACCTATTAGCAAGGTCGCAGAAAATGAAGAATGAATTAAAATTTGTTCAAATTATAAAACATAACTTGAATGGCAGAAACTTTAAATCTGACCTGTCAGTATTCCTTTTTTGCAATACTGCTAATAGACATTGAAAAATAGAAGGGCTCCAGTCAGAGGTATCGACTTCGATGCAAATTAGTATTTTTTTACACCATTACATATGATTGATAGTTGCGTGCTGGGGCAACAGTCGCTGGTTGTTTCTGTTTCATGTGAGGGTTTTTGATTGCATTGGAAATTTTTAACCTCTCGTAAATTGCGGTAGCCAGTAGACAGTAAAAATATCTATTACTGCCATACTCCAGCTTCTCTTTGACCTTACAGATGTTATCGCAGTTGTTTCTGGGAGAGTTGTTTTTTCGTAAGGAATTTTTATAATCTTGTCCCTTTAGTCTAGTTCGCGTGTATTTTTCAGCTAAGTTAGTTGTTTTCTTCTACCTGAACAGATTTTTGTTTATATTTCATGGCCTGCTACGTTGCTTATAGGTACGAAAATTGAAAATCGCCGATTTGTTTGAAAATTTAAAATTAAATGAAAACTACGAGAGATTGATATTCACAACCTTATTTCATTAGAAAGCTTATCAAATTCTATGTTTAACCGTATAAAAAAAATTAGGCATTCCCATTTGAAAAAATCAAGTTATCGCTGATCGAAGTTTCCTTAATTCATCGACCGACTTCTCCAAGCATAAACGTAATTTAAATTTGACAGTCTCATCAAAGCTGATGCATTTTATGCTTAGTAATACGGCAAAGTGACGGCCTTCCATATTTTGTAATCTCTGCGATATTCAATTTTTTCCTGATATCTACTTATACCGAAAATGGTGATTTACACATTAACGATTCGCTTTAGGTACCATGTATGATACATAAAGTCACACTAAAATTCACCAAGGAATCTGAATATGCAATAATATATGGGTGTTCCATTAAAAAAAACATAACTTTGATACATTTCGTGTTTTTGGGACACCCTGTATAACATGAAAATATTTTTAAAATGTAGCCTTTATGGGTCTCTATCCATCCCAAATTATTATTTTCTTTTTTATCAAATATTTTAGCCATAATGCTCCGTGTCGAATAACGTGAATAACCCGGTATAAGTCAATTTATTATGTCTATGCCTACGCATTTTGATGTTTTCTGTTACCTCTTTTTGTTTTGTGTCAGTATTTCGTGTTTTTCCTGGACATTTTTCCTGATGTAACAGAAACTGACAAAACCGTACTCCAAAATTAACCTCCAAAATCGCCTTGACTGCAACGAAATGTCAATGTTGACATGTCATGTGACATTTCGTTACTTGAGTATTACTCAAGGGAGCCTTACGTGAGGGTCCCTCAAGTAAGGTTTTGTGTTTCGTGAGGTTTCGAAACACAAAACCTTACTTAAGAGACCCTCAGCCCTCAAGTACTAAGGGACCCTTAAATATCGGCTATAAATACGACCCTTAACCTCCTAAGTCTGTCTATGTCCTGGTTTTCTATTTCTATTATAACACCAATAATATTTAGTCTAGTGGTGAAAATAAATTTTATTTTCTTTCTATAACTTCATTTTGAGACTATAACTTTGACTGGCATTATTGACTCTGTTCACCACATACTATAGTTATTTCTCATCGCTAGCTAGGAGCACCGTCTCATCAGCATACAGGATGTTATTAAATGTAATTATTTACCATTCACCTTTATTCCCATTTCCATATTTTCCAAAGCCTCCTGACATATGGACTCAAAGCGAAGCTTTCAAGAATTTGTATGTCCGATGATATCATATTTCCGAATTTTATAAGAGCTGACCAATGCCAATATAAGCTTTTGATAATTCTTATTTCCTTGCCATCTAGCCCGACTCCTTTGAGAAAATATATTAATTTATCGTGTCTCACGTTATCAAACGCCTTTTCATGATCTATAGAACTACTACTGTTACTAGTTCTAATTTATTACTCTTTTAGAGTCCACACATACACGTGTTACTCGAAGTTATCGAGCAAACAGTTCCAGCGAGTAGTCGAAGGTCAAATTAGCGCTAATAACGCGTAAGGCACCCCATATAGTTGTAAGGAAAACATCGCGGGAACGATATTGACTTTGCCGTCCTCAAACATAATCAATTTAAGGCCTCGACTTCCACGCGGTGAGGCAAGCAAAATCCCCTTCCGATATATTAAAACTAGTTTGCCGCATTTGCGTCACGGTCGGGCTTTCCGCTATTTTGGCTGATGGGGGAATATATCACATTGGGATTTGAATTTCTCATTCATAGATGTTCTAAGGCATCTGATAATTTGAGGAAATTGAGAAATATGTCATTTTACGTTCGGATCATAATAATATGAACTAACTACAACAATCATTCAACACAGAATAGAATACTGTTACGGTTCCAATTAATTGTTTGTATTTGGATGCTTTTCCATCGCTTTAAATATATTTACAGTTGTTTCAAATCCATGTCATTGAAAGAATTGAATCCTTATTTTCGAAGTAATCACAGGTACGCCAATAAATTCAAAATAATTTTATATTCGTTCTAACGATATGTATAATCCTTCTGATACCAGTATTGACTTATAATGCAATCAACACATCCTTTTGTTTTCGAAATTTACCCTATGTTTCATTTAAGCAAAGCATACAATCTATTCAATGCACAAAAATTATTACTGCAACAGCAGTTCGTGATAATTCATCTGATAAAAATTAATTTTGTTTCAATGGCCCTTGTCGTTCGCTGAACTATAATCAGTATTCGGCGGGACTGATGTCCCGATTTAATGAACATAAAATAAAGAACAGGGGGATCATCTTAGTGTTACTATCGCCGCGAACCTGCCAACATGGACGAGATTGTTCCGTTGCTGCTGTTTCGGTGTTAGTCGTGTTGTGTCATCTCGTGGTTTTGCGTATTGCATCAGTAATTGTGTGATTTAAATGTGTCCAGTTATACATTAAATGGAGGACCTACTAAAAAATTGGGACTTAGAAGAGTTAACACCCACATTTGAATGTAGGTATTTAGATTAGTCAGACAGTTATATTTCAGGTAATAATGCAACAACTGGTGTAGGCTTATGTCTAATTCTTATATCATGCTCCTTATAACTTCATACAAAATCACACAATTAAACATCCAAACAAATCAATCAGCTGTCCTCGTAATAAAATCTGTTTCAAAGGAAAAGAAAGTAGTTTAGAATCAATTACCAAACACAGATTCGATTCAACGGCAGGCTGCGATTGAATTATTCATTGGTATCCAATGACATCTTGTAGTTGAATCGACAATACGATATAACTCATTACCAACTATACACTTCCCATTGGATAAAACATCGTTGTATTTGAGGAATGCTGAGTGTAACGTCCCATTGAATCCAAGCGTAAGTCTTTGACAGAACGACAGATTTTTCTGTGTGAAGTTTGGCACAAATGCCCTAAATAGCTGATTACTAGAGCAATTATACTAATCCCTCAATTTTTTAGCCATGAATGTCTTCTTCTTATAACGCTTCCTAGGTGTAGTCTTTTGTTCTGTGTTGTTAGCAATACTTTTTTTCCATTCTTCTTAGGTTGCAGGTTGTTTATGTCGCCAGTGTAGCTAAACAGCCTGCAGACTAGACTGATAAGATGCCCAGTCAAACACTTCTATGAGAACTTCTACGGAATGCATCAAGTCAACCTCAAATTACTAGCTACCAACACTCAGCCAAATATCTCCACCAGAAAATGCCTGTCTGAAACTTAATCTCTCCTTCCACAGATTACGGTCCAGAAAACCACCAGTTACAACATCTTTCCAACTTGTGTCTGATGCTTTTAACCCTGCAGTTAAATGGCCAGAAATTTGGGCGACTCACACACAGACCCTGAACAGAATTCGCATGTCGCATGGAGTGTGCGCTGATTCGCTGTCTAAATGGTACAAAGCGCCAAACTGTCAGGCATATAGTGCAAGAATGTGGCCTTAGAGCATATCCAGGCAAAAACAAGGACTTCTTCCACAGCAAGCCATCATCCGCAGAATGGATTTCCAGGCTCGATATTAACCTAGTTTCTATTTAGATCGCAAAAAAGGACAAAAAAAAATAAAAAAATATGAAACACTAAAATACAAAAAAAAAATGTTTTATTTTTTATGACTTTTTTTACGTGTACGTACGCCGTACGTGTACAAATGAAAATGAGATTTGACGGTACACTCAACAGGCACGTATGGCCATGACCAAGCTTACTAAAATATGGCGTGGTCATAACATCACTCATCATCATAGTCACAATGTCTTAAAAGACATGTTGTGAACTCGTAAAATGCATTAAGTCGGAGCTAGAGTATTGCCGACACGAATATTATCAATAGTCTTGAGAACTGTAGCTCGCCATCGTTCGCGATTTACTGTCAGTTCAGTGGCGCTCTTGATACTCATATCTAGCAACTGTCGTATCCACCCAGCATGCAGGGGAACGGCCACGGTGCCGTGCACTCGGGGCGTGAACCTGAACTACAAGTTTCTCCATATTAACGCTTCTGTGAATATGTCCGAAGAATGTAAGCATTCTTATCGACAGTATGGAAGCATTAGTTCGATGGGCGGTATAAGGAATTCTCAGCATTCTCCTCCACGTCCACATTTCAAAAGCATCTGTGCGAGCTCGATCTGAATTTTTAACAGTCCAAGTTTCCGAGGCATTCAAAAATATGGAGAACACAAGAGACTGAACCAGTGACATTTTGGTAGCTTTAGTGATGTTATGGTCATGCCATATTTTAGTAAGCTTTGTCATGGCCACACGTGCCTGTTGAATGCGCCGTCGAATCTCATTCTCACAGTTACCTGAATTGTCGATCAAAGGACCGAGGTACACAAAACTTTGAACCTTACAACGGCCTATTGACTTTATTTCTCGATGATTGTCATGCTCTCTATCTACGATAATAACCTTGTTCTTGTTGTAGTTAATACCAAGACCATATGCTGCACTGCGTTTTTCTAAAACGTTCAATAGAGCTACTAGTTCTTCCTGAGAAGCAGCAATAAGGGTTGTATCGTCAGCAAATCTTAAGTTAGATATTTTGCTTCCGCCAATAGTTATACCGCCATTCCAGTTGTCCAATACCTGTCTCATCACAAATTCAGAGTAAATGTTAAAATAATGTCACTAAAGCTACCAAAATGTCGCTGGTTCAGTCTCTTGTGTTCTCCATATTTTTGTATGCCTCGGAAACTGTTAAAGAGACAGATCAAGCCCGCATAGATGCTTTTGAAATGTGGACGTGGAGGAGAATGCTGAGAGTCCCTTATACCGCTCATCGATCCATACTGGATGAGCTCGGTAATTCAAAGAGACTATCCTCCATTGTGTCGATGAGAATGCTTACATTCTTCGGAGATATTCACAGAAGCGATAATATGGAAAAACTTACACTAAACTACCCGCTGAGTGGATACAACGAAACAGTTGCTGGATATGAGTATCAAGAGCGCCACTGAACTGACAGTAAACCGCGAACGATGCCGAGCTACAGTTTTCAAAACTATTGATAATATTTGTGTCGGCAATACTCTAGCCCCGACATGCATTTTACGAGGTCACAACATGTCTGTTTCTTAGAGAATTCCTGATATTTTGGCTGTCATATTGTAGGTATAAAAGGGGTGATACACGTACGAGCAAGTACGCGTACTTATGGCTCGATGACCTTTTTCGCCTGTGTGTCACAGTAAGTACGTAAGTACTTTAAAGCCGTCGCGCAAACCACCTGAGATTCAGCTGGTTTGAAATCTTGCTCGTAGCTTGTCTCGGCTCGTACTGCGAGCCGCGAGCCACCATTTTGTTTCGGCAGGCCATCGATGCGCAACGCTTGTTGTGTTTGGCGTTTGTTTAAAGTTTTGTTTATTTAGGAAAATTATCAAAATGATTGATTTCAGCTTCACGTGTGTGTGTCACCGACGTTGTCGAGTTCGCGAACTTAAAAACCGCGTACTTAAAGTTCGTACGTGTGTCACCCACTTAAGGTCGCACTTTTACAATTTTTTCAATTGTGGGTTGTTTGTTTTAATTGTTTTACTTCTTTTATGACTTGTTTCATGTGTGTAAAAAATAAATTAAAAAATGTGCATCGTGTCTGACCCTGTGCGTCAGGTTGTCTAACGACTCCGAGCCGGCAACGGTGTATGTCGGCCTCAATTTTCTTTGTAAACAGCAGTGTGTATACAGGGTGTCCAGTTAGTGTGCAATTCTTCGATATCTCGCAAGATATACCTGATAGAAGAAAATGTCAAATACAAGAGTTATTTGGTTACTTAATATGCATACTCTAAGAATATTTTGATATATACAGGGTATTGTGGGAAAGTAGGGTAGTGATCAACTTGATTTTTTTATATGGAGCTATAACTTTTTATTCAATTCTACTAGTTTCCATCATTGATCTCTATTCAACCCTAAAATATTTTTGGGATCGACTGCGACGCTGCCAAGTTATAATTTATTTTTTATTAATTTCTGAATTTGCAATGTTGCAAGTAATACGTCCAAATTAATATATTTCTTTAACTTTTCTCAATAATATTACACAGCGAGTTACCTGAATATTGTGTGGATATTATTTTGAACGTTACCAGCAATGTGCATCTACAAGGTGTTTTTGGCAGAATTTTAAATTACGGCAAATTGAAGGTCATTTTACTTTGTTTTTTTAAACGGAACACCCTGTATTTCTTATTTTTAAATCAAAATATCTACTAATACCCTATCTCGCCTTGTAATATTTTTTTCGCGTTTGAGACGTTGCCAAGTTATAAATTATTTTTCCAAATCTTTAAACAA
Organism: Callosobruchus maculatus; assembly: GCA_951848785.1. NCBI lineage: Eukaryota > Metazoa > Arthropoda > Insecta > Coleoptera > Chrysomelidae > Callosobruchus > Callosobruchus maculatus. Next base: position 1,168,522 of record CATOUR010000007.1, read on the forward strand.
GTATCCCCGATTTTAATTTCTTTTAAATAGAATCCTCTACTTATTTTTATTGCAAACATTGCGCATGTCGAATTTAGTAAGATCTCACAATTTCAAAACTTTGTTACTATTAATTACTGAGATCGGCAACACCGCTTTTTCAGTAAACGGTACCGGAACGCTTAAATATTTCCAAAACTGCCACAGCTGGAGAGGTGAAATTCAATACTTGGGGGTTTTTGAACACAGAATTCAAAAACGCTAACATCAGTGTTGTCAGATTTACCACTTTTACGTTAGACTTCATAAATAGGGCATTCCATTCAAAATGATGACGTAAAATTGGTAAATCTGACAACACTGGTGTTAGCGTTTTTGAAGTCTGTATCTTCAAAAACCCCCAAGTATTGAATTTCACCTTTCCAGCTGTGGCAGTTTTGGAAATATTTAAGCGTTGCGGTACTGTTTACTGAAAAAGCGGTGTTGCCGTATCTCAGTGATTAATAGAAACAAAATTTTGAAATTGTGAGACTTTACTAAATTCGACATGCGCAATTCATTGCAATAAAAATAAGTAGAGGATTCTGTTCAACATAAATTAAAATCGGGGATACTTGTTTAAAAATTTGGAAAAATGATTTATAACTTGGCAACGTCGCAAACACGAAAAAAAATATTACAAGGCAAGATAGGGTATTAGTAGGTATTTCGATTTAAAATAAAAAATACAGGGTGTTACATTTAAAAAAACAAAGTAAAATGACCTTCAGTTTGCCGTAACTTAAAATTCTGCCAAAAACACCCTGTAAATAGAAATTGCTTGTAACATCCTAAATAATATCCACTTTATATTCAAGTAACTCGCTTTATAATATTATTGAGGAAAGTTAAACGAATATATCAATTTGGACGTATTACTTGTGACCTTGCAAATCCGAAAATTAATAGAAAATAAATTATAACTTGGCAACGTCGCAATCGAACCCAAAAAAATTTTAAGGTTGAATAGAGATCAATGATGTAAACTAGAGGAGTTTAAGAAAAAGTTATAGCTCCACATAAAAAAATCAAGTTGATCACTATCCTACTTTCCCACAACACCCTGTATATTTCAAAATATTTTTGGAATACGCGTCTTGAGTAATCAAATAACTTTTGTATGTGACGTTTTCTTCTATCAGGTATACCTTGCGAGATATCGAAGAATTACGCACTAACTGGACACCCTGTATTATTTATAGTCGGTAGGGCAGATACATGAATACAGAGCACAAAAGCGTAATTGCACTTATCCGCCTCTCGCCATCCGACATCCGACATGGAACAGTTGACACACAAACACCAAGCAACTTCCACGTGCCCTTCTCACTTCAGCGGTATTTCCGAACGAGCTTCAACTGTGCAAGAATGGAGCCATCCTGCATTTATAATTAACGTAACCTACATCCCGCATACATGTTATTCTCGGCTGCTGAACCTGTAACTCATCAACCTTTTGCACGGTAGATAAAATAAAAAAATCTCATGACTGAAGTGAGACGGTATTCTGCCGGAATAAATTTATTTCATTAAAATACTCCCTTGCAGGTAATTGGCAGTTCTCGCACTTTCTGCATTTTTCTGTTTTGCTATCAAATTGGAGGGAAATGTGGCATAAGGGTGAATACATGATATTGGGATTTGAATGTCCTAGTGATAAATGTTCTAAAAAATCTGATAATTTGACGAATTCTTACATCTAAATTATAATAATAATAATAATAACAATGTTTATTTATAAAATTTACAATACGCTTTCCATATATGTAATAAATTAAATAAACATCAAAAGCCGCAGAAGGTGGAACACCTTGAACGCAGCAAACATGTAAATTCATAATATTATGTAAGTTTACATTTACAATTTGAGGGATACTTAATCCGAATGCATTTTAGTATAAGACATATGCTAAATTGTAATTTTGACGGATGATTATTTTTTATTAAGTTTAATAAATTATATTGCTTCTATATAAGCTCAATATATTTGTATAGTTGAAAACGGGGTAGTTCATGAATCCAATTTTTTATTTGTTTCTTGAAATGGCTTAACCTTCGCATTTCTTTAATAATTGATGGTAATACATTGTATAGCTTTGAGGATAGGTAAACATATGACCTAAGCATTATACCTTTATGCGGTTTGAAAACAAGGTTGGAGGATAATTTATATCTTGTTTCATAGTTGTGTATAATTTTTGATTGATCATACCTATTCTTATAATAATGTAAATTGCAATGTAAGAAATACAGCTGTCGGATGTCATATATCTTGGTGTCCTCATAGAGAGCTGTTGTGGGATAAAGTCGCGGTTTATGAAATATCATCTTAATTATATGTCTTTGTATAATATCTAATTCATGTATAATGGTTTTTACTAGCAGCCCCCCAAGCTAAAATCCCATATGTCATATGACTTTCTACTAAAGCAGAATATAATATACGTAAATAATTTTCAGGAAGGATATTCGATATATATTTTAATTTGTGTAAAATAAATCTCAGCTTTTTTAATACGTATTTAATTGGGTGATATTTGAATTTCTATATGTTCTCTACCGATATTAAATGAAAACGAAGTATAATTTGGTAAATATTTTGCATATGAACTGAATGCGACAAAGTGAGTTTTACTATAGTTTATAGTCAGTAATCTGCTGCTAAACCATTGTGATATTTGTATCAAGTCTTTTTCTATGTCATGTTTCAAATTTATCCAATTACTTGATTGGTATAATATCACAGTGTCATCAGCAAAGCTAACTATTTTACCCTCACCTTTTAATTTAAATAAGTCATTCAAATATGTATATCTTAAAAAATAACGGTGCAAGAACTGTGCCTTGAGGAACGCCGTATTTAACAATTCGTTCATGACTATGTATTTCTGATAGTTTAACAAGTTGTTCGCGATTTGATAGATAATTTTTTATTAATTTATATGATGTTACTCTGAATCCAGCTCTTTCTAATACACTTAATAACTGCACATGACTAACAGTGTCAAAGGCCTTGGCAAGATCAACAAATACGCAAATGGTCGGAATTTTTAAATCAATATTTTTATTTATATCATTTATTATGGATAAAATAGCATCTGTTGTTGATTTGCCTTTTGAGAAACCATATTGATTTTTTGATAATACATTGTATTTTTCTAAATAATTGTTCATTCTTTTTTCTAACAGTTTCTCAAAGACTTTCGCTAAATTAGGTATTACTGAAATAGGTCGATAGTTAGTCACATTTAGTATATCACCTGTTTTAAAAACTGGTGTTATAAGTGCTTTTTTGAATGCTATAGGATATTCGCCTGACGAAAAACTTATGTCTATAATATGCGTTAAAGGCTTGGCAATGTATCATTCTATGTTGGGAGCGTATGATCAAACTACAAAAATCATTCAAGTTTAGGTACAGACGTGATGAAATAGCTCAAAACGGCTTGCTCCACAACAGGTAGTCACAAGAAGTTTCCACATAATTATCTCTGTGTGACATACGAGGTACAATAATATACAGTGTGTCCCAGCAAAAATTTTCCATCTACTCTATTTCTAAAATTGTGTAATCATTACAGAGATAAGGTTAGTGGCAAATTTTACCTGGGACACACTGTATACAGTACGCGACGGCGTAGTATAATAAAATATCCAAACAAAGCGAAGCAGTGAAAATACTTTTAAATGCATTAAAAACACGGTTATATAAACTTGTAAATATAATAATTTTGAAACCAAAATGATTAAATTTTCCTAGGAAACCCTTTTATCATATATTCACCCTGATCTTGCTTATTTAGCTTCAGGTAGATGGAAATAGCTAGTACCACTTTTTATTATGTTATTGACAACAACCCTGATGAAGAAGTCTCACGTTGGCTTACCAACTGTGGAAATGGAGGGTCACCCAATAGTCGAGTCACCTTCCGTCAAGCTTTTGGCAATCAACAGCAACAATAACATGTCCTGGCACGACCACGTCGTCAGTATTGCTAAAACGGCATCCCAGAAGCTTGGAGGTTTATTACACTGTAGGAAACTGTATATGTTAAGCTCACTACCCGAATTCGGGCAATGCCCGAAAAAAATACGCAGAACTAGTTTTGAGCAAGGAATATTTCCCAAACCCGAAATATTAATTTTATACGGCTATTGAGTATTATCAAATAGGCAGAACTAGTTTTGCGCATCTTGAAATGCACAGAACTAGTTTTGCGCAACCTGAACTGCACAGGACTAGTTCTGTATATTTTGGCATGGTGGCATTTAGAATTGTAGAGGAGATTTTTTTTTTCGATACATTGATGATACATTTTTTATTGCAGAGACATGAGGGTTAGGTTAGGTTAGGATCATTCAATATAATGAGGTAATGATCTTTTGTCAGATTATGTTTTTGTGTGCTTGAAGGTTCAAGCAGCCGAACTAATTCGGATTCGAATTTAGCTTGCATTTTTTCCACAAGCAGAAACAAAAAACATTAAAAGCAACAACATAAACATAACCTTACTTTTTTAATATAACTGCTGCTGGCCATTCAGTACCACAGAACTAGTTCTGTGCATTTCAATTTGCGCAAAACTAGTTCTGTGCATTTCAAGATGCGCAAAACTAGTTCTGCCTATTTCGTAACGCTCAATAGCCGTATAAAATTAATATTTCGGGTATGGGAAATATTTCTTGCTCAAAACTAGTTCTGAGTATTTTTTTCGGGCATCGCCCGAATTCGGGTATTGGGTGTAACATACAGGGTGAGTTTTTAGTACCGGCTCGGTCGATAACTCCACTACTGTAGAAGATAGCGAAAAAAGTTGTACATAAAAGTTGTAGCCACGGATATGCTCCTTGCTCAGAAAATATTTAGATTTATACAGGGTGATCCATAACTACGTGGTAATGCAAACATGCATTTTTTTAAATGAGATACCCTATATATTATTCCATAATCAGATTCTACTAATGATTTCCGTTCTTCCAATATAGGGCATTGTTACATTATACAGGGTGTTTCAAAAGTTATGACCATTTTTATATCCAAATCGCGGACAAATGAACGTACTGTATATCAAAAAGTAATGAATCAAAAATTATTTTTTTTACATGAGATTAAAAATATCCTCTAGTTTTAAAATCGGCTATAAAAGAAGCCCGAGACGCATATTAGTATACAGGGTGATATAGAATGCAAAATCCAAATTTTCCCTATCTTTTCAAATGTAACCCCCAATATTTTATTATCCTAATGAATTGCTTTTAATATGCTCTTTCATCTTTGTATAGCACTTGTTGTACCTACGTCCATCAGTTTCCGAGTTATTTCGATTTTTCGGTAAATTTAAAATATAGCCTCTATTTGTGTACTGAAATTTATTTATTTTGATAAAGTACTATCTGATTTGTTTTTTATTTATCGAACAGCTAAATTGTAACGTCTTGATAGTATTTGATGAAGCCAAAACCCTAAATCATCGAGATAATAAAGTCAAGTATGCTGAGGGAACAATTTTGTAGGCGTCATGCATAATTATCAAGTAGTTTTATCAGGTAGGCTTTGAAAAATTGACAGTTTTTATAACCTACTCAATAATTCCGTACTGTGTGAAAAACTAACTTTGAAAATTAATCTTTGAGAAATTGTCTACTTGCCTCTAGAATATATCAACTATGAATAGCAATATCCAGAACGGAGGCACTCTAAAACTAATGCGTTTGAAAGATTGAAGAATCGTTTTATTTGGACTGTGTCGGTTCATATTTCATAGCCTACCTGATACATCTGCTTGATAATTATGCATGACGTCTATAAAATTGTTTCCTCAGCACACTTGACCTATATTATCTCGTTAGTTCAGTGTTTTGACTTGATCAAGTATTATTATCGCCTTATATTTTAGTTGTTTGTTAAGGAAAAACAAAATTTGGTAGTATTTTCTCAAAATAGATAAATTTTATTAAAGAAATAGGAGGTATATTTAAAATTTGTAGAAAAATCGAAATATCTCAGAAACTAATGAATGCAGCCATAATAAGTGCTATACAAGGATGAAAGAGCATATTAAAAGCAATTCTTTGGTACAATAAAATATTGGGGGTTACATTTAAAAAAAGAGAGAAAATCTAGATTTTGCATTCTACATCACCCTGTATACGAATATGCGTCGCGGGATTTTTTTATAACGTACTTTAAAACTAGAGGACACTTTTAATCTTCTCATGTATAAAAAATTTTTTTTGATTAATTACTTTTTGATATACAGTACGTTCATTTGACCGTGATTTGGATACAAAAATGGTCATAACTTTAGAAACACCCTGTATAATGTAACAATACCCTATATTGGAAGAACGGAAATCATTAGTAGAATGTGAATATGGAATAATATGTAGGGTGTCTCATTTAAAAAAATGCATGTTTGCATCACCACGTAGTTATGGATCACCCTGTATAAATCAAAATATTTTCTGAGCAAGGAGCATATCCGTGGCTACAATTTTTGTATACAATTTTTTTCGCTATCTTCTACAGTAGTGGAGTTATCGACCGAGCCGGTACTAAAAACTCACCCTGTATACACTAGAGCAACGACTGCTGCTCTACAAGGCACAGATCCGACCATCGTTGGAGTATAGCTCCCATGTGTAGGGATGCGCTGCGAAGTACTCTCTAAAGCTTCTGGATGCTATCCAGAAGAAAGCAATTAGACTAATCGATACGCTTAACCTCACAAAGGACCTCCACAGCCTGGAACGTCGAAGAATGGAGGCTGACCCGTTCCTGTTTTACAAACTCTATCACGGAAGATGTTCGAATGACCTTCCCTAGATAATAACACCGAACGGGGAACACTTGAGAGGCTCTGCGAGCTCATCCTTACCAGGTTGAGATCTCTACTCCCCGAACCAGTCTCCTCCAGCATTTATTCGTTTGGAGAATTTGCAGCGTTTTGAACCTGACGTGCCCAGACACTTATCCTCTCTCAGCGCTTCTACAGCGCCATAGGCTTTCAGCCTTTGCGGGAGGCTGACCATGGAAAAAATAAAAAAATCTGAGATCAACTGCCCAGTTGTACTAGTATCACTTAATGTTCATCATTGCTTCTGCATTTTAGTATTTTTGCTACATCATAGAAAGTTAAATCCGAAGGGTAGATAGCTGTGATTTTTGGTGTACATTCATACGGATGTCCATAGATTTTCGTGGATTTATGTGATTTTCGCAGATTTCCTTGAATTTTCGTGGGTCTCCTTGAATTTTTGTGGGTGTAACTGCACATAGGCATTTAACCTAAAATTCACAATTTCTTACCGGTCATTTCAGAAAGTTATTAACGATAAAAAATCAGAATTTTAAACTTTTGACCCTTATTTTTATTTTTTTTTGTATTCGAAGGTAGAATAAACGTATTTCAAGGGTATGTACTAAATAAGTAATGTTTAATAATATTTCTTGGAATATGTAGTTCATATTATTGCATTAAAAAAATAGGGTTCACGACCGTTTGATTTAGTTATTAACTATTTTTAGTCTTGGTAGTTGAAAGTGTTTCTTAAATTAAGAGACCATATTGAAAACTGGCAACAGCGCTCTGTGTGCACAGCTCTAGTCGGTTAGATTAGGTTCCTTACGACTTTTTCAACTTACTGGACTCAGCTAGACTCGTTTATAAGTTGACGAAGAGGGTCGCTTGATATTCAAAGCCAAAAGGAATGCAGTATGAGAAAACTGTTATTGAAATATTGCATGTAACCCAGTTAATACTGCGCCAAAGGGCCCTCCATTATGAAAGAGCTCGTTAGTGGATTCCTAGCATGTCTGCAAAACTCGGGACGACTCCCGAAAAGACATGCGACTACTTATATAACTGCACCGCAAGATTACCGCACTACCATTCCAAAGTATCGATCCGAACTGTATTTAATTTTAAAGCTGTATCGCGGAGTGAATGCATGCAGCGCAAATATACTGGTATGCGCACTAACCCTCATATACACAATTAAATGCGGTAATGTGGAATTACTATCCAAACATGTTCCAGTTGTATCTATTGGCAACGAGCTTACTGAAAACAAGTTGTTGAATAAACACTAAATAGTCTAACCGCTCGACAAAACCTATTCGTGTTTGGCTAACCTGAAAGCCTCTTATGAAAATGTCCAGGATCGACTATTGACCTCCAGAATGATCAAGAGTTGAGTTTGAATCACACCTCCGTTCATCAGATTGACCCAATTAATGGGGGATGAGCAAAATGTGTGCAAAAATGGTCCCGAAAAAACTTTCCCAAGACCAAAAGGATCTCAGAAAGCAAAAGGAGCCTTGACTTTTTGGGAATCTCTGAAAATGATTCCCGTTTTCTGAACGTGTTATTACTGGTGACGACTCTTGGGTGTAAGTACGTACTGCAACCAAACGCCAGAGCATGGAGTGATACACTGCAACCTCATCAAAGCCCAAAAAGGCACAAAAATAAGCAAGTCCTAAGATCAAAAAGCGCATGCTGAATTGCATTTTGATAGCCCCGAAATCGTCTATAGAGAGTTTGTGCCTTGGAGCCAAACGGCTAATCAACAGTTTTACCGTGCGCGTCCAAAAATCAAAAACAACTAGGTGTTGCATCACAACAATGCGCTATGTTACACTGCAATCTCAGTAAATGAGTGTTTGACCAGTAAACACACTCCTGTCACTCATCAGCCTCCTTGTTTACCAGATTTGAGCCCTTGTGACTCCCCCCCCCGAGATTGAAAAATTATCTCAAGCGAACTCATTTTGGGACACTCGAAAACAGCTGTAACCAACCACCTGGAGGCTATTCCGGTATCTGAGTTCCAGCAATGCTATGCGGATTGGAAGAACCATCTCCAGCGATGTGTGGCTTCCCAAGGGGACTATTTTGAAGGAAACAGAATTGAATTGTAATTATAATTGAACAAAAAAGTGAAAAAACGGTCTCATTACTTCATTTACACACCTAGTGTTACCTCTCAGAGAGACACGTCAGGTAACCACGTAATCTTTAAGAAACCAAAGCAATCATCAAGCTGTTTGCAATCTCTATCCATATTTATTACATTGCCAGACCTTTTCGCTATCTTTAAGGTTTCATATCCGATTCATTTCTTAAAGATTGCTAGACTAGGCACTATGTTTCCTCATTGAGCCAGAGTACAATTCATGAGCATACTAACCTAACAACAGTCAATCCTTTTGAGGCATGGACAGAGACATTCACTAACAAAAAATTTGGAGTTCTTCTATTCCTACACCCTTCTCATCAAAAAAGTACATAATGATCAGGAACCTTTGAAACATTTAAAAACGAAGTTTGAATAGTTTTTATATTTACAGTTTTTATTATTGCTGCGCCGCCACTGACACGAATTCTAAAAACCATAAGCGTTTTTTATTCTCGGCACGGTGATAATACTGTGTCAGAATTCCATTTAAATCATCAAAATAATTTTTAGGTTACGCAACACAGAACGATACTTGTATGTAAACATCAGAAAATTTTCTTGGTTTTTGTAATAAGCAAGGCAATCTTCCTAGGGACATAAAAAGTGTATTTTACCGCTAGGTCTATCATTCACAGGTCAATGGACAGCCTATTATGAATAAAACAAATTTTTCAGTTTTACACCCCCAACTACCCCAACTTCACCCCCACCCAAAAAAGTAGAAAATGATCGGGAGTCCCTAAACCGCTCAAAAACGAAGTTTGACGAATATTTAAATGTTTTTGTTTTCTACTGATTACTCCGCCACCCATACACCGATTTTCAAAATTATATCAGCATTATCTACTATGACCTCAGAGTATATCGTTACCCAAATGTCATCACAACAGACAGACAGACACACCGACGGAAATGAGTGTCGTAGATTCTCGTTATGCAGATATCATAAAACAACCAAAAACCTGTTATCTCAAAATCTAAAACTTTTGCGACCACAAACTCCCCTCACCTACCGGTGTGGGAAGAAAAAACATAATATAATAGAGAAAAATATTTACCTGTGTACCCGGTAATATCCTCCACCAGCTTCTGACTCCGGATGGAGGTGATCCCCGTGATCATGTTGTCTACCGCCTTGCCTTGTCTTCTCCTGCACTTCCACGCCACCAGCGCGAACACTATGGAGAACATCACCACCGCAGCACAACCTCCAAGCACCAGTTCCAGGTTGTGGTACCTCTTCCTCGTACTTTCCCCTTTCACGGCGCTGAAGAGCACAGACAGCAACGGCGAACTGAATTCTCCCTCCTGCGACTCTCCGTCCTCAGGCATGATGTTCATGTCTGTCTCAGTGGACACTCTCTGAGCACGACCTGTGTCCAGGTCCATCATCTCCGATTTCAGGTTCTCCACACCTGGAATCCTAGAGACCAGTTCTACTTGGATGTGGTAGATGGTGTCTGGCCATAGGGAGAGTGTGACACAAGTGGAGTCTGTGAAGAGGTTGCCTTTCAGTCCACCACCATCTACCTCCCAGGTGACTAGGTAGACTCCTCTGATCGCTTTTGGCTCCCAAGCAATCTCACCTATCACCAACACTTTTTGGTGTATTAAAGATATCTCTTTAAGCTCCCAAGGAGCATCGATGTCCGTTGACGTGCTTTTGCTGGTGGTTGTCCTAATTTCCGTATTGATGGTCTTCTTCCGCTTTTTGATTTCTCTCAAGTTGGCTTCGTCTGGACTGTAGATGGTCACCAGGCCTTGGGGATCGACAACCAGTACTCTGAGCATGGTACCAGGTTGGTCCGAGTTCGCAGGCACCCTCGTGGTGTAGTCCAGTGTCTGGATTATTTGTCTCCAAGGTCCCGTTTGCGTCTTCCTCATGACTACGTAGACTAGTGGCGTTTTGAGGTCGACATTGGAAGGCCTTGGCCATCTGGCTAAAGCCCCGGCTACACGTATCACCCCTTCTCCTTTGGTGTGGATGACTGGTTGGGTTTGCTGGACCCGAAGGGATGCGTCGGCGTGGAACTTGCAGGCTTCTTGGCAGCCAGGAAACTGCAACAAATGATATCTATTTCAGTACCATATAAATAACGATAAAGGATATGTTTGTTTTATTCACAAGTACATCGCAACTTGCTTGGCGAGTTTAACGTTTGTTACACAAAAAGCAGCATAGATTGGTAGGTGGAATGCTAAGTTTAACAAGCAGCTAGCCGTACCAAGTGTTCTTTGGCTCCATGACTTTGACAGTTGACGTTGACACGGAACACAACCTAAAACTAAAAGGCCCGCATTATTTTGGGATTTTCGCCGCTTTCGCGGTTTATGTATCGTTGATATTTTTCGTCTGAGAGTCTGAGGTTTTTAATAATAAGTGAATTGAACTAACGTCTATTATTTACTGTGAATTAATTAAGAAATAGCTTTAAGATGCACTACATGCAATACATTATTTTCAAAGCATTGCAATTTAAGGCTGCATGTGAAAAAATTTCACCGCAGTAAGTTCACAACAGAGACGTCTGTAAAAAACAAAAAAAACCGCCATCAAAAGATTTAAAATACTTGCCAAACCAGACGCCGAAGAAGCAAAATAATATCGCGCTAAGCCTTTTATATCTACCAGAATAGAACTAATTGAATTTTAATATAAATAAATTGTTTATTATTTTTTATTTTGGTCATTTATAATTTTAAAACTAATTCTTTTTCGAATACCGAAGTATATTAAACTAATTAATTTTACAACTATAAAGAGATAAAAGATTGATATATAGTGTGGTCAACATACGGGAAATTTTTTATTATCGATTCTCAGAAAATTCTATTCATGATAAAAGATAGAGCATAGAGCATAGCATAGCATAGCATAGCATAGCATAGAGAAAAGCTAGCAGTGAGTTGATCAAATCTGCCATACCTACAAGGTATGTAAAAATTCGGAAAGTCTGATGAAACTAACCTAAAAAATTGAATTTTTTAGATAACCAAATTATAGATCCTTAAATTGTGAGCAGAAAAGTACTATAAAGTTTTTGCGTATTAGCTGCAGTTACCGCGAAAATTGTCATTGAAAATGCAAAAAATTTGAAATAAACAGGAATAAACCGGTCAGATTTTCCGAATTTTTACATACCCTGTATACACAATGGCAGATTTGATCAACTCACAGCTAGTTTTTCATTATGCACAATCTTTATCACGAATAAAATGTTCTGAGGTATCGATAATAAAAAAGTTTCCCATATGTTGCACACTAAAATGACTACAGTGTATAATACATAGGCACATAATAAAATAATACAATTTACGTTACATTTTCAAGTTTAAAAATATAAGGCGCGACAATTTTCAAGTCACAACATGAGATTAGTACTCTGCGCATGCGGAAGTCAGGGAGCCAAAGTACATTTGGTACGGCTAGCCGCTTGTCTAAGTTTACGTGATGTCTAAATATAATGACAAAACAGTAAACGTGATACAGACTATAGATAGATTATGGGTTGTTTCTTGGTTATTCCTTCCTTTGGTTGAAATGTGAAATACAACAGAAATTTGCTTTTCCCAGCATGCTTCGTCTAGGTACCTAAACTTGATCAGCAATTCTATAAATGTGGTAGACATAGGCAATAAGATTGCATTCTAGTTCTAAAAGCATAATGGATCTCCAAGAGTACAAAGATTCAACAGATCGTTTGGCGGTCTATACCGAAACTTTGGTATAGGGCTTCAAAATTGAATAATTTTAAAGTATTCGTTCTATTTTAAAATAGATTCGTCTTAAAAAGTCGCCAGGTAATATCTGAAAACTTGCTAGCTAACTAAGTAGAACATGTTATAAAGTATCGTGTATCCGAAGATTTTCACTCATGTACAAATGAGAGGTCGTAAATGATCCAAAATGAAGTAAGTCTAAAATTAGCATTATATCTCTTGTATTATGGTTGTTTTTTATGGGTTTCAGTCAACGATTGAAACCATAATTTTTCTTCACCACGTTTCGGTTTATTTTAATCTGAACAATCTTCAGGTGTGTTAGTTTCAGAGATAGCTGAATTCAGCTCTATCAACCCGTAGAGGCTGCTTCACAAACAAAACAATTTTTACAGAAATGTAACCGATATCTGAAATTAATACACCTGAAGATGGTTTAGATTAAATAAACCGAAACGTAGTGAAGAAAAATTATAGTTTCAATCGTTCATCGAAACCCATAAAAACAACCATAATCCATAGTCCCGGTCACTAGGGGAATAAGCATTATGATATCTCTTATAAACACCCTATGCAGCAATCATGAAAATACGTACGCTACAGCTGTAACTGTAGATTTTGTGCTGTAGATCGACAATAAATGAACGTACGCCTGCGCAAGTCAAGATCCAGTGGGCTGTCACAGCAGCGTCTCTACTTTTATAACCGGTAACGTCGCTAGTTTTCACGCGTGCAAATCATCTACAGTTTCAGCTTTAGCGTACGTACGTTCATGATTGATCTACAGTATATTCACTAGCCGTCACTATATTTAGAAATGAAGAATATGCAGATATTGCGTTCATATCCGGCTTATGCGGACAGCGATACCCTAATCGCAGTCAGCCCACCCAAAGAGTTTTTTATGGGATTTTTCGACGTTTACGCGAGACAGGAACCTTTCGATGACGCCCCAGTTATGCCGGTAGGCCTTGTCTATATGATCCCGAAGCTGAAGACCAAATTCTTCGAAATGGTGAACAAGATCCTACAGCATCCACCTATACTATTGCAAGTCGCCTCCATACGGTATTTCGCAGTGGAAGGTGTGGTTATCTGCGCACAGGACTGGTATGTATCCGTACCATTACATGCCAGTACAAAATCTATGGATACAAGATACTTTATAACGTAGCCTGCATATTTTGATTGCTTCCCTGTTGACTTTTCAAGACGACTCGATTTTAAATTACAACTTGAAGTTTTCTTATAAAATTATACAATTTTGAGACCCTATACCGAATGTTTGGTTAAACGATCACTTTTTATGACTAATCACGATGCAAAAGCACACAAGTACCCAGAACAAAAATTAGAAATCTGATGACAATTTTTCGCCAAACGGAAACGTTTTCATTCTCCTTTTGGAACTGCAAGGACAAAACGTTGTAGAAACGCTGTAGCATCTGGACCCACTCTAAACGGTTGTCTACCCGTACCGCGAAATGGGGAATAGATTTCAAATCACAACTTGAAGTTTTCTTATAGAATTATACAATTTTGAGACCCTATACCGAATTTTTGGTTAAGCGATTACTTTTTATGACTAATCACGATGCAAAAGCACATTATTCAAATACCCGCAACAAAAATTAGAAATCTGATAACAGGTTTTCGCCAAACGGCGACGTTTTCATTTACCTTTTGAAACTGCAAAGACAAAACGTTGTAGCGTCTGGACTAGCCTTAACGGTTGTCAACCCGTACCGTGAAATGGGCAATTATGGTTCCGTTTATATCGACGTAATCTTTTATTGTACATAAATTGAGATAGTGACAAAGACTATTCCGTTACTATCAGCGCCAGTTATTCGTAGTATATACCTATAATTAAGATAGTTCTTGATAGTGCTTGATTGCTCGTAAAAGTACAAACATTGTATCGGAATAGCCTTGCTCTTGGACCTTGCATAACTAGATAAGTAATATCCTTTTCGTTGCGGTTTCTTCAACAGTATAACCTCCGTAACAGCTTCACTGATTTTGTTGAAATTTTTGGTGTGATATACGAGTACATTGGGGTCATTAGACGTAATGCAGGCCTGTAAAGAACAGAATTATTTAAGGTCATCTTTTAATGGTAATGGGACGTCCTCTATGAATTAAAATAAATTTGGAGAACCGCCCTCCCTCACTTTCCCTCTCGACTCCATTATATCCACTCCCTTAAAAAATTTAAATTAAACAGGAATTCGAAAGACGCTTCCAATATTTTGTTATGAGGTATTGATATTTCAGATCCTCTGGTATTGTTTACATTTCTTATTGAACATCTTAGTGGATGGAGAACCAACATGAATGGAACCAAATGAGTTATAAATATATATTTTCCTCTCTATATTTGAGAGGTATTTAACTAGCTGAGGCATGCAGAAATGTCCTCAACAAGGTTCCATCCTAAGTCCTTCCGCTTAGTCCTATCTAACATTCTTTCTAGTTGCGGAATATCTGAGCAGCTCTGAATAGGTCCCCAAGCTTTTTCCTAACAGCTGTTGTAATTGATGCAACGTGTTCTTGCCAGATCAGATTTTCTGTAATGGTGAGTCAGAGGTGTACGCCATCCTGCAATGTGCAAGGATCAATAATGAACGATCCTACAGAAACAAGAGGATCGCAATACTTACAGACAGTCAGGCTACACTTAGGGCACTAGAGGTGCCCAAAGTTATGTCTGCTCTAGTCTGGGAATGTTTACAAGAACTGGGAAGACTGGCAGAACACAACAAAGTAACTTTGGAGTGGGTGCCAGGACACTCAGGTATAAGAGGCAATGAAAGGGCGGACGAGCTAGCAAGACTAGGCTCGTCCGCTCTATACATTGGAGCAAAACCTGCCCTGGGGATGCTTAAAAGCACAATCAGACACCAGGTCGGAGAATGGATGAAACACCAGCACAAGGAGCAGTGGAACTTGTTGCCAGGATGTGTGCATGGAAAAACATTCATCAAAGCTCCATGCAAGAAAACAGCTGAAACACTGCTCTCCTTGAGTGGGAATCAGCTCCGAATAACGACGGGTCTCCTCACAGGACATTGTGGCCTGAAGGAACACCTGAATAAAATGGGACTCTACAATGGAGACCCCAACTGCAGATTGTGTGGAAGAGGAACTGAGTCAGCCCTAAATGTGATCTGTGAGTGCGAAGCGCTAGATCACAAGAGACAACAGCTCTTTGGTAAGACCACGCTAGAACCAATGGAGTACAGCTCAGCACCAAGACCAGTAGGTAAACTGCATAAACTTATGCAGGGATCCAGATTGCTGGAGTGGATACTGTAAATGAGAGGAACAATAATACAATAGGCCTCGAAGCTTAAGTACTGACGGGGACAGTAAGGTCGGACGGCTCCTGGAAAAACAAAATGGTGACTCCTAAGAGCTTGAATGAGTGACTTCTTGGCAGACCCTGATTGTTTATTAGAACCGTATGCTAGCTTGGGCACTTCTTATTTGATATCGTACAATAATCTCTCTTGAAAGCATTAAATTCTAGCATATTTTGAGCTCCTAAGCGGTAATGGTCTCCAGATCTTTTGACCAGCCTGTGTTCCAGCACGATCACTGTCATCCACAAAACTGTAGATTCGGTTTGTAGTGCTATGGAGTGGTTGAAGCAGAAACAATATCGGAGCTAATACCCCCTGTGGAACCCTACCAAGACAGTGAATACCTTTGAAATATCTAAAGCAAAGACGTGAACTTCGCCAAACGAATGGATGAGTTTGCTCCACACATGAGTCACGTAAGCCTGGAGATCTCCTAGTTGACGTTTGAAGTCAGAATCCATATTGCAATATACGATGACATTTATAATTTTCTTTACGATGCTTGTCTGATATGTTTTGGCCCATCTCAATATACCCTCGGTTCCTGAGCTAGAATCTCAACTACCTCATCTGTAATTCCGCGAGTCCCATTTCACACAAACCATCAGGTATGTTGGAAAGTGGATGTTCGCTACCATATGGTCTCCTTTATGCTTGCACGCCTCTGACGAGCGTTGAGTTGAAACCAGACATACATTTAATCAAATAAAGTGAATTTCCTAGTTTTCGAGGGCTTGTCGAGTTTCGACATCCGTTGCATTGTCCGTCGTCGCTAAACACAGTTGCCAACTTAGCAACGACAAAATATCCTCCGGGGAAAATTAAATTGATCTTGAATTATATTAAGCTCGTTCCATCAATGCAATTTCAGATGGTTCGAGCTTCAACGTGAATAAAGTCCTTATTCGTTTCAACATTTCTGAACATGTAGAGAATATTAATGTTAATTACGATAGTACTGCTAGAATAACTAGCTATAACTAGGTAACTAACTATAAATAGCTAATATAGTCTCGATTAATTCTCGTGTGGAGAGTTATCACGTTAGATAATATTTCCTCATATTTGATATGTATTTGTTCTAGTTTTAATATATGTATATTTATAGTATATTAAGGTTGTGATGTAGATTAGTAAAGCGAAGGGAACTGGAAACACTCGGTGTATTGCATTGCTCCAATTCGTAAGCAGGTTACCAGTCCGGTGCGTGAGATATTGGAAAATAATTATGTATATACAAATACTGCTTACAACAGCATTTGATCTATGATAAATTTGGGTTATTTTGTTTTCAGGATGAGGTCAGAACTAAAACAAAAACTTCTTATACACCTTTGTGCGACGTTTCGGCTATGTAGTCGTCATCAGGCACCTGAAGAATGAAGTCTTCATTATTTGGAAGATCATGGTGAGAGTATGAATAAATACAACTTAAAATACTAGACATTGAATTTACAAAAGGGGACTTCTAGGGACAAGTAAAATACCAGTCTCTTTTTTAAATTGAAGTTTAGTTGTATGTTTTATGTGCCGCTGAATCTCTGTTGAGTTTTATTACTGTGGGTAGTATTTTGAGTGATATCTAGCCATACCCTTACCATGCTCTTTCAAAGAATGAATACTTCAACTTTGTGATGCCCGACATGATTATGTATAAGTCGGAACATCGCATAAAGAAATATAATAAGTTTTTATTTTCATTAACACCCAATACTAAAATGTTGCTCTTAAATTTTCCAGTCGCATGTAGCAAGTCACGATTATCTTGGGTCATCAATTTTATACAATTTCTATTTTTAGTATATGCCTTCCTTCAAACCCTCGCTTTCAACAACTATGTTAATAATCAACGTCTATTATTGCAGAACTACGTACCAATTAAGATAAGACACTTTTCAATTATATACTGTTTACTATCAGGATATCCTATTTGGTACATGTTCCATTGCTGACAATACCTATACAACTGTAGACTGTCACAGGGAAGACTGAGTACACAAAAATAAAAAAATAAATGTTAGTTCAGATCATAGCTACAAAACTCTTCGAGATGATAGGGGCTAATATGAATTTGCACAAATTAAATTAATGAAAGTTGACCATTCTTTTTCCAGTGAGGAAGGTGATTATAGACTTTCATTGTCAGAGGTGTACATATTGTATCTTCTGTGCATGAGAGTAAGTCTGTGTTGAGGAGACATGAAATACTTGTTTTAAGTATCATATATCTTGGTAAGTTTTAAACTTGGAAAAGTGAGATTTTATGATTAAGAACCAGGAATAATATGGAAGGCACAATCAGTTATATATTTTTTATTTTTATCCAAAGGTACTTATGTGTTACTTTCCACCTGTTGCCTTATGGTACCTGAAAACATTTGGTTGAATAATTCATTACGTCTTGCTGTATGTTCAGTCATTTCATCCACATAAACAACCTGACCATCATCTACCTCATCATCTATAGGAAGCTCAATGATATCATTTTCATCAATACATAATATGTTATGGAGAACTGCTGTTGCTACTACACATTTAGTTACAAAAGTTAAATCGCTGTTTTCAAAGTAGGTCAGCCTCCTAAATCTCCCTTTTAAAAAAGCAAATGCATTCTCAAGCACAATCCGTGTAGCCGACAGCTTATAGTTAAATGTTCTTTGATTAGGAGTTATATGCCCGGTATGTCTATATTGAGCAATTAACCAATTCAAACAAGGATACCCAGAATCCTCCAAAAGTAAATAGTTTCCTAAAAGGCCATTCCCTGCTCTTTCATACAATGAAGATTTTCTCAATAGACGACTATCATGTATTGATCCAGTTTCCCCACAAAAGAAATCAATAAATTTTTTCTGATAATCACATACACCTTGAACTAAAATACTATATTCACCCTTCCTATTGAAATACTCATGAGCATGTTGGGAATATGGCTTTTTGATCCTTGTGTGATGTGTGACTACCGTCGATAGCTCCTAATACTCCATAAATGCCCTTCATTTTGGAAAATTCCCATATATTTTTTTGTTGTCTCTGACCAGATGGCCATGATATATACTCATTGCTATGCTGAACCAGGAACTCAAACATTCTGGAAATACTGCGGTGTGCAGAACTTTTTGTAACATTGAAGCGATCAGCAATTTGCCTAAATGTTTCTGTATTGAATAGATACCACAGCGTCATGAAAAATGCTTTTTTTGTGGGGATCTTTTCTCTTCCATAACTATGATTTGGCATTACATGACCTGTTTACGCCATACGCACTGCTTTCGTTATAACAATATTGACTTACTAAATGAAAATACATGGCAATAAGAAAATAACAAACATGAGAGAATGTTTTGAAGTTTTAAGCTACATTTGTAGTAGATTTAACAACGATGACCTTCCTGAGAATTTTATGCGAAGAACAGAGGAAGTCATAAAATTTGAGGAAAGAAGAATAATAACTGAACTCTTTCTTTTCTATAGGTGCGTGGAATTTTTGATAGCTTCTTTTAGCACTGCCATGAGATCAGATTCATGTTTTGGATAAGCAACCAGGCTTGCTGCCCCAACTAATAATAATGTTTGAAGCGTCTCTTCTTTTTGAACGCAATGATATATTTCTATTTGAGGGGTTGAGTTGAGAGCTGGAGTGCGTATCTCAAAAAAAACGAGAACTGTGGAAAACTTTAAATACTACACAATCCGCTCATGTATTTTGAATACTCTAATGGCCTGTGACTGATTTCGCTATTATTACAGAGAAGTCGCTACATATGTATATCATTATACCATTCATATAGTTCCTGTTATTTGCAAATCTTGATCAGCACTTTTCTCGGCTTCTGGTCTGGTCTTCCTAGAGGTTTTGAGATTTCATATACTTTTGGAGGTTTTGAGAAGTTTTGAGAAGAAGTTTTTGAGTGTAGCCAAGATTGGTGCCATTATTTAAACCTGTCAAGAGTTCTCTTACTATCTCTTCATTTCTATGAGAAATGTTAGTTAAAACTGCAACGTAATCTGAAGCAACGCTGAAAAACCTAAAATGTATTGCTGTTTTCCGTGCATATCGGAACCAAGTTGCCAAGTATCGTGCATAAAATTTTCTCAAAACTAGAATTTACCGGATATCGTCATTGTTACTAAAATTTAGGGATTCTTGTTTTTTAAACTGTGTTGATTCATACTCATGCATAATGAAGAGTAACAACTGTATTTGGTCAACATTCATAGCTCATGACCATTGCACAATCGATCATTTCACAGAAATACCAACTCCTGAACAGTCGGACGTCACGCCTTTTAAGCTTTGATCTCTACGCCTCTGTATTATTAACAGCAGTCAGCAGATACGACTACTGGTCCGACAGATTTGAAGCCGTCAAAACCTTTTTCGCACGGCAAAGTTGGAGCGTTCAAGATTCGGTCCGACCTCTCAATCCAAAGGAGAGTTACAAGCTCACAAGCAAACAAACAAATACGCAAAGTTAATAAAGGCGCGTTAAAAAAGTAGGAAAGAATTTACTTCAAACTGCGCTTTCACTGTGGAATTTGTTGGTGTAAAATTTTTATTATTTATTATATTGACAAAGCCGGATTTTTCCCGGACTAGCAATCAACAAATTTAACATTTAATCTTAAAAAGAAAAGAAAAAAATAGTTATTGGCCGCGGTGAGATTCGAACCCATGCCCTTTCGGACTGGTGCCTAGCGTCTTACCCGCTCGGCTCGGTTGCCTATGCTTCAGGAATATCAATACACCGTACGTAATACGTCGTTAGTTACCTGTCGTAATTTCATTCAATTTTTTTAAACCGGAAGCGATATTGACAAAACCGGATTTTTCCCAGACTAGTTTTTTCATGCTGATTCCGAATCTGTATTTAGTTTTTCTCTAGCACCTGTAGTTTTGGCTATCTTCTGTATACGGACAAACGCCAAATGGATGGACGAACGCAAGAGAGCAAGAGAGCAAGAGAGCAAGAGAGCAAGAGGGCAAGACAGCAAGAGAGCAAGACAGGAAGAGACGAATCGAGGAAGAGAGGAAGAGAGCAAGAGAGGAAGAGGCAATAAGAACTGTTTATTGCCGGATCAGAAGTGAAAGATAAAATCCTTAACTTTTTGTACACTGTCGGATTTATGGTATGGGTGCGATTGGGAGTACCTTTGGTATTTATCAGAGGCAACATGACCGCCATGCGCTACACCCAGGATGGAACCACATGTTCTACCTTCCCAACCTACTTTTCCAACAAAATAATGCCAGAATCACGTTAGACGTTTTGGAAACAAGTCAATTTGTTGCCTTGGTCCCACAGATTTCTCGATCTTCCACCCGCATGACATGTCTGAGACATTATGGGAAGAAGATTGCTGCATTCACCCTTTCCTTCATAGACTCTTGCGGAACTTCAGCATGAGTACAACCTGCCTGGGGTGAGAGGAGAGGAAATCGACCAATGTATTAGAAGTATGTCTTGACGAGTTTCTGAGTTCGTAAGATATCGCGGAGCTTCAACCCATCATAAATTTTTTACTTTCTCTCCAGTGACTTCAGTGAGTCAGTGAGAGCTAAAAAGGAAAACTATATGCCGTATCTCCCATCTCTACACTAAAAATACTCTTTATTTGTATGGTTCGTCGAAGCGGCCGTCGCGTCGAGTTTATTTTCGGAACATTAACCGACCTCCCCATTCATTCTAGTTAAGGCATTATTCATTAGACGGTTAATTAAGTGCACAAAGTGTGTACAAGTATGCGACATTTAAAACGTTTCTTGTGTTTGGTGCGAGCCTCGAATTATTTTTCACAACGTTCTTTTATTACCACCACCTTTCGCGTTCTCACATCATGGGTGGCGCGGCTGAGACCGTGCTTTTTCTGCGTTTTGGCCAGACTAATTCCTGAATTTATTCATAAGATCTATTCCCGGACAGCTGGAATTTATCTGGCAGATCGCCGTAGGTGAATTTTTTCATTAGTCGACCTTCTTCGTAAATAATGTTGTAGTTTTTGCAACGAGAACCTGGACTAATCAGTTTGATTAATATATCAGAGATGTCGGCTACACACATAAAAATAATTTCTTAGATGGAGCACAGCTGCTGGGGTAAAGGGTAATGAAATGGCAGATCATCTAGCCAGGATGGGATCCGGAAACAGTTTTGTGGGCCCGGAACCAGCCTTAGGACTGTCTGCAAATTTGGTTAGGAAAACAACTGGAGAGTGGATCCAGAATCAACACTCTCTGAGATGGAACAACATCTCTGGTCATCTCCGTCAGGCTCGGGAGCTATTAGCAGGGCCTGAAGAGAGAATAGGACGATTCTGTCTCTCTCTGGATAGGAGTAACTTGAGATTGTTAGCAGGCTTATTAACGGGTCACAATACCTTCAGGCGTCACTTGTTTGTGATGAGGGTGGTCAACGACCCAACGTGCACGTGGTGTGGGGAAGAGGAAGAATCCTCGGCACACATCCTGTGTCGCTGTGAAACCCTGGGTTATCACAGGCAGACTATGCTGGGCTCAAGAACCTTGGAACCAATAGAGATAAAACGGATAGGACCTAAGAATGTACTTGCCTTTGCCAAAAGGGCAGGTCTTAGGAACTAGCGCGGATAGAGGCGCAAAAGGGCCCATCGTGTGGCCTATGCACCAGCCACATTCCGTGCTGGATAGCCTCTGGTTCTTATTCATTCACAGCTGCTTTAATTCAAGTATACCATAACATCCTATACGCGCAAAGTTATGCTAATCTTATACCATATAAGGGTTACATTGAGAAAATATCTTCAATGCAAAACTGGGAAATTCTTGATAGTAAGAATACCAAAATCTTAAATCAAGCATATGACCGAAGTATTTCATAATCTTGACTAAAGCATTTCATAATCTTAACTGGGAGCATTTCATAAACTTGACGCAAGTAGCTCAACTTTATGCTTAAATTGTGATATTCTTGGATGAGGAGTTCAGTAGTATTAATTTGAGCATTCAAGGTCTTCTATGAGCATGTAGAAATTTTTCTGGAGAAATAGTTCTGCAAAATTTCTTAAATCACTTTTAATATACTTAGTACTTATCTAGGAACACCTGAGTCAGGTCTTCGCATCTCAATTTTTGTAATAGCTCGTTCATGGTTGGACAGATCCCGTGATAAGGAAGCTGATGGGGAAATGGGGCGCGACTCAAATGACGGTGGACCAGCACTACCGGCAGATTCGATGACTGATGGTTGACGGTGGTATCACAGGTATCACGTGGCAATGGCAATTTATTTAACAGTTTGAGTAGATACTATTATGTGCTATTATGCACACAATCCGAAAACCGATAATGGCGACGCGGACGCGAACGGGCAATAGAGAGGGTGGAGAGGTTAGAGTTGACCCGTGACACGCTGCGCGCCTGCGCACTCAGACGTTGGTAGACGTCAAATAAATGATTTACTTGATCCACATATAGGGTGTGCTTGTAAAACAGCGTTCATTTTCAAACCAACATTATCGTATTGGAAATGAAGGTTCGCATTTGCAAGCTGTCTATATTCTTGATAGTAGTAAACTGGGCACCGCTGGAAAAAGTGATAGTCTTGATATAAAATTATGAAATATTTGTTACTAAATTATTATAGCCTTGGTTGCAAAGAAAATTATATTTTCTTTTGGAACATATTTCTTTAAAATAAGTATATAAATCAAAAATATGTTATTCTTGATACAAATTTTCTATAATTTTCTCATCAAATATTCTTTCTTAGAGTGAGAACCGATATTCTTGTTGTGAGTATGTATTTACAAGGATATCACAATTCTTGACTTAAGAATTTCTTTTTATGTGTGTAGTAGTCCATGGTCTAGCGACCTAGTCCATCACAGGCTACAGACAGCGGTGGATGAAGTACCAGAGTGGGCGGATTGGTGGCTCATCAAAATCAACCATTCTAAAACGTAGGCTATCTATTGTACCAAAAGGCTCTATTAGCGGTGCTCTATTACGGTGAAGCTCTTCCGTCAAGTACCTTGCTCTCACCTTAGACAATGGTATGACATGGCGAAATTATATTGAGATTTTAAGAACAAAAATCCAAATTACCTTTCAACAGCTTTATCCTTTGCTATGTAGAACTTAAATTAAGTCTGGTTTTCAAATTCGGCTGTCTAAAATTATGATTAGATCTGCCATTACTTACGCGTGTGCGGCTTGGTGTTTTCTAGCAAAAACGAACATGCGAGCTTTGCAGGTACTCCAAAGAAGGATCCTGAGAACTACCACAAATGCCCCTTGGTATGTTTCAAACGAGACCCGGCATAAATATCTTGATATTGCTTACTTAAAGGACTATATCAAAACACAGGCGCAGTGGCGCTATGAATAAGCAGAATCGCATAGCAACCCTTGCTGCGTGACTGAGGGCCGGTTTCTCAATGTCCAGTTAAAGTGTCAGATAGGTATCTGCCAGATAGCGTTGCTATGGATACAACTGTCAGATAAGATTTACGTGACTTCGTAAGCTTAGCCTTCAATTGTTTACACAATTTATCTAACAGTTGCTGTTATCTTGCAGATAAATATTTAACTGGACATTGAGAAACCGATCCTCAGTGGACTACTAACGGTCGAACAAGTCCGCAAACATTTTGAGCTGCGGCTCGCACTGTAGCCAAAATTAAGTCTTGGAATTTGAAATCATATAAATTCCCTTTTTAGTAACATCTGATCTCAACAAAATTGGATTTAGAGCATCAAAATTGCCATAGTTATTTCAACGATGCATTTTTCTTCTTCCTCCCTCTCTTTCTCTTTCTTTTTTCTCTATAACATTGTCTGGTTTTTGGGCAAGTAGGCCGACAGAATGACAAACTGACTGATGAACTATGATATAAATGCTAAGGTCTATGGCATCCAGCATGGTCGGAGGATTGGGTAAATCGCGAATGTAGCGACCCATCCAATCCGAAACTTTGTGAATTGGTGATAAATCAAGTGATCTCGGAGGCCAGAGGAGCACCAGAACCTCAGCTTCTTGTAGGAACCTCATCGACACCCTTGCTTTGTTTTGTTGGAAGAAATCCTTTTTGAGGAATGAAAATAGATCATGGATCTTTTCCTTCGCGTCTTGCTAGACTGAGTTTGATTTCTTCCAATCTGTGTGATCACTGTAATGCTGAGGGTGACCTTAATCATGGTTTTTTTGGATGCCTCAAACATAGGGACCACTGCAATACCTTATATACAAATCTAATCAAATGTGGACTCACTGCTCCATTCAATATAGTCTCTCTACTTGCACTACAACGCTCTGACGTTACCTCTTGTTTTATAAACTTTTTGAAATAATCAGGTGTTGGAATTTAGATCAATTAGGATCGATTGGTAGGTGAACATTTTCCTTTGTTCTGACCCTTAGATGTTCTTCTGTCCTCCTTACCGTGGCCCTCTTGTGTGTGAAAAAAAAATGCCTTGAAAGGCCCCTAGGCGAGAAGACTGTGTAACCCTGTTTAGATCCAAATCATCCTTCCATCCTTCCTTATGTTAGGTTAGATTGTAATCGGTCTTTTAATAGTGTTTTTCTAGACACTTGGTGGTTGATTTATTAGATAGTTAGATTAGATATTTTGTTTCTGGCTGATGGGAAAGTTCCTAGTGCCAAAAAAAACTCATATATTTCTGACTATTAAATACATGTCACATAGCTAGGCAGTCTCCACTCATCTAAAATAATAACCAAGTGTTATTCCACAACTCAGCATGCGATGCGATCGATTGAGGTAAAATAAAACTAAATTAATCTCATTCTGCAGATCATACTTAACCTAAGACAGAGAACAATACACTTCACAGAATTATATAATGCACGTAATATTCAAAACTTCAAGACAATAGGTGCAAGCAAGCTTTTAGACCCTCCATGGAACATACTGAAATAGCTTAATTTTGCCTTGATATCTCCGAACTGCAGTCACATAAATCCCTTTATCACGGCTCTTGGTACCAAGCTGCATAGTTTCTACGACTACTCGATTCTCAACACTTGCCGTAGACGCTAGTGCTGTCTGCAAGCGCTTTGAAGTTGTAAAGATGCAATGATTACGAGCTACATTCAGAAGCTTCTCAAGGGGCGACTCTCTCTCTCTCTCTCTCTCTCTTGAGCTTTAATTACATGCTGTAATTAGTTGTACTACTTAATTATACTGGTGTTTATGATATCACCTTCAAGTTTGAGTACTTCTATGAATAACATAAGTTAGATTATTTAAAAGAAAATAGCTTCTGCTACCATTCTACGTTCTTCGTGAACGCGTAGCTGCCAAACCAAGATTTTTCACAAAAATTTTTCCGACATGTGGGTGCTTTATGTTAAAAAATGGAGTCCAGTTGATTGACTCAGTACTTTCCACACATTACGGTGATATCAGCTTATTATTTTCCCCACAGCATGAAGCCTTAGCCTGAGATACTCCCCCCCCCAAATTGTCTTATTTCGCTAGGTCTTTCCTTCACAGGTCAATGCTACTTTTCAGTTTTTCAAACCCTCACCCCCCAACCACCCCCATTTCACCCTCACCCAAAAAAGGATAGAGCATGATCAGGAACCCCTAAAACATCTAAAAACGAAGTTTGAGCTGTTTTCATATTTTTCGTTTTCTGATTATTGCTACGCTGCCACTGACACGATTTTTAACAACCATACTGGTCTTGCATCCTCACCACGGTAATAATACTGTGTCAAAATTTCATTAGACTTAATACTTTCCACAAAACATAAAACGAGCTAAAGCAATTATGTAGCTATGTATATATACAGAAAATTCTGAGTCCCTTAATTTCGGTAATAAGCAAGGCAATATTCGGATGGACCTAAAAAGGTGATTTACGTCGCTACGTCTTCCTTCACAGGTCAGTGGACAGCATATTATGAATTCAACAAATTTTTCAGATTTTCAACCCCCCACCCCCAACCACCCCTACTCCACCCCCACCCCAAAAAACGCAGAAAATGATCAGGGAACTTCAAGCCGCCACTGACACGATTTATAAAAACCATACGCATTTTCCATCCTCGCCACGGTAGTAATACTGTGTCAGAATTTCATTAAAACCAAACAGTTTCCTCGTTACACAGTGTAGAACGACCTAAAGCAATACTCGTATGTATACATCACAAATTCCAAGTCCCTTGGTTTCGGTAATAGACAAGGCAATGTTCGGATGGACCTAAGAAGGTGATTTATGATGCTAGGTCTTCCCTCACAGGTCAGTGGATGGCCTATTATGAATACAACAAATCTTTTTAGTTTTTCAACCCCCCACCTCCCAACCAACCCAATTTCACCCCCACCCAAAAAAACGCAGAAATTGATCAGCAACCTCTAAAACGCTTAAAAACGAAGTTCGAGCTATTTTTATATTTTTAGGTGATAATGTACAGCCTTGTGTCAGACCTTTTGTGATTGGTATTTCATTTGTGCACAATGAGTTAAAGATTTTGAGATCTGCTTTTTCGAAGAAATATGTAGGAGAAATTATATCACTCCTTATATGTAGGAAAGGGTCACCATATTTTTGCTCTCTCCATTCTTTCTTTATTTTAAAAATTCCTTCACGGGCTAACTAATATTCTAACAAACACCATACACTATTCAAACTGCAGTATAATCCCGACGAATACAAACGCAATAGATTTTATCACACACAATTTTAAAAGAAAACCAATTCCCATCTTACAAGAAAACGCCTTAGCTGCAGAGCGCAGAGAGACTGAAATCGGTTCGTTTTTGGATTTTAATCTTTCACGCAGCCTTAATCCGACATGACAACGCCGAGACGGGCGAGAAAGCCGAACAGCCAAGGAAACAGAATCGGGATTATGATAATCACCTAAATCTACTGGAGATCGATCACGACGACACAATTTTTTCAGCCGTGTGACACTAATTTGACACAACGTTGAGTTCCAACGAAAAGTTAATCCGATTTCTACCATGTTTATTAATATTTTCTTGGAGATGCGAGGGAATGTTGCTCTGAAGGAGATTGTTACTTGCAGCGTCGTGGAGAGCTATCTCCCTTCTCAACTCAAGGTTCAGATCAACGTAGATATCAAAGCAGTCGATCGCAATCGATCTATGGCGCACTGATGATCGCTAATAAGCGTGAAACAGCTGTCTGCGTACTGGTCGATTGACGGAGATATAGAACAACCCTCGTACATCGGCTCTCACATGCAGCAGCATATAGAACCGCGCTCTTCTGGTGGCCAAGCGAACGCGCCGTGGCGTTCCACCAAGGAGTCTGCTGCTGTTTAGCGGCAATTTTCTTTAGTTTGCTGTTACCTTCGGGTGCCAGACGGCGCACAGGCAGATCCTTTCTGTCGCCTGCTCTCATATTCTTCACATGTCTGGTAGACATGAAAATTCTGATGCTCTCTATCTCCGTCAATCGACCTATGGCGCACTGATGATCGCTAATAAGCGTGAAACAGCTGTCTGCGTACTGGTGGATTGACGGAGGTATAGAGCAACCCTCGTATATCAAAGCAGTTATCGAGTGGGGATTAGAAAATAAAGTACAGTTTAACGTACAGACACACTGGCTTCCTAACAGTGGAAATCGAGGGTCATCCAATAGTCGAGTCACCTTCCGTCAAGCTTTTGGGGATCAACATCAACAATAACATGTCCTGGCACGACCACGTCGTCCCTGTTGCTAAAATGGCATCCCAGAAGCTTCTGTCCGCTGTAGGAAGCTGTTTACACCAGAGCAACTGCCGTTGCTCTACAAGACACAGATCTGACCACCGTTGGAGTATTGCCTCCATGTGTGGGAATGCGCTCCGAAGCACTCTCTAAAGCTTCTGGATACTATCCAGAATAGAGCAGTTAAGCTAATCGATACGCCTAACCTCTCAAACGATCTCCACAGCCTGGAACATCGGAGAAGGGTGGCTGACCTGTCTTTGTTTTACAGATTCTACCACGAAATATTCGAGTGAGCTCTCCCAGATAATAACACCAAATGCCGTCCGAACGAGGAACACTAGAGAGGCCCTGCTCATCCTTATCAGACCAAGGTCCCTACTTCCCGAACCAGTCTCCTCCAGCATTCCTTCTTTTGAGGAACTGAGGAATGAGCTGCCGTGGAGTTTGTTTCCCGATGACTGCAACCTGTAGCGTTTCAAATCTAACGTGTACCTATATGTATCTTCTCGCAGCGCTTCTTCAGCGTCATAGGCTTTCAGCCTTTGTAGGACGGTGACTATAAAAAAACGTATCTTCAGTGAAATACAAAGTTCTGAAGAGCTCATTCATACATGGTGGCCAATAAATAACTGTTTCTAAAATATATTCTGATTAAAATTGAGTAGTTTAGTTGTTGCGCAACTTTTGAAATGATAAAAGTGGATATTCCAGTAGATCTTTTCAATTAATTGAATTTTTTCTCTTCTACTCCAGTCGTTTTGAGGACTTCTATGAGTTTTTGATGTTCGATGCAACCAAATGTCTTTTCATAGTCTATGAAACAACCGATTGCATTGATGTTCATGTTTTTGCATCGCTGGGTGCCTAGACTACTGCGAAATAGAAACAATGGAGAGTAACTTGACTTAGTACTTTCTGCATTATCTCTATAATAACAGAGATTTTGGATCCAGGAAACTCTACACCCTCCAAACCAACGAAATCGAATAGGTTCTTCTGCTTCTTAACATGCCATCTCCATCAGTGAAGGTTGGATATCACAGTGGCAAATTCTTCTCTGCTTTCAGCGGTTCTTATAAATTCTTTGAATTCCAGTCCAGTCCACTGACGTCTGTTCCTCAGCCATGACAGTTTTTTCCGTGTCCCAGCCCCCGCTTGCCTTCGATCTTTCCTTCTACGATGAGTTGTGCGTATCGATATTTATCATTTCTCAGGAGTTTAAATAGTTCTCGTTCTGTTCCCAGCCTGCGCAAAACTTCGTTCGTAGTACGCGATGTCCATGGTATTTTGAGTATTCTGCGGTATGTCCACATCTCGAAAGCTTCCAATTTATTGATGGTTTGTGTTTTGAGTGTCCATGCTTCGACTCCGTACAAGAGAGTAGACCATACATAGCATTTTGAGAGTTTTAAACGCAGGTCAAGACTGATGCGTGAATCGAAGAGGAGCTTTCTGAGACGCACAAAACAGCTTCTGGATTGTTCTCGAATAGGTTAGAAGAAGTAAACAAAATTCTTGTTCATTTGACCATGATAGATGGTGATACAGAATTATTCGACTATGTTGCCAGATCTTCTTCTTCTTCTTTCTTTAGTTTAGGAGAATCGCCTGTTTCTTTTCTTCATATCCCTACCTACGTTGCTAGGTTGTCGCTCCATCGTTTTCAGGGACGTCCTGGACTTCTGCGACCTAATGGAGACTAGTCGCGTGCAATTCTAAGTAGTCTTCTTTCGTCCATTCAACTTATGTGTTCGTTCTATTCCTTTTTTCTACATTGTACCCATTAATTCTACTATATATTTTACAGTCTCGTTTGGAGGGTTTTATTGGCCGGCAAATTTCTCAGGCGCAGGCAGGATTCGTAAAAGGACGCGGTATGCGTGAACAGATCTTAAACGTAAGACAGATTATTGAAAAAGCCAGAGAGCAGTATTTTCCCGTTTTCATCTGCTTTGTGGACTATTCTAAGGCGTTTGTTAACGTAAAGTGACCTAAACTGTGGGAAATCCTTATCTCCATGGGAGTCCCTTACCACTTAGTATTTCTCATACAGCAACTCTATGAGTCTAGCTCAGCTCGTGTAAGAATTGATGGTAACCTGTCTGGTCAAACAGCAACCAGAAAAGGAGTTCGTCAGGGATGCGTATTATCTCCGATATTATTTAACATTTACTCTAAATTTGCGATGAGACAGGTATTGGACAAATGGAATGGCGGTATAACTATTGGCGGAAGCAAAATATCTAACTTAAGATTTGCTGACGATACAACCCTTATTGCTGCTTCTCAGGAAGAACTAGTAGCTCTATTGAACGTTTGAGAACAACACAGTGCAGCATATGGTCTTGGTATTAACTACAAGAAGACCAAGGTTATTATCGTAGATAGAGAGCATGACATTCATCGAGAAATAGAGTCAATAGGCCGTTGTGAGGTAGTTCAAAGTTTTGTGTACCTCGGTTCTTTGATCGGCAATTCAGGTAGCTGTGAGAATGAGATTCGACGGCGCATTCAACAGGCACGGGTGGCCATGACAAAGCTTACTAAAATATGGCGTGACCATAACATCACCAAAGCTACCAAAATGTCACTGGTTCAGTCTCTTATGTTCTCCATATTTTTGTATGCCTCGGAAACTTGGACTGTTAAAAAGGCAGATCGAGCTCGCATAGATGCTTTTGAAATGTGGACGTGGAGGAGAATGCTGAGAATTCCTTATACCGCCCATCGAACTAATGTTTCCATACTGGATGAGGACGGTAGTCCAAAGAGACTATCCTCCATTGTGTCGATGAGAATGCTTACATTCTTCGGACATATTCACAGAAGCGATAATATGGTCGTTCTACGAAGTACACTCATTTTGGTTTATTGGGCGATTTTTGAGTTTTATCAGAGCACAAGAGAAGAATAGACTATTTTAAACAATTTCAGAAGATGATGAAGCGCTGTGCGATTTGCACCCCTCAAACAAAAACATCTGCATTCTAAAATGAATAGATCCTTTTCCCTTCTATTCGCCCTGTCACATTTGCCTGAGGGCGTAAGCGTTCAACAACGCGAAAACTTTTCAGGTTGACTGTACGTAGCCAAAGTGTCCGACAAGCTCGTCAAAGTATACACGTAACCGCAGGTACAGACTGCAAACTATGTCGGCGATCCGAGTATTACATAGTTTTCTGTAAGTATTCCGAGTATTTAAGCCTATTTAGTGAGGCTGGAATCCAGACTCCGAAACCGACCACATCCTAACAAAAGACGACCTTAAAATTATTTGCTGTTTTAATGTTCGCTGGCCGCAAAAACTTACGCGAACTCCAAATCAGGAGGTTCTCTGAAATTATTCTGGCTTAGCGGCAGTATTACAGTGTTGTCGGATGTCTTGTAGGCATATGAATTTCTGATGTAACCACCGCACATACGGATATTTGTGCCAATAAGTGTGACAAAAGTTGATTTTGCAGATTGCCCCTATGGCAAATCTGATTTGAATCAGATAGATAGATAGATAGATAACTTTTATTCATGTGCGGCTGCAACACAGGATATGAAACGTCATAAAATGGTAGCTACAATATCACACTCACAATAATTGTTAAAATCCTAAATACATCAGCGAGCTATTTGCTATAATCGTAGTACTCTTGCAAACTATAAAACCTGTTGTCTATTAGGAGACGTTTTACCTCTTTCTTAAACTTATAGATGTTATTTATTTGTTTAATCTCATTAGGCAAACTGTTATAAATAGTGCTACAAATGTTTGTGGGATTGTGTTTGTACAAACATAGGTTAAAGTTCTTAATATGAATATCGTTATTATTGCGAGTCCTATGGTGGTGTATTGTGTGATTCAAGCTAAAATTATCTGGATTGATTCTCACAAAAGTACAGGCTTCCATTATTAGAATCGACGGCAATGTAAGTATGTTATGCTCAGTAAAAAGAGCGCGGCATGATTGTAATGGCCCAAGATTAAACATTAGTCGAATTAGTCTCTTTTGTAATATGAAGATTCTTTGCCAACCTGCTGCTACACCCCAATATAAAATTAGATACTTTAAATGGGGAAAGGCTAAGGCATAGTAAATGCTTAACAAGTATTTCTTGTCAACCACATGTTTTAGGTTTCTTATTGCAAAGAACGCTGAATTGAGCTTTCTTGCTACGTGATCAACATGGCCGTGCCAGCGTAGCTTGTCGTCAATAATTAAGCCTAAAAACTTGTATTCTGACACCCGTTCAATGGGCTGATTATTCAAACTCACCGTGATGTTCCTTTCTTCCTTTCTATTCGTTATTAACATAAAATTCGATTTTTGGATGTTAATGACTAATTTATTTTCATAGGTCCAAAGATAGAACTGTTGAAGTAAGGAGTTGGTTCTACTTTCCAGTTCATCTAGAGTGTTGGCGGTCAGAATAACAGTTGTGTCGTCCGCGTACAAAACTATCGACATTTTGGTGGACAAAATATAGTTATCTAGGTCGTTGATGAATAAAAGGAATAACAGTGGTGATAAGATACTTCCTTGCGGAACTCCATAGTTAATTGGCATTTTCTTCGAGAGGTGATTACTAAGCCTAACCCTAATTTGCCTATTAGAGACAAATGACTGTATCCAGGCATCTAGGGGGTGTCTAATACCTAACTGATTTGTTTTGTTAATGAGAAAGCGCTACATAACACAATCGAAAGCACGACTTAAGTCAAAGAGTAATATGGCCACATAATTGCTCTCATCAATTGCTTTATACGCGAACGATAGTAGGTTAAACGCTGCGGTATTAGTTGAGTGATTAATTCGAAAACCATGCTGACACTGTGATAGTATGCCTTGCTCATCAACAAAACTGTATATTCTATTTGATACTACCTTTTCAAACAGTTTTGAGAAAGATGATAGTAACATTATTAGATACTTCGGAATAGACGCCAGATAAAGACAGACTCTTTTTTACTCCGTAGCCTCTTGCCAACAGTTTCAGTCCGAAAGACTAGAGAAGCTAGGCATATGTGGGATATCACTTATATATGAGTGAAAGAAAGCTGTAAGTTAAGATTGGAACAGCAAGATCAGCTGCAGTGGATCTAAGTTTAGGAGTACCACGGGGTTCTGTCTTGGGTCCGCTTATATTTTTACTGTATGTGAATGACCTACTATAATACGTATCATGAGGTCAAGTTACTATGTTTGCTGATGATATAACAACAACGGTATCGGGGAAGAAACTGAAGGAGCTTCGAAATAATGCAGCTCGTGTAATGGATGAATTCCGTGGACGGTGTCAGCGAAATACATTAATATTAAATGAGGGCAAAACATTAGTTATTAACTATTATATACAAAGAAAACTGTCTAGCAACTTTGCTGTAATACCTGGCAACAAAACGGTGAACTCTGCTAAGCTTATTGGTACCCACAAACCTTGACTCAAAGCTGATATTTGCACATTGACTTTGTATGTCAAAAGATTAACAAGGCCTTCTATGTTCTATTACAGCCCAAGGACATTTTGGATGAGAGACCGCATTAAATGCTTTCCAAAACCCTGTATAATTGCAGTATGCCACCTTTGTCTGCTGCAACTGCAGTTCTTTCATAACGACAGGGGAAAACGGCAACATCTGCAAGCGATGCAGCACATAAAATGTACATTTGATTGTCCCATTATTGAATTTGCCCATAGCAACTATCAGACGACGGTCGAAACATGTGCGCAAAATTGGGTGTTTAATAACCACCAAGTTGCTCCTAATCGGACTGCCTGTCTAGAATTATGGGAAATCGGTGGGGAACTTTCGCAGTTTAGATCCAAATGCGTACACACGAGGTTCGGAGTTCAATAGCATATACATAGCTGCTTTAGTACTTGCTAAAGTACCTATAGACTTGTGATATTTATGGGACATTCTCACCAAATTCAGAATGGTAAGTGAACTTTTTTTGTGTTATACTTTTTGGTCTGCTGATTTGACTTGATGAAATTCAATGCAATTCATACGATTTCAAAGATCGTCGAGCTCCTAAACAATTTTTTTAGAAAATGCTCACATTTTTAGAATCAATTTTCACGGAGTCTACGCATAGCCTCTAACCATATATGAACTTATTTTGTTTAATCTGTGACTCGCTCATAATATCTGCAGGAAACAGTTTTTTATAATCGTATTATTAAAAACCTTGTACTTATGTATCTATTATACTAAAGCTTTTTGAATATAACGTGCCTGCGATGTTCTGTTTCCTGGACTATACCAAGGCCTTCGACACAGTCCAGTGGAGTCAATTGTGGAGCATACTGATCGATATGGGAGCTCCCAAACATATTGTCCATCTTATAAAGTCACTGTATGATAACAATACGGCACAGGTAAAGATAGAGGGCGACTACTCAGCAAATTTCAAAGTGGGAAAAGGTGTCAGGCAAGGCTGTGTTCTTTCCCCAATACTTTTCAACTGCTATGGAGAATGGATAACGAGGAAAGCCTTGGGCGACTGGGGCGGTAGAGTTTCCTGTTGGAGGAAAAAAAATATCTAACCTACGGTACGCCGACGATACAACCATACTAGCCAAAGACGAACCAGAAATGTATGAACCTCTGCAGGGCGTGGAGGAAGCAAATTTAGAATCGGGCCTACGTCTAAGCAGGTCAAAATGCTGCCTCATGATAGTGCACGGAGCCAAGACATTACCATCTTTACGGCTAATCAACGATATTGAAACGAGCGATCACGTTATCTATCTAGGCGCACGTATACAAAACAAAGGAGGTTTTGAACCCGAAATAAAGCGTAGATGCGGAATGGCGAAGGAGGCGTTAAGTAGACTGGGGAGAATATGGAAGGACCACAACATCCACAAAGTAACAGAAACCAGACTAATGAAAGCGCTGGTTTTCCCCATAGCAACTTATGGGTCAGAATCCTGGACTCTAAATGCCTCCTGTCGTAGAAGAATAGAGGCATTTGAAATGACGTGTTATCGGAGGATGCTAAGAATACCCTGGACAGCACACAGAACGAACATCTCCATCCTCAGGAAGCTCAAAATCAAAGATCATGACCGGCTTTTAGCAACCATACAACGTGGGATGCTCAAATTTTTCGGATACGTTATGCGCAGGGACGGGATGGAGAAGCTCATGGTCCAAGGGAAGGTGGACGGCAAAAAAACGAGGGGCAGATCCCCTATAAGGTTCATGGACCAAATAAGGGACCTTACGCACATGCCGGTCCCAGAAGTAATGCGTGCCGTGGAAGATCGAGAAACATGGCGATCACTGACACCATAACCATGTATGAGTCACGACGTTCGGGAGCGAACTACGACTGAAGAGAGAGATGTATCTACTCCACTAAGCAGTTTCTTTCTTCCTCTGTAAACTTCAAAGTTAACGGAGGGGAGAATTTTGGTTCGACAGCAATTTTGACGAAACCAAAACATTTCAACCAATGTACTGTGCAAGACTTTTGCGGCCATGATCCGATGAACTGTTGCTTCTTGAGCTGTTCGGCCGGCGTCGCAACGCTCCGCCACCTTGGCGTCGGCGCGCTTCGCAGCTTAACGTTTCGCAATACGAGTGGTCGGCATCCTCAGAAGGTGATGTCACCTGTTCGGCGTGTTCCGAGAGTTCAAAATTTCAACTAATTTCAAATACGCTGTTAGATGGTCGCGATTATCCTTTATAAATTAGAAATGATGTCTGTTCGTGATTATTTTGATTGGACCATTTATACAGGACAACGGAGGAAAGTAGTATGCCTTACAGATATAGTTTTACTTACATTTCCTAGGTGAATTTACAATTATCTTCCAAGCACAGTAAAATCACAAGAAATCCTTCACATGGATGGGGTCTTAACTCTAGTGTTGCTCCGCCAATTGGTGTTGTGGTTGTAAGCGAATTTTATGAATTTTATGAATTTGTTAAATAATGCGTTAACGGTAAAGAGAGATTTTGACGAGAGATAATACATTTGACACTGAGAAAACCTAAAAACAAATCTTATCAATAATATAGCCAACCTTAGACAATAGTTCAACATCACGGGTGTCACATGACGTTAGTTCAAAAAGAACGAAAAACAAATACAGCAAACAAGTTCTTCATTGTGTGGAACTGGAGAGACAGATAACGGAGGGGGGATTTTACTTCTTTTATTGTTTTTTTCAATGTATTTTCCTCAGTGTAACTTTTAGATATATCTGAATTATACTGAAGACTAAAAACTCCACGAAACTTTCTTAGTAATGCTTAGATTTAAATTTTTTGAAGGTGAGTAGTCCCACTGCATTTAAGCCACAACTGCATCCTCTCAGGGAGTTGTTTCCTCAGGTCATCGTTCATCCTGCCAATTTTGCGACAAGTCGCTTGGGGACATCTCCCTTATGTGAGCAGGGGTAGGCCAAGATTCGGTGAACGCACACTCTCTAATAGAAGATAACTCTGGGCACTCACGTGCTCCACACCTGTATAAACACCTGTATAAACACACCACATACACAATACGAAATTATTAGCCGTTATATGAGCTGGCATATCATTTACAAACAGACTGAAAAGTAGAGGTCCTATGATAGAGCCCTGAGGAACTCCCAAATCAATACCACGCACACCTACGTTGCTGATACCCTGAAGACAGCAGAAATGTGCACACCACTGACTGGGCCGTCGCCACCGTAATTAACCATTAAAAAAGCGACATGTTCCCGTACTCGACAGTTGAAAACATGTGGTCCCGACATAAAATCCACGAACCGACGCGACGGTGGCGCGACTGACATAGCGTCGGGCCAAAATGGCCTAAAAAAGCGTTTATGACGTAGTTCGGATGCTATTCGAATGACTGCAACTTTGATACAGTTTTTTAAGCGACTTTATTGCGCTCACCGACGATCAAAAAGCATAGACCGTTCTATTCAGTCATAAAACGTCCTTCTAAACATTGACAAGGTGAATAGCCGCCATTTTCCTTCAGCGGCAGCAATGCAAAATATTAAGGCGACATTAAAGAACATGGTTATAAAATACGAAAATTGTTCAGTTCTAAAAGATTTTGCATTGAGATTTGCAACTTGTTTCAAAACACCGTTTCAAAACATGTTGTTTTACAGTTTGTTGCGTAGTTTAAACCCAGCATAGTGAACAATCAGCAGCATATCTCTGAGGATTTCCTATATAAAAATCGTTCCAACAGAACTTGACCTTAATGGCGCCGAAATGAGCCTATAACTTTTATGAAATTCATTCACACGCAAAGCTCGTCTCTATGGCTACTCATGGCCCAAATTCTAGCTCTATGACAAATGAAACACATGCTGTATATAGCTATAGCTACGATATGAATTAATTAAGAAAAAAATCACTTTAGATGCATAACCTGCTTATATGTACTTATACCAATTTCACGGATTGATTAAGCCGATTTGGCTGATGATTAGACGTATCACTTCTAAGTTAATTTCAACCAAAAATACTATTGACAATGACAAACATTCGAGTAAACGGTTATACCTTTTACACCTTTCAGTGAGTTCCCAATTTTTGTTCGGTTATTACAAAAAACAAGGCTTGTATAAAATTTAGCTCAGAAGCGTGCTGACTGATCAGCTGTTATCTGTACACAATCTTAAGTTTTCTTCAAGCGATTTTTAACGTGTTAGTAAACCTTTGCTTCTCATCAAATAATTTAGCCCCGAGAATTTTAGCACTTTCGGGGAATTTTAAATTTTCTGAACTAATCTTGACATTAACACAGAACAAGATAAGACTAGATTTTGTGGTCTATATTCTTGATCATCGTTGATTCCGCTCTACCATACGCAGTCTATAGAGCTGGTATAAAAACAATTTCTTCCATTATCACGTTTACACAACACACCACACTTTCCATGCGTATGCCACGGCAAAAAGTTATTTAATCCTTTTTTAGGGGCTCATCTGCGAAATGGTCGCCCGGATTTGACTACTCGTCTACTCGAGTGCTGGTATGCTCAATCTACATATAAAGTAGAAAACAACAACGATATTCATCCGGGCAGCTCGAGAAAGAATTCATATTTGATTAGGCAGCATAAGCGAAAATAAATTAGAAACGGGAATTTAACGTCTCATCCAGCAGACCCACTACTGAACACTAAGGCGGCCATACACAGATAATGTTACAACTCTCCTTTCTAGGAGCCATAATTTCCCCTTACGTGTCGTAAGGTACGCATCAATCGCAATACAACATTGAATACTGTATAAGCAAAGAGTTCTTATTTATTTATTTATTTATTTAACCATACTATACATACAGGTGCATTTATGGTAAGTCATTAGAAAAAAAAAGCATCAAACGTATTGAATACTGAACAAGACATCGTTCTATATGCCTCAATGAGAACTGTTTATTTGGCAGTTTAAGAATTCTTCATTGGTGTAAAAGCAGTGGTCAAGTAAGAGATTTTTTATCTTTTTCTCGAAGGAGTATGCATTACAATCTCTATATTCACGAGGCAATTTGTTGTAGAATCTTAAGTCCATAGAATTTCTTTTAGATGTTGTAAGCCTGTATCGTGGCGGTCTCAGTGAATCAGATCCTCTGGTGTTATAATCATGCAAATCAGACTGAGCGGAAATCTTATTTAAATTTTCATGAATAGAAATTAGTGAGTATAGGATATATAAACATGGAACTGGCAAAATGTGAAGTCTTTTAAAGATTGGCTGACAGTGACTATTAAAAGGAGCAGTAGTTGTAATTCTGAGTGCCTTCTTTTGCAGTTTAAATGCTCTTATTGCGTGACTTGAGGCTCCCCATACAGCAATACCATAAACTAAATGACTATGAAAGATACCATAGTAAGCATTAAGTAAGCCTTCAAGTGACGTCATCCGTTTAAGTTGTCGAATTACAAATAGACTGGTGCTTAGCTTTTGGCATAGAATTTCAATGTGAGTTTCCCATCTGAGTGATTCATCGATTGTTATACCGAGCAGTGTAACTGAGGCTTTAACCACGGTATTTCTGTTAGTCGACAAAACAAGTTTTTGCGACTTATCTCTATTTAATTTGAGTCTATTAGTAGTGAACCATTGTTCGGCTTTATTTTCAGCGATTGTAGCTAAGCTGTTCAGAACTGTTAAACCAGAATGAGATTGAATGAGGGTGGTATGGTCAGCGAAACATATACATTTGATAGGTGCAAGGTGGTGAAATATATCATTTAGGTATATCACAAAGAGGAAGGGCCCTAACACAGAGCCTTAAGGCACTCCGTGTTCGTTAGATTTAATTTCAGATAGGCCACCGTGAGCAAAAACAGCCTGACATCGGTTCTCCAGATATGAGCGGAAGAAAGCTAAAGAGTGACCCCTTATCCCATAAAATTCAAGTTTTTGTAAAAGAATGGCATAAGTAGTAGTAGTGATTGGGAGGCGAAGCAGGCCACATTTGGTCCTTTTTCCCAACCCTCTTGAAAAACACTGAAGCGTCTCTCTGCCTTTATTCAGAAGGTATAGCGTTCGGCGCTTATGTTCTAGTTTGTCTGCAGTCATCTCTCTCCAACCAGATCTTCACCAGTTCCTTGTAGGCCCCGTCGTCTAGAGCAACATTAGTATGGCGCCTGCTGATACCAAGCATTTGCTCTGGGTCGACGCAAGGGCTTTCGGCCCGTATCCTAGCTAGACGGCCCGCTCTTTCGTTACCCCGTTCACCAATGTGTCCGCAGTCCCATAACGGATTCACCTTATTATGGCTTGCTGATTTTTGAAGGGCGACAGAGCATTCTTCAGCCAGACAGCCAGAGCTGATCTGGCCCTTGGAGCTGCTACCGCTTTCAAAGCTGCCTGACTGTCAAGCATACACATATGCTTTGTTCAATGTTAGAGTTCCGCCTGAAAGACAGTCGTGCAGGTCCCCAGCGCAAAGCTGCAGGCAGAAGCCTGCTCCCTCGCATCCCGACATCTTTGAGTCGATCCATCAGTGAAGCACACCAGGCTACGGTGTGAAAATTCTACTTTCCCACTCATCCAATCGTCTTTTTCCGGGAAGATGAGTGAGAATCTAGACTTAATATAATAATATCTTTGGCTCTTTTCTCCGTGAATGACCATACCAGGATATTATTCTCCACGAATAGCTCTATTCTGGTGTAGCCAACTAGTGGTTCACGTGCAACCCACTATCCCCGTTACGCATTCTTAGGCAGGCCGACAGCGTCTCTCTTTTCATCCAGAGATGCGAGGTGGCAAGCCCAAACGTACCTCCAGAGCAACAGTTGGTGATGTTCTCATGGCATGATACCTCTGAACCTCAGCGAACTTGAGAATAGCAGAGACCTTCTCTGCGCTCGGCCATCAGACGAAGTAGCCATACTGGATCCTGGCTCTTACTACTGCCATAGAGAGCCAGTATAGGACCTTGGCCCAAAGGCCAGTAGTACACTGTGGAGGCTAGGGTCTTCAAATCATCCACTTTCTTCCTGAGAGTGAATAGGACCAGCTCAGTCGTCGATGGGTTGATTGGGAATCCTGAGTCGCCACTCCATCTGTCCAAAATATTGCAGGCTGACTTCATCTTATCGCTGACGACCCCCAAGAATCTACAGGAAACTAACTCCAGGTCATTGTAAGCGTAGGCTTGCGTGTAGAAGTCGACCGTGCCAAGTTTCTCAAAAAGACTATCCATGAAGAGAGACCAGAGGCGGAATAGAGGCTGCCTTGACTGCTAAAAGAGTTCTTAAGGTATTCGGAGCTATGATGAGACTGTTGAGAGGCAGCTAAACATTACCTTTCCATGCCCAGGCAACACCTCCAAATTGCGATTGGGGCTGCTACTAAAACTGTCTGCTAAGGAACCACCTGTACAATATGAGGTTAAATGGTGAGAACATGAAGATGAGGCTGCTGAATACCTACTGTGCGATTGTCCAGGTGTCTTATCAATGCGAGCGTCTATTCTGGGAGAACGCTGGCCTTCCATGGCCACATTCAGGGGAATCCGACTGAGCTGCATCAGCGTCTTCCTCACTATGTTGGGATGGCTGAGCACTCAGTTCTGAGGGAACCGTGGGAGGATTTTTTTATGACCAGTCTCCCGCAAAGGGTGAAAGCCTATGGCGCTGAAGAAGCGCTGCGACAGAATAAGTGTCGGTGCACGTTAGATTTGAAACGCTGCAGGTTGTAGGCGTCGGGAAACAAATTCCCCTGCAGCTCATTCTACAGCGTCGAAGCTTTCCAAAAAAAGGAATATTGGAAGAGACTG
Source organism: Callosobruchus maculatus (assembly GCA_951848785.1). Classification (NCBI taxonomy): domain Eukaryota; kingdom Metazoa; phylum Arthropoda; class Insecta; order Coleoptera; family Chrysomelidae; genus Callosobruchus; species Callosobruchus maculatus. Next base: position 1,210,532 of record CATOUR010000007.1, read on the forward strand.
TTTCGGGGAGTAGGGACCTCGACCTGGTAAGGATGAGCTCGTAGAGTCTCTCTAGTGTTCCTGGATCGGAAGGTCCTTGGTGTTATTATCTGGGAGAGCTCACTCGAACATCTTCCGTGATAGAATTTGTAAAACAGAGATAGGTCAGCCACCTTCCTTCGATGCTCCAGACTGTGGAGGTCCTTTGTGAGGTTAGGTGTATCGATTAATTTAATTGCTCTCTTCTGGATAGTGTCCAGAAGCTTAAGAGACTGCTTGCATCCCAACACATGGGAGCAATACTCCAGCGATGGTCGGATCTGTGCCTTGTAGAGCATTAGTAGTTGCTCTGGTGTATACAGCTTTACAGCGGAACAAAACTCCAAGCTTCTGGGGTGCCGTTTTAGCAATAGTGACCACGTGGTCGTTCCAGGACATATTATTGTTGATGTTGATCCCCAAAAGCTTGACGGAAGGCGACTCGACTATAGGGTGACCCTCTATTTCCACAGTTGGTAAGCCAACGTGAGATTTCTTTGTAAGTGCTGTTGCCTGAGTCTTCTGTACGTTGAACTGTACATTATTTACTAATCCCCACCCGACAATTCTTTTGATATCTACGTTGACCTGTGAGGCATGCTTCAATGGCCGACGTACCGTCTCCTGGGATGATAGTGGCTTGCCTTGTTCCATGCACGATATTAATGTACTGTCGTCTGCGTAGCTGTAGATTGGATTGATGTACAAATAGCCCAATAAGTCCTAGGTGCTGTGATCTTGGTGGTCACCCTCCTTAAGAAATACGAAATATAGAATACCTTCTCAAATTACTGAATAAAATTGATTCAGGTATGCTTGTAGATAGACTACAATTACGGGTAGGTATGTATGGTCCGCTATATTGCCCAAATGCTACAACGTGCAACCCGCGCTCTCGCAGACATAAATGGAGACCATTGTATGGTTCTCGCATAATGGAGCATTCACACTGTCCATAATGAGGAATTGTCATGCAATGAAACACGGAGTGTTTGAATTATTTATCGATTCCGACCAGCCAGAGGCGTGACATGTGCCGATAATGTGCGCGCCTTCAGAGATGCTTGGTCGGCTTCAAAGTTGGTATCCGCCACAGAAATGTCGCCGTCGTGTTTTTGGTGCTCATTGACATTACTTGGAGCATACACGGCACTACCAGGTATTTGATTGAAGGTAGCCATGGACATTCGACGTATTTAAGAGGTCAAGGTTTTCTGGTTACCAAAAATAATGAGAGATACCTGGACGCAGAAACAACAAAAACCGCGTAGTCCGTTGATTTTATATCACTTATCTTTTAATACTGGGTGAGCCAACTTTAGGGTTAGAAAATCAAACGTGTATTTTTTCTAAACGTCAAATCGTTTGACATTCCAGATATCACATATGACATCTCCAGTCAGTACCATTTGTAATCATGTCGTCGTTTGGCGTGAAACAGCGTGTTAAAGTTAATCAAACTTATTACGAAAATTCGCATTCTGTGAGAACCACATTTCGCAAACTCCGAAGTGAATACGGTCGATTTGATCGACCATCTGAGAAGGATAACGAAAAATGGTGCAGCAGTTCGAGTCAAATGGTTCGTTGTGTGATCTGTGACATGTTCCGCATCAGTGTTCAGTGCGTTTAAACGAAAACATTGAAGGAATTCGTGAGAGTGTCGCCGGCAGTCCATCCACCTCCATTCGCCGACGTTCACAGCAAGTCAACATTTCTTGTGGCTCTCTGCGGCGAATTTTGAAAGACGATTTGGGTCTCCATGCGTCCAAAATTCAGATGACATAGGAAGAACTATTGCCAAATGATTACGGAAGACGTCGAACATTTGCCAAGTGGATCTTAGAGCAGCTGTCAGGTGACAATCGTTTTTACGAGAAAATCCTTTTTAGTGACGAGCCTCATTTTCATTTGAATGCTTACGTCAACAGAAAAGTCTGCCGCATCTGGGGCGATGAAAATCCAAAGACGTATGCAGAGGTATCCATGTATCCACAAAGGGGCACTGTTTGGTGTGGATTCTCAGCGCACGGAGTGATAGGGCCGTATTTCTTCAAAAAACCAGATGAAAAAGCGGCAACCGTGAGTGGCGTCAATTACCAAGCGATGTTGGAAAACTTTTTGTTGCCGATATTGGACGGCACGGACACTGACAACATGTGGTTTCAACAAGATGGAGCGAAGAGTCACACCGCAGGCGAAACCGTCGATTTTTTGGAATCCAAATTTCCCAATCGCTTGATCTCGTTGAAAGGTGATGTTGATTGGCCGCCAAGATTTTGCGATCTAACCCCATTGGACTTCTTTCTTTGGGGTTACGTGAAAGGAAAAGTCTATGACAACAATCCCAAAATGATTCCGGAGTTGAAAGACGAAATCCGGCGTGTAATTGGTGAAATACAACCTCATGTATACCAAAATGTTATAAGGAATTTTAGTCGCAGAATTATGTACTGCAAGAAGAGTCGCGGAGGCCATTTGCTGATATTATCTTTCACGTATAAATGGTAAAGACCAACGTTTGCAATACAATAAAGGATCGCAAAAGATTCGAAATAGTTTGAGTTTTATCAGAAAAATAGGATCACAATCACACCCTAAGTTTGGCGCACCCCATAGTTTAAGAGCTGACTACGTAAAAAATGTCACTCGGTAAAGTAAAATCTTTGTCATTTACAAGTTCGGTAGGTATCAACATAGGGATAGGTGGGTGCATTTTTTTTCGCATAATAAATGATGAAGTACAGTTTTGAAAATTTGCAATGTGAACGGAAATATTATAAGAAAGTAGAGAAAAAATTGTCAGAAGAGTAGGCGAAGGGTAAAGAGATGTCAGAGGACGCTTAATTTGCGAAAAGTTTTGCAACAGTAATGTCATTCTGTACACGTCTGAGTAATACTAAAGGTTCCATCAAGTAGCACTCAATCGATACTTAAGGGACCCTCAAATGTGGCTTTCCTTGCGTATCTGTTTCCTAGACAATATCTACAATATGGCGGCATATATTTGGCGACGTTGTCGTACTTCAAATATAAATCAATTTGTCATGCCTATGCCTACGCATTTTGATGTTTTCTGTTATTTCTTTTTGTTTTGTGCCAGTATTTCGTGTTCTGTACGGGACAGAAACTGACAACAACATACTCCAAAATTAAGCTAAATTCAGATGCACACGACATCGATAATACGACGGTACGAAACTGCTCCTATTGGTTGAAATATTCAAAATGGATTGGCGCCAAATTACATGTCCCATGATTTTAACCTTTATACGACGGTCGGATAAGTTGAAAATATTTTAACTTTTTATCCGATGTCGTATGTAATTTGACAGCTGACAGTCTTCATTAATTTGTATTCGGAAATGATAATTCAGCGAGCACAATACGTAAATTCAATAAATATTTTACTTTTATCCCTCGTATGGATAAAAATGAAGAAAAGAGGAAGAATTTGGGTTCGAGACATTTTTAAAAATAAAAAGAAGCAAGGAGCGTACCATAATATGTTGTAGGAAAAGAAGCTAACTGACACAGAAAAATATTTTAATTATTTGCGAATGTCAAGTAATGCATTTAAATCTTTGCTTCAAATTATTGGTCCACGGCTCAGTAGAATTTATTGTGTTCGCGAACCTATTTGTTCAGGGCACAGACTTGCTTTAACTTTAATAGGTACCTACCAACTACGAAAATACAAATTTTCCAAGTTTGTTACCAAATTTCGTACGAAAATTCATGTGAATGGATACATTTTAGATTATACGACAGAGTTCATCGTGTGTCATATGTCGGTTGTCGTGTGCATCTGAATTTAGCTTTAACCTACAAAACCTCCTTGACTGCAACGAAATGTCATGTTGACATTCCATTACCTGAGTGTTATTCAACCATCGAGGTAGAATCCCATGGAGGCGCCATAACGTGGCTGAAAGCAGGTGCAAGTTGGCCATATTGATTCGACACTTACGTCAAACAGCTGACGTTTCTTTGACAATTTCGTGTTTGCTTTTTTTGAGTCTTTTTACCGAGATTTTTAGTTATTTTTAAGTAATGTTCTAGTGAATTCATAAAGGAAATAATGGTTTCATGTGCTCATCGTAGTTGCTCTAGAAGAGATGGCATGGATCAGAAGAAATCGACAGGAATTACAATTCATAGGTATGAATGCAAAAAAATAACAATGTACAGGATCGCATTTGTAATCTTTATCTCAATAAAGTGTAATGTATCGCAGCAATAGTACAGTTGTATTATTCAATTGATGATGAATATCGTCTCTACAAAGCCTGCTTTTTTTTCATATACTTAAATATGAATATCGCATTAGAGTGAAAAATCAACCCAATACTTCATATTTAAATCATCATTGTAATGAATTTTCAAAATTATTTACATAAGAAAGTAATCCGGCACTGGCGAGGCGTCCATATTGTTACCACACTTAACCACGCCTCCTGCTACCGTTTTTGTTATGCGAAATTGAACGTTATAGCGTCTCCTTGGGATTCTACCTCGATGTATTCAACGGAGCTTTATGTAAGGGACCCTCAAGTATTAAGGAACCCTAAGTATCGACTATGAATACAACCCTTAATCTCGATGTCACACGAGCACGCTAGACAGAAAAGGGTTTTTCAGTAGAAACTATGCGACTGAAACTAGCAGTATCGGACAGAAGTTAACTTAGAACTAAGTGCCTCACAATGAGCTCTCCAGTTTAGGTGTTCGTTTATACATATTCCTAAAAAAATAACTCGACTGTTGATTAACATACCACAATAACAGAAAGACGGGAACGATCCCCTGCTCCACACAGAGGCAATATAGAAATGATTTTTTACGATCCTCGTCGTATCCCGAAGCCAAAGTAACATTCTTGCGAAAGCCAAGCCGCTCAAAAGTTTACGTCGATCGTTCCGTATGCATCGTTTCTGTCTCTGCATGCACGGAGAGCCGGCAGTAAACGAAAACGTGTTTTCTAGCCACTCGAACTTTTCGCACTTTACGGCTGGAATAAAATGATTCGAACCATAAAGATTCTGCACATAAAAATTCTGGAAATATTACAGTGGAGTTATTGAAAAGGGAGTAAATATGTTTACACTCTTAAAGCACCGAGTCGGGTTGAGTGGCTGGATACCTATAATTTACACAGTTTTATGGGAGGTCTTGATACGAGTACAGTAGCGCAGTACTAAGTATTTTAGCGAAGGATAGTTTTGCATGCAACATTCAGCGAGAGAATATAACAGAGCATAAAACAAAAACATGTTTGGACCGCATATCTTTACTCGAACTATGTGATCTTCCTGGGAATTATTTAGGTATTGCTAACTAATTGGGATTTTGAAAATAAAAAATATTATTGATCTTTTTAAGTACCTATTTTGAAAATGTATTATTAATAATATTGATATCTAATGCGAAAAACGTAAAAATATATTTTTTGATTAATTACAAACATTTAGGCTCGATTTTATCAACATGCATATTTAACAAAGACTTTGACAAAGCTTTTCTATTGGATGTTATTTAGCAAAAGCTTTCTATTGGGTTTGAGGTCTATGATGATAAGTATCATCCAATAGTATTTTATCAATATTGAAAACAACACGTCAAAGCTAGATGACACTTTTGTCAAAGATATTTTAGAAATTCGTGGATCAAAATCATAGCAGGATATCAGAACAAGGCGATTGATTTGCAAATTAATGCCACATTTTCCATGTTTACATTATAATTATTGTATAATTACTAATTGCAAACTGCGATAATTTGTGATACAAGTAGTAGGCACCCATATCAACCACAGCAACTACCTACCTTATTTAATAATTACAAATACCACGTCCGTCAGTCAGATGGATTATATGAAAATACATACTTTTATAAAGAATCAATCTTTCATTTACTGGATGCATGTTTGTTATAGACTTTCTTATAGAAATATTCACAGCTGCAGCGTACACATTGTACATAAAATAGGGTTATTCTTAGCTATAAAGTGGCAAGCTTTGCCGTTCTGGGGTTCTGGATAGGCAACCAGTAATGCACATACACGTTTGGGAAATAGCTGTAACATTTGAAATGTAACAAAATGCTATTTTTACCTCTTTTTACTATAAAACAAAGATATATTGCAGGTATTCATAATTATTATCGATAGTAAATTATTGTTTTATCCAAATGATGCAGTGAGTGAATTTCTTGTCATCATATCATTTGATACACCAAGAAACTAGTGATCAAATGTACGGCTCCTCTGGAATCAGATTGGTTCAGATTATCAATTGTTAAACTTTTCGTTAAACAAGAAAATGCAATTTTTAGCCATTTAGGATCGAAAATCAGACTTGAAAAGATGGTTCACAATGGTCGATTGTATATAAATTATGTCATTTTGACCTTTTTTGAGGTAAGCTTCAAGAGTTATCAATAATTTTCAGAGTACTTTGACAGATGCATGTTCTTGAAAGGGCTGCTCTGATTGGTCAAAGTCTTTGTTAAAATGTGCATGTTCATAAAATCGGGCCTTAAAGATTCTAAAAATTTTAAACAAAATCAAATAACTATGAACGCGTCAGAATTGGTCACTATAGTTATGGCGTCATAATGTTAAAGCTTGATCTCAGACCATGGCACATCACGGGACCAACTTAGTCCGATCTACAGACTATGTTTTGTGCTAATTCCCCATGTGACCCGTGATACCGTCCGTTAAGTTTGTTTTGTGTACACGTATGACCCTAACTCTATTTTATATGCCGATGACCTAGTACTTTGAGTCAAAACAGAAGACGATCTACAGAGAAAAATATACCCCATGAAATGGAAATATCAGCAAACAAAACTAACACCATAGCTTCCTCAGGTAAATATCCAGTTAGAATCAATATTGTCGTAAATAATGAAGTACTAGAACAGGTAAAACACTTCAAATACTTAGGCTGCAATATATCTTATGACAGATACAAAGATCTAGAAGAAAATGAGAAAAGATTCTCAAATAAAATTCTAAAAGACGCTGTTTCAACCCTCTAAAGGCACCTGACAAACAGATCAATTAAAATCTTTTCAGACAGCCAGGCTGCATTGAAAGCACTGTGCTCCAGTCGGGTTGATTCAAGGAGTGGTATGGAACTGCATGCACCTCCTCAACAAACTCGGAACGGGAAACAGGGTATCCTTGATTTGGGTTCCGGGTCACAGCGGAGTGGAGGGCAATGTATTGGCCGACGCGCTAGCAAAAGGAGGAACTGAATCTGTGTTCATAGGACCAGAACCATTCGCGGGCATTGCAAAAAGCACCGCTAAAAAGACCATCTCGGACTGGGCAGTGAGGAAAGCACTCTTGAACTGGCGAGATACACCAGGGCTACTGCACTCGAAGGTGTTTATAAGATACCCCTCGAGTCAGGCCCCCCCGAGGATCATGGAATGTAATAGGTACGACCTCCGCATTCTGGTCGGTCTGCTGACGAGACATGGTCGTCTAAGGTACCATATGCGGAAGTTGGGTCTTGAAGAAACTTCAGACTGTCGCTTCTGCTACGTGGAGGATGAAACAGCGGAGCATATTCTTTGCTCCTGTCCAGCACTGGATAATGCTAGGTTCCAGACATTCGGATTTGCCCAACTGGAACCTCATGACTTCATTGAAGTTTCACCCTTCACGTTGATCGCCTTCGTAAAGAGGTGCGGACTGTACGGTGAACTCTAAAAAGGTGTGAGCCACAATAGACACAATTGAGTCGCAGTGGAAGGAGGCAGCTCTGCCCCACTCACTTTCAACCTAACCTAGCCTAACCTAACCCTCTTATAAGGTAGTGAAACATGGACAACAACGAAAAAAGAAGAAAATATGATACGAACACAAGAAATTATGTTTCTAATAAGAGTCAAAGTTTGCACAAAATTTTACAGGCTAAGAAACAGAGATATAAGAGCGGAATTAAACATCTTCAATATTAACGATAAAATAAAACCAAATGGAAAGAATATGTAGAGCGAATGCAGGAAAATAGGATTCCAGATCTTACCAATCCTCTGGAAGAAGAGATATCGGGAGGCCGAGAGAAAGATGGGTATCTTAACAGACAAAATACATAAAATCTGAAGTGAAGAAGAAGAAGTGAATCGCTTTGTATCATATTCAACTTTAAGAGGTACTATCTAACAGTACTGTGACATAATAGCGTCATTTCTGCAGTGAACGTCACAAATGATTCATTATAGTACTTAGAGATGAGCTATTGCATTGTCGGACACTTAACTCCTCACAATGCCAGCTAGGAATGCCAAAGCATAAAATTAACCATTCAAATTACACTGTTTATGAGCATTTTACTTAATAAACTTCCCTCATGTCAGCATCATTCAGATTCAGAAGTAATGAAGTGATGACGTATACAGATAGCAACAATCCTGTTAAGCCTTGTACTCACTAGTGGACATGTTGCGCGATTTGTCTGTAGACAGTCTAGAGACACGGTCTAGAGACACCATTTTTTTGTCTCGTCTAGCGTCTACACTACAATGTGCAGATTTAGGAGAGACAAAGAACTTCTCATCAGTCTCATGTGCGCTGTCCACTATGGAGTACATTGCACTGTGCGGAAAAAGTTCCTGTTTAGTGATGATGAATAGTGAAACAAAGCGGAAACGTAAACTTTGGTGGACGCGAGAAGTGTTCGCATAAGGACCTACGTTCGGCAATACATTACCTACTAAACAAATTAAGACTGGAAGACGCCATGGGTTTCCGAAACTTCACCCGTCGGGGGTTGATAATGAGGCAAGAAACAAAATTTAGAGAAACAATTCCAGCTTCTCATTGATTCGCAGTCACAATGCGTTTCCTAACAAGTGGAGACTCATTCACGAGCCTGACGTACACTCCATTTCCACTCTGTGAATCATCCAAGTCTGTGTTCCGGTTGCCCTTTGATTCGTTCGCTAGTTGCAGGAATTGCAAATACTCGTACGAAAACCATGCGGACTTTTTTGGAGAAGATTCAGTTGTCGGAGTATTTATTTTCCGCTCCCTCTTGAACGACGTTTTTAAACTATGAATTTTCTTTTCAACTTCCGCCACTGTCACATTGTGCTTTGCAGGCAGAGGTTCCAGGGCCAATTTTCTTTTTACCCGGTTTTTGTAGTCTTGACTTGTAACATCCTACAAACAACATGCTTGGAAATCTTCAATCAGTTTTAAAGCCTCCTGATTCAACCACATCTTCACGAAGCACTGTAGAAAAACAAAAAATAAAGAACCACACCAAGAGCACACATAAACAGTCGAACGATGCCACTCGGTAGTTGAACTCAGACTGGGATGTCTCGTCTCTAGACTCTGATTGACGTCCACACTATCAAAATGTTGCGCAATATGTCTAACGTTGCGTGAAGTCTCCCGTTCATGGCGGGAGACCATAGACCTGCGATTGGTCTACAGACATGTCTACGTAGACAACCTTAGACACGTCTCCGATACCAAAATCGCGCAACATGTCTACTAGTGAGTACAAGGCTTTAGAGATGTCCATTCCTAACGCTGGGTTTACAATGAAATATGTATGTGGAAAATATCAATTCAGGATCGAAACAGAATTTTTTGTATTATGATATCAAAGTGAGCTTCCAGATCTCCGACCTCATATCTTCCCCATAACGAAACTGTGTCTAGCCCACTGCTACGATGAGACCCACAAGAAGCTACCTTTAGATTTAGAACCCTTTTCACGTTAAACATATACAAGGTTGGGATAAAGTATGGAACCAAGCAAATAACTTTGGAACGGAAAGTGTGATATTGCTGAAAATTTGCAGGCAAGTGTAGTGACGTCTAGTGCATCCGAAGACATTATGTTAGCTACTAATCTACTTCCGGTTTAACCGGAAGTACCATCAACTTTTTTAATTTAAATGGGACACCCTGTATATTTTTGCAGATTTTAATTCATCTTTTTTTTCCGAATACGTCCATAGTGGGTTTAGCATTAGTTTCTGTAAAAACGGGAAAGATAAAGCTTCTTTATCATTTCAGGTGTTTAAAATGGCGGTCATTCAAAGTCGGTTTTGGCGATCGCGTGAGAACTCACAAAGAACTTTTAATGATTTACGTCCCGACAGGGGTCCTATAACACGTTTAACGGTGACTGAAAAGAAAATACAAAAAAAATTACCTCAAACGGGAAGATCGCAGACCGCCACGGACGAATTTAAGAGACAAATTTTTTAAGGAACAAATACTAAACCCACTATGGACGTATTCGGAAAAAAAGATGAATTAAAATCTGCAAAAATATACAGGGTGTCCCATTTAAATTAAAAAAGTTGACGGTACGTCCGGTTAAACCCGAAGAACATTAATAGCTAACATAATGTCTTCGGATGCATTAGACGTCACTACACTTGCCTGCAAATTTTCAGCAATATCACTCTTTCCGTTCCAAAGTTATTTGCTTGGTTCCGTACTTTATCCCAACCCTGTACATTGAAGTAAAACTAACTGTTATTTTCGTGAGCCTTTCTTGATGCCAAGGATTGGCGGTACGCCACTGTCTAAAGACCCTAAACCATATGATTAATGGTCGTCTGAGAAAAAACAAATAAAATACTCACACATATTTCCTTCTCTTCGCACATGGCACCCCACACTTGGAAATTCGACTGGAGGAGTTCACAGTTTTCCCAACACTGCAAAAAAAAGATACGGTTATTTTTTGTCTCTAGTTGGGGAGCTAACTGGGAAGAATCGCGTAATGTACACACTGGACGGTACATAAAAAGTAAGAAGAGAATCGGTAGAGTTGCCTGAGACTTTTATGAACTATGTTTAGGGAATGGATGTAGAAATCTTAATAAATCAACATTCAACGATACACTGAAAAAAACGTGGGTATTTTTACAAAACAATTACAAGCACTATTGGAGCGATTTTACTATGTCATGTTGTAAAACCACAGTATAGTTTAACAAAAATACAATACTTTTGTAGATTTACTAAATTTTGTAAAAATGGTTGAGCATTTTACAGAAAAAAATACAAATAATTCATTTTTTCACAAAATATTTGTAAAATTACAAAACTGTGTTGCATTTTTATAACACATAATTGCAAGATAATTGTAATTATACAAAATGTTTGTTTTTTACCGTCTTCTTTTGTAAATTTATAATCATTTTAGAAAAATACTTCAATAATGTTAGTAAAATAATTGATTTCTTCGGTTGGTATCAATGGTAATTTGACTAAAACGGTGTATATGGCCACTTGCCCGTAATACAGATTACGCGTTGCCGATGGAAGGTAGCACTGGCGGGCGAGAAGAAACAGCTTTTGTGAATAGAGAAACAGCGGACGGGTCGTTATTTTATAGATTTTGTTTTGGAAGTGCCAGTATATAGCGTGTAGTGGTGTTATTTGTGTTTGAATTTTAAAGATTCATTGGATAAAATGATAAAATGAATACAAAGCGCATTTAAACAAGGTAAGCCACCATGTTGGAAATATGGCCATCCTGTATATCAAACTTATTTACGAATGCATTCATTTTTATTTTCTTCGATATGATATGGTTAATTAATGAAAAAGTTTTCGAGTCATAATACTTTACTTTAAGAACAATATTTTCTTTAATTTCAGGTGAATAAAAAAAAATAGTTCCATTTACAATGAAAAAATCCAGCTCATAAATCCAAGTTCCTTTGAGGAAGCAATAAAATTACTATTTGTCATATATTTTAATTCTAACCGGATAAATCCAAAAAATGTTTCAGCGACTTGGGAAATGACTCAAACATATTTTATTAAAGTGCATGATGACTCAAGTCACACTCCCAGTACGAAAACAGTAATTTCTTTTATTAATAAACTGGCAGGTTAACTAGCTGTTTGCCTGGCCAACAAGCTGATACATGCTTTTTTGTCAGCCGATAAGACTGAAACAGTAGATTTTTTATTTTGTATTTGTATAGAATTTTAATGTTGTGTTACCTTATTTTCATACAAAAAATAAAAATATATTTATGACAGCCTTTTCTTAAAACCTATTATAATAGGTTTTTTGTAAGACTACAAAGTAATTTTATAAAATGAGGTAAAATCACAAAATAGATTATTAAAAAATTTGCAGTAAAACGTATAATGGTTTTACAATATAATCTAGTGATATTGCAAGAAAATTATGTGAAATTACATATCTTACAAAATAGTTTTACAAAATATATATGTAAAAAACCAGTGTGATATCTTTATAATTGTGTAAAACCGCATAATAATTTTACAAATTATCATGCTATGTCACAGACGAATGTTGTGATATTACAAAAATGCATTTTTGCGAATTTACAATATTAGAAAATTGCTAAATAAAATTACAAATCTGATTTGTAATATTACCAAAAAAATCGGTGGCACTAAATAACCAACTATATTGTTAGCGATTTTACAAGACAATTTTTAGAGTGTAAAGGATTTTATTAGCTTCACCTGTATATTTGTTTGCAAGCTTGTAGATATCTTTTGGATTAAGGGCTTAGACACAGTGGAGCGGTTTTAATTATCGTTTATGCAATAAATAAAATGTTGATCAAAAACAATTGTTCATCTTCATTACACAGAGTATTAATAAATACGGTTAAAAAAAATGGAGTCAAGTTAATTGACTCAGTACTTCCCACACATTCCGATGATACCAGTTTTATTATTTTCCCACAGCATGAAACTATAGTTTAGATGCCCCTGCAATCAAATCATCGCTCGCCCGACCGCAAAAAAGGTGTTTTATCCTACTAGGTGCTTCCTTCACAGGTCAATGGACAATATATCATGAATACAACACATTTTTGAGTTTTACAAACCCCCCCCCCGAACCACCCCAATTTCACCCCCAACCAAAAAAATTTGTAGAATAATCAGGAACCCCTAAAACGTCTAAAACGAGGTTTGAGGTGATTTTTATGTTTTTAGTTTTTTTATCATTGCCGCGCCGCCACTGAACTGATTTCTAAAAACCATACCCGCTTTCCATACTCGTCAGGGTAATAAATCTGTGTCAAAATGTGATTAAAGCCAATTCAGAAGTATCCACGTAACACAATACAAAACGATCCAAAGTAATACTCGTATGTATTTTGTATGCATCAGAAAGTCCAAGTTCCTTGGTTTCTGTAATCGGCAAAGCAACGTTCGGATGGACCTAAAAAAGTGTATTATGTCGCTATTTCTTTCTCTCTCAGGTCAGTAGACAGCCCATTATGAGCACAACAAATTTTTCAGATTTACAACCCCCACCCCCCAACCACCCTAATTTCATATTTTCAGTTTTTTTAATATTGCTGCGCCGCCACTGAGACGATTTCTAAAAATCAGACGCGTTTTCCATCCTCGCCAAACTAGTAATACTGTGCTGAAATTCCATTAAAATCAATTCAGTTATTTCAACATTATGAAATACAGAACGATCTAAAGCAATACTCGTATGTATACATCGGAAAATTCTCTCAAGTCCCTTGGTTCCTGTAATACACAAGGCTATGTTCGGATGGACCTAAAAAAGTGTATTATACCGCTAGGTCTTTCTCTCTCAGGTCAGTAGATAGCCCATTATAAGTACAACAATCTTTTTAGATTTACAACCCCCCACCCCCCCAACCACCCCAATTTCACCCCCACCCAAAAAAAAGTAGAAAATGATCAGGAACCCCTAAAACACCTAAAAACGAAGTTTGAGGCATATTTGAAATTTTTCGTTTTTTGCTAATTACTCCGCCGCCTATGCAGCGATTTTCAAAACTGTAGCAACATTACCTACTACGACCCTACACCATATCACTACCTAAATTTCGTCAAAATCTATGCAGCGGTTACTGAGATTAGGAGGCTAGAAAACGCCAACAGACAGACAGACAGACCGACAGACAGACCGACAGACCGACAGACAGACCGACGGAAATGAGTGACGTGGATTTTCGTTATGTAGGCATCGTAAAGAGCCCAAAAAGCGTGTTATCTCAAAATCGAAAATTTTCGCGATCACAATACTCCCCTCACCTATCGGTGTGGGAAGTAAAATTAAAAAACTAAAACATGTTAACTAAAAAAATAAATATAGTTCAAAAAAACTAAATTATTCCAATGTTCTTTAAAAGCGTGAATTACTCAAATAGGTCTGAAGAATTTAACTGTTCATTGATAAAACGAAGAGTAGAAACTCACATCATTAATTTTAACGATGCGTCTCTGTTTAAAGAGAAAACAACGAAACATAGTTTTTATGAGATTTAAGTGAATATAACTGGCACAGACATTGAAGAGAGCTATAATTATGAGAAAAGTGCATGTACTGGTTTCGGCTTTAATTTGGTTACATCTGGGTGAGCAAACAGTGTATTATTTACGAAAATTGATCTTAGGTAATGACAGACATGAGCGTGTCAGTTATGGAAAATAATATTTCACCGCTTGCAAAGCATGACATGCTTATAGTTTCAAAGGAAATATATTTATCTTCGATATTGTAGCGCATTTTCCCGGAAATTTTTTAATACGTAAAAAATCTTTCGAGAACCACGAGTAATACCCAAGTGTCAATAAGCACTAGCAAATTCATACAGCAACTTCGATAAAAAAATTACATTTGGAAATTTGATTATATATTGACTTCTTCACACGAAAATGCTTAAAAGACACAATCTTCAACATTTACACTACTATACCGTGACATAAAAGAGTTACATCATTTGAAAGAGGTTTAATGTATAGTAAGTGGCGTCCTCTACAAGTGGTATCTAAACTCAGAACTGATTTAAATTTCTTGCCTCAAAAAACCCACGATTCCCTAGTTTCGTGCCATTACTATATCCTGTTAATGAATTATTAAGCCAAATAGACAATTTTGACAGCCTGCACATTTGAAAGGCAGCTATTCCTGGAAAGGAAGGTTCATCTTATTTTTCACTTCAGGTTTTAGGCACTTTTCCTGTTACGATACCCATTTTTTTTTCAGCCTTCCGATATCTGTTTTTCTACAGCATTGATAAAATCTGGTTTTGGGTGGAATCCTCTTTTTGTGCATTCATTCTACATTATTGTTCTTTCCATTTAG
The DNA here is from genome assembly GCA_951848785.1 of Callosobruchus maculatus. Classification (NCBI taxonomy): domain Eukaryota; kingdom Metazoa; phylum Arthropoda; class Insecta; order Coleoptera; family Chrysomelidae; genus Callosobruchus; species Callosobruchus maculatus. The sequence continues at coordinate 1,225,663 of CATOUR010000007.1, forward strand.
TTTTTTTTTAATTGTTTCATTTAATTATATTGAAGATGTTTGATTTCGCTCTTATATCTCTATTTCTTAATCTGTCTACCTGTCAGTCTTCTTATAAATTCCATTTCTGGCGTTTTTGTCCTATTTTCTTCTAGTTTTGTTGTTGTCCATGTTTCACTACCATATAGGAGGGTTACTAATACCAAGACAACGAAGGTTATGACAATAGTTTGGCAGAACATCAATATCACAATCGTCGACGGAGAACAGATAGAACAGGTTACACGTTTTAAGTATTTAGGATCCACACTGAACAGTAAATGGGACTGCGATGAAGAAGCAAGGGCAAGGGTTGGATGTGCGAAAACTACATTCCTTGAACTAAAGAACTTTCTTCTAGCACGAAGCCTTCCGTTGGCTCTGCGGCTTCGGGTAGTGAAGTGCTATGTTTGACGTGGTCTCTTAAAGTACGAACATTGAACCGCGTAGAAGCACTGGAAATGTGGACACTCCGGAAACTCCTCCGCATTCCCTGGACTACACATAAAAACAACGAAGAAGTACTGAGAATCGCTGGCGTGAACAGAGAACTTCTTGATATTGTCAAACATCGAAAAATATCTTACCTTGGTCATGTCCTTAGAGGTGCCAGATACTCGATACCCAAATTGGATCTGCAGGGTAAGATAGAAGGCAGACGAGGTCCGGGGAGGAAACAGCACTCTTGGGCTTCGAAATATAAGAGATTGGTGCGGAATAAGAGATGCCGCCACAATATTCAGACCGGCAGAAAATCGCACCCTACATATGATGTGAGAAGAATACGAGGGATCGCCGACGTGCGGAATTGTACAGGGCACACGAAGAAGAAGATAGGAGGGTTGGAACAGCTATCGTCTTGTAAAATTTCATTTCAGTATCCTTCCTTGTTTTATCTTTTAATGTTCTGCTGATAGTTCCGCAAATATTCGTGAATTTATAATATTTTTCTTATATATCTTTGCTTCTGTCATAAGATATATCAGACTAAGTATTTGAAGTGTTTTACCTGTTCCAGTACTTCAATGTTTACGACAATCTTTGTTCTAATAGGATGTTTACCTGAGAAAGCCATGGTTTTAGTTTTGTTTGTTGATGTACAGGGTGTTCTAAAAGTTGGGACTTTCCTCTTTCGAAGCAACGGCCCTTGAAACGGCAAAGCTAATACGGTGAACCAGCAGCAAAACAGTAAAAAAAAAATTTCAAGCAAGTACTCACTATTTAGTTGCTACGAAGTTGTAATTGCGGTCCTGTCGCAGGCGTCTTACAGGTAAAAGTACGATTTACGATGTCTTCTTCAATTTGGACCACGCGAGGTTGTCTAGGTCTTCCAGCGTGTCCACCACGATGTGGATTCTGACATCCTGTATCTCTAGCTCTTTGCACGAGCGAGACAAATCGACGAAGTGCAGGGTAAGTACGGTTAGGGAAACGATCGGCATACACTCGCGAAGCCGCAGTGGTATTTTGACCACACTCACCGTACATTAAAATCATGTTCACCGGTTCATTATTGTTATAAACGTGCGCCATTGTTGCTGTTGATTTTAAAGTCCGATCGTCAGATGTAGCAAGTCAAGCACCCTCGTACACTATGCCAGAGCAACGCGACGTATGACAACCTGCCTGTTTTAATGTTTTCTCACCGGTATCGGCACCGCTAGGGCTGCCTTGTTTGTTGCGATATTATGACATGGTGAGTCATTGCCTAGGGACGAACTTAGAATTGAGGATTTCTTTAATGGTCATTATCTTGTTTTCTCTAAATATTTCGTTTATATGTTACTGAGAAAAAACACCCATGTTCGCGAGTACTATCCGCTGTATAAAAAAAAAGTCTCAACTTATGAAACACCCTGTATTCCTCGGTAATTTTGAAGGTTATTCTTGTCACTCTTCTTGAACAGCGACATCAGTTTTGCTTTTTTCCAGTCGTCAGGGATAGTGCAACTTTTCCAGTATTTATTAAATAACTGTAGTAGTAGTAGGTGTAATATGACTCCGCCATATTTCCAAAGCTCTGTATTGATACCACCCATACCAGTCGCTTTTCTGTTTTTGTAGCCTTAAAGGCTTCTGTCAGTTCTGTTAGACCTATATGATCTAAACCTTTTACGTCTTCTTCTTATACTGTTATTTCTTCTGATTTTTCATTTTCTCCAAAGCTCTTTGTGATGATTTACCTAGTCTTCTTCGTCTATGCTGCTTACTCGTATTCTATCATCATAAGTTCATCCCTGCTGGTAATTTTAATGCGTTTACTTTTGCGTTAGCTGCTGTCCTGTCGCCTATGCCAAAATTAGCATACATGCATGCCTTGATTTTATGTGGCGTCATCTCGTAAAACAGCATAGCTTTTTACTACCACCGCCTCCCATGTCGAGCATATAAAGCACCGCAAGTTACGGCAATCAAGATCAAGTGTGTGCAAGCGCGTCAGCTGCCGTAATAAACAAGAAACAGATGACAAAAAACAACACACGCCCATAAACATACTAGATCATTTCTTATTGCTGAAATAAACCCGTTTTATCGCATGTTAATTAATAAGTAAACAAAATAAAGCTCTTTTAAGCGCAATGTTATAAACAACGGATTTAACAGCGGAAGGAGTAAACGTGCATAAAGGACTCGAAGCTTTTTTATGAGGAACTGTAAAGGATTTAACGGCGATTTAACGGCTTGAATTTACAACTATCTCACATACTTTGAGCGGAAAGGCGATGTATTTACTTTTCAGGGTGTCCGCTAACTTACCTTGCTTAATAATCAATCAGCAGGATGACGTAACGGTACGAAATGAGGTACTCAGGGGTTTTGGGGGCAAGAAATTCAAATCATTCATTTGTAGAGGGCACCACTTGCTGTAAATTAAGTTTATTTAAAATAATGTAACTTTTTTATGGCACCGAATATTATAGTGTAAATGCTGAAGATTATATTGTTTCAAGCATTTTTACGTGAAAAACGTATTTTATTGTTTTTGTTGTTTTGTTGTTTATTGTTCATTTACAATTTAGAATAATATTCCATACAAAATAATGACATGTAATAATGTGCAAGTTAATATCATATACGTAGGACAAGTGAAGATTGAGCTAATACAGCTATCACATTAAGGCTGGAAGTCTGTTTCGTAATAGTGTATTGCTCAATCCCACATATCATGTACAGAATATTAAGTGTACAACTTAAGTCAAAATACAAAAACAAAATTATTAATATATACTACCTAACTATACTTACTAACCTTCAAGGAACTAGTGAACGAAACAGCCAAGGAGTAGTGTTTCAGAAAAAATATGCAGAAATTGGTTAAATTTTAAATTTTTCTTCATTGCATTGTATAAATGTTTTAATTTCTTTTTCAAATGCGTTTATAAATGTCGCTCCGAGAGATCCGCTTGTAAATTAGTCAGTCAAATTTCCCAATGTAAGCTTGTTATCGAATTAGGCTGTAATTAAGTGAGATGTCAGTCCAAACAACAGATGTTTTTTTAATATGTGAAAAATCTTTCAAGAACTATGAGTGACACCCAAACGTCACAAGGACTAATAAATTTTGAAAGTAACTAAGCGTGTGGCGTCTGTTGTTAAGCTTGTTGTGCCGAAAATGCAGCGAAGAAATAAATATCAAAGACCAAGAAGATTGCATAATTGAAGACGCGATAATTATGAATAGGACACCAATTTATTCAGATTGGAACTGTCATGAACAATAATTTCAAGATATAAATCTATTGTCATAACACGGCCGGTACCCTTACACAAGGTATATCCCTCACAGTGACCACAATTGGTAAACAGTTACAAATAAAATTAAGGAAATAAATATAGTTTAGATAGATAAAAAACACGATTTTAAAGAACTTCGAACTAACAAGCTAAATATAATTTTTAAAATAAGCTTAAATTAATAATTAAATAAGTCTCACAAAAATACCAATTCCCAGACAGGTGGATGTCACGCCTTTTAAGCTCTTGTCTCTACGCCTCTATATAATGTTAACGAACTTTGCCTGCGCCATCTCGTAATCAGTATAACTGTGATCGTTATTAAATAAACAGCCCCATAATTGTTGATTATTTGAGAAATCTAACAACAAATTATTCTATGATAGACGTATCTTATAATACAAGCGTGTCAATAACAGTAGGCGAGCCACTTGGTCTTCATCCAAAAAAGAGTTACAAACATACAGATGAAGCTAATAAAAACGTGTTGAAAATGATTGAACAAAGAGAACCAACTATACCATTTCCCGCAGCAGTTCCAAGAGGATCGAACTATGTTTCTAAAGCATCAACAACAGCTGTCAGTTGTCACTTTACAAGTGACATTTTTTGCGATATTTTCTTGTACAATTTCTTGTCTAATACCTGGGATGAACTATTGGATCATGACTCACAGGCTTTACGATTTTATTGTATTTGTAGTTACGATGAAAGTCGTAGTTGCAACATCCGTGTCAAAGCCAAAATCACAGTCTACAAAAGCCTTGTGTTATTCTGTTCTGGAATGCCAACGGATTAAATGAAACTGTTATAAAAGCTGATTGTCGGATAAAACTCGCCATCCCACCTCTGCGAGCATCGAGAATCAAGTAGGCTTTGTGGCGATGTCACTGCGGTCTGTATCAATAATATTTGTCCAATCTGTCACAGCCTTCTATTCAGCTCTAGATGAGATAAAGAACGAGCGAGGCTGTTGGGTATTGTGGCCAACTCGGTTTTTTCCTGAGTCACTATTAAGCGTGATGATAACGTAGAAATGATTGTTGTGGATTACATTGTGAAGTGATGCCCATTTATGAGGTGTCATCGTTTGTAGACGTAGACGTGACCTTCCAGGTACGCGAACCGGATTGAAATATCTCTTAAACGGTGTCAACTGTTATATCTGTGGAACGGATCGAGGCAAAGTTTTAAGTAACTTAGCAGGCGATTGTAGACATATACAGGGTGTCCCACGACGATTAGGACAAGCAATATATCTGAACTAGGCAGTAGTAGTGAATTCTAATGTTAGAGGTGTAAACTAGCGCGAATATAGTATCGTTTCTTATTATTGTGTCACTCTATGAGGTATTTGGTTTTGGTCACGTGACGTCCGATTCAAAATTTTTAATGGGACACCCTGTGTATTTGTGACTTTTTGGGTTCTTCCCGATAAAGCAATTCCAACAAACTAGCACACTTGGGGTCTGAAGTGATTAATTCAAGAGCTACAAGTCTTGACAGATAGACCTCTCCTGGTTAGTTCATTAGCAGCTATCGATATGCCATCCAGCAAATTCAAATTTTCACCGTAGTTTACTTAGTTCAGCGTTTTATGCGTCAAGACTATTATATTCATTAAGCGTGGTGGTATAGGAAAATAAGCTTTTTTAGAAGAAAACATCCATAGAGTTTTTAAATGCTGGTTATATACTCCCAGTAGGAACAAAAACACAGACCGGAAGAGTTCCCATCTCTCCGATGGTAGCTTTATCCTCTTTTGCGCAAAAACCACCATCCATCGTGACCACACGACCAAAACTTCTACGAAAAAATTTTGCAGGACTTTTTATATTCACCATTAAATTTTCTATAAAAATATCTCTTAATATTTTTTGCGTATCTCTCACCCAACTATGACCTCGGAAAATAAGCATAGTGCGAAGAGAAAAATGACCCAGAAACGTTTTTTGCGTCGATTATCTCCAAAAGTGTTAGTCTTAGCAAAAAATATATGATATCCAAATTAAAGAGCAGTTTTTTCTCTGCAAGGTGTATATAAATTAAGATACGTATCAACAACTGAGTGCCTCTCTAATTAATTACCAGCAACAGCAGAATTTTATTGTCTTGGCTCGAAAAGTTTTATAGGTAATCATAAAATGTACCGTACTCCTCTTTCTATAGGGTACATTACCCATACCCAGTTCAATGACACTTTCAATATCTGCACAACAACAGTTGTTTCTATATTTTCATGTCATTTTGAGAGGCAGTACAAAAATAATGTTTATCCTTTAGATTTTCTCCATTTTGAAGATTCGTGGGAGGAAATTATGGTTCATTCAAACCTATCTAAGGCTTCTTTTGAGTAGTGTAATATACGAGTTAATGCTATCATTATAAACTAAAGTATTTTCAAGTGAAGTGGGCATATAAAATGATAACATTTGTATACTGTTGGCTTCTAATTAACAGTGCTGTTCCTAGAGTGGCGGCGGGAAACAATAACAAAGCCTACACAGACATGAGGCCATTAATGACCAAAACAGTCAATGCCGATGAGACAAATGTAAAAAAAAAACATTTGTATATCAAATATTGGTTCCAAGTATCAACAATTTCCAACGACACATCCTAATGACAACAAAATAATTTGAAGTGCATCCAGTAGCACAATTCTGAACCTATCAGCTGACAGGTTATTTTCCAGTTTGAAATGGAATGTATTGTATCCAAAATTAAACCACTTGAATTCGATTACTTATCAGAATTACCATTCATGCTCGATTTTTTTATCTGCTAAATGAGATTTTTTGCCCGCGACGAAAGCTTTTTCCAGCTCATTCTCCTAATTCGATAATCTCAGACTCTTTAAACTGGTTTCTAACACGTGAGGCTAATCGGTGAACTGGGTGAAGTATACCTTTATCGAACTGGTGGCTGTGTACAGTGACTGGAACTGAATTTTTCTTCCGGGGCTCTGGTACGTAAAATGGTAAACACAGTAGGTTCAACGGTAAACAGATATTTTAGAATATATTGGACCAATCATTATATACAAGGTGGGCCAAACCAAGTACACTATGGATGTTGTCATCGTTACGTTTTTAGTTAACATCTGTTCGAGTTTTTCTGTCAATTGCAAAGTGGATACTAGCACAGAAAAAATACTGTTGCGTTTCCAATTAATTGTTAGTATTTGTAGTTGTTTCAAATCCATTTCATTGAAAGAATTTCAATCCTTATATTCGAAGTAATCACAGGTACGTCAGTAAATTCAAAATAATTTTATATTCATTCTAACGATATATGTATGTATAAACCTTCTAATACTAGGACTGACATATAATGCAATCAAAACATCCTTTCGTTTTCAAAATTTACCCTATGTTTCATTTAAGCAAAGCATACTTTCTATTCGATCTACAAAAATTATTACTGCAACAGCAGTTCGTGATAATTCATCTGATAAAAATTAATTTTGTTTCAAAAGGTAACTATTACGCGAACAATAACCCATGCTTTCAAAACACTGCCTATGCTGTTAAAGAAATTGGCAAGTAGTATGCGTAACAACAACATCATATATCGAATTCAATGGCCCTTGCTGTTCGCTGAACTATAATCAGTATTCGGCGGGACTAATGTCCCGATTTAATGAATGTAAAAATAAAGAACAGGGGGATTATCTCAGTGTTACTATCGCCGCGAACCCGCCAACATGGACGAGGTTGCTCCGTTGTGTTGTTTCGGTGTTAGCCGTCTTGTGTCATCTCGTGGTTTTGCATATTGCATCAGCAATTGTGTGATTTAAATGTGTCCAGTTATATATTAAATGGAGGACCTACTGAGAAGAGCTAACACACACATTTGAATGTAGGTATTTAAAATATTAGTCAGACAGTTATATCCTGTCCTGCAAAGCCGATACGCCACTGGCTACGCGTCCACTCAATTTATTTTACCGGAGGAATTTTTTAATCTCGGAAATAATAGCGGTTGAATGAACGTTTCACATTTAAATGTATATAAATTTTTTACGAGGAAAGAGAACAGTTATGGTAATCCTATTTTGAGGATGTAAGTAGGTCAGTGTAAGTAAACTATACAAATCTTTTTTTATTTAAAATAAATTAGGGCAGCTTTATTTATGATAGATTAGGATTTTTTTTCTAGGAGCCGTCCGACCTTACTGTCCCTGTCAATACTTAAGCCTTGAGGCCTATTGTATTATTGCTCCTCTCATTTACAGTATCCACTCCAGCAATCTAGATCCCTGCATAAGTTAATGCAGTTTTCCTACTGGTCCTTGTGCTGAGCTGTACTCCATTGGTTCTAGCTTGGTCTTCCCAAGAGCTGTTGTCTCTTGTGATCTAGCGCTTCGCACTCACAGAGCACATGTAGGGCTGACTCAGTTCCTCTTCTACACAATCTGCAGTTGAGGTCTCCATTGTAGAGTCCCATTTCATTCAGGTGTTCCTTCAGGCCACAATGTCCTGTGAGGAGCCCCGTCGTTATTCGGAGCTGATTTCTACTCAAGGAGAGCAGTGTTCCAGCTATTTTCTTGTATGGAGCTTTAATGAATGTTTTTCCATGAACACATCCTGGCAACAAGTTCCACTGCTCCTTGTGCTGATGTTTTATCCATTCTCCGACCTGGTGTCTGATTGTGCTTTTAGGCACCCCCAGGGCGGGTTCTGCTCTAATGTATAGGGCAGACCAGCCTAGTCTTGCTAGCTCGTCCGCCCTTTCATTGCCTTTTATACTTGAGTGTCCAGGCACCCACTCCAAAGTTACTTTGTTGTGTTCTGCTAGTCTTCCCAATTTCTTGTAAACATTCCCAGACTAGAGCAGACGTAACTTTGGGCGCTTCTAGTGCCCTAATTGTAGCCTGACTGTCTGCAAGTATTGCGATCCTCTTGTTTCTGTAGGATTGTTCATTATTTATTCTTGTACATTGCAGGATGGCGTACACTTCTGACTGAAATACCGAGGCGTATTTCCTAGAGGAACGCTCTGACTAGTTCCTCTTCCAAAGATTCCCACTCCTGTGCCTTGCTCGGTCTTTGATCCATCTATGTACCAGACTATTTCCCGATGCAGGTTGTTTACTTCACAGTTCTCGATCTCTTATTATAGTTTCGAATTTCTTGTTGAAGATGTATTTCGGAGTTATGTGGTCCTTTCTGGCATCCATTATGGTGTGCCCCACATATTCTGCGATTTGGTTGTGTCCAAGATCCTTGATTAGGATAGCCTTCAGTTCTTTCAGAGAAGCACTCTTAATGTTATCTATAATGTCTGAAACACGATGGCACTTTAAGGTTTTTGTTTGGTGAGTGTGAAGGCTGGGAAATCATTACGGTATTATTTTTGGCCAAAAATTCTGGTGCAAAAGCCATTTTTCCCCAGATGTAAGATGGTACTAACCGTTTGACTACCTAGTATATAGTCGTTATAAATCGAAGAACACAGTGCATGACCTTCATGTTCGAACGCACTTGATGCGTGTTTTTCGGTCTTGGGGATACACTGGGACGTCTGAGCCTTAGTTTCTACGTCACGGCCATAAGCCTATGTTTCGTCCCAAGTTATTATCCATTTCAATAATTCTTCATCCCTGCTGACTTCATTAAGTGACTTCTGGGCAACTTCTTTCTATAGCTATTCTTGCTGCCACGCGTTTCACGCCCAAAAACATCGAAAACATTTCACGTCTTGAGCTAATCGATATGCCAACATCATCAGCATTTTTTGTGATTGTGATTCATAACCATTTTTTTCGCTTTTTTTTATTTTCATATATTTTTGGTGTTCTGGAACGTCCAGGGCATTTGTTATCCTCAACATCTTCTCACTAACTGCTAACTCAACCACTTGCCACTCCGCGAACATCATTATCATAGTCTTAACAGATATGTTATGAACTCGTAAAATGCATTAAGTCGGAGCTAGAGTACTCCCGACATGAATATTATCAATAGCTTTGAACACTGTAGCTCGCCATTGTTCACAATTTACTGTCAGTTCAGTGGGGCTCTTGATACTTATATCCAGCAACTGTTTCGTCGTATCCACCCAGCGTGTAGGGGAACGGCAACGGCGCCGCCCACTCGGGGCATGACCCTGAACTACAAGTTTCTCCATATCATCGCTTCTGTGAATATGTCCGAAGAATGTAAGCATTCTCGTCGAGACAATGGAGGATAGTATCTTTGGATTACGGAGCTCATCCAGTATGGAAACGTTAGTTCGATCTGCCTTTTTAACAGTCCAAGTTTCCGAAGCATACAAAAGCATGGAGAACACAAGAGACTGAACCAGCGACATTTTGGTAGCTTTAGTGATGTTATGGTTACGCCATATTTTAGTAAACCTAGTCACAGCCGCACGTGCCTGTTGAATGCGCCGCCAAATCTCATTTTCACCGCTACCCGAAATGCCGATCAAAGAACCGAGGTACACAAGACTTTGAACTACTTCACAACGGCCTACTGACTTTATTTCTCGATGATTATCGTGTCCTCTATCTACGATAATAATCTTTGTCTTGTTGTAGTTAATACCAGGACCGTATGATGTACTGTGATGTTTAATAGAGCTACTAATTATTCCTGGGAAGCAATAAGGGTTGTATCGTCAGCAAATCTTAAGTTGGATATTTTGCTTCCGCCAATAGTTATACCGCCATTCCAGTTGTTTAATACCTGTCTTATCACAAATTCAGGGTAAATGTTAAATAACATCGGAGATATACACATCCTTGACGAACTCCTTTTCTGGTTGCTGTTTGACCAGACAGGTTACCATCAATTCTTACACGAGCCGAGCTAGACTCATAGAGTTGCTGTATGAGAAATACTAAGTGGTAAGGAACTCCCATAGACATAAGGATTTCCCGCGGTTTAGGCCACTTTACGTTATCAAACGCCTTGCGATAGTCCTCAAAGCATATAAAAACTGGAAAATAATGCTCTCTGGCTTTTTCACTAATTTGTTTCAAGTTACAGATCTGTTCGCGCGTACCGCGTCCTTTTACAAAACCTGCCTGCGTCTGGGAAATATGCCAGCCAAAAAAACCCTCCAAGCGAGATACTAAAATGTATAGTAGAACTTTGCTTGCATGAGAGATTAACGAAAGTAGGCGATAATTGTCTGGATTTGTTGGAGATCCCTTTTTATAAAGTGGAACAAAAATGGATGGCCAAACACCGGAGAACCAGACCCTTTTACAAATATTATATAAAAGAGAGATGCTGTCATCACCCAAGCATTTTAATATTTCGGCAGAAATAGCATCAATGCCTGTAGCTTTATTAGTATTTTACTTGTTGAGGGCATTTTCCACTTCAGACAAAAGAACATCCAATTTATGTTCAAAATACAATGAGAGGGCCTGGAGGCCATCCTCATGGTACAGATTTTCGCAATAATTTCGCCATACCTCAATAACCTCATGCCAGTTGGTGCCAGTTCAGTTCAAGTCAATCGATATGCCAATATCATCAGCACTAATTTTCTGTGACTGTGACTCATAACCATTTTCCACTTTTTTCACATTCCCATAGCTTGTTGGTTTCTGGGGCGTCCAGGAGATTCGTTTTTTTTTCAACACCTTCACACGAACTACTAACTCAACTACTTGTCACTCCGCGAATAGTCGCGTAGTATTCGCCAAATGCCGCTCGTCTAGCACCGCCTTTAGTGCATGCTTCGACAACGGCTCTTCTGAGCAAATTAAATTACAACGAAGACAAAATCTGAGCGGTGATATGTGGGTATCATTCATTTCAATTACATAGTTTAGAAGAATTAAATCTGCGGAACAATGTGGGTATTATTATTAGATGAGTGTTATTCAATTACCGAGAGCGGTTGTTTATTTTTGAAACGGACGTAATGACAGCGTTCGGAGCACCATGATTTATCAAAAGTTAGCATCTTGTTTTGAAGCGGCCGTGCAGTGTGCAGGGTGAGGTCGTTTTGTTTACTTTTCCTTCAACGTGGCACCGCGGTTGTTGTGTTCACGCGGATGGTATTAATCGCAATTAGTGCCATCTCGACAAGAAGCTCTAATGGGCCTATACCAAATTTTTGGTTTATTGGCTTAAAAGAACCCTGACACCACGTAGATGCCATAAATAATTTCACAAAATTTTTCTATCGTATTTATAGCCGAAAAAAATTGCTCTAAATATTGATTTTTTTGAATCCATACACTTCCCGCCCAGGTCGTGACGTCACCTGTAGGGAACCAATAAGAGCTCACTGGTACAAAATAATAGCATCCGCTCGTAGACATCGGACCACGAAAGGACGCTTCTCATTGGTTCCCTACAGAAAGGACGCTTCTCATTGGTTCCCTACAGGTAATGTCATTATCGGCTATTTCAAATTACAGTACAATTTTCTTTTTAGTGTTATTCTCATTTGGATCAAGTTTTCTGCTGACTTTTTACAGTAAACGGTCCTATGTATCATCAAAAATAATACCGCAGTAAATAAATTGATCAATTTGAGATCATGGTATAGGCCCATTGTTTGGTAACAGGATATCGGGGCCACGCCAACCCCGTGTGCACGGTGTGCACCGCACAAGGGCGGCAAGCCAAAAAGGGCGGCGGCGCGGCGCACATGATATTTCGTGCATCTGGATAACTCTATCTTTTTTAGACTCCATTATTTTGCGATCAACAACAAATCCAGACAATTGTCGCCAACTTTCGTTAATCTCTCATGCAAGCAAGGTTCTACTATATATATTTTACAGTCTCGTTTGGAGGGTTTTAATGGCTGGCAAATTTCTCAGGCGCAGACAGGTTTCGTAAAAGGACGCGGTACGCGTGAACAGATCTTAAACTTAAGACAAATTATAATACCTATGAACATTGAAAATGTGGGACAGTATTGCATTTTAAACTAAACCCTAAAAATCGGCGGAGTATCCGCAGTAAATGGAAACATGCGGCAAGGGAGCATACGTCAACTAATTTTTGGCTAACTTAACTCTACGTCTTTTACATCGCAGGTCAGACAAATAACTAACACACTATAGTACAATACAAATTAAACATCGAAAAATGTGTGTTTTCAAACCACGAATTTTGTAATTTTTCGGGTGATTTAAACATATAAAGGTCGTTGTTTAATTTGGATTTTACACCTACGTGTGACAGATTATTGAAAAAGCCAGAGAGCATTATTTTCCTGTTTTCATCTGCTTTGTAGACTATCCTAAGCCGTTTGATAACGTAAAGTGGCCTATACTATGGGAAATCCTTATCACCATGGGAGCCCTTACCACTTAGTATTTCTCATACAGCAACTCTATGAGTCTAGCTCAGCTCGTGTAAGAATTGATGGTAACCTGTCTGGTCAAACAGCAACCAGAAAAGGAGTTCGTTAGGGATGCGTATTATCTCCGATGTTATTTAACATTTACTCTGAATTTGTGATGAGACAGGTACTGGACAACTGGAATGGCGATACAACTATTGGCGGAAGCCAAATATCTAACTTAAGATTTGCTGACGATACAACCCTTATTGCTGCTTCTCAGGAAGAACTAGTAGTTCTATTGAACGTTTTAGAACAACACAGTGCAGCATAGGGTCTGGTATTAACTACAACAAGACCAAGGTTATGATCGTAGATAGAGAGCATGATAATCATCGAGAAATAAAGTCAATAGGCCGTTGTGAGGTAGTTCAAAGTTTTGTGTACCTCGGTTCTTTGATCGACAATTCAGGTAGCTGTGAGAATGAGATTCGACGGCGCATTCAACAGGCACGGGTGGCCATGACAAAGCTTACTAAAAATATGGCGTGACCATAATATCACTAAAGCTACCAAAACTTCACTGGTTCAGTCTCTTGTGTTCCCCATATTTTTGTATGTCTCGGAAACTTGGACTGTTAAAAAGGCAGATCCAGCTCGTATAGATGCTTTTGAAATGTGGACGTGGAGGAGAATGCTGAGGATTCCTTACACCGCCCATCGAACTAATGTTTCCATACTGGATGAGCTCGGTAATCCACAGAGACTATCCTCCATTGTGTCGACAAGAATGCTTACATTCTTCGGATATATTCACAGAAGCGATGATATGGAGAAACTTGTAGTTCAGGGTCATGCCCCGAGTGGGCGGCGCCGTTGCCGTTCCCCTACACGCTGGGTGGATACGACGAAACAGTTGCTAGATATGAGTATCAAAAGCGCCACTGAACTGACAGTAAATCACGAACGATGGCGAGCTACAGTTCTCAAAACTATTGATAATATTCGTGTCGGCAATACTCTAGCTCCGACTTAATGCATTTTACGAGTTCACAACATGTTTGTTAAGACACTGTGACTATGATGATGAGTGCCAACTCGACAAAAAGTTCTAATTGTTTGGTAACAAGAAATATAGAATACATCGCTTTGGACGTCAATGGTCTTTACGTTACATACAGGGTGTGTTCAGAAAGCAGCGGGAGTTTTTTAATTTCGTGGTTTTGGAGAGCCCAACGAATTCGAATAGTTTGGAAGAAGTAAATTATACAAAACACGACACAAAGCCATATAAAGATTTTCGATTTTTTACGTGAATCTGAAGATATCAGACATCTGAAATTTCTGATTTTTGTCAAACGAAACTGAAGCTCAAAACAGCAACAGGATTTGTAATCAGCAACCTCAAATTATCCAAAACACGAGGTTTCATATTAGTTGAAAGCCAAATAAAGATTTTCGATTATTTAAGTAATCCTGAAGATTTGAAAGGTTTGAAATTTCTGATATTCGTCAAACAATACTGAAACTAAAAACTGCGACCGGATTCCTAATCAGCACCCTAAAATTATTCAAAACGCGAGGTTTCATCTTAGAAGAAAGCCAAATCAAGGTTTTCGATTTTTCAGGTAAACCTGAAGAACTGAGAGATCTGAATTTTTTGATTTTTATCAAACGAGACTGAAACTCAAAACAGCAACCGGATTTGTAATCAGCAACCTCAAATTATCCAAAACACGAGGTTTCATATTAACTGAAAGCCAAATAAAGATTTTCGATTTCTCAAGTGAACCTGAAGAAGATCAGAAATATTTGATTTTCGTCAAATGAGACTGAAACTCAAAACAGCAACCGAATTTGTAATCAACATCCTCCAATTATTCAAAGTACGAGGTTTCATCGTAGTAGAAAGCCAGATTAAGATTTTCGATTTTTTAGGTGAACCTAATATGAGAGATCTGGAATTTTTGATTTTCGTCAAACGGGACTGAAGCCCAAAACAGCGACCGGATGTGTAATCAGCACCACCCTCAAATAAACTTGAAGGTCTGAAAGATTTGAAATGCTTGACTTTCATTAAAAGAGACCGGAACTCAAAACTGCGACCTGATTTGTAATCAGCAACTTCAAATTATCCAAAACACGAGGTTTTATCTTAGCACAAAGCCAAATAAAGATTTTCGCTTCTTAAGTAAACCTGATCATCTAAAAGCCCTAAACTAAAGCGGTACAAGCTTCTAGGGGTATGTTAGCTTCTTCTCAGTGGGTGGCACTGATTCATCTTCTAACAGGCACATATAAAATCTGGGCAAAATCTTCCATAATTGAAGCATGCGTAGTACTTAAACATTTCATTCTATAATTAGCTGTATATAAACACAGATAGATCACCACATGCTCACTACACCCACATTCTGCCTCAGGACTTTTACTCACCATACTCACATTCTGCCTGAGGCCCTTTATGATGTATGCTACAGTAGCAGCAAAGTATCCGCCGTTTGTGTATAGCTAGTTAAAATTAAAATTATATATCTAGCCTGAGGCATCTTCTGCAGACGCAGGTATGCGGGATGTAGAGTTCCAAGAGATGAATAACGTTTTCATTTTAAAAAGTCAGCGCACTCTTATATTTTGTATGAAAACACGTCGGTTTGTTTCTTGATTGCTTGGCATGTTTTTCTGCCCGTCACATCATTAGGATGTTGATACAAGTGACGTGTCTATAAGCGAATTCAATGTTCCGAGGGCTTAATCAGTCAAATGCCTCGTTGAAACTTTATATCATTAAGCTCTTTAGAATATTTGTTTATTTCCGTTGAACGTACACCAACTTATACTACAAACATCCAATAAGGCTTTCGCAATTTTTGCCTTCTTATGGTGGCTTGGTGTTGTTGGCAAAGATTTATTGATTTATTTTTATTTATTTATACACTCAATGCATGGACTTCTCCATCTAACAAGCAGAAAATGAGAAAATTGTTATACAACATGAACTTAGACGGTAACAGCCAACCAACCAACGGTTGAAAGAACCTTTTGACAGTTTCATTGTTGCGACAGAAAATGTCAATTTCACTTGATCACAGACATGGCCATGACAAAGCTTACTAAAATATGGCGTGACCATAACATCACTAAAGCTACCAAAATGTCACTGGTTCAGTCTCTTGTGTCCTCCATATTTTTGTATGCCTTGGAAACTTGGACTGTTAAAAAGGCAGATCGAGCTCGCATAGATGCTTTTGAAATGTGGACGTGGAGGAGAATGCTGAGAATTCCTTATACCGCCCATCGAACTAATGTTTCCATACTGGATGAGCTCGGTAATCCAAAGAGACTATCCTCCATTGTGTCGATGCTTAGATTCTTCGGACATATTCACAGAAGCTATAATATGGAGAAACTTGTGGTTCAGGGTCACGCCCCGAGTGGGTGGCGCCGTGGCCGTTCCCCTACACGCTGGGTGGATACGACGAAACAGTTGCTAGATATGAGTATCAAGAGCGCCACTGAACTGACAGTTCACAACATGTCTGTTAAGACATTGTTACTATGTTGATGATTCACAGACATTGCACATAACATTAAGTGGAGAAAATAGCAACAAATTTGTCCTCAGAAGAAGCAAATAGAACAAAATATTGCCTAGATAGCGCGTACGTAAAGTAGGGATGTGGTAACAACTTTTTTTTCTAAGACTGAGTGACAATCAACACGCCCATCAAGTAGTTACACAAAAAATGTAGCAGCAGCATAGTTTCTATGTTCACCTAAATTTGGTAGGTTGAACCTTCTCAGTGGTATATCATTAGGTATACCTCTTTCCGGACAGACATCATCTTCTTTGTCCCATACGTATTTGGTATTGAATTCTGTCAATATTATGGACATGAACATCATAAGCAGGGTACCAAATAATATACTCAAGAATGGTTCTAATAAAATAAAACAGTAGCAAAATTATAGTTTTTGGATGACTGAGTTGTCTACTATTTCTGCTAACAAAACCAAGGTTTTTGTATGGTTTATAGCTGTAACTATATTTATGTGATGTACAACTCCCAGCTGTATATGTTGAAGCTTGCTGCCTCCAATAGGATACTTGCAGAAAAAATATTATGTCGTTGGCACGTTCCTTAGAGCCTAGTAAACATGACAAAATCACTTGTTTGGTTTTTTGGAATCGGCTGTGAGAGATATTCTAAAAATTATTTCAAATGCCAGAAAATCCCGCGCAAACAACCTCTGACGTCATTGATATCATATAGTGATGGGATGTAAAGTATTGATATTCGATATCGATAGTCAGTGCTAACCTAGCACTTTGACATTGATCATTATAACCACAAAAAACAGTCATAAGTCATAAGATTATAACCATGAAAATTTACTCTCAAACTCAAACACGTGCACAACGTACACAACAACAGTACAAAAGTCAAAAGAATAAAAGTTAGGTTAGATTACTAATTCACTTTGTAGGGATGGGCTTGAATTAGATTCTATCTTTGGATTCATTCATAATGGGATGCGCCAAAATAAAATGATGGCATCGATTAGTTGCGAATCGCGGTCACAAACAGGATGAACTGTGATACCTATCAGATATAAAAATGTATTGCAACGAAAATGCTAGTGGGTTAATTGCCTGTTTCAAATATGTTTAAGTATCAATAAACTGAGTCGCATTGTTAAAGAATTCAGATCATCTCTAGTCAAATGCGCCGTTGGCAAACCACAAAGTAAAATAAATATGGTTGCATTCGAACAGCTGATATGATTTCGTTTTGCATTTTGCATCTCGCAGCATTACTCAATGAGGAATTACGGCTGTAGTAGGATAAAAGAGGTCTCATTTCGTTTGGGAATATGTATACCCATATAACAAAACACGCTCGTAAAATAAATTATTGATATATGGCTAACGTAAATATTTAAAAAGAAATTTGGCAACATCAGAAATAGTTTGCAGTTGAATTTCACTGACCTGCGCTATAGCAGTATCGATTGTCGATATCGATAAGATATCTGTGACGTCAGACCTTGTTTTAAGTCACGTAGAAAAATTTGAATATATCCTTATATTATTTTGCAAATATCTTTTTTTGGCCGTCAGTAAAATCATGTTTTTTGTTTCCTAGTGCTTCTTGATATGGTTTTCTTTACGCTATGTATACTCCCGAGGAGATTTCACGACCTCTGCAAGTACCATATTTCAAGGTCAATACATATTGGTTCAATTTTACGTGTCAACGTCATCGAGCAACAATCAAAGACATATTATGATTGTCCTTACATTACTGATGTATAAGGTCTGAATCTATTTACAATTTTATACTATCATGTAGAATATTAATGTTTTTAAAAAGCTCAAGATCATTAGCATAGAACAAATACTCAGAATGCAGATTTTTGCTAGGTCTTTAATGAAAATCAAGAAGAATAAGGGGCCAAGAACTGAACCTTGGTGTACACCTGATATAGCCAATATAGCTTCTAATCTATAATTATACAAAATCTTAAGTTTCCCCAAATAATGATCTCCTGGGATCTTTCGCATCAGTTTAGAAACTACTATACCAAAATACGTATCTACATCGTCCACAGTGAGAGTAGGCGACAGAAAAGATCTGCCTGTGCGCCATCTGGCACCCGAAAGTAACGGCAAACCAAAGAAAGTCGCCGCTAAACAGCAGCAGACTTCTTGGTGGAACGGCACGGCGCGTTCGCTTGGCCTGGCCAGAAGACCGCACTTCTATGCCAACTACATATGAGAGTCGATACACGAGGGTTGCTCTATATCTCAGCTCTCTACGCGTGAAACAGCTGTCTGCGTACTGGTGGAGCAACCCTCGTATATCGTCCACAATGTCACCATCCAAAAGTAAACAGCAGGTTTAAGACATGGGGTATTGTTATGTGAATAAAAAAACAAGAGTGTTTATCTGACCTGCGTAGGTCCAGGCGCTATTAAAGAGCCGTTGTTGTAGTTTACTGATGTTTACGTTCCAAGTAACACTTTTATGTCTTGAAAAACAACTGTGTATGCGATAAGCAAAGTGCTACTGTAACTTTTAAATAAAACTTTGGCCGCCGTAACCTACGAGTTTATTTTTCTCAGGAAAACTTTGTATAACACAACACCGAACACTCGTAAGTGACTTATCTAAAACGCAGATAACGCTCACAAAGTGATACACTCAAGTCGCTTATCCAAGTTTTGATATACTGAGACGAACATTGAAATACGTCAAAAGACTTGCAGAATGATATGGCCCTTAGAAGCATCTCATTTTTTTCTCCGATTCTTTTGGGTACAGGAAAGCCGTGAAAATAAGGAAAATATTTGAATTCTCCTAGGGCAGTGACGTCACTGCCCTAAAAGCGAACAGCCAATCAAAAGACAGATATGTGTGCTGTGTTGCCGCATTCTGATGGCGCGCGAAATGCCGGAGCTGTACGCGGGATGGCTCATCTATCTTGTATTCTGTTCCTGTCTGCGAGTCGGAGCTGTTCTTGGCAA
Organism: Callosobruchus maculatus; assembly: GCA_951848785.1. NCBI lineage: Eukaryota > Metazoa > Arthropoda > Insecta > Coleoptera > Chrysomelidae > Callosobruchus > Callosobruchus maculatus. The sequence continues at coordinate 1,245,206 of CATOUR010000007.1, forward strand.
CAATGCACTGCTTATGATTCGCGCAGTTGGCACCGATTGGCTGAATTTGAATTCCTTTCTTTAGATTTTAGAATGGAATTACTAAAAAACAAAATGGTGTAGAAAGTAACGAAATGCAGCAGTACGTTTATTTTTGTATTCACTAAGCGGTTATAACAATTAAATCATTGTTCTTAACCTCGTGATACTAGTCCATTGAGCTTGCACACAACAACTACTTGCACTTCACTTGATAATACTTTAGTTTATAAAGATAGCATTAATTCAAATATTATACTAACCAAGTAAAGCATTAGATAGGCACGTATTTACATCAACATCATATAATGTAATGCTGCTACATACGTGCCTGAATAAACCACATGATATTTCAAAACAGTAGACTACAGATCTGACACTACAATGTAATTTAAGAATAATTAAGGTTTAAACAGAGGATATTACAAAATGTTTCACTTAGCATTGATCTAATTGATCTTCCTATCACAACTTTGAGTATAACCTTTCTGTATGATATCTCTGAAATGAACACTCTAGCATCAACTTTATAATAAACTTTTAATTTATTCTATATATAAGTATACACTCCCCACCATACGTTGCGACAATTATTCGATACACGACAATCTCAGTATTCACCAAACATAGTTAAATCTCTATCTGACTGTTAAACTAGCTATCAGCTTGTTAACCGTATTTTGGTATTCAACAATTAAGGTCAACGCTAACCAGCTGATAACTGTCTTGTTAACTTTAGCAACCCGATTTTCGCCAGTTAAGCAAATTCAGGACTCATAAAATACAAAAAAATATCGAATATCTAGTTATTTGTCACTTGATCGATGACAATGGTGTGTTTCATTGACATTCTATTCATTCGTGATTTTCTCCGTCCAGCTATCAGTTAGTTTTCCAGTTTTCAGTTATTCAGCTTATATTTAGCTACCAGATAGAGTAATAGGGTACTTGCAGAGGTCGTGAAATCGCCTCGGGAGTATACATAGCGTAAAGAAAACCACATCAAGAAGCAGTAGGAAACAAAAAACATGATTGTACTGACGGCCAAAAAAAGATATTTGCAAAATAAAATAAGGATATATTCAAATTTTTCCACGTGACTTAAAACAAGGGCTGACGTCACAGGTATTCAGAGATTCAACTGCAAACTAGAGATGATGTGAATTCTTTAACAATGCGACTCAATTTATTGATACTTAAACATATTTGAAACAGGCAATTAACCCACTAGCATTTTCGTTGCAATACATTTTTATATATGATAGGTATCACAGTTCATCCTGTTTGTGACCGAGATTCGCATAATCGAAGCCATCATTTTATTTCGGCGCATCCCATTATGAATGAATCCAAAGATAGAATCTAATTCAAGCCCATCCCTACAAAGTGAATTAGTAATCTAGCCTAACTTTTATTCTTTTGACTTTTGTGTGTGACTGTGTTTTGTGGTTATAATGATCAATGTCAAAATGTTAGGTTAGCAATGGCTATCGATATCGAATATCAATACTTTACATCCCATCACTATAGGATATCACTGACGTCAGAGGTTGTTTGTGCGGCATTTTCCGGCATTTGAAATATTTTTTGGAATATCTCTCACAGCCGATTCTAAAAAACCAAACAAGTGATTTTTGTCATGTTTATTAGGCCCTAGGGAACGCGTAAACGACATAATATTTTTTTCTGCAAGTAGCCTATTGTTTAATAGTGACACCACTTTTCTTTGTGTGTACTTTTTAGATCAAGTTGGATTGTAGACGTCACCACCAAGTCTGGTTTCGGGACAACTAAACTTAACTGGCCTGGATACACACATTTATACATACGTATTTGCCATGTAAAACACGGACTCACAATTTCTCGCATAACGCACTCTATTTTCAAACTACATATATATTTCAGAAGGCGATAGTTAAGACCTTAATGAATGACAACTATTTTCGATTTTCTCAAAAAAAATTTTTAATGTGCAAAAAAACTCGCAATGCAAAATCATACATTCTATAAATGCATGTAATTTAACAACCAAATATGGTATCGAAAAAAAGCTAAATAGTTGCACAAGCGCAAGCTTTCTTCTTCAATTTGCTCTTTGAGTCATTACTGTAAGTTTAAAGGTAACTTCAGGAGCTTGGAAATGCGAAATTCATTTTTATAGTGACCTTTGGATCTTACCTTTGGATTTTTGGACTTATCTGCCACCATCTTAGACACACACACTGGAGAAAGGGAACAGGTGGCCACGCCTCCTCGCTAACACGGGAATACGTCTTTTCTTGGATTCTCAATGTCGCACGCTATACCCCAGACCCTTGATATATTTTGTTGGTATCTACTCGGAAAGAGTCCATTTAAAATTCTAATAGCCAGACCTTAAGAAGTGTGGGTGCAGAAAAGGTACGGCCACAAAGACATGAGTCAGATTTTTATGAATACACCTATTGTTGCACCAATACATCTTGAAACGTTCTATATGTAATTAAGTTGTGTAGGAATTTGATTTAAATAACACTTGAAGCGCTAGTGTTCCTCCAACTTGTCTTGCGTTCTCGCCCCCTGACAAAAACCTATTATTACGTTGGGCACGGGAATGAATAAATATACCCTTTCAGTAATAACAGCACGTGGTATAATTCCAGTATTATTCAATCCCGGCTTTCCATTATTCAAATGGAAAATAGTAATTTAGATTTTTTAATTACTCGAAAGCAGCGTATGCGTCCGCCACCCACAACTCTCTCGTTCCCTTTCGGTCGATTTCTCTTTGAAAATTCCCATGCATATAGGCTGGTTGGGATTTTTTTGTCATGCGTTAGTATTACCCCCTTTGATATACCAGGTGTCCCAGAATTTCCTTGACACGTGATGTTTTCGTAACGAAAAACGGTTCAAGCAAGAACTGAGTGGTACTTTTTAAGGTACTATAGGGTCTATCATACCATGCATTTAAAACATTTTTTTATACGTCAACCCCTAAAACTCACCCCCAACTTTTTTTTTCAAATAGCACCCCATAGGTTTTCCTACATAAATGATATCCCCATTTTATTTAAAATCTTGTGGTACCTTTAATTTTATATGCAAACTTATTTTTTCCGTAAAATCATAAGCATAAGACAAATAAAATGATAATTTGTTTGACCCCTCATATTTTTGTAAAAAAAATGGATAAAAAAGAACAGTAAGTGGGTTTTTCAAGGGTAGTGAATGACCTATCATTCCTTGCTTATGAACCATTTTTTTCTTACTTAAACCCCTGGAATCCACCCCTAGCTCTTTCTTTCAATTTTCAATCCACAATTTTGCCTGGAAAAATGAATTCTTTACTTGAATTTAATTATCGTAGTGCCTTACTTTTTATGCCCCTACTGCAATTTATCGTTAATTTTTTTCGTTTAATCCATGAAATCGTAAGCATAAATTAATTAAAACGTATGGAAAATATTTTTTTATTATCATGAATCAACTAATAAAAAAAAGTGACAACAAAACTAAGTACAAAAACGTGAAAAAGGTTCTGAGGTTACATCGGGCCGCGCCAACCCCGTGTGCAGGGTGTGCCCCGCACACGGGCGCCAAAATTAACGATAAATTGCAGTAGGGGCATAAAAAGTAAGGCAGTACGATAATTAAATTCAAGTAAAGAATTAATTTTTCCAGGCAAAATTGTGGATTGAAAGTTGAAAGAAAGAGCTAGGGGTGGATTCCAGGGGTTTAAGTAAGAAAAAAATGGTTCATAAGCAAGGAATGATAGGTCATTCACTACCCTTGAAAAACCCACTTACTGTTCTTTTTTATCCGTTTTTGTTACAAAAATATGAGGGGTCAAACAAATTATCATTTTATTTGTCTTATGCTTATGATTTTACGGAAAAAATAAGTTTGCATATAAAATTGAAGGTACCACAAGATTTTAAATAAAATGGGGATATCATTTATGTAGGAAAACCTATGGGGTGCTATTTGAAAAAAAAAAGTTGGGGGTGAGTTTTAGGGGTTGACGTACAAAAAAAATGTTTTGAATGCATGGTATGATAGACCCTATAGTACCTTCAAAAGTACCGCTCAGTTCTTGCTTGAACCGTTTTTCGTTACGAAAATATCACGTGTCAAGGAAATTCTGGGACACCCGGTATATCAGATGCGGTGATTAAAAATTAAGGTTAATGTTTCGTAACGACAATGATCAACAAAATTGGGGTACAATTACAGATCCTCCAATGTATAGAACCTGCAAATACGAGGTAGGCTATGATTTTAAATTGAAGGTCCATTTTTCTTTTCCTTTGATTTGTTCACATATATTATCTCGACTAGGTACTCATTATGTCGACAACAAGAAGGTCGAAAGGATTGAAAACAAATCACTGATTTAAAAGTAGTACAAAAGTACGGCAAACTGTACCTTAAGCCAGAAAAATCTGATACTTATTTTGACCATGGTTCAGCTTACTCTTAAGGGTCTAGGGTATAGCGTGCGAAATTTAGAATCCAAGAAAGAAGGTATTCCCGTGTTAGCGAGGAGGCGTGGCCGCCTGTTCCCCTTCTCCAGTGTGCGTGTATAAGATGAGGGGAGGTAAGTCCAAAAATCCAAAGGTAAGGTCAAAAGGTCCAAATGTAAGGTACAAAGGTCACCATAAAAATGAATTTCGCATTTCCAGGCTCCTGACGTTACCTTTAAACTTACAATAATGATTCAAAGAGCAAATTGAAGAAGAAAGCTTGCGATTTGTCACCTATTTGGCTTTTTTTGATATAATGTTTGGTTGTTAAA